>OZ020507.1:281170725-282606830 GCA_963971375.1 Platycheirus rosarum
TTTTGACAAAAAACAAACCCGGGAAACAGTATTATTTATTAAAAAGCATTCATTTATTTTAATGATGAAAATTGGTTTTACTGAACAGCTGATTGTCATTTGACAGAATAATGGAACATTTCGGTCCAGTGTTTGTGGCCCATTTTTTAATGTTCCAACCCATCATTAAAAACTTTACTGAAGCATTTTGCATCATTAAAACAAATTTGAGGTTATGGCTGGTGTGGTTGGCCTGACACAACTTTAATTATCGCTATAACTACCCGTACGTAAAAAATTCCAGTTTCTAGCTGTTTCAACTTTTAATGATGGATATTTAATGATCGCTATTACTGGCGCCTAACATAAGAACAAGTTCGTGCGACCCAGTCGTGCATTTTTTTAAATTTAAATTTATTCGACGATGTGATCGCACATATGAGCAAGTACGTGCGATTCCGTCGTGCAATTTATTTACTGTTCAAATCAAAATCCATTAAAGAAATTTTTTTCAGTTTTCTCCCACAGGAACCATGCATTTTTTTCGGGAATAAAAGTAACCATTGTTGTTATCATATCATAGTTAATCCTTGTAACTCTTCCATCTAGCAAACGTCATGAATTCGTACTTTGGAAGCGTAACAAACAAACCTTTAACCATACATCATTTCACATTGCCTCTCCTACAGGCACCGTTCATTTTTCTTGAATAAAAATAGCCTATGTTTCAATCAAGTACATTATCCATTTACCTATCAAATTTCATCCAAATCCGTTAAACCGTTGAGGCGTAATTGGGGAACAAACATCCAAACATACAAACATTGACATTTATAATATAAGTAGAAAATAGGACTCATCCGGGGTAGTATATTTTTTAATTGATTGTAAAATGCCGTCTTAATCACTCGGAAGAAATGTTCGCAATTTTATTTTTAATATCCTACTGTAACCTAATTTATATGCAAACATATCCCAAACATTATTTTTCGTAACTTTTACCTAGATTAAGATATAAATTACATAATTATTATAAACTTATGTATATTAAAAAAAAGCCGAATTCCTTTTTAAATTTAAATTTTATTTTTTTCCCTTAAAACTTTCCTGAAAATTAACCTTACCCTTTCTTGCAACATAAACTGTAACTTCTACCACAACGCAACCAGTGAAGGAACTTTGCGCTTCGTTGGCCAAGTTTTTTAATGCTTTTATTAGTTTTGTTTATTAATTTCTTCAAAATGGCCAAAGTGTTCTAGTTGGTTGTTTCCCTTATGAATGGGTGTAGAAGCGGGGCCGATTGAAGAACTAGAAGACCATCCACAGACAAACCAAGTGCGATAGTTAAAGCTTTTTTTCAGATTTTTCTTTTTAAGTGCGTTCAGGTCGGTATAGCACGCTTTGCTGACTCCATGTCAATTTTATTGTTTAATATGCAAAAGAAATTGTTGTACTTGTCCCCTGCTGCAGCCCGTAGCGACACTTAGATCAGCTTGGAAAGGCGGCAACCAGCAACCTGGCTTGTTGTTTGTTGATGATGGTACTTTGTTGTGCTCTGGACAAACTCTAATGAGAGAATTCCCTCCTCCAAAGAGGAAAATATTGTGTGTTACCTTGTCTATCTTGGAATATCTAACTAAGTTGAAAACACACCACTGAAGCAGAAGAACAACAGAGGACACAATACAAAAAAAAAAAAAAAAAATAACTACCAAGTTTCCAACAGACTGAGGTTCACATCACACATGTGAAATCGTACGAACCCTATATGACGGAGTCAGTCGGTGGATTCACGGTGGCGGTTGTGGCATGCAGCTGATGTCTTATTACTCGATAATTATTCGTCAAGTACGGCACGAGCTAACGAGGAATTAGCACCGCGCGGCAGCTCACCCAGTTCAAAGTATCACCTTACCACGCAAGTCCTCAGTTCGGGCCATTTGGCCAATCTGATTGGATTTATGGTTTTTTTTCTGCGCGTTCTATTCATAAAGACGTCGCGTCGTTCAAAAAATGATGTCCGGTTTGTGTCATCGATGTTTGTTTAATATCCGGTGATAGTTTCCTAGTTTATATAAAAAAGTAACCACAAAGTGGTTACCCTAGTTAATTTAAAAGCAATAAAAAAGATACATTTTGGGTGATCTTTGAAATTTTGTATCTTTCTTGCTTCCTGCGATCGCTTATTATAATCTCTCAGTATCGTCTTATGTCAGTGAGTGTGAAGGCGGCCAGATGATGTTCTTTCGAAAACTGTGTCGTAACAATGGTGTGCAGCAGCCAATGCCCCCAGCAGGTCCAGGTAAGCAGGAGAGGTGTTGGTTTTGATAATAAAAATCAGTTTTAATTTATGTGTCAACGTTGCGGGTGGCGGTGGTATTAAGGAAATCATAGAACGTTAACATCAATGGATCGTTATTTAGCCCAGACAAACATTAACTGAAAGATTGTCGTTGGACAAATGGACCTATTTACATTAATCTTCGTTTAATTTGAGATTGGAATTTGAATAAAACTTATGTTTATTTCATAAGGTAGATATGTATGTATCTGTATTTAGTATTTATTAGGTTTTAATGGGATTTTGAGTTTTGAAGGCGATATTAAGCAGTTGGTTAAGTGTATAGCAAAATCGGTAAGAGGGTTCATTAATATTGTCATTTTTTTACTCATATGGATGTAACTGACTCGTGAAAACCAATGTTCTCGGATGTCACCTTTTGTTTGTTTAAATTTGCTCATCAAAGAAATGTGGAACCGTTTTGCAAAAGACATCACTTATGCCATGAATCTAGTTCACTTAGCACAGACTTAGTTCCTATAGTCGCGTTGCTAGTGGGAAATTAATCTATCTTCATATAAGGGGAATTTGATTCCCATGCCAAGTGAGAAATGACACTGATTTATCTTTATTTGAGGTTCAGGGCCGCATTTGACGGAGAAAATAAAAGTGAGGTTTTTTGACGAAAATAAAATGATTCTCAGACGAATCTGGAAAAAATATGTAGCAACCTGTAAAAAAAATATTTACAATAAAATAATTTAAAGTGATTTAAAAACTTCCGTGAACGAAAAATATTCTAAAGTTAGAAGGAAGAAAATCCATCGTATGCTCTTCAAGCCAATGTCTTGTCAAACGTGATGTATGTTTGAATCGTTGATAGTGTAGTGTATAGTGTATATACTGCGTCCTCTAGAAATCTGCAACCCATCTTCTATCATTTGATGTTACTAAACCCAACTTCCATTTGTCGGACAATAGAATATTTTGCACTTTTTCAACTTTCTGGGACACTACAATTAAGATGTTCACTTTCTAACTAAATTTTGGTTTCTCGATGCCTTGGAGCAAGAAGTAAAACTTCTTCCAAACAGGCATTCTTTTTTAAGTCTTTTTCTGGCTGTTCTATCAAAGATGGTCTGGTTAAGATCTTATTTCATCTCCCAAGACAAGACAAATTTGGGACAAGGGTTTAAGGTTTTTTTTTAGTTTGCCTGTTTTTGCCTCAACTTTCGGAAATAGAAAAAAAAGATGAAAACAAACGTTTTTGACCGTCAAATGTTTTTGATTTTTGAATATCCCCAGGCTCGAGGATCGCTCTGGCTCAGGCGGGGCCGTTAGTCCTAAAATTTTCTTATCCTTCATCATTACTGTTATTTCCGTGTTTATTTATAAAAAGTTTCGCCCTACACATCTCCTCCATCCTCTATCTTACACGGGCTTTTCGTCATCTTACGAAGAAGTTAACAGGCTTAAAGGGTCGTCGCGCTACTAGCGGAATGTTCCAAAATTGTGGAGTCTAACAAAATCGATTCAGTCAATTAATTCAAAATTGTATGAGAAATTCAACACTCCTCCAAAATATAGCTTCTTTACCCTCGACTTTGTCTGCGTGGAGTTCAGATTAAATTATTTGTATTTATTAATTCAAAATCTGTTAAATTTTTGAAATAAAAGTAGTCTTTGTAGTATTAAAGTGAATCCTGTAACATCTGCCAAACTTCACAAATTGGTGCAGTCGTTGAGGCATGGAAGCATAAAAACAAATCTTCAGCTATACACCATATCTTATTTAAGCTTCTCTCTCAGGAAGCGGCTTTTTTTCGGGATAAACACAAGCCTATATTTTAATCCAGTACTTCTTCCAACTATCTAGCAAAATTTCATCTAAATCCGTTAAGCCGTTGAGGTATGAATGCGGAATAAACATTTAAACATACAAATTTTCGATATTTCTGACTTTTGATTGTTGAAAAAAGTAAGTAAAATAGTTATCAGCGGAAAAATTTAAACGCCATTTTGTCTCTTTAAAAAATGTGTAAAAGTGTGAATTTTTTTCCAAAATCGTTAGAGCCGTTTTTAAATAAAACGGTTTTTTTTAACAACTTTTTTTAATAAATTTAAAAAAATAATTCAAGAATACAAACTTAAGCACAAAAATAACGTACATTTAAAAACAAAATTTAAAAAAAAATCACTTACCTGTTTTCAAAATATTGATTTTTCAAAAAAAAAAAAATTATTAAAATTACAAAAAAAAAAGTTTTCGAAAAAAAATTACGCAAAATTACTCAGGCTACCTACATCTTCTTGAATATCAATTTTGATTGTATTCGGATCACCAGTTTTCGAGTAAGTCGAAGAAAAAAAACGGTCCTATGGGAGGTACCGTTTTTAGCCCACCATATTAATTTTTCTTTCACCAAAATATAATGCATACCTACAGTAGTACACTGATTTTTTTTATAAAAATTCTTGGAGCCGTTTTTAAGAAACGATAGATAAGCGTTATATTTTGGTAAAAAAAATAAATGGTGGGTTAAAAACGGTACCTTATATAGGACCGTTTTTTATTCGACTTTCTCGTGAATTGACTAATCAATTACAAAATTGACATTCAGGAAGATGTAGGTAGATTATGTAATTTCATTTTAAAACGATTTCGAAAACATTTTTTTTTGGATTTTTAATAATTAAAAAAAAATTTTTTTTCGAAAAATCGATATTTTGAAAACACGTAAGTTATTTTTTTCAATTTTGTTTTTAAATTAAGGTTGCTTTTATTTATTTATTTATCTGTTAATTTTTAATTTGTAACAAAAGTTATTAAATGAAAACCGTTTTATTTAGAAACCGTTCCTACAATTTTGAAAAAAATCACACTGTTTCATATTTTTTTAAAGAAATAAAATGGCGTTGAAATTTTTCCGCTGAAAACTCTTTTACGTACTTTTTTCGAACAATCAAAAGTCACAAAAATCGAATAAAAACTTGAAGTTCTTCTTAATATTTATCAAATTTTATTCGACGCATAAGAGTAAGTACGTGCGATCCAGTCGTGCAATTTATTTCAGTTTAATTAATTAAAAAAGTAAAAAAAAACAATTGTAGGTGTGGATAATGTTTTGGCGAACAAAAATTTAAGTTGGTTGGTTAAAAACGGTACCTGCCATAGGACCGTTTTTTTAACTTTCACGAGAACTGGTTAACCGATTAGATTTAAATTTGATATTCAGGAATATGTAGGTAGCCAAAGTAATTTAACATTTAACAATCAGATATTACGATAATAGGGAAGTCGAAAAAAGTGGGTCGAGAAAAGTCTTATAACGGTACCTTCCATATGACCGGTTTTTTCAAATCAGACTTTCTCCTTAACTATTTGACGGATTTTGATGAAATTTTCAAATTAGATAGGTAGTGTGTTATCTTTTTTTAATTTTTAATATTTTTTTTAAAAAAACTTTTTTTGTTTTTTTAATATTTGAAAATGTATCAATAGATTTTTTTAATTTTTTTTCCTAATATAAACCATAGATTTCTTCAAATTGACATACTCAAAAAAAAAATTAAAATATATTTTCGAAAAGTTTTTTGAGGTTTTGGTATGCAGTTTTTTTATAATTGATTAATATAACTAATTTTAAAATTTAAAATATTTTTTTGATTAGATATAGCATATATTATACAAAAACAATTTTTGAAAATATTGATTTTCAAAAAAAAAAAAATAATTGTAAATAGAAAAAAAGTGCAAGGTACACATGTCAGAATTGAAACTTATTTTTTTATTTTTATTTATTTATAAATTTAAGTCATATCACTCTACACACCGTATGCAAACTAATGACAATGTAAGTAAATAAAACAGATCTGCGTTTACTCACTCACTTGCTCCCTACTCTCGCTCCATGGCTACGTTCGCCCGTTCTCATTCTCTCTCAATCGATTCAAATGACGAATTGTAAATTAAAATGTCACGTGTTTTTTTGTAAATACTAAAATTTCCTAACCTTCAAACGAATTAACATAAGAAATTGTATATGAACAACAAGACAACAATTATATTACTTACTCTGAATAACTGCTTAGTATAGGACGATTTACAATCACTCTCAATCGCTCTCTACCTATTCTTAGACAAAAACATTGCGCATTTCCGTGTCGCTACTTCCGTTTCATCCGTAAGAAATTTACCCTCATGCGCGTAAAGAAGTTTCACTTCAAAATGTTGGCATGCAGCATTAATTTGGCTACTTAGATCTGTTCAAATATTAAATTAGACATATATCCAATTAGTCGTTACCGAGAGAGTTGAGAATTAAGAAAACGTTATATGAAAAGTATCTTTCATAGAATTTTCCGGTAAATTTGGTTTTGATAAAATGATAGCTAATACAAAATCGTTCGAGTCGTTTTCGAGAAAATAAGCTTTTCTCACTAAAAAAAAATAATTTCAAAAAGCAATGCCAAAAGAATCCCACATTCCAAATTTGAGGGTAATACTTTGAACCGTTTAGGCTGCTGTTCGGACAGACAGACAGACATTTCTTTTACTAACTTTTACAGTCTTCTCTATGATCGCGATGTCATTTTTGATTGGTATCTCATTTTTTTTCTATTCACGAATCCTAAACCTATAATCGCAAGTAAAAAGAAAGATGTTTAAAATTTAAATCATCCTCATAGTTCTGTTTTTCAAAATAGGACAAGAATGTCAACAAACTCCCAATGAACACATACTTTTTGAAGCATTCAGGAAAAAAATCCTTTCAATTGAGAACAAAACATCGAAACCTATCCCCCTGTTTTCCATTTACAAACCGATGGTTCGCTATAAAAAGCCTATTGCCTCACATCCGTTGTTTTCCATGGCCGCTAGCCCCCAGCTTCAATTAGTTTATTGTATTACAAATAATGAACAGGCATCCTGGCCTAGCTCAATTAGTTCCACCTTCCAGCTATAAAAGTTCAAATGCAATATTGATTTTTATTTCCATACTATAACAATAAAAAAACAAACTTTTTCATTCATAATAAAATAGTAATCCTCATTTATTGTTTCCGAAAAGAATAGAAAAACAAAGTCCTGGAAATTATTATTTTTGTTATGCAGGTTTATTAAAAAAAAAAGTCCTTACAATTGTTTTCCCTTCATTCTGTTTCCACTCCTGTAATATTTACAAATAAGTTTTCTATTCACCGTGTAGAATTCACTTTGTGGAAGCTTCAAAACGTGTGAGTTCTTTTTTTTGTTTTTCAACTCCTGAATTATAAAAACCAGAGGTATGTACACACCCACAAATGAAGTCACACTCTACAGCAGGTTCTTTGTAAATTGGACACGAGACAGCAGCTCATAATCCTTCCGCGTTTCCCTGAGTTCCACCGTGCGTCAAACAAAAATTGCACACTTTCACTCAAGGATGCGAGCGTGCCTTTAAATTTAATATTAGTCTAATGGCTTTGTTGCCGTTGCTTGCATGGTCTTCCAGGATTCCTTTTTTTCAGGGCAAAGTCGGCCAGTGAGTGTTAGGAGACGAAAGGGATATTCGCAGTGGGAATCAACTTTTGCAAGGATTTCGCCAGCAACCCCTTCCTGTCATTCAAATTCCAAGTTAGAGTTTATTTTCTGTTCTCCCGATAACAAACGCAGTTTCGGGACTTTTGTTTTAGTCCCTGAAAGCAATTGTGATTCTCCAAAGAAGGAGCGGGGACGGGAATCGGAATGGCTTTATATTTTGTTCCTCATAATACTGTGCTGTGAATTAAATTTTGTATGCATGTGAATTATTTTTATATTCGGCGTGATGTTTTTAGGGCTGCGATGCTGCAAACTGCGATGATGTTTGTATTTGCTGGTGCAAGTGGTCGCTTCAAAGGATTTTCTGTTGAAAGTCAGATGGATAAGTTTTTATTCGTGCACCCTCAGTTCGCTGGCTGGAGGGAAAACAAATGGTGAAGCGGTGCAATGGACGCACCCAAAGTTAAAAAAAAATCCAATTTTTTTGACGAAGAACAATATTAGTTTTAAGGAGAGTTTTGTTGTTGTTGTTCTGAAGAGATTTTGCTAAGTAGTCTCGCGGAAGCACTTAGATGAATGTATATAGTAGACCTAGTTAGAATTTTTTTTCACTCACTATATTTAAATGGAGGATTTAATGGTTCATCTTCCTGCCAACGGAATCCAGGAATTCCAACCTAGAATGATTTTAATTGGGGAATTTTTGTTTTCAACATGTGTGAGTGGTTTTGAAGGGAATTCTAGAGTTTGAAGTACTCTAATTTTTCGAATAATTGTTTGAAAATGTTGGATTTTGTGTTAATGGTCTCATACAAAAAAAAAAAAAAAAACTAAATGGCGCCCAACGTAAGGTACAACTTCTTACATTAATGGACTGTGCTTATATTCCCACAGCCATAGATGAAGTACGAGGAACTAAGCATTTAACAAGTATCTATGTGTAAAAAAAGGACACTTCCTTGTCATTATATATTAAGACCACAACAGTTTTTGTCTTTTGCTGCACAACACGAATGTAAAATGTCTTCTTAGGCCGGCTTTTGCGCCGATAATGGTAATGATGAAGGGATGATGCAGAATGAGTTACCTCATCCATCTCAAGATGGGAGCTTAATAGATCTTTAAGGTCGCAGTAGGTCTATTCACTTTATTCATGCAATTCAATGAGGGTTTCTGAGTTGAACCACATCTCAAAATTTTAAACTTTAATGACTTAAAAAGTACTGTTTATACAAATTAGAGTATGACAAAAAGACGCTTGTCATTCCTATATTTGCATGTAAATGTAGATAATTATTTTCAAAATCCTTCTTTATAAATTATTTAGGGAAACCGCGCTCCATTATAAACCATTTCCATGAGCAACACAAATCACTTTAGTGATTTAAATCACACCCAAAGAATCTTATGCTAAAAGATACACTTTTATATGGTTTCTATCTGAATAAATATAGTATTACATCAAGGAGCACGACACGTGTGTTATGTAAGGGAAGTGTTATTGTAACATTAAACTCTTCAACCGAACACTTTGCCACAATAAATAATTAATGAGCAGAAGGTGAGCTCACTCCCGAAAATGTATAAAACATACATAAATTCCACATTCGTAAATGTTTGTATACATATGTATGTATATAGGATAGTAAAGTTGCTAAATCCCTGCAACCGCACCCGACTTTAATGGCAGTGGTTAAATCCTTTTTAAGGACTCGCATAAAAAATCCCCCTTTGCCGACAGATGGCTTTTGCAATTATTTCAACGGTGTGGCTCAGAAAGTCAGAAACCATAAGACATCGAAAATTTGGTAAAAAAAACAGCAGTCCTTATTTTCCACTTGAACCGGAAATGTCATACATATTTTTGGTGTTTATTTTCCTCAGTTAAGCAGGGATATATGAATAAAAAAAATCTTTGTTGTATATCCCAGCCAGGAACCAGGAGAGCGTTTGAACGCAGTAAAATTATAAATGATGTCCTGCAGGCTTCAGAATTGAAAATATGAATGTAATTGTTTTTTTTTTTTCAAACAAAGGAAGTATTGACTTTTAAATGAAAATAAACAAAAGACTGTTCCTTTTTATATTAAATTTTACTTATTAATTTGTTTGCCATGAATCAATAATATTAATGCAGGTACAACTGGGAAGCACGGACCTACTCCAATTTCGACATAAATTCACTTCTCAATATCTGTTATGCCTCTTAAGAGGCCTCCGCCCTTTTTTTTAGAGCAAAAAATTGCACAAACGCATGTGAGATAATTCTGAACACTGGCCGCAGTTATCAGAACTCCTCCTGTACTCGAAAGCGTAAATGATTTTATGGGACCAATCTTCTTTCGCACTCGTTCAGTCGCAAGAGTATTGAAAGATCTCAACATAAATAAATCCGCTGGCCCGGATTGTATCCCCGCTATTATTCTGAAGAGGTGTTCTTCAACGCTTGCAAAACCTTTGCGTAAGCTTTTCCATCGGTCTGGACTCTTTCCGAGTGCATGGAAAACAGCATTTGTCCAGCCTATCCCCAAAAAAGGCGAATCTTCTGCACCCTCGAACTACCGACCAATTGCACTAACGTCCCTTCTTTCTAAGGTCATGGAAACGCTGATTAATTTTAAGCTTAAGAAATATCTTGAAGAACGAAAGCTTCTTAATGACCGGCAGTACGGCTTTCGTAGCAACAGGTCCACTGGTGATTTGATGGTATATCTCAACGAAAAGTGGAAGCAAAATTATTGCACTTGATATTTCTAAGGCATTTGATAGAGTTTGGCATCAAGCCCTTTTATCGAAAATGCGTGCATTTGGACTCGATGAATCTCTTCTTCGTTGTATTGGACGGTTTTAAATCTGATATTCACAAAATAAATGCTGGTGTGCCCCAGGGCTCTGTTTTATCTCCGACTCTTTTTCTTATATTCATCAATGACTTATTATCTGAAACAACTAATCCAATCAATTGTTTTGCTGACGACAGTACTCTCAGCTCAATTTCCAGATTCACGTCCATGTTCTTCGGATGTGGGAAACTTCAATGGCAGTTCATTAAATTCTGATCTTGACAGCATTGTACAATGGGGAATAAGAAATCGCGTAGAATTTAATGCTTCTAAAACTCAATGCTGTCTTTTGTCGTTAAAGCAAAACATACCTCCAATGCCACTATCCATGAGCGGCACTTGCATTGAAGAAACAGAACACCTCTCAGTTCTCGGTATGTGCATTACAGACCACCTTCTGTGGAATGACCACATATTTGACATCGCAAACAATGCTGCGAGGTGTTTAGGTTTTCTTCGAAGATGCAAGAAGTTCTTCACCCCGTCTGATGTGGCTAGAGTATATAGAGCATATATTCGACCAAAACTCGAATATAATTCCCATATTTGGGAAGGTGCTCCTAAAACCCACTTGAGTTTTCTAGATAGAATTCAAATAAAAGGCACGACTGGGTCGCACGTACTTGCTCCTATGTGCTGATCCTTTTTAAGTGCAGGCGTCTTTTTGACAAAGATTTTATTTTAATGTTTTTTTTTTTGAGTTGAATTTTCTTTAGAATCGTTGTGGTTTGAAGCTCGAACAAACATGCGTCACGACAAAGGGATAAACACATAAATATGTAGGATTGTTAGCTTTTGCAGTTTTTTAGTGTAGTATTATCTTTCCACTTGTTGTTTACTGTTTATAATATAATTTGCTAATAGAAAGACTTTTTTCAGTTTAATTTTCATTTTGGTATGGAAAAATTTGAACAACTGGCATAAATATTCGTGGGAATCAGCAGTAGGGCAATAATGCTAGGTATAGATACCTATATAGGTAAGAATAATTTTGAAATCAAATTAATTAAAATAGCTTAATTATGTTTGATGGATCGATAAACGTATGGTGTTAACCGAGTGGGTATAGAGATAATATTAAAAGTTAGCACAGTGGTTTTGTTTATTTATAGGTAGGTGTAAACTTTTGTTTTCTCGATTGAAATTTTTTGCATTCAGTAGTAATCGAATAGTTTTTTTATTTGTTAGTTGTTTTTGTGTGTTTATCATAGGCTCATTATTTATTCTGTGTGCTTTTATGATGATGAAATGCTTTAAAATACGTAGGTATGTATGTAGGTTATCACCTTCTTTTATTTGACTAATGGCTAGGGCTTAGCCGAGCAATATGAAATAAAATTTGGGGGAAAATTTTTTATGAAATCAAAAAAAAAACACTGTTCATAACGTTTTTTGGAAAAAATGTTGTAAGCCATCTTATGTCTTTTGCTGTTTTATATTTTATGAATTTTTCATTTCAAAAACGTTCGACCAGTTTTTTCAAAAAAATGTTTTTTTTGAAAAACTTTTCGAAAACATATTTTAAATTTTTTTTGAGTATTTCAATTCAAAGAAATCTAAAGCTTATACTAGGAGAAAAATTAAAAAAAAAATCTATTTAACCATTTTCAATATTATTTAAATTATAAAGTTCTACATATTTTGAAAATTTCATTAAAATCCGTTAATTAATTAACGAGATAGTCTGATTTTAAAAAACCGGTCATATGGGAGGTACCGTTATAAAACTTTTTCTGAAAAATCCATTAAAATTAAAAGATAGATTTTGCACAGAAAACATCATTCTGAAAGTTTTATCAAAATCGTAGGAGCCGTTTTCGAGAAAAACAAGTTTTTCATTAAAAGTTATATGGCAGGTACCGTTAGTTTTGGAGCTAGAATGCCAATTGCAAAAACTGTCGGGTAGAGCACTCTAAAAATACTATATACCAAGTTTGATTAAAATCGGCCCAACCGTTTGGGCTGTAGATATCGATACGGACAGACAGACAGACAGACAGACAGACAGACGGACAGAATTTCCGGACCCACTTTTTTTGACTTCTCTATCATCGTAATGGCATGTTTGATTGTTAGGATTTTTTTTTTTTTACGAATGCATAACTTGCCTTATAGTCCCTATAAATCGCAAGTAAAAAGAGCTTTGAAAATGATAGGCGATCGAACAATAACTGAAACATTTACATCTCTTGATCACCGCCGTAATGTTTCGTGCCTTTCGTTATTTTATCGTTATTTTTACAAACAATGCTCTAGCGAAATAGCCAGCTGCATTCCTCTCCTGAAACGATTCAACCGTAATACTCGAACTGCTAGGAATGCCCATCAGTTTACCCTTGAGACTAACTTCGGACGTACTGTTAAGTATAGAGATTCTTTCTTTAGTCGCACCACACGAATGTGGAATGCTTTGCCAGGCTCTGTTTTTCCCTCCCATTTTGATATGCAGAACTTTAAAACTAATTTGCATCGGTATCTCCTCTTTGATCCCTCCTCATTTCCCTAATGCTCGTGCGATGTTTAAACATTTTAAGGGTACACACAAACCCCTTTCGCGCGTGTAAATTATACAAAAAAATTGAAGTCCGTAGTGAATGTATTACAAAAATTCAAATTGCGTATCCATGAATGGTATTGTGGCTATGAAACCCCTGAAACCTTTTTTTAATTTTTGATTTTGTTTTCGTTTTATTTCAATATTTCCGTGACTTGTTTCGTAAAAATTGTTTAAAAGCACTCTACGCAAGTCATGTGTTAGAGAGATAGAGGCTTAAACCAGCAAAACTATATATGTCATTTTAAAGGTAATGAACATATCTTTGAAATGTCTGGAGAAGATTTTTTATTTTTCATATAATTTTTTTGAATAATCCGGGCTTGAAAATTTGTATTTTTGTTTTATTTTCGAATACGTTTTAAATATTACATAACTTTCCTAATAAGTAAAATCTGTTTTTTTTTCAACGATTTGAGAAACATTTTTTACTTGCGATTATAGGGACTATAAGGCAAGTTATGCATTCGTAAAAAAAAAAAAAAAAAATTCTAACAATCAAACATGATATTACGATGATAGAGAAGTCAAAAAAAGTGGGTCCGGAAATTCCGTCCGTCTGTCTGTCTGTCTGTCTGTCTGTCTGTCTGTCTGTCTGTCTGTCCGTATCGATATCTACAGCCTAAACGGTTGGGCCGATTTGATTCAAACTTGGTATATAGTATTTTTAGAGTGCTCTACCCGACAGTTTTTGGAATTGGCATTCTAGCGCCAAAACTAACGGTACCTGCCATATAACTTTTATTAAAAAACTTATTTTTCTCGAAAACGGCTCCTACGATTTTGATTAAACTTTCAGAATGATGTTTTCTGTGCAAAATCTATCTTTTAATTTTAATGGATTTTTCAGAAAAAGTTTTATAACGGTACCTCCCATATGACCGGTTTTTTAAAATCAGACTTTCTCGTTAACTAATTGACGGATTTTGATGAAATTTTCAAAATATGTAGTGTTTTATGATTTAAATAATATTGCTTATCAAAATTTTCAAAAACATTTTTTTTTAAATTTTAATAATTTTTTTAAAAAAATATTTTGTTTTTTGAATATTTTGAAAACGGATCTATAGATTTTTTTTAATTTTTTCTCCTAGTATAAACTACAGATTTCTTAAAATTGACATACTAAAAAAAATTTTAAAATATGTTTTCGAAAAGTTTTTCAAAAAAAACATTTTTTTGAAAAAACTGGTCGAACGATTTTGAAATGAAAAATTCATAAAATAGAAAACAGCAAAAGAAATAAGATGGCTTACAACATTTTTTCCAAAAAACGTTATGAGTAGTGTTTTTTTGAATTCATAAATTTTTTTCCCCAACATTTTATTTCATATTGCTCGGCTAAGCCCTAGCCAAGCCATTAGTCAAATAAAAGAAAGTGACAACCTACATTACATACATACTTACGTATTTTAAAGTATTTTTCATCATCATAAAAGCACAGAATAAATAAGGAAGCCTTTGATAAACACACAAAAACAACTAACAAATAAAAAAAACTATTCGATTCCTACTGAATGCAAAAATTTCAATCGAGAAAACAAAAGTTTACACCTTCCTATAAATAAACAAAACCACTGTGTTAACTTTTAATATTGTCTCTATACCTACTGGCTTAACAGTAGTTGGAACACGTATCTTAATTTAAGTACCTACCTTCCTTCCAACCTTATTATAGGTACCTATATCCTTTATAAATTCCATTGGTCCCATATTGGGACGTATAAAGGTCCCTTTACCTAGCATTATTGTCATACTGCTGATTCCGACGAATCTTTATGCCAGGTGTTCAAATTTTTCCATACCAAAATGAAAATTTAACTGAAAAAAGTCCTTTGTATCTTTCTATTAGCAAATTATATTATAAACAGTAAGCAGCAAGTGGAAAGATAATATACTAAAAAACTGCAAAAGCTAACAATCCTATATATTTATGTGTTTATCCCTTTGTCGTGACGCATGTTCGTTCGAGCTTCACCCCAAAACGATTCTAAGGAAGTTGCACGTCATACAAAAAATATTAAAATAAAATCTTTGTCAAAAAGACGCCTGCACTTAAAAAGGATTAGCACATAAGAGCAAGTACGTGCGACCCAGTCGTGCCTTTTATTTTTTAAAGTCACAAGTTTTTGAAATATAGTAAATTTTATAAACTTCTATTTTTTTTTCTTCAAAATAACGTTTTTTGAAGATCATACACATTTTTAGTTCACAAACTCGCAACAAGATGGATTAATTTCTAATAAAAAAAAGCAATAGATAACTCCCTCAAATGAAGGAAAATGAAGTGGGTATTATTTACATAACCGGTTTTAAGTGGCTAGAAAAGAAGTGATGAACTAGATGAAGGGATGGGGATAAGTGGTTTGGCTAGGTATGCCGGTTGGTTGAAATATGGAAACGAGCACTGCAGGTCTAGGTCTATATGTGGGGTCTACAGCCGCTGTAGAGACCCGACCTCGGTGACCAATGAGCGTTTTCAATTTCCGCGCCTTGTGAAAAAGGAAGAAAGGTGTATTGTTTACACGACCGGTTTTATGGTAAAAAAAAAAGAAAAGTACTACATCCAGCACAGAACCCGCACTGCACGTCTAGGTTGATGTGTAGGCAATGTGTAAGCATGCAGACCTGTAGAGCGTTTTTCAATTCCTGTTCTTATGAGAAGAGAAAGGTAGTGGGTATTGTTTGCATAACCGGTTGTAGGGTTGTAGAAAAAAGAGATGCACCACCTTAGAATTTTAGCTGGTGACAAGAAACATTTTGTTGGTTTTGCTACATACACGCAAAACCAACAAACCTAAGATCGGGAATATGTGAGACTTGGAAAATATCTAGAGAACAGCATCTACACCAACAATTTGTCAACACCTGCCATTTAGCTAATGGTCGTCATCAAGACCAACGTCACCTGAGGTGGTCTGATGAGAACAATGCGGCTATACTGGCCAGCATTAAGCGATCACCGTTAACATTCAATCGTCACCGTTCTTTGCAGTTGGGCATCCTTACATTTCTCCCCGTCGTCGTCGCGTCGTATAATTCCTGCTGGTTTAAGGTTATTTGCATTAATTCAATTCAAGCAAGAGATTCAGGTTAAGTTAAGGGTAGGTAACTCGTGCTTGACGGTCAACAGCCAATAGCTGATGCACTGTCTGGTCGTGCATTTTGTGACAAAATTCGTGCAGCGCCATAAACACAGACGAATTATTTTCCCAAAAAAATGAAAACAAGTTCTCGATGGCTTATTGCCGAGAATTCTGCATCTGTTTCACAGACGTGACATTTGCCACCATTTGCCGAAGTTACAGAACTAAGGTCACCTTCTATATATTGTACTTCTTTATGTCAATCTAGCTTACCCACCCGGCGTTGCTCGGGTATACCATACATTTTCGAAAAAACGACCCCGGCGTGGCGCCACCTAGTAATCAAAATAGCTTTTGATACTTCTTAAACAATTAGCTATTCTACTTGTGAAACGACCCCAGAGGCAGCAACGGGTGATTAAAATAGCCTTAACAACTTCAGCTACCTGCCTGTAAAAGTCCCGTCAAAATCGGGTTTTAATAAAAAAAAAACGACTCCAGCGCCACCTCAAATAGCTTTACTTACTCTTTATAACATCAGCTATTTGCCTGTGGAAGTCCCTGCAAAATCGGTCCATAAATAAGAATTTTCGAAAAAAAAATTACCTGAGCGCTAGCTATTGGGTAATTTAAATAGCCTAAGTTAGTCCCTAGAACATCTGCAATCAGCCAGTAAAAGTCCCGTCAAAATCGGAGCAGCAAGGATTAGCCGGAACAAACAGACAGAAAAACAGACAGACAAACATACGACAGACAAAAAATTAAAAAAATTGTGTTTTTGTTATAAGTATTGTGTGAACTTCCATTTTGTAAAAAGCTGTTGTTTTGATATTAAAAACAGACACTTTTGGTGTGACCAACATGTGTAAAATTCGACACAAAGTGTGGAAAATTCAAAAAATGCCAAACTGATTTGGTTAATTTTGTAACTTTAATTCCTAACAGAGGGTAATTTGCATAATATATTTTTGACGCCATTGGTTAATTTATATACCCAAAAGTATTATTGCAAAAAGTTTGCTAAATTTTGACAATTCGAAATTTTTGAAGTTTTTCCTAGTGTTATTTCATAAAACTGTAAACGGAAGTGACTAATATACAATTAACAGAGCGGTGTTTGTAATATGATACTTTTACAAATGCCAGTGCAAAAAGCCAGACTAAAATTCTTTGACAAATCTCCCGGCAGACATTTTTGAAAGTTGACAATTACATTTTTTTTAAATAAAATCTTTCATTTTACTTAGCGTTTGTGACTTAAGCCAGAACCAATAGCTATTTTCATAAGATTTTTCTATGGCATTTGTAACAGAATACCCCTGCAAGTGTCAGTGCAAAAACATAGACCAAGTTCCTTTGGATGAATCATTGGCAGACTTCTCTTAATGTTGAAAAATCGATTTTTTTTGTTTTAATAATCCAATAAATAACCCTAGAAAAGGTCGGGTAGTTGTAAATTTTTGTAATAAAGTTTAGGTAGATACAAAAATAAAAAAAATCCACAACTACGCCCCCTCCGCCTCTTCACAATCAGGTAAAAGTGACTTAAAATCGGCGCTTTGGTCACTTTTTGCTTCTAACGCCTTTCTGGTGAATATTAACGCAAAATGACTATATCCCAAGTTGTTGTAAAAAAAATTTCGTTTTTTACTTAAACCAATAGGAGTATGAAATATAGGTAGTTAAACTTATAACATTATTATGATTATGAGGACTTTTGCGATCAATCCAAACGTTACGAAGTTAACTCACTTCCTCAGCGCTTTAAAAATAAAAAACTCTAAATTTAAAAAAAGTACCAAAATTTGGGCATATTCGGCTGCTTCATAGCTCCGTTGCTATTGGTTGTACGTTCACTGCCATGTGACGCACCGGTGGGTCACGGTGTAGGTATTTTTGGAAAGAAGTTTTTTAAGTGGCCTGCTGATGAAATGTTTTTTTCTTGTCTCGGCATCTACTTGAAAGTTCCTGCTTTGTAGAAAAAAATCTAAAATCACTTATTTGCAAAACTTCGAATTTTATTTTTGTTTTAATTCATGTAGTACATTTTTTTTTAAATTTTACCTTACAGTACAAATAAATAAAGAATAATGGACTTATGAATTTAAAAATAAATGATAAATCCGGATTGTTTTGCGCATGCCATTTGGTCAGAAATGTCAATGCCTTGTTTCGCATGGTTATATTCCGTGATTACCTGAAGCTTTTTCATTTCCTCACCATTTCTATTCCTTTTTCCTGTTGATACTTCTTCTAGTCCATGCTTTGTACTCAGCATCAATACTTCTCGCTTATCTTTCCATTTTGAGACAACAACACCAGAAAACTCGCGCCCAATAATTTCATTTCTCCTGAGCTTAGCAAGAGTAACCTCTTTGGGATTTCCAGTTCGGTTTTTCCGAAGCGTTCCGATAAGATGGGTTTGGCGATTGATTAGAAATTTCGCAAACGAAACCGAAGTATAAAAATTGTCCGTCGCAATTGTTCTAACTTTATCCAAATATTTTTCTGCCAGATCTATTACTATTAGGGTGCTGTGAGAAGTTGAAGGTGTTGCTTTCCTCTTTGGTTGTGGGAGTAATTTTTCCCTGCATAAATAGAACTTGTGTACGTGTAACCACTAGGGTCACAAAACTTGTAGATTCGTATTTATGTGATTTCCCCGGATTGTATTATTGACGAAATTGTAATCGTCCACGCCAGGAAATCATAAATTCGTCAACAGCTAATACTTCTCCTGGGGTTCTAGAATTTACAAAATTTCGTTCGAGGATTTCGAGCAAGCCGCTTACTTTGCCTAGCCGGTCAGTTCCAATTCTTGAGTTGTCCGCAAAATTAATGAACTTCAACAACAATTGAAATCGGTTTCGGGACATTATTTTAGGGAGAAAAGAGTTTTTATAAAACTTGTCGGTACTCCAATACAGTGATATGGAAGGGTATTTTACTATACTCATATATATGGCCAAGCCTAAAAACTTTTTTATTTCCGGGACACAAGTGTCCTTCCAGGTTTTTGCCCGTGAATTCCAAGAAATTTTTTGTGTTGAGATTCGTTTGGGTCACAATGAGTTCATAAACATCTTCGGTTACCATAAATGAAAAAAAATCTATAGGCTTCAAAGTTGAAAAATTTGTGTGAGATGTATAGGAAGTGGCGGGCGGCTGAAAAAAAATTCTTTTAGTGAACTTTTGGTAACACTAACCCACTCTTTTGAATTAGCTGCTGTTGAAGTCGAGGGAAGGTCAGGTTCATCTTCAGACTCTAAATCAGAGCTATCTAGCATTATATTTGAATTTGAATTGCTGGAACCAGCATCTGATGAAACATATTCGCCCGAATCTAAAGTTTCAAAATCTTCATCTTCATTTTCAGATTCTCTCCTCCCATAAAAAATTCTCGGGTTTATACCAGAATTATCCATGTTTGTAAATAATCAAAATCTAAAACAATATGATGAAAAAAAAAATTAGAAAAAAATAAACTAAACAAACACACAAAATTAGCTTGTGACCACCGGTGGGTAACGTGGCACTACGTTGAAGTAATATTGTGTGAGGGGCATGTGACACACCGGTGTTTACGCTCTTAAAACACATAAAAAACAACACAAATTTAAAACTAAAGACACAGGCCCCGATTGCGGTTGTCGACCACCAATCGACTCGCCATTTGTCGATTGTGTCAATTAGGTTGTGTGTTTGGTATTGTGGACCACGATCGACGAAATGATATGTTATTGTGAATAATGTAAAAATATATTGTGAATATATAACGATTTTGACAGTTCATTAGTGTGTTTACAAATAAATTTTCGCATTTCTATCTTTGGTTTGCGTTTTTTATAATTCAATTTAATTAAAAATGAGTCAAATCGTAATCTCAAAAAAACCCAAAGAAAATTTTTCCCATTTTATCTTTGCCTGGGACTTTACACAGAGGCCTTTTTACTATGTCCTGATTTTTTTCCATTAACCTTACCAAAATGCTCATTTGGTTTTATGTATTTAATTTCTTTTGACCTGTGAAGCATGTTATTTTGTTTAATATAATGGCAATTTCAATAAAATGATAAAATTTTAACCAAAAGAAGTCATCCAAACTCTGCTGTCGATCAGAAAATTATGCACGACAACTGTCGATTGTCAAACCGAAGAATGTCGATCGTAATCGACATTCACAATACGAAAAACAGTAATCGACGGCCGGTAATCGAAAAGAGTCGATTATCGATTAACTAATCGACAACCGCAATCGGGGCCACAGTTTAACAATTATACACATAAACATCACGATAACACGAAAAAACACTTTTGGCACTCTGGAAATATTTTTTTTCTATGGTGGCAGTCAACGTGTTATTATTATTATTTTTACTTGCGATTATAGGGACTATAAGGCAAGTTATGCATTCGTAAAAAAAAAAAAAAAATTCTAACAATCAAACATGATATTACGATGATAGAGAAGTCAAAAAAAGTGGGTCCGGAAATTCCGTCCGTCTGTCTGTCTGTCTGTCTGTCTGTCTGTCTGTCTGTCTGTCTGTCTGTCTATCCGTATCGATATCTACAGCCTAAACGGTTGGGCCGATTTGATTCAAACTTGGTATATAGTATTTTTAGAGTGCTCTACCCGACGGTTTTTGGAATTGGCATTCTAGCTCCAAAACTAACGGTACCTGCCATATAACTTTTATTAAAAAACTTATTTTTCTCGAAAACGGCTCCTACGATTTTGATTAAACTTTCAGAATGATGTTTTCTGTACAAAATCTATCTTTTAATTTTAATGGATTTTTCAGAAAAAGTTTTATAACGGTACCTCCCATATGACCGGTTTTTTAAAATCAGACTTTCTCGTTAACTAATTGACGGATTTTGATGAAATTTTCAAAATATGTAGTGTTTTATGATTTAAATAATATTGCTTATCAAAATTTTCAAAAACATTTTTTTTTAAATTTTAATAATTTTTTTAAAAAAAATATTTTGTTTTTTGAATATTTTGAAAACGGATCTATAGATTTTTTTTAAAATTTTTCTCCTAGTATAAACTATAGATTTCTTAAAATTGACATACTAAAAAAAATTTTAAAATATGTTTTCGAAAAGTTTTTCAGAAAAAACATTTTTTTGAAAAAACTGGTCGAACGATTTTGAAATGAAAAATTCATAAAATAGAAAACAGCAAAAGAAATAAGCTGGCTTACAACATTTTTTCCAAAAAACGTTATGAGTAGTGTTTTTTTGAATTCATACATTTTTTTCCCCAACATTTTATTTCATATTGCTCGGCTAAGCCCTAGCCAAGCCATTAGTCAAATAAAAGAAAGTGACAACCTACATTACATACATACTTACGTATTTTAAAGTATTTTTCATCATCATAAAAGCACAGAATAAATAAGGAAGCCTTTGATAAACACACAAAAACAACTAACAAATAAAAAAAACTATTCGATTACTACTGAATGCAAAAATTTCAATCGAGAAAACAAAAGTTTACACCTTCCTATAAATAAACAAAACCACTGTGTTAACTTTTAATATTGTCTCTATACCTACTGGCTTAACAGTAGTTGGAACACGTATCTTAATTTAAGTACCTACCTTCCTTCCAACCTTATTATAGGTACCTATATCCTTTATAAATTCCATTGGTCCCATACTGGGACGTTTAAAGGTCCCTTTACCTAGCATTATTGTCATACTGCTGATTCCGACGAATCTTTATGCCAGGTGTTCAAATTTTTCCATACCAAAATGAAAATTTAACTGAAAAAAGTCCTTTGTATCTTTCTATTAGCAAATTATATTATAAACAGTAAGCAGCAAGTGGAAAGATAATACTACACTAAAAAACTGCAAAAGCTAACAATCCTATATATTTGTGTGTTTATCCCTTTGTCGTGACGCATGTTCGTTCGAGCTTCACCCCAAAACGATTCTAAGGAAGTTGCACGTCATACAAAAAATATTAAAATAAAATCTTTGACAAAAAGACGCCTGCACTTAAAAAGGATTAGCACATAAGAGCAAGTACGTGCGACCCAGTCGTGCCTTTTATTTTTATTATATTGATGTTCAACCATTTCAGTAATACGCTTTTCTGCATTAGCTCATTATTGAATCAGTATTTGTAGGTTTTTGGATGAAAAAAATACCATCCGAAAACGATTAATGAAAATATGTTTCCAGTGATTTCTTACATCTGACGAGGATGATTTCAAGATAACATTCTCAGCTCCTTATCCTTCAATAGAAATAGAAAATGTTTAACCATACAAAAATATCTGGTCATTTTCTTTCTCGCCTAAAGGGATTGATTGTGTGAAGACATCCCTTGAGTACAATACCATAAATTTCACTGAAATCCAAAATCATGGAAACAAAGATTATTCGCTAGAAAGAAGTTCAATTGCGATTCGTCATAGGCAATTCAATGCCGTGGGCATGACCATTTGGAAATATTGAAAGAAATACTTATATGTACCTACCATACAATAAAAAATATTATTTTATTTCAATTGTCAATAAATATACCAAACATATTGAAACATTAATTTTGTTGAAAACACAGGATTGTTTCCAAGCCACTTCCTTACAATACTCAAGCTGTCATTTTCGTAAACCTCAAAGCTCACAGGCTATTAGATCGTATCTTGGGATTTCGGGTGATGACTTATTTTAAATGTTTGGCTCTTGTGAAACCATCCTTCACAGCTAAATAAATGTCCGAAAAATCGATGGTATAGATATCTCCCAAAATATAGCTTTCACCTGCCTTCAATTTTGTATTGCATATCTGTACACAATATATAATATGTACATACATACATAAATGCACTTACGTTATGTCCAGCAATAAACATCACTATCAAGGGCTGATCCAAATTAACACCAGGGATTTATGTTTTTCTCGGCACATAAACATACTTACCAAGTGCCCCACGACGCACGACGCGACCGACGAGATGTCGAGGATGATGATGATGATGATGACGATGACGGCCAATGCCATGAGGATGCGATGCAAACTATAAAAAAAAATCAAAAAACACCTCAACCTGAAATACCTATGACCCTAGGGTCTTTTACATGAAATTGTCTGGACTTGGGCCCAGCTCATAACTATCGCAGTTCTCACTCGGGAACTCAACCCGCAAAGATAAATTATTTATGACTTTGCAGATCAACAAATTGACCAATAATTTTCATGATAAAAATTGGTTTAAGTATACCACAGTAACAACCGGCGCATCCAGACGCATATTCACAGTGACCAGTGACGAGGGATAGGTGAGAGGCTGAGGCAGCAACAACATCGTGACCCATCGTCGTCATGCTCCTTTTTTTTGCCCGTCCAACAATATTTCACAAAAATTTCAACATTCCAATGGGAAATTTCTATAAAATCCAAAATTACGAGCAAAATGACGCTGGCCCGTCGCCATCGTCGACAACAACGACCATGATGAAGATGATGATGATGCCGGTCCCAATGATGCCCATACGCATGCGGCATAGGCCCATATAGCACGACCAAAACACACCAGTACCCTGCACCCCTCCAACAATAAATTACAAAGAAAAATTGTTAAATTTATTGCACGATTTCTGTGGTATGATAGTTTTTTGATAACCCACCAAAAAAAGAGAATCCAGTCAAGGCACAGGGAGGAGAGTTCATCCGACCACGGGACGGATGGGTTCTCAAAATCCTTAAAACAAAAATCGCCAAACAATTTCAAGCAAATCAAGCGAAAAACGTTTAAACTTAAAAGTTTAATAGCCGACGGCCGTTAAATGCCACTTTAGTGTTGGTTTATTGTTGAATTTATTATGACCGTTATTTAGTTGATGATTTATTGGTGAATATCTGTGGCTATGAGGTGAAAATGTTTCTTTAAACGTCATGCGCTATATCCATGCACTTGCCTGCCGTTTAACCGGCACAAAACCGGAGCATCTATGTGCAGTTTCTAGATCTGAAATCTACTAAGTTTGCTATCTCAGTGCAGAGTGGTGGCTATTAGGTGTAAGCCTTGAAGCTAGTCTTTACTGTGTGGTAAGTTTGGTTTGTTTATTGGTATTTAATTGAGTTCAGACTTTTGTAAAATATGCTTACACTCTCGTCCATCGGTATGGTATGGATGAAATTTATGGAGGGTTAACTATGTGCGATGCGATTCACCGTTATGTTGATGATGTAATGGATACCAAGGAGTTGCATTTGACAAGTAATGCTCATGTTAAGAACTTTGGTTTCTGTTTTGGTTTCTGGGTCTATGCTCATTATGGAAGTCATCGAGGCGTATAAAAAACAAAACGGAAATCACGCAAGCATTTCAAAGTGTGAAGACTCTTGTTCCAAGGTGTCAGTTTCCTGTCTGTGATGATGGCAAGAATAAGACACAAAAGAAGTCAAACAGAGCGCTCAGGTGACATAATGGGTAACAACAAAATAAATTGGAAGTCAGACAGAGAATTTATTGTGTAGAAATCAGTGGCGTGTGCAATATTTTTTAATGCGACTTAACAGTTTTGCGGAGATTTTTTTTCTTGATATGTAATTAAATAAAAATGTTAGTTAAACAATATAAGTTAAATTAAACAGAAAAATTAACTAAGACCGAAAAAGTCTTCGTTTTTTTCCTACCGCTTGGTGCGGTTTATGCCATAAGACTCTAAACAAATAAAGAGTTCAGTTGAAGTGCAGCTCCCTTATGTGGCCTTGACAGGCTACACTTATGAAATAACATGACTTATGCTGATAAGACTCATGCTGATAAAACTCATCCTGATAATGCTGATAAGAAAATTGACGCACGCTGCGATACTGTGGTTCTTTCAACCAAAATCAGTCGCAAGCACCAGGCGAACATGAAAAAAAACAGGCGCGAATTCCCAAAATAATTCCACTTAAATTCAAAAATTACAAGAAAATAAAAAGAAATACAAAATAGGCGGAGTTTTGTTAAAGTAGAAAGTATATGCAATAAGTGGGTGTGTGCGTGGATTTAACGAGAGGGTTTGTGGGTAATTTTTTTCAGCCAAAATCGATCGCAAAAGTATTCTGAGTACGAGGCGAACATGAAAAAGAACAGGTGCAAATTCCCAAAATGATTCAAAAACAACAAGAAAAGAAAAGGAAATACAAAATAGGCGGAGTTTTGTTAAAGTAGAAAGTAGATGTAGATATTTTGGGTCTGTGTGTGTGGATAAAGCAAAGCACTTAGTGGTTCGATATTATTTCAATAATTCAATAACGCTACGAAATAATTGCTATTTTTGGTAAGCAGTTATTTTAATTACAGATAACGAATAATATTTTAATATTATTGGTTTCCGCTTTCTGTTATGACAAAAGAGCCGCTTTCTGTATTTATTGATATGCGGACTGAAATACTGTTTACAAATTGAATTTACGTTATAGTTATAAATTTTGTATAAGTTAAATGTCAAATTCCACTAAAGAATCGCTGTAATGTTGATTGATAAAAAAAAACACCACAAAATCGGAATTTTTTTTGACTTTTTATAATGTTTAAGAAATGGGTGAGTTCTCAGCTTCTGGTTAACATTTAGACCGGAATTTTGATTACAGGTCATTAAATATGTTACCTTCTGTCTTTCAAATTATAAACTGTCAAATTCCATCAAGCAATACATAGCTGCTATGTTGATGGATAAAACAAATCTCTTGAAAACCGATTTTCGACATTTTTTAATGCTTCAGAAATTGGTAAATTCACCGGTCCTGGTGGTTAAAATTTGAACTGAAATATTGAAGAAACGTCAAAAAACAGTTCAACTGTCAAACTATCTGTCAAACTATTAACCTTCAAATTCCATCTATAAGGGGTGTCTGCAATGTTGATGAATATAAAAACCATCAAACAAAATGTTCGACTTTTTCCAAATTTAACCGAAATATTGATTAAACATCCAAACATAAATTAATATCTAGCTGCCAAGCCATTTCATCAGTGGCTGCTAAAAATCTACTACAAAATCAGAAGATTTTGAAAAATAGCAAAAAGAATCTTTCGTACATCTGTCCGTCCGCCCAAAACTATTTTTTTGCAAATGTTTTTTTTTCAGAATAACTATTTATAGTAATTGTTATAACAAAATAACAGTAACTGTTGTAACAGTTACTAAAAAATAAACGATAAGGCAGCCCTACTATAGGCGTTTTTCTTTTTAAGCTCTGAGCAGAGCACGGAGTAGAGGCTGAGCAAATCGATTACGCTCTGAGGGCTTTCCGATTTAATTAAGGAACACACTAGGTCACTGAGCTGTCATACGGTCCACTTTACATCTTAAATGCTTAAATACAAACATTTAATAAAATTAATGTTATTTAATTAGAAAAAATCATTTTAATATTTTACTTCAACCGACGCCATTTTGGTTTTTGTTTTTTTTTATTCCAAACCCTGTCATTTGTCAAAACACCCATATGAAGTTGGCCGCGCTCAGCCATTTACTCCATGTGCTCTGTCATTTTATTCTGAGCTTATAGAGCGCGCTCCGAGCTAGCTCCGATTGAAAAAAGAAACGACCGCTCAGAGCGCTCCGAATTAAAAAAGAAACACGGATCTTTTTTTGACAGGTCAGTGCCCTACTCTGAGCTTAAAAAGAAAAACCCTTATGAGATTAGATACCGCTGAACTTTTCTTGGGATATTTGTTTTGCGTTTTTAATCTTTTTTTAATTGATCTTTCAATTAGCGCCATTAATGATTTCCATTCGTGTTAATCAAAGAAGTGTCGCTGGGCCTTCCTTAGTGTTCATTGAGCTGTTGAAAAATCCTATCCCGTCCCTGCACAGAGATTGAAATATTACCTTACCGTACTTTAGGTGGCACTACAGTCCTAGGTAGACCTGAGATAAGCAGAACTGGAATAATCATCATCATCATGAATTCTTAATGTTATTAATTTCTGAAAAAAAAGACTCAGAAGCATAGGTAGACGAAAATATCGTCAAAATAGCATACGCCAGCTTTTTCAAACAGTTAAATGTGTCGGGAATTTAATTCTAAGTTTCCATTAATTTGTAATTGGCATTCTTTGTCGTATTGCCTGATACTCTGAAAGTCTTTCTAGCTCGATTAATTCCAACTCTTACCTTGTTTCGACGAATTTTTGAGTCCATATGGAACTAGCTCGGAATTCATTTAGCTGTATTTCCATATCTTAAATTTCAAACCAAACAAATTTGGACAAGTAAAGCTGTTCAAATGATGTAACATCAGGGTACATGAGAAACTTAAGTGCTTCGGATAACTCTTTAAATTTGGCTGGTATTTTCTTGGAAAATTCTTATTTATTTACCGATTTTGACGGGATTTTTACAGGCAGACAGCTGAAATTGTAAGAATTAAGTACGGCTATTTTAATTACCCCTAGGTGACGCTGGATTAATATTTTTTTTTTAATTCTTATTTTGCCCTTATTTTGAAAGGACTTTCACTGGCGGATAGCTGGTGATTTATGGTATAACTAACGCTATTTTAATCGCTAGCCGTGCCAGTGGGATCGATTCACTAGCAGATAGCTTATTTTGTACGAAGGAACTAAGGCTGTTTTGATTACTAAGTGGCGTCACGCCGGGTTCATTTTTACGAAAATGTGTGGCATATCTCGCACAATTACATTTAATTTTTCAATTTTTTGACACTCGCCACTAGTATTTGCTCTAAGGTTAGCTAAAGAGTGTCCTAACATATCAACTTGAATGGGTATCAAAATATATTTTTGCGATTTATGTTTCCCGTTACCCTCACACTTATTACGGTCGATTTCAATGTAAACAATTCCTTTTTTGGCCAGACAACACCCGTAGAAAGATACATAAATGTATGTTGATATTTTTCTGAGTTAAACAATCTTACTCAGCTCGTTGAGGAGCCAACCCAAATTCTTGTCAATGCAGGTCAAACCGCCAATACTCTAGATTTGTTTCTTACCTCCGATCCTGATAATAACAAAATTCGTGTATAATCGCCTCTAGGCACATCTGACTATTGTGTCATCTCTGCAAATTTCTCGTGCCAACTCAATTCAGTTAAAGAAAAAAAAAACCAAGAGAAACATTTGACAATACGAGAAAGCCAATTGGGACGGTCTCAGTAACTTTTGTCAGGACCTTCAACTGGTCTCTATGCTTCCTCGATGCGTTTCCAGCGCATGGTCAGAAATTTAATTCTTTTAGGAAGGAGAAATTTTATCCCAAATAGGTGGAAGAGTATCAAACCTTAGGTAAACTGTTTGATTCGAGCTGTAGAGAGGTTAACTAATGTCAGTTCACAAGAAAAGCAGATCTGCTAGATGCACAATTCGCGGCAAACTCAAAACTGGCAGAAGGTGTCAGAACTCCTCCTATACTCGAGAGCGTAAATGATTTTATGGGACCAATCTTCTTTCGCACTCGTTCAGTCGCAAGAGTATTGAAAGATCTCAATATAAATAAATCAGCTGCCCTGGATAGTATCCCCACTATTGTTCTGAAGAGGTGTTATTCAATTCTGGCAAAACCTTTGCGTAAGCTTTTCCAACGGTCCTATTCCTCTGGAATCTTTCCGAGTGCATGGAAAACAGCATTTGTCCAGCATATCTCTAAAAAAGGCAAATTTTCAATTGCAAATCAAAATTGCACTAACGTCCCTTCCTTCTAAGGTGATGGAAACGCTGATTAATTTTCAGCTTAAGAAATATCTTGAAGAACGAAAGCTTCTTAATGACCGGCAGTACGGCTTTCGTAGCAACAGGTCCACTGGTGATCTGATGGTTTATCTCACCGAAAAATGGAACCAATCTCTCAATCGTTTTGGAGAAAGCAAAATTATGCACTTGATATTTCTAGAGTTTGGCATCAAGCCCTTTTATCGAAAATGCGTGCATTTGGACTCAACGAATCTCTTCTTCGTTGGATTAGTTATTACCTTTCGAAACGGTCAATACAAGTTTTGTTGGACGGATTCAAGTCTGATTCTCACAAAATAAACGCTGGCGTGCCCCAGAGCTCTATTTTGTCTCCGACTCTTTTTGTGGTCAAAACAAAACATACCTCCAATGCCGCAATCCATGAGCGGCACTTGCATTGAAGAAACCGAACACCTCTCAGTTCTCGGTATGTGTATTACAGACCACCTTCTGAGGAATGACCACATATTTGACATCGCAAAGAATGCTGCGAAGTGTTTAGGTTTCCTTCGAAGATGCAAGAAGTTCTTCACCCCATCTGATCTGGCTACAGTATATAAAGCATATATTCGACCGAAACCAGAGTATAATTCCCATATTTGGGCAGGTGCTCCTATAACCCACTTGAGTTTTCTAGATAAAATTCAAATAAGAGCTTTGAAAATGATAGGCGACCGAACAATAACAGAAACATTTACATCTCTTGAGAACCGCGCCGTAATGTTTAGTGCCTTTCGTTATTGTCTCGTTATTTCTACAAACAATGCTCTAGCGAAATAGCCAGCCGCATTCCTCCCCTGAAACGATTCAACCGGAATACTCGCACTTCTAGGAATGCCCATCAGTTTACCCTTGAGCCTAACTTCGGACGTACTGTTAAGTATATAGATTCTTTCTTTAGTCGCACCACACGAATGTGGTATGCTTGCCATGCTAAGTTTTTTCCTCCCATTTAGATATGCCGAACTTTAAATTAAATTGTGCATCGGTATCTCCTCTTTTATCCCTTCTCAAGTCCCTAATGCTCGTGTGGTGTAGATTAAAAAAATCACATTTGAATTATATATTTATTTAGGATGATAACAATAAATAAATAAACAATAAAATTAAAAGCGCTACATATTTTGACTTACAAATTCTATTAAGGATTCACAACTACAACATTAATATGTAATTGACAAAAACTTTACCTTTGTGTGAAATAAAAATAAAATTTCATCATGTTTACTTTCGAAATAAATGCTTAATTGAAGAAAAACTTCCAGACAATCTGTTGGTTCACACATATTTCTATTTCTGTAAACTTTTTGAAAGTTTTATTTGTCTATTTCCTTGTATATCGTATAGCAAACCAACCAATGTTCCTTTGAAGTTCTTCCAACAAATATCCTTTCTTTTCTGTAAGTCTTTTTTACTCCACCACATAGCCAGACCTTGACCATAACAACTCAAACAACTCCCACTAGCCTCGCCCACATAATAATTCATTTTCAAACTCTCACCTTTATCCAAGCTAAACAGTCGTGGTTTCAGCTTAAAGGTATCACTCTACTCCCTCACAAACGTCGTTTGTAGATACCAAGTATCTATAAGTTGAAGTTTCTTCCTTCAGAAACCACTAGATACTCGTCCACCACCACCAGACATCCAACAAAAAAAAAAAGATACTCTCAAGGAAAAACTCCATTATTAACACTGCGGAGGAAGAACGTTCCAAACCAATCTAATTTAGCCTCTCGCAAGTCTCCTTTCCTATATAGAAGTTCTTCCTAAGCTATCCTTTCTTCTTTTTCCCGAACACATAACGTTGTTGGATGGCTTGACATTAGCCATATGTAATAGAGCGTAAATTTATCGGCTTATTACGTCGATAGCTTATTACACGAATGTGTATATCGCGGGCCTCGTTGTTGGCCTGGTTAGTTTGTTTTGAGCCGCCATAATGGCGGTTTTATAGGTAAAAGCGTTCCACTAGATACGTTAATGTTTGCCTTCGATTCGAAATCAATGATTTTCGATTCTTTATCACTTCCTTTTCCAGATTCCTTAGTTTCCAATCGATGGCCAAGAGAGAGGAGAGTTTTATTATTTTTGTTTAGGTTTTTCGCAGGATTATTGCTGGCATAAGTTATGTACCGCTGCAAGGAGGTTATCCATAAGGTTATCTACTAATGTGGCCCTGTGCGTCCAGTTGGTTGACCGGTACGATTGTGGATTGTTCTGAGCATTAAAGGGCAAAGTGATAATAAAATAGAAGTAGAGTTTGGGGAACTATTTTAGTTTAAGAGTGAGATTCCTTAATGGAATATGTTGGATGAATTAATGGATTAGATGGTGAACAAGAAAGGCTTATCTGTGTAAGCTTATTGGATCAGAATTATCGAAATACTTTATTAAATTTAGGTCTCCCGTTAGGCCTTTAAGGCGATAACTAAGGACACATCTGCGAAAAAATGATTTCTTCAATATCTCACTAAACCATAAGCTTTAAGCTTTAAAAAAAATACCTTTATTCGGGTCCAGTGTTTTGTTTTAATCTCCGGTCCACATAAAGTTCACTTTTTTACGAATGAACCCTCCCCGGTCGTAAGGGCTAAGTGACGGTGTAAACGATATTCAACTAAGCTATTTAACCACAACTTTAAAAACACATTAATTTAAAGAAGTATCAAATTAGTGTTTACCTTTTTTTTTAATTAAGTTCCCGCACATTGTGGAAGAGAGAAAATTGTGTTCTTAAAGCCTTGAGCCAGAAACAGCGTAGCACCCCCTCGCATTTCTGTAATTCATGATGGCATGCCAATTGCTAACCCTCAAGATATTTAATTACAGAAATTCTATGGCAGTGTAAACAGGAGCAGAGGTATGTGTGCGCCTTGTTTCCTTTCTTTTATATATATAAATCTCGATGAAGTTGGGGGCCCCTCCTGTCTGCTTTTGGCACACTGTATTGCTTACCTACATTTTCTTGTGAGAGCCTTCGACTAGTGTTCGCTGTTTTGTTTCTTACGTATGTATTTTTAGTAATTTTTCTACAAATTCCTTACATATATACTGAAAGCTGTACAAGGAGTGTATCAGTAACTAGACCCGCACTTGACATTCAGAGCTTACACAGGCTTCGGCTCCGCTCTAAGGGTTGGAATAATATTCTTGTGCCGGAGATACGGGAATACTCCAACTGGTGCACCCAACAAACGATGATAATTGTGTCGTCACCCAAACTCCATGTGAAATTGTGAGACAATTCCAACGTTGATGTGTATGGTTGCCAACGGAAGAAAATTTTTACTTTTTTAAACAAAATACTTTTTGTGAAATTTTTACAACAATATAAAGAGGGTTTTCTACCAAGGGTTTGTTGCCTGAGTTATTTAAAATTAATGTAGGTTAAGGTTACATATTCTAAATAAATTGCAAAGAAGATTAAAACAAAAGAAAAAAAAAAAATAGGCACGACTTAGTCGAGTCGAACGTACTTTTTTTTTGTTATTTTTTGTTATTTTTATTTTATTTTTCATTAATAATGTAGTTGAAAAAGTTATACAAATGATTCAAGTTGCACAACATATGTATATAAAAATCGGACAATAAATTAATATGATAAGAGTAACTAAATCAAAGCTAGAAGTGTTCTTCATTTAGAAGCTAACTATATTAATGAAAAACAGTTTTATGTACATTCTTTAGTCGAAAATTCTAAGTAAATTACAAAAGGGTAAAAGTAAAAAAAAAAAAGCAAATTAACAACACACACACAGGAATGGCTGAGAGTACACGTCACTAGGCCTTGGCTCCTTAAGGAGCTGTCGCACCAATAAATTTATTTATTTTTTAAAAGTGTGTGGGGTTAAATTAAGGTTTGACTATAATATTGAGATTCTATACAACTAGTCTTAGAATATTGTTGACTTGATCAAAATTAAAGTTAAATAGCCACTTCTTCGGTTAAATGAAAAAGAACTTTGGATATTTCGAATATTAAAAGGTAACTTATTAAAAAGCCTTGGTGCTACTGAATTGAAAAGCTTAGGAACTTGTGAGTATTGTAAGTAGGAACGATAGCAAGACGTCTTTCATTACGTGATTTTAAAAGATATTTTTTAATAATGATTGAATGAGAATTCCAGCTCATTTTGCTATCAATTAAAAGGCCCAGATATTTGAATTCCTCAACAACTTGAATATCAAAGCATTTAGTTGAGCAAAATGAATTTATAGTAAAAGAATTGCTGCATAGGCTTGAGTAGCACGTTCCTGAACTTATTAACATTCTATTACATTCACAACTATGAAAGATAAAACTAGGCAAATGAAGACTGAGTTGGTTGAAGGTCATAATTTTGGTTTTGTCACTGAGGACAAGTTTATGCATAACAAACCAGTGTCTTAAGATTTCGAGGTCATGATTGATATCAGCGACTAAGTCTAACGGAGATGAAGCGGAGTAAATGCAAGCCGTGTCATCTGAAAACCCTATAGTTCTACCTTTTAAAGGTTGAAAAAAAAAGTGAGTTAGTGTAAATTAAAAACAAAAGTGGCCCAAGGACAGATCCTTGCGGCACACCATGTCAAGCCATAGACTAAAAAAACCTTCAATTTTTACCCTTTGTTTTCTACCTTCAAGATATGAAGCAAACCACTTGATCATAAAACACCTGAAACCAATATTTTTTAACTTTAGAAGTAGAATATTATGATCAACAGTATCGAATGCTTTTGTAACATCCACAAAAAGGGAAGCAGTAAATTTTATTTTATTTAGACTGTCATAGACTTCAGAACAAAAACTCACAAGAGCGTCCTCAGTAGATTTATTAGCCCTGAAGCCGTATTGACTACTACTCAAGAAAGAATATTTTTCCAGAAAACAAACAATTCTTTTTTATAAAAGCTTTTCAAAGATTTTGGAAAAGACAGAAAGCAAAGAAATGGGTCTATAATTATTCAACTCTTTCCGATCACCTTTCTTGAAAATAGGAATGACCTCTGCCATTTTGAGGCAATCAGGAAAAACACCTTTGAAGATGCTTTTATTATAGATATGAACCAAAACAAAGGCAATATTGGGAGAAATTTGTTTCAAAAGAGAATTCGATAAACTATAGCTGGTAGACGAGTTTGAATTGTCCAATGCCATAATTTGCTGGTAAAGTTTGAACGATGAAATCGGATCCCAAAAAAACTCATTTCTTCATGCTCATTTTCAAAATAGATGCATTCTTAGAGTCTTAGCAACAACACTTGTAAAAAAGTTATTAAAAGTATTGGCAACATTTTCGGAGCCTTCAATATCTTTATTGTTAAAAGTTAAACATGTAGGAGACGACGACGATAAACCTTTGTTAAAAAGTTCATTAACAATAGCCCATTCTTTTTTAAGTCACCTTTAGCTCTATTAAATCTGTTTATGTAAAATGTATCTTTGCATATGCGTACCTCTATATCTATCTCTTTGCATAGCCTTTCGTATGTATTTTTTAATTCAAAATTGTGTGGATGTTTTTTTAAATTTTAAACGTAGTTTATTCTTCTCCTCAACCCTTTTAACGAGATCAAACGTTATCCATGGTTTCAGTCTTTTTAGTTTGGAATGTATACTGGATGTCCTTTCAGAACACATATTAATATAAAAGTTCAGAATATGGAGAAACTCATTAAAGGCTACCGAGGGATCATCCTCATAAAACACTTCAAGCCAATTTTCTAGAAGTGGGAACTCATTCAATCTATTTATATTGATTTTATTATTAGGTACGTAAGGGATATCTTTATGTGTTGGCTTATTTATGTTGTCTTCAAAGATGAGACATGTCATAAAATGATCAGATATTTTCAAATCAGCTATGGAACTAAGCAAAATAACTCATTAGATCGGTCCATCCTTACATAGATATGATCAATACAAGATTTGGACGAGCCAGAGTTGGTTTGTTAATGAAGGATTCTAACCCATTGGAAGACTTAATAGATTTATAGTTGTTGGTATCATTACATTCACTTAGTAAGTCAATGTTAATATCACCAACGATAAACAAATTACCACAATTTTCAGCGGGAAGGAGAGAAGACAACTCCTGCGTAAAAACATCCTTACTTCTAAAATGGAATCTGTAAAAGCACCAAAAGACTAGTTTTTTCGAATTTACTGTACAGACAATTTTTAAAAAATCAGAGCACTCAAGAGATATGGAATAATACTCACAGTTCAAATCTTCATTAACGAATACAGCAACACCACCACCAGCATATGAATTGTTGCAATTAGCGTAAAATGTATAACCAGGTAAATAAAAAAATTCCTTTTCATAGTCGAATATCCAAATTTCAGTGAGAAAAATTAAATTAGGTTTGTTTTTAAATGAATCTAACTGCGCCACAAGCAAATCAAAATTTGAACGAAAGCTTTGTATGCTTTGTTGAATAATAGAGAAATAATTTTTAAGCGTATCACAATGAAAAACACTTTTACAAAAATCTATTTCAAAATTGCAAATAGGAGAATCTATGAAGTTAATATGAGGATCTTCTATACAGCTGTTATTTACATTGACCATTGATAGTAAAATAAAATATTTATGATAAATTATCAAGATCCTCAAAACATACAATTTTAGCAATATTATCTCCTTCTTTTTTCTTCATACAAATTTCCCCATTATTTATCCATAAAAACATAATTTTTTTTTCCATCTTAACCTGTCTGGCTCTTTTGAAAAGAATCCTATTAAACATAGAAAGACTTTCGTTAATATATATAGGACGCCTTTCACGATGATCACCGCATAGAGCAGATGTAAGTTGCACTGTTCGCTTTTTGATTAAAACTTTACGCTTACATTCCATTTTTTTAAATTTAACACATAAGATGTTCAGAGACTTCAACGTTTCGTTGTTTGGTGGCTTGGTTCGAATAGTTTTCACAAAACCTGATTCAATATCATCTGAACAAACATTTTCATTCATTGTTCGTTGGATTAGAAGCTATCTTATGGACCGTTCAATGCAAGTTGTATTCGACGGTAGCAAGTCTGATTCCCACAAAATAAATGCTGGTGTGCCCCAGGGCTCTGTTCTGTCTCCGACTCTTTTCTTTATTTTTATAAATGAATTTATGTCTGTTGCTTCTAATCCACTTAACTCTTTTGCTGACGACTCTACCCTCAGATTCTCATATTGGTTCGGTGATTCACGTCCTTCGCCATCGAACGTGCAATCCCAACGGTACCGAATGTTGGGCTCATTAAATTCCGATTTACACAGCATTGTCATATGGGGTAATAGAAATCGTATGGAGCTTAATGCTTCGAAAACTCAATGCCATCTTCTGTCGTTAAAGCTAAAAATACCCCCCATGCCATCGTCTATGAATGGCAATATGTCAGGATTATCTCCGTAAGAATGACCACATACGTATTTATACGCCCCAAACTTGAGTATAACTCCCACCTTTGGGCAGGTGCTTTTCAAGTATCACTACACCTGCTCGATGGCATACAAAACGATAGAATACGAGCGTTAAAATTGATAGTAAATAGAACTATCTATGAAAGAATTGCCACTCTCCAATATCGACGCAATGTTTCATGTCTTTCCTTATTTTATCATTTCTTTTCTAATAAAAATGCTCACACGAGATAGCCAGGTACATTTCACACACATTTCACATTACATACACATTTCACCCGTAATACTCGTCTCCCTCGTAGTGCCCATTAGTTCATCATCATCATTATCGGCGCAACAACCCGGATCCGGTCTGGGCCTTTTTCAACAAGTTCTTCCATACATCCCGATTGCTGGCCGAAACCAGCTTCGGGCGTCCTGATCTGTTTTCTACCATAAAAAAAACTGCAAAAGTCCAACAATACTCCGTAAGACTTTTCTCTCGAACGCGGATTGTACTACTTCTGCCGATTATGTCATGCCTTTTTATACCTATGCGTTATCTATAATTTGCTTACTGTGAAATCCCATGGTTGTCAAATTCGCATGTGTAAGAGAGATTCAGAATAAACGAAATGTGTCGAAATGCGCATGCGCATGCGCATATATGTCCATTATACCCAACGATTTATGACATATGACTGTATGTTTTGAGTAATTAAAAAGTGCGATTTTGACAGTAGGCCATGCTCCTTATATTTGAGCAAGAAATTTGTATTTAACTCGTTTTTTAGTGCCCTGTAGCTTAGTGGTTAGTGTGTCGGACTGCTAAGTGAATGAGCCTGGGTTCGAATCCCGCTCATAGTTACCTTCTTTTCCGGGGTAATGCCTCTTGGGATTGCGAGGAACTGACAAAACCTCCAAGAGTAAAATTAATCTCGACTGGTTAAAAGTATAAGTTACTACGTCTTGGCCCACATTTGCCCAAAGCTTTTTGAGAAATTATTGCAATTATTCTTAAACACTATTAACGTCACTAAATAAAACAAAAAAAAAAACTATGACTTACGCTATCTGTATATATACAGACAGTTGGCAGCACTGCTCAGAGCTCCCCTATATTCTCACCCATCACAGCATCCCGTTCCAACTGTGTTGCAGGTTGTATGCTTTTCATAGATTTTCAGTCCTGGATAAACAATTATCCTGGATACAGGTAAAATAAAAGTTGGAGTTTTTTTGCGTATTTATTTTGTCTTCACCTATCCCCTTGGGGTTGACTGCCTTTTGTTACAGAAGGTTCCGTTTAAAGAAGCGATTGCTGGAAAGCTTACATCTATGTGGGGAGATCACAACCTTTGTGCATGAGAGTATTCATATGTGACGTACATGTACGGAACTCTGACATTTGGCACTGTTGCTTGCTTCGTTTGTAGTCGATATTGTTGTTGTTGTTGTTGTTGTTTTATCAGAATCAGTAGAGGGTATCTGAGTTACATTGTGTGAAATCTGACGTTCCTAATGATTACACGTAAGTCACTCGTAGGTCGTTGTAGGAAGGTACTATACATTATGTCTACAACTTGTAGTTAAATTTTACGGTTGCATGGGCTTCTGTGTGGATGGGTAAACCCTGAACCATGAACCTTGCATGGCCAGAGAGATTGTTGAAATAATTACTTTAAAACTCCTGTTCAAGCAGCTATGAATTTTTGTTTCGCTTTTTCTAGGGATCTTAAGGGCGACAAAAAAACCTGGAAGGGTATTGTTCCTTGCCGAACAACAGAATTCGATTAATTTTTTTCTCTCTCTCAAAAAAAAAATACAAATTAAGACTGTTCCATCAGGCAAGGTAACAACAAGTTGACGAGTATTCCACTTAAAAGTTACAATTTTTCTGTTTGTCTTTAGTTTTTGGTTGGAATTAAAAAAAACTCTTACATTGTTGAGTGCCAGAAAAAAATCAAAAAAAAAAGAAACATAGAAAAAATCCTTAAAACTATGCAAATGCAAGATGCAACTCCAGGATGCGTGTGCCAACTACATGTTAGTTCAGGGGAGTATACTTCAAGGAGGCGGGAAACATTGAACTTTTAAGTGGACAAAAATTGAGTGCAGGTGTTTGGCATTCCACAGGAAGTTGGTTGAAAAAAGGGTTTCAGGACAAAATTTAGTTTTGAATAGGGTTTTTAAGGATGTGTAAGAGCCTGCGGTGAGTTGTTAACCTGTATTTAAAAAGCAAACAAAAAAAGTGCAGAAAATCGGCAGAAGTTGTATGCAATTTCTACGTTTTTAATCGGTGGTCAACCTATAGCTGAAAAGGTGAATTTACATCTAGCATATGAAAGTATGAACGTGCCGTAACTTCTCCGACTGATTGAAGTGCTTCTATGGTCTCTTCGTGGGCGCTGATAGTTGGAAACAAACTTTTGTTAAATCTATTAAAATAAATTTGGCTAATTACCTATGAGGATCGCTGGTAACCTCTTTTATGTTGATAGATTATCAACGCTACCTGATGATGATACGAACGTATCGAGGATTCCAACATACGAGCCCTAACTGCTTTTTTATCGTAAGCGACAAAATGTAAATTTTAGAAAAAACACATTTTTTAATTTTTTCTTGAGCTTCAAAACGGACCGAGCTCCTTTGTAACTCTTTAAAAAAAGTATAACAAGCTGCAGCCTAAATAGCTTAAGCGATTTACTTCAAATTTGGTGTGTGTGTGATTTTTTTGGCATTCCCCAGAGTGGAAATTGAAATTTAATTTTTTTTTCAGAAAAACTATAATAAAAAACGGGGATTTGTTGGTTTCCACTCTCTTTGAATATTTTAAGCTAACTGGTGTTTATTTTTTATAAGAAGGGAAACCCGTACTGGATTGACCATTCCAATATTCGTGTTGTTCGACTTAAAAATTAATCTCTATATTTGACATTTCGTCTGTTATTGAGTATTGATGGGTATTTCTAGCGAGACGGGTATCACAGGTGAATACTTTGAGGGGCATATAACTTTCTTCAAAAAATCAGTTATATGTAAGAACCGATAAAATAAGGAAAGACATGAAAATTTGGTCGCTGTTCAAAAGATGAAAATGATTCCATATGATAATTTTATTTTCAATGAGTTTTAACGTTTTGTTCTGGATAATATTATAAAAAAATGGGTACGACTGGGTCGCACGTACTTGCTCTTATGTGCCTAATTACATTGAAAAGCAAGATCTCTAACAGAAACAAGTAACATTTACGCTGAAAATAACACAGTTTGAACTTATAAAAAAGTATTAAAACCACAATACTAAACGGTTTTTAGTAAAAATGAAGTACGCCATCACACGTCTTAAATAACAAAGAATTTATGAAAAAAGTATTTCGAAAATTGTAGGACCGGTTTTGATAAAATCCTGTTTTTTTATTTTTAGTTTTTTGAAAAAAAATTGTTTTTGAAATTTATATAATGCAGTTTCAGTTTATACATGTGAATATAAAATTTAAAATATTTTTTTTTGATCAGTTTTAGAAATATTGATTAAAAAAAAAAATTAATACGCAGAATTAATTAAACTACTTAGATCTTCTTAAATATAAAATTTTACAGAAATCCAAAGAGCCGTTACCGAGAAAGCCCAAAAATAAAAAAACCGTTACATGAAATGTATCGTTAATAGACTTTTTCTTATCAAATGATAGCTTATACTAACAAAAAAGTTCTCAAAAATTTCCATCAAAATCGTTGGAGCCGTTTTCGAGAAAAATAAGATTTTCCTAAATACCGTTATTTTTAGGCCTAAAAATAAAATTAAAATTTCCTCTCTGGGGAATGCCAAAATAATCATACAGACCAAATTTGAAGATAATCGGTTTAGCCGTTTAGGTGCAGCTCGTTATACATACAGACAGACAGACAGATAGACAGACAGACATTTTTTCTCGATCACTTTTTTAGACTTCTCTATGATCGTTATGTCATGTTTGATTGTTATCTCAATTTCTTTAATATTCACGAATCCTAAACTTGTTTTATAGTCCCTATAATCGCAAGTAAAATGGGTCTTTCATTAAGCGCGTCCTAACTTTAAATTTAAATAAAACAAAGTCTGTTTGAGATATCATCGAAATTTTGTATCGTTTGAAAGGCCTATTGATGCCATTATATATATATGTATAACATCGTTTAAATGTTCACCGCGGATTCTCTTGGTGGCGCACATCCGAAGTGGCCCGAACAGAAGACCCATTTTGATATAACAATCTTATCATTTGCACGTTGCCATTTTGACAGATGTCTGATATCAGCTGTCAAACTTCGGAAGTCCCCTGTTAAAAGACCCTTTATTTCAATCCACCTGTGAATTATACTCATGTAAATGATGTATTAAAGCCTTTTAAATTCTAGCCAGATCAGAAAAGGTGGCCAAAACCGTAGAGTGGATGAAAAGTTTGACATGAGAGTTCATTTATCAAAAGTTCATTTAATATAATTTTAATTTGTGGCCATCAGACCTAAAATCTACACAACTTATATTCAACGATCGTCGAAACCAATTGTGTGTACTTCATATGTATTTTCTATAAAAGAGCTGGATGACGATTAATCAAATCAAAAATCCCGTCGTAAATTGTCAACTTTCATAAATTAAATTCGATTTTTCTTTCACTTGTCTTCTTTTATTTTATATTTGATTATCAAAAACATACATACATAAGTACAAACGAATGAAACCAGTTTTCAACGTGGTCCTTCGAGCCGGATTTTTTAAGGTAGTTAAGTAGTTATTACTCGGTTTTTATTGATTTACAAACCAATTTTCAGCATGTCCGTCTGCAAATACTTGCGGCAGGTTAAAACCTTTTTGTTTTGTGTCCCATGTCTGCCATACATTCTGATGTTTCTTTGCCAACTAATCAAAATCGAAAGGAAACCCTGGAAGCAGACATGCCATAATAAAAATGGTGCTAAACGGTCAAACGAATTTTACTGATTATAATTGAATCTGCATTTGCTGCATTTTTATGATTCTCATGCTCACACATTTGGCTCTCTAAAAAAAAAAATTATTTGCAACAGCCATTTGGGTAAAATCGCACCCAAATTATGGTATTGTTAAAGAGCTTCACGAAAAAAGAACAACCAATAAATAATGCTTAAAAGAGTAACAGACGAAAATTGAACACAACAGCTTGTATCTTGCTTCATTTTAAAATTAAATAACACACGATTAAAAACAAACAAAAAACAAAAAAACACCCAAAGCCACACAAAACTTTCATTTCTTCTTCTGTCCTGAGTCCTGACCAACCAATATAGATTGATCCCTCAAACTATGTGGGAAAATCAAAACCCAACAACCTTCTGTTGTTCCTTGCACAAAAAAAATTAACTCACACACAAAATAAAAAAACAAACGAAACAATTTCAAACTCAAAACAATACCAACTCTCTACGGCTGTCCTTTAAACCAAATCTCCAGACACTAACGACGAACCAACTAAAAGTTTCCAAAGTGCATCTCATTCCATTCCAGCCATCCAAGGATATATAAACTCATTTAACAACCACCGCAGTTCAAAGTCACGCATCTCACGATCAAACTATTAAATTCCCACCTCTTAAATGCAAGAGAGCACCTTAATGGCAGTGGTTCCGTTCCGTACTTAACTCTTGGTTCCGAGAGGCTGTGTGTAGAGCCATCCGCGACTTATGGATGCATAGATTGATGGGTTATGTGTGTTCGGTTGCCTTGAGACTCCTTCTCTGATGGAACTTTTCGTTCAATTGTGCGGGATAAACTATTCTCTCTCCAGGTATATCCATGACTTGTAAGGAGGATTATAAAGGACTCGAGGATTATAGCGAATTCCGTCATGATTGGCGTCTTCGAAACGGTTATTAGCTGGCTGGCATGTATAATTGGCAGGAGGTTGATCGTGTAGGTATGCACAGAGTGCGTGTCTGCAAATCTATATCTATAACTCACAAGGAATACGCAATAGAAAAACCTACTTGCAGGGCTTAGTGACCCATTTCTGACACCACGGCCCATATCCCTGACGGGAATCTTGAAAATTCCCAACAGTGTTGCATTGGCAACGCCCAGATACATTTCTTGACCAAATTCTACCACCATCGTGCTGGAGTTGGAGTATCGTATTTAATTAGTTTCGGCACGCATTCCGCCGCTGAAATCCTTGTTGCTTCGACCGAGTATACGCAACGACCATAAAGCACGTCCCTTGCCGCAGATAATTATCATAAAACTCGGTCATAGGTCGTTGAGTTTTTTCCAATTGCCCGAGACGGGTTGAGGCTGGATTTCTTTAAAAAAAAAAGTAAGAACTTCGTTTTCGGTTAATTTGCCGTAACCGCCTTAAGTTTTCGCATGCTGTGTCAAATCAAACTTATAAAATCGATGATGGTTAAGGTTACAATACTCGGACTTGGCGGCAGCAGGTGTTCCTTTTCTGGTGTGGGGCGGCAGGCAGCACGCAGATATACTGTCGTTCCTGAAGCCCACAGATTGCCAAGGATAATGAATATAAATTTTGGTTTTGGTATTAATTTTTATTGGCATGTTGTTTGGCAAAAGAAATCGTCGTCATTTAGAGGGCCAAGGAATTACTCTTGAAGAGCCTCGAGGTGATTTTTTTTTAAGGACTTGGTGGTTCCTATTTTTCTTTTTAGAGAATTTGATTGAATGGACCGTGAAATTGAGGAAATTTGCAATTTTAAGGAATTCATTTGGGTGAAATTACATTTGACACACTTGGACATTTGTTGAAAGGCGCCCAGGGTGCTTTAAAGGAATACATTTGGGTTTTTATTTGGGATGGACGGAATATTTTTATTTTATTGTGTTTTAAATGAACCACAGAGGTTCTTTTGTAAATATGTAAACGTTCTCACATAGACATCAATTACTTGAAAATGTTTGATCTCATTTTTACTTGCGATTATAGGGACCATAAAGCAAGTTTAGGATTCGTGAATATAAAAAAAATTGAGATAACAATCAAACATGACATTACGATCATAGAAAAGTCTAAAAAAGTGATCGAGCTAAAATGTCTGTTTGTCTGTCTGTCTGTCTGTCTGTTTGTCTGTCTGTCTGTCTGTCAGTATGTATAACGAGCTGCAGCCTAAACGGCTTAAGCGATTATATTCAAACTTGGTGTGTGTGATTATTTTGGCATTCCCCAGAGGGGAAATTGAAATTTTATTTTTAGCCCTAAAATGATATGATATGACCGTCAGGAATATCTTATTTTTCTCGAAAACGGCTCCAACGATTTTAATGACAATTTTTGAGAATTTTTTTTGGTGGTATTGGCTATTATTTGTGTAGAACCACATATACGGGAAAAGTCTATTAACGGGACCTTTCATGTAACGGTTTTTTTAATTTTTGGCCTTCTTGGTTACGGCTCTTTGGATTTCTTTCAAATGTTATATTTAAAAAGATTTAGGTAGCCAAATTTATTCTGCATATCAAAATTTTGAATAACTTTTTTTTTTTAAATAAAAATAAATTTTTGAATTTTTTTTTTTTGAAAAATCAATATTTTGAAAACCAATCAAAAAAATTATTTTAAATTTTATAATCACATGTATTTTAATAAATTCTAAGAAAATTCATATTAAAATTTAAAAAATAATTATTTTTTTAAAAAATAAAAAAATAAAAAACTGGATTTTATCAAAACCGGTCCTACAATTTTCGAAATACATTTTTCATAAATTCCTTGTTATTTAAGACGTGTGAATGCATACTTCATTTTTAATAAAAACCGTTAAGTATTGTGGTTTCAATACTTTTTATAAGTTCAAACTGTGTTATTTTCAACGTAAATGTTAGTTGTTTCTGTGCATATTGGTTTCCACCTTTTCTTGTTACATGGATCGCATCCTAGAATAGATCATATGAGGTGAAATTTTGAAATATCTTTTAAATACTTTTAACGCTAGCTCTGCTGTACCCCGAGGAAGCCATCTAGGTTCTTTTCTATTTATTATTGCAGTAAATGAAATAACATCCTGTATTTATCACAGCGAGATTTTTATATTAGCTGATGATATACAAATCTTGAACAAAAAATTAAAATTGCAAATGATAATATTCTTCTGCAAACCGATATCGACAGGTACGGTACTTGGTGTTGCAAAAATAGTTTAAGTCTTAATCGCATTAAATGTCTAACTATAATATTTTCAAAAACAAAATAATAAATTCTTTTAACTTTTCGATTTCTAAAAATATTCTTTGTGGAGTCTTTATTTTAAAAGACATAGTTGTTTACTTTAGTGCTAATCTGGAGTTCACGGAATTCATCATCCCAACATGTACTAAAAGTTAAGCTTGGATCATAGATTGTAGCTTGCTTTAAGCTCAATATGGACGTGTAAAAATAAAATGACTAGTTAGTTTGATATTTAAAGATTTCCTAAGTTTTGCCATAATTTCCAATCCCTTTAGCCAGATCTACTGTAATATCATCTGTCGGACATAATTAACTGCATTCTACAGTCTGTGGAAAAAATTATTTTGAAGATTTCTTTTTCGTTATTTGTTTTTTTAAATTCTATGCCGTTTACATTGATGGAATACATCCTCTGTGATTTAAGATCATTACTACCTATATACTGCCATACGTAACGCACACCTTCAACACAATATTAATGACAGGTTCATTTCCTACTCAATGGAAACTGAACAAAATTTTACGTCACGGAATTACACTCGTCGGACGGAGTATAGGATCTTGACCCCTATCGGAGCACAACAAAAAGTGTCATACCAGACTTATGACGATAGTCGAATACGTGAATGAATACTCACGGAAATGCCCCTCTACCCACCCTACCTTGGTATCGTATCTGCCTTGATACTCCCATATTCTGATTCCCCCTCTTCACCCTTAAATCTTTCCTTCTACGTTTATTCCCATCCATTATCCTCTAACTAAAAAAAAAAATGTCGTTCGGGTCGTGCAAAAACAACTTGACATCCACCTTAAAACTCATAAAATAGGTACTAACACCTATCAGCCCGGTTACCGCGAAAAGTATGGTTGTAGAATGCCATTATAAAAATTGTTGAAGACATCAGACTTGTTCTAAATTAGGACCATTTCACGTTCCCAGTACTCCTTGATTTTTCGAAATCATCATCGAAATCAATCTGTATATCTAAGCACTCATTATTTTATAAGTTTTCCCCCTCTGCAGTGCTTTTGTTTCCATTCTACCTCCAAAACAAGCACTACTAGAAGAGTTCCCCCAGGGTTCAATCCTCAGACCTCTTCTTTTTCCCTTTATATTAACGAACTTCCCAGTGAAAGAAAAAAGAAAGAAGAAGAAAGTAGTCCCCTTAGCCTTATTGAAGATTACGCTTATGCAATCATAAAACGCCCTAGACAACATTTCCTGCTGGTGAGCTGGTCTGTTCCTAAATCCTCTAAATTCTACCTGAGGAGAGTGAGCGGCCAAGCACAGTTTCATAGGAATCTACGTACCTTTTGTCAAAATGAATTCTTTGTTTCTGCTATTTATTGTTCTACAATACAATGATCACAACGATCATTTCGTGGATGATACCATTTGTGTGACTCGTGGTCCATTTTCATTACTGCTCTTTTTTACTTGCGATTATAGCTACTATAATGCAAGTTATGCATTCGTTTAGAAAAAAAAATTGGATAACAATCAAACATGACATTACGATGATATAGAGAAACATATTTGAGTTACTGGCCAAATTCTGTCCGTCTGTCTGTATGTACGGATGTATTTTGGACAGTAGCCTAAACGGTTGGCCAATCGTCTTTAAATTTAGAACTTAAGGTTATTTTGACATTTTACAGAGGATTTTTTTGAATTTTTTTTAGCTCAGATATTACCGGTACCTCCCATATAATCTTCAGTAAAAGCGAATTTTTCTCGGAAACGGCTGCAAGATTTTTTATGAAAAAAAAAAACGGAGTGGATCATATTTTGGTAAAAAGACGGTGGGCTAAACAGGATACCTCCCATAGGGCCGGTCTTTTTTCTTCGACTTTCTCAAAAACTAGTTATAAAATTAATATTTAAGAACATGTAGCTAGCCTAAGTAATTTAAATTTAAAATATTTTTGAAAACTTTTTTTGAATTTAATAATTTTTTTAATTTTTTTTTGAAAAATCAATATTTTGAAAACGGGTAGATGTTTTTTTTTAATTTTGTTTTTAAATGTATGTTATTTTTGTGCTTAAGTTTGCATTCTAAAATATTTTTTCTAATTTTTTAAAAAAAGATTGAAAAAAAAACGCAAGTTTAGGATTCGTGAATATAAAAAAAATTGAGAAAACAATCAAACACGCCATGCCATTACGATCATAGAGAAATCTAAAAAAGTTAGTGGCGAAAAATGTATGTCTGTCAGTCTGTCTGTCTGTATGTATGTCTGTATCTGCAGCCTAAACGGCTTAAGCCGTTTGGTGTGTGATTCTCTTGGCATTCCCCAGAGGGGAAATTGAAATTTTATTTTAAGGCCTAAAAATAACGGTACCTGCAATATGATCGTTTAGGAAAAGCTTATTTTTCTCGAAAACGGCTCCAACGAATTTAATGAAAATGTTTGAGAATTTTTTTGTTAGTACTATCGTTTGATCAAAACCAAATTTAGGGAAAAATCTATTTAATAATACATTAAAATTAATTTTAATTTTTAATAAATTAATTTGTTTTTCTTTTTTGAAAAATCAATATTCAATATAATCACATGTATATTAATTAACTCTAAAAACTACATACCAAAATTTCAAATACAATTTTTTTTTTCAAAAAACTAAAAATAAAAAACAGGATTTTACCAAAATCCGTCCGACAATTTTCGAAATACTTTTTCCATAAATTTGTTATTATACAAGACGTGAGATGGCGTACTCTGTTTTTACTAAAAACCGTTAAGTGTTGTGGTTTTGACACTTTTTTTTAAGTTCAGATATTTCAATTATTTTTTATATTTTATTCAACGATGTGACCGCATATATGAGCAAGTGCGTGCAATCTAGTCGTGCAATATATTTTTCTTCTTCTTCGGACTCCTCAGTAGATGCTTAAACGTTTTTAAGTCTGATGTAATTAAACTTGCATCACAAGCGAAGGGTTAATAGCCTTTCATTATCTGCAATAAAAACGATGATGGTAAGCCTCATTTACCTACATTTGCCTAGAAGTATATCTCCAGTAATATTGTAACTCTTGCATTCAACTGAAGAACATCATTATGTATCAGCACAGGACATTTTTCTGAATTTGTGTTATTGGGTGATGGGGATGTGCATAATTATTTTCTGCCAACAAAATAAAAGCAGTCAGTTGTTCCTCAAACCTCATTCTTTCTCATCATCAAAGGGTTTACATTCATCCCATCGAAGACAAATTTAATCTCCATCAATTTCCCAAGCCAAATTTAAGTTACCACATTCAATTTTTAGCAACGACAATCTTCCCCCAGGCTGACGACGATGTTTAACATTTCAAAACCATCCAGAGGCATCCCTCAGTGCGGCTTTCAACATTCCATAAACAGCCGCAAGCTATGTAAATAATTATGCAAACATGTTCCGTATTAAAATCTTCAAAGCCAATACTATGTTTATAATATAATCCCTCCCCCCTCCCCCACCGTCAAACTACAAGGTTAACGAGACCAAAATACTTAAAATACTTAAACCTACTTACATAAACATTGAATGTGTACTTGCGTAACCTTATCTCAGACTCCTGTGCATTCATAACGAAACTTTCTCCCCCAACCTTCAGGTGTTTATTTTATTATATTTGCTTAGGTTTTTTTTTTTTTTTTTTTTTTTTGACTTTTTAAAGTAACATTTCCCACATTAATCTTTATTTAAATTTACCCATCCAGACCTGGAAGTCGTAGTTATATCCGTTCCACTGAGTGCTATTCCAACCCTGAATATGAGTTGAGATGGATACCGGAAAAATAAACTGAATTCCCCATTTGCAAGTTCAATTCCTCACCGCAAGCTGAAGGGTCCACTTCCACGTCCACCTTTTGGATTTTCAGTTTCACGTAATGATTTTATCATCAAAAAAAAAAAAGATTGTCTTTTGTTAAATACAAAATTAATTTATGATTTTTATGAAAACATACTCCTCAACTTAATTTGTTGGTTTATATCACTTTTGGGAGTGAACCCTTCAAAATACATTATTTTGCTGCAGGTTTTTGGTGATAGCAGAGTGACCAAGTGTGCATTTTATTTCCACTCAAGTCTTGTGCTAAAAAATCATTTAAAAAGTATTTCAATGTTTGAAATTCAGTTGAATTCATTCTGTTAGAATGTTATTGTCATTGATGAATTGAATGATTTCATTTATTCAACTCTAATCAGGGCAATGGCGGATTGACGCATTGGCGCATGAGGTCTGTTGCAATTTATCTTAAAAAAAGGTGGCTTTGGCGATTTCTTAAACTTGTTTAAGTAAAATTTAATGAGAATAATAATTTTGTTGTTCTTTGTATACATTTTTGAAATGAATGTTCACTTAAGTCCTATAAACCATGTTTGAAACTATCTACGCTTTTCCGACCGAGCATTTGCTTGCTCGACAATCTATCAATCGGACTTAATAAAAATGGTCCTTCTAGTCTTTTTTTTTTTTTTTGTATTTTAATAACATGGATATTCTATGTAGAATGGTCACTCTGTTTATAGTTGAACCTTAAAGTTCAACTAATTAGAGTTGAAGACCTGAAAAACATTCGAAATATGCCTGTGGTCGCCGTGGTTATCCTTGCTCTTGATGGAGTTGTAGTTTGTTTCCACTGGGGAGCAGTTAACATCAACTTCATGGATAAAATTCTGTTTGGGACTTCGTGTTTGGGGTACTCATCGTGTAAAATAAAATAACTAACAAGAAATATTATTTTTTTTTTCAAAAAAAAAAGAAAAAATTTAAACGAAGATATTTATATCTATGCAGGTATAGAAAACATTTTTCCCAAAATCAATGAAAAACACAGACCATCAGAGATAAGAAAAAATAAGTCTTCTTTCTGCATCAGTAGTTGCAAACATATTTCTTCCCTTCAAAATGAAAACCAAAAAAAAAAAAAAAACAAGAATATTGTTTCTACACTAAACGGACCTTTCCTCAAGCGAATCAGCCAACAACGCTCTGAATAGAGAGAAATACATCCATCTATTCATTCATCCGATAAACCAGCGATCCGCAACACTGTACGAAAAAATAACGACCAAAACAACCGACATGCCACAAACTCTACAACTGTCCAGTTCAGTCGTTCGTCTATTTATCTGACGAAAAATGTTAAGGTTTCCTTCATTTCACCTCATCGGATCCATCCATACGTCCTCCGTGCTCCGTCGTCGTCATCGTCATCGTCGCCGAGCCGACTCCATTCTATTCGATTGTATGGGTCTTCCGACTGTGCAGAACCGTGATTCCTCCATATGTTAGGTTAGGTGGTTATTTTGAAACCTTTAGCTCTAGGATTTTTTTTGCAACTTATTTCGCACTTGCAAAACCTATGCGGTTCTATAGAAGGGGTGATAAAATGTGAATAAAACTCAAAAGAAAAAAGAGTTAAAACCTCAGCTTTGTGGTGATGATTATCATTTTTTTGGCCATCGGAAGTTCGGGACGCGCATCATTAGATGAAGAGAATGTACAGTGAGTCAGAAAAGTTGTTTTTATTTGTTTTAAATCATTTTCTTTATTTAACGTATATAACTTAAAAAAAAGTAGTTTTTAATGAAAACTTTTTTTTTAATACATATTTGAGTTCAACACATTTTTCAAAAATTGTTTTTTTTTTAACTTCATTGTTTTTTTTTTGTGTCGGAAATGCAAATGTTTATCGAGTAATATCAAGGAAGCAAAGTGGCCAATCAGAGTTAGGGAATAAATTATTCAGGCCGTCCCATTTGGGTTTTTCGTGTTGCCAACCTGATGGAATTGGAAGTTTTTCTTTAAGTGGATGAGTTGAGGACGAGAAATTTTGAATTGTTTTTTGAGATTTTAGTATGCAATTTTTTAGAGTTTATTTAATATACAGCTGATCATAAATAAAAAATGATTGTATAGTTTTGACAATATTAAAAAAAACTATCTGACCCACCCGGCGTTGCTCAGGTACACCATCAGTTTTCGATTTTTCCAATTTCCCGACTTTTCGGAGGGTTTTCCCAAAATATTCTTCTGCCAATTACAAATAACGGACAAACAATTTGAGCCAAAAACTTCGAAATGTTTGTATCCAGAATTAATTTGGCTACCTTTTTCTTCTACTGTGTCACGTACTTGCTCTTATGTTCCTAGTCCCATTGAAAGGCAGGATCTTTGACAGAAACAAGTAACATTTACCTAGAAAAATCACACACGATCTGAACCTATAAAAAGTATCAAAATCACAAAACTACACTACACTATGAACGACATAAAACAAATGTCAAATATTGTCATCAAAATCTTTCGAGCCGTTTTCAAAAACAACGGGAATGCCAAAAGATTCATACATACCAAAGTTGAAGATAATCGGTTAAGTCGTTTATTTATTTATTTATTTATTTATTTATTTGACTATAACTACAGATACATAATTGATCACAGTTATTTGGATTATACAAATAATATTACATTTAAATAATTAGTGACGATTTAAATTGAATAAAAGTATAATTTGTTTAAATTTCAATGAAGTAAGATTAAAATCTACGAAGGAATTATAATTATTGAACTGTTTACATAAGAGAGAGAACGGTTCATTATTTAAGTAGTTTAAAGTAGTTTCATGTGTTCGCAAAATTTTATAATTTCGACTTGGACGGAATGGCACATTTAATTTTATTAAGGAAAGCAAATAAGGAGAATTTATATCACCGTTTAAAAGTTTAAATATGAATGCAGCATTGAGTGATGACCTCCTATCCTCGAGCGTATTAAGACCAATCAGTAAAAGTCGCGAACGATATGGTGGAAGATGGTGATGATTATCCCAGTTAAGATGACGGAGAGCAAATAATAGAAACTGTTTTTGAATGGATTCAATGCGGGCAATGTGACAGGAGTAATATGGGCACCAAACTTGGCAACCATATTCCAAGATCGAACGAACCAGTCCAACAAACAGGCTCTTTGTCACATAAGGGTCGTTGAATTCTTTTGACCATCGTTTAATCATTCCTAGACGAACAGAAGCTTTTGCAGTTATAGAGTCGATGTGCATTCTGAAGTCTAATTTTGAATCAAATATTACTCCCAAGTCTATAAAATAATTAACTCTTTCAAGTTTTGAATTATTTATAGAGTATTCATTAAAGAAAACATTTTTAACTCTAGCGAAGGTCATTACTTTGCATTTCTTAGAGTTCAGTGTGAGATCATTCTTATTACACCATTCCTGCAAATGATCAATATCAGATTCCAGTTGAAGGTAATCAGCATTATTTTTATATGAATATGAAATTTTCGCATCGTCAGCATAGAGATGTATATCACAGTATTTTATCACAGAGGGTAAATCATTTATAAAAATTACGAATAACAGTGGTCCCAGGTGGCTTCCTTGAGGCACGCCAGACTTGACATCTATTGCGTTGGATAAATGAGACTTGAACTTAACATATTGAGTACGAGATGATAAATAACTTGCAATCCATTGCACAAGTTTTGGGGACCAGCCGAAAAGTGAAAGTTTTCTAACAAGCAGCTGATGATTAAGTTGATCGAAGGCTTTGGAGAAGTCAGTGTATATTACATCCGTTTGATGACCATTCATGAATCCTTTTGTTATGCATGATGTAATTTCCAACAGATTTGTAATGGTAGATTTGCCCTTGACGAATGCGGATACAGACGGGAAGACAAACAGACAGACATTTTTGCTCACTAACTTTTTTAGACTTCTCTGATTTTGATTTTCTCGAAAACGGCTCTAACGATTTTGATAAAACTTTCAGGGTGCTGTTTTTTACAACAATACATTTTTCAGTTAGAATGAATTTTTCGAAATTTGTTCTATAACGGTAACTCTCATATAACCGGTTTTTACAAATGCGGTTTTGTCGTAAACTATTATCCCGATTTCAATAAAATTTTGCACACAGAAAACAGCAGTAAAATTTTATACGGCAAACAACAACAAACAATAAGTGTCGTTAATTAGGTTAGTGAAATTAGTGAATATAATAAGTTGAGAGAAATCTTGGAAAGAAATGTCAACCAACTGGAATGTAGAAAAAATATGTACTTGAAGTTTGGTAAGATTTTATTATTTAAGGATATGTTCGTTGAGTATCATGATACAAGATAACAAGACAGCAACTTCCTGTATTTTGACGTCATCAGTGACCCAAATTAACTAAATTAAATAAATTTTTTGAAAAGGATCCAAAGGGTTAGTTGACTTAAAATGTATATTGAATCAATCAAATAAGACATTATACAAAACCTGCATCAATTGAAACTTAAATTACTGCAGTTTTTTTCTAAAACCGAATTTAATTCTTTCATCAAGGGTCACTGATGACGTCATGGTCGGATATTCTATCCGGATGTCTCTGTCCAAGAACTGAGTATAATTTGGAACACACCCTTCTAAATTAATTCAACAAGACGTCAGTTGTCACTTCGGGGATTAAATTAAAAGTGAATTATGGAGTGAACATAGCGTTTTATTTGGACTTCCAATACTGCGCTAGCTATAGATTACCAACATAATACGTCTAACATACTAGAAAAAAATTTAAAATATTTTTTTTTAAAGTTTTTTCAAAAAAAAACGACTTTTTAAAAAAACTGGTCAAACGATTTTCAATATAATTTTTCCTCGATAGACATTTAGTTTTCAAATTTTATTAAAAAAATAAAATAATTTTCTAAAAAAAAAAAAATATTTTTTTTATTTTAATAGACGTTTGGTTTTCAATCTGGCAATACTTTTTTCGGAGTTGGTCTTTTTGACAGCTGTCACTTGATTTATGCGTAGTTTGGTACTTACTCCTTGAACAAGTTTGCAAAATGTGCAAATTTATTACCAAAATAATGGTTCGTTTCGGTGGAGCAGAGTATCGAAGGAGACCCGAATGAGTCCAAAAGTTAGTGCGACCCAGTCGTGCATTTTTTTAAGTTTATTCGACGATGTGACCGCACATATGAGCAAATATGTGAGATCCAGTCGTGCAATTTATTTTATTTGTTTCAACCTTTCCTGATGGTTCTTCCTGATCGCTATAACTGATGCCTAAGAACCGACATGGCGTTCTTGAAAGTTTCGTTCACTGGAACACGTGTGATATAAACGGCGCCTTCGTATGTTTCTATTGCGTCATCAGTAACTGTACCTGTTGCCGGCTCGTTCACAGTTAGGTTATCCATAGAATCATGGCTGGAGTCGTCATGAATCCAGTTTTTTTCGACCGCCTTTTGAATATTTTTAATATCACTCTTATGGTCTTATTGAACATCACACAGGAGAAATTCTGTAGCGATTTTCCATCTATCCTTTGACATTTTTTGGAAAGCTCAAGGCTACCCCAGACAAATAAATGCACTTTAATTTTTCAGACAAGTGGGTCTATAACACTTCTGGTGAATTTAAACAGTAAAATTCGATAACTTTTTTTTTATCAAAAGGATTTTTTGTTGTAATATTACACCGACAAGGGGTTGTAGTTAACGGTAAAAGTTAAACAGGGGCACTTATAAGATTAGTTTTACAGACAGAGACTAGACGCGTGACTTTACTTACCGACGCGTCGTAGAAAAATCCCACTGTTCTTACAAAAAAAATGATTTTCTGACTCACTGTATAAAATCATAAATCCCACACTGACATTTCACTAACAAAACTCATTAATGTGGCAAAACTTCTGCAATTCCATTCAAAATGCACTGCAAATATTAACACAGTACTATTATTTAATTTTGGATACCACATTTCCTTTTGTGTATCCTATGTGGAACGCAACCTTAGTTTACCGCTACAAGATGCAAGCTTCTTTTCCAAACCATGAATGGAGCACTGCGCAACTTCAAACCACATAAAACTTGGATGCTGGGCTGGGTATGAGATGGTTTGATGCTAACAACATCCAATCTTTCATTCCATCCAATGCCAATATAGGTTTTCGCATAACCTTGCTTTGCGTAGATAACATTCGTCGTCGTTGTCGTCGACTACTGCACCGATCCGATACTCGACGCTCATAGCCTTGTGGGGGATGCCTAGGAACAGAATCTTTAGTATCAACGTGCATCTGAACGCGGGTGGTTTGTTCTTAGTTTTTCGCAATAAAACAAGCTTCATGCGTTACGGTAATTTTCAGTGTCAATCTTAACGGAAAAAATTCGCAACACGAGTGATAGAAAAATACAGTGTGGTGAATAATTAAGCAAAACAAAGTCGCAACTTTGTCGTGAAGTGCGCCATCTGTCATTGTTTTTTTTTTATAATATTTCAAAGGAAACCCTTTCATTTCTGTAAAATTGCAGATACTTCACCCAGAGGTAGTCCTGTAATCTTTTTTCAACTTACCAAGGTTGGTGAATATATTTCATTTTTTTACCACCTCAACTTCCTGTTCCCAAAACAAAAAAAAATATATTTTTGAAACTGTCAACAACAAGAAATTAAGCTATAAACAACATGATTCGTTGACTTTTGTGTGGCAAACAACCACTGTCAATGCCAATATCACGGTTGCTGTAAGTTTATTCATTCAACAAAAAAAAAAGTCACCTTGGCTCTGGGGTGAGTATTGTTTTACATTAATAGACACACACTCACCGGCCGCCCAGACTCCTTGCCTCATCGCGTCACGACACAGCTTTGAATATCAATCAATATTTAACGAACTTTGATTGGAAAATGCAATGACGTGAGAAGTGAGACACAAAAAAAAATAATTCAAAACATAATCATTGTAAAAATAAGGTAAAACAACGGCGGCGGTCGGTGCGGGGGGTGTTTATTTATTGATGTCGAAAAAATCCTTGGTAATTGGGGGATTTTTTGTTTGCCTGTTCTTCCATATGATTTATACGTGATTAACATATATTATTCTGGGAGTTGGAGCTTGGAGTCCTCTGAATCTGCCCAACCATGTCCTACGGGAGAAAGAGATGCTCTGGAAGTCATTAAATTGAAATGTGTTACGATATGAATGGTTATTATCCTTGCAGTTCCGGGGATCGGTTGTGATTTATGCGGGAAATAGCGAAGTAATTAAAATAAAATGAAGGAGCTTTTAATTAAGTCCACCATGCGGATGTTTGCGTTGAGTCAGGTTGTGTTTTTTTTTTTTGAAAGGAGTGTTGTAGAGTCTGTCAGCTGGTTGATTTTAAATTAATTATTTAAATCTGTATAATCCTTCTTTTTTTTTTTGCTATAGGGCGAATATGTGATTTTTTTTGAAGCATATAATTCGGTGTCAATTTTTTTACAATCCTTAATTGGTACTTTAACGTTGGGGTGCAATATATGGAAATAATATTTTGTTTAATAAAATAGGTATCTCTATTTCGCAGGTGATTACAAAAATATCTCATACCATTTAGTCAGAAAGCTAGGACACAAAGCTAATAGGTCTAAATAAAAAAATTGCATTTTGTATGCTTAAAATATCATCCTTTACCTCGTTTTGGGTTCTACAGTTCGGTGCAAAGCCTTGGCGTAACCGGCAAGCCTTTTAGTAAGCTCGGTCCTTAGGCTAGCTCCTTTCACTATCTTCAGTTTGTTTTCTAACAAATAAGCTCAACGGTTAAGTGCGCCTGCAGTGAAAGGCTGCTAAAACACTTATAGATAAGTTAGTCTGATTATATTTATGTATTCATTTGTTTTACAGTGTACGGCCCTTGGGTCATGATATCTCTGCGAAGAATCGTGATGAACTCCAGTACCTATCACTATGCTATTTTTCTGGAACTGTTGCATTTTAATGGCCTTGAATTAATGGGTCATTTACAAGTTCAAAACATCGATAAAAAGCGAAAGAAAAACTACCAATGCTATGTATATTGGGAACTATACATATAGGTTAGCAGGAGCCAAAACTATTTACTCGGCTCTAGCTCATTATTTAGGGATAATAGTTGAGGGATTTTTGCACTCTCAGATGGGTTCTGAATCTAGAAATCTGATCCATAAATAAGATCCTGGAGCGAAATAACTCCACTCATATTTAACTCACCTAAGAGAAGGTTTCTTTGATTTCAATGCGTCCTTCTGGGATGAAATGGAAGATTCTATCAGTCGTAATTTTGCTATAAACTGGATCTTCATTAAAAGAACTATATGTTTTTTTTTACTAGGTTGAGGTAGGGCATGTCGAGTATGGACCCATAATAAGAATCTCAATTGATTTCCTGCTTTTCCGATGGAATTGCATAATTAAACTAGAGTAACTTTGATTGATCAAAAATATTCCTCGCTTGATTTCTAATATCAAATACTCAGATTACTTGCTGAATTCCATCAATGATGTCTTAGTCGTCTTCGTGTGGCTTCTTCATACACTGGCAACAAAATTAATTCTTCTTCTAGAGTAAAAATGTGAATTTCTTACAATTTTTGTTATTTAACATCAAAACTTTCTGTGAGGATCATGCACACTTGTTTCGAGCCGCGAGCTCTATATTGCAACTAGGCTCACGCGGAAAAGTTTCTGGGGGACACATGCCGGGCATACATAATTCTGTAAAACTCTTCTTTATTGGATAAATAATTCTTATTACCTTTCAAACTGCTGAGTATAAGTTGTGTTCGACTCATTCAAGTCTGATATTCACAAAAATATATGATGGCGTACCTCAGGGCTCTGTTTTCTCTCCAAATCTTTTCCTTATAAGAGGTGTTTTTTTAGAGGCATAGATTTTTTTTTTAAATAAAACAATAATTTCAATGAAATGATCAAAATTTTGGCTCTATTAAGCTCACAAATTTCATGGCACTTTGGTCCAATTTTGCACCACTTTTTCGAGCATACCCGCACGAGGTCTTTTTTCGTCAATAGTGCGTCGAATGTTAGCTTCTGAATGAGCAGATGATTCAATCACCAAACGTTTGGCTGGACAAAGTGATGGTTGCACGTTCTGTATGTCATGTTGCGCCGTCTTGTTGGAACCATTTAAAAATCACGAATCATTTGCCTGTAGCGTTCGCCATTTACGGTAATGTTTGATTTAAAGAGAAATGGTCCAATGACCGCACCAAACCGACATCTTTTCGGGATGTAATGGAGTCGCCTCAGCTTTTCATATTCGATTTCAGAATCTTATTCATCTTCTTCAGATGCAACGGCAGCGTATGATAAGTTCATTAAATTCTGATCATGACAGTATTGTCCAATAATAAATAAGAAATCGTGTCGAATTTAATGCTTAAAAGCTCAAAGTTGTCTTTTCTCATTAGAACGAAACATACCTTGGAAAAAACCTTACACCTCTCTCTCACGGATTGTGTATTAATGTGCTTGTAGCCAATACCTACAAAAATACTCTCAATAATATTTATAAAAATCCTCGCAGTCGTTTTCGAGAAAATCTTTTTCTCAACGATTATATGGTAGTTACCGTTATTTTTAGTCCTAAAAACAAAATTTCAGAAACTACTCTGAGGAATACCAAAAGGTTCACACCTGGGTCGTTATACACCCAGACAGAAAGGCAGACAGATAGACAGACACACATTTTTAGTCAGTAACTTTTTTAGCCTTGTCTCTTTTGAGAGTAGACCGCACCGATTTGGTGACGACGCGACGGTCTATCTATGTTGTAACCCAGTATTTTTTTTTTTTTTTTTTATTTGAAGAATACATGTTTTTTTCAAAACTTCCAACGGATAACTAGCAGAAGAAAAATATTAAGTGGAAATGGTTTATGAGAGTACTCTGAGGAAATAAACTCCCAAAATTTTCTGAGAGCTCGCGATATTAAAATGTCGAAAATATTACTCTCAAATGGGCAGCTACCCGAGAGAGGTTTTACTAGCGAAAGTACTCTCAAATGCACACGCAACTGTACAGGCCACCTTCTGCGGAATGACCAAATATTCAAAGTTCCCTAGAACGCTGCAAGTCATCAAGGTTTCTTCGAAGATGCAAAAAAATTCTTCTTTCGTCTGATCTGGCTACATTCTATTTAGCGTTTATTCGTTCAAAACTTGAGTATTATTTACAAGTTTGGACAGGTGCCCCCTAACCCACTTAACACCCTAAATTCGAAGGTACTGTTAAACACAGGGTTTATTTCTTAAGCCGTACCACATGAATGTGGAATGCCTTGTCGGTCTCTGTTTTATCCTCCCATTTTGAAATGCAGACGTTTAAAACAATTTTTTTTATTTTATTAATGCCTTCGCTGTGTTTAATCAACATTATTAATGTAGCGAAATACATAATTTGATTATTTTTAGAATCTTGTAAACTGAATTTCGAAATGAACTGCTGCTTTTCAAGATGCTGAAATTATTCAATGAAAACCTTCGAAATTTAGTTTACAAGATTACGAAAATAATGAAAGAAATTCCCATTATGGAGGAACTAAATACCTCGGTGGACTTAGTTCCCAGAGACTTATTTCCCAGCATCTATTGAGTCATTGTTGGTTAACAAGCTCAGACAAAAACATCTTTAGAAATATAAATAGACTTTCGTACAGGGTGTCCGCCGGGAAGGTATACTACTTTGTTTGTTTATAATTTTTGACTAAATGAAAGAGAATGAATCTTATATTGATAAATGTTTTATATAATGTTGGCAATTATGTATGGAATACAATATGAGCTAAATGTCCGCCTCTGTTAGTCTCAAAAATGCGAGCCCTTTTAAGCACATTTTTCATTACATTCTCACACATTTCACGAGGTATTTCATTAATTTCATCACGAATATTTTGTTTGAGTTGCTCAAGCGTTTCTGGTTTGTTTTGCATAAACCTTGCTTTTCAGATATCCCCACAAAAAGAAGTCCGGAGCAGTCAAATCAGGCGACTGTCAACATCACCATTTCCTGAAATAACTTGTTGTGGAAAGAGGTCTCACAGTAATTCCATTGTAATCATGGCTGTATGCGATGTGGCACCGTCTTGTTGATACCACGTGTTGATTAAGCCCAAAGCATGCAGTTGTGGCGTTAAAAAGTTTTCAATCATATCACGATATCGCTCCCCATTCACAGTTACCGTTACGCCGTTTTCATTTTCAAAGAAGTAATGATCCCTCCTGACCAAATTGCAGACCAGACTGTAACTTTTAAAGGTGACTGATGAATACATTGAGGGCTTTTGCCAGAACCGACTATTCTGTTTATTCACATATCCATTCAAATGAAAATCTGCCTCGTCACTCATTATGATTTTTTCATGAAAATCGGGGTTGTCATGGGTTAGCTGTAACATCCTATTTGGCATATGTACGGCGGCGTAAATGGTTTTGTGGAAGAAGCTCTTGTGTCAACTGAATCTTAAATGGAAACAAATGCAAATCCTTGTGCAAAATTGTGGCCAAAGTTGTTCTTTGAAGACCAATACCTGAGCACGGCGTCGAATTGAGGTTGATGGATTGTTTTGAACACTTCCTTGAGCAGCAGTAATGTTTTCAGCCAATCTTGCAGTACGTTGTGATCCATGCTTGGGCATATCACCTAAAGACCCTTTTTCTTCGAAATCATTCACTACACGATAAATAGTGCGTTTTGTTGGCACGTTGTTTTTCCCAAAAATTTCACGTAACTTTCTCATGTCACAGTAATCGATGTTTGATTTTGATAAAATGTTTTAACGATCAAAACACGTTGGCTTATCGAATATTTTTTCATAATAAATTTGCCACGTGTCTACTTTACGACTGCTAAATATGAACTGTCAAGAGTAATGTTTACCAAAATGGCGGCAAAACAAAGTAGTATACTTTCCCGGCGAACACCCTGTATAACAATCAAATAGATAATTCTTGAGACAAATAATTGTTTCCTAAACAAAACTGCAAAAGTTAGAAAGAATAAGAAATTTCTCAATCCTATAATGTCCCATTTTGCTTTATCTCAAATGTCAGATCATTCTTTTACTTTTACTGTCTTTTAATGAGTACTTACTAGCTTTCATTCATTTACAACAATAATCAATCAAATCGATAAAACTCACATTTTCAATCAAAGTAATTCACCCCGTTCTCTTGTAATCACAATCTTCGACACAAATGATACTCCATTTTGATGCAAAATCTATACATAAACCCAGAAACAACGATGTTAACAAAACACTTATAATTCCACACCAGTGTATTCATTTCCACACCTAACCATGATCCTTGTTTAAAAAAAAAAAAAAACTTTCACCCAAACTCCTATGGCAACAAAAACACCCACCACTCTGCATCATCTTTATCTATCTGAGCCATTGATGAAGATAACCAACTAACGTTGCTGCTCAGCTCAATTCCCTATCCTGCAACTCATCCACATCCTTGTTTAAAAGAGAAAAAAAAAATATTTGTAAGAAATGACGAAAAAATAAAATGCGAGCATCCTGAAAACACACCGCAAAATGAATGCAAGGGACGATGCGATGTGGTACCTCCAGCGTTGCACTAGCAATCCACTTAAGTACCTTCTTCCGTTTTACATGAATTTTCCATAAGATGACGCCCATGTCAACGGTAGTAGTCGTAGCGAAGGGATACGATACTATCTACTCTAGTGCTCTGCTATATCCTTCTCGGGCACTACTTTGCACTGCATTGTCTTTGCCTCTGTGGAGTGGGATCCTGGGTGATGGTATGGCATTAATAGAGTCCTTAACAATATCACATGCACTCTAGTGCAGCCTTGCCATTTGGGAAACATTTTCAATATGGTTATTATTGAACTTGTAGCTCAAAGCCGTAGAATAAAAAATAAAAAAAAAGTAATTTCTTTAACAAAAAAAAAAAACAAAACATTTCATCGGTGTAATCGTTTTTTTCTCTTTTCAACATAAAAGTTGATGATCACTTTTAATTAAATTAACGAACATGTTGGGGGATTACCAATTGTTTGGATTTTAAACAGTTTTTAGTGGAAAGGAATAAAACAAGAAAAACATTGTACTGAAACGTTTCTGTACATACTTGACTTACGAACTTCGCTGGATGGATTTTGATAAAATTTTCTATTTTTGATCCTAATGGTGTTCGGCAAGGTTTCAAGACATTAACTTACGAAACAAAAATACACCGAACAACTTTTATTTAAATGTAATGAAATAAATTTCATACATTTAGTATGTGCTTTGCATCGACAAAAAGTCAGTCAGTTGTCCCTAAGGGTTGGGTTAGTTGGCTTATCGATGGAATTTAGCCAAACAAGTAGTCAAGATTTGTTGACTAATTTTCAACAAACAGTTTCCGCTCTGAGACAGCTTTTCGTTCAATGGTTTCACTTTCAAGATCAATTATTAAAAGTTCGAAAAGTGTTACCAGATTCACTAAAAAATTTGAATATTTTGTATAGTTGTAAAATGCTGGTTCATTTTTGGATCAAAACAAATACATATAAATGTTTGTTTAAGCAAATAAATGTTTAAAATAGGGTTAAGAATATGGCCCAATGCACACGGAGCAACTAGAAAAAAAATTGATCAGCGATGTCGATAATCAAATGGGACAACACACACACACAACGCTTCTGGTTGTAAGCTTTGTGAATCGCAATCAAGTTTACAACCACCAGCGTCGTGTGTATTGTCCTATTTGATTACACAGGGTATGAATTCAAAGCAAACTAGTTGCCAATTTGCATCGCTGATCAGTTTTTTTCTAGTTGCTCCGTGTGCATTGGGCCTACGGATCGGTTTCAAGTGGATATCTAAGAATTACAAAGTCACTATATAAATACAAACAAAAATGTTTCCAAAATTGGTCAAGCCGTCTTTAAATCTAAACAAAAACAAAGTTTTTCGTACCCTACTCATTAATTCTTTGTAATTAGTATTGTGCAGCATACAAATAAATAAAATAAATTTATTGGCGCGACAGCTCCTTAAGGAGCCAAGGCCTAGTGACTTATAGTCTAAACCATTCCTGTGTGTGTGTTGTTAATCTGCAAGAATGGAAAGCGACCTACAGTTTACCGCCGAGTCCGAACGGCTAGATTGTGCAGCATACAGTTGCATTATAAAAAGGCAATTTCCCTTACTAACAGATTATGTATTATCGGGTTGTAAATATATGTAAGGGGTGTTTTTTAGAGGCATAAGACAATCATCAGCAAGCATCAAGCTATTTTATCGAAAATGCGTGCATTTGGAATCGGCGAACCTTTTATTCGATGGATTAGTAATTACCTTTTGGAACGTTCAATTAACGTTGTGTTGGATGGCTTCCTGTCTGATAGTCACAAAATAAATGCTGGTGTGGCCCAAGGCTCCGTTCTGCTTCCGACACTCTTCCTTATTTTTATCAATGATCTCTTGTCTAAGCTAAGACTTTTAATCCTTTTAATTGTTTTGCTGATGACAGCACCCTCAGCTTCACATACTCGTTTCTACATTCACTTCCCTATTCTTTGGATTAAATTAAATTAAACTCCGATCTGGCCAGCATTGTTCAATGGGGAAATATTAATCGTGTGGAATTTAATGCTTCAAAAACTCAATGCTGCCTGATGTCGTTAAAGCATAACCTACCCCCCATGCGACTATCAAAAAGTGTCACTGGCATCGAGGAAACTGAACAGAAGCCACCTTCTGTGAAATGAACACATATATGACATCGCCAAAAATGCTGCGAAGTGTTAAGGTTTTCTTAGACAATGCAAGAAATACTTCTCCCGTTAGATCTGGCTACTATTTATAAGGCGTACATTCGCCTGAAGCTTGAGTAAAATTCTCATATTTAAGCAGGTGCCCCTGTTACTCACTTGCGTTTCCTAGGGGATAGGGGATAAAGATATAACAGAAACATATGATTCACTAGAACATCGTCGAAATGTTTCCTGTCTCTCCTTATTCTATCGCTTTTTTAAAAAATCAAATAGCCAGTTGTATTCCTCCCCTTTCCTTCCCTTTCGGACGCATTGTTGAGTATAGACACTCATTCTTTAGCCGCCCTACACGAATGTGGAATGCTTTAACTGGCTCGATTTTTTCCTTCCATTACGATTTGCAAACTTTCAAAATCAATGTGCATCGGTACCTCCTTTCATCTTCTATCCAATTTTCCTTAACGCTAGTACTGTTTTAATACATGATAAGGGTAGTTACAACCCCTTGCGTGCGCGCCGATTATAAAATAAATGTTTTGCAATTTTATTGATGAAATAAAATCTTTTAAACTGAATTTCGATAATTTTCTTTGAATATTTTCAGCATCTTGAAAAGCAGCAGTTCATTTCGAAATTCAGTTTACAAAATTTCGAAAATAAAAAAAAATCGCAGCGATTTTTCGGAATTTTGTAAACTGATTTTGGAAGATTTTCTTTGAATATTTTCAGCGTTATGAAAAGCAGCAGTTCATTTCAAAATTCATTTTACAAGATTTCGAAAATCTCTAAAGTAACTTTAGCTTACAGCTCTTCATGTAGTTATTGTTGTTGGAAGTTAGTTCCCTCTTCATGCTTCAAAGTGTGCACTACTAAGTTCCCATACGAAAGTGGGAACATTCATAAGAATTAAGTCCATTTTTTAAAAGTGGACCGAGCTGCTGACAACCGTTTCGATTAATTCTGGTCATTTATCACAGTCCAGTCTACTATGAGCACGGTACGGGCTCGATTTGGATGAATGTTATCCATAACAGTAAATGTAGTCATGATCGTTCCATAGTATTGCGTATTAGCTGCTCTGATGGACGATTATGCGCACAGTAAACTTGACGAAGTGCTCCAAAAGTTTACCGAACAGAGCGCCAATCTTTTAAATAAATTTCCATGATTTGTAAACGTTGTTCTGGTGTAAGTGTTTGCATGGTGATTTGCCAAAGTATACTAAAAAAATACCAAACACACTTCATTAGTATGGCAGCTAGTTTGGTAGTTATCCCTATCGGAAAATCTATACCTCTAAAAAAACACCCTTTATATCGTGTCAAAATTTGAGATCAATTGGCTTCGTTCTAAGAGTTTTCATATATTCCAATCGCTGGCCAACTCCATCCAGTTGCGCACCTCAAGGGTTCGGGCGTCCTGGTCACATCATCCTTCCAACGAACTAAGGGTCTGCCACGTTGCGTTGTCTTCTATAAAAAAGATCTGCAACAGACTTTCCGAGCTGGTCCGCTTCGCTCATGCGAGCTGGGTGCCCAGCACACCGAATCTACGGAGCAATATTTTTTCCACTTCTCCTTCGAGGTTAGATTTCATACATTTGGCCAAAAAGAGTTGCCCGTTGCATTCCTTTAATTTTTCAATTAATAATGATTGGCGTGTTGAATACAGGTTTTGAATTTCGATGACATTTTTCTTTGGTGTATTAATACGGTTATCTTGGTTAGTTAAAACTTTATTTGGGTCCTGTTACCGGTATTAAAAAAATCTATCGAACAACGTTGAGTCTGTCAGGTAAAGCGATCATAAGTGAACAAAAAATACTCAGGTGATGTTCTTCAAAAAATGTGACTTATGACATTTTGTTTTACTTAAATAAATTTTTAGTAACTTTTAAAAGTTAATTTTACAACTTTAGCAAATATTTTTATAAAGTTACTAGCTTCTACCCGTGACTCGTCTGCGAGCACTTCAGATTAACTGATCCTTAATACTTGAATTTAAACTTATTTAAAAAAATATTCAAATAACTACATAAAGAGAATACTGTAACTCCTCCCACCTCTATACCAAACATCAAATTCATGCGGTCGTTAAAGAATGGAATCATAATAAATAAATCCTAAGCCATTCATCGTTTTACACATAAGCTTTTCCCACTTAAACAGTGAAATTTCTAGGGATAAGAAGTAGCTTATTTTCCAAACTAGCATTTCATCCATCTACCAACCAAATTTCATCCAAATCCGTTAATCCGTTGAGGCGTGATTGCCGAACAAACATCCAAACATACCAACATTCACGTTTACTTTGTTAGAATGGTAAGATATCCAAATTTTGTCGATAAAAAAAAGAGTTGGTTGTCTGTAAAGTCATAAGAAAACATTGATGGCAGCAGCACCAACATACAGCCCGTTTCTTTCTTTTTACTTTAACAAAACTCCGCCTATTTTGTATTTCTTTTTCTCTTCTTGTTCTTTTTGAATTTGAGACGTTACCACGTCAAAAAATGAAAAGCATATGTGATGGGCCATGGCAGCAAATTGATTTGATTTAATCCCACACGAGCCTTGTTTTGCCGCTTAAATTGGGCAGAAAATCTTCTGCCGGTTCTTCCCACCGAACTCAGCTCCCCTACCCTATAAAACCGCTCCTATGCGATCAGCATTCTTTAAATAGAAAAGGTTTTATAAAAACCGAAGTAACTGTTTGTGAAAACTTAAGCTAAGTACCGTTTTTTTCTGAGCCAAAAAGGCTAAAATATAAAGAAAATCAAACAGGCATTTGGAATTTTAAAGTTTTTCTCGTTAAAATGTCATGTTTGATTGAAATTAAAGTGAATACGGTTATTATACCATTTCCCTTGTTATAGAACCAAAAAAATTTTGGCCTGGCACTACTGCTTCGACCAACTATGTAACTGCTTATGTAGCCAATCATCTACATAAGTTTGCAGATAAAACCCATAATAGTTTTTAGTTCCTGCTGCTGATACCGGTAACTGGCACTCACTACTCAGGTACTGCTGCAGGGGTGGCATCTCTTCTCGTTATTGCGATGAATAAGAAATGTTACCCGCCATAGAGATCCATGTGGACAGAAGATGCATTCAATTGAATTCAATGGAACTGAATTTGCGACACCCCTCAACTTGAATCGTTTTACGTACCTATTCATGAGAAGCCCCACCATGCACAAGTACTCCTGACTCCTGGGTAGTCCCATATCCATGCGAGTCTTGTTGTAGTTTTTAGCATAGTACAGACTTTTAATCTGATGTGGTGACGCGTGTGAATGGTCCTGAGGGCACATCATACACAGATTTATCATCACCCAACCAGTATCGTCATCATCTCACCATCACCATCTGTGTTTGTTCATTATTCATTCTTTTCGATTAGTCCATTATCCGTTTCGTGAAACGTAATGGTTGGCAGGTTGGGCGTTGTTTATTGAACATTGTGGATCCTTTTGGGACAAGCCAAACCAGCCAACTCTAGCGCACCATCATCATCGGCACCCAGGTTTCCATTCCATGAAAGCCTAAGCAAACAACCCAATAAACGACACCAGTGTATAGAGCGAGGTGAAAGAACTCGCGAAAGATTGTATTAAAAGCTTTTGCTGGTTTATGGTAAGATGCTACATAGGACATAGCTAAAGGTTAAGGGAGGCGTTTGGGGTTTTTTTATGAGACATCCAGTAACTTCTCATTATCTTGGCACTAAGGTTTTTTATGTGGAGAAAGATTTCGGCCCCAAAGGCAATAGATTGTGCGGAGATGAAAAGAGATTTAGGACCGTTTTCCACGTGCCTACAAAGCACACTAGTTCAATGTTGAAGTGGACAACTCTAGAGATTTAAAAGGAGTGTTAATGTGGGGATATGGAGGTTGGACAGCTTAAATTAACATTTATTTTTCTTTGAAGAAAAAAAAATCGATTTTGGAAATTTTCAAGATTTTATTCGGGAATTTTCAAACAAAGGAAACTAATTTAAGAAAAATAGACATTTGTGGAACGTATGTGGATTCCATCAAATAACATTAACAAATCATATAAGAAAAAGTTGAACAATTACAAACAAAAAGAAAAACCTAAGAAAATAATATTCCCGAAATGTTTGAGTAAAATTCAAGCTGGAATAGGCTTTGTTTCTTCCATCTTGTGGTTCTCTTGGTTCGTTAAATTTGCTTCCAAGCTATGATTGGTACCAAAATCTTGCATTTGTTCCAATGGATGAGATCCGTTTTGAATAAGTTCGGATTGAATTAACGAATTTGAAGGATTTCCAACTTCCGAGTCAGGTATTATTCTACCAAAAAATGATTTTAGTGCTACAAACGGTAGAGAATCTTCGAAAATTGGCATTTCTTCATATATCGTCTCATGTGATGTGTTTTTGGTGGAAACATCTTCTTTCGGCAACACTCCAGATGCAATTTCAAACAAAATTCCAATTTCCGATTCGATTTCAGAAAGAACGGATGTTGTTGCATTTTCGAACTTTTTGGTTTCTTTTTTGAGGTTAGGTCTTCGAATCGAAAAGCAGGTGCAGTCTTCTTTGATAATTTGCAAAGGTTTTTTGGTGGAATTCGAAGATCCAAGTGGTGCAGGTAAATTTGTATTGTTGCTGGTCGAAGTTTCTTTAGGAATTTCTTCTGTACTTGGATTAATCGACGGCGAAACCTTTTCTTCCGTGTGTTCCACATCAGTAGCTTCGACAAAAGGATGTGAAAGTGTTTTGGGTTCTTCTGCCGATGATATATTCGCAGTTATTTCTGTTGTTGTTGGAGTCACATCAATTATTATTGCAGGTTCGTCAAAGATGGGACCAGAAACTTCTCTAACAAAATCTCTTTCTGTAGATGTGGAAACAGAAGCATTTTCATTAATTAAATTCTTCTGTGCTTCTTCAAAGCCGTCGTCGAGCAGTCTTTTGTTAATGGTATGTCCATAGGTGGTTGCACATAGAAAAATAAGACTTACGAAAATTGCAATTTTATGTGCGTCCTGAGAAAAGTTGGAACAATTTTATTATAATACACATTTAAACATTTTTTCTAATAACTTACCATATTAAATGAGTGAGTTAATTGTTGTTAAAAGTCCGTGATAAGTAGAAGACTGCTTTTCTCAATATTCTGATTGTGTATGAAAAAAATATTTTCAGAAATTATAATTTTATTTCAAAGTCTGCTTAGATAAAAAAAAGTTTTGCAAGTTTACAAAATCAACAAGTAATTACCTGAGGAATTTTTTGAAATGATAGATCATTTAGGTGGTAGAAAAGCTTGGTGGACTCCGGTCCGGTGGCAGGGCACCTAGCTTCTATGAGCGGAGAGGACCAGAACGGAAAGTCTTTCTGAAGTTATTTTTATGGCAGAAATGAGCATGGCAGACCTTGCTTACGTTGGAAGGATAGTGTAGACCAGGAAACCTTGGGGTGCGCAATTAGATGGCTTCGGTCAGTAATCAGGATTTATGGAAGAACTTGTTGAATGATACCCGGACCCGGACCGGATCCCGGTTCTTTCGTCGATGATGATGATGATGATTTATGTATTTGAATTAAATGGGAATCTCAAAATTAATTAATGGCAGAACATTGAAGATTCTTGAGTCTTCACCGTATATTTAAAGACTAGCAGAGCCGGACACACGTTGCTGTGGGCTGTGTGAACCATTTTATTTGTAAGGATCACTAATTTTTTTTGAAAATATAATAAAGCCTATATCACTCGGGGATAGTGTGGCTTTCCAATAGTGAAAGAATGTTTAAAAATCGGTTCAGTAGTTTCGGGGCCTAGTCAATACAAACAAACAAACAAACAATTAATCAAACCTTTCCTCTTTATAATATTAGTCTAGATGCAAAAGACGTTATGTCAAAAGATTCTATGTCAAGTAACGGCTGGTGGATTCAGCATCAATTAACTTAAACCTTAAATCAATAAGAAGTTTGTTATACAATAATTACTATCTGATCCTCCCGGCGTTGTTCGGACACACTATCAATTTTCGATTTTTGCCATGTGAGTGACATTTTTGGTCATAGCTCCTTGTTTCTTATATGCAAGCCAAAAAAAGTAGTTCGCGCACAAACATAATTTGGATTGTTCTTAATATGTATAGTATATTTAAGAAATAGATTGCTTTTCTTTTAATAAAACATAAATAGTAATTATTGAACTTCCTTCGTTTAAGCTCAGGTATATTTCAAATACTGCAAACAATGTCAGATCTACCAAAAATCTTGTAGTTTCCGGTTCTCAAAAAAATCAAGTCAATTAAATTCTTCTCTCAATCTAACCAAACAAAAATCAATTTTTTAAAGGTGGGTTCAGGGTGATTGTAAGGAGTTAAAAAACCATCCAAAATCATTTGAGGTTGATATTCAAGCCGATTTCTGGGCTCTGCTCTATAGTTCATCGAAGAAGATCTATCGAAACCAAAATATGAAGTTTTAGAGTTTGAAAAATACATATTGGGTTTATTAAAAAAAAAAATAGATTTTTGGACAGGTTTTGAGGTGTTAAAGAAAACTTAGTTTGACCCATAGTAACATTTAACAAACTAATTTAACAAACTGTCGTACCACCAAATTCATAGGCTGGAATTATAGCTATTTCACGGGGGCCAACCCGATCATCAGTCGCCTTTAGTGGTACTTTATCGCTCTATGTTCATTTTATTGAAAACTATTTTTTGTCCCAAGCTGGGTTTGAACACGCGATCCAGCGATTGCGAAGCCGATGTACTACACATCGCGCTGCCATAGCCACATGATAAGCTCAGAATCAGAGTATTATTGGTTTTGTAGTGCTCTTTTGAGGATGCATTGTCACCTGCTAAGAATTAACATTGATTTTTCGACCAAAATTGGGGTCCTCATTCAAATGCTCCGAAGCCCAGACATCGACAAAAATGGTGTTGTCTAGGGTCATGAACTTTGAGCTTCTGGTCCGGTTGAATCTTGTACGGATGCAGGTTCAAGTCCCGACGCAAAACTTACCACGTTTAAGTCTGAAAAAGGCCGAGTTCTTATTAGCACCGTGGACGGAAATGAATCATCTGCTTCGGGTTCTCCTGTATACTTTCATGAATTGAGGCGATGTTCTCGGCCGATTTTGCATTTCTTTTGAACACCGAACATTTTGTCTCAAATACCAGAATGTGTCACAGCCGCCAGAAGCTAAAAAACTTAGTGACAAGAAATATCTGTCAATCTGTCAGTCTTTTCAGGGCTAAAAATAGCCGTACATGCCGTTAAGGAAAAGCATATTTTTCTTGAAAACGGCTCCAACCATTTTGATGCACATTTTGTGAATATTTTGTTGGGTATTGACTACTATTTTATCAAAACCAAATTAACCGAAAAAGTCTATTAACGGTACCTTTCACATAAGGCTTTTTTATATTTTTGACATTCTCGGTAATATTATAAAATTTATATTTGAAAAGATCTAGACTGACAAATTTATTCTGTAAACCAAAATTTTAAATAACTTTTTTTCTATTTATAGTTAGTTTTTTGATTTTTTTTTAATTTTCAATATTTTTAAAACTAATCAATAAATTTTATTTTAATATTATGATCAGCTGCATATTAATAAACTCTAAAAAACTGCGTAACAAAATCTCAACAATTTTTTTTATAGGATTTTATCAAAACCGGTCAAATTTAAATTTTTTTTTAAACTAAAGATAAAAAATAGGATTTTATCCAAATCGGTCCTACAATTTTCGAAATATTTGTTCATAAATTCGTTATTGCATAAGACGTGTGGTGTGGCGTACTCCCGCTTAACATAACAACGTTTCAATAATCCCATATTTTTTGTACTTTTTTAGAATGATGCGACAGCACTGCATAATGTTTTATCTATAATGAATTTGATTGATGAGAATCAACGAGAACAACAAATTCTACTTTTTCAATGTTTAAAAGACAGCGCTGAGCCAGGCCGATTAGTCTTTAAATCGTGGTGTACCAAATCATGCGGATCAATAAGATTTAAGAAAAATCTATTACTTTTTAGAGAAGTACTAAAACTCCGGAAAATAAAAGCAAAAAAGTTCGGAAATTCGTGTTGCCTTTGCGGTATTTCGTGATTTCGTCTTTTTTTTAATAGAAGCCGCAAGAACACAAAATCTTAAAATCTGTGAGATTTCCTAATTCGGGGTTAAGTTGGGCTTCCGTCTTAATTGAGCATAATAAACTTCCCACTGCAATGATTAAAATCTTATAATTTTGTGATTACCGCCTACTTAGCTATGTATTTTTGCATATATTAACTCTTTTTTGATAATGCAAAACTGCTGCAAAATTGCAGCAATTTATCTGTTCATAAATGCATTGAATATACATTTCATGCATGGCATGTGCAACAATGTTGCAATTTTGAACTCAACCATCTAACTATTTCATTTGAAATGGAAGTGTTAAAGACAAATAAAAATATTTTAATTTTTCACATTTAAGTCATTACCACAGGAAACATGAGTTCCTGTGTCACTGAGTCATAAAAATAAAAATAACAACCTTTTAGTTTGAAAACATTTAATGTTTAAATTTCTACCAAGAGAAGCGTGATTTTTCGGGTTACAAAGTACCCTATTTTTAATTCAGCTCCGCTTTCAGCTACCTAATAAATTTCATCCAAATCCGTTAAGTCGTTAAGACTTTATTGCGGAACAAACATTCAAACATACAAACAAATACATTTTTATTTTTATAGAAGGATGTTAGTATATTAGGTTAAAAAAAAAAAACAACGCAAACAAAACTAAGTCAAAGAAAAAAAATAATAATTATTGAATATTTTCAAAATACATTTTTTTTTTTTTATTTTAAATTAACATGTCAAATGCAAACTTAAAAATTCATGTCTTAAAACATTTGCCTAGAAAACCACGCAATCAGAAAAAAACAGAAAACAAAATTAAAGTTATTTTTAAAAATCGCGGGATTTGTAATTCAAACATTGAAACTCCATTATTGCCTACGGATGACTTGAAGACCCTTGGTTTTGAACTGTCAACTTGTTTCTGGTTTAATTGGTGGATCTTAGCGACTTCTTTGGGTTTTATTTCAAGTTTAAAATCAGTTTTGGTATCATTTTTTGTTTCAATAAATTCCTTGTTTACTTCTTCCATTTTAGTATTAAGGGTATTTACTCTTGTCGGCGTGAATTTTATTTGATCTTCAGTTTCTTCTTCTTTTATTTCAAGTTTAACATCAGTTTTGGTATCATTCTTTGTTTCAATAAGTTCCTTGTTTTCTTCTTCCATTTTAGTACTCAGGGTATTCACTGTTGTCGACGTGAATTTTATTGGATCTTCAGTTTCTGCTTCTTTAATTTCAAGTTTAACAGAATGACTAGTTTTGTCTGGTAGAGTTGAATATAAATTAGTTTGAGGAACTTCAGCTACTATCTCTGGACTTGGAGTCACTTTTTCAGTTGAGGTTGAGGAAAATAAATTGGTTTCCTTTGTAATGTTTTCATTTGCTTGAATCGGGAATTCTGTTTTAGACTTACCAAAAGCTATTAGATAAATAGCTAATGCAATTTGAAAAGCTTTCTGAAATGTATTAAAAAGCTTTAGATAATTACAAACACAAAAGTTTTGTTGGTTAGTAAGTTAAGTTATACCATTTTATATATCTATAATTTGCATGTGCCTCCTTGTCGATAAATTTTGCTTTTGATATATCCTTTTGACAAATTTAAAATTTTCTTGAACACGATATCTTTGATTTTGAGAAACATAAAAACCATCACACAGTATGATGAGTCAGCTCCATTACAGTTTTACTAAGAAATTTTCAAAACTAATTTTGTTTACATATTTTTTCAGAAAACGCACTGTAGAATATTATAAAGAGGAAAATCTTTTGTACGTTCCATCCTCCAACACCCCCAATTTTTGTTGTCTCTTTTGTAAATCATGCATTGTGTTTTACTCATACTTATCCGAAATGGTCAATGAGATGACAGTTCAAGCTTGTAGGCATTGTCAAAAGAAGGCAGAACATTTCTCTCTTTATAATATTGTTCATCCATGTCTGTGCGTTTTCAGCTCATTTTACTCTTATGTGGGATAGGTTTAGGGAGGAATTGATTCCAACAACAGTACACGAACGAACCGCGATCCACGAATAAATAACGTGAGAGATGAGAACATAGAGTAGAAATATTACTAAGATGAAAATCTTTTGTACGTTCCATCCCCCAACTTCCTTTGTATATATTTCATTGTGTTTTTTTTCAAGCATTGTGTTGTACTCATACTTACCCGAAAAAAAGGTAAATGAAAAATAAACTGCTTATCCAAAAAGGTCAATGAGAGGACAGTTCAGCTTGTAGGCATTGTCAAATGATTTCTCTCTTTATAATATTGTTATGGACATAGAGTAAATATATTATATAGAGGAAAATCTTTCGTACGTTCAACGCATCAACACCCTCAATTTTCGTTGTTGCTTTGGTATATCATTCATTGTGTTTCGTGTTATCTTTTGTATATCATTCATTGTACGCGTAAAAAAAAATAATGTGGTGAGTTTTGTTCATTTTGACATTTCATTTAGTTCTTGTTGACAACAACTGTCAGTATATTGCTTTTGTTTACACAAAAAAAAAAAAATGAAAATATTAAAATTAAAATACAATTTTTTTGTTCGACAAAAAACTGAGAAGAATTCTTCAGGCTTTCCATCGATACATTCTATATGAACAACCAGATTTGCTGGGTCATCTTTCTGAAAAGGTTTCACGTCACTCTCGTAGTTCGGAAGGAAGTAGCTGAGGACCATGAAACCAGAGAGTTGAGGGATGTTGCCACACATCATTTCGACAAAAAAAATAGTGCTTCAGTGATAATCCTTTCGCTCAACTGATCCCAATTATCGAAAAGTTTTTTTGTTCTTCTCGGGATGTAGTCTATCGAAGTCGTATTCAACGCTATTCAAAAGTGTGTCGCCAAGCTTTGAAATATGGCCACTTATTTCCTGCAAGTCATCCAGCTCTGGAAAATCAGCTTTGATAGTGTGCTGCGATGTGTCATAGTAGCGATCAAAGATAGTAGAAGGTAGGGTCTTCACACGGAAATAGCTGAGGACAAGTCTACTAACCGTTGGCTATCAATGGTGAGTGGAACATTAATATTGAGAATGTTTTCGAACTCAAATGTGATGATCAACTGTATGAGCTTAAGTCGGTGTTCCTCACTCAGACGATTGTTACTTTGGTGGTGTTCACTAATTGCCTGGCCCTCAGCCGAAGGTTTGAGAATTTCCTCCAGATGATAATCAATTAAATCTGCTATTGTCTTTGATTTCTTTGTCATAGTTGCAGAACCATCACTACAATCTCATTTGTAAGACTTTTTCGTTTCATTGCTTTTTATTGAATCAAATGCGATTTGTCTTGGTTTTTCAATAAAAAAACAGCAAATAAATTTACACTTTTTTTACTTGATATATGTACGTACATATTACATATGTATCTATTAACAAATTTGTGGCTGATAGAATGATCGATTTGTATCGATATTTTTAATAGTCGTAATACCAAGTCTATAAAAAACAAAAAACAATACAAATTTGCAGATTTACTAATGCAATAGACAGACAGATAGAGAGACGGACATTTTTGTCATTGACTTTTTTAGACTACTCCATCATCGTAATGTCATGTTTGATTGTTATCTCAATTTTTTTTATATTCACGAATCCTTAACTTGCCTTATAGTCCCTATAATCGCAAGTAAAAATAATAAAGTATAACAACTTGCATTCGAGTAACTTGCTAGTGTCTCCTATCATGATACAAGAAAACAAGATAGTGACTTTCGTATTTTTACGTCATCTACTACTACACACTCAGACGGCGTCAATTATTTGACAGTTCTACATCAATACTACCAGCTTGTAGGCATTGTCAAAAGAAGGCAGTAGATTTCTCTCTTTATAGTATAGTTACTCTATGGTTAAGGATGAGACTGAGTATGAGAAGGAGAAATCGTCTCTTTTATCAAACAGTATCGCACTACAGAGAATCATATTTTTTCACTTTAGAGAAGAGTTTAGTCTTCAAACTCATCTTGTAAAGATCGGTCGCTCGCTAGATTAAAAGTTTTTTTTTAATAAAGTGTCTTATAATTTTTATCAAAATAACCCCCCTAGACTTCCATTATAAAATAAATTGGAAATCCTACAATAAAGTTTGAATAAACCTCATAAAAGCCAACCAGCCTTTATGGGCTCCTTAAAACACTAGGTGAATTTCTTTAGTTCCATTTTTTTTCTTTATTTCGCCTTAATTTTATTTTGACTCTTCTTCTTTTCTTTCTCACAATAATGCCAAAAAGGAACACATTAGGAACTAGTCATTTCATTAATTCCAAACTCTTTGGCTTCGGATGGACATGATTAACAAAATCAGCTTAGCTAATTATTGGCCTTGTTAATAAACCCAGAAAAAATGGATCCCTTTTATAGATCCTCTAATAACAAATATACCTAATTACATTGCCTGGCATGTGTCTATCTATCTACAAAGACCCTGTCACTTAAACCTCTCAAAGTCTTATTTCTTCTTCCCAAAGGTAATGTGTAACTTATCAACCTACATAAGTACCCCATCAGCAAAGACAAAAACGCACTTATCAAGCCTAATAGTTTCCGAACCTAAAACAAAAAAAAAAAAAAAAGAAAGAAAACTCTTCCCTCTTCCGACTATTCACTCCACTCACTGAAGAACCAAGCTAACTAGCAAATAACGAAAGATTAACTCTAAATAATTGAGTATTTTTCTTTTGCCACAAAGTTCCATAGAGTATCTGGTGAAGCATCCTTGAAATATCTTTCCTCCAACTAATTAATCATTGCTTCTACAATATACCACCGTGGTGGTGCTTCCGTCACCTCCTTGCCAGCCACAAAAGCACTATTCAATAAGATGCCTCGAAAGCCGAAACTTTGTGGAATATTTGTTCTTCGAAATGCTCCTTAAGGAGCAACTTATATTCTTCCATTTTTTTGCATTTGCTTTTCCTTTTTGTGTATCTTAAGCAGCTCTGAAACTTTGTTACTCGCTACGTTACGCTACATTAAGTTGTTAAAGTTTAAGCATCCTAATACTGTAAAGAAGTTTCTTTTCGATGTTTGTTGTTGTTGTTATTGTGTGTTTTTTGATGAAATGTCCGTTTTATCTAAAATTCTTACAAAGTTTTCTTGGTGCTTCCAGCCTCCTGTAAGTTGTGTCAAATTAATAAATAGAAAACTTTTTCTTACCAACAGACAGAAAACATAATCTTTAAAATATCTTCTATAGAAAGAATCCGAGGCTCAGGAAACTGAATAATTTTACTTTCCTACATTCCTGCAATCCATACCAAAAACATACCTTTTGACTTTTTCTCCTGAACCGGAAGAGGTCATAACTTCCGTTTTATTAGGGAAATCCTTCCGCGCTTGTTTTTTCTCTCTTTCTTGATTTGTAGCAGATTCTTGTCAAATTACATTTGAACTTTGTTGTGTCATCATTTCTTCATCATTGTTGTTGTTTTTGATGTTATCATTTTAATTCGCTCAAACAACCACCAAAATATAACAAAAGGTATCCAACTATCAGACATGCTGAGTTACTTACAAATACAGGTGGCGTTTGTTGATGGTCATGGCTTAACAGATGGTATTTGGTTCTTAGCTTCTCAGATAAAGAACACACACCCATTGCGAGTAAATCAGTGGGGCCACTTAAATGAGGAGGAGGTTAAATTTGAAAAAAAAACAAGATCTTTTCAAAAAGTATATTCCGGGTTGGGTGCTGTATGGTGGTTGGGTGCTGTATGAATAGGGTAGGCACTGAAAGGCATCAAACTGGTGATGCACAGTCGCTGCAACTATATCGTACACATCAATTGTGCTTATTTTACCTCCCCGCGGTAACCACCGGGTACTGGTCTGTCCATCCGGACATTCCTGCTAAACTTATAAGCGCGAGTGTTGAACACAGAAAAAATAGCAACACTATAATGCTCTGCTTTAATGACTGTTCTGATCGATTCGCAGAAGTCTTGCACGAGCCCCTCAGAAAGAGGACGTACGGCGGATGAGCCCAACCAATTGGACCAACGGTGGCGTCAACAGTCAACGAAGCAGACGCCCTAATGAGCTACTTCGACGTATTTGGAGATAAGGTCATTAGGACAATTCAATGCAAGTCAGGGCATTGAAATAGAGATGGTGGCGGATGAACCCTTAATGGGCCAACGGCAGCGCTCATATCCCCGAAGTGGGTTACTGACTCCGGATTCTCCGGTTCCTTTTGTCCAAGGAATCCAACAAAGGACCTGGCCCTCCAGGTTGGGGGTTGTGCGTGGGGTTAACAACCCTGCCACGGAAAAAAGAAAAAGTTGCGAAGCGACCAATAGCCTCGGAAAAGGACGGATTTACTGTTGACGACCCGGAAAAACGAATCAAGGACAACGACCTTCGGATCTGCACGTGGAATGTTAGAACTCTTAACAGACCACGTGCATCCAAACAACTAGCGGAGGCCCTAGACTGCTACAGAGCAGGAATTACTGCCATCCAGGAAGTGCGATGGAATGGGCCGGGCAAAAGGAGGATGAAAAACTGTGACGTGTACTACGGTGATTGCGCAAGAAGACCACAGCGTTTATTTGGGTGCGGATTCGTCATAAGCGGTAGACTTAGGCAAGAAGTCTTGGGCTTTCGACACGTAAGTGAGCGACTTGTGACAATCCGTATCAAGGCTAAATTCGCCAACATTAGCCTAATATGCGCTCATGCCCCCACAGAGGACAAAGATGACGCCACCAAGGATGACTTCTATGAGCTCCTCGAAAAAACCTATGAGCAATGCCCTAAATACGACGTTAAGATCGTACTAGGCGATTTTAATGCCAAAATAGGTAAAGAGGAAATCTTTGGTAGAACTGTCGGAAAACATAGCCTACACGACACAACGTCTGAAAACGGACTTAGGCTAATTGACTTCGCAGCGGCACATAACGTCACCATTGCAAGCACACGGTTTCCTCATCTCGATATACACAAAGGGACTTGGCGACACCCAGATCAAAGAACCGTCAATCAGATTGATCACGTTGCGATCGATGCAAAACACGCCTCCAGTATCTTGGATGTTCGCACCTTCCGAGCAGCTAACATCGACTCGGATCACTACCTTGTTGCAGCAAAGGTAAGAATGCGAATAACCCGAACTCCACAACAACGGAGTTATACTGTGAGGAAGTATGACGTCGGAAAGCTGCAATCGCAAGAAACCGCCAGAACCTATGCCGATCGAATATCCCGTAACCTCTCATAAAATCCAGTACCGCCAGCATCAAGTGCCGAAGATCAGTGGCAACACTGCCAACAAGCCATCAGAGATGCCGCAACTGATGTGCTAGGTTTCACCAGACCACCACCACGAAACCTGTGGTTTGATGACGAATGCAGGCAGGCCCATGCAGCCAAACAAGAGGCATATAAAGCGACGCTGCAAAGAAAGACGAGAGCTGCTCGCGAGCTTTACGAGCAGAAAAGACGGGAAGAACACCGGCTTCTCCAAAAGAAAAAAAGAGAGCATGAGAAGCGCGCGATCGAAGATATTGAGAGATGCTACTCCAGGAACAACATGCGGAAGTTTTACTAACAGGTAAAAAGAACATGCCAAGGAAAAAAATCCCGCACAGAAGCCTGTAGAGATAGGAATGGAAACCTCGTAGTAGAGTCACAGTCGGTGCTGAGTACATGGAAGGACCATTTCTGCAGACTGTTAAACGGCGATGAAGGCCAAAATCCCGCTGTCAGGCAGAATGAACCATTCAACATGGATGATGACAGACAAAACTTCCGTCCACCTGACCAAAATGAAGTAAGGATAGCAATATCTAAACTAAAAAACAACAAAGCTGCTGGACCCGACGGATTACCCGCCGAACTTTTTAAAGCGGCCGGAGATGACCTGGTGGAGTGCATACACCAACTCATCTCTAAAGTTTGGTCAGAAGAAAGTATGCCTGATGAATGGAACCTCAGCATCGTTTGCCCGATTCACAAGAAAGGAGACCCTCTAAACTGCGCCAACTATAGAGGAATAAGTCTCCTGAATATCGCCTACAAGATCCTCTCTGCCGTACTATGTGAACGCCTGAAACCTTTCGTCAGCAACCTGATTGGCCCCTATCAGTGTGGTTTCAGACCAGGAAAGTCCACAATCGATCAAATGTTCACGCTACGGCAGATCCTGGAAACCACCCAAGAATTCCAAATCGATACCCACCACCTCTTTATCGATTTTAAGGCCGCGTACGATAGCATTTATAGAGACGAGCTATACAGAGCCATGTCAGGTTTTGGCATTCCCACAAAACTCGTCCGACTGTGCAGGATGACGATGGAGAACTCTCGCTGCTCCGTCAAGGTTGGTTCCGACCTCACAGAAGCTTTTGACGTCAAAAAAGGATTCCGACAAGGTGATGCGCTATCGTGCGATTTCTTCAACTTAATACTTGAAAAAATTATAAGAAACTCGCAAGTCAATTGTAGTGGGACAATTTTTTTCAAGTCTGTGCAATTGCTAGCATACGCTGACGACATAAACATCATTGGCAGAACTCGGCGAGCTGTCACTGGAACGTTTACTAGCATTGAAGCTGAAGCGGCTAAGATGGGACTAGCAGTCAATGAGGCCAAAACGAAGTACCTGCTGTCCACAAAAAGGGACACACAACACCGGCGGATTGGACAAAACATCACAATAGACAGGTACAACTTTGAGGTAGTTAGGGACTTTGTGTACCTCGGATCCGCTATAACATCTGACAACAACATCTCGTCAGAAATAAAGCGAAGAATTACTCTTGCCAATCGCTGTTTCTATGGGCTAGGAAGGCAATTGAGTAGCAAAGCCCTCTCTCGAAAGACAAAGGAGACTCTTTATAAGACCCTAATCATCCCAGTCCTGCTCTATGGCGCCGAGGCATGGACTCTATCTAAAGCGGATGAAGATATCCTTAGTCGTTTCGAGCGTAAGATTCTTCGGAAGATTTTTGGCCCTATCTGCGTTAACGGGCTTTGGAGGAGAAGGTTCAACCAAGAACTATACGAGCTGTACAGCGACATTGACCTGGTCAAAAAAATACGCATATCACGTTTAAGGTGGCTAGGTCATGTAGAGCGAATGGACAACAATGCTCCGGCTCGCAGGATCTTCGATTCCATCCCAGAGGGTAGACGCAGTCAAGGAAGACCTCGCCTTAGGTGGCGCGCTCAAGTGGAGGACGACCTCAACCAACTTGGAGTGCAAAACTGGAGGCAGCTAGCCAAAGACCGAGTTGGCTGGAGAGGCATGTTGGTTGAGGCCCAGGTTCGTCCCGAACTGTAGCGCCACCTAAGTAAGTAAGTATATTCCGGGTTAAATTCTGATTACTCTTAATTAAAATTCTTGAGGATATTTCACAAAAAAAAACATGGGTTTTCAAATTGAAAATTCAAAAAGAAGTTTAGCTCCAATTTTTTACTTCCTTACCCACCGGCGTTGCTCGGGTATACCATATTTTTTTGAAAAAAACGACCCCAGTGTGGTGCCACCTAGTAATCAAAATAGCCTTATTTACTCCTAATAATATCAGCTATCTGCCTGCGGAAGTCCCGTCACAATCGGTCCATAAATAAGAATAAAAAAAAAAAAAACGAACCCAGTGCCACCTAGTGGGTAATTTAAATAGCCTAAGTTACTCCCTAGAACATGAGCTATCTGCCAGTGAAAACCCCGTCAAAGTCAGTAAAGGCGATAAGCCGAGACAAACAGACAGAAAGACAGACAGACAAAATTTTAAAAATTGTATTTTTGTTATAAGTCTGTATATACATATATATGTACATATATATATGTATCTTGTAAAAAGCTGTTATTTTGATATGTGTATAGATAAAAGATAGTGCAGAAAAAAAAATTTAGATAATAATCAAACATAACATTGGGATGATAGAGGAACATATTTGAGTTACTGGCAGAATTCTGTGTCTGTCTGTCTGTACGGATGTATTCTGGACTACAGAATAAAATTTGTGATCATTTCAACACTGGCATCAAAGTCATCACTATCGAGGAAGCATACCATTTAAAGTTTCGGGCAAATTTATTCTCAGCTGGTTTTCTCGTATTGCCAAACGGTCCTGGTGGGAAGTTTTTCTTAAACTGAATGAGTGTAGGACGAAAAAAAAGTCAAGAGTATGACTGGCTTGCCAAAGAACACCTAGTATTCAAGTTGGTTCATAGATCAGAAATGATGATTTTCGGTATTTTTTCAACGCCAGGTTAAAGAGGATTCATCGGAGTGTGTTAAAGATTTTGATTGCTCTGGGCAGCAATCGGACTACTTTTACTTGACTTAAAATGTTGATCATAGTTGAGTCGATGCTGACTTTTCTTATGGCCTTTTAAAATTCTATTCTGGCTATGATATCATAAGCGGTTCTAAAGTCTATAAAAGGTAATACGTTATTAGAATATTAAACTTAAGACTTTTTCCATCACCTGCCCAAGAGTAAAGATCTTATTGATTTGCCTGGTATGGATATGGAACCACCTGCTGCGGAATCGGCTCTCTCTTTCGTTCTTTGACAGACAATGTTTGGTAATCCCTTACTTTATATCATATCGCGAATGAAATTGACCTTGAAATATGTCAATGTGCCTTAACATCAACTTGGAGTATTGCGCTTTTGAAATATAACAGTGTGTTGCCCCCTGCTTGGGGCAATATTGGATTCGAAGTAGCTTACTTTTGCATTTTGCAAACTTCAAAAAAATCCAAATCGTTTTTGACCAACTTAATCTTTATTACTTAAATTAATTTGGCTTCTTCGTACATTGCCAAAGTGAAATAAAGCTAACTTTTGAAAGCTGGCCCTATAAGACACTGGCGTTATTTCATTGCACCAATCTTTACTGTCAGCTTAAGGAATATCTCGGAGATCGAAAGCTTTTCCATGACCGTCAGTATGGCTTCCGCAGCAACCGTTCCACTGGTGATCTGATGGCATCTCACCGAACAGTGGAACAAATCTTTACATCGCTTTGGTGAAAGTAAGATTATTGCTCTTGATATCTCCAAGGCATTTGATAGAGTTTGGCATGAAGCTCTCGAAAATGCATGCTTTTGGGATCGATGATACTCTTGTTCGTTGGATTAGAAGCAATCTTCTGTATTGTAATATATTGGACGGATTCAAGTCTGATTCCTACAAAATAAATGCTGGTTTGCCCCAGGGCTCTGTTCTGTCTGCGACTCTTTTCCTCATTTGTATAAATGATCTTCTGTCTGTTACTTCTAATCCACTTAACTGTTTTACTGACGACTCTACCCTCAGCTTTTCATATTTGTTCGATAATTCACGTCCTTCGCCTTCGGACGTACAATTGCAACGGTACCGTATGTCAAGCTTATTAAACTCCGATTTATACAGCATTGTCAAATGGGGTAATAGGAATCGTGTGAAGTTTAATACTTCGAAAACTCAATGCTGTCTTCTGTCGTTAAAGCTAAATATACCAATGCCATTGTCCATGAATGGCACTTAAATCGAAGAAACCGAAAAGCTCTCAGTACTCGGTATGTGTGACAACGAAGACCTCCGTTGGAACGACCATATATTTGAGATCGCTAAGAATGCTGCTAAGTGCTTAGATTTTCTGTATCGGTGTAAGAAGTATTTTTCCCCATCTGATCTGGCTACAATTTATAAAGCGTTTATGCGCTATAAAGTCGAGTATAACCTCTGGGCAGGTGCTTCACAAACATCGCTTCACCTGCTTTATAGAATACAAAATCGAGCGTTAAGATTGATAGGAAATAGAACTGCCGCTGAAACGATTGCCCCCTTCGAACACCGACGCAATGTTTCATGTCTTTTCTTATTTTATCGTTTCTTTTATAAAAAAAAATTCACTCGAAGTCGCCTGCTGCATTCGTCCCCTTAAGAGTTTCTCCCGTAATACTCGTCTCGCAAGGAATGCTCATCAGTTCACCCTTGAGCCCAATTTCGGACATACCGGGAAATATAGGTATTCTTTTTTTAGCCGCCGAACGACACGAATTTGGAATAGTTTACCCGGCGAGATTTTCCCTTGCCATTTTGACCTGCTAGCATTCAAAATCAATGTTAATCGACACCTCCTATCTTTCCCCTCTTTACCTTCATAATGCCCGCGCAGTGTGCTCTACATTAAAAGGGAAACAAATAGTCCCTTGTGCGCGCGTAGTTATAAAAAAAAAAAAACAAATATTGTGACTTATAAAACTGCGATTTTTATGGTTTGCATGCCTATGATGAACTGAAAATCACCTATCTACTAGTCCTCTCTAGAATTTCAAAATAACCATAATTTCATAATTTAAAGACGATTAGCTTAACCAATCAATCTCTGGTACAAAATACATCCCTTTAGACGGAAAGGTAGAACGACAGGTAGACAAAATTTTGCCTTCACTCCAATATTTTTCTCTTTCTGCCATGTTTCAATGTTATCTCGATTACAAATAAAAACAGTGAATACTTTTAAATTCATTGCTAATTTTTTAACAGAAACTCAATTCAAGTTACCATAAATTTGTTATAAATTTTCTTTTATATATACTTTATAGAAATTTTAAAATCCTTATATTCATATTAAATCTCTCAAAAAAATATATATACCACTTCAAGGCCCCACTGTGTATTCGAGAGAATGATTGAACATTTATATTCAATGCAACGCAACGTGGCGAAAAAGAGCATTAGAGTTGTTTTCTTCTTTTCTTACGTTGCGTTGTTGTCTGTTATTATTCCCTTCCCCTTCTTTTGGGCAAGGAACACAGGTCTTCGTCGTCGTCATCGTCGTCGCCGGCGGAATCTTTTCTTTGCTTTTTTCCCCAAAGCTGATCTCCATATTTCTCCCCCCATTATAGTGGCCCGAACTTTCGAAAGGAGTCACCTTTTCTTAGTCCCCCGATGTCATGTTATGTACGAACAACTTTATTTGGTAAAAGATAATATTAACTTGGACCCGTCTCTCCTCTGTGATATAGCTTCTGTTTGCCATGTCGATACATGAAGCCAACATTTTGTGGACTCCTTGAAAATTGTATATAACGTACTTGCCCCGAAGGATTTCGTGTGCCTGTATTTGCTGTGGTACAACATGAAATTACTTTAATCAGGATGCTTCCTCTTAAGTTAAAAAATGAAGGACGAAGGTTTCATTTTATATTTGCAATTTGAGGTTAGCATGTGGTGGAGCAGGAGGGGAACCTTACTGTACAGCAATGTTTCTAATTGAGTGAACTATTACTTCCCAAAAGGACCAAAAGGATGTGGAGACTTTTATAGAGGTTTTATATGTTTATTTATTTTTAATCAAACAATAATTGAATTAAAAGCCTTTACTGTGGTTGCGAAGTTGGTGTACTGTAGTTGGGTGGTGATGAGGATATTTGAAGCTTCGGATGATGAGAAGTATTGTGGACTAAAGTTGAAAAGATCTTATTCTCTGGAAGTACAATTGGTCTTCGAATTAATGCTGATTGGGAAGTAGAAATTCAATTTTTGGGGCATTATAGGTGTAACCATGATGAGCTGATGTTTCTAGAGCTGGTTGACTGACTTCTGGGATAACTGGAAGAGAAGACTGAACCAACACCTGTTGTTGAATTGGCTGTGGTTGTTGAACTAAAACCTGGTGAGCTTGAAGTGAAGGTTGGACAACGACTTGTTGAATCGGTTGAACGTGGCTAGCTTGTGAGATCCCGATGAGATGCGAACTGATATAGCCAGGGGTAATGGAAGCTTGCAAAATCGGCTGGTGAGCAATCAAAGGTGCCTGGAAGACTGTCTGATGTTTAATTTCACTTGTTGGTGCTTCAAAAGATGCTTCGGTGAAAGCTGGAACTGGTTTTGCATAGGTGTATCCAATCTTTTCTTCTTCCATCACTTGAGGAGCTTCAGGAAGAGTTGGAACTTCAGAAACTACTTCGATTTTCTCAGCATCTTCTTCAATAGTAATTGGAATAATTGGAGCTTCTGGTAGAGCTGGAAGTCCAGGTTGGAGCAAGGGAAGTTCTGGTTTTGGAGGCAAGTAGGTATTGGAAATCTCTACATGTGATTCAATTGGTTCTTCAATGGTGATTTCGGTTTTGGGCGGCAGGTAGGCGTTGGATGGCTCAACATGGGCTTCGATCGGTTGTTCAATGGTTAGTGGCACAATTGGAGCCTCTGGCAAGGAAGGAAGTCCCGGTTGGAGTAGAGGAAGTTCAGGTTTTGGTGGCAAGTATGTGTTGGATACTTCTACATGGGCTTCAATAGGTTGTTCAATGGCAAGTGGCACATTGGGAGCTTCTGGCAACAATGGAAGTCCTGGTTGAAGGAGAGCAAGCTCTGGTTTCGGAGGCAAATAAGTATTTGATAGTTCAACATGAGCTTGTATCGGTTGTTCAATGGTTGGTACTTCTGGCAGCAATGGGAGTCCTGGTTGAAGAAGAGGAAGCTCTGGTTTTGGTGGCAAGTAAGCATGGGAAACTTGAATTGGCTGAGAAATAGCAACAGGTGTCCAAGGATTTGGATGTGCAACAGTGTGGGATACAATTGGAAAGAGTGGTTTCGGTGGTATGTAGAAGTTTGGTAACTCAGTATGAATTTGAATAGCTGCTGGCTTTTGAAACGCTGGTATTCCTGATGGATAGCCAAAATTCGCAACACTATCAATCAAAGGAAGATGATCAACAAAAGGTTTTGGTTCTTCTGGCTTTGCTGCTTCGATTGTGACAGCAGCTTGATTCTCATCAACTATAGTGGGTTTGATTTCTTCAGTCTGGATTTCATTACCGAGCAACGGAACACCATATTGCTGATGAGGTGTTATAACTGAAAGTCCACGAAGACTACCTCCTTGGGTTTGCCCGATAAGTGCAAGGCACACAAATGATGCGGCAATGAGGAATTTCTAAACGAAAAAAAAATCATTTAAAACTTAGTAAATTCATTGGAAGTTCGATTTGTTGATTACTTACCATCTTGGAGTTTGAGTTCTGTTTGATACCTTTTCGGGGAATTGCTTGGCCTATTTATACAAAACTATGGAAGACATTTTGTAGGTCAGTTGGTCTAGGTAAACAGACAAGATGTGCGTAATGTGTAGTGTAACAGGTTCCAGTTCCAATTGAAAATTCGAAAATAGCATCTTAATGACATTTGAATTGCAATTCATTAGATTGTCAACATGGTAATTGGATTTAACCTTTGATTTTTGTCTTTTTGAATTTTTTTGGAAAAAACCCAATTAATTAGAAACCAACTCCCGTTTGTGGAATCAAAATTAGATATGGTTTCAAGAAGATATATGTGATGATATCTAAGCAGAGTTTGAAGGATTTAAGGCTTTTTTCGAACCGATTGAAAGTTTAAGATTTTCTAGTGCTTGAGCGTTTTTGTCGGAGTGATCAACAAAGTTTTCAGTATCAATATTTAAAAAAAATTAATGAGTCACTCTATTGATTAGAACAAATAGAGTGGAACATATTATACGTCATGCAAAATGTAAAAGACCAAGTAGATTTTTTACAACGTTTGACGTTATGCAATCCAATTCTGGATCAGCATGTCTCTTTTAAGAACTCACATGGGTAAGCATGAATCCTGTAAGTTAGTTCATTCGTATCTTTGCGGGAGTCAACAATGCGTGGTGGCAAATGAATCTTCCCTATACCCTTCTAAATGTTTTTGCTGGAGTGCCACAGGGTTCAATACTCGGGCCTATCCTCTTTCGACTATAAATAAACAAGCTTACACAGGTTGTTAAGCATTGTTTGATACATCTTTCTGCTGATGATTTGCAGCTTCTTATTAGTCCATTCTTTCCATGAAGAATAATGCCTCAGCTTTGATGAATGAAGATCTACTCCATATTCTAAATTGATCTAAAACGGTGATCTGATGGCATCCCACCGAACAATGAAATAAATCCTTACATCAGTGTGTCGAAAATATGATTATTGCGCTCGATTTTTCTAAGGCATTTGAAAGAGTTTGACATCAAGCTCTCTTATCAAAAATGCCTGCTTTTGGGATCGATGAAACTCTTGTTCGTTGGTTTAGGTGCTATCTTCTGGACAGTTCAATATAAGATGTTTCCTAGGCATCGCTAGAGCTGCTCGATAAAATACAAAACGGAGTGTAAAAATCAGGAAATAGAACTATCTTCGAAAAATGTTCCCTTCTTGAACGCTGACGCAATGTTTTAGGTCTTTTCTTATTTTATCGTTTCTTTTATAAAAAAATGCTCACTTGAAGTAGCCAGCTTCATTCCTCCCTTTAAAAATTGCACCCGCAATACTTGTCGCTCACACCTCACAGTTGAGTTTAATTTCAGACGTATCGTAAAATACAGAGTTTATTTTTTAGCCGAACAACACGAATTGGGAATAGTTTATGCATTCGAATTAATTGCTCTGATGGATGATTGTGTCGCGATGCGTTTCACGAACGGAACCATGTTTTTCCAAATAAATCTACACAATTGACATGCGGTGTTCAAGCGTTGGGCGTTTCATGATGAAACGTCTAACCAAAGTATAAATAAATCACATGGCAGATGACAAAATTGCTGTCAATGAAAACAGTGCTGCCAACTTTATGGATGGACGTTTTGCGTTAAAATGCACCAGAAATGAGTTATTTGCTAAGAGTGAAAAAAGTGCCGATTTTAAGTCATTTTTTAACTGAGTATGAAGGGGGCAGAAGAGGTGTGGTTGTGATTATTTGTTTGGTATCTACCGAGCATCGCAAACATTATATCAAAAATTCACAATTATATACACCAACTAACAATTTAACTTGTATAAGGAAGGTTCGAAACAAGCTCTTTTCAGACTGCTTAGTTGACATTAAAAGGCCTTAAACAAGTTATTTTGACGGACATTACTATAAGACTTTTGTTGAAAGGTATTATAGCAGCAAATAGCTTTTCATCAAATGTAATTAGCTTGTCTCAACCAGCCATTTTGTGACATCTAAAAGCTGATAGTTTGCTCTGAATGTTATAAAAAGGCCTTACTTAAGCTTTTCAATGACAGCAATTGGTAATAGCATGCTCTGGATGTTATAAAAAGGCCTTACCCAAGCCATTTAATGAAAGCTTTTGCTTATATCATGCCTTATGTTTATACAAAGGTTATTTTGTTTTGCCACGAACAAAAAATTACTTGCTAGCCTACAATATTTTATTTTTAAGGGAAAAATGTTAATTTTCAACACAAAAAAGCAGATTTAGAATTTCCCATACAAAAATTACATCATTTTTGTTTTGTTTTATAGTGTTGAATTTTTATTTCGTTATTTGTTTTGCATTTTTTAGCTATATTTCTCCTCAGTCTGTTCTCTACTCTAAGACTTGTCTACTGCTTGCTGTAACAATTGAAATTTTATTTTAATTTTAAAAGTTAAAAGTTTTTATTTACCTGAGTTTTGAACTCGAGTCCTTTTTGTTCTACTCCAGTACCCTACCACTAAACCAATTGATTAAGAAAATGATCATTAAACATCGACAAAACAAATATTTATTTAGTTTGCATAAAGCCTTTTGAGGCAAGATTTACACAAGTTGTTTGCATTTACATTTTCAGTAAACATCTTTGGAAGGCCTTATACAGGCCATTTTTAACCCTTCTCTCCAAGCCTTGTATAAAGCTATCCAAACTCACTTTTAAAGTCCTTATAGCAGTTATTTGTTTAATTATCAAAGTTTAATTATTTCTGTTCGCACTTATTTTCTACTTTACGATGTTAAATGTTTACCTCTTTTATTTTACTTATAACTGATTTTATTTATATGAACTTATAATATAACTCTTGATATAAGAAGATTGATTAAGTTGTTATAGGGCCTTCATAGAGAAGCCTTACAAAAGCTGTTTGCATTGACTTGTCGTGGAAAGCTTTATAGCAGCTATAATTATAAAGGCCTTATACAGGTCATTATGAAACTTTATCATAGCTCGCCAAATTCACTTTTAAAGGCCTTATAACAGCTATTTTTTTATTTTCAAAGTTTGAAATGTGTGCCTTGCGATAGTTTGCCTTATACAAGCTCTATAAAAGCTATTGCTTGCCAAATTCAAAAAAAATTGGATTTTATACAATCTCAATTGTTAATCCGGTAACGCTGGATGGCTGGATTCAATTTAATTTTCTTAATTCGTGAATTCATTGCTGATTTCCTTGTGCCTGCATTTGTCTCGTTGTTTTGTTTTGCTTTTTTTTCTTCTCTGGCATCGAACATATATATATATATCTTTGGATTGCTTGCAACCCACTCTTACATCTGATATTTATATATATTTTTGATATACCGTTTGGAGTTGTATTATTTGAAGGTAATTGGATTGGATTGTTTGAACTCAACTAACCCTAATTACTAGCTCAGGTACTATAAAAGACTATGTCTTACTTGTACTAATTTTTTTAATAAATTGAAATTAAAAAAAATTAAAAAATTAAGGTTGTTAGAATATTTATATGCAACTTATTATTCATTAAATTCTATGAGTTGTAAGCAACTAAGTTGTTTGCGAGAAAAAACTACTATGTGCACCCCAAACGCCTATCCCATCCAATTGGTTTCCCCATGAATATCAAAAAGAATACTTTGTTGGAGTGATAAAATCATGATCCTCTCGATAGCATCTATTCCATATGGAATAAATACAAATCTCCTTACATTTGCGGGACTTTGGAATCAAAGTCAAATCCAATTATTACTTTGCCGCACAACTCAGTGTCCAGAACTAATATATGGTCAAAAGGCATATTCTCTATGCCCACTTCCTAGAGCTAGACCATCACCGTCTCCATTGCAGTCGTCGCCATACATTACGTATATATTAACATCTTCCCGTGCTCCCTATATTTTTTGCAATCAATCGCAAACAAATTCCCCCAAAGCCAAAGCAATTCCCAGCCAAACACACATCAAGTCATCATCATCGTCAGATTGTAGATTCGCATTCCTGTTTGCCTGTGCATCCATCAAATTCATTTAAGATCAAAACAAATGTTTCATCGTAAATACAGAGCTTGCGCACTATCCCAGCATCTCTCTCCCATCATCATCATCATCATCATCATCAACATCAACATCATCACATATCGAATTCCTCAGATAAGCCACAATCCCAACCACAAGCATGCGTTCGTCTGTCATACAAGCCTCACGCATCATAGACCACGATGATGATGGTATTCCATATCCATACTGGCCATATCGCCAACTCGAATTGAAATTGAATTCATTCTTCCGCTCCTGCTTCGCATCCACAGAACGAATCGCAGAAGACATCAGCTTTTTGTTTGCATTGCCTGACGCCTCATGATGGTTTATGATGATGGGAGATGATCTTGATGAGCAACAAGACATAATAATTCCTGAGCCATGTCCAGAGATGATGATGTGAGACACAAGTAAAGGGAATTTGGATCTTTAAGGCAAACAACAAAAAAACACAAAAAAAAAAAACAAATCCTTGCAATGAAAACTAAAATGGAAATCATATTGCACCTTGCATGTGTTCCAGTCCATAATTTTCCGCCCAAACGGTCTCCAGGGAATTCCTTCGTGCGAACATGCTTCATGGCAATTACGTGCTTCTTATGGTTTTTTTATTGAGATAGACAACACCATCTCCGCCCGCCCTGCCTCCCGCTGGCAGGTCAATGATTCAATCGCCAATTGCGCCAAATTAAGATGTAGCCAATGGATGTCCCAGAAGGAGGAAGGCAAAGAAGGAGATCGGCTTCCAATTAAATTGTTTGTCACAATGGAAGGAAAAACTGGTGGAAAAAAGCTTTCCACGAACGCAAATATGAAGGCGACATTGCTTGGCCTAGGATGGGCAGGACACTGAATCTCGTTCGTGCAACATGATGTCCAGTTCACAAAGCGCTATGGACAATGGCACGTACCATTAAAGATCTATTAGTGCGAGCGATTTCATCTGGAATCAGGGGACAGGGAGAGGATACCGAGTTGAAAGAAGGACAGTATTTCCTTATTTCTATATTGCCACCTTTTTTTTGCTTTTTCCTTTCCTTCGAAGGACTTCTTTTGGGTTGTAAAAATTCAGAAGATTTCCATGGTGTGGAACGTGGCATTGTTCTCTTAAGTGGGTTATGAAGGAGACTACGTGAGTTGAATGCAGACGATGCGTTGCGTCGTCGGTCTCACATCCCGATCGAAGGAGGATGGGTGCTTATGGGTTCGCTCGTTCTATGGTCCTTGTAATTGAATTGTGTAAAGTGTCAACTGATGCCATCAAGGCAATGAAGGTGCTGGGAAAAGGAGAATTTCTAAAAATTACCCATTAAAGGTACCATCAGCGCCGCCGCCGGCCGGTGGAGACAATTCCATTTTCAATTAAGTTTTTTAATGCGTTTTTTAAGATGGAAATTGTAGTATCCAACCAGAAAGTGGTTTAATTTTATTGAATGTTCGGATCTTTACATAGCCAGGAGTCTGCGGTACATTAAAATGTCCTTTAAGGACTGCTTGAAGGATGTTGACTGCTAATATGATTTTATGAAACATGTGTTTGCTCCTTCAAATATTCATTGTTTGTCAATATATTTTGAGAAAAGGTAAACACAAAATAAATATTTGCAGTCTAGGTTCTTCTAAAAGCAAAATCAACAAACTTGTGTCTATTGGATACGTAAACATTAATAATTAAATGAAAATTCTGCTGTAGTTACAAAACTAAGCCCTATTTTGTATGTGTTTTAAGATAATTAAGTAAAAAGAAAATTTAATTTAGATAAATACTTAGAATGTTATAGTGAACAGACTTATAACTGCCCCACCGACAAATATTTTAATTAAACTCTTTCAAGTGTTATAAAATTCTTCTTAAGTAGCTAAATTATTTAGTTGTTTTGAAACATAAGTTTAATTTTCATAACCGGGAAGTTACTCGAAGGCACAATTAGGATAATGGTATTCTAAATATAACTCCAAGGATTAGGAAGCGGATAAACTCATTCTTATATACAGGGTGGCGCACCAATTGTCCTCCAATAAGAAATTTAAATAAGTTTTTTTATTGGCATGTATTTCCTTTATTTTTTTACTTGCGATTATAGGGACTATAAGGCAAGTTCAGGATTCGTGAATATAAAAAAAAGATAACAATGAAACATGACATTACGATCATAAAGAAGTCTAAAAAAGTTAGTGGCAAAAAATGTCTGTTTGTCTATCGGTTTGTCTGTTTGTCTGTCTGTCTATCTGTGTGTGTGATTCTTTTGACATTCCCCAGGTAAGAAATTGAAAAAATAACGGTACCTGACACATAACCGTTGAGGAAAAGCTTTTTTTTTCTCGAAAACGGCTCCAACGATGAACATTCTTGAGAATATTTTTGTTGGTGATGGTTATCATTTGATTAATAGTACCTTTCATAGAACTGTTTTTTTAATTTTGGGATTTCTCGGTAACGGCTCTTTGAATTTCTGTCAAATTTTATATTTGAGAAGATCTAAGTAGCCAAATCAATTCTGCATATCAACATTTTGAATAGCTTCTTTTTTCTAATTAAAATTAATTTTTGAATTTTTTTTTTCACCAAATCAACAACACTTTCAAAAGGGCGCTCTTAAAGGGCTTATAAAACACCAAATCGTCCCACTCTTCCACTTCTGGCTCTTCATCTTCATCTATAACCGAAAAATCATCAAACAGCTAATTGTCTTCTTCACTCAAAAATTCTTCACCCACAAATCGCCAAATACCGTATTTTTGTTGACTTTACGATTTTATTTTGTGATGAATAATACAAAAAGGCTTCAAAACTAGTTTTGATATTCATAAAACTAGGTATTTCTGGTTTTATGAATTTCTAGTTTTACCCAAAACTAGTTTTAAGATTTCCAATTTTAGGTGTCAATTTATGTTTGGAAATCCCCATAGAATTAGTTTTAAGGTAAAACTAGTTCTATCGGGGTTTTGAGTTTCAAGTTTTAAACAAATCGGTATTATTCAAACAAAAATTGACATCTAAAACTCGAAATCGTAAAGTTTTGTGAGATTTGTGAGTGAATTTTTGAGTGAAGAAGACGATTAGTTGTTTGATGACTTTTCGGTTATAGATGAAGATGAAGAGACAGAGATAGAGGATACCTTAAATGAGGAAATTTACTTTCAAAATGTGTATATTTTTTAATATTCATACCAAAAATATTACATACATATGTGTGTACAATCGCATAGTGTTAAATGAAGATACTACTCGTTTTTAGTACGGGTTTCACATTAAATAAGAAGTACAGGAAGACGTGTTTTTGAAAATAGATAAAGCCTCTTTCTAAATAGTGTGAGTTATAACCTACACACAAGTATTAGCACTGGGGCGGAGTGCATAAGGTTAAAAAGTCTCGTGGGGCTCCAAATACAATATTTTAAAGCTTGCAATGGAAATAAATAGTTACTAATAAAATACATTTGGATTTGTTTTATTAATCAAACTTACCTGTTCCAAAAATCTGAAAAATACAAACAAGTGAAACAATTAACCTCTTTTTTTAATTTTAAAAATAGGTTTGTTTTATTTAAATAATTTATCGCAGTATTTTCTTTCTCATCTAATTATAACAATTTTACTAGCAACATTCCCCTGAAACACATATTTGAAAAATACATTTGTACAGTAATTTTTGCAACATCCTTTTTCTCTTATGTATTTGGTACAAGTGGGTCCATTTCTTTTTGATAAAAACACAAAATTAAAAAAAAATGACTTGTAAATTTTAAATTAATTAACTCACTGAGATAATAAAAAATCATCTGGCAAATACAATATCACGGGGGCCGCGGGCGAAGTCTTAAATTCATCTTTATTTAATTGATGTATTTCCAACCATTTTTTTCTCCTCCACTCAGCTTTCAGAAATCTGAATATTTTCCCGAAATCATTTGTGCTCATTCGCTTCACATATAAACTGCACAAAAACGCCACTGGACCTAGATATAATACAGATAAGTTGGTAGGTACTAACATGTTGACAAATTGACAAATACTTAAAAAAAAAAACATTTTCATAAATATTCACGAGTCACAAAAATGTAAAAATTGTTCAAAAAAAATACTTACCAACATAACTTTATACTACATGCGCTCAGAGCATTGAAGCGCCTTACTAAAAAATAATGAAAACGAATGCCTCCCTGAACTAAACTGTGGTTTGAGAAAAATAAGCTTTAATTTAAGGGTTATATATTAAAAAAAAAAAACAAAAATTGCTAACAAATATTGCATTATGTATCTTTATTTTAATCGTTTTTTTTAAGAAAAATAAAAAACAAAAAGATGTAAGCAAAAAAAACATAGCGACAACACCTTCTTTTTTAAACTTAAAATATATGCTCTCATTCGCTCTAAAAAAGCTTCAATTCTGGAACTTTCATAACAAAAACCGAAGAATAAGGTATTATAATTTTCAATAATGGCGAATGGTAACTCTGCAGTAGTGCTTTTTTTTAAAAATAAACCCAATGAGCGTGAGGGAAATTGATTATCAGTCTCCTTCTCCTCGCAGCTGGGGAGCAGACAGGCCTTTTTGGAATGTACGTAGGTTAAATGAAATATTACAACAACAATTTCAATGTATTTCAGGGTTCTATTTAAGTGCCAATTTTTTAAGTTGAATGCGATGAAAACACTTTCAGGTATCAGTGTGTTTGAAAGCTCTCTTCCATAAGGTCTGTACTGTTACTGTACTATGTACTGAGAATTTGAACAGAGTATAGCGTTCATTAAACTCCAAAACAGGAGCGATCTCCGACCAGATGGTGGTTAGAAATAGACACTTTGTGGAGTATTTCAATCGGTTGTAGATCGGGGTTCGGGGCGACGTTGGGTCTCGGCCTGTCAATTCCAAGTAGTTTCTCGCATTTCTTCTGACTTCACAATGTCGCAACTACCAGTTGTTTTGTTATGTTATTACGGGGGTCCTGACGACTTGGCATGCAAAAAGGTGGATTTGTCATGTGCTAGATGCTAGACGTGTCTATACTTAATATTGCTACTAAATGCAGTGCATGTACTCACCGAATTGAAAGCAGAAAAACGACTTATTCCGTAGAATAAACACACACACTGCTACGCTAGGGTCTTCACATCCAGTTGGTTAACAAAGAATATTTAACAAAAAAGGTCAAGTGCAACAATGCAAAGGTTTTTGTTTGAAACCCACAAAAATGTTTAATTTTTTATTTTAGCTGTTAAATTAAAAAAACACCTTAAATATTTCGACAAAACTAGTTTTAGAGTCTAAACGAGAAACTTGTTTATAAACTTAAACTAGTTTTATCTTCAGAAATAAATAATACCGATTTTTGTTTTAACTAGTTTTGATTCATTTTGATAGAACTGGAAACGAAACTAGTTTTACGTAAAACTAGTTTCATTTCTAGTTTTGAAAAATGTGAATAATATGTCTGTAATTGTTTTTTAAAGATGATAGACCGCGAATGACCTCCACGCTCACCCACGCATGTGCGGCACCTGATCAGAAAATTGTTCATTGCAGCCTAAAGGGTTGAAAGTGGGATCGCCTCAGTTATTATCCTAATGGACTGCTTCAATTCAGTCTAATTCCTTGGTTTCGTTTTGTACACCTCCTGCTTGACATTACCCTATAAAAAAAATAAATTGCACGACTGGATCGCGAGTACTTCCTCATTATGTGTGGTAACATTGTAGAATAAAATTTAAGAAAATTAAAGTGAACATTAAAGGATTTATTCGATTTTTGTGACGATTCGGTCCTATGGGAGGTACCGTTCTTAGCCCACGATATTAATTTTTTCACCAAAATATAATGCTTTCTTACAGTAGTTCACTTATTTTTTTTAATAAAAATTCTTGGAGCCGTTTTTGAGAAAAATAAACGGTTATATGACAGGTACCGTTAATTTTTGATTAAAAAAAATTGAAAAAACTCCTCTGTAGAATGTCAAAATAACCCTAAGTTCTAAATTTGAAGACGATTGGTCCAACCGTTTAGGCTACAGTTCAAAATACATTCGTATAGACAGACTGACAGACAGACAGACAGGCAAACGGACAGAATTTTGCCAGTAACTGAAATATGTTTCTCTATCATCGTAATGTCAGGTTTAATGGTTATCTCAAATTTTTTTGTTTGCATGGATGCATAACTTGCGTTATAGTACCTATAATCGCAAGTAAAAAGAGTAGTAATTTCTTTCAAGTACCCCCAATGCTTTGTTAATGGCTCGTTGGAAAATCGCTGGAGCATTAGCAAACCAAATGGCATCCTTAAATATTCAAAATGACCGTCTGGAGTAACAACAGCAGTTTTTTCCAATTGAACTTTCTTCGGTTGGTATCTGATGAAATCGTGACGTCATATGTCAAGAGATGAAAAAAATTGGTCCCCACAGAACCCATCTATAAATTAAATACATTTATTGGGGCGACAGCTCTTTAAGGAACCAAGGCCTAGTGACTATACTATCAACCATTCCTGTGTGTGTGTTGTTAATGTGCAAGAATGGAAGGGACCTACAGTTTACCGCCGAGTCCGAACGGCTACATGTGATGCACTTTTTCGAGACAAATTTTACTCTTGGAGGTTTTGTCAGTTCCTCGCAAGAGGCAGTACTCCGGAAAAGAAGATGGCTACGAGCTGGATTCGAACCCAGGCTCATTCACTTAGCAGTCCGACATAGTAACCACTAAGCCACGGGGCACTACACAGAGCCCATCTAGTTGGTCTTTTATCCTCGGCAAAAGGATAACGATCTTTGACAAGAGTACGATTCAATGTTCTATAGCTGAAGTTGACTCATAAACGATATAGTCAGCGCCTGTGTCCAAAAAACAATGGTGAGGTCTTCCATTAATAAAGACTGGCGCGGGTATTTTTACATCTTGGAATATCATTACATAAATTGACTTTCCTTTGATCAGCACTCTGTTTCACCCAGCAGATTCTTTCTTTCCACCCAGATTTGTTACAAGAGAAACATTACTTGACATCGTCATTTTTTTCGTATTAACAAATACTTCTTGAAATAGTTCGCATATGTCCCACTATTCCAAATCCAAACAAGTACTTTAGTTGTTTTAAACGAGGCGCTCTTCAATCCTGTTCAATCTTTTATTTGTGCCATCAATTTCTTGATTTGGTTCATATTTTCTTCGAGGTGACTCACCAAATAATCGAGAGATGGTCTATCAAACATTGGAGACATAAGTTGGCATAACGAAAATCATAGAATTGTTCAATCCAATGTTTGTGATAGAGCCTATCACTATTTTTACTATTTTGTGTTCTGGAATAAGAATTTGAGAAACTTTCTCCATCACATAATCAGCATATAAATTATACTCATTGCTCTCGAAATTTGCTACTTTTTTGAGTTGATCAACAATATCTGAGCCTGAAGATGAAGTCAAACCAAGAAAAATGATGGTAGCCGAACTTATCGAACCAATTTTTTTGTGATCGAATGAAGCAAGTATAAAGTCAAAATCCTCCAAACAATCACGTTCAATTATTTTGTTGATATCGGAGCACTATTTGATGATATCAACGCGTGAGCGGTCTGGATAAAAAAATCGGTAATCCAATGATTTCGCCCTTTGTTCGTCTTCAGGTTGAGCAATTTTGAAAAATGTCGACAAGGCATCTGCGGCTATTAACATTGGCTTTTCGTAGTTTTTTTGTATGTCTTCCTCATGAACTTCTTCATTTTCCAAAGTATTTTGTTCTTCCTTCTACAGGGTGATCCCACTTCTGATGAAAGAGTAACTATAATTGATTGTGTGCCTTTACTATTGGCTAACTTCCTTCACAGTCCAGATAAAAATGACCTCCAGAAGCAGAGATTCTTACAGAAGTCATTCAATGATTTCTTGATTTTAAATAATTTATCAAGATATTGAGTACTACAGTAGTAGTATTATAGTACCTATACAAAATCCCAAATTAAAATAAATAAATTCCCAAATCTTTTTAAAAATTATTAATTTATTTTTCTTTCTCTCTTTTTCAGGTAAGCCAACAATTTTGAAACACAGTTCATTATGTTTAAAAACAAGACAAAGGTATTCCCTGTTAATTAATTCAAATAATATTTTAATATAAAAAAACATATTAAAAATTCAAACTATATGCCCTAAAAGTTATTCGTTTTAAAAATTCTTAAACATTAGAATCCCTATTTGGTGGGGCATTAAAGAAACCAAGTAAATTTGTATTTTCCTCTTCAACAACTGCTAATTTAATGTTATGGCGGAAATTATTTTAATTTAATGTTTCTGCAGTAAAAAAGAAACACCATAATGCCATTAGGAAGATAAAGTGGTTTCGTTGAAGGTAATTGGGGCAGGAATCCCCCCCCCCCCCCCGCCAAAGTGTACTGTTGTGTAATTAATAATTTGTTCTTATCTAAGCTATTAATTTTGTGTGAGGAAACCATTAAAGCTGTTCTTATTGGGTTCCAGCAGAAACAGAGTTTCAACAAAATTTAAATTCACTGCATCGCATAGAAGGAAGATTCCACTTGTCACCTTAAAATGCTGATTATAACCCTTCCGTAAACAGCCATATCCATTAATAGCTCAATGACTTCTTCGCACCACATTCGGTGTAATCAACATTCTCTCTGTTACGCACCAAAAGCTAACAATTTTTCCAATTAAATGAAAATTTCTTAATTACGCAATGCTTCTCCTGTGGAATCTTTCTCACCAAGCTATGGCACTCTTTCCAAGGACATTCCTGAAAGCCATTTACTATGATGATGGGAGACAAGAAAAAATCTGCCGCTATATTAAAAATGTCCATTACTCGTTTTAAGCCTGGTTAACTTTCTTTCTAATCGCAACCCTCGGAGATGATGCCCAAATCCCTCCCCCCCCCCTCCCAACGAACAACCATGTTGGTGAAGTTCCAAAGAAGCAAGTGAATATTTATGTTCCGAGATCTACAAATTCTTTAAAGAGAATCCTTGTCGAACATCGACACCGACATCCAGAGGTAGCAAAGTTGTAATTACTGTTTAAATAGTGCCCTTAATGTTGTCTCTTTCCACGACGACAACGACGAAGACGAAGACTGCGACGCGACGGCCTGAAGACAGAAATTACATCTAATTAAAATACCGGCAAGTCAAGGTAGTCGGACGACCTAAGAGCTGGCTGGATGGCTGCTCGTTGCCGATAAAAAGGATGGAAGCCATAGTCACCTGCTGAGTGACACACGAATACGTGAGCTTTAAACTGCAGTCAAGTGTGTCATGTCATCTGGTTCGTGTGGCTGGTTGTCTCTGATTTCGTCTCTAGGTGAATATCGATTTTCCGACTCCTCCAAAGGTGGATGACTGTCCCCATTTCTTGGGAAAGTACCCATCTTTCCAGAGAACTTTTTTTTGGCAAAGAATCCAATCAATCTTGACTTCATCACAGTAACTGCACACAGGTTGGACGGATGTATCCAGCCAACGCGCACTTGTTGATACAATCTCGCCGGCTTTGTTTTGGATTGTTTACGCTCCTGTCTGTCTATACCACTTCATTCTGTCTGCCCTGATGCCGCCTCCACCTCTGTCTGAGGCCAACCAGGAGTTATCTTGTGCATATCCAGCAGTTGGTCAACCAAATGAGTGTCGTTGCTACCACAAGACTTTCATCTGAAAAGTAAAAAAAAAAAAAAAAAAAAAACAAAGATACAGATAGAGATCTAGCAGGCCGAGAGATACAGGCTCGAAGTGTTTTTCCACTCAATAAAAGAGTCATTTTGGGGCAACTGGCAACAATGTTGTCCTCCATGTAACTCTACACCGAGAATCCCTTTTGTCGAACAAGTCGTCTGTCTGTCAGACGAGGGTTTTCGTTGATTTTTTGTTTCCTTTTTTCAACTCAATTTATTTTATTTTTGCTGCAACTTTGTAGCAAAATTCAGCTCGAACGACCAAAGAAGGAGATCGGAGGTGTCTCGGAATGATGGTATCTTTGAGAGAAGAGAGAACACATTTATTTGGCGGAAGTCATTGCTGTGACATTATAGTCAACGGATAAAAGTTAAAGGCTTTTCAACTGACACATAAGGACCGCATAAATTGCGGCTCGTGATGGTTTTGGGTTTGTTTGGGAAATTATAATGCAACGCCGACTGGATGTTTATGGGTTAAGGTAATTTATGTAAAGTATAAGTCAAATATTGTCATGACACATATGGCCGAGATGAGGAAGAGTATAAATCTGGGCAGATCAATCCGTATGAAAGGTAAACATAGTTGACAATTGACAGAAAAATTGGGCTTAAATTCCACGAGGATAACTTGATTGATTTGGAGATGAAAAGTTGGATACATTTGTTTGCAACAAGCTGCAGTTAACGGAAAATGGGTGTCAAATTGAAGATTTGGTCCGTTAAATTGATGAAAGAGTAGTTTTGTTGAATGGGCCTTTTGTGGATTGTTCGAAAAAGAATCGAAATCGTTTTGACATTCAATGAAAAAATTTAATTCGAATAGATTTTATTTTAGTGGTCAACAAACTTGTCTGGAATAGAACAGAATTTGGTGCATCTATCTTGGAATCAAAGCATCATTCCAAATATCTATGCGTCTATGTTTTCATTAATGAAGCAAATGGAAATCTAAAACTGATTAAAGTTTTAACAATTAAGAAATTGCTAACTTAATTCTTAAACGAAGAAAGAATAAGACGGTACACATTACCGGGTAAAATCTTTTAGTCTTTCGTACATAAAATCTTAAAAAAATTCCACCTGCTCTTCGTCAGTTTCCACACTTGTCTTCAATGATAACCCTGTTGTGTGTTCTATGGAAAAGGCTAATTTATTTTAAAAATTTTGCCCAGCAAGTTCTACGTCGCCGGATAGTGATAAAAACCCACTTTCAATTGAAATTGTAAACTCTTAAATCATCATCATCATTGTTGTCTGGTCAATATCGACGTCTTGGACAAAACATCACCATAGACAGCTATAACTTGGAGGTAGTTAGGGACTTTGTCTACCTGGTCTCCGCTATTAACTCAGACAACAACACCAGCACTGAAATCAAACGAAGAATAACTCTTTCCAATCGCTGCTTCTTCGGGCTTAGAAGGTAATTGAGTATCATCATCATCGGCGCAACAACCGGGATCCGGTCCGGGCTCCTTCAACAAATTCTTCCATACATCCCGATTCCTGGCCGACGTTGCCTTCTACCATAACAAAAACCGCAAAAGGTTTTCCGCGCTGATACCTCTTCGCTCATCCGAGCCAGGTGTCCATCCCTAGCTATTGTAACAATAACTCTTCAATGGAAGACTTATTTGGAACCCGAGCGGTCGCTAGAATGCTCGAAGATTTCAACATACACATGTGGAATTTAATGCTTCGAAAACCTAGAATTGTTTTGTGTCGTCTATTCTCGGTATGTGCATTACAGAGAACCGTTTGTGGAATGACCATATAATGGATATTGCTAAAAATGCAGCGAAATTCTTAGGTTTCTTAAGACAATGTAAGAATTTATATAGCACATGTATGCTTAAAGTTAGAGTTCAATTAATTTGCTTAGTGGTTAGTATGTCGGACTCCTAAGCGAAGGGTCAGGGTTCGACTCCCTGTCAGAACCACCTTTTTTCCGAGGCACTGCCCTTGCAAGGAACTGACAAAACCTCCAAGAGTAAAAATTGTCTAGAAAAGAGTGCATCTCATGTAGCCGTTCGGACTCGGTGGTAAATTGTAGGTCCCTTCCATTCTTGCAGATTGGCTGTCGCGCCAATAAATTTTATAACACTTGAGTGTTTTCGGAATTTGTTATAAAACAAAAATAATTTTGCATATTGTTTCTCATGGGCCTGTTTCTCATTTACTACATTACCTACATTAACTACATCTTACATAAATGTTGTTGTGCTACATCAGCCACATTTTTCTCATAGAAAAATAGAATTAAAATATACTTTCTTCTAGTATTTCCAGTCTTCTACATTGCTGGTGTCGGTGTGAAACAGAAATGATGTTACAGCATTGTCAGTGTAATACAATGTAGCTGATGTAAGTTTCAAAAGTCCTCAGTGTGGTTACAAACATTTTGACAAAACAAGGCACCATTTAAAGATCAACGAACACGGAGATTTAAGGCTATAACTCACCAATATTGAACCAGATTTAGCTAAATTGGTAGAAGGTTACTAGGTTTATCCATCACACTGAATTTTAAATTGCGATTATAGGAAATACAAATAAGGCAAGTTTAGGACTCGTGAATATAAAAAAAAATGAGATAACAATCAAACATGACATTACGATCATAGATAAGTCTAAAAAAAGTTAGTGGCAAAAAAGGTCTGTCTGTCTGTCTGTATGTATGTATAGAGCTGCAGACTAAACGGTTTAAGCGATTATCTTCAAATTAAGTGTGTGTGATTCTTTTGGCATTCCCCAGTGGGGAAATTGAAATTTTATTTGTAGGCCTAAAAACCACGGTACTTGCCATATGAACGTTTAGGAAAAATTTACGGGAAAAGTCTAAATTAAATTTAAATTTTAAATTGTTGGCTTTCTCTGTACTAATACTACTACTACTTGGATTTCTTTCAACTTTAATATTTGAGAAAATCTATGTAGCCAAATAAATTCTGTATATCAAAACTTTGAATAACTTGTTTTTTTAATTAAAATTAATTTTGATTTTTTTTTGAAAATTAGTATTTTTAAAACTATATAAAAAACATATTTAAAATTTTATAATCACATGTATATTAACAAATTCCAAAAAACTGCATACCAAAATTTAAAAAAAAATCAAAAAACTAAAAATAAAAACCAGGATTTTATCAAAATCCGTCCTGAAATTTTCAATTTTTTTTTCATAAATTCGTAATTATACAAGACGTGTACATTTTACTTGTTTCGATCAAAGATCTTGCCTAATATACATAAAAGCAAGTACGTGCGACCCAGTCATGCCCATTTTTTATCTTTACTTTACTATTTCAATGTTAAAAAAAAACCTACCTAAATATTTATTTTCACGTAATTTGTATTAATTAATTAAAAAATGTTAATAACACTTGTTATTTACTGAATGTTATGTCTATTTCGTTAAATTTAATTTATTTTAAAAAATTATGTCAAGTTTACTAATTGTGTCAATATAAGGAATTTCAAAAAAAAGTTTTTTTTTATCAAAATCCGTCGTACAATTTTCGAAATCCTTTTTTCATAAACAAGGTGGGCCAAAAGAAGTCATCCGATGTTGTTTGGCTCTCATTTATTTTCTAAATGATTCTGTTTTTTGATTATGTTTTTTTGAACCTTTAGAATTGGTCAAGCCGAGAAGATGATATCGGCCAAATGGGCGCCGTCACAATTGATTGTCATACGGCCTCGTTTTATGGCATTTTTCATCACTTCGGCGAGAACTTCGGGTGACAGATTCTCGCACTCGTGTCGAATGTCTCGGGCTTGTTCACGTAAGCACGGGTCTTCAAAAAACCCCACAAAAAAAAGTCTGGAACGGTTAAATCGAGCGATCTTGCGGGCCAGTGCAAATCGCCAAAACGAGAAATGAGGCGACCCGGGAACGCTGCCTTCAGGTTGTGGCTCGCGCAGTGTGTGCCGTAGCTCCGTCCTGTTGGAACCACATGTCCTCCAGTCCTAATTCGTCTAATTGCGGCAGAAAAAACTCGGTTAACATGGCCCTATAGGGCGCACCGTCCATTGTTGTCGTTTGACCAGCGGCGTTCTCGAAAAAAAATGGCCCAATGACTCCTCCAGCGTGAACAGCGCACCATGCAGTAACTTTGAGCGGGTGTAATGGCTCCTCGTGCATTACTCGTGAATTTTCGGTGCCCCAGAAGTGATAGTTTTGCTTGTTCACGTACCCTCTGAGATGGAAATGAGCCTCAACGCTCATTATGATTTTGGTCGGAAAATCGTCCACTACGTCCTCGAGATTGAGGATGGCTTGGGCGTTGGTTACACGCGTTTTGCGGTCGATAGGCAGCAGCTGATGCACGGACTGGACTTTGTACGGGAACATTCGCAAGTCTTTGACCAAAATTCGCCTTAGGGACTACCGGTTGATGGATAATTGCGAGACACGGCGTCTGGTCGATGTTTCCGGCGACAGCTCAACAGCCTCGTCAACAGCGGCGATATTTTCGGCACAACGGGCGCTCCGGGGCCGGCCACTCTTGACAACGTCTCGTGTGGTCCCATACTCTTCAAAGTTGGTGGCCAAACGGCGCAGTGTTTGCGCAGTCGGTGTCGGACGGCCGTGGAATCGGCGACGGAATTCGCGCTGCGCCAACACTACAGACGATTTGTTACGCAAAAAAATAGACACGATTATTCCGCGTTCTTGAGGAGTGTATCGCTCCATGGCTTGTTCACTTATATTCTACCTTCTAAACGGGGCCATATAGACCTCCATAGTAAAAAATACTTGTATTTAACTCCTCTACAAAAAAAACGGTTATCAATTTTTGGAGCCGGAGTTATCGTACTCGTGCCTAAAATGCAGATAAATTATATAAATTGCCATAAAATTGACTTTATTTGAGAGTCAGTTTTTTGCCATTTTTATTTGAGTATGATTTCTGGCATATAGCCACCACGGCTGGATCGGATGTAGGCCAGTCTTCAAGTCGTCATTTCCTTTTAACAAATCAATTGTGGCACGCACTGTGTGACATGATACGCCATCTTGTTGAAACCACAGCCCCACGTCAAGTCGATTCAATTTAAGAACGAAAATGTCATTAATCATGGCTCTATAACCATCTCGATTGACCTGTTACCCTCTGACCGTGATCGTTTTTAAAGAATGATTCCACCAGCCCGGAAAACACACAAAACTGTCAGTTTTTTTCTGGATGTTGCTTACCAACAATGGCTTGAGGATTATCTACATTCCAAAGGCGGCAGTTATGCCTCAAGCCATTCAACCAAAAAATTTGATTCATCGCTGAACAAATTTTTTTTGTGAAAATCGGGGTCAATAGCAATCAGTTTCGAGCCCATATTCACCAAATCTACATTGTAACACCCTACATCGTTCCCGATTCCGGTGGTTGTGTTGCTTCAAAAGCAAAAAAGATAAATCACATGGCAGATGATGAAAGGGCTGTCAATGAAAACAGTGCTGACAACTTTAAGTAGTATACAAAAAAAAATTTAGGATGGCAGGCTAAAAACGGTACCTCCCATAGGACCACTTTTTTATTCGACTTTCTCGATAACCAGTTAACCGATCACAATAAAAATTTATATTCAGGAGGATGGAAACAGCCAAAATTATTTTACATTAAATTAAATATTTTCGGAATTTTTTTGTTTGGTATTTATATTTTTTGTTGAAAAGCGATACGTGGAAAATGGGTATGTGACTTTTTTTTAATTTTGTTTTGATGATTATTTTTGTGCTTATGTTTGCATTCTTGAATAACTTTTTTTCTATTTTTAATTTTTTGTTAAGAAAAAACCGTTTTGCATGTAAATTCTTTCGCTAAAGCTATCTTACGTCCATTTTTGAACAATCAAAAGTCACAAAAATCGAATGAAAACTTTGAATTTCTCAAAATATTTTTCAAATTTTTTTTCCACACCTGGACGTGCGATCCAGTCGTGTAATTTATTTCTTTAATTCCTCGACAATCTCTGTGCATTCCATTCAGAAAGAAGTGCTTTATGCAGAAGTGTGTATTGTATAACCTTACTTCCTGAATAAATAGAATGATAGACGTAAAGAAGTAGCATTGGCCTCGGACCGGCTCAAGTGACATTTCTGCTCGTGCTTTGATTTCAACTAATTCAGTCATATTAAGTCGACTTAAGTAGAAAAAATCTTTAACATGTTCATAATCCAGCCTCATCATCGAATATCTCAATCTTTCCCTGATTTTCTCCTCCCATATAGATACAACATCCTCAAAATACGCCAGGAACAACAATTTTTATTTCCTTATTTCACTATCTCATTCCCCTCGCGGATTCCACAGATTAGTTCTTCCCATAATTGGCGCTGATGAATTGTTTAATAATTATGAGTTCCATAGACAAGGCAGACGCAATAATTCCGCATCTGGTTCACGCCATGCCACGATTCAGTCAGTCAGCCAGCCAACCATAGAACCCGCCGAGTATCACATCATCAATCCCGTCACGTAGAGGCAAGGGAATGTGCTTGGATGCTGCAATATATCTACCCGCTCCGCATGTCCGCCTATGCTACGTTGGTTGGTTTGGTTTTTTTTTCTGGCTGGAATCAGATTTCTATAGTTGCACTGTGGTATTCCCCATTGTTGGTCTAGATTGTGGCCCGGAATGTGCTCCGCAAGACCGACCGCAACGTGCGCGTGTGCGCTTGCCAGTTCACCTGGCCACAGAGTATTGTGGAGGGCTGGGAATCGAATGAATCTTGCTATTATCTGGCTATTACCAATAAACGAACGGGCAATGTGGTTTTCGCCTTCGGACAGGTAAACGAGGAAATACTTCTCAATACCTGAACGAAAAGGCGATCAAGGGACGGCAGACAAGCCAGATGAGATGAGTTAAAAGAGGCTAGCTTTGATCAGAGAAGGAGCTGCTGTTTTCTGGAGATTTCCATATTCACCTGGATTACTTTTATTTGAAGCTGAAGGTTGTGATGAAATTGGTTTCCTTTTTCTTTTGAATGTTTACATTTTGTGGTTCAACAAGTAGTTGCAACAGGTCTAACAACTGATCAAAGTGATTAAACATCAATTTGCAGACATAATTGACACTCATGCATCATGCCAAATCAAGGTGACAATTTTCTTTGGCAACTATGATGGTTTAAGACACAGTGGTTAACATATGGTTAGAAGTGATGAGTGAAAGATTCACCTACCTGGTGATAAATTGGAAAATCAGCTATTCCCACCTTGATATGGAAGTTATTTAGTGAAAGTAAGTGTGAGCTAATCAACTACCCATGAGATATTGATCCGGATCACCTTTAACATGTTGTTCATGTCCATGAATCGTTTGATGAATATCGGGCTCTATGCCTCAGGTGAGTCTGATGACAGGTTGTCATGCACTTATGTAGTGTGATCGTAATCTTTAGCCTCTAATTGACTTTCATTTTGTGTAAACCCAGGTAAATGGCGGTAATGACTTGATACAGAAACAAAGATTCGGAAATAGAGATATGGGCTCTAGAGCTGGTATAGCTAAATAAATGGTGATTTGTTATGTTGTTTTAAATGTGCCGATCATATATTTGTTCTTCAGCTTTTGACCCATAAAATCAGATTTTTCCTAGATTATAGGTCAATGCATATGACTTAGCTTTCCTTCGGGTATGTTCCATGCAAAGGAGAAACTTTTGCTGATAGGAGATCTTAAAGCAAAGATTGGAGCTGGAAAAGAAATCTTCAACGAAAACGGATATCATTCGCAACTTATGCGCAAAACAGATTGAACCAGCAACAGCAACATCGGCCGCCATTATTTTAGAACCAATGTATTTCAATTGCTCAAGTTAGATTAGACCAGCAACAGCAACGTCAACAGCGTCGTTAGACCAAAGTTCTAAATTTGCTGTTGCTGTTCCATTGCTACCAACTTTGCGCAAGTGAAATTCAGTGGCACCATACTGCAAAAGAAAACTTCGTATACTTTTTTTATGACACAAAGTGTCAAACAGAAGTAAGTAGACCATGCTGGTGCTGGTGGCAATGTGTTTCAATTTCTTTTGCTGGTCAGCGTGCTGTTTGCTGTTGACGATGCTGGTGCTGTCGCTGGTTCAATCTGTTCCGCGCTTTACTCTCCAAAGATCATCGAAAGACACAAAGGAATACAGAAAAAGAGGAGAACTACTTGAATTTGCTGAATCGTTTAATTTAATGGTACTGAATAGAAGATCTAAAGAGGGGGAAATTCATGCTCGGCAATTGATTATTGTCTTGTAGCTGTATGAGGTGTCTGATTTTAAGGCTCACATTAAGAGTTTTTCGAATCACATGCCAGTTTCTGTAATTATGAAAATAAGTTAAGTTATATCAGTTGACTGGGTCGCACGTACTTGCTCCTATTTGCTAATCATTTTTAAGTGCAGGCGTCTTTCTGACAAAGATTTAGTTTTAATGTTTTTTTTTTGACGTGCAACTTCTTTAGAATCGTTGTGGTTTGAAGCTAGAACGAACATGCGTCACGATAAAGGGATAAACACATAAATATATAGGATGGTTAGCTTTTGCAGTTTTTTAGTGTGTTATCTTTCCACTTGCTGCTTAATGTTTATAATATAATTTGCTAATAGAAAGATATAAAGAATTTTATTCAGTTTAATTTACAATTTGGTATGAAAAAAATTTGAACAACTGGCATAAAGATTCGTGGGAATCAGCAGTAGGGCAATAATGCTAGGTATAGGGACCTATATATACGTAGGTCCAATAACAATAATTTACTTTTTGAAATCAAATTAATTAAAATAGCTTAATTATGTTTAATGGATTGTTGCATTCAGTAGTAATCGAATAGTTTTTTTTTTATTTGTTAGTTGTTTTTGTGTGTTTATCATAGACTCCATATTTATTCTGTGTGCTTTTATGATGATGAAATGCTTTAAAATACGTAAGTATGTATGTAGGTTGCCACCTTTTTTTATTTGACTAAAGGCTAGGCTTAGCCGAGCAGTATGAAATAAAATTTTGGGCAAAATTTTTTATGAAATCAAAAAAAAAAAACACTATTCATAACGTTTTTTGGAAAAAATGTTGTAAGCCATCTTATTTCTTTTGCTGTTTTCTATTTTATGAATTTTTCATATCAAAATCGTTCGACCAGTTTGTTTTTTTGAAAAACTTTTCGAAAACATATTTAAAATTTTTTTTTTCAGTATGTCAATCTTAAGAAGTCTATAGTTTATACTAGGAGAAAAACTATATCTATATCTATAGATCCGTTTTCAAAATATTCAAAAAACAAAATATTAAAAAAAAAAAATATTAAAAATTAAAAAAAAATGTTTTTGAAAATCTTAATAAGCAATATTATTCAAATCATTAAACACTACATATTTTGAAAATTTCATCAAAATCCGTCAATTAGTTAACGAGAAAGTCTGATTTTAAAAAACCGATCATATGGGAGGTACCGTTATAAAACTTTTTCTGAAAAATCCATTAAGACTAAAAGATTGATTTTGCATAGAAAACATCATTCTGAAAGTTTTATCAAAATCGTAGGACCCATTTTCGAGAAAAATAAGTTTTTCATTAAAAGTTATATGGCAGGTACCGTTAGTTTTGGAGCTTGAATGCCAATTCCAAAAACTGTCGGGTAGAGCACTATAAACCAAGTTTGAATCAATCGGCCTAACCGTTTAGGCTGTAGATATCGATACGGACAGACAGACAGACAGACAGACAGACAGACGGACGGAATTTCCGGACCCACATTTTTTTACTTCTCTATCATCGTTATGTCATGTTTGATTGTTAGACTTTTTTTTTTTTTACGAATGCATAACTTGCCTTATAGTCCCTATATACGCAAGTAAATAATGAATATTAAGCAGCATTAAACCTGGAACTTGATTCCTTAAAGGTAAGAGGAGAAATAAACTCTTTTGAAAAAAATTCAAGAAGTATTGTGGATGAAGAATACAGAATAAAACAGCAATAGTTTGATGCTGAGTGTTTTCGAGCTAGAGAAAAAGTCTTTTTTCTTTTTTAAAGCTATTTAAAAGACATAATACACCTTATTTTAGCCAGGAATATGTAAGCGAAAAAATACGTGTTTAAGAGATTTGTTTACTTAAGAAAACCCAGTTTTTTTTGAAGAAAAAGCACAGATTTATCATTGCACATAGAAATACGAAGGGCTTTTGAAAAGCTGTACGATTTATAAATGGAACAAAACTTAAAATCGGTATGAACATCCCTGCATCAGATCTAAAATTACACTTTCAATCACTTCTTAGTGTAAAGGCATCAGCGATTCTTTTTCAATATTGCGTTAATTATATGCAAGATCAAAAAATTGACCAACCATTCACTTGTATCGAGCTGAAATCAGTGTTAAAAGAAATGGAAGAAGCCAAAACACCGGAAGAAGACCTTATACCACACGAATTTTATAAGTACTGTTCTGAATTCTGATGAACTTAAATTACTTGTATGAAAACGATTGTTTACCAGCATGCGAATGTCAAGCTGGCTTCCGTTACAGGCCGACTCCACACGATATCTGTATTGCTAACCAGATCTCTGACATAAATATCAGACCATTTTCTTTTTTCTTCGCTGGGCAGTTCATGTCTTGATATTTCATTAAAGCAAGAGAGGCTAATGTGTTTGTTTCTCTGACAAAAGTCAAAAGATAGAAATTCTTCTTCTTATATTTGTTAATTTTATCATTTTTAAACATTTATTCCATTAAAAAAATATAGATGTTGTCTCATTTACTCTTGTTAATACACATAAACTAATAAAAATATTGTATTCAGGCTTTTTCACTGCAAACTAAATTTGTAAAGCGCACAAAAAGAGCAACTACCCGCATGAGAGACAAAAAATAATGAGATGAACCCTAAAAAAAGAAAGAAAAAACACAAACGTCAAATTGTTATCAAGACATCGATGTCAAGATAGAACCGCGGAGAGAGATGTCTAACATCCCAACAGACTCCGAAACAACGCGACTCCATTGGATATTTCATCTCATGTTGAAGATTATGAGAGAAATTATATCGTGTGGAGTCGGCCTATTAAAGGTACTCTACCGTTGATCAAATTTTTACGTCGATATTTATTGTTCAGAAGGTAATAACATCTACATATGTACATACATACATACGTATGTATGTATGTCTATTTTGTCCATTTTAAGTCCGCTTTTGATTAAATGTTTTATTATACTGCTTTTGGATTACCATATTTAAAATGTTAAGAGTATTAAAAAATTAATATCGAAACTGTCCAGCAAAGGTGTTGCATGGAGTTAACATGTCTAAAAGCTCCGCAACACCATCGGAATTACGGCAAGGATGCATCTTGAGTACTCTTCTCTTTGCCATCTTCATAAATGATATATGTATGTAAGTAGTTCCTTAACTTAATAGAGTGATCGACATACGGTGTACCCTAGAAAGATAACGTGCGCTTCAGAGGCGCCCGCGAAACAGATTATTACTGTATTTTTAAAACCGACGCGCGCACAAGCATGTGTTTTTAAGCCAACTCAGTCGTCGGTCAACACTTGCGAGAGACGATCGCTTTAGTTCGGTAAATACCACAGTTTTGTTGCTAAGACAAAGTGCTGCGCTCGAGAGCCGCATGTTTATTTTCTGTGTAACGTTTACGAAGTTTTTTCTTATATTGTTTTTGTTACTTTTTTTACCTTTTTATGAAAGTAGGTAAAACGTTTTAACATTTTTTTTACGGTTGTAGGAATTTTTTTAAATCATGGCGTTTAGAAGAGTGTTGTAAGATAGAGAAATAGTGTCTTTATTGAATCAAGAAGACGAACTTGCAAATGATGGCAGTGACAGCGAGATGGAGGACCATGTAGGTGAAGATGATATTCAAAGCGATATTGATGACGAGTAAGTAGATGAAGAAATCGAGGAAAACTTGAGTGACACCTCAACACCTCCTGAAAACCCAGGACATGACCATCGCATAGTTATTCCGGCTCAAAGAGTAATCAGGGGTAAGGATAGACACGTTTGGGCTACTTCCAAAAGTCAATGTAGTGGAAGTACATCTACGGTCAATATAGTTCGCTCTAATAGAGGTCCTAGTCGAATGTGTCGAAATATTTTCGAACCACTTTTATGCTTTCAATTATTTATCACGGACGAAATAATTAAAGAGCTCGTTCAGTGGACAAATGTGGAGATATCAAAAAACGTACTGATAGTATGACTTCTTCGACATTTAGAAACTCAAATCCTACTGAAATCAAAGCCTTCATTGGAATATTTACTCTCTGCATTGCATTGAAAGATAATCATTTATCAGCCATTGAGTTGTTTGACAGTTCATTTACCGGCACGAGATATGGAAGTTTTCCAAGCTCGTAACACCGATACAAAAAGTTAAAGGCTCGAGCAGTTGTGAAGACTATAGACCAATAAATGCGTTGCCAGTGTATGAAAAAGTAATTGAAAAAATAGTTAAAATACAACTGCAAAAATACATAGACAATAATAATATCATAACCGATAATCAATTCGGATTTAAGAATAACTGTTCCTGTGGAACGGCTTTAAATTACGTTCTTTTGAATTGGAAAGAAGATTTAGCAGCAGGATCCACCATTATTGCAATTTTTTTGGACCTTAAACGGGCATTCGAAACTATTGATAGAGAGATATTAATCCAAACATTGAAGCAGTATTATGGTATTCGTGGCAAGGAACTAAAGTGGTTTATATCTTTTCTTGATCAGAGAACCCAGAGGACATCTGTGAATTCAAAACTTTCGGAAATATTATCAACTTTATTGGGAGTACCTCAAGGCTCAATACTTCGGCCACTTCTGTTTCTCCTTTACATAAATGACGTGTGGAGAATTTTAAAGTATTGCAAGATAGTTATGTTTGGTAATGATGCTCTGATATACATCGTGGGTAATGATATCGCAAGTATGATTCATCAACTACAAGAAGACCAAGAAAATATAAGCATCTGGTTCAAGGCGAACAAACTCCAGACGAATGTTCAAAAGACGAAATCGATGGTGTTTAAAACGCAGTGCAATATAAACTTAAGAATAGGCAATGAAAACATAGAGCAAGTAGAGCAAATAAAATACTTAGGTGTAATATTAGATCAAAAGTTAATGTTTGATAAACATGTTGACTATTTAATAAAAAAAAAATATCAAAAAAAGTTCAATTTTTTCGAAGAATTAAAAACAAATTAGATTATAATGCGCCTGTTAGAGTGTACAATGTTATAATCAAACCGTATTTTTTTTTTTTAATGATAGTAACATCCAAAGATTGCAAAAACTGCAAAACAAACCAATGAGAATTATTTTGAATTGTAATCGTTATACAAGCATTTTGAGTACGATAAATCGTCTTAATTGGTTAAGTGTTAAACAACAATTGGTGCCAGATTCATGATTGGTTTATGGTCTCCAAGTTGTGTTTAAGTATATAAATAAATAAATGAAAAATTTAAAATTAAAAATCTTTATATTTATTTAACAATTTTATACGCAACTTATAAATTAAGTATAAAATTGTCAAATAAATATAAAGATTTTTAATTTTAAATTTTTCATTTATTTATTTATATGGTGCTAGATGTTCTCTTGTTTGTTCAAAAAATGAGAATGGGTGATTTGCCTACTTATTTTAATATTTTAATCAGATATGTGCATGAAGTCCAACCATATCAATTAAGAAATGCAAACAATTTGCGAATCCCAAATTATGTATAGAAATACAATAACACAGAATAGTATATAAGGGCTTTCAAAATTTTAATTCTTTGCCAGAAGATGTTAAAGTAGAATCTAATTTTCATATTTATAAACGCAATGTTAAAGAATTTGTAAAACCTAATTTTTTAAGATATACAATAATGTAATATAATAGCTTAATACCTAAGTATGCTAAATAAATAAAAACAGCAACAACAACCTTACTACGATAAGTAATTTCAATATTAATGTGGATATAGACAAGATTTCAACCACATTTAAAACAAGACGAGAATTACTGCCATTAAATTGCATACCACACCGCCCGGACCAACCTATCATATGCAACCTTTGCAATCTGAAAACTCGAAGATATCAAGCATTTTATATGCTTGCGTCCCATGCTTACCGAACTAAGAAAATTACACTCAGGGAAAGCGATTAACGAAGAGAATGAAATTCTTCAACTACTGAACGGGAAGGACTGGTCTGCTCTTTATAATTTTGTGAGAACTGCATTAAGATATCGAAACCAAATTTCAAGAGAAGAGTTTAAAAAAATGCTTTTTTTTTCTTTTTTTTTATAATTAGCGCGCGCACAAGAGATTGTTAGTTTCCCTTTTAATGTAGAGCACACTGTGCGGGCATTAAAAAGTTAGGGAGGGGAAGGATGGGGTGTGTCGATTAACATTGATTTTGAATTTTTGCAGATCAAAATGGCAAGGGATAATCTCGTCGGGTAAACTATTCCAAATTTATGTTGTTCGGCTTAAAAAGAATTCCTATATTTCACGGTACGTCCGAAATTGGGCTCAAGAAAATGAATTATGTCCATAATGAACCTATTTACTATTTTATTTTAAAATAATAAAATTGTCCATCTTGCAGACGGCTTTAGCCACGCCATAAAAGATTTGTTAACCGAAATGAACTTAATGATTATAATAAAATCTTTTTTTTTATTCTAATCTAATCTAATCCTTCCGATAAAACATTTTTAAAAAGAATCAAAAACCGAGACGATTTATATATTTCAATTAGTTGAACTATCCGCCGCTGCCTTGATCTTGACACAGCTCCAAAAATTACGAAAAGGCTAACGATGACTAATGCGATAAAACCGAGAGCTTTGCGAAAACGTAAGAGGTCAATACTTATTACAGTGAGAGAAAAAAAACATTCCCACCATAGCCCCTTGCAAACGAGGGATGGCAGCCGAAGAACTTCCTTTGTGGAATCAACAGTAGTGTCGTAAATTTCAAATAGGCCGAACTACTTGTTGGACAACTTATCTGAGCTCAGGTAAATACAAATCGGTTTGATACTGGAGGTGTGCCTGGCAATGCTGGTCAATCTGGTTGACAGTTGATTGATCGATAGATCTCAATGTCCCTCTGTAAATGTTTAGGTGTGAGAACTGCGAACAAGGTATTAAAATATTTCGCCCCACAGCAAAACCATTTAGCCTGAATCCCTTAATGGAGGTGGTGTTTATTTTCCGACTGTACCAACAAAGATACGCTCTCATCCTAGCTTTGGGCAATTTTAGTGTCATAGATAGGGCACTGCCAGGAGTTGGAAAAACATATTTTGTTGTAATCACCTTTTTCCTTATTTTGATTTTCCACCTTCAAGCTTAGATACATCGTCGGAACTAACACCTTCAATAAAAGCCAAAATGCATGCTCCATACCACAAATCACGGCCCACGGTTCAATGTAGGATCACGCGGTTTTGTATGAAAAACGTTGGTAATTTTCTTACAATGTATTTCTAATTCTTTTCCAAGAAAGCATGTCCGAACTATTTGGACGTCTGCATAGCCTGATCTGCAATCCTAAGCCAGGAACAAATATACATAATGTACATATATAGTATATAATAATTTCATTGATGATGAACCTACACGTTCACAGCTATTTGCACCTCTTACAGCAGCCAATCAATCGATGGTCTTCTCGACGTCGCGTCGTCGTCGTCGTCGGCGTCGTTGTTTTCGTCGTCGGCGGCTGTGCAATTGCAACATTGTAGCACAATAATTTTGCAACCAGTTAACACACTCCAAACTCTACGAATGTTGCGCGTTAAGGATAATTTATACGCGCTCTGTCTGTGGGCACGATTTACCCATCACAATTTACTCAGTGAGTTCTTCCAAGAAATAACCTCATCTTCCAATCCATTTGAATCCCCCATGGATGATCCAAAGATGAGTATGTGTATCTATCGGTATTCCATTGTATCTGAATGTTCGATTTTATTGGAAAAAAAAACATCATATCGTGCAATGGCGCAACGTTATAATAATACCAATAAATTCTGACGGCTTAATTAAATAAGGAACGATCTGCTGGTTTCCATGGATGTCCATTACCTATACTTCATTATCGAACTTGTATCTTGGATTGGCTACTCTTTGCGCGGTTGCATGAATATATTTTAATAATTCCATTCTCTTAGCACAAACTCTGGATTCTAGCTTCCTGGTTGGGTGGTCTATGGGAGCTGAGAGGTAGACCTGTTGTTTTGCGAAGCTATTAGGCTTGATTTAGATGAGATGATATGGCATAGGTTATAGGTAACAAAATATGCGTCCTTCTGAGAGTAGGGATAGGAATCTATATATTATAGGCTTGCTTTGGAATGGGTGTAGCCCAGATTAAGTTTCATTGATTTGAAAAGGCACAGAGCACGGAAGGAGGCTCAGTAGTTTAGTATTATGGACCCGAGGGTGAATCATCCAACCTGGTAGCTATCGATTAGGGTGTAATTTTATTGTGAGGAGGAACTATAAGATGCATATGAAGATACGGCCTGCATAATGTTACAAATGTGAATGTAAGTTTGTTTGTTTGGTACGTTTTCATGCCTCAACTATTCTTCCGATCATTATGAAATTTTGTGCACATCTTGCCAGGGTTGATGTTCAACGTATAGACATGTGTTTCCAAGAGGAATCCGGCATTCATAGGTTTTTTGAAAACTCATCTTTGTCTTTCAACTCATTCTCTCACTCCCAAATGGTGAACATTGGGATCGGGTGCCTAATACCCCAACTGGAGATGGCGAAAGTTGTTGGTGGCAGCAAACGAGAAGGATGGAGGAGTGTTACTATACTAAGGCACTTTCCTTTCATCAACCTATCATCCAGGTGGCAGCAAAATAAATTCACTAGATCTAGAATCTAGATGAAACGGTTGCGTCTACAATTTCCGTCAGGCTAAACTACTTATAGAACACCTTAAATGGGCTAGTGAAAAGTTTCAGAGCTTAGATCTATAAAGAGCGGTTTATCGGGTAAAAGCTTTGGAACAAGGCTTTATCTAGGGCAAAACATTTAAGCAGTGCCTAGGTATGACATTTAAATTATTGTAGGCTAAGTGGAGAAGTTATGTTTAGTGCTACAGTCGTAAAACACAGCCTGCACGTCACCAGCTCCTATAACCAATTCAGTTTAATTGACTTTGCTGCAGGGCAAAATATTGTAAAAGCTAGTACGCAGTTCCCACACCCCAACATTTCACATTCGTGTGGGCTTTTGGCTCATCAGGGTGAGTCTGCGGACCGGTTCATGTGCCAAATAATATTTAGTTTGACAAAAGAGTTGGTCTGACCATAAATCAAAGCAAATTATGTTAGGCCCATGTTAAGTTTGTCCGACCAGCAGATTCTTAATGTAGACGGTCTAAGCTTTCATTTGATACCCCATTTGTTCATTAACTCAATCCCAATAAGTAAACCAGCACCAAAATCGCAACCGGAAGTGGCCATTTTACAGCCAAAGGGACAAGAAAAAGTTTGTCCGACCAGCGGTTTTGTGCATTTTATGTAATTTTCCAGCACCTGCCTATTAAGGCTTAATCTGGCGATGGGCCTACCCATCTGGAGCCAAAATAAGCATTGACCAGATCCCTAGAGTGGTTACCAGTCACTCTTGTTAGAGTGGTGCCTTCAGTCCACTCTAACTTCATAACACCAATAAATATGATGTTATTTCACTAGAGTGGCTCCCCAAACCACCCTAGTAGCATATTTAACAACCATGTTGTGGTCATGGTTATTCCCCTTTGCTAAGGAGCGAAGCCTATCATGCACCTCTAGTAAATCCCCCGACTTCACCCCCAACTTCTAAGGAAGCTGGATTCGTTATTCTGCAGGTTCAAAACCATATGCTCCCGCTATGGGTATAACCACAGCCCCCACGATCTCCCATTAAGGGGCCTACACCATATATCAGGCAGTTGCTACCGAGCATTGCTCACGTAATCAACTGGGCTTTCCTGATATCCCGTGGTACCCAACATTTATTGAGCCATGGGTATGGCCCAGCTTCAATAAACTTATGGTCTGACTTACCACAAACGTCATCCGGGAACCATCAACCCGAATTTAGAGTGAAGGCTTAGACAACAGTGTTGACATAAGGCCACTGGAATCTTCACCACCACCCCGCCCAGCCTTGCTGCACTTGATTGTTAGGCAAACCAATCCATGAGTTAAAACCCAACTCTTTGGGGCATGTCACCCTTGGCAACTTTTCAATTCCTTTACGAAATGCTGGGCCTCGGCTACAGACCTTAATCCATAGCTTCGACCCAGATGCTACACGTGGTCTCTGTTTGGTCCCAGTCAGAGCTGCCTCCACCCGAAGTCTTCTAAGGCGCTTTTTGAACTGGGACAACTGCACTTTCACATCATTTAGTGAGACCGAGCACTCAGCGCTCAAGGACTCACCACATCCGTGTCTTCTTTTCCCTAGGTTGCTTTCCTACTTTCACAAGACAGAGCGGACACTCTGTCATGTATTTCAGAAAGCAACTTTCTGTTATATCAATAGCCTCGCTCAAACAAGGTGTAATCACACACCAAGCAGAGCTCAGTTATATCTTCTGCTGGTGAATTGGCTAGACTCACCAAACAGTCAACACACTCCCTGGAAGGTCACCTACTCGCGCCGCCTTAGTGCCTGGAAAACACCAGTCAAACGGTTTTCAGTGCCTTCCATCTTTTTCATCAGTGCCATTACGGCCATCACACAATGGTTCCAACGGTTCCAACTGTTCAACTAACTACACTCTCTCTCTTCGCCAAAGACCTACAAATAATAACTGCTGGCAGTTATATTTTTGGATCACTGTTTCCAAGGGCACTACGTGGAGGTGAAGAGCTCACGCCCCCAAGCTGGTCCAACAAAATTATTCAAAATGCAATAAATATACACTCCCAAAACCGAAACTCATTGACGAAAACTGGTAATAACTCTCATCAGGCGCCTAGTCCGAGAAAGCCATAAAAATCCCTTTAAGCCTGCAACTGAACTTAGAAAAAAGCTAAATATTACAGCTGGCCTGGAAACCTTCCGCCACAGAATGAGGGAACATAATTTAAACGCTTTTAGTCCAAGAAAAGTCTGCAAAACATGCTAAAAAGCGTCTAATATTTGCAAGACATCATTTGAATTGGCCAGCAGAGAAATGGCGCAACAGATGCAAGTAAAAACGTATTGTTTAACGCTAAAGGATCAAACATAATGGTGTAGGCTTTTCCTACTATGGATTTGGTCCCATATATTTTATTAAGCCCATCACGGATCAACTCGTTTAAGTTAATATACTCGAAAATATTATGCCCCTTTTATGCAGTGGAAGAAATGCCACTTTTGTAGTTCTTCCAACAAGGACAAAAGACCCCAAACACACCAGTAAGAAGGCTAAAAAATAGTCATTCAATTAACGTGATGGAGTGGCCAGCGCAATCGCCTGACTTAAATCCAATTGAAAATCTGACGTGAAAAAAGCAGTCTCTGAAACTAAACCGACTACTAATAAAGCACTCTGGCCTGCAGTAAAGGTCTACTGGAAAAGTATTCCGGATGAAAGGTGCCAAAATTTGGTAAATTCCAATACCAGATGTTGTGAAGCAGTAATAGCCAACAAAGGCTATGCAACGAAATACTAAAACTCGCGGCCTACCCCAAAAGAATAAAATCATAGAAAAATAAATTGCACGACTGGATCGCACGTACTTGCTCATATGTCCCCTCACATTGTAGAATACAATTTAAGAAAATTAAGGTGAACATCAAAGCATTTATTCGATTTTTGTGACTTTTGATTGTTCAAATAAAGTACGTTAAATTGTTTTGGGTGAAATAATTTAAACGCCATTTTATTTCTTTAAGAAATGTAAAAAGTGCTAATTTTTTTTAAATCGTAGGAGCGGTTTTTTTAATAAAACGGTTTTTTAAGCAATAATTTTTTTTTTATTAAAAAAAAATAATTCAAGAATACAAATTTAAGTACAAAAACAACATACATTTAAAATCAAAATTAAAAAAAGTTCTCCTACCAGTTTTCAAAATATTGATTTTTCAAAAAAAAAAAAACAAAAAAATGTCCAAAAAAAAAATTAATGCGAAGTTACCTAAGCAACCTACATCTTCTTGAATATAAATTTTGATAGTAATCAGATCAACAGTTATCCAAAAAGTTTGAAGAAAAAAAAACCTGTCCTAGGGGAGGTAGCGTACTTAGCCAACCATATTAAATTTTTTTGTCACCCAAATATAATGTAGTAGTACACTGATTTTTAAAAATTCTTGGAGCCGTTTTCGAGAAAAATAAGCTTTTACATAGGTTATATGACAGGTACCGTTAATTTTTGAACTAAACAAAAATTCAGAAAACTCCTCTGTATAATGTCAAAATAACCTTAAGTTCTAAATTTGAAGACAATTGGCCAAACTGTTTGTCCAAAATACATCTGTACAGACAAACAGACAAACAGAGAGACAGACAGATAGACTGACAGAATTTTGCCAGTAGCTCAAATATGTTTCTCTATCATCGTAATGTCATGTTTGATTGTTATCTTTTTTATTTTTTAGTCTGCACGAATGCATAACAGTTAGTATAGTTCCTATAATCGCAAGTAAAAACGAAATTTGGTTCTCATAATGGTGCTTTTTTTACCGCAGCTGTATATCTCCTTCTCACTTTCATTTCAACATTTAATTCCTAAATGCGGCTACATATTTATAAAAACAGTTAAATACGTTCGACAAAATTATTTACACATTGAATAGCTCGCAGTTTGACCAACTTTTAAGGCTAGAGAACTTTTGAAATAAGAACAAATGGCTTATTGACTTTTACCGTTTTTGTTGTTTGTAGTTTTATTCAAACAGTACACAAAAATTTAATCAAATTCCCACAAGTAACTGTAAGAATCATAAAAACAAACTAAATGGCACAATTATTGTCACACCCAACAAAGCTGGCTAAATTATTTGCACAAGGGCAATTGACGTATTTTACAACCTCCTAAAGCCAAAAAAAGGACATTAAAATAAACCAAAGTAATGGGGTATCGTAAGCAAAGCATTACCTAGTATTTTGTGTTTCCTCCTTTGGCAGCAATAACCTATGCGATGCGTCTTGGATCAGAGTCAATAAAATGTTTGTTCTGCTGGAATAGAACTCCAAGCCATTATAAAGGATTTCCATGTTTCAAGCCGTGTGTATGGGTGCATTGTCATGTTGAAGTACAAAGTCGGTTCCGATGAACCTTGATCGTGCTAGCAGTGCTACATCATTTAGAATCTCTAAATAATGAGACTGATTCATACGATCTGAGCACCTGACAAGTGGTCCTCTACCACTATAGGATATGCATCCCCATATCAATACTTTGCCTCCATGTGAGTGCCTTATGGGTCGGGTGGTGGATCTTTTTGCTTTGGTTTTTGGATTGGAATAACAAAATCTTCGTCAGTAAGTGCTATCTAGAGAATAAGCCGTCTCGTCGGTCCAAAGAACTTTTCTCCAAAAATCTGCTGTTTTATTTATGTCATCCCGTGCAAATTTCAATCTTGCTTTTCTGTTTTTCTTTTTTGTTATGAAGGGTTTTTTGGGAAATGTAAGCTTTAACTTGGTTTTCTTTCAACCTTCGTCGCAGTGTTCTTTCACTAATATTGGTCTCACGATTTTTAAAATGTTTCTTAGCACACCTTGGACTTTTTCAGAAGGGTTACATTTAAAATGTCAAACGATAAGTGTGTCTTCCCGACTCGTTGTTATTCTTTTTCTTCTTCTTCCGATTTGATTTTTTAAACTGTTAATTTTTTTTCTTTATCTATCAGATAATAAACTGCAGTGATATTTTTCAACGATTTTTTCAGCCGGAATACCGAGTTTAAATTCTGCAACAATCGCCGCACGTGTTTCTAACGCAATTTCCTTAGTTTCACCCACTTAAAACAAGTTACCTTGATGGAGAATGACGCTAGATTACTGCAACAGCAGCACGCACGTTCACATTGATTGAATCGAATATTACTCTAACGGTTTTCTCTCCCAAGTCATCGATTGCCCTTGTGCAAATAATTTTGCCAGCTTTGTTGGGTGTGACAATAATTGTGCCACTTTTTAAATTATGAATTTAACCGTTATTTATGAAGTTTGATCATTTTTTTTTGAAAGGTACAATTATTTTTTTGAGAAGTTCTACTAACAAAATACATTTATACATACAAATAATGTTGCTTATGACTGTATGTAAGCATAAAATTCAACTAAAAACGTATCCTTAACGGTATTACTCCTAATATACAAAATCGATTACTTCTTAAAAAACTCACCCTTCTTCAATGAATTCTTCCATAAGTCCCCAGTGATACCTATGGTAAATATTGAATTATTCAAAAAACCATTTTTATTTTTACAAAAAAATATCCTCAATTCAGACAGTCCAAGCCCGAAGTCAATAACCTTGGCTAATAAACAATTCCATTGCCTACCGGAGGACAACATAATATTCGAAAACATGAACTTGAGTACCTCCAAGACACACACACACACATACCCATATCTGAATGGCCATTGCAGAGCACTCTTGTTAGTCCTGAATAAATGATGTTTTATTCAAATACGCAATGTAATATTACAAATCCTTTTATATGTCCTTCATTCCCTTTACATATTTAATCGCAAAGCCATCATCGTCTCGATTTACATTGAAAAAGAATAAAAAAAAGCACATGTTCTCCTTAATCTTTTCGCCTTCATCATTTTCTTAGGAAGGCAATTATAAGTAGGTATCCCGACAGCATCCTTTTTCGACATCCAAAATACAAAGGACTTATCTAAAGCTGTACCTACGTTCAGGACATCAAAGGAAAGTGAGTGTTTTCGACATCTCTTGGTATGTGGAAATTAAATATATAAGTAAGGACCGGGAAGGCAAATTATCCTATTCATGAAAAAAAGGACTTAAGTTGCACACGAAATAAAAAAAAAAAAAAAAATCAACAGTCTATAGATACACCAATTTCCTGAACACAAAAATGTCCCTTTGGGGCATTGTTTTATTACAAAAGCCATATACTATATGCAATGTAAGAAACCACTAATACAATCGCCTTTTTCATGACATTCGGCGTCGAGCCAGTCGGAAGTGGGGTTGGAGAGGAGGGAAGCGCGTAGCATATACGATGTAGGGACTTTATCATATTGGCTTACACTCTGGCAAAGGAATTTGCTCACAGCTTATATTGCTTACATAAGAATGTCCTTTGAACATTGTTCGTATGTTCACACGTTTTAGGACTTGTTTATGGAAGACCTAGGTTCAGCTGCCGATACCGCTGAGACAATGCCGTGTTTACACGAAAAAAAAATAAAAAATGCCTTAAAATTTACCAAAAAAAAGCTAATTTACGAAAAAGCATCTTTTACAGTCAACCTGGGGTAAAGCGCGTACCGGTTTATATTACTTGGAACGTATCTTACAGATATCGCGAGTGAACGCAAAAAAAAGGTCCTTATTGTTGTGGTTTTAAAGTTCGCGGTTTATTTTTGTGTGGTGGCCCCGGTTTGCCAGACAACCAAAAACGACAATCAAGATATTAGAGCATAAAAGGATTTTTTTACGTTTATCTGTTAATTTAAAACGAAAGAAAGTAGAGTTTTTGGGGCATAAGTTAGTTGATTATACAAGCAGGGTAGTAAAAAGCAAATGCTTCCAGGAGGAAATGAAAATTTCAAGAAGAAATTATTTCTCATGCTTTTGTGTGGGCAGTTTTGCTTAGCTTTTCACAAAGAAGTTGATGTTATCTTCTTTAGCTGAAACGATTTGAAAGCATTTAAAAAGATATAAAACAAAACTTTTGTCCTAGCTTCATAACTTGGAGATGTCAAGACACACTTTTGTATTTCAATTTTCTTACCCACAAAGTAAAATAAACCAACCTTCACGAGATTAGTTTTGGAAGGGGATATTTTAAAATTATGGTTAGACAGTTCCATTCTAAAAAAGTTTTTGTGATTTTTTATCATTTTGAGTTCTCGTTTCTATTAGTTAACCTCAAAATCAAAAAAAAAAAAATGTTGCATGCATCATCATTTATTGGATGACAAAATAATGGGTTAGTAAGTTAATACATGCAATTGCGATAGTAAAACAAAAAATAACTATAAATATTTTTTATTTAACTTTATTCAACACTTTATGATTAGAAAAATAACAAAATAGTTGCGCATACGTCCCAGGGTCTAGAAAACATATTTTTATAAGAGACACCTACAAAAGCTGCAAATAGTGTGTGATATTGGAAGATTTTATTTCCTAAATGCTGAACAAGACGTAAAAGATTATCTGTGAAGAAAATAATGTGGAAAATAATTAAAAACGCACATTGTTAATAAATAAATTGCACGACTCGATAACAAGTGCTGGCTTAATGATATAATTTGGAGTAAGTGCATTACCGAAGAGGACGTCAAAAATTTACTCAAACAATCGATATTTGTAACATAGATGCTTCCCAATTGCCTTGCGTTCTGGCAGATTTGCCGATGAATATGATGAATATGTTGGCTTAAAATATAAGGAAAGTTTTAAGGTAATGTTTACAAAGTTGTAAAGCCTACCTCTTTTAGGAAAACTGGAAATTTTGTCACAAACGGAAACTTTTCAATGACCGACAATACGGTTTTCGTAGCAAAAGGTTGACAATGATGAAATATCTCACGGATGCATTTTGTTTTAAAGTTCTGCATTTCAAAATCGGAGAAAAAAACAGAGACTGCCAATGCATTCCACATTCGAGATGTACGGCTAAAGAAAGAATCCCTGTATTTGACTGTACGTTCCAAAGTTGGAACCAAGGGTAAACTGATGGGCATTCCTAGCAGTGCGAGTTTTACGGCTGAATTGTTTCAGGGGAGGAATACAGCAGGCTTGGCTATTTCGCTAGAGCATTGTTTATAAAAATAGTGATAAAATAACGAAAGCCGCGAAAGAATAGGACGGTGCCCAAATGTTTCTTTTATTGTCCGTTTGCCTATATTTTTGTAAACTTTTTTTAATGCTTTCCAAAAAATTAAAGTGTCTTTTAGGAGAACCTTCCCAAATGGAGGAATTTTATTCAAATTTTGGATAAATATATGATTTATAGAATGAAGCCAGATTAGAAGGTGAAAAATTGTTTGCATCTTTGAAGGAAACCTAGACACTGCAAAATGTTTGGCAACGCATTGTACATTCTCAGTTTGATATTCATTTGTGTGCCTTAAACGCCATTATTATATTTTCTTGCGTTTCCTGGATAGAATAAAAATAATAGGAGAAAGGAGAATAAAAGAATCATTTGGGTCATTTGAGCATCGTCAAAATGTTTCCTTATTCTATCGCTTCCGTATAAACAATACTCAAGCGAAATAGCGCCATATGCACTCCTCCACTTTAATGTTTTTGCCATAATACTCGCAATATTAGGTTTTTCCGTAATACGTAGGTAAAAATAAAAAAAAGAAAAAAAAAATTACTGGCGCGACAGCTCCTTAAGGAGCCAAGGCCTAGAGACTTATACTCTCAACTTCTATGAACTTCGCGAACAGATTTTTTTGTTCGACAACCATCGAGACTTCTCGCTAAAAAAAAACACCCTTTAGTTTCTACCAGCAACTTCGCCTGTGTAAACTTCAGAAATCAGATTAAATGATTTCTATTACATTCTTCAAATTCCGTTAAAGAAAATATGCCGATTTTTCCCACAGGAACAGTGCATTTTTTCAGAATAAAAGTAGCCTTTGTAGAAGTATAGTATACTGAATCCTGTAACTCCATCGTCTATCAAACTTAACAGATTCATGCATGAACTCATAAAAAAATACCTCCAGCCATTCATCATTTCACATATCCAACCTCTCCCAAGGGTCCCGTGCATTTTTTTCGGGTTAAATAATAGACTATTTTTCAATCCAGCACCCCCATCCATCTAACCACCAAATTACATCCAAATCCATTAAGTCGTTAGGCAGTAATTGCGGAACAAACATCGGCTCCACAATCGCTGAATCTCTTAGGTTTTTCAATAAATTTGAATATAAAGTAATAAAGCTCCACTAAAAGAGTCTGATGATCGGATTGGTCCCCGTGAAATAGCTATAACTCCAGCCTATGAACTTGGTGATTATAATGTCTGTTATACTCGAACAACGCTAGGTCGGTTTGCTAGTGTTGGTGAGATATACTAGAAAAAAATTATTTTTACTCTTTTAAAATTTCGAACGAAAGTGGCGCAACTTACGTTACTAAACCAAAACATATAGAACTGTTCGCTTATATTTTTTTTGCATTATTCAACAGTTTGCTATATTACAGCTCCCTCTATTGGCGAGCTTTAATACATTTTATAACATAAGGTAGCAATCAGTAAACGGAGGTTATTTAACTGGCTTATTCAACTGGCTAAAAAATTATCATGTCGATGAATCAGGATGATAATCTATAAGGATGATCGCCCCTACGTATCACTTCTTCAGCTTTCCCATACCATTTAAAATAAGCACAATATATTGAAACTGTAAAAAAGGCTTGTTGTCTGCAAAGTACAGACGATAATTTTACGTGATAACGTCATAAGAAAACACTGATGGCAGCAACACCAACATAAAGCCCGTTAACTCAAATCCACATAGACACCAATATCTACATCTACTTTCCACTTTAACAAAACTCCGCCTATTTTGTATTTCTTTTTCTTTTCTTATTCTTTTTGAATTTGAGTAGAGTTATTTTGAGAATTTGCGCCTGTTCTTTTTCATGTTCGCCTGGTGCTTTCCATCGATTTTGGTTGTCTATCATCGATTTATTAGATGTTATCACGTCAAAAACTATACACACATTCATTTTTTACCTACACGTTATAAGGGTGAAGTTCCAAATTAATTGCACAATTACACAAAAAGCTTGCCTCAAACTTAATGGAGCAGCACTTAAAAGCCAAAATATGACCGAATAAAAGAAGATTTACTGATCGCATGAACAACTTATCAAAATTAAAAGCAAATCAATGCCACATAAGATAAAACCAATCAGCCATAACCCATTTAATTGCAGCACATAAAGTACACAACTAATTTCCCTGTTGTCTTCTTCAAATTCATTTCGAACTAATTTCTTCCCCTCCAAACATCAAACCAATCAAACTTTCTCATCAACTAATGTGCACCCGACACTACGAACGCAACCAAATCAGAGTAATAAAATGCTTCCCAACTATCACAGGGGAACGTCATTAGGGATCAACCGTGTCCTAATAGCATCCACAACAACCACACTACCGTAACTCAGATTGGTAATAAAACTGCTTTGCTAATCAAATTATCTCTGAACCAGATTGCCCACGATCAAGGAGTTAATTGAATCAAGAAGGCCTTCGAGTTCCAGGGGCTGGTGATACCAACTTAAGTGCCGGTATGGTAATCCTTTAGCGCTGACCACTTAGTGGTAGCAACTGTTCCAAACGAACTCTCATAGGACACACACTCCTCCTGGGGTGCAAATTAAAATTCTAAAATTATGTCGTCTATAAATTCGCTGACTTAAGTGGCAGACCGGTGTCACCAGAGTTCCAAATCCCAGCTAGTCTCTGACTTTACGACCATGTACGCAGAGATTTCTCAAAACATTTATTGAATTGAATGCGCGTGAAGTGTGTGCGTGTGTGGTCCTGGCGTTTGTTGCCTTTCAGCCTTTGGTTGAGAGTGCCGATTGGGATTGGGAATCGTTATTGTTAGTTAATAGCAGGCTTAATGGCAATTTACTAGCGTTTTAAGAGCAGCTCTTCTTGCAGGACGACGATGATGATGATGATGATGATTTCCAGCTCTTGGTTGGGAGTGGTCCTTTGAGTTTTACTGCCGAAACTTCTTGGGCCTACGTGCATTCTCGGTTGGTGTGAATTTATGTTCTTGTCTTGCCAGCATCGGCGAGAGGAGCATATGGTTGGCTATTGGGTTTTATGGGCACAGCAAGGAGTGGATTATTGAAATTGTGGTTTATTGGATGTGGCGGTTGTATTTAGAGCTAAAAGGGATCATATCATAGGAAAATGGATTGCGGGATCATAAGTGTTGCGACAGCGTTGCGGAATTCCTCAGATGACAGGTGTCGTAATGTACAAAGTTGATTGCTGGAGATTTGGAAGAGCTGAAATGGCCTGATAAATCGAATGCATGGCTTTTGGCTTTTATGTCAAAATCTATATTTGCATGGTCGTGATATGTGATATCAAAAGTTTGCTATTGATATCCTCATCCTTGTTGTGGTTTAACATATTAACATGTTAAAATATCGTTTGTTTGATTTAAGTGGCTCATTGTAGCGTTTTTATTATTCAGACAAGAAACTGAATAAAAAAAAATAAATAACTAGTTTTTTAAGGATTTAAGGATCTATAACAGAAACATTCAAGGCAAACGTGAAATAAATAAATTGCACGACTGGATCGCGCGTACTTGCTCATATGTGCGATCTCATCGTCGAATAAAATTAAAAAAAAAGTATCATTAACGTAGAATAATAACACTATCTGAACTTAAAGTAAATAAAAATATTTTAATTTTGTTTGTATATTATTATAATTAAGAAAATCTGTAGTTTTCATTTGGGAAAATTATTTTAAAAAAATTCAAATAACCCGTTTTCAAATATTTCGAAAACCTATTTTATTTTTAGAAAAATTTGAAAATTTTGAAATGCAATATCAATTGAATTATAAATGACTTTCTGTGTGCAAAATTTTATTGAAATCGAGATAATGGTTTACGATAAAACCGCATTTGAAAAAAACCGATTCTATGATAGGTACCATTATAGAACAAATCTCAGACAGACGGACGGAACTACCGGACCCACTTTTTTCGACTTCTCTATCATCGGATAGAGATAGGTCCGGTAATTCCGTCCGTAATGTCATGTTTGATTCTTAGAATTTTTTTTGCACGAATCCATAACTTACCTTAGGACCTAAAATCGCAAGTAAAAACGATATGATACCACGTTGTTCAAAATACCTAAGTTAGTTTGGAAAATATTTTTTAAGATTTGAGTAAACTATCCTAAGGCTTCAAAAATTTGACCTTTTAAAACATTTTATTACTAAATAAGTCTTTGAAAAATTTTCATCAGTTAACTGTTTTTATATTTTTTCAATGATTAAAAACTCTCAGCTCTCTGTGGGATAGAGAAAATAACATGTAGCATATAAGTTATATCTAGAAAATGATAAATCCTCGAAGAGTAAGATTTGTCTTGAACTCAGAGGTTCTAATTTTTTTTAGATATTGGGGTACCTCAAGAGTTTGTATTAAGTCAAACACTTTTTTCTGATTTTAATGGACTCCTTATTGCGATTACCTTTTAAAGGATTTTCTGTCAGCATTTGCGGATGATGTTGGTTTCGATCTCACACAAATTTCGTGTCACAGTGTGTGTGGTCGTACTTCTCCAGCCGGCATTGTTGTGTTTCTCCCTAAACGGCTGGACCGATTTGTATGAAGTTGTGTGTGTATATTTCAATGGGTCCTTCATGATTTGAAAAGACAAATGGACCCAGTAGTTGGCGCTGCTTTTGGAATGTCATCAAATTTTAATTTTCTAAATAATTGACAACATTACATAAATTTGAAGAGGTTTTTTTTACTGCTTAAATAAAAAGAATACACAATTATAAATTACCCGTATTTTTTATTCATAAAAGATTCCATTTTGCTAACAATAAATATATTTAAATTGTTGATAAAATTAAAAGATTAGAGGTATTGTATTGTATTAGTTAGGTCAAAGCTAAGGCGAATAAACTGTAAGGCTGCTAACGATCGCTTTTCCTTATCTATCACTTTGATATTTATATTTAATAATTTTTTCACTTCAAAAACTTGCATTAAAATCGAAAAAAAACATACACAGCTATGGGCAGCTTTCCAAAAAACGCATAGGCAGCCGCCTGTTGTCTTATGTCCCAGTGCAACCTTGCAACCTTCTCAAACAATGCAGCATAAAACGATCATTCACAAAAGACCGTCGACAAGTGAGTCTTAAAAATATTTACACACAAGATACAACCAAAAAGAGGATCTAGCACGATCATTGGCATTCGAATCTCAACAAATAAATGTGTATCTATAGATTCCAACACGTCCAAGTGCAACCTTGCAACCATCTCAAACAATATAGCATAAAACGATCAGTCCCAGTCGTTTGAAAATTGGTAATTTTATTTTGCTGTGCGTGTAATATCTATAGATATATTGTATCTTTAGCATGATGAAAGTCTTATATCATGTCTATTCTGAATGAAATCTTGTTGTATCGAACATGCAATCCGCAGCCAAATTCAACATCTACTTTTTTCGGCAGCTAGTTGTTGTATTTGTAACGTTTGTAAAATCTTGCTTCGCTACGGATAAATTTCCCAATAAAACACGGCTATTGCCACAGCTTTTCAAAAAAATGTTTTTGTGAGCATTGCAATAAAAAAATAACACTAAGATTTATGTAATTTGACAAAGAACATTAACAATCGCTGCATTAAATGCGACTCCATTATTATAATATTTCACAACTTAAATCATTGTGAAATTTGTGGCTTGGGAACGACACATTATATAGAACGCAAAAAACGCATCGAAAGGGCCAGCTTTAAATCAAAAGAATTTGAAAAAAGGCAGGACAACGTCTGGCCGGGCCCGCTAGTATCTTCATTTATTAAGAATTTGGTTTGCAGAGCATAAATTGGTGACCAGTGCTAAAACTAAAATTATGTTTTTTTTAACTTTGGGGGTCATATAAATTTCGGAGGCAAATTATATTCCCATGCAACTGTTTGAAGATTCGCATTGACTTACTGCACCTGCAGTTCTAGTTTTTCCATTTCATACAAAGTTGCCTGCGCTGTACCGAAAAATGTTTCCAAATTGAATATATCAGCAAGTTTAAATTACTTGGGACTCATTATGACTATAGAATAAATTTTGTGCCTCACACGGATAATATGAGGAAATATTTATGTTCCATTCTCCGTAATTTTTGCGGAATGCATGCATTTCTAAACTACTGTTGAAGAACATTCAAGTTACAATACAGGATTGCTTGCTGGGGTGGGGTTAGCTTGAACAAAATTCAACCTCTTTATCTCTTCAAAAACTAATTTTTGAAATATGAAATGGACTACACTTGGAGAGGAGCTAGATAGGCGAAAGAATAAGCCTTGAGTGCCGGGCGTAGATAGATGAAAAATGTTTGTACCCTAAGAAGAAAGTCGTAAATATTGCCGATACCAGGTTAGGCAGTAGTCGCGGAGCAGCTGATTTTCTTGCATCTAGAATGATGCATACCGAGAAATTCAACAGTCTCATAAAACGCCGGCTTACAAAGACGGATATAAAGAGCTCAGAAGACTAGATAAAAGACTTTTCAGATAAAAAAGGCAGCCTGGGAAAAAGATCTACTAATTCAAAAAAAAACATGTCGCCAGAAACAGAACGATATCTAATCAGATCATTCTAGAGCGATGGGAAGTTTCATGAATGGTCAGCTCACAGAAAAAATGAACACTCCTTCATTTCAAGTGGAAGCCTCATGCTGCAGCATGAGGCGTGACTCTGGCACGTCCTGTAAAAGGAACTATGGTCACCAAGTCCGCCGACGAGAAGAAAACACTAAGTACTTGGTAGCTATTCCTGGGAGAAGTGTTGGTCCAATAATCTGGGAAGTAGAGCGTGAATTTAAAGTAGTACAATCCTTTAATCTTCGATTCCACCACAAAGAGACGGTGCAGTAGAGGAAGACGGAGACTTAGGTGGCAAACACAAGTGGAAGAGGACCTCAACCGACTCCACTTGCAAAACTGGAGACATCTAACTATGAACCGAGCTGGCTGGAGAAACTTGTTGGTTGAGGCTCAGGTCCACCCCGGTCTGTAGAAGGCTAAGGCTAAGGCAATCCTTTAACTACCTTGGGTCAAAAGTAGCCAATAATAATATATGGAGTATGAAATACATGAGCGAATGCTTAAATCTAACAGAACCTACTATAATCTGCGGAGGCTCTTCAAAACCAGTGATCTTACCATAAAAACTAAGCTGCTGCTGTACAAGACTATGGTCTAACCAGTACCATTATACGGATCCGAGGCTTTGGTGCTACTCAAAAGCACTCTGATCTCTTATGCGCGTTCAAAAGAATGTCTTACGAAGAATTGTTGGTTCCGTGAGTGAGGGATGGCCATTCCGAAGAAGATACAATCATGAATCGAAGCAGATGTTGTGAAAAAAATAAAGTTCGGTAGACTCCGGTGTACTGAGCAACTAACTCATATAAGCGAAGAAAAAATAGCCCAGGAAGTGTTTTACAGTTCTTTTTATGGTAGAAGACAACGTCGTAGACTTTGTTTATGATGGAGGGATGGCGTAGACCAGGAAGCCCGAAGCTTTGGGATGCGAAACTGGTTAGCGTCGCCCAGCAATCGGGATGTATGGAAAAACTTGTTGGATGAGTCCCTGGACGGATCCGGGTTGTTTCGCCGTTCATGATGGTAATAATGAAAATTCACTAAATACATAAATATATTATTATTAAAGATTAACAAAAAAAATATTTTTTGACTTGGGAAACATTTTTTTCAAAATCTATTGCATCCTAAAATTGTCGGAATTCAAACATTTATATTCAATACCTGTACCTATATTAACTACTAATAAAAAATATTAATTATATATGACAAAAATTCCTACATTTGTTGGCTCACGATAAAAAACCGCTCATCCACACTATCACAACATCTTTACAACTTTTTCACCTTAAACATAAAATTTAATAATTTCATAAGAAAACCCATGTTGTAAAAAAAAAATAATTTTCATCAAAAATCTTCCATTAATAACTTGTTGGGTACTTATTTATATAGAATTTGCAAATCATTAAAACTTAATTTTACATAAACCAGTTTCATACCGGGTAAACTCTTAACTATAAAAATAAAAAAAGTAATAATAAAAAAAACTTCTTACAACCATAAAAGAAATAAATAATATCTTTATTGATTTTTTTTTATTTCTTTCTCTATAAAGTTTTATGAATTTTATTTATGCTTCTGTCTGGTTTGTATAGTGAAATATAAATTTAAACCTCTTCTCCCCCTCCTGAACACCGCCAACCAAGACCATCAACCCAAAGCCATCAAACTATAATAATTGCCTTTTAAAGTTCTCTAAAAACCCATTGAATTGTATTTTGATGATACCAAGACAAATGCTGGTCTACCACTTGGCTTCCAGCACGTCAATTAAGGAACCTACACACAAAGCCCCACAGATATATGATCCGTCGTCCGTCGTCTATACCAATCTAGCTAATCTGAGGACAATGTGAAAATTAAACCCTAATCCAAACCGTCCACCCATAAAAGATACTTAATTTCAATTCGTCGAGATTTGTGTGAGTTGCCTCTTGGTGTGTCCCTTCCTCGGAGGGGGGGTTGACAAAAGGAATGACTCAGAAAGAGGAGGACTGGATTTGGCAAAGGGCAGTCTTTTTTGTTTTTAATCTGGCAGATGTGTTGAAGGAAGAACATCTGCCAAAGTTCTATCCTTTTTTGTTTTGTTCGGTTTAGATGAATCGGGATGCTTCATCATGGGTTTCTCAGCATCATCATCATCATTTTGTCTTAGATGCGGTTTTGGGGCTTTGTTTTTTTTTTTTTTTTTGTTTGGCTGAGGAATTTTTTAGTCTTAGAAGTGAAGTTAGGAAGAAGGAGAAATTAAATAGCGTCTGGTGGGAGATATGAATTTGGACGACCTTATCTTAATTGCGATCTGTTTGCGGTTGAATCTTTTATGAGCGTACATTTTATAACCGTGTGCCTTAAGATTGTTGGGCTGTCTATGTTGAATCTTATGGCTATATATCCTTTCTTCAGATCGAGATCAAACGTAAAAGAGCCAGCGCTGGGAGCGATGTCTGTGTGGTGGTTTTGTGCCCATGATTAGAAATTGGTTTTGGATAAAGTGTGCTTCTCTGTTTAATTGACCTAAATTGGAAATCGCTGCGGTGCATGGGCACACACCCTCGTGAATGTTTGGAACATATTTCTTAAGCGAGAAAATCGCTAGATCCTGGAAATTTCTAAAGAAATAAAAAAAATAAAGAAAAATAATAAAAGTATACATTAAAATGAGAAGCTTGCAAAATTTTATTAAATGTTCAATTTATTAAATTTAATGCAACGGGTCAAAATTTAGTTGTTTTTTTTCTTCTAATTCTTGCAAATTTGGGTTTAGAAATAAATTCTTCTAATTTTTAGTGCAAATAACACTGGGCTAAGAATACTTTCTTGTGGGACACCAGCATTTATTTCCTTAAATCCTGAATACTCCGTTCCTTGTTTTACTCGAAAAAATTAAATTTCTAGGTAGGATTCCAGAATATGAAATATTTGTTTCGGAAAAACCTGTCTTAATTTAAATTTTATCTCGCGCTGTTGTGCCAGACTTAATCGAAGGCTTGGAGAACATCTAGAAATGATGAGTTTTCATTTATAAGTAGGCTTCCGCTTATTGCCAGCAAGACTGGTGTAGATCAGTATAGGAAGATCAAAGATATCCCGGATCTTGGTATAGTTTTTATTTAATCCTTCTGTAATTAAAAAATCCTGTCTAGTCTTGTAAATACAGTTGTGTTCCTCTCGTTGATATGCATCTTGATAGCCAAAAAAAACCTTTGACATTCCAAATAGACATTTTCAACGACTGTTCTATATTCATTAATAATTATTTGTTGGTTTTTGGTCGAGCTACAAGCTCAGGTTTGCTTAATTTTTCAAATATTAGTTTATTTGTCTTACGTTGCTCTTCAAGGCTCTGAAGAATCAAAGAAAAAACTTGAGTTTTCTTCTGCTGGGAGTTGGATTTTGTGACAGCACACGGTTATGAAAGATATGACGTATGTATATAAAGGATATGACGTATGTATATGACGTATATGACGGATGTGACAGAGAGTTAACGAATTGCGAATGACGGCTGATAGATTATCCGTGAAGGATGACAGTTGACAGGTGACAGGTGACATGTGACAGGTGACAAGTGACTTTAACTGGTCACTATGCTTCCTCGATAGTGACTGATGGCAGTGCTGAAATGATCTCAAATGTGATTCTTCTAGGGATGCGTGCTTTTATTCCTAACAGAGTAAAAAAGCATCAAGCCTAAAGAAAAGTCCTGGTTTAATCTGAGTGAACATATTTCACTATCAGGCTCAAACAAGTAAGTTTCCGATCTTATAAAGCCAACCCTACAGACAAAAATTGAAAAAATCACAAACATGAAAAGAACTCCTGCAACTCCGTTATTGAAAGAACCAAATTTTTGTATGACCTAAAATTACGGCAAAAAATTTTGCAGTGTTCCAAAGGCAGGAAAAATGTTTGGTCATTTGTAAAAAATATAAAAAAAACTCCTTAACATCTTCGGTTCCAACGCTCTTCGATAATAACAAACAAGTTTACTCTGTAGAGAAGGCAAACTTGCTCGCCGACCATTTTGCTGCCAGCTCCACGCTGCCTCACAACAACGTTGCCCCTCCTGTACTTGAGAATGTAATTTTTTCCATGGGACATATTTTTTTCCGCACTCGTACAATAGCCAGCATTCTAAAAGATCTCGACCCATAGCACTAACATCCCTTGTTTCTAAGGTCATGGAAACGCTGATTAACCATCATCTTAAGGAATATCTCGAAGATCGAAAGCTTCTCCATGACCGTCAGTATGGCTCAATGCTTCACCTGCTTGATAGAATACAAAATCAAGCGGAATAGAACTGCCACTTAAACAATTGCCCCTCTCGAACATCGACGCAATGTTTCATGTCTTTATTTTATTTTATCGTTTCTTTTATAAAAAATGTTCACTCGAAGTAGCCAGCTGAATTCCTCCCCTTAAAAGTTTCTCCCGTAATACTCGTCTCGCAAGGAATGCTCATCAGTTCACCCTTCAGTCCAATTTCGGACGTACCGTGAAATATAGGGATTCTTTTTTTAGCCGAACAACACGAATTTGGAATAGTTTACCCGGCGAGATTTTCCCTTGCCATTTTGATCTGCAAGCATTCGAAACCAATGTTAATCGACACCTCCTATCTTTTCCCTCCCTATCTTCCTAGTGCCCGAGTTACGTGCCCCACTGTAACAACTATATAAATGACACAGCTCTTCATCATAAATATGTACATACATACATATACTACCTACAGTGCAACTACTCAGGATTCTGGACTATTTAAAAAACATATTTATACCTGCAAGTTCACAAAAGAGATCTGCCCCGCTATTACACCAAACTCTTACTCATCAATTATATATCATCTATTTTTGTTATCGATCACTTATGTATCATGTAATCTGTACACTCTTGAATTATCTCTCTTTACATAATTAAAAGCTTTTAAAATGTACTTTGTTAAACCTACATAGCTTGTAAGAATAATTTTGTACAGTCAATACTGGTTTGGATTCCAAACAATAAAGATGTATTCTTGTAACAAATTGTTGGGGTTTTCATATATTTGATGGTATATATATATATATATCCTTAACTGGCGCAGTCGGTGTATTGAAACTAAAGTGAATAATAGTAGCTCTAGTATTGAAACATAAAAACCTACAAATTCAAATGAATATTGAAAAAAATAGCCAAAAAAAATTGGAAATATTTGTTAATATTGTATATTCTACGTACATACAACCACATAATCTACGAAGCACGTGGACCAGATTTTTCCAGCTTACCTACTCCGAGATTTTCCTAGTTCATTCCTATCCAATCCCCAGCAAAATTCCAGCTTGTCCCAGGTGAGTCCTAATCTGTTGTTGGTTATAAAATTTTCCCGTAACTCCCATTCCTTCCTTTAAATCACAAAAACAAAATAAACTGCAAGTTCATAGTTTCTTATCTCGTGCTGATAAATCAAGATTATCGTGTAATTTAAAGAGTGTAGTGAACGGTACGTTGGACAGGGAAACAGAGATGAATAATGCTACAGTTCCGTTGCAAATCTTTAATTCGCTCAGGATTCCTGATGCTGTTAAGGATTTGCCTAACTTTGATGGTAATCCTAGACTTCTTTACGATTTTCTTTCTAACGTTGACGAAATCTTAAGTTTTATGCCTCAATTAAATGATTCTGCATATACAAAAATTATACTTCGCGCGATTCGTAACAAGATAACGGGACAAGCAAATGAAGTACTTAATATGTACGGTACTCCATTGATTTGGAATGAAATTAAGCAAAATCTTATTGTGCACTATTCCGATAAAAGAAACGAGACAAGTTTGATACGTGACCTACATCAACTAAGACAAAACTATGATACAGTCGACGTGTTTTATTCAAAAATAATTGATATACTATCCGCTATGGTAAATCATGTTAAAGTGCATGAAAAAGAAGCCAGTGTGATTCATTCAAAGCAAATCTTGTATGAGGAAATGTGCCTCAACACCTTCTTATCTGGACTTCGAGAACCTTTAGGCTCTACAATAAGAGCTATGAGACCAGTTAAACTCACAGATGCTTTGAGCTTTTGCCTCAAGGAACAAAACTGTATTTACTTTCGTGATACAAATACCGTTAATTATTTACAAAATAGAAATTTGGGTAGAGACAGGCAACAATATCATCCCTAAAATTCTAGAACATTTTCGGCTAGGCAATATAATACGAATAACAATCCACAAACTAACATGGGATCTTATGTACCAAATTACAGGCAACAACATTTTACCACTACATATCATTCACCAAACAACCAACAGCTTTTAAATAGTCAGACCATATCAAATAACAATGTCCATAATCATACCAACCCAAATTCTATTAATAGTAATAATACACAATCTGCACTACTAAATCAACCATCTACATCCGCTCAAAGTGTTCCATTTTATAGGAATAAAAATAATTACAAACAATATTCAAATCAAAGTAAATTTTCACGTCCGCAACAATTTTCAAATCAAACTAGACTTTCACACTCAGAGCCAATGGATGTTGTAAGTGCAAATACAAATATAACTCGTACGAATCCTAGTTCACAAAACTATTTACACAACATAGAAATTAATGACGCTTATGAAGATAGTTATTTGGATCAATTACCGAACTATTCAACTAATCCAGACTATCAGGAACCTCGAGCGTATTTGCAAAATTTAGATTCTTCAAATCCTTCTCTAGAAATTATACAAAGCAAAGTGGATGACACAAATTTTCTTACACTAGCCTCGGAAAATAAATAGGCTTCATTAACATGAACAATTACAATACTAACTTATTACCATACATAACAATAGATAGCTTAACTAATTCACCACTAAAATTCCTCATAGACACAGGAAGTAATAAATCTTTTCTAAACCCAACAATAGCAAGTAACTTTGATGTAAAAACAATAGATCCAATCATGATAAAAACAGTTTTTAATACACAGTTTTTAAATAAGGAAGTAAAATTGAATGGGCTTTCTGACCTACAGACTCAAAAAACAATATCCTTTTTGATTTTTGATTTTCACAGTTATTTCGATGGTCTTATTGGTATAGATATTATGAAATATCTGGGAATCAAAGTCGACTTAAAAAGTAATCTTTTAGAAAACGAAGACGTTAAAATACCGTTGAAATTCAATCCTAACATCATTTCAAAAACGTTTTCTGCTCCGGGAATGAATAAAATTGTTTGTTGTCTTCCTGTAGACGTTGAGTCCGGCAGTGTTTTTATAAAACCTACATTAATAAAGCCAAATCTTCTCATACCTGAGGGATTATATAAGGCAAATGGGTGGTATTCGCTGGTTGAGGTTATAAATTCAAGTGATTCCACTCAAATATTTACAGTCGAACAACCCATAAAAACAATAAAGATAAATGCAGATAACGTTGTCGAAATACATCATATTTCATTCAAAAATTCAGAGAATTTAGGCAATCTTAATGTTACTGATATGCTTCGGATTGATCACCTTAATGGAGAAGAGCAAATAGCAATCAAAACGCTTTGCTTAAAATATAAGCATATTTTTTTTAAGGAAAATGATCACTTGACGTTTTCCAGCGAAATCAAACACAATATCAAAACAAAAGATGAGATTCCGGTGTATACCAAATCTTATAGGTATCCCTATGCACTAAATGAAGAGGTCCAAAGACAGATTGCGAAAATGCTTGAAGAGGGTATTATTCGACAAAGTTTCTCTCCCTGGTCTTTTCCAATTTGGATAGTGCCCAAAAAGAAAGATGCTAGTGGTAAAGAAAAATGGCGATTGGTTATAGACTATCGCAAATTGAACGATAAGACCATAGACGATAGATACCCAATACCAAATGTCAATGATATCCTGGATAAATTAGGGAAATCAATGTATTTCAGTACCCTGGATTTAGCGTCGGGGTTCCACCAAATTCAAGTTGATGAAAAAGACATCCCTAAAACCGCTTTTTCTGTAAACAATGGCCATTTTGAGTTCTTAAGAATGCCATTTGGCCTCAAGAATGCGCCATCCACATTCCAAAGAGTGATGGACCATGTTTTAAGGGAGCTACAAGGAAAAGTGTGTTTTGTCTACATGGACGATATAATCGTCTTTTCAACATCGCTCCAAGAACACATCCAAAATTTAGAACTTGTATTTAAAAAACTTCTTGACGCAAATTTCAAAATTCAACTCACAAAATCTGAGTTTCTGCAAAAAGAAGTATTCTTTCTTGGGCACTTGGTAACATCAGAAGGTGTTAAACCAAACCCAGACAAAATTCATGCCATAAAACAATTTCCTATACCTCGAACCCCCAAACAAATAAAATCATTTTGGGGATTACTTGGGTACTATAGGAAATTTATAAGGGATTTTGCTAAGTTAACTAAACCCATGACAGAATGCCTCAGAAAGGGTAATAACATAATCCTGAATTCAAGGTACATAGATTGCTTCGAAACTTCCAAAAATCTGTTATGTAATGAACCAATATTACAATATCCAGATTTTACAAAGCCATTCAATCTTACAACTGATGCTAGTAACATTGCAATCGGCGCAGTACTATCGCAAGGACCAATTGGATCAGACAAACCGATTTGTTACGCAAGTCGCACATTGTCAAAATCAGAAGAAAGCTATAGTACGATTGAGAAGGAATTGTTGGCAATCTATTGGGCTACAAAATACTTCCGTCCGTATTTATATGGCCGAAATTTTACAATAGTTACTGACCATAAACCCTTAACATGGCTCTTCTCTCTTAAAGAGCAAAACTCCAAACTTGTTCGTTGGCGCTTAAGTCTAGAGGAATTCAACTATACCATTGCACACAAAAGCGGAAAGCTGAACTCCAATGCCGATGCACTGTCCAGAGTTGAAATTCACATCAACGAAAATATTACACCACAATCAGATAATTTAGATTTAGTATCTACTGAAAATAACATCGATGAGATGGAAAGTCTACATACTATTCATTCTGCACAAGAACAAATCGACGATGGTATTCCGATATCGGAAAGACCTCTTAACGAATTCTCTAATCAAGTAATCCTCATAGAAAATCCAAAAAGGAAAAAACTTCATGCGACACTAAGCATTTTCTTTAAGCGAAAGAAAAGGCACCGAGTTGAAAGCCACAATATTTGCAACGAAAACGTTATGATTGAGATTTTTCAAAATCATATTAATTCAAAAAGAGTAACTGCCATCCTTGCAGATGATAAGACCTTCAAAGTTGTCCAAGAGGTATATTCGAAGTATTTCAACAATGGCCTTTTAAAACTTGTTAGGAGTACTACTTTATTGCAGGATGTGACCCAACGTGACGAACAGGAACAGATTATAAGAGATTACCATACAAAATCAAACCATAGAGGTATATCAGAGAGTGTAGAACATATAAGAAGGGAGTGTTATTTCCCTAATATGAAAAATATAGTAGCTAAAATAATAAATAATTGTGCAACCTGCCAAAAATTTAAGTATGAACGTCTAGTAGCACCCTTAAAATTTCAGATAACAGAAACTCCGTCCAGACCCTTACAAATATTGCATATGGACGTTTACTCAATACACAATGAAAATTTCTTAACTATTATTGATAAATTTTCTAGGTTCTCAAGCGCTTATTTATTATCATCTAGAAATAGCGAAAATTTAATTAAATCACTGAAACATTTCTTTTCACATCATGGGATTCCTGAGAAAATAATAACCGACAATGCAAATGAATTTTTGTCCTCACTTTTTAAAGACTTCCTAAACATTTACAGTATAACTTTCCATACAACATGTGCCAAAAGCTCGACAGGCAATTCGCCTGTGGAAAAGTTTCATTCCACCCTCACCGAACTAATCAGAATTATAAAATCACAATTTCCTAGTAAGCCTATAAGTGAGATTGTTGATGAGGCAGTAATAAGCTATAACAATTCCATACATTCAGTAACAAAAATGACTCCTTTTGAATTGCTAAATAGGCACATACAAAAAAAGAATTTTTTTCCAACTACAACACAAACTAACACAACACAAGACTACTTGACAGAACACATAAAAACATACGAACTCTTAAAAGATCTAGCGCACCATAGAAGTTTAGCTTATAAAGAAAAAATAATAGAGAATCGTAATAAAACTCGAAAGATACCTCCTACAATTAATGTGGGAGATCAAGTATATGAAAAAGATGACAGAAGAAATAAACTTGCACCTAGACATATAGAACACAAAGTAATACAAAATAATAATATAAGAGTTCAGACAAGTAAGAGAAAAGTACATAAACAAAAATTAAAAAGAAAACGAAAGTTTACTTAAGTATATTAAATAGCTAGGAATATACTTTAGTTAAGGCATAAAATCTAAAAATTAGTCGCATAAAGCATAACATATACATGTTATCGTCTCTGTTACCCTCTTTATCACTTTCATCAAAAAAAAAAAAAAAAAAAAAAAAAAAATAATCGAACATTTATACGAACATGCAGAAAAATATCCCATGTCCCAACATTTTCCCTACCTTTTTCCTCTCCAAATAACCAACACAGAAAAGGGCTCATTTTGAACCATGATGAAACAATGCGAAGAAGAAAAAACGTCAACCATAATGCGAACTTCAGCCTCATTATGTTAAAGTTCACACTTTGGGGGGAAGAGTTACGTGCCCCACTGTAACAACTATATAAATGACACAGCTCTTCATCATAAATATACATATACTACCTACAGTGCAACTACTCAGGATTCTGGACTATTTAAAAAACATATTGTATACCTGCAAGTTCACAAAAGAGATCTGCCCCGCTATTACACCAAACTCTTACTCATCAATTATATATCATCTATTTTTGTTATCGATCACTTATGTATCATGTAATCTGTACACTCTTGAATTATCTCTCTTTACATAATTAAAAGCTTTTAAAATGTACTTTGTTAAACCTACATAGCTTGTAAGAATAATTTTGTACAGTCAATACTGGTTTGGATTCCAAACAATAAAGATGTATTCTTGTAACAAATTGTTGGGGTTTTCATATATTTGATGGTATATATATATATATATCCTTAACTCCCGCGCAGTGTGCTCTACATTAAAAGGTAAACAAATAGTCCCTTGTGCGCGCGTTAATTATAAAAAAAAAGGTGACAGGTGACATATAATGGATGACGGGTGACGGATGATAGATAACGGATGAAGGATGATGAAAAAATATGGAATACCTGTTAGCCTCTCCCACAGGAACCGTGCTTTTTTCTGGATAAAAAATATGTTTCAATCCAGCACATTACTTATCTGCCAACCAAATTTCATTCAAATCCGTTGAGCTGTTGAACAAACTTCCAAACATACAAACATAAACACAAACATTCACATTTTTAATATAAGTTAGATCACTTCCCCTATAAGTGAGTTCTAATGAACCGTTGTAGCCTGAGCTGATTTTTTGATTTTGATAAAACCCTGTTTTCTAGTTTTAGTTTTTTGAAAAAAAATTTTTTTTGAAATTTTGGTAAACAGTTTCTTTTAGTTTATTAATATACATGTGACTATAAATTTTAAAATAATTTTTTTTGATTAGTTTTAAAAATATTGATTTTTCAAAAAAAAAAATCAAAAATTTATTTTAATTAGAAAAAAAAGTAATTCAAAATTTTGATATGCACAATTAATTTGCCTACCTAGATCTCCTCAAATATAAAGTTTGACAGAAATCCAAAGAACAGTTACAGAGAAAGACAAAAATTAAAAAAAAAACGTTATATGAAAGGTACGGGTTAATAGACTTCAATAATTAGTTAGTTTTAAATGTGTATCCCTTTTCCAGCCCGAACAAAAACTTTTCCACACCACTGCCTTGAACACCATTAAGATCGTTCCACACATTTCCGTCATCCACCACCGGCACCTCTCATTGAACCCATCATCCCATATCCCACCCTCAAAGCAGCCACAGCAGCCGACACAACGCCTTACCGACCGACATGCCTGAAAACGTGACGGTATTTCAAATTCGTTTGCCGTCACTTCAGTTTGATCGAACTCATCAGGCAGAAAGATCGACCAAGTCCTGCCACCAATAATCATTCTGTCTGTCTGTTCGGCTCTGCAACAAATGACTTTTGAGTTTTTGTGCTATAATGTTGTTGTGGGTTGTGTCTTAGCTATATATGACACCACACTCCGCCAGTATTTAAACTTGAACGCGCGCCGGCTCTTCCTTCTCCAATCAGTGGAGTGGAGAATGAAGCCCCAATGCAGTGCAGGCGTGTAGGCCAGTTTAGTGATCCCTCACGTATTACATAAGTGCATACGTCATGTAATGCGATGTGATCTCTTATTACATGATGATCACCTAATCACAAGTTATTTTCCCGCCACAGAGTCTCGTTGCGTCGGTTGTCGGCTTATGGTCCTCCGGACTATTCCCCAGTGAAGGTTTTGTGGATTTGTACGTTTTTCGTGAGACGGGAGTGAAAACTTCTGCACAATAATGTGGAGTTCGTGTAAAGACGTTGTCGTTTTCGATCCACAGCCTGTGCGACGACGCGACGGTGGGAGGCGCAATGAAAATGTTTCGCTTTGATTTTAACAATTTAATGGAATTTACGTGAGGTGGAGACTATAATTGCTGCGGATTTGCGATGTGGAGATTTCGATACGAATTCATAGAGGCTTGGTAACCTAGGTGGGTGGGTTGTTGTGTGAAGGATATTTATGGGGTTTTTCGTATGTTTAAGGTCATTGCTTTCATCGGAAAATTCAAACCTCAGTTGATTGAGTACATATGTATGTGCTTCAAAGGACTTTCTAATTGTCCTTCATATGTAACTCACTTCTAATTAGAAAACAATCTATAAGTGTCCTCTTATCTCTTACTCCAGACATTATTTTGTCATTTTTGTTTTCATATTTTTTTCCCTTTGAACCCTTTATTTTTACTTCTTTTCTTTGTCTCGTTTTTCTGCCGTTGATTGCTCCAATTTGCGAGAAAAATGTGCTTCCCTACTGAAATATAAAAACATTTTCCTTTGTGTGTCTTTTTTGCGCTTAGTGAACCAGCAAGTCACACAAAGGGGAAACAATAAACCAAGAAACCTCCTTCAGCTGCAACTTCAACAAGTCTTCCTCGTTACTTCGTGGACTTTATTTTTTCAAAAAAAAAAAAGGAAGCCATCTTTATCCTTTTTCTCCAAAACGACAGAATTGACACGTTTTTTGTCCACGTGTCGCACGTTTTATTATTTTCACGCACCTTTGATACAAAAATAAAGAGAAAACTCCTATTTTCTGGAAACTCTGCCAGCAATTGAAAGTTGCTCCCTGTTTTTCTTCTTTTTTTTTACTATATCTGGGTCCTGGATGGCACAACAACGATGCGGTGCTAAGTGCTACCCTTACGAAAAGGGTTTCCTGTTGAGAAGTTCGGTTTGTGTTTTTATGTTTTTTTGTGGTTCAACGAAAGGTGAAAAATATTTTATTTTGCTACGAAATATTTTCATGATTCTTGCTTTGGAGTTGGGAAAGTCAAGTGCATCCTTGGAAAGGAGGGGCAAATTCACCAAGTGGAGTTTAGAAAAGGTACAACAAAAAATAAAATACTTTAATGATTCTGCTGCATGAATTGGGAGTTGCCTTATTCATAGTAGAATAACTTTCTAAGGAGTTTCTTAGGCAGAAGCATGTTTTACTTTAAATTGTTGTAAAGGTTGATAGCTGCACAAAATAAATTGCACGACTGGATCGCACGTACTTGCTCATATGTGCGGTAACATTGTAGAATAAAATTTAAGAAAATTAAAGTTAGGTAACACCAATGTTTGTGACTTTTGATTGTTCGAATAAAGTACGTTAAATTGTATTGAGTGAAATAATTTTATTTTTTATGTTAAAAAATGTGCATTTTTTCAAAATCGTAAGAACGGTTTCTAATAAAACGGTTTATTTTTAACAACTTTTTTTAAAAAAATTAAGAAAAATAATGTAACAATACAAACTTAAGCACAAAATTAACATACATTTAAAAACAAAATTAAAAAAAAATTCACCAACCCGTTTTCAAAATATTGATTTTTCAAAAAAAAAAAAAAAATTTTTTTTAATTATTAATAATACAAAAAAAAAAGTTTTCGAAAAAAAATTTAATGCGAAATTACTTAGGCTACTTACATCTTCTTGAATATCAATTTTGATTGTAATCGGATCACCAGTTTTCGACAAAATTCGAAGAAAAAAAAAACAAATGCATAACTTGCATTATAGTACCTATAATCGCAAGTAAAAATCGAACAAGAAGTGGAAACATAACCAAGGAGCAGTGTTTCCTGTTTTCAATTTTTATTTTTTTTTGTCTCTGTACTGTGTTTTCTGATTGGAATTTATGTTTTTATGTTTGAGATTAATTAGCATTAATTTGCTTCTAATTACAAATAAAAAAGTATTTTGAACAAACATAAGTTGTAAGGTATGCATACTTCTGGTTATGGGGAATGGGGGGTTGAAAACGACTGTCATTCCAGAACAACATATCATAACAAAACGAAATTTGAAGTTCAGTTTCGAAAGGTTAACTTAACAAGGAAGCGAAGTGTTGTTGTTGTTTAATAATTTAAATTCTAACCATAAAGAAATGAATCTTAATGTCATACGTTTAAATAGTTTGAAGTTTTCCTACAGGAACTGTACATTTTTCTAGGATAAATTGTAGCCTATTTTTCAATCCCGCCCCTCATACATCTATCTACCAAATTTCTTCCAAATCCGTTAAGCCGTTGAGGCGTGATTGTGGAACAAACAAGGATGTTTATGTCAAGGATGTTTCTTCCACAATCACGCCTCAAAAAGCTTAGGGGTAATTGATGAAATTTGGTACGTAGATAGATGATATGAGGTGATGGATTGAAAAACAGTCTAATTTAAAAAATAAGTAACATTAACGTAGAAAAATAACACTATCTGAACTTAAAAAAAATTGTGTCAAAACCACAACACAACGGTTTTTAGTAAGAATGTTCTCATTTTAAATCTTCTCAAATATAAAACTTGACAGAAATTGAAAAGGGCGTCACCGAGAAACCCAAAAATTAAAAAAAAAAAAACAGTTATATGAAAGGTGTCGTTACTAGGTTTTTCCTGTAAATTTGGTTCTGATCAAATAATAGCCAATACTAACAAAAAAATTATCAAAAATGTTCATCAAAATCGTTGGAGCCGTTTTCGAGAAAAATAAGCTTTTCCTAAACCGTCATATGGCAGGTACCGTTATTTTAAGCCCTAAGGAATGCCAAAAGATACACACATACCAAATTTCAATGCAATTGATTAAACCGTTATACACCCGGGAAGACAGACAGACAGACAGGCAGACACACTGACAGACAGACAGACAGACGGACATTTTTTGTCAATGACTTTTTTAGGTTTCTCTATGATCGTAATGTCATGTTTAATTTGTTATCTCAATTTTTTTATATTCACGAATAATAAAAATTGCCTTATAAATCGCAAGTAAATAAATTGCACGACTGGATCGCACGTACTTGCTCATATGTGTGGTCACATCTATACACATAGATAATAAGGTGTACAATTTTGTTTTCTTGACTGATATGTTTGCATTCAAGGGTAATCGAGTATTTATTTTTTATTTGTTAGTTGTTTTTGCGTGTTTATGTGTTTATTCTGTATGCTGTATGCTGTTATGATCATGAAATGCTTTAAAATAAATAACGATAAATAAATAACAATAAAAATAAGGAAGTTTGCTTTCATTAGACTAGTGGCTAGGGCTCAACCGAGCAATATAAAACAAAATTTTGGGGGAAAATATTAAAAAAATAAAATTTACGTTTTTTGGAAAAAATGTTGTAAGCCATCTTTTTCGTTCGAGTTTTTTTTCAATTTTTTTTTTTAAACTTTTTGAAAAGATATTTTAAATTTGTTTTATACTAGGAGAAAAATAAAAAAAAATATAGATTCGTTTACAAAATATTCAATAAACAAAATAACATTACATACATTACATTTTAATCTACTCCGTAGATAAATCTACGAAGTAGACACACTTACGAGCACTGGCTACTGAGGCCATCGGCTCAGACAATTACAAGTCAACATACAAGACCACATTGATACAGGACAGAAGAGAAGACAGAAGGAGAACGGAAAACAGAAAACACATAACACATGTCAACAGCACGCAGTTGGTTTTCGGACGGTCCTCCATCTTTCTACTAACCACGCGCAACGATGCTTGATTTCGCTGATCTCACGAAAAGCGATGCTTTATCAGAGCCAAGGCCGTTGACTAAACAAAATAAGTTTTTTAAAAAACTATTAAAAATTAAAAACATTTTTAATAAATACTATTTAAATCATAAAATACTACATATTTTGATAATTTCATCAAAATCCGTCAATTAGTTAACGAGAAAGTCTGATTTAAAAAAAAACCGGTCATATGAGAGGTACCGTTATAAAACTTTTTCTGAAAAATCCATTAAAACTAAAAGATAGACTTTGCATAGAAAACACCAATCAGAAAGTTTTATCAAAATCGTAGGAGTCGTTTTCGAGAAAAATAAGTTATTCATTTAAAGTTATATGGCAGGTACCGTTAGTTTTGAAGCTAGAATGCCAATTCGAAAAACAGTCGGGTAGAGTACTCTAAAAATACTATATACCAAGTTTGAATCAAATCGGCCCAACCGTTTAGGCTGTAGGAATCGATACGGACAGACAGACAGACAGACAACATTTTCTGACCCACTTTTTTCGACTTCCCTATTATCGTAATGTCATGTTAGATTCTTAATTTTTTTGGTTTTTACGAATGTAAATGAATGAGAAACATATTTGAGTTACTGGCAAAACTCTGTCCGTCTGTCTGTCTGTCTGTCTGTTTGTCTGTCTGACTGTCTGTCCGGATGTCCGGATGTCTATTGGACTACATTCTAAACGGTTGAACTAATCGTCTTCAAATATATAACTTAAGGTTGTTTTGACATTCTACAGGGGACTTTTTTTAATTTTTTTTTAGCTTAAATATTAACCGTACCTGTCATATAACCCTTAAGTAAAAGCTTATTTTTCTCGAAAACGGCTCCAAGAATTTTTTTTGTGGGCTAAAAATGGTAATCTCCTTAAGACCGTTTTTTTTCTTCGACTTCTCGAGAATCGCTTCACCGACTACAATCAAATTTAATATTCAGGAAGGTGTAGATAGCCAAAGCAATTCGAAATAAAAATATTTTGAAATAACTTTTTTTTATATACATACTTTAATAATTAAAATAATTTTTTTTTGAAAAATCGATATTTTGAAAATAGATGTGATTTTTTTTAATTTTGTTTTTAAATGTTAATAATTTTTGTGTTTATGTTTGCATTCTTGAATAATTTTTTTTTAATTTTCAAACAAAGTTGTTAAATAAAAACCGTTTTATTTTACAACCGTTCCTACGATTTTGAAAAAAAAATCACACTTAACATTTTCTACGAAATAAGCGTTTAAATTTTTCGGCTGAAAACTATTTTACGTTACTTTTTTCAAACAATCAAATCTCAGAAAATCGAAAAAAAACTTTGAAGTTCCCTTAATATTCTTCAAGTTTTATTCTAAGCTGTGACCGCATATAATTTCATCGAGCTAATGTTGCCAAACATAAAAAACGCGCTCTTTGTGACATGGGATATGTATTGCTGTATATAACAACGCGGCGTGCTCTGTTTGGACGTATTGGTAAGTTCAAAGATTCTTTCTTTAGTCGCACCACACGAATGTGGAACGCTTTGTATGAATCGGTTTTTCCTCCATTTTGATATGCAAAATTTCAAAACTAATGTGCATCGACATCACCTTTTACATCCATCACTATTTCCTTAAAGCTCTGACGGTGTTTTAACATTTTCGCGAGAGCTTATGCTTATTATAAAAAAATCAGTTTTCCATGTAGAAGAACTCATTTTTATTTAATTTTGTAACGTTTGCCTTCAGACACACTATAAAGTAGCAATTTAAAGCCAATGGCGGTACAATTATAGACGCTTTAATACCATAAAATAAAATAATAAAAGTGTAGTCTTTAAATTATAAAATACTAAAAAATTGATTTTCTCTTAGTGTGAAACTAGATTTTTATAAAACAGAAATCCTCTGCATTGTATTTTTAGTGTGAAACTAAAAACTCTCTGAGAGAATGACAATTCGCTCTCACAGAACGCCATTTTGAAAATTAAACTAAAAGTGTTTTTTATGTTTAGGACAACTTAGTGCAGAACTAAACAAGAACTTCCCAAGTAGTGGGAAGTTAGTGTATTAAGACTAGGTTGTCTATAATTTTGCGCCAGTAAGATTAATTTAAAACGATACTTTCTTGTTTTATTTGAGCCACCCCAATACTGCATAATGCTGTTAAATGCTTTTAACAGTGGGTGTTATTAGTGAGTATATATATATATATATGTTGAGTACCTCAACATTTTCTGAAGTTAAACTTTTATTTTGCTGATAAAAAAATTCCAATGCCAGATATGTGGAAAGGCAACTCAGCTTATTATAAATAAAGTTTAATCAAAACCTTTTGTTCGAGATGTATGAAAAGAGGCAATCCCTTTATCTTTTCCAGTTAATAACTCAATCTGGTTTCGATTTTCCAATATTAATAAATATTATTAAAATTTTTTTTGCTTTGCTAAAATTGTTTTATTTTCGCATTAAAATGGGTCGATAGAAAGATAAGTTGACACCAATTATCCTTTCTTACAACTTTTAACTCTCTTTTCTCCATTTTACCAACAAACTCAATTCTTTTATAGAATTTATATAGGTTTTATAAATAAAAAGAAAAATCTTAAGCATATAATTGAAACATTTTTCCAAATGAAAGACGCTTCTTTCATCGAGAGTTGAAGCCCTTTGTAAGTTTTTAACACCCACATCATCATTAACTCGTTACATTTTGCCACTTCTTTGACAGAAAAGGGTGTTAATTGTCAACCAAATGGAATTTCCTTTTGCAAGGAGTAAACCTCTTTTTTCTATTTAACCCTCATAATGGTGACTAATTAGGCAGCCCACTTCACAAGCAAACACACCAGAAGGAGGGTAACTTTGTTTTTGAAAAGGGAGGCCTTATTTACCAGGACTTCTCTCCTACACAATGCTCCTTTGGAAGCAAAAAAAAGTAGAGAAGTTCTAATTGACAAAAAACTGGAAATTATTTAGTTTTTTTTTTTATTGTACCCACCCTTATGATGAAGCTTAAAAATTCCTTGAAGATTGGAGCAATTTAGTCTGTCAAGTTAAAAAAAAAAAATCTTAATTCAAATGGCTTAAATCAAAAAAAAAAAAGTTAATATTTTCTTTTTTATTTTCAGACAGAAACGCTTCGCGTCGATCATCAAATCCCCTAGAAAACGCCAGACAGCCGCCTCGTGAAGAGTCCTCATCATCGGTTTCGAGAAATTTTAGTACAGTACCACCATTTCGAGACTACAACCGATTGCCATCAACACCTCCGCCTTCATACACCCCAAGGAAGGCCGAGCAGGATTTCAACCGGGCACAAGAGTTTCACAGTAATGCCAGAAGATTGCCACCTAGACCAGGAGTAAGGCAAACAGAGGCACGTCCAGCTGCAGCAGCTGCAGGCAACAATCGATGCAGAAGACATAATGAGTCCGAAAGTAGCGATACCAGTGGTAGTAGCAATAGCAACAGCACCAGTAGCAGAACCGACAACAATAGTCCAAGTAGCGATGAGGACGATGACATTAACAATGGACTCTCAAGAAGGAATGCTCCTCTTCGAGTAAATGGTAAGGACTATTGTAAGCCTTAAGAGGGCGGCCCACACAGAGATAATGTCTGGAGAAATGCAAATTGTAGGAATTTACTGTGGGACTAGTATTTTATTGTTTGTTGGGGAAGCTTTTGAAAAGAATGAAGAAAAAAAAACATAAATCCTTGTTGAGAGCATAACTACTTGACACAGTTTAGGAGCTTCTTTTGGGTTTCCTCAATTATTTTCATATAAAAGACTCTTGGCAAATGATTAATGGAAGGATATTGTTAAATGGTTAAGCCTTTTGAAGTAGACAATGATGGGGGCTTTTTTTGTTGCTGTCCCTTTATTATTGTTGGAGGAGACTTGTGATCTTCTTGGGATTGTTTTTAGAGAACCCTTCGTCGTTTGATTTGATTGTTATAGTCGTTTTCTATGGAAATTGATTTTGACAGTGAATTGTTTTGATGGACTTTTGTCAAGGGTTCTAGATGTGGATTTAATTATTAAGTTTAGATTTCTATGGAGAAGAAGGTAACGTTGGATACAATTTTTGGGAGTTAGGATTTGTTAAAGGATTATGTTTTATTTAGGAGCTGAAGTTCTTTTATATAGATTTGTGAAGATGCCTGCTGAGAGTTGTCGAAATTACAACTACAGAGGTCTTCGGTTGATATGGTTCCGAAAACAAATGTTATTCTGAAATCAAATTAGAGGTTTAAGATATAACTATGAACTGCACAATGAATTAGGTCCCAAACTTAATAAATACATAAATTACAGGAAAACCAAGAGTAACCGCCAATAGAAAATAAAAATATTTGTGATTGCTTCCGGGGTTAAAAATACATTTCTCTCTCTCTAGCTGGCTGAACGTTTAGCCAGGTGTCACCGAGTTAATGGTGATTTTTTTACTTGCGATTATAGGTACTATAATGCAAGTTATGCATTCGTGCAGATTACAAATTTTGAGATAACAATCAAACATGACATTACGATGATAGAGAAACATATTGGAGTTACTGGCAAAATTATGTCCGTCTGTCTGTCTGTCTGTTGTCTGTCTGTCTGTCTGTACGGATGTATTTTGTACTTCAGCGGTTGGGCCAATCGTCTTCAAATTTTGAACTTAAGGTTCTTTTGACATTCTACAGAGAATTTTTTTTTAGCTCAAAAATTAACGGTACCTGTCAAATAACCGTTATGTAAAAGCTTATTTTTCTCGAAAACGGCTCCAAGAATTTTTAAAATAAAAAAATCAGTGTGCTACTGTAGGTATGCATTATATTTTGGTGAAAAAAAAAATTTAATATGGTGGACTAAAAACCGTTTTTTTTTCTTCGACTTTCTTGAAAACTGGTGATCCGATTACAATCAAAATTGATATTCAAGAAGATGTAGGTAGCTTGAGTAATTTTGTATTAATTTTTTTTCGAAAACTTTTGTTTTGTATTTTTAATAATTTTATTTTTTGAAAAATCAATATTTTGAAAACGGGTAAGTGGATTTTTTTTTAATTTTGTTCTTAAATGTACGTTATTTTTGTTCTTAAGTTTGTATTCTTGAATTATTTTTTTTTAATTTTTTAAAAAAAGTTGTTAAGAAAACCGTTTAAAAACGGCTCTAACGATTTAAAAAAAAAAATTCACACTTTCAAATTTTTTAAGGAAATAAAATGGCGTTTAAATTTGTCCGCTGAAAACTAGTTAACGTACTTTTTTCAAACAATCAAAAGTCAGAAAAATCGAATATAATCTTTGAAGTTTCCTTAATATTTTTCAAATTTTATTCCAAGCTGTGACCGCACATAAGAGCAAGTACGTACGATCCAGTCGTGCAATTTATTTCTATAACGAGTCATGGTCAATCCAGATCCAGTACCGTAAACATGTTTCTTCCTTTCAGAAAACCATAACTTCATAAGGTTCAAGAGCTATCTTATCGACTGAAGAATAGCTCCAGTAAAGGCTTCCCAGGGCAAATCGTTTGAATTGACTATTGACGTTGAATGTTCTTGATCTATATAATCAACTGTGAATTTGTTGAAAGGCAAGGAAAGAAGGAGAAGGATATGTTCAGGTATCACGTAGTGTATTTTGAAAATGGTAGATTATTATTGAAATACTAAGAATGAAGTTGTAATGTACATATCTCCACATACCTTGGATATTTGTAATCTTCAGCCGAAATACTGAATTTCCTGGGCCAGTTTTTGCATCCGAAGTCACTGAAGATGAAGATTCTGAAAAAGAGCTAGACTCAAACTTATGTTCTTTTTCAACCTGTAATACTTGAGTTCCACTTAGAATTTTCTTAATGTAGGTTATTTTCCGCACAACAGCACCTCATTCGGTTATATTGCAATTAACTTTTATTTGGTCGAGTCAAAATCAAATGAAAGTTAATTTTCTTAGCAGTCTAAAAGTCTTGGAGCTATTTAGTAATGCATTGTGTTGTTTTGAAAGTCAGTATCTGGAATAGATGCGCTTTGAAATTTTCTTTTTGGAATAGATTGGTCCAGAAATAGGGAAAATCAATTCACTTGCATCCAAACTCAACAACACAATAGATTGAACTAAAAATAATAAATTCATTATAATAGTTTAACAGTAATTGATTTTCGCGCCAAATTTGGAATACATTCGTTTTGATTAAAAAAAACTGAATTTATTTGGAAATAGAGCTACTTTGATTTTGAAGTGGAATATAGTTGTTTTGATTCAAAAAGGTCTGAGGAATACGTTGGTTTTGATTCAAACCTTTATATTCAAATCCAAATATCTCTGGAATTAGTAAACGTATTTAAAGTTTTAAAGACAGCCAAAGATAGAATTTTAAACAAGGAGTTAAACTGCATCGTTAACTCATTTTTTTTGAAAAAAATGGACACTATGTGTCTTTAAGGCAAATTGCTTTTAGTAACCTTTGTATCCAACTGACGATTGTGAATATCTTCTTGAAACTGCCAACTATATTTATCCAGCTCCAATTGGTATTATGCATTTTTAAGTTAAAAATGAATCAAAATTTGGAATGAAATTTTTTCTTTTAAAATGACAGAGTTTGCTCTCTCAATACATAATCGAATATCTCCAAATTCCTTATAAACAATCATACAACAACAACAATAATACTTTTGATGATTTTTCTTCTGACTATCCAATCAAATTAAACCTGGAGTCAGAGTTATTGAGCATTGACCATTTGACACTTCTAATCCTAATGAAACAATCGATGAACTCACTTATGTGCTCGTCTCTTTTCCTTTTTTGGTCAGAAGTCTTTTCAATAATAGTAGAGACCTTATTCACGCCAATTGATGATTAAGTTGAAGGAATCAGAACTATATTTCTTTAATGAACTTGATATGTGCATTTCAACAATGTCTTACAATTCAACTTTCTCTCTTAAATGCTCTAAACAAATGCCCACGAAAGTCGAATTTCGTTTTGTATAAAATTTTTTATTTAATTTCGAAACCAGAATTCTAAACACATCAGTACCAGTGCAGTGGGACACTCAAACGCAGCAGATTGTTTTATAAGTTTATTAACTCTGAAAAAAATAATAGTTTCCCTTCCTTTCTTCTCTTTTTTTTTTCCCGACTTAAAGAAAATATGCGTTATCACTCTTATCCATAAAAAAACGTCCCAAAAACCAAACGTCTAGCTATCGAGCCATCGCTAAACTTTCTTATATCCCTAGTCTACGTAAGCATTCTATATTAGTCCGAAGCTTGAGTATAATTCTCATATCTGGGAATGTGCGTGCCCACTCCATTGCGTTTTCTGGATAGAATCCAGAATACTTACTTACCTACTTAGGTGGCGCTACAGTTCGGGACGAACCTGGGCCTCAACCAACATGCCTCTCCAGCCAGCTCGGTCTTTGGCTAGCTGCCTCCAGTTTTGCACTCCAAGTTGGTTGAGGTCGTCCTCCACTTGAGCGCGCCACCTAAGGCGAGGTCTTCCTTGACTGCGTCTACCCTCTGGGATGGAATCGAAGATCCTGCGAGCCGGAGCATTGTTGTCCATTCGCTCTACATGACCTAGCCATCTTAAACATGATAGCGTATTTTTTTGACCAGGTCAATGTCGCTGTACAGCTCGTATAGTTCTTGGTTGAACCTTCTCCTCCAAAGCCCGTTAACGCAGATAGGGTCAAAAATCTTCCGAAGAATCTTACGCTCGAGACGACTAAGGATATCTTCATCCGCTTTAGATAGAGTCCATGCCTCGACGCCATATCCAGAATAGTACATTACAAATGATAGGGGATAAAAACGCTTTCACTACCAAACCATTTCCAGCGAAATAGCCAGTTGCATTTCTCCCCTTATAAAAGTTTTCCCCGTAATACTCGTACCGCTAAGAATGCTCATTGATTTACCCTGTGAAGTAAAGAGACTCATTCTTTAGCCGCACTACACGAATGTGGAACGCTTTACCCCCGGCTCGATGTTCCCTTCCTTTAATCATCTCTAATCTAATCTAATCTTCTATCCAATTTTCCTAACCGCTCGCACTTGTTTTATTCATTGATTATAAAAAACGTATACGGTATACCAGTACTTATCTTGTTGTGTCCGTCGCATTTTCACTCTGCCTGCCAAAGAAAAACGAACAAGGTAACGCAGTAGATGTCATCACTACAGACTGCATCAAGGCAAAATCTCTCATAGCTTTTTTCTTTCTTTCAGTCCTAAACTTCTCAAATGAATATCCTCGTCCTCGTATCTTGACAACCGCCAATATGGAGTAAGTTTTTCTTCTGCTCTCCCAGTTCCTTTTCTAGCAACCTCGGGAGTACCCAAAGGTAGCCATCTTAGACCCTTCTTGTTTATCCTTGCAACTCTTCGATAAGATAATTCAATCATATCCACTTTCCCTTAATGCTGATGAAGTACAATATTTTAAGGTGAACTACTCTAGTCATTATTCTGTCCTGCTTCAAGATCAGCTAAATTTATTCGTCACTAGTTGCTATAAGAATTTACTTGAACTTAACATTGCCAAATGCGAGCTAATAACTTTTTCCCGAAAAAAAAAACTTGTGTGTCCTCTGTGACTGCGAATTAAATTTTAAAGAGCTAATTCTCTTGGATTTATTAAAAGGCTGTCCAAAGAGTTTTCGAAACCATTTTTTACCAAGTTCCTTCATATTTCCTATGTTCGCCCTCTCAATGAGTATGCATTTTATGGGCTCCCTCCCAGTCATGCAGTTCAATCCATTACACCGATAACTTTCCTACTTGAATTGAGCTTTTTTAAGGAATGTTTCCATGTAGGTTAGAATTTAACTTGATTGTTTTCCTCCCACGTTGGTAGAAACCACCTAAAGTTTCATCTTTTCGACTTTGTCTTAATGGTTTTCTAAAAATATTTCATCCATTTCAGGTGCTTACTGTCCAGATCTCCTTAATGCCTGCTCACTGATACTACCCTCTCAGGAGAGTGATTCATCACCTGAACGCCAAAGTACAAATCCAAGAAGAATATTCCAACACAACCGACAAATTCCATTAGATCGTCCAGCATCGACAGCAGCATACTCATCTTCGGATTACGCTGAAATCGAAACGATTCCAATTCCCACCGCCAGCAACGGCAATGTCCTTAAATCAGCAAAAAGTACTCCCGAACTATATCACCAAAGAAGATCTATTAACGAAGGATGTGTAACGGACTCAAATACAGCACAACAGCTGAATCAAATGGGTCAGAATTTAAGCCTACGTAGGCCACGTATATCATTGACTTGGGTTCTCAGAGAGCAACAAAACCAACATCAACAACAGCCAGATCAACAACAAGCCACCAACGACCAAGAAGTCGAGCATCAGAATAACAACAATGCCACCAGAATTATTGATGGAAAACCTAGCCTGTCAGCGAGTCTGGATTTCAAGAAGAAACTCAAGGTTAAACAGAATAACAAGGAACAGGAGAAACTCTTCCATGAGAAATATGTTAGCAATCAGAATCTACAGCAGCAATTGCAGGAGAAACAAGAGCCATCCAAGGATCTCATGTTTGTATGCACCCCATCGAGACAGCCTATTGCGATCAAGTCCGGCGATACCACGACCGCACCGGACTCGACTTTACGTAGGCGATTTGTCATCGGTGAGACGAGGAAAGTTCTCGAGAAGAAATCTTTCAAAGTCAGTGATGGAAATGTTCTAGAAAAGTGCGAGAAAGAAGAAGCCAAGTCCTTAAAGGGTACCTACTCCGAGCCTAGTCTAATAGCTGCCAGTGAAGGCCACCACCGTCGGCACAGACATCGAAAACGTCGAGACCGAAATCGTGTTCAGAAATTCGGATACGAAATTCGCAATGTGGATGAGTTCCTGTCCAAGTGTTCACTGGCATCGCCAGGTAATATTCCTGTTGTATTGTCCTCGTCGAGCACACTCTATCAAACCCGTCCCGGTGGCTACCAGATCGAGATTCCACTGCCCTTGGGTATGGTTGTCAATGCCGTCTTCAAGAATCAAAACTGGCTCTATGTACAAACTCCACACGCCGAAGAGGGATATGTCGGCTACAATGCTTGTCTGCCCCTTGGCATATTACCACCAGCAGCCCGAGGTAGCTCCACATCGAAACCAACTCCTTGTTGGGACACCAACGGAGATGTATTCCCACGCCCGTGTGGAAATATGACAGACAGCGAAAAAGAGATACGCCTTCGAGGTGGCACCAGATCTGATGGAGCTCGAACGCCCCGTCTGAAGCGAATTCCACCGAGCGGCGGCACCCTTGAACACCATGTGGACAAGTTGTATCTGCGGGCAGCAAGTCAACCAAAGCTCACCGAGAAGGCATATGCCCAATTAAAATCCACGAATTTGTATAAGAAACAAGCTGCCGTCGGCAAGGCAGTCACAACAGCAGCCCCTAACCCAAATGGGTCGCCAGCTATAGTCAATTCATGCAACTCCACTGTGCGACCATCCAACGACGAGTACCTCAAACAACACAAGGCAAAGTTGCTTCAAAAGCAACAGTGCTTGATGAGTCAAAAGGCCGCCTCCACAGCCTCATCGGAGGGCAGAAGTCTGCGACAAACGCTCGTGGCTATCATGATGGATTATGCCACACAGAGCATAACGCTCCAAAAAGGCGAAATCGTCACACTTTGCGAATGCCGTGAGTCAAAAGATCGTCGTCACTGGTTCTATGTGAGAACCCGGGACGGACGTGAAGGGTACATTCCTGCCGAAGTTGCCGGACATGGATTTTTATAAAATAGTAAACCATTTTTTTTTTAATGTAATTTTTTAAGGATGTTATTTTATTGTATGGCTCTAAATATTTAACTCACCAAATGTTTGTAATTTTTAATGTAACAGTTTAATATTATGAAAAAACAAAAAAAATGTTTTTAGTTTAATAATATAGTTGATAAGGAAATGTGTAATTATTAGTTTTATTGTAAAAAACAAAATCGCAAATGAATGAACTAATAATAATGCTTATTTATTAAAAATTATTTCGTTGCCTTTTTTGTACACTGTGTATAAGGGAAAGAGGTAAGTTTAAAACATTAAAAAACTGAAGATTATACAAATAAAAAAAATAAGAGCACCTGGCAACACCTGAAAAAATCAAGCTAGCTGTAGTTTTTTTACTTTGTTTGGACTAGCTTATATATTTAACGTCGTTCTTATCTTACCAGCGTTGCCATGTCAGCGCACAACTGAATTGAAACTAATTCATAGGCAACGTTGGACGCTTGCTTGCTGTTCTGGAAAAATTGTGATACTGCTAGATTCTGATCGCCTGCAACATAAATTTGTAGATAGAAGAAAATTTAAAAATTGATATTTTAAAGGCGGGTACGTAGGGGTAGCTACCTACAAGGCGGCAGTCTATGTTTTCCGACGGATTAAAAATACTGATACAACTATCAAACATGGCATTACGATCGATGGTCGGATGTATTTAAAACAGCATTTAAAATACTTGAGCCAGTTGTCTTTAAATTTCGAACATAAAATTAATTTGACAGTCTTACAGATAGAGAAAGAAGGTGTCGATGAACAAAGGTTTTGAACATTTGTAATGAAATACATATGTATATCGAAATGACAAGGGAAACCCGTATTTGATGGATCGTCCAAGAACTGATGAGCATTCTTAGTTCTTTAAGGGAAAAGAAGGAATGTAAGTGGCTATTTCGAATGAGGTCTGTAGGTCCCTTCCATTCGTGCATATTAACAACACACACACAGGAATGATTGAGAGTATAAGTCACTAGGCCTTGGCTCCTTAAGGAGCTGTCGCGCCAATAAATGTTTTTTTGTTTTTATTTGTAAAAAAAAAAACATAAAAATTAAAGTCATAATGATTCCATCGATATTCAAAAAATTAGAATATTCAATTGTGGTTGTACATATATCAAATCAGTATCAACGCGTTTTTGGTCTTAAAACTTTCTTTTTTAATGAACGTCTGGCAGTGCCTGAAAAAAAAAACAAATGTTCGTAGCTAAAGAAAACATCATTCTCATTTCTTATCAAGTAATCAGCGTTGCCATGTGAGCTCGCAACTGTGTTATTCACTACCCAAGTGGGTAAAACTAACCATTCGGTGACGCTGTAAACTTGCTTGCTCTTCCCAATTGTAATACCTACTTGCTACTAAATTCTGATCGCCCGGTACTATTTTAGACAAAAATTGAAAAATCCATCTTTTTTTAATAACCAACAAACTCTTTGGGTGAGTGAAGGAAGGAATGATTAAATCGTTATTCGAAAAATTGGAATTATGGTTCTCTTCAAATCAGTATCTATGCATTTTTGTCATTATTATTAAATTAAATTAAATATTATTTTTAAAACTTTACCTTCTAACGAACACCTGGTAACACCTGAAAAAAATACCGAAATGCTTCTATGTACTTTTTTCTGATAACAATACTTTTTTATTGTCTCACTTATTTAGATAACGTCAGTCATATCAGTAATCAACGTTGCCATGTGAGCGCACAACTGAGATATTCTACGTACAACTTTGTAAAACTAACCATTAGGCAACGCTGTAAACTTGCTTGATCTTCTCCAAAAAATCGTAATACTTGCTACTAAATTCTGATCGCCTGGTACATTTTTAGACAAAAATTGAAAAATCCACCTTTTTTAAACCAACAAACCTTGGGTGAGTGAAGAAATGATCAAATCGATATTCGAGTAATTGGAATTTATGGTTCTGTTCAAATCAGTATCAATGCGTTTTTGTTATTATTATAAATTTAATTAAGTATTATTATTATCAAGACTTTGCACCTGGCAACACCTGAAAAAAATAGCGAAATGCTTCTTTGTACTTTTTTCTGATAACAATACTTTTTCTTCGTTTGACTTATTGAGATAACGTCAGTCTAATCAGTAATCAACGTTGCCATGTGAGCCCACAACTGCGATATTCTATGTACAACTTTGTAAAACTAACAATTAGGCAACGCTGGAAACTTGTTTGGTGTTTTCTTCTTGCTACTTAATTCTGATCGCCTGGTACATATGTAGAAAAAAACTTAAAAATCGATCTTTCTTTCTAAACTCCTTGTGCTGTGGGGAGTGATTTTTCTTGGCATTTTTGGTATAAAGGGCAGGGCAGATTAAAAAGACTAAGATGACAATGAAACATGGCATTACGATGTTTGTGTTTATAGTTGTATTTTAAACAGTAGCTGGATCGTTTGAGCCAGCCTTTAATTTAAGTATTACAGAGAGAATTTCAGAGAATAGTGTTATTCTGTTTCCAATCAGTATTAACGCGCTAATGTATTATGTGGATTCTCCCCAGTTTGGGAGGCATTGAGGCATATGCTGAAAGATGTGAGTTACATAAATATGTGATGTGAGTTATATATATAGAGGAGGTTAGGCTAGATGAGGTCATTATTCGGCAAGTCGCATCAAATCTCTTGGTTCTCAAAAGATGTCTTTTTTTTAAACATCACTCAGTTCGTCGAAAAAGTATCCTCCAAGGGCTGCTTTTCTGAATGTGATATGAACCCTCTTCCGCATTAACGTCCTGATATCTTCGGCATAGTGTATAAGCCTGATGTACTAATGACCATTCTGCTCACTTGGGTTCCCGTTGTGGTGTCCCATTGGGATACCAAGAGGACAGTTGAAGCCTGCTTAGCTTTAGAATATATTCTGAGTTTTTCTTTGAGATATTCGGCCAAAGACTTCTCGAAAGCCGACATTTGTCAACTGTTTGCCATAGTGTTCTTAGCGGTCTCGGGAATGGGGTCATTCAAACGAAAACCCTCATTGACAAACACACCGAGTTCATAGAGTTTGTCGGCTTCTTGGATACAAGTTTCATTTATAGACAATGCGTAGCATTGGGGCTGGGGCTAGTTTTTTGCTTCAACCACAAGCGAAACCATTGAGTTGTCGAAGCTCACACATTTTTTTTTTAGTAGGCCATTGATTTGTTTAAGCTTGCATTCTTGATTTATGTTCGTTAAAAGTTTAATAAAAAGTTGTTTAAAAAATCGAGCCTACGACTATTTAAATTATTAATTTTTTTTTTTTTATTTAATGGCAAAATTTCTTTTCGTTGAAATCCTAGAAAAGTACCTCATAATCATCATCATCGGTGCAACAACCGGGATTCGGTTCGGCCTTCATGCAACAAGTTCTTGGATATATCCTGATCGCTGCCCGATGCTACGACGCGACCTACAACTGCATCCAGTTTCGCACTGCAAGGCACTATTTGGTGCGGAAATAGTGGTATTTCCCTAAGCCCTGTAAAATGCTATTAAGTAAAATACCATTGAGTATGCTCCAAAGGTATGAAACCGTACTGAAGTAATCCAACACAAATTCATTCGTCTTGTCCTTTAAGGGCCTACCTTGATCCTTTTAATTTGCCACCTTATGAGCAGCGAATCAGCGTCTTCAGATGTATCTTCAACAAAAGCGTGTTAACAACGATTTTATATATGATCATCAACACTTATTAAGGGCCATGATTGATGCCTGTATTGGTTTAAATTACCGCCGAGGATCTCACAACCTGTGTGGATCAGAACTCCTGAATGTTGACTTTCATAGAATCAACTATGATTGCATACTTGAAGCTCCAAACCGTATGATCCTGACTTAAATCAAATCTCAAAGCTTTATCTACGGACTTCAAAAGAAAGTCAACTGGAATGATTAAAATCATTACATATTCCGAACCAGTGCTCCAAACCCGTAATGCTTTTTTTTCAATGTTATATTATTCAAATAGTTCGTACGAATGCATTTTAATTATTTTCTTGTATTTTGTGCTTGTGTTAGGCTAGCCATGTTCATAGTTTATTTTAACTAACAACTAACAAGTGTACTTATAATGAGCCTCTGGTTTGTAGAAAGAAACTTGATCTAAGTTTACTTCATCAATGAATCTGAAGTCAAAACAAATAAATTGCACGACTAGATCGCACGTACTTGCTCATATGTGCGGTCACATCGTCACATAAAATTTTAAAAAATGCACGACTGGATCGCACGAAATTGTTTTTATGCTAGATAATTGCTTAGTTTAGATACATATACACAATATAAAAAAAATTATTTTTTTTCGAATTTCTTTAATTTTTTTAATTAGTTTAAGAGTTTTCTCGGGAAAACTAGGTATGCAATAAAATTTGAAAATAAATGTATATCGCAGAAAAAAAATATGTTAAATGTTTTTCTAGTATGTCATTATAAGGATATCTGTAGTTTTCATCTGGAAAAATTATTAAAAAAAAAACAATCAACCCGTTTTCAAAATATTTCGAAAACCATTTTTTTAGAAACATAAAAAAAATTCGAAAAAATGTTTTTGAACATTTTGAAATGCAATATTAATTGAATTATAAATGACTTCCTGTGTGCCGAATTTTATTGAAATCGGGATAATGGTTTACGATAAAACCGCATTTAAAAAAAACCGCTTCTATGAGAGGTATCGTTATAGAACATAATTCGAAAAATTCATTCTAAGAATTTTTGAATTCATTGTAAGAAAATAGCACCCTGAAAGTTTTATCGAAATCGTTAGAGCCGTTTTCGAGAAAATCAAATTTTTGATTAAAGATTGTATAGCAGGTACCGTTATTTTGCGACGTCGAGCAAAAACCCCCGAGATACAATCAAATAAATACCAAGTTTGAAGCAAACCGGCCCATCCGTTTAGGATGTAGAGATGCGAACAGACAGACAGACAGACGGGTGGAATTTCCGGACTCACTTTTTTGACTTCTCTATCATTGTAATGTCATGTTTGATTGTTAGAATATTTTTTGCACGAATCCATAACTTGCCTTATAGTAAAAAAAACTTGTTTTTGTAAATATGTATTTATTTCAAAATATGTTGGTAAATATGAACTTCTAATTGTTTTAATTTTAATACACTTTATTATTTTTTTTTTGTTTAATCTAATTAAATTTAATGTAAATCTATATAACATTAATTTTGAAAATATAATTTTGGTTTTACATTATTGTTTTCACAACTTTATTGCCCCAAATGGTTAAATAAAAAAAAACACATTTTTTTGTATATAAAATATAATTCTATGTATACATATATCTGTATATAGTTTCTTATAATTGATTTATATTATGTATAATTCAATTCACAACAATTTCTGAAAGACAATTTTTATAAACCTCAAACATTATTTTTGTTTTTATTAAATTTTTTGAAAATTTTTTTTGAGCATGAAGATTGATTTATGTATATGTATAGGTATGTAAACGTTACTAATATTGCTGTTTTTTTTTGTATGTGATACACTTAGTTTATGATTTATAATGTTGAGTAAAATAAAGAAACTAATTGAAGATTAATGAATTATTGCTAGATAGGTAAATGAATATATTTTTTCAAATGTTTATGATTTAATATACATTATATGTATTTAAAAATACATATCATTATTAATTTTCTGTTTTTTTTTTTCATTTTTATGTTATTCTCAAAAAAGTTGTCTTTAAATACAAATTAGAATTAAAAAAGAAATTAAAACAAACAAAATATATATTTACAAAAATGAAGCATACAAAACTAGAATCGATTTCATTAACTTAATTTATTTAATATTATTTATAATTAACTGAAAAAAATTACATTATGAACGAGAATATTTTCAGTCATTATGGTTTTTCATTCAATTTAACTTGAGCAAAGCAAATCACTTAGATCAATTTGGCCTCGAAATACATGCATAATTTTATTATACAGGATTTAGGAAAAAATATATTTATATGGAGTTAAATACTTCCTATGTATTGTTATAATCTAATACGATTTTTTTATGTTGCAACGTCGAATGTTATTTTGGAGCTTAAATAGGGTGTGTAGTCTAAAGTCCAGAAAATATAATAAATAAATAAATTTATTGGCTCGACAGCTCCTTAAGGAGCCAAGGCCTAGTGACTTATACTCTCAACCATTCCTGTGTGTGTGTTGTTAATCTGCAAGAATGGAAGGGACCTACAGTTTACCGCCGAGTCTGAACGGCTACATGAGATGCACTTTTTCGAGACAAATTTTACACTTGGAGGTTTTGTCAGTTCCTCGCAAGAGGCAGTACCCCAGAAAAAAAGGTGGCTATGAGCTGGATTTGAACCCAGGTTCTTTCGCTTAGCAGTCCGACACACTAACCACTAAGCCACGGGGCACTACCCAGAAAAATATAATGCCGTAGGACGAATTCGGAAAGTTTTCAAAAAGAGTGCTTTATAAACAGTTCTATCTATCAAGAGCTGCCCAACTTGAAGTGACATCGTACAAAATATACATAGATGGATCACATCTCAAAGCAAACAAAGATACATAGTAAATCATAAATTTGTAAGTGTAGAGTGGTACCCTGTAGTTGTTACTGAACTCAAATCAATGTTTTTTTCTATTTATTTTCTTAGCTATTTTTGATTTTGTAGAAAAATGCTTCGAGAAACAGAATTTATTATTTGGTAGAAAGATTCGTTCTTAAGAAACCTAGGCCTAGTTAGAAATACTCTCAGCAATTCCTCTATATGGAGACAACCTTTAACACGTTGCGAATCGTATTCAAACAATCGACTGAATCCAATCACCGGTGTACCTAATGTTCATCTACTTTAAAAAAAAATGCCTTCGATTGCGTTGATCCAGAATTCAACTGTAGATCACATGGTATAAGAAGCATACTTGAAAACATAAACGCCATAATGGACACTTGAACTCCGAGAGAGAATTTTGTTCTTCCTAGCGACTGACGGCTTGATGATGGATGACTCTTATGGTGGTCCAAGCGTCCAAGCCATCCTGGCAAACATCAGTGAAAAAAAAATAATAATAATGCACACTGGATGAAACTGCATCAGACCCTGGAGGAGGTGATGCAGTTCTTATATTAATCTAGTGGTTGTTGTGTCAGTGGATGGACATGGACGTCAATAACAGAATACAAAAAAAGCGTGCAGTAAATCCTTTACCCAGTATGGAACTATGGCAAAACATTACTTCGAACCAAGTTAAACCCTTTTTTCCAATCAAAGTTTTTTTAAAACATTAAAGAAGTGTAACCAGCTTTTGAGATGAGTAGTTGGCACAAAATAGGGAGTAGCAACAGTTTACTTAAAACACAGGACTCTGAAAAAAACGTTAGTGGAAGTATATGGTCTGGCATTTGTCCGGTGCTGGAAGGTTAATAGGAGGAGTGCTCCTCAACTAAAGCCCCAGTACACGGTGGCCGTAATGCTGATGGTTCTAATATTCCCAAATTTCTTGTCGGGCAAGTTCCGATCCGACCGATTGGGGTAACAATTTTTGCACATTTTTACAGCTAGAGCAGGTTTTAATGACTTTGTAAATCGCTGTCTGCGTTACATCTTAAAGATCCGATGGCCACAGACGATTTCTAACAACAAATTGCAAAAATGGCGACCTACTGATGAAGACAGGTAAGAACATAGCCAAGCTTTACGGCGAGATAAACCAAAAACAATATGAACGTACACAGTTTTGACGGAAGCTTCCGAAATTTGCGATCGTGGCCAGAGATTAGACATTTTGCTACGAATAAAGAGAGATCAGGTTTTTGGCCTATGATTCGGAGAAGTTGAAGAAGGGTTGCAGTTATTGCAGTTTCCGGACTACAAAGAAGACAACGACAATAATTACCACCTACAATTCTTCTTGCAGTCCGAATAGTCGACATGAAATACTATCTAAGAAGACGAGGTAAACTCTTGGTGCATTTGTCACTTCTTCCCAAGTCTCAAGAGGTAAAATTACCAAAAAATTGTTTGTTTGTTAAGCTGGAACAGGCTGAGATCGAAATCACTTCTTTGAAGACCGACCAATTTATCATTATATAATGCCTTAGAGAACTGCGAGTATAAAAGAACAAAAATGGCGCGTGAAGGCATAAGAAATGCGAATTATATGTGTTTTTTAACAATAAAATATAAAATGGGTTTGTTTGTTTCCTTAGCAGTGTTTTAACATTTTTTTTCCAATTCGGATTGAAAGCATATGAGCAATTTAGTAATTTTCCGCAAATCTTCTATTAATCTAAGATAAATTAAAAACATTTTCTTAAATAAACATAATTGAAAAAAAGGAACTTTACTATTTAAACTGTTTACATCATACTTAATTAATAACATCCGACAAGAGAGAGAGAGAGAGATATATATTAAAATACATAAGTATGTAAACAAAAAAATTAAAAATAAATTTAAAAATTTACAACCATTTACAATAAAATGAGGGATAAGGAATTAAATGTTTTTTTTCTTTTTGACCAATAAAACAGTATAAATTAAAACTTTTGCTGTTCTTTTTCCACTTAGCCTAAGATATATGAAATAATTTTACAAAATTTAAAACATACTCGCAGTTAATACTACTAAATTCTATAATGTTATACAAAAAATAAAATAATAATTTTTTACTCTTCACTCTTATTTGTTTCATTTTATGGATATGAATTTCCCGTGTTTTTTCTAACTCGTTGTTGGATTTCTTTCTTTTACTTTTTTGGGGATAAACTTGAACTGGCTGACGCTGTAGATGAATCCATATTGTCACAAATGCTATCATCACAGGCAGCATCTTCGGCATCGGTATCAGTTGTTTTCTCCAATAGAACTGACATTGCCTTCAAATTGCTTGGTTTCTCTTCGTCGCTGTTGATGTTGAGAATGGTGTTGTCGTTCATGCGATGGTAATGTGGTTTGAATGAAGTACTGGGCCGGGAGTAATCCAAATGATCATATTCATCTGGGGAGAAAATATCAATGCCTGGTTTTGAAATGAGCACAGAAATTATATTAAATGTGATAAAAGTAAATGAACTGATATTTTTTTTAAGACGTCTTACCATCAGGAAATAATTTCTTTCGAAATTCCTTAACTGAAGATGCGTTTGTTTAAAAAAAGGACATGGGAAGAAATTAATATAAATATTCATGCAAAAATCAGAGTAAATATTGCAAAACAATTGGGGATAGGTGTGGTTTAAAAAAAAATAGAAATACAACCAAAAAGCAACAAAAATAAAGTTTCAAATGCCTCCATCCGGATAACATTCAATATAATATTCTTATAACGGATGGATAACTTGAAAGTGAAAATGATATGGTTTAGAGTAGACCATCTGAACTGGAGCAATGCAGGTGTGGTAAACTTGTTCTCATTTATGGCTGGAAAATAGACTTTTCCGAGTGAGACTACGTACTGAATATTCAGGATTTAAAGAAATAAATGCTGGTGTTCCACAAGGAAGCGTTCTTGGCCCAATGTTATTCGTCCTTTATATTCGAGATATACCTCAAAAAGAAGACGTCAGGATAGCAAAATTTGTTGATGATACGGCCATACTTGCATCATCCAGCTCAATTGAAAGAACAACCGAAAAGCTACAGAAAACTCTTGACAAAATAACAAACTGGACGAAGAAATGGCGCATTGTTCTAAACGAGTCCAAACCAACACATGTTAACTTTACTTACAAGAATGTTAACAATCTACCCATCTTTATTAACTCGGTTCAAATACCGTATGCTACCGAAGCAAAGTATCTAGGAATGACTCTTGATGCTAAGCTTAAGTGGCACGTTAAAAAAAAAAAAAAGACGAACGAGAACTAAACTGGCTAATTGGAAAATATTCCAATCTAAGTACTTATAACAAACTGCTTATCTACAGCTTCCTTCTTGGCAGCAATATTATACTGAAGGAATCAGTGGGCGAAGAGGAATGATAAAGCAGCGTAATGAAAAGATTCTTCGACACAAATATTTTTTCTGGCAGGCTAAGGATGGACTGAGGTGTTGGTGCTGCAGTTAATCAAAAAATGCATCCGGAGGCTCAACACAAAACTTGTTCGTCTTTCACTTACATAAGGTTCATAGTGTTGTAAAATGTACAAAGCAGGAAAGCAGGAGTGACGAGGAAGTCTTCACCTTAAGAATACAATTTTCGACAAAATACAGCGTGGCCAACTTAGCTGATCCTTCCATGAAGTAAGAAGATATTTGGGAAGCCATTTCAAAAGGCAACAGCATGCCACGCTCAAAACTGGCATAAGAACTCTTGGATCAAATAAATTCAACGACCCCTACAGATGAACCAATCCAAAACTGAGAGGTCCACCGATGATTTCTGAGGTCAACAACTCAGCGAACCCTACAAGTCCAAGGCGAAGTGATGAAATGGGAGAGTTGTGGGCCCGGCCAAAATCATTACAATCGTCGGTTAAAGAAGAAAGAAAGCAAGAATCAGCGTTTCGTAGCGATTTTGTTGAAGCAGTAATTTTCTTCTGGGCGTCAGGAAACGACTGACTTACAACACTGTGATACCATATAAGTTCTGTGAGAAGTTTCTCACTAATTGAAAAAGTTGAAGCTCTGAATAAAGCGATGGTTATCAGAATCGAAGAAGAATTTTCCTAAGAGTAATATACGTCTTTGGGAGAGAGCTGGGCATGAACAAAGAAGGTGCGGAATGGTTTTCTCTTCCTCTTGGACAAAAGCAACCTCTGCAAAATCATTAGAGAAGACACCGTGCCTCGTGGCATGTCTAACCTATAAGGCAGCGTCCAGCGATGACACCAATCAAGGAGCTAATATTCAATTTGCTTAGAGTCAACAAACAAAAAACAGAGAATCGTTTCAAATCTAGAATTGGCCAGATCTGCTTCGTCGCTTGGCAAGTATTGAAACCAGTCCATCTGTTGTTTGTTTTCCCCCATTGGATCTTACTTCAGCATAAGTAAATATGTAGTGATGGGTATACCAATTTTTTACCTTGTGAGGTGTGATTGGTGTTGTAGATAAGTTTTCTGGCGAGTTCATCGGCTTTCTTGGGATGTCTCTGTGTACCGGCACCCAAAAGAGGTGGATATTAAGCTGTTCTACCATCTTCATGAGATACATTCGACAGTTTTGGCCAGTAACAGAGTTTATGAAAACAAACCAAGTGATTCGAGGCCAGCCTGACTGTCTGGAAAGATGCGGATATCCGATGAGGATATCCGTTTTCCTTGATTCAAGATAGACCTCTTCGACTGCCAAAATGTCCACTTAGAACATGATTAAATGGTCTAGGAGACGGAAAGAGAGACTAAAATATAGTCTGCCTGAGTATACAACGCCACGGTTTTTCAGCCATCAGTAATCATAATAATACAAAAGCCGATGAGGACGCTTTAGGCTGCTTCGAGAGAAATATTCTCCGAGTTTTTTTGTTTTGTTGGTCCCGTATGCATAAACGGAGAGTGGAGCAGAAGATACAATGAAGAACTGTACCGACGGTACAGCGACACAGACCTAGCCGAAAGAATAAAAATTCAACGTCACAGAGGGCTGGGTCATATAGAGCGGATAGACATTAATGCTCCCGCCCGGAAAATCTTCGATTCTACCCCAAAATGACGGCGCAGTAGAGGAAGAATGAGACTCAGGTGGCGCACACAAGTGGAAGTGAACCTCAACCGACTCCACGTGCGAAACTGGAGGCAGCTAGCTAGGGACCGAGCTGACTGGAAAAGATTGTTGGTTAATCCACTAGGTCCACCCGGACAGTAGCGCCACCTTAGGTATGGTAAATTAATAAATATAATAATAATAATATTCAACTATGTGTCCCCAACGGCAGCGCTCATATCCCCGAAGTGGGTTACTGACTCCGGATTCTCCGGTTCCTTTTGTCCAAGGAATCCAACAAAGGACCTGGCCCTCCAGGTTGGGGGTTGTGCGTGGGGTTAACAACCCTGCCACGGAAAAAAGAAAAAGTTGCGAAGCGACCAATAGCCTCGGAAAAGGACGGATTTACTGTTGACGACCCGGAAAAACGAATCAAGGACAACGACCTTCGGATCTGCACGTGGAATGTTAGAACTCTTAACAGACCACGTGCATCCAAACAACTAGCGGAGGCCCTAGACTGCTACAGAGCAGGAATTACTGCCATCCAGGAAGTGCGATGGAATGGGCCGGGCAAAAGGAGGATGAAAAACTGTGACGTGTACTACGGTGATTGCGTAAGAAGACCACAGCGTTTATTTGGGTGCGGATTCGTCATAAGCGGTAGACTTAGACAAGAAGTCTTGGGCTTTCGACACGTAAGTGAGCGACTTGTGACAATCCTTATCAAGGCTAAATTCGCCAACATTAGCCTAATATGCGCTCATGCCCCCACAGAGGACAAAGATGACGCCACCAAGGATGACTTCTATGAGCTCCTCGACAAAACCTATGAGCAATGCCCTAAATACGACGTTAAGATCGTACTAGGCGATTTTAATGCCAAAATAGGTAAAGAGGAAATCTTTGGTAGGACTGTCGGAAAACATAGCCTACACGACACAACGTCTGAAAACGGACTTAGGCTAATTGACTTCGCAGCGGCACATAACGTCACCATTGCAAGCACACGGTTTCCTCATCTCGATATACACAAAGGGACTTGGCGACACCCAGATCAAAGAACCGTCAATCAGATTGATCACGTTGCGATCGATGCAAGACACGCCTCCAGTATCTTGGATGTTCGCACCTTCCGAGCAGCTAACATCGACTCGGATCACTACCTTGTTGCAGCAAAGGTAAGAATGCGAATAACCCGAACTCCACAACAACGGAGTAATACTGTGAGGAAGTATGACGTCGGAAAGCTGCAATCGCAAGAAACCGCCAGAACCTATGCCGATCGAATATCCCGTAACCTCTCAAGAAATCCAGTACCGCCAGCATCAAGTGCCGAAGATCAGTGGCAACACTGCCAACAAGCCATCAGAGACGCCGCAACTGATGTGCTAGGTTTCACCAGACCACCACCACGAAACCTCTGGTTTGATGGCGAATACAGGCAGGCCCATGCAGCCAAACAAGAGACATATAAAGCGGCGCTGGAAAGAAAGACGAGAGCTTCTCGCGAGCTTTACGAGCAGAAAAGACGGGAAGAACACGGGCTTCTCCAAAAGAAAAAGAGAGAGCATGAGAAGCGCGCGATCGAAGATATTGAGAGATGCTACTCCATAACAACGTGCGGAAGTTTTACCAACAGGTAAAAAGAACATGCCAAGGAAAAAAATCCCGCACAGAAGCCTGTAGAGATAGGAATGGAAACCTCGTAGTAGAGTCACAGTCGGTGCTGAGTACGTGGAAGGACCATTTCTGCAGACTGTTAAACGGCGATGAAGGCCAAAATCCCGCTGTCAGGCAGAATGAACCATTCAACATGGATGATGACAGACAAAACTTCCGTCAACCTGACCAAAATGAAGTAAGGATAGCAATATCTAAACTCAAAAAACAACAAAGCTGCTGGACCCGACGGACTACCCGCCGAACTTTTTAAAGCGGCCGGAGATGACCTGGTGGAGTGCATACACCAACTCATCTCTAAAGTTTGGTCAGAAGAAAGTATGCCTGATGAATGGAACCTCAGCATCGTTTGCCCGATCCACAAGAAAGGAGACCCTCTAAACTGCGCCAACTATAGAGGAATAAGTCTCCTGAATATCGCCTACAAGATCCTCTCTGCCGTACTATGTGAACGCCTGAAACCTTTCGTCAGCAACCTGATTGGCCCCTATCAGTGTGGTTTCAGACCAGGAAAGTCCACAATCGATCAAATGTTCACGCTACGGCAGATCCTGGAAACCACCCAAGAATTCCAAATTGATACCCACCACCTCTTTATCGATTTTAAGGCCGCGTACGATAGCATTTATAGAGACGAGCTATACAGAGCCATGTCAGGTTTTGGCATTCCCACAAAACTCGTCCGACTGTGCAGGATGACGATGGAGAACTCTCGCTGCTCCGTCAAGGTTGGTTCTGACCTCACAGAAGCTTTTGACGTCAAAAAAGGATTCCGACAAGGTGATGCGCTATCGTGCGATTTCTTCAACTTAATACTTGAAAAAATTATAAGAAACTCGCAAGTCACTTATAGTGGGACAATTTTTTTCAAGTCTGTGCAATTGCTAGCATACGCTGACGACATAGACATCATTGGCAGAACTCGGCGAGCTGTCACTGGAACGTTTGCTAGCATTGAAGCTGAAGCGGCTAAGATGGGACTAGCAGTCAATGAGGCCAAAACAAAGTACCTGCTGTCCACAAAAAAGGACACACAACACCGGCGGATTGGACAAAACATCACAATAGACAGGTACAACTTTGAGGTAGTTAGGGACTTTGTGTACCTCGGATCCGCTATAACATCTGACAACAACATCTCGTCAGAAATAAAGCGAAGAATTACTCTTGCCAATCGCTGTTTCTATGGGCTAGGAAGGCAATTGAGTAGCAAAGCCCTCTCTCGAAAGACAAAGGAGACTCTGTATAAGACCCTAATCATCCCAGTCCTGCTCTATGGCGCCGAGGCATGGACTCTATCTAAAGTGGATGAAGATATCCTTAGTCGTTTCGAGCGTAAGATTCTTCGGAAGATTTTTGGCCCTATCTGCGTTAACGGGCTTTGGAGGAGAAGGTTCAACCAAGAACTATACGAGCTGTACAGCGACATTGACCTGGTAAAAAAATACGCATATCACGTTTAAGATGGCTAGGTCATGTAGAGCGAATGGACAACAATGTAGTAGATAGAGAATTAGGTGACTATTTTCTAACTTAAAACCCACGGACGGCGTCTAGCTTGCAACGCAACTGATTTTGAAAAATTGCAACCCAACTGAGATTTGACCTCACGATCTCTGGGTTCACAAGCAAACATCTTACCTACTGCACCACTGTCGTATAGAAATGAATTTAACCATGATTCATTATCCAAAGTGGATCTTAGTGGAATGGTAATTTCAAACGTTTTTTTCTCGGAAATCCATTGGTGGATGGTGTAGTCAGGATAACTTGGGATTCATCTGAATAAGTCAGAATGTTGGTATGACCAATAAAATTGTTAATCTATTGAGAAATGTCTCCGAGACGAATGGCTGTACTCGTCGACATTTGTTAACTATAAATATCGGTTATTACGTCAATGATGACTCCACTCCGTACTTGAGTATTGTCCTGATGACTGCTGTGTGTAGCCAGTAGGGTATAAGAGGATATAGCAGTGGACATTTATTTCAGATGGCTTTTTTGCAATCTGATCCAGCTGATAGACAAAATGCTTCTCTGAATGTCAATGCTGTGTTTCGCTTGGAACATGGAAGTTAGTTCAACCGTAGGATGCTGTCTAACAGTGACCTCTTCCAAAAACCCTAAAACCCAATTGAAAGTCTTTAAAATTTACCAGGAGAATGCAAGCTTGTATAAGTCGGGGTTAATTGGTTCATTTTGAGTGACAATCAGCCAGCGTATGGGTTAGTTTGGCATAACGAAGTTGGTTGCGGGGCGGAAGGCTAAAATTTAATTTAATTTAATTTTGGTGGGGGCAGCACCCCCATTTGGCTTATTGCAAGCTACAAAACTAAAACCAACTTAAGGCTAGGTTAAGAGTTATGATATCTAAATGGGAAGGTTGGGACAGTTATTGAGGCGTAACTTTAGGTTCGGTGTACTAATGTTTAGGTCAAAATATTCAGCAATCGAATTTACACTTCGCAGGATACGTGTAAGAGTTTCATTAGAGCCATAGGAGGTACGGTGGGAGGGTATAAAGAAAAGTCTAGGATTTCTAAGATTGCGGGGGTTAGTATTGAAGAAAACGGAATTATATGATGAAGGACAGTCAAACGGAACCAGAAAAGAATATCGGCAACCAATCTTCGTTCTTCTAGAGTTTTCAGATTAATAAGTTGCCCGTCTCATGATATGGAAGTAGAATAAAAGGATCTTGCCATTGAAGGCCGCGAAAAGCGAAAAGAAGAAATCGTTTTTGAATGCTTTCTATTCTGGAAATATGAACGTGGTGGTATGGGCACCAAACTTAGGAAGCATACTCTAGGAGAGGTCTAACGAATGTTATATATAGGGAGCGATACACATAAGGGCTGCAGAATTCTTTAGACAATCGTTTTACGAAACCTAGAGTTGAACTAGCCTTCTGTATTATTTCATCGATGCGTAATCGAAAACTAAGCTCAAGATCACATAAAACACCGAGATCTCGGATCGAATCAATGATGGGAATGGATTGATTGGAGATAAAATATTGACGGGGAGGTAAAACTATGCGTTTACATGAAAAAGTTATCGATTGGCATTTTTCCACGTTCAGTTCTAGGCAATTTTTGCTACACCAAATTGAAAAGCGATCAAGATCTAATTGAATAAGATTTGAATCATTTACTGAAGATATGATTTTGAAAATCTTAGTATCGTCAGCATATAATGAGATATTGGAATGCTTTATTATCAATTCGATGTCATTAATGGTAAGGATGAAAAGGAGAGGGCCTAAGTAAGCGCAGCAAACAAGGTCTAGAGAATGATAGTCCTTCAGCTGTCAACAATATATTAACTATGCCATGCAAACTATGATCCCTCTGAGGTTAACTTTTAAAGGTTTGTGGAGCAACAACTTCACACATCTGCCATCTATACCCTACTTAAGTCTAGACTTTTTGAATAAAACAAAATTCTTTACCTATTCCTCACTGAATACTTCATTGAACTTGTATTCTAAAAAAAACTTATTTTGTAACAAAATAGCTATACTTCGAATAAAATTGTACTTCCTTACGAATTTTAAATTAGTTTAAACTTACCAGGATCTTTATATCCTTCTTTCTGTTTAATTTCATCGTAAACATGCTCCTCTTTGAGTGCATCTTCAATACTATTATAAACATTGGGATTCGTGGAATCGGCATTAAGATTTTTCTGCAACATATCGCTCTTGTAATTAACCGTATAAGAATCAGCTATAAAACAAAACAAAATTATCAATAAGTCCTCCAGAGAAAAAAAAACATTATCTCACCTCTACCACTTGCATTGGAATCGTCTCCATACTCAGAGTTCGTACGATCTAAATTATTCATTTTAGGACGCAAATTATTTAGCAACCTGGTGTCTGGACCTTGGAATCCATACACAGGGTTATCGAAGTTATGTCGGTCCGGATATGTTCCATGCGGATCGGTTATATACTGAACATGTTGGATTTCTGTTTTCAAACTCGAAACTCGCCGACGATAGTAGAAAACAATTGCAACAACAATTGCAACAAATAGAATTGCCAATACTAGACCCCAAGCAAGGCCGGCTTTACTGGCTGTTGAGAAAGAAAAACATTGTAAGTCCGACAAAAGTGATTGAAAACTTACATTCAATAGTAGCTTCTTGGATTCTCTGTTCAGCTGCTGGAATATCACAGTTCTTTCCCTTATATCCTCGACGACAAACACATCCTTCTGTGATGTGACACTGGAAGTTCTGACTGGGGCAATCACATACATGTTTGCAATGTTCTCCATAGAATCCCTCAGGACATACTGAATTTTACAAAGAGATTGTAATGTTTCAGAGATGAATTATCATAAAACTTAACTTTACAAACCTTCATCACATCTAGTGCCTGTGTAACCGGCTAGACAAATACAATAACCATCGTTCTCTCTGCATTTCTCTGCAAATGCACATTGGCACCGATGGGCACAATTCAAACCATAGAAACCCTCCGGACAAGATTCATTACAATTAGCGCCAGTCCAACCGGGCAGGCACTGGCAATGGCCATTGATATGGTTACATTCGCTCCCATACTTGCAGTTACACTTGAGACCACATCCTGGTCCATATAAACCTAATGGACATGGATGCTCACAGGTCATTCCAACATAGCCAGGTCTGCAGACATATTCTCCAGTTATGTGATCACAGCTTTTGTTACCTAAGAAAGTATACATATGTATGTTAGAATCGTACGACAAGATTTATATTTTTTTCTTTTTCAAAACTCACCATGAATTATATCTGGACACTTCTCCTTGCATCCAGCGCCATAGAAACCCTTTTGGCAAGGTTTCGAACAATCATCTCCAGTCCAGCCCTTGGAGCATATACATTTGCCAGTCTCAGCATCGCATGAAGAATTATTCATACACCTGCAAGCTTGTTCGCAATTTTCACCATAATAGCCAGGTGGACATTGTGTTTCACAATGGACTCCTAAACAACGTCCGTGTTTGTACGTGTTTGCCAAAGGAAACCCACCAACATTTAAACGGCCAACAAAACGTTAAACAGAAACAAAACAAAAACGAAACACAATGCAAAAAACATTAAATTAATTTAAAATTAAAATAAACAAAAAACAGAGAAGATAATGAGCAGGATATGAAATGGATTGATGATCATGAATTTATGTATTTTATGCGTGTGTGTGTGTGGGTGCGGTGTTTTAAAAATAAGGTTCATGCGGTGTACTGAAAATTACTACTAGCGCTTTGCTCTGGAAAGCAATATTTCTTGAAATATATGCAGAGCCTAGAATAAGAAGTCATGCTGGAGTTCTTTTCATCTAAAGAACATTCTCAGACCAACAAGCTTTATAAGTTAAAGTTGTAAATAAAAGCAGTTCGCAAAAAAAGGTTGTACATGCAGATAAATAAATTAAAGGCTCACAGAGAAGCTGAATCCTTTCAAAAATACATTCTCAAAAATTTCTTGATATAATGAAAATTTATATTTAAGATAAATAAGTTACGTAACCCATCCTGACAGAACCGATTTTGATAAAATGTATTTATTTTAGCCATGTTAACACAATGTGCACATTTGCTCTTCCTGAATTCGGTTTAGATAAAAGTTGGGGACCTGACTTCGAACACAACATGTAATTAGGAAGGGTGGGACAGAAGATGTCGATAAACATTGGTTTTGAATGCTTTCAAATCGAAACGGCAAGGGAAAATTTCGCCCGATAAACTATTCCATATTCTTGTTGTTGGGCTTAAAAAATAATCTATTTATTTCACAGTACGCCCGAAATTGGGTTCAAGCTTGGACTGATGAGAATTCCGAACGAGACGAGTGTAACGGATGAAATTTTCGATGAGGAGGAATGCAGCTGGCTTTTGTTTTATAAAATAAACGATAAAATATGGAAAGACATGCAACATAGAGATAGTTTTAATTTCTATTAAGCACCTGCCCAGAGGTGGGAATTATACTCGAGACCGGGGATTAGAAGTAACAGGCAGAAGATCATATATAAAAATGAGGAAGATAGTTAATCTTCGAAGGAACAGAGCCTTGTGACACACCAGCATTTATTTTGTGGGATTCAGACTTGAAATTGCTTAATACAATTTGTATTGTCTAGAAGATAGCTTCTAATATAACGAACAAGAGTATGATAGATCCCAAAAGCACGCATTTTCGATAAAAGAGCTTGATGCCAAAGTCTATAAAATGCCTTAGAAATATCAAGAGCAATAATTTTACTTTCACCAAAGAGATGCAAAGTTTTGTTCCAATGTTCGGTGAAATATGCCAACAGATCAACAGTGGAACCATTGCTACGAAAGCCATACTGTTGGTCATGAAGAAGCTTTCGGTCTTGGAGATATTTGTCAAGCTAACGTTTAATCAGCGTTTCCGTGACTTTAGAAAAAAAGGGTCGTAAGTTTTATGGGTCGGTAGGAGGAGAGGCCGAAGAGGTCACCTATCTTAGGGACAGGCTGGACAAATGCTGTTTTCCATCTTCTAGGGAAGATTCCAAAATAGTAGGGGCAATGGAAAAGCTTACGTCAGTTAGAGGCGAGGCAAATTAATTGTTATTATAAAGCAGCAAGGAACCAAATATCACGTTCTACATAAAGGTAGGCTTTCCGATGAGTTTGAAGTCCAAAGTGGAGTCAGACAGGGCTACATATTGTCGCCAACACTGTTTTTGTTGATGATAAACGATGTTCTACGCCCAGCCTTGTAGGAAAAGGAGGATTTCGATGGACTCTGACATTCTACCTGAAGCACCTTGATTATGCGGACGACGCGACGTATGCTTACTCGCTCATAGGATTAAGGAATATCCATCAAATGACAACAAGGGTGGAGAAAGAATTTGAGGTTGAAAATCAATACCGGCAAAACAAAGATGATGAGGCTTGGAACCCAGTCATGGTCTGCAATAAATATTTATCAACAGCCGGTAGAAAAAGTACCGAACTTTCAATATCATCTGTACCCAAGGCCGAACCGAACAAGACATCAACAGCCTTATCGGGAGAGCAAAGGCTGCTTTTGGTATGTTGAAAATTATATGGAGGAGAAACTCGCTCGGGTAAAGAACCAAGCTACGACTGTATTGCTCCAATATTGTATCCGTTCTGCTATTTGGATCTAGCACTTGGAATGTTACATCAGCTGTCACGGGCAAACGTTCGTAACTATGTGTCTTCGAACATCCTTAGGATTTGCTGGCCCAATCGAATATCTAACGAAAATCTGTACAGGCGAACGGGTCAGCAACACATCGACTCTTATTATACGACAGCGAAAGTGGCAGTGGATTGGAGACACGCTTCGAAAAGGTAACGACTGTATTGAAAATCAAGGAATGCAATGAAATCCGCTAACACAATAAGAAGAGTTGGGCGGCCGAAAAGCACATGGTGTAGAACAGTCGAGGAGGAATCAGCAGAACAAGGGACGAGTTGGAAGAAGCTGAAACAAATTCCCCGAAATCGCACACGATAGCCCGTAAGCGTAGCGCGTACTTGAAGCTTAATAGGTCTTAGGACCTAAATAGTAAGTAAATTGTGGCTTTCCCAGTGTGGACGAACACTTCTTCATTTGTGTATGCCAAGACTTTTGAGAACTCTTGCTACTGTACGAGTCCAAAAAAATTTGTCCCATGGACAAATTTAGGTTCTCAACTATAGGAGGGCCTCACAGCAGCGAAATGAATTGCGACAAAGTTTGCCTTCTCTGAAAAAGTAGCAATTGGCATGCCATTGATGATCGATGATTGTTGCAACCGAAGATGATGAAGTTTTTAATTTTAATTTTAAGAAACAAGTAGAATAAGGGCGGCTTGCCCAGAAACATCCGGTATTCGAGTTGGCTCATTGATTAACTGGGTAATGTAGTATAAACCAGCAAAGTTCTCGAAATAACTTGCTCCGCGTGCTGTATGACCAGAATATTGGCTCGAATTGTATGAATTGAAATTACCCTGAGGAAAAAAATAAGTTATGGAATTTGAAGAAAATGTAATTTTAATTTATTAAACATTTAATGATTAAAATTCTTTACTAAAAAATTCAAATTGAAACCAACGTAAGGAAAACTGTTTGGAATATTAATAAGTCTTACAGCCTGATACTCGCATTTTAAGCCCACATGCTATAGCCCAAAACCGGAAATAAATAAGATGCCCTTGCCCTGGCCTATCATTAGCACTTTGCGTGAAAGCTGACATGAATATTTTGTGTCTATTTAAACTTGAAGCTGGCAGTAAAGTCTCAAAATCACCCATCACCAATAGTGACTAATCGAAGTGTTATGTGTTCTAATAGTATTAATGAGCTCGATAAATGATTTAATTAAATTAAAATGAATGTGCAACTTTAGTTATGATTATGTTAAGTGTAATATGAATAAAGTTAATGGTGATGAAATGAAATGCCTTTTCTTGTATGCATTGCACGTACCTCCCCATTCAGATTTGCAAATACATCGCCCATCGACGGCATCGCATGCAATCGTATTATTGAAATCACAGTCGCACTGTTGCTCACAGCCATGTCCGAAGGTTCCGAAGTCACATTTACGTTCGCATTTCTTTCCAGTGAAGCCGGCGGCACATGTACAGGCTCCTTAATATATTATAAATGACGATTTAAACACAAGTTCCATAGGATTATGTTAATATCTACCATTTTCTGGATTACAGGATGCATTATTCTTGCAGTCACACACTCCACGACAATCTTTTCCATAGTGATTCTCTTCGCACGGTCGATCACATTTGATGTTCTTCCACCCGGGCGTACAGAAACATTGTCCAGTCTCTGGATTACATTTGGCACCATTTTGACAATCACACGATTGAGAACAGTCTTGACCGTATTTGCCTTCATCACAGGTCTCCTCACATTTTGGTCCCCGGAAGCCGGGTGCACATAAACAAGTTCCATTGATGGGTGAGCATTTGGCGTTGTTCTTACACTCGCATGCGAGTTCGCAGTTTTTACCATATTTTAGGAATGTACAAGGACGATTGCACTCATAACTACTCCATCCAACGACGCAGTCACATTTGCCCGTCCACGGATGACACATCTCTGTATATTTCATCTCACAATCACAAGTTGCATTACAGTTCGGTCCGTATTTGTCTTCCGGACAAGTTCGATTGCTGCAATCCAGTCCAGTCCATCCGGGTTGGCAACTGCACTCTCCCGTAGCTGAGTTGCAAATAGCATCGTTCTTACACGCACATTCTTCCGTACAATTCAGACCGAATTTATTGTTTGGACATTGATCGAAACACTTCTCGCCCATAAAGCCAGGTGGACATTCACATTTGCCAGTGATATGGTGACACGAAGCATCACCATAACACTCACAATTCAACTCACAGTTTGGACCATAAGTTCCATTGGGACAACGATTGGCACAAACCGAACCAATCCAACCAGACGTACATTGACACTCACCACTGTGTGGATCACATTTGCCATCATTCTGGCAACGACAGTCTTGTTTACATTGACTGCCATGTTTGCCATCCGGACACTGGTCTTGGCATCTTTGTAAAAAGCAAATGTCAGCATCAAGATTCCAAGAAGAATTTTATATGCACAAAACAAACTTACAATGGTCCAGTGTAGCCAGGTGCACAGGTACACTCGCCGGATACATGGTGACAGCTGCCACCGTTTTCACAGCGACATTCTTCCAAACAATTGGCGCCATACCGATCGGGCGGACAGAATTCTTCACATTTTTTACCCACATAACCCTTGGCGCATTCACATGCGCCGGTGTAAGCTTCGCAGGTGCCCTTGTTCATGCATTCACATTCATTTTCGCAGTTTTGACCCCAACGACCAGGAGGGCAGTCTAGAAATTTGATTTGGAAATGGTTTTTTTTTAGTTTAATTAGGTTTCTAAGGTGTAATTCAATTTGGAAAAGCCAACACAGTGTTGTTAGGTGATATACAACCAAAAGTTGGTGGTACCACTAAGGATATGTACTTTTTTAGGGTTAGTGATAACATATAGGGACACACCGTGAGGGAAGTTAGTTAGTGAAAGTGGATTAGTGATAAGCCTGTGTTTTTAGGACTTTTCTTAACTCTCTAAAGGTATTTACAAAGTGTTTATAATTTCCTCATAATTTGCCCCTAGCACCTTGGATCAACATTATTTGGAACTCTCTACGAACTCCTTATCGAAATAAAAAGATTGTTGAACAACAGAAGATGACCTGGTGGAGTGCATACACCACTCATCTCTAAAGTTTGGTCAGAAGAAAGTATGCCTGATGAATGGAACCTCAGCATCGTTTGCCCGATATCCACAAGAAAGTAGACCCTCTAAACTGCGCCAACTATAGAGGAATAAGTCTCCTGAATATCGAATACAAGATCCTCTCTGCCGTACTATGTGAACGCCTGAAACCTTTCGTCAACAACCTGATCAAAGGTTCACGCTACGGTAGATCCTGGAAACTACCCAAGAATTTCAAATCGATACCCACCACCTCTTTATCGATTTAAAGCCCGCGTACGATATCATTTATAGAGACGAGCTATACAGAGCCATGTCTGGTTTTGGCATCCCCACAAAACTCGTCCGACTGTGCAGGATGAGGATAGAGAACTCTCGCTGCTCCGTCAAGGTTGGTACTGACCTCACAGAAGCTTTTGACATCATAAAAGGATTCCGACAAGGTGATGCGCTATCGTGCGATTTCTTTAACTTAATACTTAGTACCTGCTGTCTCCAAAAAGAGACACACAACACCGGCGGATTGGACAAAACATCATAATAGACAGGTACAACTTTGAGGTAGTTAGGGACTTTGTTTACCTCGGATCCTTTATAACATCTGACTACATCTCGTCAGAAGAAAAGCGAAGAATCACTCTTGCCAATCGCTGTTTCTATGGGCTAGGAATGCAATTGAGTAGCAAAGCCTTCTCTCGAAAGACAAAGGAGACTCTGTATAAGACCTTAATCATCCCAGTCCTGCTCTATGGCGCCCAGGCATGGACACTATCTAAAGCGGATGAAGATATCTTTAGTCGTTTCGAGCGTAAGATTCTTCGGAGGATTTTTGGCCCTATCTGCGTTAACGGGCTTTGGAGGAGAAGGTTCAACCAAGAAGTATACGAGCTGTACAGCGACATTGACCTCGTTTAAGATGTCTAGGTTATGTGAGCGAATGGACAACAAAAATGTCAAGGAAGACCTCGCCTTAGCTGGCGCGCTCAAGTGGATGACGACCTCAACCAACTTGGAGTGCGAAACTGGAGGCAGCTAGCCAAGGCTGGAGATGCATGTTGGTTGAGGCTCAAGTTCGTTCCGAACTGTAGGCCCCCTAAGTAAGTAAATGAGCAGCTATGATTTTATTAGCGCTTTCGTGAATATTGAGACGGAAGCAGCGACGTTGGTATAAGCAGTCGGGCAAAACCAAATATTCGCTGTTATCAAGGAGAGACGAACAACATTTTCTTTGAGGTAGTTAGAGACTTTGTCTGTCTCCGCTGACAAGTCAGGGAACAACCACCAGCACTGAGATCAAATGAAGAATACCTCTAAACAATCACTGCTTTTTCGGGCTAGGCAACTAAAGCGTTCCTCTATGAGACCATAATCTTCATATGCCTGCTGTATGGTGCTCAGGAATTTACATTATCAAAGGTCAAGTACAACGAGGAACTATACGGGCTGTACCAAGTACCACACAGACGAGAAGTAGATAAGACCAAGAATTTTGTGGCACACGCAAGTGGAAGAGGACCTATACCAATTTCACATGAAAAACTTGAGGCAGCTAGCTAGGGACCGAGCAAGTTAAGGGAGCTTGTTGGTTGTGGCCCAGGTCTTTACAGGACTGTAGCGCCACTTAAGGTAAGGTAAGGTAAAGTATATGAGCACCTGCCCAAATATCGACATATGAAATACCCCTCGGCACTGGTGCAATAGATAAGTTATCTGATTCCTAACGTATGCATTGTGGGTTCTTTCACCAGGTTGAGTAATATTCTTTCAAATTCCTAGTGGAAGCTTATCAACGCCCATTGGTTTAAAATAAGAAAATAATCACCTAATTCTCGATCAAAGGCATCGAAAATGTTATTTTTATGGTTCTAATTCTTCTTATCAGTGTCGTGCAACATTCTAAAAAAAAATGTGCTTTAGAAGCACATATTTAGAGTAGAATTTTTGCTTGAGCCTATGATGAAGTAACGCTGTAATAATAATTGTGGCCTTGCCAGCCTAGTGCTGGAAAATTTGATGCACCTTCAACGGTGATTCTAAAGAATTTTACAGTGTTGTTGTTAAGCCTCTTCAACGGGCTTATTTCATATCGGTATTAATATTGATCACCATGTTCTCGACATCATGGACATCGAACGGTAGGTATGCATCAGGAGGGACAGTCTCAGAAATCTGTTACAATGCGTTTTGGAATATGTTGGCGAGCTATCTCAAACGTTTGGAAACGCTTCCAAAACTAGAAGTGTTGCAACGAGACCCGGATCAAAAAGAATTAGATCCACAACACCCGAGAAGACTGGTACATCAGGATAATTCCACATCGAGAGCGTATCGTAACCACCCGGACCTTACAAAATGGCGTGCGACTTTCTACGGGCACACCAAAACTGATAGCGGCCCATGGCCCAATGGACAGACCGCTTAAGATACAACCGCCAGCATTCGGACTAGACCACGTTAATTTGAAAGTTTTCATTTTCTACAAACAAATGCAAGGTGAAATTGCGTTTTGCAGACCCATTCTTCCACGGGTCAACAACTGAGCTGATAATTTTGGATGAGGGGTACTGTAACTGCCGCCAGTTACAATGAGAAAGTAATACCACTTGTTATGCTCCAATTTGTGGTTTCGGAGAGTGGGCGTTGGTTTTGTTTTTATGCAAGTAAAATGCTTGACCGCAATCGGCCGGTATCCGTTATTATACAAAACAGCTCTTTCTAAAGTACTATTCACATGGGAGCCACCAACGAACGACGAATAAATAAATAAATGTGATTTAAAGCAGATTTTAAACCTGAATTCTTCACAAAATCAATGCCAAATGACCGAAATATAATATAAGATATGGTTTAGATTGCCAAGTTCTATTCGCATTCCACATACGATCCACAAACAAATTATTCGCGTGATAATAACCTTAAAATCACCTTTGTGTTTGTTTCCTTGGGTGCTAGCGACGAATAAAAAAGGCCATGTGATAGAAAAGTCAAAAAGGACGAAAGTTCGTTTATACATTAGTCGTTGGTCGCTCTCATGTGAATAGTACTTAAGGACAATTACGGTTTTGCCAAGACCAGCAATGAGTCCACACCTCAATCACTCACATCGAATTGATAAGTATGAAGAAGATAGCAGAAAGGAAGCAAAATGCAGACCCGGGACACCAGAACTTATGTTATGGATTTAAGACTTGACACCGTTCAATACAAATAAAGATGTTTAGAAGTTAATTTTATTACTAATTTAGTAATTTAATTATCAACATCAAAACGGACGCACTTTTGAAGACTGTCATGCAAAATGTATCAAATATTTTTAAAATAAAAAGTAAAATAGACTTAATGTCTCCAAAACAATAGGATTATCAGTGGACCACTTTTACGAAACTTGTATTGATAGTCATTGAGAAGCTTTGGTTATTCGAGACATTCTTTTAAACTGAGAATTTATCAGCATTTCCATAACCAATCAACAATGCAATTGATTGATAGTACGAGGACGAAAAAATTCGCTTTTCAGAACAGAGTGCACGAAACTTTTATTCACTCAAAATTAGAATATTAGGACAGATCTAAGAGGTTCTGAAAAGGTTTTGTCAGGAACAGATAACCTCTTCCCGTGGATTAGTGGTTGGTGTGTAGGACTGCTTTGACAAAGGGTAGGGGTTCGATTTCCCGTCGGAGCTACTTTTTTCCGGTTTACTGCTTGGAAATGACTGGGAGGAAATGACAAATCCTCCCAGAGTAAAATTTGCTTCAAAAATTGCATCTCACGCAGATTGATAACCCACACACAGGAATGGTTGAGAGTATAAGTCACTACGGCTTGGCTTCTTATGCAACTGTCGCGCCTTTAAATTTAGTTTATATAATATCTTTTGGACCATTATAGGTGGGATATACACAGACTATCGCATGTGTGTGTATCAGAATCTTTCAATAAGCGAAAAAAGATTACTTCCATAAATTCATTTGCGATTTCGAGCATATGCAATCAAATCAGCTTCTTGCTTTTAATTTGAACCTAGATTCAAGGAAGATTCTCCGGGTGATTTTTGGTCCCGTATGCATTAACGGATAGTGCAGAAGAAGATACAATGAATAACTGTACCGGCTGTACAGCGACACAGACATACCCAAAAGAGTAAAAATTCAACGTCTCAGATGGTTGGGTCATATAGAGCGGATGGACATCAATGCTCCGGCCCGGTAAATCTTCAAATCCACCCCAGAGGGACGGCGCAGTAGAGGAAGACCGAGACTCAGGTGGCGCACACAAGTGGAAGAGGACCTCAACCGACTCCACGTCCGAAACATGGAGGCAGCTAGCTAGGGACCGAGCCAGCTGGAGAAGCTTTTTGGTTGAGGCTCAGGTCCACCCCGGACTGTAGCGACATCAAAGGTAAGGTAAGGTAAGGTAAGGATTCCAGGACGAAGATGAATCGCATACGTTGTTTATAAAACGGCCAAATATTTGTATCTACCTTTGCGAATTGTGGTATCTTATTATATATCATTGTAACGAATATGAGCCCTAAGGTCGGTGTTGTTTTTTTAACAACAGGAACTTCAACCCTGAGCCTAATAGCATCTTTTTAACTTCAATCAAACACTGAGTTTTTTCTTAAGATTAAATAGTTTAGTCTAAATCACTATAGAGGTTCGAGGCGATGAAGCAAGAAAATATAGGTTTAAGTACTGACTACGTATGTGGAAGGGTTTCATTTTTAAAAGAATATTACTTTCTTTGATGATGGATTGTGTGCAGCAGTTTCACCGTTCTTGAATTAATTCAAACTAAATTGGTTTACTAGAAAAAAAGCTCTTAGCAAAAGCATGATATTCTGTAAAGATTCGAACTCTTAGGAAATAAATGAAATTTACTAAATTAAAAGCATCTTCTATTCAGAATGATAAACTAAGTGCGAAAATGTGAAAACATGTAAAAAAAAGCTGCGTTCGACAAAAACTATAAAAGAAAAGCGGAACAAAATTGTAAATATTAAAAATAAAAAGCAAAAAAACAACAATTCTTCAACAAAATCAAACAAAACCCACACAAGTTAGTAACAGTATTTTTTTAAGGAATCCCATGAGTGTACAATACACGAACATTGGATTGGAGAAAACCATTAACTATTTTTATATACTTACTTATATCACATGCAGGTCCACCGAAACCATGTTCACATTTACACTTATTTGGTGCAACGCAGGAACCATGTTGACATTTAATATGGCATACAGGGAGGCATGCATTTCCTTCAGGATTAAGTTCGTAGCCCTCTATAAGAAGAAAAAACAAAAACAATAAAAGTTTCAAAAAAAAAAAAAAAAAAAAACAATGATAGTTGTTACCGCAACAGTCTTTAACAATACGGGATTTGGACAGGATTTGAGTTTTGTTGACTTTCTTCGTTTTCAGTTTGTAGGTGGAACACCGTGGTGGTACATTCCAGCACCAAATCGACACTCTCTCCTGAAACGATTGCATTTCCGTTGTCGTAACTTCGACATTGTAACTGAAAGGAGTGAGTTTTTGGGAAATTCCGTTATAAGATGCTCAGATAGAACAAAACCACACAATACTTACTTTTCAGATCTTTTGCAGACATGAGGACCCTCAAGTTCGGAATCGTCAAGTACTTCAGCATTAATACTGAATATCGCAGTGCATATTCCTAGTGCCAGCACTAGGTAAATGAATTTTATTAGATTTGTATTCATGTTTCCATTTAGTTGTGAATTTATATGGAATGAATGATGATCTCCTGGACAGGTTTTTGTAGCGGCTTGAGAAGAGCTTCCCTCGAATGCAAAAATTCGATTGGATTTTTTTTTCAATCCCGCAGCGGCAGTGTGGAGTTTTTTCTGCTATTAATTTTATTTGTTTAGCATTCTTGTCTCGAAAATCTATTTACAGACCATATCTGGAATAAAAAAAGATGGTTTGAGATAAATTTTATGAAGATAAAGATATTAATGATATTTATTAAAAAAAATATATTTTGAGATATGCATCTTGACAAAGATGCATGTGCGTCACTTTACCAGAATATAATCTGGCCTAGACGATAAAGGTCTAGTCTAGTCTAAGAAAGACATAAGGTTCTAAAAGGTAAAACTTCAAAGAAGAGGAGCACATCAGCGATAAACTTGAAGGTTTCTTATGGAATGTGTTTGTGATTCCTCAGTTCTGATCATATTTACGTCGGGCCGAAACTAGTGGAAAGCGCTATCACTTAAAGTGCGAAGTTCCAACACCAACTCCTAGTTCTAGGAGTTCTGAAAAAATTAACACATAACATAACGATGACAGAGAACCTTTAAAGAAAGGGAAACAATAACAATTACAACCCAGTAATTTAAAAAAATATTTATATTATTCTAGATTTTGTTTGTAAAAGCCCTATAATAACAATTGAACCATAAAACGGTCTGTTATAGTCATTAACATCACGCAAATTGACAAAATTGCTTCCCATTCTTATGAGATGACTAACGGTGGTAATGCTAGGTTTTGTTTCAAGGTCCAAGAGACACCCCAATCATGCAAATTTCAATGTCATGTGAATTGTGGTAGCAATAGACACAAGCACGGGAGTAAGGACCTAGTGGTTTTTTGGTCTTCACCATTCCTATGGATGCTTTGTGTGTTAGAAGATATGAATTGGACTAATTTATTTTGTTGATGCAACAGGTAGGTTATATGTTTTTATTGAAACAAAAAATCTTAAGACATCATTTCGATAATTTCTAAGGAGCTTTTGTAGCAAATATAATAACAATATCCAAATATAAGGCCAACAATAAGTGTTCCAGCAATTGGAACTAAATTCCGCGACACATAGTTGCACCATTGGTACAGAACGTATCTCCTTTGTACCAAAAATACAGCAACGCGATTGAAAAGATCCAAAGCTGATAGAAATATCAAAGCCAGAAGAAAGATAATAATTGTGCTAAGTTGGACTATTTTTTGATAGAATAAACTTTTCAAAATTATTTTGGATAAGTTTGGCGACAGCTCATAGAGAAACAATCGATTTCTTAGGGTCTCGATGGTGTTGAATTTCTCATCAAAATATGCTGGATTGCTGTATTCTTCATCGGAATCGGATCGATTGTAAGAAGAGAGATGAAAGGATCTTGGAGATGTGATTTGAAACATTGATGAGTCGCCTTCATAATTTCCAGAATAGTTTGACGGAGGAAGAGTAGTGTAAGTGCTGGAAATAGAAATCAAATTTGGTTTTCGAAAGCTATGGGATATATTGAAGCGAACCTGTGAAGAATTTGTCTGGGAAGTTTGCGTTTGTAGATTTCTGGAGTATTGTACTCGTATGTTCGCATGATTAGTTTAAACAATTTTTTTTGTTCTACTTCAAAATTCATGAACGAACTATTTTTTTTTTGTTTTTAATTTTACAGGAAACAATATGGAGATTAGTTTTTGAAAGAAAAGTATACTCAAATGTAGGTCATCATGACTTGTAACAACGGTTGCGACTTAGTATTTTATTTGATATTTTGTCTTGATTGATGTCGCACTTGAAAATCCGATGTGATGGCAGTAAAAAAGATTCCTTTAAAGCATGGACACCTTTTGGGTTTCAATTTTGTTTGTTGTCATAGTTGATGTAAAACAATTTTTCAGAGTATTTTCAAAGAGATGAACAATAACATATGTTAGCTTAGATTCAACACTTGCAACTTGCTCACTATAGAAAAAAATACGAATTTTGTCTCTATTTGCTTGTTTTGGACAAAATTTTTGAGAAAAAAGTAAGTGCAGTGGAGAAAAAAATTAAAGACGAAGAAAACGTCCACAGTTGTTGAATACGCTTCAGGCTCGGGAAGGAATTGAGCGCCAAAATCAAACTGTCAGTTCTAGGTTTTGTGGGGAAAAAACGAAACCAGTCAGTAAGACAGTTCAGTCAAAATGTTTCTTCATCGAAACAACTAGGGATAAGTTCTTGTAGTAGAGTTATCCAACATAGAGATTCTAAGCATTACAATGTTCCTCATTTGATACTATTTTTTGTACTCTATACTGAAACAGTAACGAGAAGAAATGTTAAGTATTTCGAGGAGGCAAGGCTTAATAATTTGTACTATCAATAATTCAATATGCGTTGTGGATCTGAAAGAAAATTAATCCCGTATAATCTTTGAAAATACTCAACTGAATATCGTGAAAAAAGTGCACTTTCGATCAAATATTCACATTACGTCAGATCTTGGAAAAAAACAAAGAACTTCAAATCGATAACCATCACCTCAGCCGCGTACGACAGCATTTATAGAGGCGAGTTATATAGAGCAATGTGTAGTTTAAACATCCCTGCCAAACTCGCCCGCCTGTTTAAAATGACGATGGAAAACGCACGCTGTTCCGTCAATACATAGGCATACTTTCAAAAGTATGTCAAATTACTCGCATACGCCGACGATATTGACATAATTGGAAGGACACAGCGTGATGTCAGTATCGATTTTGTGAGTATTGAGACGAAAGCGGCGAAGATGGGTTAAGCAGGCAATGAGGGCAAAACCAAGTATATGCTGTCATCAAGAAGAGACACCCAACATCGACGTCTTGGACAAAACATCACCATAGACAGCTATAACTTGGAGGTAGTTAGGGGCTTTGTCTACCTGGGCTCCGCTATTAACTCAGACAACAACACCAGCGCTGAAATCAAACGAAGAATAACTCTTGCCAATCGCTGCTTCTTCGGGCTTAGAAGGCAATTGAGTAGTAGAGCCCTCTCTCGGGCAACTAAATTGTCCCTTTATAAGACCCTCATCATCCCAGTCCTGCTTTATGGTGCAGACGCATGGACGCTGTCAAAAGCGGATGAGGACGCTTTAGGCTGCTTTGAGAGAAAGATTCTTCGGGTGATTTTTGGTCCCGTATGCATTAACGGAGAGTGGAGAAGAAGATACAATGAAAAACTGTACCGGCTGTACAGCGACACAGATCTAGTCAACGTCTCAGATGACTGGGTAATATAGAGCGGATGGACATCAATGCTGCGGCCCGTAAAATCTTCGAATCCACCCCGGCGGGACGGCGCAGTAGAGGAAGACCGAGACTCAGGTGGCGCACACAAGTGGAAGAGGACCTCAACCGACTCCACGTGCGCAACTGGATGCAGCTAGCTAGATACCGAGCTGGCTGGAGAAGTTTTTTGGTTGAGGCCCAGGTCCACCACTGGAATAACAATTATTGAAGTCACTGCACCAATGAATCTTATACGGATAAAGGAGTAAAATTCATATTAGAAATAAGCCAGTTTGTCTCTCTGGCGATTCCAAATTTAGATAAAAGCTGCCCTATCAACATTTTCATAACTTTTACGATATTGGCTGCTGCAGCGGCGGCTATGTTTTCTTCATTTTCCACAAAATTCTGTCTATGTGTGGTTGGTTATATAAGGTTCAAAAGAGTGTGTTCACTAACAAATTTTTCTAAAATGTAAAAAAGTGTTTGAGTGGTAAAGCAATGACGCGATCGATCTCACGGCAAAATTCACGACATTTTGTACTTAAAACTATACCTGTGATAAGTGTGATAGAAAGCATGAAGAAATTTGATTTAATTAATAATTTTGTGTATGAAAGCGAGAACAATATCTTACGCTTGGCTTAAAGCGTTTCGGAGGTGTAGAGGAAGGAACACACGAGAAATCTTTACATTCATGCACAAGGATGTGCACTTAGCCCTAGTTTGTTTGCATTGTTTATTGAAGACCTAGTTGATAGCCTACCTTGCGGTATAGAGTATGCAGGGACCCTTATAAAAGCTTTACTTTTTGCAGATGATATAGTTATATTGGCGTATATCCCGGAATCATTACAGCTAATGATTAACAGGCTTTCTGATTATTCTAAAAAGTGGATATTGACCGTTAATCTTAAATCAAAAGTATTAATATTCAAAAAAGGAAGGAGAACCCCCTCCTTTCCTAAATATGGAAAAAACATCTACAGGAAAAGCTCTCACAATCTAAAACAGCCATCAACGTAGCATGGAAAAATTGTTTAAGCAACAAGTTTGTAGATCATAGCATCAAGTAAAGGGTTTTTGAGACGGTTGCAAGATCAGTACTGTTTTACGGAGCACAGGTCTGGGGTTGCAAGGAATATGAGACTGTGGAAAAGCTTCTTAGATTCTACATTAAAAGAACTTTTCACTTACCATCAAACTCGCCGAATTGTATGGTAATGCTGGAAACTGGATTATTACCGCTTTTTATCAAAACGTTGAAGCTTCAAATGGACTATATGATAAAAGTTATGAACATGCCAAACCATAGATTGCCTAAAATAGTGGCGCTTCCAGCAATCCAAAAGAAAAGTACCTGGTTTAGGGATTGGATGGACTTAGGGCAACAAACAGATTTTCAATTAAATCTTGATGTGAGAGCAACAGAAAGCTGGAAAAATACACTGCATCAACTCATCACTAGTGTGGATGAAGACAAAAGAATGGGATTTGAACGTCAAGCGGAGGACTCAATTTATAGAACCTGCTACAGTCAACTGAACCGTCGCTTAAATGATCGTAACTATTTCAACGACAGTTATAAGGTAGAAGAGATTTCTATGATGTTCCGTTTGAGTGAGAATTATTAAGGCTAAATTACATACCTCATCCTGAGGACCTACCCATCCTATGCAGTATTTATAATTTGGAAGAACGTGAAGATGTTTATCACTTAGTGTGTAGGTGTCCTATACTGCAAGAGACGAGAAGGAATATACTGGTAAGGTTTTAATGTCTAACGAGGAAGTACGACAACTACTCAACGAATTAAATGTCAAACAATTATTATAGTTCTGCAAGATAGCTCCATCATATCGAGACAAAATTATATCGGAAAACTTTTGACGGAAAAAAAATAATGACTGACTAAAGGAAAAAAATTATATTTAAAACAAAAACTTAATCACAACCCGAGTTTATACTTAATGTTTATCTTATCTATCTACATATCTAATAATTTTAACAACTGCTGAAACACAACAACTGGAAAAAACTTTTATGGCTATCTGGTCTCCATATACATATGTAGGTAAATATCTTAAAAAAGTATTAAATAATAAATAAAATTATTTTGCTAATCCATATTTAAACAAGTTCTTTCCTAAAATAAAAAAAAAACACTATTTATTATTTTATACTTTTTTTTTGCTTTTTTATTTGTCAAAGAGAATTCTGTTTGAACTAATTTCTTGAGATCTTCGAAATGTTAAGAAACCCGAATTGGCAAATTTACAAACATCATAATCAATATTTCAGCATGTGATGAAAAAGTAGGTTGTGATCCCTCATTTATCGCAAAACAAATAAAAAGGAGAAAGCAATTAATATTGGCAAACACAAAGAGATTACATTTAATGCAAATCTATTTATTGAAGATTTGAAGTCATAGATAATATAAAAATTAGGATTAAAAAAAAAAAAATCCTAAATCAAAATAAACAAAGAACGTTAAAATCACAGAAAAACTCGTCATATCATCGTAACTGTCAACTTTTGTGTAAAACGAAACCCGCATTTAATGCGAAAATAAACAAAAGAGGGTTTGCTTAAGACTATTATAAAGTATCGGATATCAAACACACACGCAGGCATTCAACATTGTTTGATACCCTCATACCTCATGATTGTTTCCAGCAAGAAACAGAAGTTCACAAAAATCTGTTTATTACGTATGTACCTAAATACGAGTATTATTATCGAAAAAAGAATATTTTTCAAACTGAGAATAAAATATTTTTATTTAGTATTGTCGAACGAAAAAGATGCTGACAGACAAGTTTTTTACACAATTTTATTTACCAATGGATTTTTGAATTTTTAATTTATGTAATGAAAAATGAAAATATCACTTTATGTTGCATAAAATATTTCAAAGTCTAGAAGACTTCTCTACGCCTAATCCACAGAGTTTTTAATTGAAGAGGTCATATGTTATACAATTTACAATGTTATGCTAATTAATAGGAACCTCCTTAAACAAATGGAAAGCGAAAGCGAAAGTAATTTCCAGATAACAATCAAACATGACATTACCATCATAAAGAAATCTAAAAAAGTTAGTGATATAAAATGTCTGCCAGTCTGTCTACCCGTCTGTATGTTTAACGATATACACAACTGGTCAAAAAAATAGGTGTGACTATTTATTTTTTTATTAGTTATTTTTTGTTTACATTTTTTTCAGTTGCATTATAATTTTTTATGTTTTTAATAAAACTTCAATAACAAAGAAAATAAAAGACTTTAATAGGATCTTGAATTAATAGAACATTTTCATAATAAGTGGCCGAAACTGTCGATTGACGCATTTTAGCCTGGTCAATAAAATAGGCGCGTCTTCCTAAAGTATTAAAAATATTGATTTTATTAACATTTAATTGTGGTTACCTACATTTTCGATTACCTAACTCTAATAATCAGAGTATCCTCCATTGTTAGCTTGAACTTTTTGGAGTCGGCATGGCATTGATTCCACCAATTTTTGGCATGTCTGGTTGGGTATAGAATACTCTTTGAACGGCTTCCCACAATTGGTTTCCATTTGTGAAATATTGCCCGCCTAACTTTCGCTTGAGTGCATTCCACAAGTTCTCAATGGGATTGAGGTCAAGGGATTGACTTGGCCACGGGATAAGAGATACTTCCTTCTCTTGGAACCAATCTTTTACGAGAGCCGCCGTGTGTTTTGGATCGTTATCCTGTTGAAAATGCCATCGGAGGGGCATGTTTTCTTCAGAAAATGGAAGCATGACATATCCCTATACCCATATTTTGTTAATATGGTTTTAATGAGAAATATAGGACCGACACCGTACCAGGAAAAACATCCCCACACCATAATATTGCCACCTCCGTGTTTGATTGTTTTTTGTGTATAGCGGGGATGGTATTCTTTTCCTTTTGGGCGTCTTACATTACGCCCGGAGTCCGAAGAAAACAAATTTATTTTAGTCTCGTCGCTCCACAGGATATTACGCCATTTTTTAAGTCTTTCAGGTCCATTCCAGTTCGCGTATCTAAGAGCAAATTCTTTCTTCACACCTATTTTTTCGACCAGCTGTGTACCTTCAAATTTGGTAAGTGAGATTCTTTTGGCAGGAGGGATTTTGAAAATTTATTTTTAGAGCTAAAAATAAGGGAACATGCCATATAACCGTTAAAAGAAAACTTGTTTCTCTCGAAAACGCCTTCAACGATTTTGATGAGCGTTTTTGAGAGTATTTTGGTAGATATTGGCTATCAATTTATCAAAAAATTTACGGCAAACGTTACGGTATTAACGGTACATTTCAAATAATTGTTTTTACTTTTAGACTTTATCGGTAACGGCTAGATCTAGATAGACAAATTAATTATGCATACCAACATTTTTAATAATTATTTTTTTCTTTTTAAAATTAAATTTTTAATTTTTTTTATGAGAATTCAAAATTTTTAAAACTACCCAAAAACAATTATTTGAAATTATTATGATCAGCTGTATATTAATGAATTCTAAAAAACTTCACACAAAAATCTCAACAACGTTTTTTTTTAACAAAAAATAAGTAAATTGCACGACTGGATCGCACGCACTTGCTCATATGTCCGGTCACATCGTCGAATAAATTTAAAAAAAATAAGTAACATTAACGTAGAAAAGTAACACGTTCTGAACTTGAAAAAGTATCAAAAACACAACACTTAACGGTTTTTAGTGAAAATATAATACGCTATCACACGTCTTGTATTATAACGAATTTATGAAAAAAGTATTTCGAAGATTGTAGGACGGATTTTGATAAAATACTGTTTTTTTTATTTTTAGTTTGATTTTTTTTTTTGAAATTTTTAGAATTTAATTTATGAGTTCGGCGAATTTTTTTTTATTTAAACTGTATTTTAGATATTAGCCACCGAGAACCGACCAACAAGGTTTGCGAGACCATGGAAAGTTAATGTCTCTCATACTCTCATCATTATGAGGTGAAGAATTCAGAATTCAGAATGTAAATTATGATTATAAAATTTAAAATAACTCTTTTTGGTTAGTTTTAAAAATATTGATTTAAAAAAAAAAATCAAAAATTATTAATTGGGCTACCTAGATCATCTCAAATATAAAATTTGACAGAAATCCAAAAAGCCGTTACCGAGAGAGCCAAAAATTAAAAAAAAAAACCGTTACATGAAAGGCACCGTTAGTAGACTTTTCCCGTAAATTTAGTTCTGATCAAATGATAGCAACTACCAACAATAAAATTCTAAAAAAATTTCATCAAAATCGTTGTAGCCGTTTTAGAGAAAAATAAGCTTTTCCTAAACGGTGATATGGCAGGTAGGTGCCGCTATGTTTAGGCCTAAAAATAAAATTTCAATTTACCCTCTGGGGAATGCTAAAAGAATCACACACACCAAATTTGAAGACAAATCGCTTAAGCCGTTTGGGTTGCAGCAGACATTTTTGCCACTAACTTTTGTAGACTTCTCTATGATCATAATGTCATGTTTGATTGTTATCTCAATTTTTATTTTTTTTTTATTCATTGATTAAAATTCGTTTTTCTTAAATTCACCATGTTTCTGTCACTGAATTTGGCTTTTAATGTAACCGGGCACATAAGAGCAAGTACGTTGGACCCAGTCATGCCCATTTTTCACTATTACTTCTACGGTCAATGTTATATTCTCTATTGAAATAGCCAGCTGCATTCATCTCCTTAAATGTAATACTCGCGCTTGTAGGAATGCTCTTCAGTTAACCTTTGAGCCCAATTTTGGTCGTAGTTTAAAGTTCAGAGATTTATTTTTTAGCCGTTCTACACGACTGTGGAATTCTCTATGCAGCTCTATCTTTCCCCAAACTGTGATTAACAAAAAATTAAAACCAATGTATACCGACACTTCCATATGCTCGTACTGTGTCTCCGGCATACGTATAAAGGGTATCAAAACCCCTTGAGCGTGCTTTAATTATAAAAAATATATATATATCTTAAACTCCCTTGTGAGCTTTCAATTCTGCAAAAAAAAAGAAATTTTATTGTGACGGAACAGGATTTGGGCATTTTTTTGTTAACAATTCTTGGTTGACAACTACAACAGGCTGATATTGAAAAAATCAAAAACCTAAGAAAATGAAGAGGGTTCGGCTCACAAATTTTCTCCGCCAAGCCTATACAATTTTTCGTTTTTTTTTTTCTTTTTGATACCCTATTTCTGTCACAGAAGTAGTAAGCTCATTCATTCAAAATCTTCTTTAACTAGTTTATATTCCCATATATCTGCACCCTCTCCCTTAGTTCACGATCCTAATTCCTAAGTCCGTCAATCAAGATTCATTTGAATGACCCGCTCAATCGTCGGGGTCTTTTTTTCTTTACTTTAGGAAGTTCTTATTGTGGCTTTGCTAACAAGTGGCCAATTAAAGCAGCTGTACAATTGCATTAGGCTCTTCCGACTGCGTACGCATTCTCAAGACTCCATTCACTTGGATGGAGTCTTATGATATGCATACATATTGTATCTGGTTTTGAAGAACCCATGCTCGTTGAATTTACGAACTGTTCACGCTGTCACGCGCTGCAATGACCTGGTTTCCTTCTCCTTAGACGACAACAACGACAACGCCAGCAACGAGTGAAGACACAACGTTTGGAGCATGGAATGGAAGAAGAAAGTACTTTACTCGTACATTGTTCTAGTTGTTTAGTGTACCAGTGTCGCCGCTAGAGTGTTTTTGGATGGAAACAATAAATGTCAAGACATAAAGTTAAACTCATTATAATATTCCCTCTCACTCTTTTTGTTTTTATCTTCGTGTAAATAATATTAAAAAAAGAAATGAAATATATGACACTTTTTATGAGAGGTAATTATGTTAAGTTCAGAATTTAATCCTTGTGGATTGAGGGCGCCTTTTGATCTGTGCCAATAGCTTCTTAGAGGAGACATTTAAGGCATTCTCATTGATAACAACACTATTGACGTTTATTCTAAAAACGTCATGTTGAACCGTTTAGCCAGCAGTTTCTCAAGAAGCATTGTTCAAACCACAAGATAAAACGTAGAATCAGAATCTTTTGACTCAAAAACCACAAAAAATTTCATATTACAGTTTTTGTTGTATCAGTTCATTTGGCATATAAACAAATTGAACTGTTATACACACACATATACATCTTCTTTGTTTCACTGGCAGTTTCATTGCAAAAAAACCTGTTTACGACCGCAAAGATTCCTCGTTATCAGCGTAGTTAAGAGACGTCATTGATATGAACTTAAGTTGATTAATAAACATATTACTCACTAGATGGGAGGGCAACACATCTATACACAAATAAACAGATCTCTCTATGACATTTGCGGTGACAGTTCAGCAAAAATAAAACCGCGAAGTAGAGGCTCTTCTGTTATGCTTTGTGTTTATTAAATGATGTGAACGCGAACGCGGGATCCTATCAGAGATGCGTGACTTTCGAAAGCGGCTGCGGCGGGTGTATGGATTCTGAAGTGCGGAAGTCCGCAATAAAATTGATAATAAAGTTTCGTTCTGCTCGCAGATGAAAGGTCTAAAACAAACAGCGCTTTGTGTGAACTGTTTGGAGAGAGTGAGTGGTGAAGATAACTTATTAAAACAAACATTTATAAGAACAGACACAGAGGGCTTTGATATTGTTGTCCAAAAAATGGTATCATTTTGTATACTTATTACAGGGAGACAGGTTATTTATTTTGAATCATCGTTGTATACGGTCAAACAGTTTTTTTTTGTTTATCTGAAATACTTATGGCTATACGAAGGGTCGACAAAATTATATCTTATTAGGTCTTCATTAAGTATCACAAAACTCTTAACTTTTTGGTGATCAGCAGATTTGGTAGGAATGCGTACATGTGAAAGTGGCAACACTGTATCGGTATTTTGAGTGCACTACCATTTATATTTACAAACAAGAAAATATATTTATAGTTTTTTGTTTGGCTTTGTGTTCCAGCTTATCTTGGAAACGGTTGGGGCGATTTTGACGAGACTTACACTGTCAGATGTCTGAAGTTTCAAGGCGCTGATCAGTTTTCTTATAAAATAAATTCTCAAAATAAAAATTAACAGAGCGGCAGCAATGTCCCAGACATAAGCATGACAAAACATTCAACATTCGAGTTGTACGGCTGAAAAATGAATCTCTTAAATTAACCGTACGACCGAAATTAGACCAGAGAGTAAATTTGTGGGCATTCCTTGAAGCGCTAATATTACGGAGAAATTGTTTAAGGCGATTAATGTCTATTTCTTTAGAGTCTGAGACGTATATGAAATAACAAATCGAGAATTTCGAGGTGATCGGCTTCCATGATAGAGAGTCATAGGGAGCGGCGTTAGTGACAGAACACTGCATTTTGTTTTCGATGCATTAAAGTCCACACGATTTCTTATTCACCAAGTTATGGTTTCGTGCAAAAAAAATTATAACAATCAAAAATGACATTACGAAGATAGAGAAGTACGTGCGATCCAGTCCTGCAATTTATTTATTAATGCTATCGAGGTCAGGGGTGTGAGCCCAAAAACAGTAAGAAGTGGGTTTACTGGATTGGAAAATTCACACAGCAAATAGTTTATAAAAATAAGAGGACTGGATCACTCCAGCTGATTTTTTTTGGGGTATGAGATTTGAATGCATCTAATACAACATGTATTGAATGGTCCGAAAGGTAATTTCTAATCCAGGGAATAAGGGAAGCAGGGATTTCTATGTCAGACTTTATCAACTACTTTAGAAATATCAAGTGGAATAATTTTACTTTCTCCGAAACGATGTATAGATTTTTTTCAATGTTCAGTGAAATAAATCATCAGATCACTATAGGACCTATTGATTCGAAAGCCAAGCCGGCCATAAGGAAACTTTCGTTCCTCTAGATATTTATTGAGCGTTTCTATGACCTTGGAAAGAAGGGACACTCAATCGGTAGCTTACGAAGTTTTCGCCGTTTTGGGTATACGCTGCACAAAAACTGTTTTCCATCTGCTCGGAACGAGCCCTAAGGAGTAGGAAGAAAAATGCTTACCCTTACGCAGTGGTTTTGCTAGCGTAGAAACAAATCTTCAGAACAATAGACGAGATACTAAATGTGGATCAGTAAATTAATGTATGTAAAGATCTTTTGAAACTCTGGCCGAGTGCAAGAAGAGTGCAAAAGAAGATTGGCCCTATAGAATCATTTACTCTCTCAAAGTACGGGCGGGGCGTGGCCATGACACTTCCGGACAGCTTAGAATTGGCAACGAAGGTTAGCTTGACATTTGGAAGAAGTTTATCAGGCATTCAGTTTAAAAATAAGAGTAACCACACTGACGTTATATTGAAATGCAAAACCCATACCAGATAAAACTCAAATTATACAAACGTGTTCATACTCATCGATTTTGGGTTATGATATCCTGTACAAAATTCTATTCGAGTAAAACGCGAACTCATACCGTTATCAACGAACACATTCTAATGCCCCTGCCAAACAAGCAAATGCTATCAACCTTCAAGTAACAAACGTTCACAAAGTTTTCTAACGGTATTTCAACAAATATTTAGAATAAATAAAAGAGAATTAACTTAGAAAAAATCGAAATTAGTGTTAATTTTGTTTTATTGAGCAACTTTTGATAAAGCAACTTTGACTATTGTATGATTTATAGCTAAACAAAAAATCTAAAATTATTTAACCGACTGATAAGTTAAGTTAGATAAGAAAATGATTTTTTCACTCGAAATAAAATTAAAAGGACGGAGGTATGTTTATTTCTTATCCATTAGATTCGATTTATTCCCAAAAATGCCTGATAACTATGGGTAGGGTAGTAGGGTATTACTTTTTCTGCATCAATTCGGACAATACCCGCATTCTGACGTTAGTTGCTTTTGCTTGTAATTAACCTCAAAAAGGTGATCCCCATTTTGCAATGACATTCATTAAGATACAATGATTTTTGAATGATTTTTTGTTTACCTTTTCACTTGGTATCCGTATCCCGTATATTATAAACAAAATTTGTAATATTTCTGATATGGTGATGGTGACATTTTACACATTTTCGAAACTACGAAATTTAATTTCTTAATGAGGGTGGCGGCGACAATTTGTTCTGCTAGGTCATTATTTATGGTTCGAGCTGTTCTTAATTTATTTGTGATGTACGGATTTACCCTGCTCATTTGTTTGCAACGTTAACATATCCATACATATGGATATTCCAAACGAATTTATTTGTTCGCTATTCATTGCATATCAATTTGAAACAAAGCGTGCAAACATGACTTAAAGCGTGCGATTATTAAGCGACAAAAAATGGAACATGCAATGGCAAATTATTATCATCATACGAGCATAAGATATGAGGCCCATACACTTGCCACTATAAGTGTATTATGATTATTAATCATAACGATTAAAAATCGCTGTCGCTAACAGCTTAAGTAACAAACAAAACAAGGAGTCTTTTTTGGGACGGCAAATGCACAGAATCGCTATTAAAAATGTTGGTAACGGTTATTATATGTAATACAGATTCTTTTAAACGAAAATTCAACCGCTTTTTTAAATCACTAAGGTTTCAGAACTGTTTCTAAAGAAGAAGCAATATATCGTGTTTTATCTTCATGATTAAGTACAAAAAATTATAAATAAAACTTGTCGACTAGACTAAAATGCTTGAAAAAAAAAGAATTTTTTCCGTTCGGAATGGAAAACAGAGAAACAGTTGAGGAATAATTTTATTTATTTTATCTGAAATTTTATTTTTCTCATCATTTTTTTGAGCTTTTTTTAACATTTCAGAAACAAAGAAATATTTGGTTTGGCCAATCGTCTTAAAATTTGGAAAATAAGGTTATTTTGACATTCTACAGAGGTATTTTTTAGTTTTTTTTTTAGCTCAAATATTAACGGTACCTGTCACATAACCGTTAAGTAAAAGCTTATTTTTCTCGGAAACGTCTCCAAGATTTTTTATGGAAAAAAATCAGTGCACTAATGTAGGTGTAGGTTATGTTTTGGTGAAAAAAATCAAGATGGTGGGCTAAAAACGGTACCTCCCATAGAACCGTTTTTTTTTTCTTCGACTTTCTCAAAAACTGGTCATCCGATTTCAATCAAAATTGATATTCAGGAAGATGTGGGTAGCCTAAGTAATATTATTTTAAAATATTTTCAAAAACTCTTTTTTATTTTTAATAATTTTCTTATCATTTTTTTTTTAAATCAATATTTTGAAAACGGGTAGATGGATTTTCTTTTTATTTTTGTTTTTAAATGTAAGTAATTTTTGTGTTTAAGTTTGTATTCTTGAATAATTTTTTTTTTTAATTAAAAAAAAAAGTTGTTAAATAAAAATCGTTTTTTTTAAAAACCGTTCCACCGATTTTGAAAAAAGTTCACACTTTTTCACATTTTTTTAAAGAAATACAATGGCGTTTAAACTATGAAAACGCTGAAAACTATTTAACTTAATTTTTTTATGAAAAATCGAATAAAAACTTTGAAGTTTCTTTAATATTTTTCAAATTTTATTCAAAGCTGTGATCGCATAAAAGAGCAAGTAGGTGCGATCCAGCCGTGCAATTTATTTAAATCGCTGCAATCATTGAGTCGCATTTGTTGTGATCAAGCAACTGTACTCAACTCAAAATACAAGTAAGTTTTATTGTACAATAGGGACTTACGATTTTTTGTCGCGAGGCGATTAAATAATAGCGGTAGGCAAAAATTTGTAATTTTGTAAGTAAGTCCCGGTGAATGAATGAAACCCATTTTTATGCTATCAAGGCTTTTATTAAAAATTCCTAAGTATGTCTTGGATTTTTTTTAAAGCCATATAATAAATTAACTTTATTAAAAAAATTAGTTAAAAAATTAGAACTTGTTTCATTTTTATTAATCGCTATGATTTTTAAGCCGCATGTGCGCTGATTTACATTTACATTAGAAATATAAATCGCAAGTGTGAGCATACCTTTAAATCGTCACGATTTCATGGTGGATTCAAGTGCATTAAATTTAAACTCACGCGATGGAAATCGCAACTGCCTTCCTAGTTCTTTTTATAGCAATAATCGCCGAAAGAAAAACATGACGAATCGCCGAAATGTTGCGATTTTTGATTGATAACTAACCTTGTACGCTCGGTCATTTCTCCAAATATAAAAGCTTAAACTGCAATTTAAACTTGTGCACATTTTTTAGACCATTTCATGGTTAACTCTGGTGTGCCTCAAGGAAGTCATCTTGGCCCTTTATTATTGATTTTGACGATAAATGGTGTTAAGTCAATCATATTATGTATAATCAAATGACATTCTCATATTATTTTCTGATGACGAAGATTTTTAAAACAATATGATCTAGCAATGGTTTTAATCTTCTGATAGCTTTATTATTTTGGTGCAGACAATCTTATATTTTTCTAAAACCTGTTAAATGTCAGACGATTATTCTTTTAGTTGAAAACAAATTGTTAGTGTTAAGTGCAAGTGCATTCGATTATTGTAGTTCGCAGCAAAAACATTGCAGCATTATATGAATTATAGCAGATGAATTCCTTTGGTGCATTATATCAAGACGATACATTAACTCATCCCCCCTTTCCAAAGTCAAACATACAAATCGCTGAGTCAAATGAAAATCTTCTCCAGGTTCTTGACCTAAGCTAAGTGGTCTGCCCACTTGAGATTTCAATATTTTTTGCCCAACAAAACAGACTCCAACCGACTCCTGCTGACTCAATATCATTGTTTATCATCAAAAGAAAATCAATACAAAATATTCTTATTCGATTTTCTAAAGCAGCCCCAAAGATGATGATGTCTGCTTCCGAATTGCAATAATCATCTTTTCCAATGAATAGGAGTGTTCCAATTGCAAAGTTAGTCGGGTACATTTATTTGTTTGTATTTGCAATAATGATATTTGCAGTTGCTTGGTCATCCCAAGAACTAACCCCCAATTGAAACGCATAAATCAAATTGCTTGGGAAACCGCGTTGCTGCACCCTAGTTTGTTAAATCCAAACTCAGCCTTTTACACTCCCATTGGACATGTATCTCATAAATGTTGTCAACATGGAGCAAATGTATTAAAATGGAGAGGAATTTCCGGTTTAAAATTGTACACACATTTCTCATTTTTCAAAACAAATAATAAAAAATAAAAAAAAAACATTCGCCTAAGTTATTCCAGGGTTGGTTCGAGAATACAGTGGGTTTTACTGGATCAGAACAACAACTGTTCGATATGAATAAAATACTTCATTTTTGTTTTAAAATAGGTAAACTGAAATTACTCATATCTTAACTCAAGTGTTTTTCGATGTTCAATCGCATTTTTTTCTATTTACACAATAAATTCATATAAAACGACATTTGACACTTTAAAACGTCAATTCATCCGGAAATTGTAATCCAGCCTTATCATAATTTTTAGTTGAGCAATATTCTTATCAGAAATTTACCAGAAATGTATCCAATGTCGTTGCTTGTAATCAAGGCTATATAATAGAAAGAAATCTCGTTTATTTCCATCAAGTAAACAGCAAACGTCAAACCGAACTGTCATTGACCTTCAACAATTCCACTCCAGCACCACCATCAGCCGCCATTTTGATGTATGAATAAGAACATTTAGTATCACAGATCACTCCCATAGTTGAGTTGAGTCTTCAGTGTCATAAACGAATTATGTCAATTGAGTGCAGTATCCATGACAAAAAAAAATAAATACAATTCGAGGCCATGCGAAACGAACAATACTAATCATTGACGTATTCACGGTGTGACTGCTGTCAGAGTTGCCACATGCAAGCATGAATGTCACCTCATAAAACAAAGGAGAAACATAATTTAAATGGGACCATAAAAAATTAAAAAAAAAAGCTCTGAAATTTGTCAGTCATTTTGTAGATAAAAGTAGAACACAATCGAGGTGGAGTGTGAAATTATATATTTAAGTTTTTTTGTTCTTGTGAAAATGATATTTCGAATTCAATGTTTCCAGCTATTTCGAACATGTGAACAACATGCTTCAATGAAGTGTTTACATTTTTTTTTTTTTTTTGAGTCACAGTATTTAATCCTGAGACTCAAAAAATTCTTTTGTTAGTTCCTAATCCAACTTGGGAATGTTTTTTAATACGAAACATCTGTTGGCGTGGAGTTCCAAATCATATATTCATCATCCAAGCCAAACATGTGTAATTAGTCATAAATAATAATGTTCTAGGATTGATAGTTGCATTACAAGAGGGATTGGACGATTTGGAGAACGTCGTCAGTTAGATGTCACTATTGAATATTAAATTGCAACGTGCTGACCAATGCACGGAGATATGTTATTTAGGTAGCTGGAATACGCAATTTGCATTGGAATTGAAAACAACGGAAAAATCGATTTTATGACCTTTTGGCACGGAAGGGGCCAAATAACCGATATGGACAGACGATGGGTGCATGTTGATCTGAAAAGCAAAAAAAATTACCCTTTATCGGATTAGGTTTACCCTTTAAATTGTTGCAAAACCAAAGGGAAATAGCAGGTGACTTGGCTTAGTGCTTCGGAGAAAAAAATATACTAAAAAGGATAGCTTAATATTTGGGGTTCGAAATATTAAGGCGAAGGGGTAAGGTGTCATGTAACAGGCGAAACGACCAGTATGTTGTAAGAGTTCCTTTATTTCGATTAGGTTTTTTACTGTTGAAAAAACTTATGGAGAATAAAGGGCCAGCACCTATACATCAGGATAAAAAATTGATTTTTTCGATGTTTCGACAAGAAAAAAGAGTTGATTGTCTGTAAAGTCGGTTTACGAACGGTAATTTTACGTAATAACGTCATAAGAACACATTGATGGCAGAACATACAGCCCGTTAACTTACACCCACAAACCCTCTCGTTAAATCCACACACACACACACACTCCGATATCTACATCTACTTTCTACTTTAACAAAACTCCGCCTATTTTTTATTTCTTTTTTTCTTCTTGTACTTTTTGAATTTGAGTGGAATTATTTTAGAAATTTGAGCCTGTTCTTTTTCATGTTCGCCTGGTGCTTGCGATCGATTTTGGTTGAAAGAACCACAGTATCGCAGCGTGCCTCACTGTTTTTATCAGCATTATCTTATCAGCATGAGTCATGTTATTTCGTATGTGTAGCCTGTCATCGATTTATAAGACGTTATGACGTCAAAAACTATAGGATAAATAATTTTTGCTAATCTATACACATAAGTTAAAGTGAACTGTCTGTTTTTTTATATCTAAATAACAGCTTTTTACAAAATGTATATGAACGTACATGTATACAGTACTTATAAAAAAACACATTTTTTACAATTTTTGTCTGTCTGCCTTTCTGTGTTTGTTCACTGGTAGATTGCTGATGTTCTAGGGAGTAACTTAGGCTACATAAATTACCCATTAGGCGGCGCTGGGGTCGTTTTTTCAAAATATTTTATTTATGGACCGATTTTGACGGGACTTTCAAAGGCGGATAACTGATATTGTAAGGAGTAATTAAGGCTATTTTAATCACCCCTTGGTGCTGCTGGGGTCGTTTCACAAGCAGATAGCTTATTTTGTAAGAAGTGAGTAAAGTTTTTATTACTAGGTGGTGACACGGCCCAGTCGTTTTTACGAAAATATATTCTATACACTACGTTCTAAAACATTAAAATTAAAAACAAAGATTGCAAAAAACTCAGCATTAATTTTGGACTTGTTGAATTTTGATTTAACCGGGACGAAAAGCCAATTTTCAATAGACTTAAAGGCCGTACAAAATTTTAAAGTTTTTGGAAAGCGTCTTTCCTAAAAATTTTTTTAGACGTGTGGTTCTTAAGAAGAAATAACGCATATAATTTAATGTTATGGCCAAGAATTTAGCTTTTAGCTTTTTATTAGAAGATAAGGGTTCGCCACTATATTTTAAAAATGATTTCCGCCGCTACTGGCTCGAATAAATTCCAGCCGAGAACCCCAATTGTCGACTACTTTTTGCAGAAATTGGGGCCGTATGTCAGCAATAACACGGCGAATGTCAGTCTATTGATGTTGGAATGTCAAATCAAACTGAGCATAAATCAAGTGACAGCTGTCAAAAAGTCAGCCTGTTAAAATAGTGTTGCCAACTTAAAGTTCTATACTTTAAAAAAAAAACACCAAAAAACACTAAAAAAGGTCAAATTCATGTTGAAAATGGCAAACTAAACATAGCATAAATCAAGTGACAGCTGTCAAAAAGACCAACTCCAAAAAAGTACTGCCAGATTGAAACCCACACATCTAAAAAACACCCTTTAGAATCGTACTACGAATCCCGAAAAAGTTATCACTGCTCCCGTCGTACCGAAAATGTTGGTAAGAAATGCAGGGTTCGGGAAAAGTGGCATCACTAAATCCGAATGAATAGGAAGTTTGACAGAATTTTCTATGAACAATTATTTTGCTGGGTTGAAAAATGCAAATATTTAAATATATTATTTAATAATAATAATATTTTTATAAGAATATTTTTATAATAATATTTTTTAACAATGTTCCTGTAAGGCAAAATGCCTTTTAGAATGCAACCGTATGTTGCACGACACTAGTTAAAAGAATTAGAGAGATGGGAAAAAATTTTTTTCGGCGCAGTAGATCGAGAATTACGTGATTATTTTCTCACTTAAAACCCACGGACGGCTCTAGCTTGCACTAGAAGTTAGAAAAATTGCTTCCCAAACTGAGAGTCGAACTAAGGATCCCTCGCTTAGCAAGCAAACATCTTATCTACTGCACCACTGCCGCCCGCATGTCTAAGAAGAAGAACAAATATTTAACTTTAAACAAATATTTAACCAAAGGTCAAAAGTGAATACGAACAAAGTCCCATTCCAAAAGCTTTTTGATTTGGTCGAGAGGATTGAATGCGTCTCAGATGACAACAAAAAAACATATCTTTTAAGCTTTTCAAGTTAGATATGGTGGTCAACCCTATTGAACGCCTTCACAAAATCTGTTTTATATCACCTAACACCTTCGAAAACTTCTTCAAAAGATATATCAAGTCTTTCAACATTTACTAGTTTCGATAACTCGTTGGCTACAGATATTGTATTAATAGAAAAAAATTACATAGTTAGATTGAAAGAATTGAGAGAAAAAGGAAATGTTCAGCATCATTAGCTCTCCCAGGAGTCAAATGCCAGTGAGGTGGTGATCACGCTACTTCCCGTATGAATTCAGTTTTGTAGTATTCTTGCCTTGATGAATGAGTTTCACGCAAAAAAAGAAACAAATAAAGCAGTCAGACTATAACAAATCTGGCGACCCCAGTCTGTGCCAATTATCTTATTAACTTCTTGATACACTCATAGAAGTTTCCGAGAATTCCACCCCAACGATGAAAAATTCAATTCATTTCTATCAAAAGAAAGAAAGATAATATTCATAACAAAACAGAGACAGTTTAAAAAAGATTATTAAATTAATGTATCTATATACAGTGCCGGAGTCCATTCCATATCCATGTGGATGTCAAATCTCAAATGTTGAACAACCTAGTCATGCGCCAACTAATTATTTTTGTTATAAAAATAATCATTTAGATAGGAGCCGAGGAAAAATTGAAAAACAAAAACGATCAAACGACTGTTTAATGGTCATGTACATAATATGTAAGTTTGTAAGGCCGGAACGTGCTCATACCACAGATTAGTCATCTAACAAGCGTTTTCTTTTAAAGTTCCAGGAAAATGTTCAGTGAATTCGATTCTCTGTCAGCACAGTCCTCCTTTTTATTTTCTTTACGGCAAATGTTTAGGAAATTCATTGAGAAAAATCCGAAGTCACCTTGGACGAGGCCGGACTTTTCTAGGAATCGAGAGATGATTGTTCAGATTGAGTATACACCTTATGAATGAACTGAAAACTGATTTTTATCGATTTACTATAACTACTAGTATCTGGTTTCTGAGAATTGGATTTATTGAGTTTGTAAGTAGAAAGTGAATAAATGGTGGTGAACTGTTTCAATTAATATTTAACGATGCGATTCTGTTGGAATCCTCATTGAATGACAATTTTGAAAAAGGGATAGTTTTGCTAACAGAGTTTTAAGCACATTGAAAAAATGGAATAGAAACCACTCCGTCTTCGGGGTTTTTTAGAACTTGTTTCATGTTATCATTCCAAGGTCAAGATTTTGACAGATTTGTTGCTTAGTTAGGGACTAATATCGAATAAATATCATTACGAATTGTGCTCTCGAAGTCTTGAAACTATCTTGAATTTTGGAAAATTTTAAATAACGGTCCAACATGACATCACAATGATAGATACATATATCCAATAAGTATTTTTATATTTATGCATTCCTTCTGTGAATTCGGTGTTGGAAAAGGCTGAATATTTGGGTAAAGCATCAAGTGGAGTTACCGAGGTATATTTGTTTTACGGTGTATTACTCTCAGGTCATACTATCTCCGGGGACTATGAAGAGGAATTGCATTGTCAATGCTGTTTTTACTTGCGATTATAGGTACTATAATACAAGTTATGCATTCCAGCAGATTAAAAATCTTGAGATAACAATCAAACATGACATTACGATGATACAGAAACATATTTGAGTTACTGGAAATATTCTGTCCGCCTGTCTGTCTGTACGGATGTATATTGGACTGCAGCCTAAACGGTTGGGCCAATCGTCTTCAAATTTTGAACTTAAGCTTATTTTGACATCCTACAGAGGGATTTTTAATTTTTTTTTTAGCTCAAAAATTAACGGTACCTGTCATATAACCGTTATGTAAAAGCTTATTTTTCTCGAAAACGGCTCCAAGAATTTTTATAAAAAAAAATCAGTGTACTACTTACTGTAGGTATGCATTATATTTAAGTGAAAAAAAAAAGTAATACGGTGAGCTAAAAACGGTACCTCCCATAGGACCGTTTTTTTCTTCGACTTTCTCGAAAACTGGAGATCCGATTACAATAAAAATTGATATTCAAGAAGATGTAGCTAGCTTGAGTAATTTTGCATACTTTTTTTTGGAAAACTTTTTTTTGTATTTTTAATAAATTTTTTTTAATTTTTTTTTTTGCAAAATCAATATTTTGAAAACGGGTAAGTGATTTTTTTTTAAATTTTGTTTTTAAATGTACGTTATTTTTGTGCTTAAGTTTGTATTCTTGAATTATTTTTTTTTATTTTTTAAAAAAAAGTTGTTAAAAAACCGTTTTATTTAAAAACGGCTCCTACAATTTTGAAAAAAAAAATTCACACTTTTTAACATTTTTTTAAGAAATAAAATGGCGTTTAAATTATTTCACCCGATACATTTTGAAAATGAAAAGTCACAAAAATCGAATAAATGCTTTGATGTTGACTTTAATTTTTTTAATCTTATTCTACAATGTGACCGCACATATGAGCAAGTACGTGCGATCCAGTCGTGCAATTTATTTCTGAAACTGTTGTCTTTAAAGGTTGGTTGGTGTGCCTTGACTTCATGGGTTAAAAACAAAGTGCGTGTGAGATATCATCGAATTTTTTTTAATCGTTTAAAAGCCCTATTTATGTCATTATATTGAATATAGACAACATGGCTCAAATGTCGGCCGCGGCTTCTCTGTTTGGGGCGCATACGAAATTTCTAATTCCATGACTCGGGCGCATAAATTAAGCTGAATTAGACCTATGGAATGGGTTATGTTGGCTTTAAGAGCTTTGTTAATTGCCCTGCAACTTCAGAAATCGCACGATGTAAGATGACAATGACTTTTCGGGATGCATTGAGCGATCTTGGGTCTCATGAAGATTAATATCGTCCCAAATTCGAACATTTTGTTTGTCGATCTACCCAATTCCTCCATGCAGGAATGGGCCCCGTCACAAAAGATGATTTTTCAACCCCTGGGTCAGTTGCATTTTGTACGGTTGTAGACTAAAGTTACGATGCAAAATTCGCCAAGTTGTGGTTTGCGAAAGATCAAGCTCTTATGAGCGACATGAAATCGACTACGTCGGATTCTTCTGCACACTCTCACGTCACGGGCAAAGGCGATGTTTTCCGCCAATCTTGAGTTTCGTAGACGAACGGAAGTTAATTGATCGTTTACTGAAGCAGTAGATTTAACTACCATAATGCGAATAGTCATCTCGGTAGGTCGATAATGGCGAACGTAAAATGGGCGAAACGCGCGGAACGTTGCCCGAACAGAACACACATTTTGATAAAAAAATGTAATCATTGTGCTGTTAAACGCTTTACCCGTTCATAATGATTTGGCAAAACAGACTGAGTAAATGATAGCCATTTGACAACTGTAACTTCAACAATATGGCCGCTTTTAACTGTCAAAGTTCGGAAGTCCCCACTGGAAGAACCTGCATTCCTCCATTAGTGTGTCGGACTGCTAAGCGAATGAGCCTGGGTTCGAATCCAGCTCATAGCCACCTTCTTTTCCGGGGTACTGCCCCTTGCGGAGAACTGACAAAACCTCCAAGACTAAAATTTGTCTCAAAAAAGTGCATCTCATGTAGCCGTTCGGACTTAGCGGTAAACTGTAGGGCCCTTCCATTCTTGCAGATTAAAAATACGCACACAGGAATGGTTGAGAGTATAAGTCATTAGACCTTGGCTCCTTAAAGAGCTGTCGCGCCAATAAATTTAATTTTAAATGCATTCCTGCAGATTAAAAATAAAATGCACGACTGGGTCGCACGAACTTGTTCTTATTCTAGATAATTGCTTAGTGGCTGCATATGTTCATATGCACATATGATATTAAAATAAAAAAAAATAATTTTTTTTCGTAAATTCTTTCATTTTTTTTTACTTGCGATTTATGGGGACTATAAGGCAAGTTATGCATTCGTAAAAAAAAATCTAACAATCAGACATGACATTACTATGATCGAGAAACATATTTGAGTTACTGGCAAGATTCTGTCTGTTTTTCCGTCTGTACAGATATATATTGAACTACAGCCTAAACGGTTTAGCCAATCGTCTTCAAATTTGGAACATAAGGTTATTTTGACATTCTACAGAGGACTTTTTTATTTTTATTTTAGCTCAAATATTGACGGTACCTGTCATATAACCGTTAAGTAAAAGGTTATTTTTTCTGGGAAACTGCTACAAGAATTCAAGATGGTGGGCTAAAAACGGGATCTCCCATAGAACCATTTTTTTTTCTTCGACTTCGACGAAAATTGATATTTTGAAAGATGTTGAGCTTAAGTAATTTTATTTTAAAATATTTTCGAAAACTTTCTTTTTGTATTTTTTATAATTTTCTTATTTTTTTTTTCAAAAATCAATATTTTGAAAACGGGTAAATGGATTTTTTTTTAATTTTGTTTTTAAATGTAAATAATTTTTTTGTTTAAGTTTGCATTCTTGAATAATTTTTTTTTATTTTTAAAAAAAGTTTTTAAATAAAAACCGTTCCTATGGTTTAAAAAAAAATCACACTTTGTCACAATTCCTAAGGAAATAAAATGGCGTTTAAATTTGTCCGCTGAAAATTTACGTACTTTTATCAAACAATCAAAAGTCAGAAAAATCGAATAAAAACTTTGAAGTTCCTTTAATATTTTTCAAATTTTATTCAAAGCTGTGACCGTACATAAGAGCAAATACGTGCGATCCAGTCGTGCAATTTATTTAATTAGTTTAAGAGTTTTCTCGGAAAAAACTAAGTATGAAATAAAATTTTAAAACTAAGTGTCTATATCGAGGAAAAAAATATTGACAATCGTTTGACCAATTTTTTAAGTCATTTTTTTTTAACTTTTCGAAAAAATATTTCAATTTTTTGTTAGTATGATATTATAAGAAAATTTGTAGTTTTCATCTAGGAAGATTATATAAATATTATAGTACCTATAATCGGAATTAAAAAACTACTTTTAGGTGCAATTTCGTGCCCTCAAAGCAATTTAAATCTTGACTAAAAACGGTTCGTGCGGAAGTTCCTAGTCGGCTTTTTAAGAAATATAATATCTACATATAACTTGATATCTGATTAGTTTATTTTATTCTATCCGTATCTCTAGTAATTCAGAAAATATTAGCTAGACCATTAAGAAGCATCTTTAACATTAAAAAAACATTACTTCATTCATAATAAGTTTCCTCTAAATATTAGTATTAAACGACAGTAAAAACCAATAAAAAGTTTCTCAATTACAAAAAAATAAAGAAACAAAATTAAATGCATTATTAAAAAGACTAAAATTTCTTTCCCTTAATATTCAACGTTATTTTCCATTAACTCAAATTACGACTCCCAAAAGAAAACCATTCGCCAAGGGAAAAACAAACTTTTACCATTCACTTCATAGTTCCTTCATCAGCAAATCCAATGTTAATCCAAAACTGAAAATGTTCATCATGTGTTTTCCCCAAAGCAAATCTAAACAAAGCAGCTCCCATCCCAATGGACTCCATTTAATGTTCTTGTTTCAATGTTGTATAAGCTCCAAGAATTTCGAATGGAAATACCTAATTTTAATTCTAAATTTAGTCTGAGAATGGTAGGTATCTCTAGCATGTTTTTCAATTGCTTTGTGTTTTATTTTAAAACTATAAATAAATAAGTAGGAATGTTAGTTTGAGTCAAAAGAAACAATAGTATCTCTATATGTATATTGAGTACTACATAATTCACTTGTTTTTTTTTTTTTTTATTACAACTTAACAGGCGCCCAATGTGTGCTCGGCATTTCCTGGAAGCATAAACAAGTCAAAAGTCGTTGAGCCACCTTACCTACACATAATGACGTTTATAAACGACGGCCATTATGCAAAGCAGTTCAACAAACCGTTAATATGCATTTTAATAGTTGCCAAATTGATTTTTTCCCAACCAATTCAATAAAAAAATGAAGAAAGTGTGCCAATTCGATTGGCACAGACAACGCACCACTGGTTGCTTTATGGACGTTGGTCGACTTCGTCGTAGTCTTCATGGTAGTTGTGGAATGGTCAATATGGATATTTCTGGCATGTGGGCATTTTTTTTGTGTGTGTATATTTCTGCAAAAAAAATATGGACTAGACTGATTTAACTTGAATCGCAAAACTTGCGGTTAAAAGCGATTAACCCAGTTCAGGGAAATGAAACGGATAACCGTCAGCGGAGTCGTAAACAAATAATTTGTCACTTTTTTGGTTCTTCTTTGCTTGGCAGTTCGGGAAAAGAAACCCTATACTTTCGGTTATTTTCAAACTGTTAAAGGGAATCGTGATGGTGAAATTCATTTGAGTTTTTTTGAGCGAACTAAAGGTCATGACAGTATTTGGCGGTTTTAAGGTGCTTCTTGATTTATATGTTTGTTAATGTTATTTTAATAAAAAAAATAACATTCTGAAAATTACTATAAAATAACTTTCGAGATTACAAAAGTTTCAAGGACCCACTTTGACCACCATTTTAAGGCAATATAATTCTCATGAGATACACCAAGTTATCACGTCAACTGTAATAATTCCTTGTTAAGCTTATCGCCTGAACCGATTTTTTGTAATTTTATTTTTGGACATATATTTTATTTCGGAAATAACGCGGTGTCTTCCATATAAAAGCTTGTTGTCAAACCTCCCCAAATGTGAGAAGGCTATTCTAATCCGGTGAATCTCCGGCCGACAAGTCTTCTTCCGAGCATCAGTGAGCGAGGTTTTCGAAAAAGTCCTCAATATTGGTATAATTGCAGACACACAGTTCGGCTTTAAAGCGGGACATGACAGCCTGTCTGGTGTATTTAGAAAAGGTAGAATGTTTAATTCTACCACAGTAAACTTTTTAATGTTTGGTGGTCAAATTAGAGACGATTGGTTCGGTTAACAACCAGCCAACATTCATGCGTCAAATAAACGCAAAATCGGTCGAGAAAATTGCCGACGTCTGAAAGTTTACAGCAGAACAAAAACTCCACCTTTTGCAGACATCAACTTGGCGAATTTTGCGTCGGGATTTGGGCCTAGACATGTACAACATCCAACTGACCCAGGAGCTCAAAATTCATGATCATAGATAACGCCATTATTTCGCTGACTGGGCTTTGGTGCGTTTGGAAAAGGACACTAATTTTGGCCGAAAAATCATCTCTAGCGACGAGGCGTATTATTAGATAAATGGCTGTGGTAGCAAGACGAACTGCCGTACGTGGACGACACCAACCCACACGAGTTTCACTAGTTGACAATGCATCCTCAAAAAAAGTTAAAATTTGGTGTGGGTTTTTGGCCGGCGGGCGGCGGAGTAATTAGCCCGTACTTTTTCAAAACGACATTGGTTAGACGATTACCGTCAATGGCGACCTCGACAAATGGTCAAAGTTTACGGGCTTGCAACTCCAAAGATGAGCTATATAGAGCAATTAGTTCAGTTTTAACATCCTCTGACTGTGCAGAATGTCGACACTATGCGATTTTCTTATATTATACTTGAAAGAATAATGTAGTGTTCTTAAGAAATAGAAAAGGGAAAATCTTTGAAAAGTTCGTTCAATTGTCATCATGAACGGCGCAATAACCTTGATCCGCTCCGTTCTTCCATTCTCAGTAAGACTTTTCTCTCGAACGCGGATAAGAGATCATAGTGCTTCTTAGTAAGCACCAAAGTATCGGATCCGTAAGTGAGTTTGTATGGTAAGGTTTCTGGATTTGAAGACCTCGACTAACTTAAGTAGGTTCTGTTAGATTTAGAAGCACCCGCTTTCTTCCTGCATAATATTATCGGCTGCTACTTTTGACCTAAGGTAGTTAAAGGATTGCACTACTTTAAATTCCTCCTCCACTACCCGATTGTTGGAAGAATTAACGTCGACGATATTGACATAATTAGAAGAACATTGCATAATGTCATTACAGCGCCTATTCAAACGCAAGTGGCGAAGCTCGATTTGAATGAATGAATCAAATTGGGGTTTTGTCTAATATCTAATTGTCTTAAAGATCCATTGTGCCTTCTGTTTAAATAAGTGTTAGTCCTAATTTATAATACTTTGTCCAGTTTGATTTCCTTAATAAAGTTAAGGATCTGGGTTAGGTTAAGGGAATTTAGCTCCTTTTCTTCTATGTAGTATGAACTTAGGAGTTTCTTTCTTTGATGTATGAGAGCTTCGCAGTCTCCGAGGATGTGATCTGGAGATTCTTCCTTTTCGTTACAGTATCTGCATTGGTCTTCTTTCTCAACTCCTGGTGTTTTGAGGGGTTTCCTTAGCCTGTAATGTCCAGTCAAGAAGCCCGCAAGGATTCTGAGACTGTTTCTGCTCAAATTGATCAAGTCTACGTGCCGTGTTTTGTTAAACGTACCAAGTAAGAGTTTGGCTTGGCGGAATTTTGGGAGGTTCCAGTATTTTGCGGGTTTTTTCCTCCTCCTTTTTGCGTTCCCTCTCGATGAGGTTTTGTGTTAAGCCACAGAAAGGTTCTGGTCCGTTCAGGGGTGTTTTTGCTCCTATGTTTGCCAGTTCATTGGCCTGTACATTTCCTTCTATTCCTATTCTATATCATGTAACCCAGTATATCATTACTTTGTTCCTGCTTCCCAGTATATTCAGCTTGTCTATGCAATCGCTAGCAAGCTCGGTTAAGCAAAACCAAGTTTTTTTATTAAGTTAGGGACTTTGTCCATTTAGGGTTCCACCATCCTCACTCGGGGAACAACATGCACCAACACTCAGGTCAATAAGAGAATAACATTTCCCAATCTCTGTTCTGTGAGCTAGGAAGAAAATTGATTAGAAAAACTATCGCTCGGGCACCTAAGGAGTCCTTTTATATAAGTCCATTATCTTCCCAATCCTTGGATATCTATGGTACAGAGGCATGGACATTGCCAAAAGTCGATGAAACACTTCACTGTTTCGAACGGAAAATTCTTTGGTGACTTTTTGTTCCCGTATTTATAAATGTCGCGGCAAGTGGAGAAAACGGTACAAATGAACGAGGTATACAGCAACACACATTTATACAACTTGGCGAATTTTACGTCGTGACTTGGGACTGTACCAGAAAAAATTTCAACTGAAAGACAATGACGTATCTTCGCTGAATACTTAGAAACTGACCGTATAAAAATAAAATAAAAATTACTTCAAAAAACAAAATTGTCGAGTTTGGGATGATACCTATCCACTTGAGATTCAAGCTTCCCAAAAATTCACTTTTTGGTGTGGATCAATATTTCCTTTCGAACGACATTGCCCAGGCCATCACCATTAAGGCGAGCACTTCTTTTGGTCTGAATTGGATGATAGGGACACCAACGGCATGTGGTTTCAATAGTACAGCGCTATGTGCAACACAATTCACGCCATTGGAAATTCTGGAAGAGCGATTTGAAGGCATGGTCATCTCACGTGGAGGAGATGTGAACTTGCTACCGAGATCGTGCAATTTGACCCCGTTAGACTCTTTCTTGTCATATATTTTGGGTTTCTCCAATCTCCATCACGTTTGAAGTTATCATTCGTCTTCACTTTAAGTTAAGAGCTAATCTTTAAATCAAACGAATACAAGTTAACGACAGAAAAGCTGAAATATCAAAAATTAGCTAAGTCTCCAATTCACCTGCTCCCGTGGGAATGAATTGGATCAACGGTGCACACGCTGTTGGTTTTACTGACACAGCGTCTGGGCAGAACACACACAACAGATAAGTGCACCGACATCATTAGAATTAAGCTAACTTTAAGTTGAAAATAATTTTTGTAATTAAGTCTAAGTTTGACAGTGAACAAATAAAGATGTTTTTTTTTAAACATTAAACAATAAAAAATTATAATTTATACATTGCCTTATGACATTTTCACTTCAAATTGTATGCAAGTGTTGAACCATATTGGAAGTTAGCCTACCTAAGCTTAAGCCAAGTAGGTAACATGGAAGTGAATTTTCCCCGCGGTAATAATATTTTCCCAGATAATTGTGTATTTTCTTTGTCTTTTTTATTTACCAACACCTTTATTTAATACTTTGCTACTTAACTTTGAATTGCATGATCAAAATCGTTACTGCTTCGTCGACATTAAATTTATTGTTTATTTTAATTGACAAACAATGGAAGAAGAAAACCTGAGCACAACATGCATTCTCCTCATGCAAATTTTCAATTAAAAAAAAAATATTTGTTTTCCTTATTTCAATCTAAAGCTTGCATAATATCTTAAACCATATGATTTAGTTATATCATTTCTTTAAAGTTAATTATTTTTTACCATAAAATGCAACCCTTTTTCAACATTTCAACGCCCTTTTCATGTGTGCATCTTGTGTTGAATGTTGAAAAAAATTCCCGGGCTTTTAAAAAAATCAATAAAACACCTCCCTAAACAAATGCCAACACTGCGCCTGCAGCCCCCTTATTGTGATTTAAGGACTTCACACAATTCACAGTGGATGTGTGTATATAACATAGGAATTCTGCTCGTCGGTACTGATTTTTTACACTTCAAGTCAAGATCCTCATTTATCATCATCATAATCATCATCAGTGCCGCCACCTTGCAGTCCCTGTGCCGGTCCTTCAGAATTTCCACACCCTATCCCCTTCCAAACAACACAACATGGACTCGTTTCAATGGCTTCCACTTTAATTAATTCCGCATGAAAGGAATATCTACCATTGCAATGCAGTTGTCAGGCAAAGGAGAAACGAGAAGAGAGAAAAAATGTCCTTTTTTTCCGCCATATCCTAGATATTTCTGCAAACTACAAAGCTCATTGCTGCTAAACTGTCAACCGAGAGGATACCCATTGTTCCAAGTCAGCATTAATTCCTTTTGAAAAGGATTTCAAACAAAAATGGGAAAAAAAAAGAAGAAACTTGTTGGTAATTTATACTCTTTTCCATGAACGAAGCAAGGCGCAGCGCATTATGCAACAACAACAAACTGCTAGAACGCGTTAAGAAATTAACTATTTTTTATTTGCATATATCAACTATAGAAATATAAGAACAAAGAAAAGATAAAAAAGATTAAAAAAAATATCAATTTCAATTAAACCGCAAATTGTTCTGCAATTTAATTCCAAAGAAGAAGAGTAAGCATAAAAAAAATTTAAATAAATACTTATTAAGCCTTGTGCCTCTCTATTGTGATCTTATAAAGCCACCACAGCATTCTTGAAGACCTCTACATAAACCGAAGGCCCACACTTGAAGTTCCAACATATACTCGCATACATACTTGTATACTTGTACTATAATCAACAATCCAGTAAATCAAGTTCTACCAACACACTGACAGCTGGTGCTACTAGTGCGAGCTATAAGTGCATTCATCAGATCTTATTGTAGCTAATGAGCTTTGTGCATCGTACACTCTTGGCTTCGTCACACCTAGAGAACTGCTATAGGAGTCTTGCCGTCTTACAGAGACCAGAAAAACGTAAGAACTTACAGCTGTAAAGTCGGAATGCTGTCGATTCCATAAAAGAAAATTGTTAGAAGTCGTTAGGCAAAGCATGTAAGTGAGGAAAAGTGAAGGTGGACAAGTTTGCTGGATGCTAGTAATCAAATACAGTGTGTCTGGGAGTTTTTTGTAGACGAAAGTTGAAAAATTATATGAAACTTGAAAGCCGATCGAAGATAATTTTACTTCAGATTCCCTCGTCTTGATATCTATAAGAACACATGGAGGTGACCAGATGGTCTAACCTGCAACCAAATCGATCATGCCGCGATTGACGGCAGAAATTCCTCTAGTATTCTGAACGTCTGTATATTCCAAGAAGAAAACACCGTATACGCAATGCACCTCCATGGAAGCTATTAGGCGATCAACAACCACAGAGAGGAAGTTCAATGTTGGTCGACTCCAATCGGAAGCGACTGCCATAGGCTATTCCATATCCCTTGAGCCAGCGAGAAATCCCCCAACTGACAATATAAACCCCGAAGTCTTCTCACAACCACCTCCGAGAAACCCCTGGTTCAATGTCAGGTTTAACTAGCCGTTCTGCTTCCTGCAAAGATGCGAATGGAAACACTGTAGTAGATAGGCAATCGATGTAAACCATCTGGAGAGACTACTTCAACCAGTTGTTGAATGCCGATTACGTCCAATATCCCGCCAATGATCGACCTGGACCAGTCAACCTAGATGATAACCAAGAGCTACAGCCGCCTGACCAAAATGAGATCAAAGTAGCCATTGCCAGACTGTAAACATAAAAAGCAGCTGGTGGATAGGCTACAAGTGGAGCTTTTCAGATACGCTGGAGAGTGGAGATGGCCTGGTCTGTTGCATATACAATTCGTCTCATATGGCCGGAGGAAAGTATGCGAGGTTCTTATCAAAATGGGTTTAGCAGTCAATGAAAGTAAAATCAAGAATATGCTGTCATCAAAAAGAGACACCCAACATCGACAGCTATAACTTTGAGGTATTTACGGACTTTGTCTACCTGGGCTCTGTTATTAAGTCACACAATAACACCAGCGCTGAAATCAAACGAAGAATAACTCTGGCCAATCGCTGCTTCTTCGGACTTAGAAGGCAATTGAGTAGCAAAGTCCTCTCTCGGGCATTTAGTTGTCCCTTTATAAGACCCTCATCATCCCAGTCCTGCTCTATGGTGCAGAAGCATGGACATTGTCAAAAGTGGATGGGGGCACCTTAGGTTGCTTCGAGAGAAAGATTCCCCGGTTTAACAGAGAGTGGAGAAGAAGATACAGCGAAGAACTCTATCGTCTATACAGCGAAACAGACCTAGACAAAAGAGCAAAAGTCCAAAGTCTCAGATGGCTGGGTCATGTAAAGCGGATAAACATCAAAGCCCTGGCCCGGAATATCTTCGATTCCACCTCGGAGGAACTGCGCAGTAAAGGAAGACCGCGACTCAGGTGATGCAGCCAAGTAGAAGAACACTTCAACCGACTTCACCTGAGGCCCAGGTTCACCCCGGACTGTAGCGCTACCAATAGTAAGTTAAGTTAAGGAAAGTTTGCGATCGGAATCTCTTTCTCATCTGCCCGATCAGCATGCCATGAGCACAAACTATAGAGCAAATAGCATTTTAAACATCGCCTATAAGATCCTGCCTAGCGTTTTATGTGAACATCTTAAGCCCTTTGCTGAGCGAATAATAGATCCTTATCAAGGTCGTAGACATTGAAAATCTATGATCTACCAAATTTCCACTTAACGCCAGATCCTGGGGAAAACCAAAGATTTTAACATCGATCCCCACTACCTGTTCATCGATTTGTACCAGACCATGTCTAACTTTGGAATTCCTTTTAAACTGATATGTCTAATCAGGATGACGATGGAGAATGCTTCAAGGTGACGCACTATCGGGCAGCTGTTTCAACGTTATGCTTAAAAATGTAGTGAAGAACCCACAGGGCATTACCATTAGGCACTATCTTTAATAAATTAACACAGCTACTTGGTTTGTATACGAAAATGATGTGATAGGAAGAACTATGCAGCAGTAATTGGTGCTTTCACTTCCATGTAGTCAGCAACAAGTAAAATGGGACTGATGACAAACGAGGACAAAACGAAGTACATATATGCTTCCATTAACCAAAGTCCAATCCCACCACAGACTTGGTCAGAACGTGTCAGTGAATTTGTCTATTTGGGCACTGTGTAAGCACATGGAATAAGATCAGCTCAGAAATCAAACGTAGAGCTACTCTTATTGATCACTGTTTCTTTAGGCTAAGTAAGGAATTGATGAATAAACCCCTGTGGAGAAGAACCAAGAAGACGCCATACACTCATCATCCCGGCCCTGCTATATGATGCAGAAGCATGGACCCTTTTCCTGTCGGACGGAAAGCTCCATTCGAGAGGAAAGTACCAAGAGCGATTTATAGTCTAACAACAAGTTGTACGTGTTGTACAGCGACATAAGTCTAGCCAACAAAAAAAATCCTTATCCAGCGGCTAAGATGGCTCGGCCATGTAGAGCTGATAAACATCGACCCTCCAGCGCGCAAAGTCTTCAACGCCATATACGAGAGAGTCAGAAGCCAAGTTAGACCTCGTCTTCGATGCAGAGACCGATTGAGGCAGACCTCCGACTGATTGGAGTGCGAGAATGGAGACCTCAGGCTGAAGAGGCGAAATAAACCAGGCCCAGGTGCACTTCCGACGCTATGTAGAAAAGTAAAAGTACGTAAGAAGACTGAGCAGTGTGGTCAATTCTTAATGTGACCATGGAATTAAACCGTTATAGACAGGTGTCCACGACAAACCTATTTGCATCCTGACCTTGACAATATCATTTATTTTCCTAAAAAATATTATTTTGTTATTCATTTAGCCTTGACGTTAGAATAATTCCTACCACTGACACATTTATTCCTACAGTGTGAACTTGGTATCACCAAGCACTGCGCACATGCATAACACAAACGCTCGAACGTTCAGCTATTTTATCATATTCAGATAAATTTTAATTTTTGTTTCGTAATTTAATTTGAAGTCACGTACTGGAAAGATTCTAGAAAACGATTCAAATGTAAATATTTCCCCAGCTGGTTGCAGTTCACAATATAGCTGTGTCTATGTCTATATTATATTTCTATTTTCACCAACATCTCTAAATCTACATACATATATATTACTGACATCACAAATACCGGCACAATTTATTTAAACTGTCAAATATAATTAACAAGCCGCTTTACAAATTATGATAATGCAGTTTACCTGTTGCTGTGCATACTTAACGGTAAAGTGACAGTCAATCAATGGCTGTCACAATGACTTTGGAGAATACAAAGCTTTTTGTGTGTTTTTTTCGAATGATTTTTGCTGTCCGATCTGTGCGGATGCAAATGGCAATAAAGTACAATGCTTTTACATTATCCAGTGACAGCTCTGGTCATGTCACTTGTTTCTATACTCTCGTTTACACTGATCTGATTGCTGTCATTATGTATTCAATTGGTGTCGACAAAAAGAATTGTTAATGCGTGCGAGTTCTTTTTTTATTTTCAATCTCCCAGCCGCTGTCGACGTGCTTCTCTCGATTGTTTGCTATATGAATTTTTGTGTGCAAAAAAATGCTGATTACAGGGTGTTACAAGTGTTAATAACTTTTAAGTTAATAGTGGTGATGTTACACACCTCACTTAGCTATGATTTTAATCTCATTTTATTTCAGTTCAACATTACAGTTGAAACTCACTATTCCGGGCATAAAAACGGTTCTTAAATTGTTCCACTAAGTGTCAGGCATTTGAGATTCTTAAGAAATACCTTTAAAAAACAAATACTATCTTTTTCCAAAAAAAGCCGTCCAAATCTACAAAAATTAATTAATTAAAATATCGGGTTTTAAAATAGGCACAGTACACATATCCAAGGTAATATCATTAGAGGTTTTATTTTTGCAATCTTCTGCGCATCTGTCAAAATCAAAGTAAAATGGCGGCCGTCAGAGATCATTTGCTTAAATATATAAGATAAACGTGAGGTGTGGTTTTGTTCATATATTTTTCTGATGTAGGTCTCTGAGAACCGCCATTTTGTATACAAAGTGACAGATCAGATTTTGACAACCTGCGCAATATATTACTTTAGTTATGTATACTGTGTCCAATAGGGACTTGACAACTTTGAATTTAATTTGTGAACGCACCCTTTCAGTAATCATCGAACTGTCATTGTCAATTTATCCAGTAAACCCAATATTTCCATCATGGTAAAGTACACAAGCTAGCAACGTCTTCAAATTATAAAAAAATTGACCGCAACTTAAGAGCGTTGAATTGTTGAATTTCATCGCAAAATCATCTTCAGTGACGGAGCTCATTTTTGGCTCAATGGGTTCGTCAATAAGCAAAATATGCGTTATTGGTCGGGTGAAAATTCACATTTGCTTCATGAATCACCACTTCATCAACAAAAAATTACGGTTTGGTGCGGTATGGGTTTGCATGCCGGCGGCGTTATTGGGCCATATAACGATCGTAACGTTACTGTGAATGGCCAGTGTTATCGCGCCATGATTACCGATTAATTTTCACCCGAAATGAAGGATATAGACTTGGACGACATGTGGTTCCAACAGGATGGTGCCACAAGCCAAACAGCAAACCTTACAATCGATTTATTGAAGAGTAAGTTTGATGAGCGTGTTATCTCAAGAAATGGGCCAGCCGATTGGTTGCCTCGTTCGTGCGATTTAACGCCTCTAGACTATTTTCTTTGGGTCTACGTTAAGTCATTGGTTTATGCCAACAAGCCGACGGCGTTGGAAGATCTTAGAGGCAACATTGAACGCGAAATGTGAGGCCGATTCATCGAAAATTGCGTCCAACGAATCGACCGCTGCAAACGTGCCCGCGGTGGCCATATGAACGAAGTCGAGTTCCATTCATAAATGTTTTGATTTTGAAATATATCTCACATGGTTTGCGTTTTATTAACAAAAAAAAGTTGTCAAGTCCTTATTCCTTTTAGTTTTGAAATTACACTCAGCACAAAACCCTTGAATGGTTAAACTGTTGTAATTACTTGTTTAATTGGAAGTCAAAAAGACTGACATTCGGTGGCACACATCCCGGAAAACTGAGATTGTACTGTAAACTGTACTTGAATTTTTTTTTTGAAACACCCTGTTTGGTAAAACGCTTCTGATTGCTGACAATAAACCAATTTATTGAGAAAAGACAATTTTGTTGACAAACAAAGGACAAACAAAAAGTTCAAAGTTTAAACGAAAGTTTGTCTTGAGTTAAGCATGTTTGCTTTGTTTTTATTTTATCAATTTATTGACGCCAATTATAGCTTGAAAGTGGAAATAAACTCAACAAACGCTAGCGTATATTTCAAGTGGACATAATTTTATTTCTAGAAGGCAAACATCGCAGAAAAAACACAAAAAAGTATGGAACAAGTGAAGCTCGTGATACGGGCGGATCAAGTTGATTGATTGAGTGAAAGTGCAAATAGATAACAAAAGCTCGCAATTCTCTAATAAAAAAAAAATTCTAGATTAAGTTTGGAAGCAAAAGTTGACTATTGCCGGTCGGGGGCGCGGCGAGTGAAAAGTGAAAACACTTTCAATGAAGCATATGGACAAATTTTGTTTATTCATTTATGGGAAGACCTTACATACATATAAAGGATTGACGACGAGCCCATTTGGAAACATTTAGAATTGGGCCTACAAATTGATACGGACAGACGAATCTTCTGTCTATTAAGACGTCACCAAGTCATTCTGATGATATAAATGAGGGAAGCTAGATCGTTGAGGTAAAATTTATTTTTAGCCTCTGAATCTTCCATGCTACTGATGCCGACATGTGAGGTTGTGATCTATATTCAGGTATGAACAGAGAATATTTAAAATGTGTGCATCGCTGCCGGCAAATGGCGGTGTGAACTGTAAGTACGCCGATTTTATCAGGAACGTGAGAATTTTGACGAAAACTAAATTAAAAAGCTCTTAGAAGTTAGCTTTGTGAAAAATGATTTGTAGAAAACAATTCATGTATTTTTATTTTATTATAGTGACAATGAGGTGGCAGATTAATATATTCGCAGTGTCAGGAATTTTGTATATGAGCTTCGCCCAAGTACATATCTTTCTGTTAAGTGTTATTGACAGGAGATGGGCCCAGTTTCACATGTACTATGTTCTTTCAAGAAAGAGAGTTTGAGTTACGTTCACAAACCAAACGCAACATCGAATCCAAAGCGACATTGTGATAAGATGTCCTGTAACCCCGCTCGGGGTACAGGGCGCCAACAAAACGTCTCCATCTTTCACGGTCTGCAGCTAGATATATTTACTGTGGCCATGTCTTTATCTGGGAATTAGTTTCTGCTAGGACTGTTGATTTCCAAGTTGTTCTTGGTCTTCTAATCTGCGGTGAACCCTGAGGATTCTATTCAAAAGACTGCTTCGCAATATCATTGTTTGGTTTCTTCAGTGTGTGACCAATCCATTGCCATTTGTGGTTTCTTATGTCGAAGTCCAAACGCCACAATTTCTGGTTAGAAATAGTTTGTGGCCAGCGATTCTTGAAGATGTGATGTAGACAGCGATTCACAAAAGCCTTCGATTTTATCGAGATGGTAACCGAGACTTTCCAGGTTTCGCAAGCATATAATAGCACAGATTTAACATTGGATTCGAAGAATCTCAACTTAGTGCGTAAGGAGATTTGATTGGTTTTCCAAATTTGAGATAGAGAACCAAAGGCAACGCGGGCTTTTATTATTCTGCTTTTTACGTCCAGATCCGTACCACCGTTTGCCGATACAATACTTCCGAGGTAATTAAACTGTTCGACCTCTTCAACCTTTATTCTAAGACCGCATGATTCTCTTTCACCCGTAGAGTTTGACACATACGTTCAGCCCACTGATGTTATTTGCCATGAGCAATATATATCGTCGGTGTAGTCTAAATGGCTAAGCCTTTCAAACGTTCTCCATTGAAAGCCCGGCCTCTCCGTTGGACCAAAACTGGCTGTCAGAACTTCATCTATCGCCAGCCCTTGTCTCACACCCTGACGCACTTCGAAAGAGTCGAATAGCTGCCCATTATGAAACACGAAACAGCTTGCATTGTTGTAGGACTTCCTTATAATGGCAACAATTTTTGCTGGAATTCCCAGCAGTCACTTCACCCAGAAGTGACCTCCATTTACATTCACGGTTAACTCAGTCAAAGGCCTTCTCAAAATCTATGAACATGAGGTAGAGCGGTGATTGAAATTCCGCAGACTGTTCAAGTATGATGCGCAGGAAAGCTGTGGAAGCCAGCTTGATGTCTCTTGAGAGTAGTCTCGATCCTAGCCTTTATCCGTTCGAGGATTAAAGTTGCCATTAGCTTTGGAAAAACGGTCAAAACGGTAATACCGTGCCAATTGTTGCAGTTCTTAAGATCTCAATCTGATGGTTAATTAGCTTTTCCATGACCTTAGAAAGAAGCGACCTAAGTGATGCGGGTCGTTAGGAGGAGCGTCGACTTTCTTAAGGAAAGGCTAGACAAATGCTGTGTTCCATCTTCTAGGAAAGATTCCAAAAGAGTAGGAGCGATGGAAAAGCTTTGCCAGTGTGAAAGAATATTTCTTCAAAATAGTGGGGGTAGTTAGGTATACCATCTGGGCTAACGAATAAGTGTATATATGTATTGTTGCTGTGCTTGGCGCTTTAGATGCGTCTTACATCATGCGGAGTCTTCGGTATAGCAATCAGCCGCATTGACTTTTATTCACGTTATGGGGAATTTCTTTAAACTTTTAAAAGTACAAAAAAAAAGTCAAGACCGTCGATTCAGAAATTATGGAGACCATTTCTGACGGCTCTTGGTCGATGACGATGACGCCCAATATGACCTGGAAGAAATGAAGCTAACAGTTGTATCTAAATTTAAAACCAATAAAGCCGCTGCAGCTAATTACCAAGCTGCTGAGATCTAAAAACAAGTTCCCTTAATTGCATCCGTCGGGCATGCTTTCTTCTGACCATATCTTACGTAGGTGTGCATAGATGCATACTTCTAATCAAAGTGGCTTACAGCTGATAGATCCTTATCGGTGAGGCTTCAGGCTAGCCAGGTCCGGCATCAACTGAATATTGGAAAAAAACCAGAAACAACAAATTGATGTCAACATATTCCGTCTGTGCAGAATGAAGCGACGAAGGACAAGACATGCTGTTACGGCAAGTAAGGATCTAGCCGACACATTAGTTTCCCCAAAGAGGCCCTTAACAAGGCTAGTGCCGTGCCACATCTTCTTTACCATTACACTTAACAATCACTTGAAAATCTTTGAATCAAACCTCAAGACAGAGCATTTGGGGAACGAGGCCCAGCGGGCTAACATAGGAAATGGACTGACTTTAACTAACTTCACGTGCAAAATAATTAAAATTTACTGGTTTCGCCTTATAGGTCTAGCTGGCTGGGCCAAAAGGCCTGCCCGGAACCTCTGGTCCACCCTGAACTGTAGGAACACCTAAGGTAAGTTGAATTTACCAGTAGGAATAACGAAGACAAGTTTAGATCTAGAAATCCAGTTGATTACTTTTTTAGGATTTTTTTCTATTCATTGTAAACATTAAGAAACTAATTGTTTACAGCCTCATCAGACCATTGTAAGCAGATTGCCCTCTTATGCTAGTTAGAAGCCATCAAATTCTTTCTAATTTTTTGATTCACTGTACCCACATACACGTAATCAAGTAGTTGCTCGGTGCTCTACGTCGACTTGCCCACGTACAGCTACAGCTCGCCGTTCGGCACACATGTTATCTAGTAGTACTTGCAGCTTAACCACTTGAGAACTCCAGAAACGAGAACAAGTCAACGAAAGACAGCAACAAGAGGAACAAACAAAAACCCAACAAATCGCTTATTAGCCTTTTATTGAACACAACAACAAGAATTTTTACTTCGACTTATGCTTCAAACAGCAAAGCCCCTTCTGCGTTGTATCCATCGCACTTGGAAAGAGAAATTTCTCGTCCATAAAATTAAAAAACCAAAACCACAGCTCCACTTAACCAATTTTCAAAAAAAAAGAAAATGAATTTCATTAAATATTTTAAACTTACGCTCATTGAACATTTATAATCCAAAAACCAATGAAAATCCTTTTTTTTCTGATGACCCACTCACAAGATGATGTTGGCCAAGGAAGTGGTTACAGCATCAGATTCAGAAGATGTTATTTCACTCTGCAGTTTCTTTGTTTATACTTTTTTTTTTATTTTCGATAAAAATAACACACAACATGCACACTGAACACTAATTTATTCTTGCTTTTATTTATTTACTTGAATTTTGCCAACACAATAACCAAATTGAATATATTTATTTACTTTGCATTTATTTTAACATTTATTTGTTGCTGTTACACGAGCACACAACGACACAAGGTTTGTGAAATAATAAAGAATATTTTCCAATTATTTTTGTTAATTAAATTAATCTGAGTACAAAAAATTGGGGTAAATTGCCCGACGCCCACTGCTAATTTAACAAAACACGAATTTTTTTTCCGGAGCAGCGTAGCCTTGTTATCGACATGAATTTCCTGCAAAGAATGACGGGTAAATGGAGAAGTGGTTTTTTTTTCTATGACGTTGACGTTTGTTGTTCGATTTCATTTTGTTGCGGGCCATTCCCCGAAAATGGTGGTGTAATGCCAGGTATGTTATAGAAATTGTGAGGAATAGAGAATCAGTGCGTGTTAGTTATGGAATTCCGTACTGAAAATAGAAAAACAAACTAACAGGCGGCCTCCACTGGGCACCATTGTATATACATTCCCTATAGTACTCTCATGGCATATCCACACCAAAGGGCGATTTCAGCGCGCCTCATTGCGACTTGAGTCAGAACTACAAAAATGATGCTCCATGATAGTACTATATGGAGTGTATATACAAGAAACAAAAACGACAACTGAGAGGATAATGGTAGATTTTCGCAACTTGACTTCTGCAAAAAAGTAGGATATAACATAAAAAAATCATACTCGTTCGATAGAGAGGGAATTTCAAAATCAAGAACATCTTGATAAATCAAGATTATAGGAATAAGGAGAAATCAAGATGAAGATAATGGTGAAGACGAACATGTTCATCTTGATTATAGCAGGTTCTTCTACATTTGGAGGTCCCTATAATTTCCCTAGTTGTCCATAGGTGAGCAGTTTTTTTCGTTTTTTACAACAATTTTCAAATTTTCATGTTCAAAATTGAAATTTTTGCCTCTGAATGTTAATAACCTGAACGAAACAAAGCCAACTACTGTCAAATTTTTTTTTCAATAATTGCCAAATTACAAGGAAAGAAATGGAAAATTCGAAAAGATTTAAAAGTAAGTAATAATAAATTATTTTTATTTACTATTATTCATATTTTTTTAATTCATAAGATAAACGTCCCTGCGAGGTGGAAGAATCCCTAGTGGACGGAGATGATGGTTTGATTTTGACAGTAGCTTCCGTTTACTTCTGACCATTATATAAAGATCCAACCAGAATTGAAGAATTGGAAAGTACGTTGCCGTAAGAAACAGTGCAAATACATGTGATTTGTATAACCAACCCGACTTTGATAAAGTTTCGTTCAGTTTAATTTACGTACGTAATGTACGCTTTCATGCGTACATTCCGTACGAAATGTCAAAAATGCTTGTATTTCGTAAGGCTATTATGGTCAACGTATGTATTGGACAGAACGAGGTTTATGTGTCTGTACTAAAGCATTGTATATAAACTGCAATGTATATACAATGTACTAAAGAAGAAACAAACAACCGAAAAAAAGAATTATGTAAACTAAATATCAGACACGAATTTATCTATATGGCACAATTCTTAAATTATATTGTTCTGCTTTTGGCAGACAATTATTATTATTGACAGCTTATCGATCATGGTCGTAAATAATAGTTTTCTGTAAAGCGCGAAACAGATTGAACCAGCAACAGCAACACCGTCAACAGCAAACAGCACGCTGATCAGAAAAGGAAATTGAAACACATTGCCACCAACACCAGCATCGTCTTCTTACTTCTATTTGACACTTTGTGTCATAAAAAAAAGTATACGAAGTGTCAGTATAGTACACATATGTGATTTTTGTTTGGTACTTCAGATCAATTTTTTTTTGATCTGAGATCAATCTTTTTTTTTTGATCTGACAGCGAAATGTGATTTTCTTTGGTCAACAGATCAATCTTTTTTTGATCTCAGAGCAAAATCTGAAATCTCGTTTTCAATCGAGATTTAACACATATTTGCACACACACTACAATAATTTGACATTTCTCAAGCGTCAATTTTTTTTGTTTATTTTTTAGCATTCTGTGAATTTCACTGTGGAAAAAGTATTCTTTTTACAAAAGTTTTTAAATAATAATAAATAAATACAGACGGTTAAAGTGAAACTTAATTCAGATGTTATAAATAAAAGGATACCTATAAATTTGCAAAATTAAAAGAGTGCAATGAATGAATGTACATACATTTTTGTGCAAATATTGAAACAATGAATCAAATTAAGAATGTTAAAAGAAACAAACACCATAACAAAAACAGATCAAATCTGTTTCAATTTCGTTTGGGCAGGCAAAATCCGAAATCTGAGATCAAAATCCGTCTTTACCAAAAGAAAATCACAATAGCGAATCTCCATTGTTTTTGTTTTGAGTCGATGTTTTTATAAGATTTCCTTCTCTTATCAAAAAGAAATGTATTTTCTCTTACCATTTCGATAAGTTTTTCTTCCATTATTAAAAAAAATATAAATTAATAAATAGCCTCTGTTTTTTTTTCTGTAATATGGTGCCTCTGAATTTCACGTGCGCAAAGTTGGTAGCAATGGAACGCTGTTGAAGTTGCTGGTGCTGGTCTAATCTAACTTGAACAATTGAAATACATTGGTTCTAAAATAATGGGGGCCGCTGTTGCTGGTGCTGTTGCTGGTTCAATCTGTTTCGTGCATAAGACTTTAACTTGTTTATGGTTGACGTTTTACGTTTGACAGCTAATTATAAATTTTGTAACATGGACCTTGTTTACATGATTCCTTTTTTCGGTTGTTTCTTCATTCTTTTTTTTTTTGACAAAATGGTAGGACGAAAAGTAGGAGAGTAACGAATGAAAAACTGAAAATTTTAAGATTTTTCAAAGTTGAGTTTGACGATTGTTGTTTGAAAAAGAAAATGCTATTCAAAGCCTGAAAAAAAGAACTTTTAAAATTGAAAACAATTCAAAGTTAACAAAGTTGTTAACGCCATCTCTCGAAACAACTAAACAACACCTCTTTAACAACCCCGAATTCATAAATGTCAGCATCACTGCAAAATACAATTGTAAGAATATAATACCATTTGTATACATTTTTGCTAAAATTTAATTTCATTGTTGAGAGCAACCATCAATACTTTTAAAAAAGTTAAAAAAAAACTTTCCAATGGACAGTATTTGCCTGGAGAAATGAAGCGTGAAATTAGCAGTGTTGCTGAAGTTTAACATTTTCTATGAACTCGACCAAATTCTGCCCAGAGCAAATTTCATTTCATGACTTTGTTTTTATAACCAAGGCAGCTAAGCTAAAGCTATAAAAAACTTGAATTTGGAAAAGTAAATATTGAAAATGTTCGAGGTAATCAAGACGTACATGTCTGTCCAAAAGAAGAATGAAGAAACAACCCAAAAGAAGAATCATGTAAACAAGACCATTAATTAAAAACGGATAAAAAATTGTGCATTTTCTTGACGCTGCTTACTATTATTTTTCGTTTTAAAATGGTCGTTTATTTGACAACCCATCAAATGTCATTAAGTATCGCTAAAGATTAGAAACTAATGCTCATCGAAAATCAGTTCCGCGAAACGAGTATAAAGCACCGCACAAGGTAGTGCAGAGGTGTGTGAGACGAGATATGAGGGCCATATTGGATAATTTGGCGGAGGTAACGCAAGGGTGCTGTACAAAATAACTAAGGATCTTGTAGGTCAACAAAGTGGTAACAACCATCCTGTTCTAGACTCGAACGTTCGTCTCTTAGTGCCAATGGAAGACCAGTTGCGAAGGTGGAAGGAGCATTTCTGTGCACTACTTAATGATGACCAGAATGCAAACGATAATAATTATCAACTACCGGACTTACGTAGAACTTCCAGAGGCAATCTTACTTTTAAAGAACAACAAAGCAGCTGGACTTGATGGGATACCTGCCGAATTCCTCGAAGCAGACCCCGAATCGGCAGCCTCTATTCTGTTACCACTTGTTGAGGTTGTTTGGAAAACGGAAACCTTTCCCAGTGAATGGAAAGACAGAGTTATCGCCAAGCTTCCGAAGAAAGGTGATATCAAGAACTGCAATAACTGGCGCGGTGTCATCATTTTGTCCGTATTTCCGAAGTTAATGGCAAATATCATTCTCGAGCGGATAAAGTCTAAGATGGAGTCCACGCTCAAGAGGCATCAAGCGCAGTGGTGGATCACATTAACACCACGCCGCTTTACCTCATGTTCGTTGATTTTGAGAAGGCCTTCGATCGCGTTAACAGTGATGTTATCTGGAGATCGCTTGGTACTAGAGGTATACCCGATACAGCTTTTCGATGCATTTGAAGTGCGACAGGGAGTGATACAGGGTGATGTACTGTCACCGATTCTATTCTTACTTCCGATCGATGATGTTATGACGGCCACGGTGGGTGAAAAAGAGCGACTACGTATCCAATGGGAAATATATCACAAGTTAAGCCATTTAGTTTAACTATCTTGGTAGTTGTCTGTCACTCGATGATGGAACAGACCTGGACGTTAGTAATAAAATAAATAAGGCTCGTAGTGCTTTTGGAATGCTTTCTCTAGTTTGGAACTCAACAAATATCGCTTTGTACAAAGTTGAAACTCTTCGAATCCAACGTGAAATCTGTGCTGCTATATGCCTGTGAGACGTGGAAATGCTCTGACAACATCTCGAGTAGTTTGCAAGCCTTTGTCGACCGTTGTCTGCGTTACATCTTATAGATCCGGTGGCCACAAATCATCTCCAACAACGAATTGTGGCTTTAGGACTGAACAAACATTAGTCAATGATGACATCAAGCACAGAAAGTGGCGATGGATTGACCATACATTGAGGAAACCTGACAACAACATATGTAACAAAGCAGAGCTTTGTATGTAATCCTCATGGTAGAAGGCGGGTTGGAAGGACAAGGGAAACATGGAGGTCAACTGTTGGATGGAAAGATCTGGTTGCCGCCCTATGCTCCAGGAGGAGTTAGTGATGCTGCCTACAGCAGTTTTCGGAAATTAAGAAGAGGAAACAGATTAGAAAATTGTGTACTTGTCGCAACAGACCGTCAATCTCAGTAATGTTTGTACTGTTTTATTACTGCTTCATTCGAATAAATGACAGAAAACAAGCATCAAAACTTCCATGTCAAAAACCATTTAAAAAAAACTGGTAAATTATGGTTATTTGAAATTTGAAAAATGTAAGACAGCACTACACCTGCACAGAGGACCTTTGTGAAAAGATGGAAAAACTACTTATTACCTAAAATGTCTCGGGATCCAATATACTATTTTCTAAGTAAAAGACAGATCTTGTTGTTTTAGAAAATGTATTTTACTTTATTTGTTTTTGTATTTATATTTTTACATTAATTCAAATTTCTTTGAAAGAATTTTCAATATATCGTTTGTTTTTTAAATTTAAGTAGATGTTAAAAATGTAATATTTTTAAGAAAATATTAACTGCAGTTTAATTTTTATTTAACAACTTAAAAGTTTGTATTTCACAATTAAAATACAAACTAAATAATTTTAATTAAATTAAAATTAATTTCCACAAAGCTTAATTATTCATTTTTATCATGCTGGTTATATTATTTATATAAATGAATAAAAACTCGAAATGATTATACAGTTTCCAGATGAGGACTTTGATTTTGTTAATTTTTTATTTAATTTTTATAAGTAAATACAATTTTTCCATTATACTGATTAAAAAAATCCTTTAATTGAAAAAAATCTATTTTTTTCAAGCGTAGAAAAATAAGTAAACTAATAAAATAAAAATCACAATGTTAAGACAAAAAAAAATTATATTAATATATATACTTAACAGGTACTATACATTAAATTAGTGTTATAACTTAAATATTTTAATATAATTTTATTTATACAATGCTTCATGTAAAACTGTAAGTTTTTTCTTCCGTAAAAATGTAAGGCACCATCATATTTCATGTTAAGTATTTTTTTTGTCGTCTTGTTTAAAATAAATTTATATTTAATGAGCTGTGTTGTTGATTTTTAAAGTTAATTTTAAATTAAATTTCAAATGAAAAACACTTAGGTTCAGTATATATGCTTTAAATTTTAATGAAGGTGTATTTTTATTAAAAAAATATTGCCTTGATTAAAGTTTTCTTAGAACCAGTCTAAGAAAACACAAAAGTGACTCAAGAATGATTTTTTCAATATGTGATTAATGCCTACCAGAATACAATTTTATTAGAAGATGGCGTTGTGATTTTTGAAAGTATTATTCCTTGCATTTCGGCATCATCTTCGTTGTCACTGCCAAAATTTCGGTAAAGAAATGTTTTTTTTTTATAATTTTGTATGAGTGCGAGTGTGTAAGTTTGTGCCAAAAATTAAAAATGAAATTAAAAACAAAAAAAAAAAATAAATAAAATTGCCTTAATAAAATCACATTAAAAATAAATTACACGAGAGAGAAAAAATAGTTTAGGTAAAGTAAAATATACATACATTAACAAAGCTTTTACAAAAAAATCAGGCAAAAACAACACAATATTTAAAAATAATATTAAAACTTAATTAAACATTAAAATTATAAGCAAAACTGCACCTTCAACCACAATATTCAATATAACTGAATAGAGACTTTTTTGTCAGTATAGGTTTGTGGGTGTATGTATTGATGCGCTTTTGTGCAATCATTCAACTTTTTTTTAATGCTGTCACGGACACATCAGGCATAACGGAGATGACTTTTTACGGTCTACAAATAAAAAAATGTGAAAAAAATATGATTTTTACATTCAGATACAAAAACAACATTTAAATAAAAAAAGACAAAAATAAACACAAACAAACAAATATATAACATATTCAAACAAAAAGGACGTCATAATGTTGTTAGAAATAGCTGGAATAATTTGACAGTTAATGTCACATTGTATTAGTTTGCTGTCATAAGAAAATAATGCATTTCCCTAATGACGGAGAAACGCTGCAGCTAATCATCCTTTTTTTTGGTTAGGTTTTTATTTCTGACAGGTGCTTTGGAATTCATTTGTATGCATGCTGGTTAACACTTGTAAACTGGTTAAACATGCAAAATAGTAAAGGACTAACTATAATGGTCGGAACCAAGCGGAAGCTAGTGCCAAAACTGACCGAAACATTCGAATCCGTTTGTCAAAAGAGCACGTATACCCTTAATGGATGGAATGCCGCGGAAGTATATGTCAAATTTTCTTCATTACAAATACCATCAGCTGTCAACATTCGTCTGTATAATGCCCTCGCTAGCGCAGTTTACGTCCGTAAGCATAACTCATCGAAACTTGACGAAACGGAGCAATCCGCCATTTAGGGCACAAGATACGAATTACTTGTTCTCGCTCATTTACGGACCGGTCCGTCAACGCCATTCCAACCATTATAGTTCAGCCTTAAAGGTTTTGTTAAATTTAGGTCAGTTCAGTTTTCTTGACGTTTTGAAGATCTCAAGTAATTTCTCTCAGTCTCTTTCCCAGCAAACTGCAAATAAACTTTGTACCTTTTCGCTTCTAATAGGTGGTTTTTGACAAATAAATTTTCAACTTCGCTGTCAAAATATGAATCTAAATATTTTTTTTAATTCCTTTGCTCGGGTAGTTTCTCAAAGGCAACTCTGTAGGAAGGAAAGAGATGCAAAGTTATCTTGTCGTCTGCTGGGAAATCGTATTTAGATTATTTTTTCAGCTCCATAAAAGGAGCTGAAATTTCTTAAGATCTCTTTCTCTCAGATCTTCATAAAATGACTAGCTGAAATTTAAGCCGATAATCGTGACGAGATTTTGTTATCAAACGATGTAAAACCGTAAATACTTATATTCCCCTAGAAAATTGTCGCGAAATCTGTCAAAAAGTTGACAAATACACGGAAAAACCGATTGTCCAAGCACAAAGAATGGACACGTTCAATGCGTACACAGACTTTTAGTCAAAGTGACATTAATGAACGACAAGCTGTCACCAATGCAAAGGAAAAAACTGTCAATGAAAGTTAGCCAACAAATTTTGACTAAATGTCAACTAAAATTCAATTAACTTTTAGAGCTTACTGACCAATCAGAGGTGGGTTGAATGAATTTTAGTCGACGATTGAATGCGGGAAATACTTTTGAGGATTGAACATTTTTGTCTGCTGCTCTAAGGGCGACTTTGCATGTGCTAAAAGCCAATACCGATATATTTTTATTCGAAAATTGTCGAATATTAAACGAAAATTAAGTTGACAGGGTTCCAGAAGGAGAGAAACAGGTACAGTTGTACAATGTTTCCACATCAAATAAATTGGTAATCTGAACTGTCACTTTTGACAATTGTAGATTATACGAAAGTATATAACCATTTATTGCATATTCTAAGGACAGGCACTACTTGTTAACGTAATGTTTGGTTAGTCATTAGTAATTAACAACACAACATAACTCACGTGCATAGACAAGTGGAAAAAGAAAACAAACTTAATTAAAATATAGGTAAGTAAAATGTATGTTATTAGCCACATTTGTCCGTCCAAATTATTTAACAAAACGGTTGATAGAATTTAAATCCTACTGTCATACATGAATATTTATTTCCTGTTATTTGGGAGCGTGCCACAATATTTTGTTGGCAAGATTATTTTTGACAACGGAGTTTTGAAGAAACTAAAGAAGTTTTGTAATTTTTTTGAATATTCTTGCCTGAAATCAAGAACTTAACGAAACTATTTGGCACCCAAAATATAGCAATATTTTTGTATTTATTCTGTCACTTATGCCTTTCATTTTGAAATGTCGATAGTCACACACAACAAGAAAAATTGAAACAAATACAATTGAATGAAACATAACACATGAGCTTATCAGATAAAATTTAATCAAAAAATGACTTAAATGACTTAAAGTCAACTTAATTTTGGGAGCAACTGATCTTTCAAAGATTCATTGAATGCTTTTTATTAGTCGATGCCACGAAATCAACAACATTTTGTTGGACGTTCCAATTCTAAAACAATCAGTGCATTCACTTAACACAAAGTATAATAAGCAGGACCAACGACAATGCATAGCCTACTGTCAAAACTAAAAGCACTGCGTTGTCGTGTTTTTGAAAACAATTAGAAACATTGCTGTCAAATTCGCATGTTTCAGAGCGATTCACAACGAAATACGTAATACTTAACGAAACTAATCGAAAGGAAAATGTGTCTATGATAGCAAGTGCCTGTGCTCTACGACTGTGTTTTGGGTCATTAACACAAGGGATTTTGACAGCAAGGCATGCTCCGTCATGCCTGTTATATCAAAGACCAAACCATAATTGAAGAATTGCAACGTACATTGCCTTGCCATTTACGCTTTCAGTTCATTTCGTATGAAATTCTTACAAAAGCACGTGATTTCTAAAGGCTATTGTGGTCAACTGATGTATTTGACATTCGACAGAAGAGAAAGAAATTTTTCGTTCGGTATTATGGTTGGTCCAAAAGACCATAATTGGAGAAGTGGAACATACGTTGCCGTACGAAACAGTGCGAATACATGTGAATTGTATACCCAACGCGAAATGGCTTTAATAAAGTTTCGTTCAGTTTTAAAAATGCTTGTATTTTTTAAGGCTATTATGGTCAACTTATGTATTTAACAGAACGAAAAGAAAGTTTTCTTTCGGTTTTGACAGTAGCTTCCTATTTCATTCGCGTATCAAGGGCTAACTATAATAGTCGGAAGCTAGTGTCAAAACCGACCGAAACATTCCAATCCGTGTGTCAAAGGAGCACGTCTACTTATAATGGATAGAATGCCGCGGAAGTATATGTCAAATTGTCTTCATTACAAACACCATCAAAAGCCAGCTGTCAAGTTTTCGCCTGTAAAATGCGCTCGATAGAGCAGTTTACGTCCGTAAGCAAAACTCATCGAAACTTGACGAAACGTAGCAATCTGTCATTTAGGGCACAAGATACGAATTACTGGTTCTCGTTCATTTACGGGCCTTTATGGTTGGGTTTTTAGATGAAACATTTCAGTTCACTTCACAATAAGTTCTAGTTGATAAGGGTTTGTTTGTTTTCAGAATTTTGTTTGACAATTCGACTAAGAAATCAATAATAATAGCAATAACGAAGAAATATGCCAACCAAAAAAAAAAAAAACCTTTAATGAACATAGTGTATGAGTGCGTATGCGTAACACATTAAAAAACATGGTTCTTGTCATTTTTAAAAACGGTTCTTATGTTTACAATGACAAGTAAAATTGGTAATGACAGTTGAGGGTTATTGACCTGATTTCCAAAGGCAGAAGGTTAAATCGGTTAACTGCGGACAAGGACTTTAGATTTCATTAAAATTTAAGCCACTGAATTTGGACTTTCACATTTCCCATTTTAAATTTAAAAATTTTGTTCAGTTTCTCATCAAATTCACAATAGTTTTTCCATTTAACTGTCAAAAATAAATAAATGGTGCGTTCACAAGCGATTCATTTTAGAACTAGTTTTTAACCAAAAACAATGTCTAGGACGGCTGACTTCAATTTTGTTTCTTACTTTTCACTTATTCTTGGTTCAGTTAAAAAATAAAATTAAGCATAGCATGACATTTCATCAGCGGTAGATAAACAATATTTTGTATAAATAGATAATTATGTACAATTACACTAAGAAGCTTTTTTTAGCGCTAGATGGGGTATGAGTACTGAGTATTTTGAATTATTTCAACTACAAATGGATCATTGTACAAAAAAAAAATGTTAAATGTGCATTGTTTTTTTTTTAGGTGGGATGAAAGGCGCGCGCACAGACAGCGTAGGGCGTTTGTTTTGTTTTATTTTATTTAAAAATAAGACAACATATTAAAATATGTAAAAAAGACTCATAATAATTATATTATGGTAGTACAAGAAGGCGTTCAAGCCAAATATTGCTTACTTTTTCATGAGCGACCGGACTTTTTTCAAAGTCCGATTGAAGAGGGTTTTCTGACTATTTGAACTTTTACCCGTGTCCTTCGAGCCGGTACTGTAATTCGATTGGGTATCTTCACGGTCATCTTCGGCCGAGCTGATGCCTTCGGGGCTCTGACGGGACACAGTGCGCTCAGGTGTAACTGATTGTGAGTCTCTGGTTGAGGACGATGGGGTGGCCAGTGTCGTAGATGGTTGTGGTGATGATTCATGTACACATTCCATGTGTTCTGTGCACCCATCGAGAACAGGTGTCATTGGTGTGGTTAGATTGTGCATGCTTTGAGTGCCCTCTGTGAGGCCCGAAGCTGTGAGAGGAAATTCATCAAGCAGTTGATCTAGACTTCGGGATTTACGATTTTGTGTATTAAGCATTGCGTTTGACTTGTCTCTCTTCAGAACAACTGAATCACAGCTTGCCTCAACTGCGGTGCCATCGTTGGTGCTTACACCAGCACCAACTCTTTTATCCTCTACTGATCCTCCATCCAGCAGACCATCCAGGCTATGGCTTCTGAAACTTGACGAAGGTGATGGTGGAGATGCATTTGTGATTGCGACTGCTGAACTGCGACGTCCTTGTCTGTATGGAGCTGCTACCGTCGGGCAGACAGCACCGTTATATGCAACACTTGACATACTGTTATTTACGGGCCTAGTCGAAATGGGACTTGTCCGGTATGGTGGAAAGAGAAGATTTCTTTTCGAGCCACCACGACCGCCATAGGGACCGATACCACCCATAGAACCTCCACCAGAGACTACACCGCTACCACCGTGGTGCCCGTTGCCACCAAAAAATGTGCGGCCCGGACTGGATGATTTACCGTATCTATTTGCCGGATGATTAGCTGCTAGTTTGTGATTAGTATTAAATTATTATTATTATTAATTAAATTAGTGAACGTAGACTTGGGGCAATCTAGTCAACAATCAGGACCCGATCGCCCCGTTGTTGTTGTGATCGAAGGCCCACCTTGTCCGCCATTTGATCCTTGACAGCTGCTCGAGCCGTTGCTGCTGCCGCTGCCCGCACTGCATCCGCCGTTGTTGCCAACTAGGCTGCCGCCACAACTACTTGCGCCTGTTTGATAATCGGAATCGTTGCTGGTCATTCTTTGGTATTGTACCGAAGCTGATCCTGGTGTGCTTGGTGCCATTCCGATTCTATCGGGATTCTTTTCGCCACGCATGAATCTAAAAAAGAGAGTTTAAGAATCCGGTTTCTCAAAGACAAATAAGTGCCGACTTACCTTTCTAGTTTATCAATGCAAGCATCCTGGTAGTCATGTATCCATGTGACTCCATTGAAATGACAAACACTGCGCATGTCCTCTGGGAGTTTTTCAGCCTCTGGCCAACGGAAGTTATCAATGATTGGGATGATATTACAATTTGAGTTCAGAGCGGCAACGATTTCCTGCAAACAACAATTTTTAAAAACTGTTCTTCGTCTTAACTACCAGCTTTATTCATCTTACCCTGTGTACCCAATCCTTGCCCTCAGAGTCTTCGACACACCTTTCCAGCGCATTTGGTGTTAATACTAAAATGAAATGTTTAGCTTGTCTGATGCTGTTTAACAAACCGTTGTCGAACTTTCCAGCTTCCAGTCGCTCGACGTCAATAAACACTGAAAATCCACGTAATTGTAGGTGGACCTAGAATAGCCAAAGACAACTTAGTGAATCATCCCTTAAAATTACTCTTCTTGAACGCACCTTAAGAAGACTGGCCAATTGTGATCCATTTGATCGCCTGTAGCTCACGAAAACATCCAACGTCTTCGCCATATTCTCCTCCGAAACACTCGGCAAGGAGTTTTCCAGTGACTTAACCGCATTCAGGATCCTGGTTCTGTGAATTGAATTATGGATACCACAATCTGCCAGCAACATATCGTCATTCAATTGTCTCAGCGAAGACCTATCGATTCCGGCATTCAACATGGCATAGGTGTAGGTGCAGTACTCGGGACCGATTTCGTTCAAAAATTGACACATCTTCGCACAATCTTTCGATGAGTAGTCGGCCATCTTTTTAAGGTTTTGAAGTTCACGTGCAAACCGCTTCCTCAGAATACCATTTGTAATTCCAATGTCTTCGCGCAGATTTTCGTCATTCAACTTAAGCAACAAATCTCCATCTACCTGCGACTCGGCGAACTTATGTTCGAAGGCACCGAATCCAATTTGTTTTACCCACTCTTGGACATCTTCCACTGACCACAGTGGAACTTGTTGAGACAGCTTATGAGGTACAGTTTCTCCGATCAGACGTAATGCCTGAGCGGCAAACTTCGAAGCAATGGCATTGGGACAGCTTGCAACATTCTTCAATGGTTCAATCGCACCGATTTCTCGGAAGATTTCCGTGTTTCCTTGTTCTTTCTTAATACCGGCTTCCATGCAAAAATGGAAAGCTGCCAAGTTTCTGGCTTCTTCGCGATTAGAACTCAAAACCGGCACCAACCGTTCCAGCCAGTTCTTGCTCTGACCATGAGCGTGAGCCAAATTCGACTTGGCGAACTCTGATGGATCGTGTGAGGTCACAAATGGTTCCACCAAATCCAAAGTTCCCGACTTCAAGACCTCTGCTTCGATTTCCTTATTGGCAACGAGAACAGCTATGGCCAAGCAGGCGTAATACTTAATGTTGTCATCGTGATGAAAAGCCAGAGGGAACAACCACATGGGTACTTTTCTATTGATCATGGCTTCTTGATTCTCAGCACCACCATACAAGGACAGATTTGCCAAAGCACTAGCACAATGTCGCAATGTTTCAACATCATTCGTTCGGCACTCGAATAAAACTGCATCAAGACCGCCCAGACGAATCACATCGTAGCAAGTTCCTTCGCTGTGTTTGAAGAGATGCTCTAGAATTCCAGTGCCAACTCTTGAGTGCTGAGTGTCGGTATTCTTCGTACAGACACAGGCTACTTTAACAACTTTATCCAGACCATTATCCACCACATGGGTCCTGTTCTCTGTTGTCAGACACTGCTCCAACAGGCGTGCCGATGAGAACTGTACAGCTTGATCGTTTTGCATGCAATTCTCCATCAACATGTCCAGACCTCCACTCTGCCGCAGGTAATTACACAAACTATAGCCGAGTTCATGACCGTGAGTGGGAACAGCCCAAGCATTTTGTATGACCTTATTAATGGTGTCCAGGTAAACAGGCTTCTCGTTAGAATTCGTCTCTTGCAGGCTATTCACAAATGTCTTGAGGAAACTGGAATACTTGCTCTTGGCGTTTTCAATGTCTCTCAATGTACTGCCCGATGTCAAGGATTTCAAATCATCGAATTTCAAGTCCGACCGAAGAAGTCCATTCGTGGTCATTTGGGAAGATGTTGATGAGATCGTATTATTGGCCGAACTGGACACACCTCGCGTTGTGATGGTATAATTTGATTGGGATGCTGAAGACACTTGTTTCTCTTGATTTATGATGCCTCCGTTTGTTGTCATGGTTTGACTTTTTTGTTCCTGTGAGATTGCCTTCTGTTCGGCACTGAAGGTTTTGCCTTGGACTTTAATACTTGCCGCCGCTACATTGTTGAAGCTTTGTTGGGTGACGTCACCGGTGCGCAAAGACAGGGCTTCCTGCAAAGATAGAAGGAAGCAGATTATTAGGGTGAGTTCAATTAGAGGATATTCAGGGGATGGAACTTCGTCTTTCTTTTGGACAATTTGAAGGAATAATTACAAAAGGTTAGTTGCAAGGATACATAGAGCTCCAGGAATTAACAAAGCCCATCAAAACATTCTTTAAAATCCCGAATGAGTTCCTTAATTTCATTGCGTCAACACAGAATCTACAAAATTTCCACTAGGCAATCATCTTCTTGGGAAAAACTTGCATTATTTGAGAGTTTCTATTAGGAAATCCCAAAACATTATAAATATTTAACTTTAAAAAATCCATTTGTTTTCTATTAAATTGACCTGACGTAGCCTTTGATAACGGTCGAAGAATATCAAAAATATATTGAAATCAGAAATTTTCAAAATTCAATATTTCTTAGTATTTGGACTTTGTTTAACCTTTTATTTACAAATTTAACAAAAAGCATTTAATTGCAAATATCACGTCCCATTTTTCACACTTTTAGCTTTAGTATTTCCAAGCAGACTCTGAATCATAGGAAAGCTACATATGTATGTCTTGAGAAAAATTAATCGTGTTTTTTCTGAGTCATTAGAGGGTAGTTGTTTTGCAATAAGGAATAAGCCGAGGCAAAAGATTATTTAAAGAAATATCTAACGGAAACCTAATTAATTCAATGCGAACACGAAGATTCGGTAGGAAGGGTTCCTATTATCCGAATTAGAACAGACATTCGGCTTATAAGCATTCTCCCAATTTTATTGAAAACGATGAATTGGATCACTTCTGAACTTTCTGTTGCTCTAAGCTTAGACGGGTTGATAGGCAATCAGTAGTAACTGGCATTAAGTTCAATACAGTTACACTGGATATACATATGTAAATATAGAACACATGTATCACCCACACCAAAAAGATATTCAAATTCAAGAAAACTTTAAAAGCGAATTTCATAAGAAAAATAATTAAAGCAGTTTTCAATTAAACAAAAATTGTAGTTTTTAATAAACTGAAGGCATTGCCGGTTGTCATTTAAATACAAATATTAATTAGTAAGATCAAAACGCGGGAGATAATTTTTATAACATATACATATTTCATTGCATTGCTAGATCATACCTAGACAAGGGGAAAAAGTTGTATACTTTCTTCGTTGACTTCAAGGCTGCTTTCGACTCAATCGACAGAAATGCCCTTTTCTACAAACTTTGTTGTCTAGGCTTATCGTCGAAAATACTTAAAACATTACGAGGGCTATATGATCAAAACCTCACAGAAGTATGGGATGGAAATGAAGGATCTTCCTGGTTTAATACTTCTTCCGGGGTCAAACAGGGCTGTCTTTTGAGTCCACTTCTGTTTTCGCTTTTCTTGGATGACCTAACATCGTTTTTGCCTGGAGGTATTAGTTCTGCTGGTACAGTAATAAAAACTTTGATGTATGCGGACGACATTGTCATTTTTGCGGAGACTCCAAATATGATGCAAATAATAATTAATAAATTGCAATTGCACTGCCGTAATTGGGGTCTTACAGTTAACACTAACAAATCCAAAGTAATGATATTTCGAAATGGCACAGGGCGATATGCAAGGGAGGAGAAATGGATGTGGGAAAATGTGGAGCTTGAGTTGGTGAGGGAATATAAATATCTTGGAGTCATCATTACGCCTCAGATGTCGTTCAAAAAGCATCTGCAGGAAAAGCTTATAGAAGCAAAAAAAGCCATCAACTGCAACTGGAGGGGGGTCCTTGGGAAAAAACAGATAACCACGAGTGCTAAATATAAACTTTTCGAAGCAGTTATGAGGTCAGTGATGTGCTATGCTGGTCAAGTACGGGGGTTACTTCAATATGAGGAATTAGAAAAATTACATTACTGAGGTATTTTTTGAAAAGATCTTTTGGCTTCCCGAAAACACACCTGAATATATGCTACATTTGGAGACCGGGGTGTCTCCGCTCTACGTCTTTTCGCTCAAGTTGCATTTGTTCAACATTGCAAAGGTTATGGCTCTTCCAAATCACCGTCTGCCAAATATTATCGCAAAATATCTGCTATCACGAAAATCACAGTTCTTCGAAGAATGGTCACGGCTTGGAGTTCAGCACGACATCCAGTTGGTAGAAGGAAATACAGGTGATTGGAAAGACATCTTTCCAGAATTGTTGGGAAGGATTGAAGATTCTTTCTTTGTTAAATTTAAGGAGTCAGCCCAACGGAGTTGTACCCAAAACATGTATAAGCTCCTGAGATCCGACCTTGGACCTAACAATTACTTCAACGACCGATACGCAATAGAAACAATCTCTTTAATTTTCAAAACCAGAGGAGAATTACTACTATCACATTCTACTACTACTACTACTACTACTACTACTACTACTACTACTACTACTACTACTACTACATATTTCAAGTGAACAATAGTTTTCCCATAATAAAAGATGATCGTACAGCACAGTATTTTAATAATTAAGAAAACTTTTCACATGGTAGTAATTTTTTTAATACAATGTCCGAAAGGAATCCATTATAGACTCAAATTAAGTATTTTTGTACGTACGTACGTTTTTCGAAGCTCTTTTTCCCGAATCACGTTTTCCACCTAGACCGAGAGCCCGCAACTGATTTCTTGCGTGAGAGGAAACCAGATGATATTGATGTTACAAACAGTCCTGCTCAAGGTGACAACGCCATCAATCGTCTACCCGCCCCCAGAGGCAACATTATCGAGTAATGGTAGGTTAAGAGTACCATTTTTCTGAAAATAGGTCTAGAAATCCATTTCAAATGACGCCGCCGGTTTTTTTGACGTTTTTAGACTTTTGGGAAACCACTTAAAATTAGTCGCATCCGAAATGCACCATCGTTTTTCCGAAAATCTGTATTCCGTGGCTCGTTTGCCCGTCGTAAAGTTTTCCCACCGATTCGGATTCCTGCTTTCTGTGTCAATCGTTCATTTTCAAAGATTCAATCGTTTATGATTCGGTCATTTCTAAGATTCGGTCTTTTCGTTTTTCGCATCGTATCGTTCTCGTTAATTTGAAAAGTATTGAAATTGTGAACGACCGAATTATGAAAGTGTGATTGCAATCATCAATACTTTTCAGTGAACAGGTCGTAAAGACGATTGACACAGCTCTAGCCCTTCGACATCGACGTCGGCAAATTTCTAAAAAATGTTGGATTCATCTGTTTACATAAGCAAGACAAGAAATTGGCTAGAGTAATGAGGGATAAAGCATCTACCGTCTAGTTGAGATTTGCATTTAAATAGATACACAAGCTGTATTTTTTTCAAGATTTGGAGAACCGTTAAATGATTTATTCATCAATTAATAAAAAGTGATTTTACATAGTTAAAGAGCCGATACATGCCTGACTTTCGTTCTTATGTAGTTCCCAATTTTTTTTTACTTGTTGGAATTCTTTGACCTATTTTTTTCTCAAAAAGTTCAACAAATAGTATTGTTCTCAACCCAGACTTTTAATTTTTCTTTGTTTAAAGATCTAGATTTGAAAATGGTGTGCCGTTCTAACAACCGACGTGATCATCTATATTTTTCAAGATTTTCTTCAATTTTTGCCCATTTACCTACTTTGTAGTTTATCAACATCAGTTCTACTTTTTATCTTCCTATCCCAATCCCATTGTTATTAAGCGCATGCCTATAAAGCTCCAAAGAATAATTAACTATCCTTACTACCGATATGGCACCGCGATATTGCTGCCATCTATGAAACAACAAAACAACTAAAACGAAAGAACTATTCCATGATTCACGTAAAAAAAAAACAAACAAAAAAAAATCCAGGCCATGACACCAGCATAATCCAGCTCACCTTGATTATAGCACAATTCACCCAGCTTTACGATACTCTATTTATGATCTTGGTAACTAACATTGTTCAGTAGTCTTTAGTCAATCAATTTGATGAGAATCAACAGGAACTATGTAAGTTTCCTAATATTTTAATCTCAGAACACAGCGAGGTATTGATTGTTTCACATTAATGTATGAGAATCACCGAGAAGAAAGTTGACAAACATTTGTGGCCAAATAGAAGAACTTGAAGTGTCGTCAGACAATGAAAGGAAAGCACTTTCAGAAAATTCCTATTTGAAAATTTTCTTGAAAGCACTTCCAGAGAGCGTCACACTATGAAAGAAAACTACTTTCTGAAAGGACTTTTTACTTTTCAGAAAGTAAAACTTCTGAAGGTACTTTTCGGGTTGTCACACTATGAAAGCGAATTTTTTTTTTATAATTAACGCGCGCACAAGGGACTATTTGTTTCTCTTTTAATGTAGAACATACTGCTGAGGGTAGAGCCGTCAGCAAAACAGTTAAGTGGAAGATCATTTATAAAAATGAGGAAGAGTCGGAGACAGAACAGAGCCCTGGGGCACACCAGCATTTATTTTTTAGGAATTAGACTTGAATCCGTCCAATACAACTTGTATTAAAAGATCCAGAAGATAGCTTCTAATCCAACGAACAAGAGTATCGATCCCAAAAGCACGCATTTTCGATAAGAGAGCTTCATGCCAAACTCTATCAAATGCCTTGGAGATATCAAGAGCAATAATCTTACTTTCACTAAAGCGATGTTTCACTACTCTTTATTTTGGCCACATTAGTGTATGAGAATCACCGAGAAGAAAGGTAAGACAAATTTGTAGTCAAATTGAAGTACATAAGCTATTTTATTTCCTTTGATTACTTTTACTTATCTTACTTACTAACTTATGTTGGCTCAACTAGAGCGTGGTGCTCTAGGCCTTCTTCAATATGCCCCTCCAGCCGGCCCGATCCCTAGCCTGCCGTCTCCAGTTTCGTACACCAAGTTGTCGGATGTCTACTTCTACCTGGTCGCTCCATCGAAGATGAGGTCTACCTTGGCTTCTGACTCCATCTGGTTTGGCGTTGAAGACTTTACGCGCTGGAGCGTTGTTGTCCATTCGCTCTACATGGCCCAGCCATCTTAGTCGTTGTATGCGATTTTTTCTGGCTAAGCTTATGTCGCTGTACAGCTCGTATAGTTCGTCGTTATATCTTCTTCGCCAAACGTTGTCTTCTCGGTTTACGCAAACAGGACCATAAATCGTACGCAGAACTTTTCTCTCGAAGACTCCAAGTGACTTTTCATCCGATTGGGAGAGGGTCCATGCTTCTGCACCATATAGCAGGACCGGGATGATGAGTGTTTTATATAGTGTCTCCTTGGTTCTTCTCGATAGGGCTTTATTCCTCAATTTCTTATTCAGCCCAAAGAAACAGCGATTAGCAAGAGTTAGTCTGCGTTTGATTTCAGCGCTGATGTTGTTGGCTGAGTTTACAGCAGTGCCCAGGTTGACAAATTGACTGACTGCCTCGAAGTTATACATATCAATGGTCACATTTTGACCAAGCCGGCGGTGGGATTGGGCTTTTGTTGATGAAAGCATATACTTCGTCTTGTCCTCGTTTATTTTCAGCCCCATTCTGCTTGCTGCTGACTCCATAGTAGTGAAAGCACCAGTTACTGCTCGCTTTGTTCTTCCTATCACGTCTATGTCGTCTGCAAACCCAAGTAATTGTGTCACTTTTACTTATCAGTCTTTTCTAAGTCCTTATTTTTTAGTTGAATAGTGAAATGAGGTGTAATTTGGTCGTTTGTTGGTAGTACAAAAATATTTAAATTGAATGTGAATAAATATTTAAGAAAAAAATGGGCACGATTGGGTCGCACGTACTTGCTCTTATGTGCCTAATTACATTGCAAGGCAAGATTTTGACAAACATAAATAACATTTACGTCGAAAGTAACAAAGTTTGAATTTATAAAAACTTTAAAAACCAAATACTTAACGGTTTTTAGTAAATGAAAAAAAAGTACGCCATCACACGTCCTAAATAACAAAAATCTTGTTTTTTATTTTTGTTTTAGGAATTTTTTTTTTTCAGATTTTGGTATGCATTTTTAGACTTTAATAATATACACCTGATTTTAAATTTTAAATAATTTGTATTCTTACTGAATTAAAAAAAAAAAAATCAAAAATTAATAGAAAAAAAAATTTTTTTTAAAGTTTATTTGGCTATCTAGGTTTTTTCAAATATAAAATTTGATTGAAATCCATTAAGCCGTTATCCAGAAAGTCGAAAATTAAAAAAACCGTTACATAAAAGGTACCGTTAATAGACGTTTCCGGTAAATTGGGTTTGCATAAGATGGTACTAATGTCTACAAAAAAGGTTCTCAAAAATGTTCATCAATCGTTGGAGCCGTTTTCGACAAAAATAAGTTTTTCCTTAACGAAAATTCATATAATTATATATGTACATACATATAGTTAAAAATATTTTTTTAACATTTACAGTTTTCTCTTAAAATTACACTTAAGGGTATGTGGGTTTTCAATATTATACTTAAGCTCCATTTGCGGGGTCCAGTCCCACTTACCGAGCAGTGCAGTTTGTAACCCCCGTGATTGGGCTTACTATAGAAATTATACTAATTGTAGTACTGCGAGGTTGGGTATATGCAGTTTCCTTAGGATGTTAAGCTGAAGACATATAACATTAAAATCGAAATAAATTATCTGAGTGTTAAATGATGAGAATCAACGAGAACTTACAAAACAAACAAATCTTCTTCTACACTCTGTTAAATGTATATTTTCAGTACAGGGAAGATAGGATATTTGCCTTTCACGCTTATTATTATGTTATATCGGGTTTTTGAACAGGGACGTTACAAAAGTAGAGCGACAGGGACAGCAAACGACGCCATATTTCTTGCCGCTCTTTTAAAATTTCTCTTCAGTAAGGTTTGCCATTTCATAATGGAAAGATATACGAGCCAACAACGAGTCAAAATTATTAAAAATTACTTAATTTAACTTTAACAACTTGAAAATGATTCGGATTTTCATCGAAAAATCATCTTCAGCGATGAGGCTCATTTCTGGCTGAATAGCTTCGTCAATAAACAAAATATGAGGTACTGGTCAGGCAGCAATCCACACGTACTCCATGAGTCATCATTGCATCCCGAAAAAAATTACGGTTTGGTGTGGTTTATGGGGTGGCGGCGTCATTGGGCCGTACTTCTTCCGTGATGATCAAGACCGGCACGTTACTGTGAATGGGGATCGCTACCGTTCAATGATAACCGAATATTTTTGGCCCCAATTGGACTTGGAAGACATGTGGTTCGAACAGGACGGCGCCACAAGCCACACAGCGAATGTCACAATCAATTTATTGGAATCCAAGTTTGGAGAACGTGTTATCTCACGAAATGGTCCAGTCGCTTGGCCGCCTCGGTCGTGCGATTTGACGCCGTTAGACTATTTCCTGTGAGGCTACATCAAATCTATGGTCTATGCCAACAAGCCAGCGACGATTGATGAACTTCGTACGAATATCGAACGTGAAATTGCAGCAGTATCGGCCGATTTATGCTCGAAAACCGTCGAAAATTGGGTTCAGCGTCTGGACTTCTGCAAGCGTGCCCGTGGTGGCCATGCAAAAGAAATCGAGTTCCAAACATAATGGCATCAAACGTACTTTCACAGGAATAAAGAATTTCATTGATATCCAAAACCGTTTTTGTTTTATTTAAAAAAAACTTTTGTAGCGCTCTTATTGAAAAACCCTTTATATTGCCGTAGTGCTCACCAGAAACTCTAATAAATCTTCAATTCTGAAATTTCCATAGCAAAAACGAAAGTAAAAGGTATTATAACTTCCAAAAACGAGGAAATGGTAACTCTGAATAAGTGCTTTTTTTAATAAACACAATTGGCGATTTACCGTCTCCTCACAGCCGAGGAGCAGACAGGTTATGGTGGAATGTACGTGGGCTTATGGAATATTACTGTATCTCAGGAGTTCTGTTTTTTATTTCAGTGTTTTTCTGATGTTGAGTGCGATGAAAACACCAACAGGTACCAGTATCTTTGAAAGTTCTCTTTCATAAGGCAGATAATGAAAATATAAATTGACGGAGTATAATCAAAAGTACTTAAACAATATTTTTAGGCATTTGCTTAAAACATTAATATTCTTGTTTATAGTTAATTCTTTGGAGAACTAAAATTGACTTTTTAAGAGATAAAATTCAGTTTTCATTCAAATTCCACTCAAAAAACTCGCCAAGAGGAACACAACGAGAAGGAGATGTACCAGAAGATGTTGGGCCACGCCAAAAAGCTTGATAAAATTTTACAGAAAAAATTGCAAAAAAGTATTTGCGCTAGATTAAAATCCGGTAGATTCCTGTGAAGGAAACACGTAACTGCGCAAAATAATGTTTTTTTGCAATTTTGGTTTGCAGTTTTTTTTTAAGTTTATCAATATATAGCTGATTAAAAAAATTAAAATAAAATATGACGTTTAAAAAAATTGAAAAAAAAAAAAAAAAAATTAAATTAATTATAATAGAAAACAAATTATTCGAAATGTTTGTATGCACCATTTATAAATTTAACTTTAAATTTTATGATCAGCTGTATTAATAAACTCTTAAAAACTCCAAAACAAAATTATTGGCAAAAATGTCCGTCTGTCTGTCTGTCTGTCTGGGTGTATATCGAGCTGAAGCCTAAACGGGTTAAGCGATTGCCTTCAAATTTGGTATGTGTTTGTTTATATTTTGTCATTCCTCAGAGGGGAAATTGAAATTTTATTTTTAGGGTTAAAAATAACGGTTCTTGCGAACGACCGTTCAGGTTTTCTCGAAAACGGCTCCAACGATTTTGATAAAAAAATTTGAGAATTTTTCTGTTTGTACTGGCTATCATTTGATTAGAACCTCATATACGGGAAAATTCTATTAACGGGACCTTTCATATAACGGTTTTTTTAATTTTTGGCTTGCTCGGTAACGGCTATATGGATTTCTGGCAAATATATATTTGAGAAGATTTAAATAGCCAAATTAATTCTGCATATCAAAATTTTGAATAACTTTTTTTTCTAATAAAAATAAATCTTTGAATTTTTTTTTTTTTGAAAAATCAATATTTTTAAAACTTATCAAAAAAATATTTTTTAATTTTATAATCACATGTTTATTAATAAACTCTAAAAAACTGCATACCAAAATTAAAAAAAAAAAAAAAATCAAAAAACTAAAAATAAAAAACAGGATTTTATCAAAATCCGTCCGTGGTGGAGTACTTCATTTTTAATAAAAACCGTTTAGTTTTGTGGTTTTGATAGTTTTTATAAGTTCAAACTTTGTTATTTTCAACGTAAATGTTATTTGTTTTTGTCAAAGATCTTGCCGTCCAAAGTGATTAGGCACATAAGAGCAAGTACGTGCGACCCAGTCGGCCCCATTTTTTAATATGAAATCATCTTTAGAGTATCTCAGAATCATTTAGAGCCTTTCGTAGCTCAGTAACACTCGCAAATTGTTTTTTATGGGCGTACATTTTTTGAGTTAGAATTCTCCAAAAGATTTTCGATAGGATGACAGTCCGGGTAACGCATTGGGCACTCCATTAAATTTATATTATTATACTGAAACCACTCGAAACTTTCACGATTAACATGAATTGGTGCATTATCTTGTTGCAAGACATGCTGAATTCGACGAAATAGTCTCAAGTAGGGTACCAAGTTATATATATAATATATATAATATAACGGAATTTTTTTCTGCTCATTTTACTTGTATATTAATTCCATTTAATGATAAAATAGCTAGGCGTCTTTTCTATTAAAATTAAATGCATTTATTTAGGGTGCCTTTATACTTATGGAAGACACTGTATGTATACTGTAAAAAGCTTATCATACAAAAAGTAGATTCCACGACTGGAACGAAAGTACTTGCTTTTATGTGAGGTCACAGCGTCGAACGAAATTTGAAAAATATTAAAGAAACTTCGGAATAATTTAAAAGCCATTTTATTTCTTTAATAAATCTGAAAAAAAGTGTGATTTTTTTTTTTTAAATTGTAGAAACGGTTTTTAACAATTTTTTTTAATTAAAAAAAAATATTTGAGAATGCAAATTTAAGCACAAAAGTAACCTCCATTTAAACACATTATTAAAATAATTCCCCCAAATGAAAATAATAATTTTTAAAAAACAAAAAAAAAATATTGAAAATAAAAAAATTAAGTTTTTGAAAATATTTTAATGTGAAATTATTTTGCCTACCTACATCTTCCTGAATATCAATTTTGATGGTAATCGGCTTATCGGGTTATCGAGAAAGTCGAAGAAAAAAAAAACGGTCCTATGGGACATATCGTTTTAAGCCCACCATCTTAATTTTTTTGTCACCTAAACACAACACTGATTTTTTTCATAAAAATTCTTGGAGGTGTTTCAGAGAAAAAAGTAAGCTTTTACTTAACGGTTATGTGACAGGTACCGTTAATTTTTGAGCTAAAAAATAATTTTAAAACGTCCTTTCTAGAATGTCAAAATAACTTTATGTTCTAAACTTGAAGACGATTGGGCCAACCGTTCAGCCTATAGACGTACAGACAGACAGACAGACAGAACTTTGCAACTTACTTAAATATTTGTCTATCATCGTAATGTCATGTTTGATTGTTATCTCAATTTTTTTAATCTGCACGAATGCATAACTTGCATTAAATAAATAAATAAATTTATTGGCGCGACAGCTCCTTAAGGAGCCAAGGCCTAGTGACTTATACTCTCAACCATTCCTCTGTGTGTGTTGTTACTCTGCAAGAATGGAAGGGACCTACAGTTTACCGCCGAGTCCGAACGGCTACATGAGATGCACTTTGTCGAGACAAATTTTACTCTTGGAGGTTTTGTCAGTTCCTCGCAAGAGGCAGTACCCCAGAAAAAAAGGTGGCTATGAGCTGGATTTGAACCCAGGTTCTTTCGCTTAGCAGTCCGACACACTAACCACTAAGCCACGGGGCACTACAGTACCTATAATCGCAAGTAAAAAGTATGGTCAATAGCGTTATAAGCGAATATTTGTTTATACACAATTTTAAATATAAAAAGAAGTTCCATCAATAAATAACTCTTCAACTGTCAGACATACGCAAACATAAGGTTTTGTTATAAGCAAACAGAATATAAAATATAATCAATTGCGCTATTTGTCATTTATTTTCTTTTATGAAAAGCTATACCTGTCAAACTCACTGCTGTCAAAGTAATTCACAATGAAATACCTCATGCTTAATGAAACTCACGACGCATGTGTCCATTTTGGCCAATATCATATGTGATATGATTGTGTGTTCAAGTCGTTAATACATGGTTTTTGACAATAGGCAATGCTTGGTCATGCCTATTGGGCCTTAATTCTTATTTCTCCAAAAAAATATTTTGTGCAAAAATTGGCTTGAAAATAAAATAAATTACTCTCTTGTGAGCTCTTTTTTTTGTGACACTATGTATATCAAATTAGTGATAGTAAAGGGAATAAAAGAGCGGCATTGGCGATAGCCATGACCTAGGAGGGAGTCATGACTCCTATGACCCTTCTCCACTGGATCCGTCACTGCAAAAAACTCAAATGATTTGTTTCATTGATGCATTTCAATGATAGCCATTAAAACTAAAAAAAAAATAAAAACATTCCTAAACTTCTTTGCAATTTTTTTTTTGTTTAAATTTAAATTTCCTGCCGTAAGAAATTGACAAGCTGGTAATTTTAATTAACATTTTAGTTTTATTTCAACGAAATAATACTCTTGCTTACGTTCTTTAATACCAAACTTTAGATCGTATAAGAGATTTACTTGTTATGCTCTCAACAATTAATTGCGTCATTGAATTAAACTTAAGAAATGACAAAGTGATCTACCACTTTTTGTCTCAGACAAAGTCTAATTTCACTGGATATCGTATTTTTAATTTTACTATTTATTTAAACTTTTAAATATATTTGTTAATATAGTATAAAACTAAAACCAATTCACCAAAAAACAACTACAATCAAGTGTCTATAATTTTACTGTCAAATAATAAAATATATTTTTTTGTAATTAAAATTTGTAACTTTTTTTCGAGCTACAAACCAAACCGATGCGTTTTGAATTTAAGCAAATACTAACTGGAAACATCTTTTTATTTCATAAAAAATCTACTGGAAGTCAACAGATAAATGCCATGGTGCTGAAATGATGACAGATAAGCAAATTTATCATTGAAAAAGTATTTTTGAATTCCTTAAGAAAATTTAATGCGTATATTGTATATTAAAATTGACAAAAGTTGATTTTTGATTAATTTATTAATTTAAATTTCTTAAGTGCTTCTCATATTTGCATAGTTTTGAATTAAGCTTTGTTTTGATTAAGAGCACTCTTTATGGCATTTTTGACATTGAAACAATAAGAAAATTAATTTTTGTTTTAATTGTAAAATATTGAGAAAAAATTAATAAACACAGAGACATATTTACAAGGAAATAAGGAATAAATAAAAACCACTTAGAACAAACAATGAATATATATATATATTAGTTATTTTTACAATCTAAACAGACCCTAACATTGTATTACCAACTCAAGGTTGCTGTAGGGAAAGCTAACAGGAATTGGTGCATTCACATTTTTATCGGATTTACAATTTCGAATACCCGAAATCCTATTCTTTGTGAAAGAACAAACCCACCACATAGATAACCAGTCGAACGTTGAAACAAAAAGAAAGACACTCAACTGTTTTTCACATGACCCAACATTTGACATATATCTCTTCTCTTAAAATTCATTATTTTTCACACTGACATAAGAATGAATTTAATTCAAAATAACAGTAAACAAATATATCCTAAGGGAAACATAAAAAATGACTCTTAATCGAAACTTTCGGTATGAGGAAAAGATTTATTTATCAAACATTACCGATTGTTGCTCAACTTCGATGGGAATATCTCGAATGTTCAGTTTCCTCATATTGCTATTGTTACTACCAGTAGATAATGGCGGCGATGAAGATTGCTTCCTTCCGCTACGCGACGACAGCGACGACGGTGGTGATGGCGATTCACCAGGTGTAAACGGACTCTCGACAATTGTCACTCGCGGACTAAACGGACTTCCGCGTTCACTTTCATAGCCCGACCTTGAACTGGTACTAAATTCAGAACCAGATAATGGCGGCGGTGACAGCGGCATCTCAATAATGGGACTAGGGGACCGAGTCGGAATAAAATCAGATTGTCCGCTTGATCTAAAAACACCTTTTCGCACACCCCACGGAGCATTGGCTGACATGTTGGAAGTTCTGTTTGTTTATAATTTTGTTTTCGAACAAAAAAAAAAAAAGAATATCAAGAGAAAAAAACTCACAAGAAGATCTTATGAAAGCTATCTCTTGGAATGATCGATAAAAAAATAGATACACAAATCAACCAAACCACAATATCACTTCTTGGCAGCTTTGCACAAATTAAAACTTTAGCATCTGTGAGAAATTTATTTTTAAACAAATTAACTAATGCTAATAAAATTTGCTCTGGTATAGGAAGGAACACCAGAAAATATGTAAATCTATAAACACCACCGAATACGCTAAACCATTGGATCACTCGATCGGGCGTATGATCACGAAGCTCGCAAGACAACAATTAGACTGGCTGACTGTGAAATGTCAATATTATAGGGAAAAGGTTTTTCCGACCCGCGCACACCAAATAACTCACTGCGCATAAAATATGCAACTGCGAAGCGATAAAATTAACATTCACAAGTTTTCTTACTTTTTTTTATAGAAAACTTTTAATTAACAAAGTGCTTCCGAGAAGAAAGCTAAACGCCAGATTGCGAATGTCAAAAGGTTTTCTATTTATACGAGTCACTGTTGATTCGTTACTATTTTCGACCAATCTCAATGAGAACAGAGATACAAGTGTCAAAAGAAGAACAAATCTGCCAAACACAACAACAATGGCCGTCTGAATACACTTTTTACTTTGAATTACTTTTATAAGATAAAAAATGCACTTTTTTATTCGAAAATTTTTCGTTATTCGTTTTTTTTTCTTGTCGGTTTGACGTCTCCTTATAGAAGGTCGAATCGTTTCTATTATTAATTTTTTGAGCAAAGTCCGTCAGAATGACATTAAATTGTCAGTGGAGCACGGTAAACGGCAACACACCCGCTCGGAAGAACAACACGCGAATGGAAAACGAAATGTCAGAAACATTCGTTGAAAAATGTATCAAATGAGTTTTCGAGAAAGCGTGTGTGTATATTTTAAAACTTTTTCTTTTACATCATTACGGCGTCGAAAATAGATTTTAAAAGAGAACAGTTATCTCAAAAGCTCAATAAATTGTAGCGATCGACGGAGATAAAGAAAGTGTATTTTTTTTCATACAAAAGATCACGACTGACTGTATAAGTGTCAGTTGAAGGTGCAAACAAAATGATTTATTGCAGAGTTTTTTAAAATACAAATAAAGCCAACAATTAAATAAATTAATGATGCAGTTTGTATGTTCGGTCAGTATTTTTTATTATAACGGGCTAGTTGAGAGACAACTATGCGTTAAGTGGAAACGTACATTTCAGGTATTTTATTGGGCAGGTGACAAAAAAATTGCATTTTTGACATTTAGTAAGGTTTTTTGTAATCCTACTTATAAATGTGAATATTTGTATGTTTCAATGTTTGTACTCCCATCACGCCCCAACGTCTAAACGGATTTAGATGAAATTTAGTAGGAAGATGGCTGGATTGCTGGATTAAAACATAGACTACTTTGTATCCAGGAAAAATGCACGGTTCCTGTAGGAGGGACTTAAATGTGTAATACTGTATTGTTAGTGGTTTGTTTAAAATGATGATGCCCCAAGGACAGTTTGAATTTGTGAAATTTGGTAGACAAAAGTATCCTGTTTTAATATACTACAAAGGCTTATTTTATTTCCACAAAAATTAACCGTTTCTACTGGAGAAATCTGAGTCTTTAGCGAGTTTTAATTTAAATAATACAAATAATTTAATTTGAAATTCACGCTCGTAGAAACTAGTAATAACTAAAATTATAAATTTAAATGTAGCTTTGTTTATCTGTTACGCTTTCATGCCCTGACTACTTAACCGATCAACATGAAATTTAGTACAAATAATTCCAGTGCTACAGAAAATGCAATTGGGTGCCTATCTTCCCCAAAAATACTTTTTCCGAGAGATAGAACAGTTGTAGCAATGCAATGAATGCAGTTAATGTGTTATACAACACATATCTGTTATGCTTGTACATGTTTTCCGTCAAAAAGTGATGAAGCACTTTGGAACGAAGAGCAATGAAACAATTACTATAAACGTCAAAATGAAAAATTCCAGTGTTTCAGTTTCACCATTCCGTCAATTATTAAAATTATCAAGAAGGAAAAAACGTTTTTAAAATACTTTAAAAAAGAATTAAGACTTCCATTTTCGACAAAAAACATAGTTCAACAGAAAAAAGAAATGTCAAAAATAACACAATCGATATTGAGATGGAGCTGGTATGCACCAAGCAGTTAAAGCAAAAATAAGTTTTCCATAAAAAGATTGTGTGATATTGTCACTTTCTTTGTATACTCACGATGTTACTTTCTGAAACTGAATGATGAATTTGAGTAACGAAAACTGACAGTTTATTAATATCACGAAAAGAGGATGACAAAATTTTTGTTTCTAATCGTCTTGATGATACAAATAAGCGGTTTTTACAATCTGAAAGCCAAATTGCACAAAGTTATACAAAACAAATTAGTTTTTTAATAAAGTTTTTTTTACTTAAATGCGCCATTTGTGTGGTACGCGTTTTTTATAATAAGAAAACCTTTAGGTCCAAAAACCTTGAAGTAACTAAATTAATTATTTTGTAGTTCAAAAACAATAATTTAATCTTTGAAACCAAAGTAATGAATCAGCTTTTTGTTTGACTTAAATGGAATCAAAAGTCGAATCATCATTTGGTAAAGCCTGCTTTTGAATTTGATAATATGTGACACATTTGAAAAGAGGTTGGTGGAAAAGCAGCACAAATTTTTAAAATGCTAAGTAAAGGATTTTTTGATTTAAATTTTCTATCTTTTGGGACGATATTTACATCACAAAACATAGCTTAACAGATTAAACTTGAAGGTTGAGTCAAGCTAGATTACAGTTTAAATTGTCGTCATCCAAAAAATCGACAAAAAATCAGAAATTATCAGTTTTTTAATGCTCAAGCGGATTTAAGGCAACTGGATGACATTTTTAATGAAATACACTTTTAGTCCCAAAATATAGTTCGTCGACCATCTGTCAAGCTAATCACTTTCCAAATTCATTGAAGGATGGATACAATAACGATGGATTAATAAATCCCTAAAAATCTGAAAAATTCCAGTTCTATATTTGCAGTGCAGTTCCGCCTAGTCCTTACTTGATAGTTCCATAAGAACAATCAATTTAGTATCAGTTTCTCGATACTTTTTGGTTATGTACGTTTTTTTGGCAAATACGCGACAGATCGCACCGAAAACGATATTTCTATTTTATTTCAACCGTCTTCGCTTTTCATTTTCTTTTTTTTCTTTTTTTTCTTTCCCGATATTTCTATTATGACTTTTAATTTTTCTGTTCTACCTTTTCATTTATTTTTCCAAAAAAATTACGCTTTCTACCGTTTTGCTTAATAACATTCAACGAGATAGAACTTGCTGTACAGAAATATGTTTTCGATCCAAAATGCAAACAATTTAATAATTTATGTTAATAATTAAAATCCGCATATATTAGGCATATCCGGATTCTGGATAGGTTATCCGATCTATCCGGATATCCGGATATCCGATACTATCCGGATATCTGAAACTATTTGACAATGTGCGAAACTATAGTTTAAATTATACTTCAAACTAAAAAGTGTATTTTTTAGACGTGCGGTTTTCAATCTGGCAATACTTTTTTCGGAGTTAGTCTTTATGACATTTGTCACTTGATTTATGCTCAGTTTGGTTTGTCATTTCATAATGAATAGACTTACTTATGGACAACGTGTGCAAATCGTGTAAATTTATTACCAAAATAATGCGTTAACCCGTGCAATAATTAAAGCCGAACAACGTTCGGTGAATGGGCCTAAAACGAGATGGCCGCCAATCCCGATTTTCACTCTTTTTAGGTTGAATGGGTACGTTAAAAAGCAAAATTGTCGTATTTGGAGTGATCATAATCCACAAGCCATTGTTGAGCCGCCGTTACATCCTCAAAAAGTCACTGCTTGGTGTGCTTTTAGGGCAGAGGGAATCAGTGATCCATATTTCTTCAAAAATGAAGCCGGCCATAATGATAGTCAATGGGGAATGCTATAGAGCCGTGATTAATGACTTTTTCGTGCCTGAATTGGAGGATATTGATGTGCACGACCTTTGGTTCCAACAAGACGGCGCTATACATGCCATACAGACAATGAAATTAATTGAAGGAAACTTTTGTGGCCTCCAAGATCATGCGATTTAACACTGCTGGACTATTTTTTGTGGGGTTATGTGAAGTCGATTGTCTACGCAGATAAGCCCGAGACGATTGACGCCTTGGAAAAGAATATTCGGCGCGTTATTGCTGACATACGGCCCTAATTGCTGCAAAGAGTGGTCGAAAATTGGGCCTCTCGGCTGAAATTAATTCGAACCAGCCGCGACGGCCACTTACCCGAAATCATTTTTAAAACATAATCCCAAACTCTTATTTTTATAATAAAGCTAAATACTTGGCCATAACATTTAATTATATGCGTTTTATTTCTTCTTGAAAACCACACGTCTAAAAAAAAACACCCTTTATTATCAACTCTCCGGATCCGCTCGAATCTCAGCTGTCTCATGTCATAAATAATTATTCGGATATCCGAATAGTTAAGACATTCGGACATCAATAAAAACACATGCCTAACTAAATGATATTACTTTCTCCATAATAGAACGGAAACGAACGAAATACAAATCCACCATTAAAAGCGATTCGCCATGCTTTTCTTTTTTTCTTGTTTTTTTAATTTCATTTCGTATCCATATAAAAATGCAGGCAAATATAGTATTTTCAATTCGAAGGCTACCTTATCTTTTTTTACGCATACTTTCACACATAATCGTATTTTACGTTAGTTAAGGGAGCTTGTGAACGAAATGGAACTATACATATCACAAAATTGCTTGGTTACTATCTTTTCGACTTTATCGACAGTAATATTGATAGTTATGAACTGCCTGGCCATAGGTAGAATAGAAAAAATGCGACCAATGACGTTATTAACTCTTTTAACGCGTAAGGAAGTTCATGGCTGATTATAATAGGTTTACTTAAGTTATTAATTTTAAAATGCATATTTGGTGCGTTTTATTGATAGTTTAACATATTCACTTTTATATAGTTTTTTTTTATCTCAAAGTTTGTATGCGTGGTCCTAAATGGCTGGCTGTGGGTGGCTGTGTTCGCAGAATTGAGTTGAAATTTCGAAGTTCATCAGGAAAGTACAATGAGTTAAGACACAGGATTTTTTTAATCAAAAACTATTATCTCCTTGTGCCCCGTGCGCCGTACCTTAGTGGTTAGTTTGTCGGACTGCTAAGCAAAGGGTCGGGGTTCGACTCCCCATTAGAGTCACATTTTTTTCCGGGGTACTGACTCTTGCGAGGAACTAACAAAACCTCCAAGAGTAAAATTTGTCTCGAAAAAAGTGCATCTTATGTAGCCGTTTGGAATCGGCGGTAAATTGTAGGTCGCATCCATTTTTGTAGATCAAAACACACGCATAGGAATGGTTGAGAGTATTAGTCACTGGGCCTTGGCTCCTTAAGGAGCTGTCATGCCAATAAAAAAAATTATCTCCTTTCTCTTTTTATCACAAACGTCAACATTTCGTTGGATAAACTCAGGTTCTTTGATAATTCCAAGTGAAGGTATCTTATAACAACTAATAACATGCTTGAACCATCGTTGATCCTCAGTTAACACGCCCAAATCAGTGAATTAAAATAGTTTAACCAAATTTTGAACAATTGGCCTTAACTAAGGTTTAACTATAGTTTAAGAATGTATTAATTAATATCACACCGCTGAGCTTCAGATAATTTGCTGAAATCGGCGGACAATAAAAAAAAAAAACAAATCAAACTTTTACAGTCCAAAAACTTCTATGTGCTTCTTCTTGAAATCAGGATAATGAGATTAAGACGCTAAACATTCTAGGAATTACGCTCAGAAAATAATCAATTCGGATAAAATCTGCACCTAAGCTCGATATAAAGTAATAAAGTATTAAAAATTCTGATAGGTATTAATAAACACATCCTTTTGTCAGTGCTTAATAAAAAATAACTAACCTTCAAGTAACAAATATTTTTCGCAACCCAATTTAGCGCCGTCTAAGTGTCAAATTTATGAAACTTTATCTTAACTTTTATATCCACTTTTATACTGACCTATCTATTGACACCTTAGGTTTGTTGGTATTTTCCTAAATATAATTACCCTATCTCTAGCTTTTGGGCATTTTTCAATTAAATACCCATATTATCAATCTTACGTTTTCGACAGTATTCTTTTAAAAATTATATAAGAATTCCGGTTTTTTTCTAATAAAAATATATAACAACGCTAAATTATTCTCCTTGGGTTAATATGAGCATGAGGGAGGGTAATTTGAGCTTGAAATTGAGTGAAACGTTAGAGCCAGTAACCTCTGACATAGTAACAAACGTCACAGTTCATGATTTTTGTGTTAAGACAAATTTCAAATTAAAAATAATACAATTTCAAAATAGTCAAGAAAAGTTTAATAATTTCTGTATCATTACTAAATTTTTTTGCATTTTCATATGAATAACAATTTGTTGAAAAAGTTTAATAAATCACGCAATATCGAAAAATACCTTTTCAATTAAAATACTTTTGGCTTTGCGATGCCGGTTGTATTTTGACATTTTTTTCTCAATAAAAATACTAACGAGGATGCGCTAATAAATGGCACGACATGTTGTGTCAAAATGTTTAAAGATTTCTTGGATCTTGGATATTTTCCAAAAAAAAAAAATCTTTATATTTCAAGCTAATTTTTAAATCAACGTCATAAATATTTGATGACGTCGAGACCACCAGCTGCTAGCACCTCTCTCACAAAAAGAAAAAAAGAAAATAAAAATAAATTCAAAATTAGTCACTTTTTAAACTGTCACCAAATAAGTAGACAGAGTGACATTCAAATAAACATGTCAAAATGAAATGTTTCCCTTTTTTCACCTTTAACTTCCTGAAGTACCAATATTGACGGTTAGAGTAAATAATGCTTAAAAATATATTTTATAGTTAATTTTCTATTTACCGATAGTTTTTTGAAAATTGATTTATTATGTTTTCCTTTTCGTTGAATAGTTGTCGATGGAAGGAATTTCACCGAAGCCGGGAAGCACTTTGTTAAAATCATTTTTTATTTCTAAGAAAAACCTCATAAAATTAGCTAAGGAATTTTCACATTTCCACACGCACTCTGCGTTTTAACTGAATTAGAGACAAAATCGATGGATTTTCAAAAGCTTTTTAAAATATCCATATTTTTTGTTGTTTGTTTTTGGCAAGAAAATATGCACATATGTTAATTAGTTAATGAGTTTATAGGAGCAACGAAAACAAAGGTTACCACTTCGGCTGCAGTCCTCCGAGTAGACTGATACAATAAAAAATGCCCCGACAAAAAGTGAAAGTCTTTGTGTTTGGTTTTATCTTTCCCCTTGAAATTGGGGTAAATCACAGGGACACAGGAACACTCAAACCGTAGGGAGTTTTTTTGTTGTTGGTATATTTGCTTTGAAATACGAGCAGCACACCCTTCTAGGGTTGAATAAACGTATCCAATGCGGGGTTGGATTTGCGCAAAGTATTGTTGGTATCGCATGTGTAAAGGGCAACACTCCTTAAAGTCTTAGAACAAACATGAGTCTTTAAAGAAAAGAGGAGCTTCAAGTTCATTTGCAGGTTTGCAGAAGCTTTTTTTATTCGTTTTATTCAAGGAGCTTACTGGTATTTCCATAGCGTGTGTTGCTCTTTTCATTGATTTGAACAAAGATAAAGTTGAAATTTCCCAGAACTAAGGAGGTTTTTTAATGTCAAATGCATTTGTAATAACAACTATTGCAATTCTGTTCGTCTTGTGCCTAATAAAAATCGATTGGTCTTTCTGGGAAAAAAAAGTTACTCATACGCCCTATGCTATGTTAATGTTTCTTGGAAATCGCCTGAAATTAATAGGTGGCGCCTTGAAATGGTTTATGAGTTCTAAATAGTAAATCAGTCTGACCTTATTTAGAGCTAAATAAAAAAATATGTAAAATGCGAGGCGACAAGATGCCAGAGGAATTTAAATGAATTAGAAAATGAAAATCATAGGAGGGACTGGTTCTAATGTGAAAAAAATTCTGGAGTAATTTAAAGTAAAACAAGGTCATACTGCCCAGTCAGCCGTCTGCGAAAAAGGGGATTTCTAAGTAGAATACAAACAAATGAACATGCCTTAAATATTTCGCCTGATAAAAGTTCCTCTATAGCCTTCTCCTGTCGGCCGCTGGTAACAAACTTTTTCAATTTTTTTTTAAAACTTTCGCTAATTATCGAGCGGTAGTTTCTCATGGTTGGTGAAATATTTATAAAATTTGCCGTAAAAAAAAATCTACCAGATTGCACGATAATAAAAGAAGCAACTACAACGACTGAACGATTTATGAATTTTCTCATGAAACCTTAGATCACTCAATACCGCAGTTAGCCGATGTCCTGTCTTTAGCATCGGCAGAAGCGGGATTTCAATGAGTACATAGGCTCCCACAGTTTGGCATGAGTACACTTATGACAATAGACTGCCATTGATGATGACAGCATTCACAAAACTGTTTTTTGTGATTACCAGGTTTCCTCAAAAAGATAAGTACAAGGCGGCCTTAGTATCACCTAATGAAGGCACTCCCAACCAAATTGGATGACGATAGACACGTTTAAAGGGGCCAACCTAGACTCGGACCCCTATACTGTTGGTATGGTATTCCGAAGGCAGATTGGTCTGCGAAAAAATATTGCATCCGCCGTTCAGATTGGAAACAACAAGAAATAAGCAAATAAACAAGCTGTTCAAAAAGATTTTTTCATTCAGATCGAGGAAGCAGCAAAAAACTTGGTTGTCCACATTAGTGAGGGTAAAACCAAGTTAATGGTGGCTACGTCTGCGGGAAATATTGGTCCAACAAAAGCAATTTTTACTTGCGATTATAGGTACTATAATGCAAGTTATGGATTGGTGCAAAACTAAAATCTAACAATCAAACATGACATTACAATAATAGAGAAATTGAAAAAAGTGGATTCGGAAATTCCGTCCGTCCGTTTGTCTGTGTATCTGTTTGTTCGCGCCTCTACAGCCTAAACGGATGGGCCGATTTGCTTCAAACTTGGTATTTAGTATTTATTAGGTAATATCTCGGGGGGTGTTTTTCATTTTTGCTCTAGGTCGAAAAATGACGGTACCTGCCATACAATTTTTAGCAATCAGTATTGCATTTCAAAATTTTCAAAAACTTTTTTTTTTCAATTTTTTTAAAATTTTCTAAATAAAAATTGTTTTCGAAATATTTTGAAAACGAGTTGATTGAATTTTTTTTAAATAATTTTCCCAGATGAAAACTACAGATTTCCTTATAATGACATATTAAAAAAAACTTAAATATTTTTTCGAAAAGTTCTTTAAAAAAATTTATTGCATACTTAGTTTTTCCGAGAAAACTCTTAAACTTATTAAAAAAATTAAAGAATTTGTTTTGAGTTTTTTTTTCAAAACGGTTTGTTAAAAAAATTAAAAATGTCTGTTTTCTGATAAAAAACTAGCAGCTGCTAGATGTTGGCATACTGAAAAAAGTGGAATATGTTTTCGAAAAGTTTTTCAAAAAAAAAACATTTTTTGAAAATAACTGTTCAAACGATTTTGAAAAAAATGTTTTCTTAAAATTCAAAACTGTAAAAGAAATTAAATGGCTTACTTCGTGAGACCCAGTCGTGCACTTTATTTAATATCGCTTCGGTCTAGTCACCATTTTGTTAACTTGTAACTTTTTTCAGACCTAATACTAATTTTGAAAAAGTACTTTTTTAAGAAAAAGTATGGTTTCCTTGGTCCCAAACCAAATCTGTTTTGAAACCTTATCTGCCATAATTTTTTTTTCTTTTCAGCGTCACAAATATTTGCATTTCTAAATAATTAAATTTAAAAAGCCAATCATAATTTAAAACAACTTCATAAAGTTTGAAACAAAAACAACATAATTGAAAAAGAAATTAAATTATTTGATCAGTATTCAAACAAGAGTTGAAAAAACCCTTGTGCAAACAAAATGAGAAATAAACCTAAAAACTTCGTCCTGAAAATTAACACGTTTTGGCACTTAACCCTTGGAGAAAATAGCGCCTTTACATTCATTTTCATGAAGAGTTTATTGATTTGCTAACAGAATACCGTGTATTTGAAAATGGAGAACACAGAATTTGTTGATACATACACAGATTTTAAAGACATCATTCGCCTTCACAAGATTTTTTCCTTAAATACTCCATTAGCGCGTCGTTGTCTTTTAACTTCAAAACATCCTTTATTCTAGCATTCTAGGTATGTTTTCTCTTTTTTTTTAATATAATTTTGAAAAGTAAAATGTTGTTTTATTTTAACGTTACAGAATTGTAGGTAGGTAGGTAGGTGAAGGACATGGTTTGAGCAAATCTGAAAAATATGAATTGCAGTTTTCTTAGAATTTGGAATAAAAGTTCCATCAAAATCGTTAAACACGTTTTTGGTAAAAGGTCAAAATAAATCCATCAAGCCAGTAAGGCAGTAAATATATATGGAATAAGAAAGTGATGACATTAGGGTTGGCGGTAAAAAAAATACGTTTTTATTTTGCATTGGCATAACCTAATGGTTTTAACAGCCCCTTAAAACCGGTTTGAGAACAAAAAAATTCTAAAAAAAGTAGGTATTTAAATTTTTTTTTAATTTAAAAATTTTTTTTTTCTCTAAACCTTATAAATTAAGCTTAATAAATTTTTAACCATATTTTAGGTCGTCCAATATTTCCCTTCTAATCTATTAAAAAAACTGCCAAAGTAAAAAAAACTGTATTTTTCACCCGGTTAACCGGGATTCCAAAAAAATCCTAAGCAAATCGGTTAACCAAATCAAAAATCCGGTTTCGGTTTTAACTGGCCGGTTTTTCCCATGCCTAGACGACATGACGGAACTAACCCTACCAATAGCACTGGTAATTAATACAAACACGAACGAACAACGAATAACATGGGAAGGGAAAAAGTGTCCCTTCCAACAAAATAACCAGTTTTGCACGAAAAAAATATATTTTCCATTTCAGATTTCAGAGTATTCAGAGTTGAGTTCAGTCTTCAAACTCATTTAGTAAATATCGGTCGGTCGGTCGTTAGAAAGAAATTAAAAGTAAATAAAGTGTCTTATAAAAATTTATCAAAAATATGTGAAAAAATCGCACCGATATACGAACAAAAAATGCGGAGACGCACGAACGCTTAAAGTTTAAAAGGTAAATGCTAGAACATTTAAAAAACAAACAGCAGCTAGCTACACCCACAAAACCTTGCTTCGTCTTGAAAATATTTCTGCCGAGTATTTTTCTAAGGATCTCTTAATTTTTTTGATTCGTACGTAAAGCTTAGATCAAACGATTTGTATATACACAAATATTTGTGTATAAATTTGTGTCCTGTCAAAAAAATACACAAACCCCGTCTGAACCACAAATTTGATGAACATTACCAACTACAACAAGTTCGATTCGAGCCTGGTTTCTTCTTCCCCTTCAAACATGCTGGACTACATATCCAATTAAACTATCACTCCCAAATCAGTCCCTCTTCCTTGTGTGTTTCTACATTCTTTCTGGCCAACCCGTTCAATCTTACAAGCTAACTGTTGATGTTATTGATGAAGTGCTAACTATTTCTGAAGCACCAATTCGTTGCCAATACCGTTTCCCAAGAAATGTGTTTTTGTTGACGGTCTTTTTGATTTCACCTTTTGCCAAGTAAGCTGAATTCAGAACTACATGGGCCGGCAACCCGATCTTATCTTCACCTCTGACCTGATTAACTCATCTGTTTCAGAAAGCACCATCCCATTATCTGTAGTCGATCAATTTCACCCAATTTCACCCTCTCTCATTCTCACTTTTTTTCATTTCCTCTCTATCTGTTCTCCCCAATATTTCTAAGTATAAAGCTAATTTAAAAAAAAAATCACTTCCTTTTGGTTAAATATCTTCGCTGTCGATCAATTCTCGATTACTACGACTACTTGGGAGTTTTTTATAAATTTTGCAATTTATATGAAACACTCTTCAATGACTTTGCTCCAACCACCCAAGGAAATTTGATAACGGATCCTAAATCGTTTTATAAGTTTATTAACTATAAATAGAAAACGATACGAAAAACTACGACAACTAATCATCCAATGATCCATCTATATAATCGCCAATTTCTTCGCTAGTTACTTCAAACAATCATTTGTACCAAAAACCCTAGATACTGACAAATCTTATTTTTCCTACCTTCCTAATTTTAAATATGAATTATCTGCCATTTTACTTTAAAAATGTAGCTAGAATTGATCCTTCCTATTACTAACTTGTTCAAGCTGTTCCTTTCCACCGGATTATTTCTCGATTAATGGAAAATATCCACTATCACACCAATCCATAAAAAAGGTCCAAAAACAAAGTTTCTAACTATCGGCCCATCGCCAAGTTTCTTATATCCCTAAACTTTTCGAAAGCATTCTGTATAATTCATTCTGTTTTTAATGCAAATCTCCGATATTTCCAAATCAGCACGGTTTTTCTAAGGGAAGATCTACTACAACAAATCTTGTTGAGTTCGTTACATTTTCACTCTCTACCATGGAAAAAGATTACGAAGTAGACGTCATCACTACAGATTTCAGCAAAGCTTTCGACAAAATCTTTCACAGTTAAATTTTAAGCTTTCCTTTCTCGGTTTCAGTCCTAACCATCTTAAATGGATATTCTCGTATCTCGACAACCGCCAATGCAGAGTCCGTTTTCGTTCTGCTCTTTCAGTACCTTTTGTGGCCACCTCTGGGGTACCTCAAGGTAGCCATCTTGGACCTATCTTGTTTATCGTAGCCATTAATAATATTGAAAATATAATTCAATCATCTTCATTTATGCTGATGATGCTAAAATTTTCAAGGTGATCTCTTCTGGTCATGGTTCTCTCCTGCTTCAAAATGACCTCAATTCATTTGTTAATTGGTACAGTAATTTTCTCGAACTTAACATTGCCAAATTCGAGCTTGTTAAGTTTTCTTCAGAACTTTTCCATTATCCGCGATTTAGTCGTTTTTTGTAGCTGCGAATTAAATTTTCGCTATCACGCGGTTGATATCACTAGAATTGAAAGCGTTCAACGTCGTTTTCTGCTCTTTGCCCTCCGAAGCCTTAATGACCCTGTCAACCTCAATTGACCGACTCAAAATCATAAATCTACACCCCCTTGAAGTCCGTAAGAATGTGTTTGACATCATTTTCATTCATCGGCTTTTTACTTCAGAGAATCTGAAGTATAAGAAAAAAGCCAAGAAACTAAGACTATTTGAACATTGGATATGCTATGGTAAAAGCCCGACACGACGCCCAGTCAACTTAGATTCGACTTTTCAAGCTCGACTTTGACCAATGGTGTGAGTTTCTACCTATTGAATGATTTTTTTATTTTCTTAACACAACATTTTTAATTATTTTTTATGATATTATCTAATAGAAAGGATCAAACTCACATCAAATATTACAATGTACAATCTTGAATATTGCGCATACGCCACAGTGTTCCTTTTTTTTTTTAAACTGTCTGTTTCTATAAAACTTGAAGCTAGACAAGTATCTTTTACAAAATATACTAGAAAAACACAAAACTAGATTGAGAAATCGTTTTCTTTGAAATATTTAATTTAAATATTCAACAAACGTCAAAACGAAGTTTGTGTATTTACACAAATTGTCTGATCGAAGCTTTAGTTTGAACCAAATTAAAGGAACAACATACCTGAACAACAGCGGCATTCTCCTCAGACTTTAAACCGTCTACTTCCAGTCTATTTCTCATTGCAGATGCTGCTTTGGCCTCCTTATAGTCAATATCACCGGCTTGAAGGCGTTTACTCAATGCCATATTACTTGTAGCCTGTTCCGAACTAAAGCCATCCGTAATGACTTTAGTCTTCGATTCGGTTTTTGTGCGTTTCTCCTCGAACTTCACCGTATCGACTGTCTTTGAATTGCCACCTAAACCATTTGTCAAGGCATTCTTTGATGCATTTACCAAATCCATTTTCAAGTCATGATGATCGTCCTCGCTGTCGGGAAATGTAACTAATGGTTCACCACTTGGACTATCGACAAGGTTTTCTATTGAGGAACGAATTCTAGAAAAAATAAAGGTTTTGGATTAGCAACTATGATTAGATGTTAAAATATTAGTGAATTTATACTTCTTTTGAATTTGATCGAGTGTTGCTGAACTATTTAATTTCAGATCATTTAATTTCTGCGAAGCTGTGCAGCTCATTGCCAAATCGTTTATTTCGGACATCGAATTCTTGATTTCGCTTAGATCACGTTTCAGGGCGGTCGCCTTCATTTCTGATGTGGACGATGAGGACGAAGATGATGAGGAAGTTACTTGATGTAAACGTTGGGATTTCTTTTCAACACGTGTCGTCGTACTGCTACTGTTGACGACCTGTAAGATACAAGCAGAAATCAAAGGTTTAAGTTTTTTCCTTTAAGGCTTTGTCATGTTTAAAGAGTTGGGAGGCAAAGTTCCTTTGAAGCTTCCATAGGTTTGTTTAAAATACCATTGAAGGAAAATACTATTTTAAGTTTTCGCAGTGCAGATTGATGTTTAGCACCTAGATAAAGTTCTAAATAATTTTTCAATCAAATTTCAAAATCATGGAAACATTTTGATTTTTCAAAACTCATCAATTTTGATAATTAATAAGCTTCTTAGCAAAAGCGTAATTAATATAGTAAATACTATAAACAAAACAGGGAAGACGTTATAAACAGATTTGTTTTTATATAATAAAAGTCAAAATTTATTGAATATAATTTAACCATTTAACAAACATTTTATGACGAGAAGATCTAATTTCTTTTAAAAAAATACAAAAATCAATATCTTTAAACAGGTTTAATGATTCTATAACTTGAATGACCTATTTTTTCAAACACTTATGACTAATATTTATTGATATCGTTAGAAACTTCCCGATATAACATTTTAATTATTATTCAGAGAAAAATTATTAAAAAAAAATAAACTTTATGGATCATAAAATTTAATGAATATTGATTTTAATTATCATATGTATTGATTCAGTGAATATAAAAAGCATTTTTAATTGTATACGATTATTGAAATAAGGAAATATTTTTTTTATTGTATATATAAATTCTATTTGAAAAAAAAAAAAACTAATACAAATATATTCCAGGGGTGACGTACATACATAATATTTAAGAAAGGCCCCGACATTTGTTTTTCTGTTATATAGTTTAATATTATTTATAACTTTTTCAAAAGCAGGTCCAATCATTTTTACAAAAGTATACAAATATTGTAAAGAATTGATTTAAACAAAATATTTGTTGGTTACGTCCTCACGAAGTGTAATGGAACAAGAGTTTTAAGTAGTTCAATGTTCTTACTACCTTCGGTCGAAAAAAAGCTGCCAGTAATATAATAAATAAATAAATTTATTGGCGCGACAGCGACAGCTCCTTAAGGAGCCAAGATCTAGTGACTTATACTCTCAACCATTCCTGTGTGTGTGTTGTTAATCTGCAAGAATGGTAGGGACTTACAGTTTACCGCCGAGTCCGAACGGCTACATGAGATGCACTTTTTTCGAGACAAATTTTACTCTTGGAGGTTTTGTCAGTTCCTCGCAAGAGGCAGTACCTCGGAAAAGAAGATGGCTATGAGCTGGATTCGAACCCAGGCTCATTCGCTTAGCAGTCCGATACACCACCACTAAGCCACGGGACACTATACCAGTAATATAATAGAGGAAGAAATACGCTGGAGTTTGCTTAAATCATCCAACTAATGGATTTTCAGTTATTAACGTTGATTTAAGATGGCAATGTTATTTTTTCCCGCAGCTCAGCTGCCGTTTTAACGTCTTCCCGCTGTTTTATTTTTCATTCTGAAACACTTAGTTTAAAAAATGTTGGTCCAGTAACGTTCTCCACGCCAGTACCTTTTCAAAAAGTACTTTTTCATACCAACCATATTTTTTGTTAAATTATATGAAACTTACTGATTTTTTTAATGGATTTTTGTAACTTTTATATTTTTGATATTTGAACGAAAATGGAATTTTACCTCTAAAAAAGGACAATCTAAGTTTTTAAAAGAACTTAATAAAATAAAATAATCGTATTATATAAAAAAAAAAATAGGCACGACTGGGTCGCACGTACTTGCTCTTATGTGCTTAATTAACGTTGGAAAGCAAGATCTTTTACGGAAACAATTAATATTTACGTTGAAAATAACACAGTTTGAACTTATAAAAAGTATCAAAACCACAATACTTAATGGGTTTTAATAAAAATGAAATATGCCATCACACGTCTTAAATAACAAAGAATTTAAGAAAAAAGTATTTCGAAATTGTAGGACCGGTTTTGATAAAATCCTGTTTTTTATTGTTAGTTTTTTGAAAAAAAAAAAATTGTTTTTAATTTATTAATTTATATCTGATTTTAAAATTTTTAATATTTTTTTTGAATTAATTTTCAAAAAAAAAAAAAAATTAAAAATAGAAAAAAAAATTATTCAAAATTTTTGTATGTAGAATTAATTTGGATACTAAGATCTTTTCAAATATAAAATTTTATTGAAATCCATTGAGTAGTTACCGAGATAGTCGAAAATTCACAAAGCCGTTATATGAAAGGTACCGTTAATAAACTTTTTCGGTAAATTTGGTTCTAACTAGCTGATAGCTACTACCAACAAAAAAATTTCAAAAATGTTCATCAAAATCAAAATAAGCTTTTCCTTAATCGTTATATGACAGCAACCATTATATTTAGCCCTAAAAATAAATTTCGATTTTCCCTCTGAGGAAGAGATACACACATACCAAATTTGAACGCAATCGCTTAACCCGTTTAGGCTGCAGATCGACAAACAGACAGTCGGACAGACGGACATTTTTTGTCAATGACTTTTTTTTAGGCTTCTCTATGATTGTAATGTCATGTTTGATAGTTATCTCAATTGTTGTTTTGTTTGTTCTCCGTGATTCTCATGTTACGAAAATTAAGAGAAAAATAATCGATACAACGCTGTGGTCTTAAATTGTAATAATTAGTATAGGAAACTTAGTTCTTGTTGATTCTTATCAAATTGAGTGACTATTTCCATATGAAATGAATATCATACTGTGATGTCGTCATGTCGCTTTTACAGAAAAAATAAGGAATCGGGGAGAAAACTTTACAACGGAAAATCATGCGATGGGATACTGATTTTGGGAAAAAATATACCTAATCGGGAAAACAAGATGCGGGAAAAAGTACCCAACTCTTTAAGGCAGATCGACAAAACCCATAATAGAGTTGCATAAAAGATTTCAAAAAGAGTGCTGAAATTAAGGAGATTATAAGTAAAAAATTTGCCTAACTGCAAGAACTTCAAAATATTCCAACTCTGTCGATGGTCCCGGTTGCAAAAAACCTATTGGTAAAAAAAGGGATTCCAAGTTCGACTTCTGAAGAAAATAACATTTTCTCTGAGTGATCATAATGACCAAGTTGATCTAGACAATAAAGTTGGGGGTCCATCATCTAGGTGTCTGTCTTGTGCATATGGATCTAAAACTAACCAGGCTTGGTATAAGTTAAATCAGTTTTTTATATGATTTATAACATGTTCAACGGCAGAACGAAGTGGCGATGAATTTGCCGATTTTTTCAGCATTTATACCAGCGATGTAGTCTAAATAAGTGAATTGCGTTTTTCCGGCTTGACTTCGGCAAGATGCAGCAAAATTGTGATAACTGGAAGTTGAAGATAAACGTCTATAAATCTGACAATTCTGTTAAGAACCCTTTGCCTTAGGGCCTGGAGGGATTCAAGAAAGAACTGGTGCAAGCTGGTGATCATGGGGAAATGTATTGACTAAAAATGTTTTAATATATCTAGGAATTTGTTGGATCAGTTTCTATATATTTCAAAAGTCATATGGATGCTGCTCTAATTAAGGCTAGGGGAGTTTTTGCCCTGATGAAACGGTTGTTTTACAGAAGAAGTCTTCAACAGGGATGCAATGAAAAACTGAATAAAAACAAAGAGAACAAGTTAATGATGAGTGATGGCTGACCTAAGTTACTAAAGGATCAATGAATACTTCCACAACTAAACCCTTACCACAGGTTACAAAAATTACATCTAGAATCCTTCTTTTGCATCGTCCAACAGTCAAAGCAAGGTTACGATACAAAATAAATTGCACGACTGGATCGCACGTACTTGCTCTTATGTGCGGTCACAGCCTCGAAAAGAATTTGAAAAATATTAAGGGAACTTCCAACTTTTTTCGATTTGTATGGTTTAATATTTTATATGGTTTTAGGTTTTTATTTTTTATTTTTTTTTTTTTAAATAAAAATAAAAATAATTCAATAATGCAAGCTTAAGCACAAAAATAACCTAAATTAAAAACAAAATTAAAAAAACTTCACCTACCCGTTTTCAAAATATTGATTTTTCAAAACCAATTTTTTTTTTTAATTATTAAAAATACTAGGGTTGGAAAATATTTTAATAGGAAATTACTTTGGCTACCTACATCTTCCTGAATATCAATTTTGATTGTAATCGGTTAACCAGTTCTCAAGAAAGCCGAAGAAAAAAAACGGCTACTATGGGAGTTACGTGTTTTAGCACACCATCTTACATTTTACACTGATTTTGTTTTTCATAAAAATGCTTGGAGCCGTTTTTGAGAAAAATAAGCTTTAAATTAACGGTTACATGGCAGATACCGTTAATATTTGAGCTAAAATACAATTAAAAAGTCCCCTGTAGAATAGCAAACTAACCTTATGTTTAAAATTTAAATACAATTAGCTCAACACTTTAAGCTGTAGTTCAATAAAAATAGATCCGTACAGACAGACAGACAGACAGACAGAATTTTGCAACTAACTCAAATTTGTTTCTCTATCATCGTAAGACATGTTTGATTATTATCTCAATTTTTTACTTGCGTTTATAGATAGTACCTAGGCAAGTTATGGATTCGTGCAAAAAAAAAATCTAACAATCAAACATGACACTACGATGATAGAGAAGTCGACAAAAGTGGTTTCGGAAATTCCGTCCGTCTATCTGTCTGTTCGCACCTCTACAGCCTAAACGGATGGGCCGATTAGCTTCAAATTTGGTATATTTAGAATTTAGTTGGTAGTATCTCGGGGGGTGTTTTTAATTTTTGTTATAAGTCGAAAAATAACGGAACCTGCCATACAATCTTTAACAAAAAAAAATTGAAAGAATTGAAAAATTGAAAACGGCTCCAACGATTTTGATAAAACTTTTAGGGTGCTATTTTCTTACAACAATACATCATGAATTTTTCGAAATATGTTCTATGTTTCAAATGCGGTTTTATCATAACCCATTATCAGGATTTTAATAAAATTTTGCACACATGAAGTCAATTATAATTGAATTAATATTGCATTTCAAAATTTTCAAAAACTTTTTTTTTCGATTTTTTAAATTTTCTAAAAAATATTTTGGTTTTCGAAATATTTTGAAAACGGGTTGATTGAATTTTTTTTAAATTATTTTCCCAGATAAAAACTACAGATTTCCTTATAATGAGATACTAGAACAAAATTTTAAATATTTTTTCGAAAAGTTTTTCAAAAAAACGAATTTTTAAAAAAACTGGTCGAACGATTTTCAATATTTTTTTTCCTCGATAGACATTCAGTTTTCAAATTTTATTGCATAATTAGTTTTCCGAGAAAACTCTTAAAACTAATTAAAAAAATAAAAATAAAAAAAAATAATTTTTGTATTTTAATATATATAACATATGCAGCCACTAAACAAGTTATCGGTAATCATCGACATATTGTGCGTCTTAGAAGAGCTTGAACGATTCTAACTGATGATCCCACCGTTCCTGCTTGGGCGAAACGCACATTTGGATTTAAGGACACAAAACCCTCAAATTGAAATTTATTCAACAAAAACTCCACAGAAAACAACAACAAACAACTAGCAATAGTTGTTCTTGTTGCAATATATATAATGTTTACTAAACTAAATTATCTAGCATAAGAATAAGTTCGTGCGATCCAGTCGTGCAATAGTACCTATAATCGCAAGTAAAAATAAGCAATATAAATATATAGTTCTTATGTTTTTTTTTGTTTTGTTTTTTTTTTTTTTTTAATTGAGATCAGAAAAAGTTTAATTAAACATAGTAAATTATTTGACAAACAATTTGTGAAACATTATAGACAAAAAAAAATACATGCTTAAAAAAACCTTTGAAATTGTTATTGACTAATGCGAGTTTCATTGAAGAAAAGATTTGCTCTTTCTGTCAAAAGATTTGATCTTTTTCAGTTTTGAGAGTTTCATTGCAAGAAAAAGAGCAAATCTAGATCAAATCTCAACACAAAAGATTTGATCTCTGATGGGGTGGCAGATTTGATCTGAATGCACATATACATGTAAATAGTCTTCGGTCAAACGTCAAATGGAAAATGTTTTGTTATTTGTTGTTTGTTGTAAACTTGTGCCAGCCTATATTTAGCAATAAAATTAACAAATATTCGTAAAAGAAACAAAACAGTAATACAAAATGTTTGTGAAGTCAGAAAAAAACCAAAATGGGATTTTGAGTGAATCAACAACTGTGCATAGACATTCTTGCGTTCCGTCAAAATACTGTGTGTGCTCGTCAGATAATCACCAATACTACGATTAAATCGTGAATCAAGTTTCATTGAAAAGACCAAATCTGAATTTTGAGATCAAATCTTTAAAATTTGAATGAAACTCGCTATAAGCAAAATGGGTTGTTAGTACATAATTCTATGAAATTAATTTACAGACAGTAGGACGTCTGCCACAGTTTATATAAATGATTGTACATTGTACTGTATATTCATAACGATATCGCTTCAAACTAACACTAAAAAACTACAAAATTTACTTCTGTGTTTTCATCACTGTATTAACTAGTCACTATCACTATCTCTCAAAAAAAAAATGAACTAATTCTTCTTATCAGTTCAAGTTGTTCTAATAAAGATTTTCATATGCATTCTTTAAAAATTATTTGCTTTTTAAAAAAAACAAATAGATACAAATACAGATATTTAGATACATTTATGGGGAATTGATAAAACGCAAATACAATTTCCCCAAACCTCTTTTATAAACTTGCTTTGCAAATTCATTAATCATGTTTTTTTTTGTAATAGGTAAAATGCATTTACTAGACTCAAATAAATCTAATTTATTGTCAAAAAGATAAAAATAAGTCTTTTAAGTCTATTTCTGTAATAGTGATGTACTTAGTACTTAGAAACGAGGCGGAAGTATATCAACATTTAAAGAAAGATTTTGATGAAAAATCGATTAGCAGATGATTTTTTTGTACATATATCAATAAGTATCTTTCTACCTACGCAGAGGAAGTTTGCTAATTTGTACTGAGATACTTGAATAATACGAACAATACTAACCTCTATTGTGAGCGTTTTTTGTTTTTAGATTTATCAGTCACTCTGGTATCTTTTACTTCCGCTTGATAACTGGTTCAGATAATAATCCTTTGAAGATCACTTCTTTTCTTATATTTTTATATTTAATACTTTATTTTCTTTAAATTTATATTTTTTTTATTTTATATTAATACTTTCTTGATATATCGTTCTTAATTAAAATTCGTTCGTTTTTAGAATTAATTTTCGATTTTTTTTTTTAAATTTCGAAATTTAAAATTTTGTTTCGTTTTTTTTTTTATATGACTTATCGAGTTGAGGGGCGAAGACAATTGAATAAAATTAAAAGATTAAATAAATTGTAAAAAATATCTTTGCGCGCCACAAAAGATAGTCTTCGTTCGTTTGACTGATTGACTGCAATGAAACAAGCTCTAGCTCTTGCCATTGCCATAGACACAAGTTACAAGGGAAGAAGCTTTTTCTATCGTGGTGGTGAGCTCAGCTTTTTTCTAGGAATTCATTTAAAATTTAAGTTTTTTTTTTGTTTTTGCTTTTTTTTTAATATTTGTTTTGGTTTTGATTCTGTTTTGTTATATTCGGCATGCTTTTGGGTGGTGATATTCTAAAAATAGGTGTTTTTTTTTATTATTTTTTTTGTTTTGTTTTATATTTTGCATTTTTATTTTATACACTTATTCTACACGATCTTGGCGATGTATTGGTGGTTATGGTAGAATTCGATCAGGTGATAAGAATAATGTGGTGGATTTCTGTTTTTGAATGTATATAACCCTTAATCAGATACTTTTATGTAAATATATTTTGGGGGATATTTCATAACAAAAAATTATATACAAATTGCCGGCTTTTTATATGTTAATGTAGTTACTGCCTACTAAAATGTATGACTTTTGGTTTGTTTTGTCGTGCGCTGTTTTGATTGATGTCTGGAAATAGAATAAATTATATTCAAAAGTTTTTCGCAGAATGCATATTAAGTGGATGATTATGCTTGATCTGACCGTAGAGGTCTGGAGTTTCTTATAATTTTTGAATGGAATTTACAATTGTTCGTTAAAATGTATAATTTTTTGTATCTGAATAGGTGCAAATTATTGCCTATAAAAATAACACATTAAAATTTGATAAGATATTCTAGAATCATATATGTACTACATGTGCTCTTCCTAAATGAGGTGAGTCATACTTCATATATACATCATAGTATATCACGTTGCTAGGCTAATAGAGATAGAAACAGTGTTTGTTAGATTGAAAATTTTGCAGATACTTTTAGTAGATTTTAATGAATCGAGATGATTGTGGGTTCAATTTAAGGAAATTAAGAATGACAAGATCTTCTACGGTTTAGGTTGAGTGGTGAATGAATTTCTATATATACAATTCTGACTGGAGATACAATTTACGTTGACACTTTTGATTATTGAAAAAATTTATAAATTTAGGTAGGTAAGCGATTTAAGTAAATTTGTGGAGGCACAACAATATTGCAAGCTGGTGTAAAATATAAATTGTGTCATCTAATAAATCTGATTTTTGTTTTAATCACGATCAACATTTCTGTTTGATTAACTGTTTACATTACTGAAGAAAAGGTAACATTATGTTGATTTTGATTTGGACTACTTTAGAACAATGACCCACTTTTTTTTGTCAAGTTTTTTATTTTATAAAGCGTTTTCTATAGCTTTTCGGTTGCTGTTACGATTCAGTCAGATGATGCAAGTATAAATGTGGCTATCATGACGTCTTCTTCTTGTGTTATAGCTCGAATATATTGTAGAAACAATACTGAGCTAAGGACACCAGCGTTTATTTCTTAAATTCCGATTACTCCGATTTTTTGTTTAACTCGGAAAAGCCTTTTTCTCCGAATGGGATTTAACTGTCACTGTTGCCAATAGAAATTAATATTATTTTTTTTATAATTAACGCGCGCACAAGGGACTATTTGTTTCCCTTTTAATGTATAACACACTGCGAATAGGAAGGGGAAGGATAGCAGGTGTCGATTAACATTGGTTTTGAATGCTTGGAGATCAAAATGGCAAAGGAAAATCGCGTGCCGGGTAAACTATTCCAAATTCATGTTGTTCGGCAAGTGAACATTTTTAGTTGCGATTATAGGGACTATATAGCAAGTTTAGGATCCGTGAAAATAAAAAAATGAGATAACAATGAAACATGACATTACGATCATAGAGAAGTCTAAAAAAGTGATCGAGAAAAAAATGTCTGTTTGTCTGTCTGTCTGTCTGTATGTATAACGAGCTGCAGCCTAAACGGCTAAACCGATTATCTTCAAATTTAGTGTGTATGATTATTTTGGCATTCCCCAATTTTTTTTTGGCATGATAATTTTTTTGTTAGTTTGATTAGAACCAGATTTCCGGGAAAAGTCTATTAACGGTACCTTTCATACAACGGTTTTCTTAATTTTGAGCTTTCTCGGTAACGGCTCTTTGGATTTCTGTCAAATTTTATATTTGAGAAGATCTAGGTAGTTTAATTGATTCTGCATATCAAAATTTTTAATAACTTTTTTTTCTAATTAAAATTAATTTTTGATTTTTTTTTGAAAAATCAATTTTGAAACTAATTAAAAAAAATATTTTAAATTTTATATTCACATGTATATTACTAAAAACAATTTTAAAACTAATTAAAAAAAAATATTTTAAATTTTATATTCACATGTATATTACTAAACTCTAAAAAGCTGAATACATAAATTAAAAAAAAAAAATTAAAAAACAGGATTTTATAAAAACCGGCCCTACAATTTTCGAAATACTTTTTTAATAAATTCTTTGTTATTTAAGACGTGAGATGTCCGTTAAGTACTGTGGTGTTGATACTTTTTATAAATTCAAACTGTGTTATTTTCAACGTAAATGTTACTCGTTTCTGTTAAAGATCTTGCTTTTCAATGTAATTAGGCACATAAGAGTGCGACCCAGTCGTGCCCATTTTTTTTATAAAAGAACCAATAAATAAGGAAAGACATGAAACATTGCGTCGGTGTTCGAGAGGGGCAATTTTCTATTTCCTATCAATCTTAAAGCTCGATTTTGTATTCTATGAAGCAGGTGAAGCGATGTTTGCGAAGCACCTGCCGAGAGGTGGGAGTTGTACTCGAGCTTAGGACGTATAAACGCTTTATAAATTGTAGCCAGATCAGATGGGGAAAAATACTTCTTACATCGATACAGAAAACCTGAGCACTTAGCAGCATTCTTAGCGATCTCAAATATATGGTCGTTCCAACGGAGGTCGTCGTTGACACACATACCGAGTACTGAGAGCTTTTCGGTTTCTTCGATGTAAGTGCCATTCATGGACAATGGCATTGGGGGTATGTTAAGCTTTAACGACAGAAGACAGCATTGAGTTTTCGAAGCATTAAACTCCACACGATTCCTATTACCCCATTTGACAATTTCATATAAATCGGAGTTTAATGATCTTGACATACGGTACCGTTACAATTGTACGTCCGAAGGCGAAGGACGTGAATCATCGAACGAATATGAAAAGCTGAGGGTAGAGTCGTCAGCAAAACAGTTAAGTGGATTAGAAATAAAAGACAGAAGATCATTTATAAAAATGAGGAATAGTCGGAGACAGAACAGAGCCCTGGGGCACACCAGCATTTATTTTGTAGGAATTAGACAGGAATCCGTCCAATACAACTTGTATTGAACGATCCAGAAGATAGCTTCTAATCCAACGAACAAGAGAATCATCAATCCCGAAAACACGCATTTTCGATTAGGAGAGCTTCATGTAAAACTCTATCAAATGCCTTGGAGATATCAAGAGCAATAATGTTACTTTCACCAAAGGGATGTAAAGATTTGTTACAATGTTCGGTGAGATATGCCATCAGATCACCAGTGGAACTGTTGCTGCGGAAGCCATACTGACGGTCATGGAGAAGCTTTCGATCTTCCAGAAGGCAGGTTAGTGCTATGGGTCGGTAGGAGGAGGGAGGGTATGGGTCACCTTTCTTAGGGACAGGCTGGACAAATGCTGTTTTCTATCTTCTAGGAAAGATTCCGGAAGCGTAAGAGCGATAGAAAAGCTTACGCAGTGGCTTTGCCAGTGTGGAAGAACACCTCATCCGGGCCAGTGGATTTGTACGAGTACTGTAGGTACTGTACGAGTGCGGAAAAAAATATGTCCCATGGAAAAATTTACAGTCTCAAGTACAGGAGGTGCAACGTTGCTGTGGAGCAGGGTGGAGCTGGCAGCGAAATGGGCGGAGAGTAAGTTTGCCTTCTCTGAAGAGTAAACAAATGGTTTGTTATGGTCGATGAGCATTGGAACCGAAGATGTTGAGGAGTTTAAAATATTTTTTACAAATGACCAAAGACATTGCAGAATTTTTTGCCGTAATTTTTGGTCATGCAAAAATTTGGTTCTTTCAATAACGGAGTTGCATGACTTCCTTGCTTATTTGTGCTTTTTCCAATTTTCCTCTGTAGGGTTGGCTTTGTAAGATCGGAAACTTACTTCTTTGAGCCTGATAGCTTCTTTACACTCAGAGTTAATCCAGGACTTTTCTTTAGGCTGGATGCTTTTTACTCTGTTAGGAATAACAGCACGCATCTCTAGAAGAATCACATTTGTGAAATACTTCTTTTTAAGCAATTTCTAGCTTATTTCCAAGTTCATTCATATTTTTTGTCTTTATCAATGTGAAGAATAATTTATAGTAATGCATAACTGGACTCTGGAACTGTTAGTAATAAAATAATGAAATTTTATAGATTTAGATAATTAAGTCTTATTCTAATTTCATTCTAATCAGTAGTAAATCGTCAAAAAAAAAACTAATCCATTTAATTCCATATGCGATTACTAAACTATTATCACTCAATCCCATTGAGATAATGCCACAAATTTGTTTTAATAAAGCGACTTGGATTGGCGGCAATAATCGTTGATAAATAACAAAAAAAAGGCAATTATGCGTGTCTCTTGAAGCGTGGGCAATTTTCATACAACGGCTCTTGAAAAAAATATACAAAATCATAAAAATAAAAAAAAATAATTTCGAGTTCCTTTAAGCTCATAAATACCAGAGAAGATAAGATAGTTCCTATCAAATTGTGAGTTTTCGTAGCACTTTAGTCAGAGGTCTGTTTTTTACATCGGTGTTGTTTTTTTTTTTTCAATATTATCCCCGCAGACATGTCTGATCCACATACTTTATTAAACAGATGACACATAGGATTTACCCGAATTTTGTGACCTTGCGTGCTCAATCTGTCACTAAATCACAACCCACTCAAGATCATATATTCAGACGTTAAAATGCTCACACTGAGTCAGTGTGTCAGAATCAGGAAGATTGGAAAATATTACATAGATTTTTTTTTTCAGATGACAAATCCTTTTAAAACCTCATAATTTTTGTTTTTATTAGAAATGGGTTCAAAAAAAATAATTTTCAGAACAGGTAAAACAGATTGATTTACTTGTAAACAGTTTAGTAGCTGCCAACTCATTTCTACGAAAACGATTACTTCTTTGTAAATTTAATTTCAAAAATACAAATTAAATAAGAAATATACTTTCAGGGAAATGACAATTTTCGAAGAATATATTGACATTGCAATTGCTTTTGAATATATTGAATTCAAACCACAAATAGAATTTCTTGGAAAATTTAAACCGTTCTATCACTCAACGAGGTAAGTTAAGTGTTCGAGAATTTATTTTAAAAAATTTAAAAAGACAACAATTATGTGAGCCATGCCTTAATTCTTTGAACTATGCTGATAATATAATTGGTAAGTAAGCCCTAATGTATGTAATGTATGCAGCTTGATTCGCAGTGTAGTGAATAAATTTGAGTAAGCGATCAACCTATACCCGTACTTTGACGAAACGCAAGATCTGCCGAAAACATCGCCGCTGTCCTTGAGAGTATTCCTTTCGCAGACCACAACTTGGCAAATTTTGCGTCGTGACTTGGACCTGCATCCGTACAAAATTAAACTGACCCAGCATTCCGGAAAAGTCACTGTTTGGTGTGGATTTTGAGCTGGTATGACGTCTCGGTTTATATTTCTTTAAAAATGACGTTGGTTATCAACGTCAACGGCGAGCACTATAGGTCGATAATATGGACGAGGTTTCAACACGGGGGCGCCACGTGTCACGCCTCATTGGAAATTCTGTCGCTTTTTTGATTGTCGTTTTTGATTATCAACTATTATTTGCTCTGTGTAAAGTGATAGCGAAAAATTGTTGGGTTCTTGCCATCACCGACAGTTTTGTCAGGAATGAAATAATGTCATTTTGGCTCTTACCTCTAGATTGTTCAATTTGTTTTGGAATTTGAAAGCCGTTAGATGACGCTGAGGAAGCCGTTAAAATTATTTTATCATTTCTCACTCTGTTGGCGTTATTCAGGACTATCACAGATTCCATCGCAATTTGAAAATGTTCTACGAATGCCGAAAAATTCTCTACGAAATTCGTAGATTTTGGTACCTATCACCAGCACCAAGCTGCTAAGCTGGTAGCCGTAATTTTACAAGAAGAATCTCAGCACAGCACTTATTAAAGGTGAATTGACCGTATCATCGAAATTGAGAATGGGAGCGAATCCTTTTTTCGACTTCATTCGGATTCTATGAACACGGTTTTTTCGTGATTCGTAACGTAACAAATCAGTCGAAAAAAGTGGGTCCGGAAATTCCGTACGTCTGTCTGTATGTCTGTTCGCACTTCGTCAGCCTAAACGGATGAGCCGATTTACTTCAAACTTGGTATTTAGTATTTATTTGGTAGTATCTCAGGGGGTGTTTTTCATTTTTGCTATAGGTCGAAAAATAACGGTACCTGCCATACAATCTTTAACAAAAAAGTTTGATTTTCTTGAAAACGGCTCTAACGATTTTGATACAACTTTCAAGGTGCTATTTTTTTTACAACAATACATCTTTCAGTTAGAATACATTTTTCGAATATGTTTCTATAACGGTACCTTTCATAGAACCGGTTTTTTCAAATGCAATTTTATCGTAAGCCATTATACCGATTTCAATAAAATTTTGCACACAGGAAGTCATCTATAATTCAAATAGTATTGCATTTAAAAATTTTCAAAAACTTTTTTTACTTTTTTTTTAAATTTTCTTAATTTCATTAATTTCTTATTGGTTTTCGAAATATTTTAAGAACAAGTTGATTAAATTTTTTTTAAATAATTTTCCCAGGTGAAAACTAAAGATTTCCTTATAATGGCATACTAAAAAAATTTAAATATTTTTTGAAAAGTTTTTCAAAAAAGATTTTTTTTGAGTCTTTTTTAATTTTTGGTTTTTTCAAAAACGGTTTGTTAAATTTTTTAAAAATGTTTGTTTTCTGATAATAACTATTAACCGATAGATGTTGGCATACTCGAAAAAAAAAATTTGGAATATGTTTTCGAAAAGTTTTTCGAAAAAAAACGGTTTTTTTTTAAACTGGTCAAACGATATTAAAAAAAAATGTTTCCTTAAAATTCAAAACTGTAAAAGAAATTAAATGGCATTTAAAAGAAAAAAAGTTTTTACTAGTGAATTTTAAGTGATTAACAAAATTTCAAATGATTTTTTTTACCAGCTTTTTTTAAAAAACTCTAGCCCCAAGACCACTATTGCACATTATAGCAAGTTCGTGCACTTTATTTTATTTGTTCACAAAATATATTCTTGTAGTTGAAAGCAACAAGGCAGAATGTCAGTTGAAAATGACAAAAAGTATGAAAACGACACATAAATTGATGTCAATTAAAATCACAGCAAAAAATGGGCACGACTGGGTCGCACGTACTTGCTCTTATATAGCTAATTACATTGGAAAGCAAGATCTTTGACAAAAACAAGTAACATTTACGTTGAAAATAAAACAGTTTGAAATTATGAAAAAAGTATTTCGAAAATTGTAGGACCGGTATCGATAAAATCCTGTTTTATATTTTTAGTTTTTTTAATTTTTTTTTTTAATGTTGGTATGCAGTTTTTTTAAAATTTATTAATATACATGTGATTATAAAATTAAAAATATTTTTTTGATTAGTTTTCAAAATATAGACTTTTGAAAAAAAAAATCAAAAATTAATTTTAATTTTTTAATTTTTAATTTTTGATATGCAGAATTAATTTGGCTTCCTAGATCTTCTCAAATAAAAAAATTGACAGAAATCTAAAGAGCCGTTACGGAGAAAGTCCAAAATTAATAAAACCGTTATATGAAAGGTACCGTTAATAGACTTTTCCCGTAAATTTGGTTCTAATCACATTCAAATTCTCAAAAATTTTCATCAAAATCGTTGGAGTCGTTTTCGAGAAAAGCAAGCTTTTTCTTAACGGTCATATGACAGGTACTGTTATTTTTAGGCCTAAAAATAAAATTTAAAATTCTCCTCTGGGGAATACCAAAAGAATCACACACACCAAATTTAAAGATAATCCGCCTAATCCGTTTAGGCTGCAGCTCGTTGTACATACTGACAGACATTTTTTGTCGATCACTTTTTTAGACTTCTCTATGATCGTAATGTCATGTTTCATTGTTATCTCAATTTTTTGTATATTCACGAATCCTAAACTTGCCTTATAGTCCCTAAAATCGCAATTAAAAATATTTTCAAGGATACATTTTCAAAAAAAAAAAAAAAAAACTAAATCAAATTAGTGCATATGACGGAGCATATTTGTATCTTTTTAACTCCATAATACAAAAAAAGTAATTCCATACTCTTATCTTCTTTTCCATAAAAGATAAAAATTAAAATTAAAAAAAAGACAGTCATCGTGATTTCTCATATTTTCTTCCATAACGAAATCCAGAATAAAATAAAGATAACTTCAAAAATCATTCTTGCACTTTGAGACCACATTTAAAAAAAAAATTCTTTCTTGAAACTGACCATGACAGTTCCATAAATAAAACAAAAAAACCAGAACACTCACCTGCTGTGATGTGGATGAGGTTTCCTTAAGACTACTGCTAGAACTAGAACTTGTATTGATTAGGTTTTGTCTGGTATTTGATGATATTGAACTGAGGCCACCAGTCGAGCCGCTGGATACTGTTGGCGTACTTGTTCCGCCACCATTACTGCCCACTGTCATGGCAGCATTGGTGGCAGTTGGACCAATTGTGCCATTTTTCTTATGGAAGTTTTCGATTAACGATGCTGCCGGACTGACATGCTGTGTGGTATCCGAGAAGTCAGACATCTAAAAGAAAGAAAATCAGAAAAAATTAGTATGGCGGTTGCTGAGGCAATAGTTCTTTAAAAAAAGTATGAGAATGTTGACACCCACATACATTCAACAGGGTGCGAGTCAATTCCAGCACAAATAAAAGATAAAACTAAAAAAAATACTAGTAAAAACTTCATTTGAATTATACAAACTTCTTTATTATCCGAAGAAAGATCATTTAAAAAAAATTAAAACATCGAAGTTGGCAACCCTTGAACAAATTAAGTTTTTCGAAAAGGTATCCAACATTTATTTTAACTGCAAATTTATATTTTCTCAATATTGAGTATATAGAAAAATCAGTATTTGATGAAGTAGCCGGTTTTAATTTTAAATTAATTTTTGATAAACATCCAAAATTTAAAAAAAAAATTCAACAACATACTCTTATGTGTACAATGGCGCAAAATTATAGACAACCTATTTTTAATACATTAACTTCACACTACTTAAGATGTTATGTTCTGCACTATGTTTTTCTCAATTATAACAAAAACCCTGCACCAATTTCAAATTTGAAAGTTTGAAAACCTTAGGGAATTTTGTTATTATTGGATTTAGGCAGAGTTAGTGCGTATTTTTATTTTCAAAATGGCGTTTTGTGAGAAAGAGAAAGAGCCGTCATTCTCTCTAAGAGTTTTTAGTTTCACCTTTGTATATACACTGCATATAGTACTATAATGGAACATCATTTTTACTTGTGATTATAGGGACCATAAGGCAAGTTTAGGATTCGTGAAAATAAAAAAATTGAGATAACAATCAAACATGACATTACGATCATAGAGAAGCATACAAAAGTCATTGGCAAAAAATGTCCGTCTGTCTGTCCAGGTGTATATCGAGCTGCAGCCTAAACGGGTTAAGCGATTGTCTTCAAATTTGGTATGTGTTTATCTTTTGGCATTCCTCAGAGGGGAAATTGATATTTTATTTTTAGGGGTAAAAATAACGGTACTCGAAAACGGCTCCAATGATTTTGATGAAAGTTTTTGAGAATTTTTTTATTGGTATTGGCTATCATTTGATTAGAATTACATATACGGGAAAAGTCTATTAACGGGACCTTTCATATAACGGTTTTTTAATTTTTGGCTTGCTCGGTAACTTGCTATGGATTTCTGTCAAATTTTATATTTGAAAAGACCTATATAGCCAAATTAATTCTGCATATCAAAATTTTGAAAAAAACTTTTTTTCTAATAAAAAATAGTTTTTGAATTTTTTTTTTGAAAAATCAATATTTTTAAAACTTATCAAAAAAAAATAATTTTTAATTTTATAATCACATGTATACTAATAAACTCTAAATCTGCATACCAAAATTTAAAATTTTTTTTTTTTCAAAAAACTAAAAATAAAAAAACAGGATTTTATCAAAATCCGTCCGACAATGTTCGAAATACTTTTTTCATAAATTCTTTTTTATTTAATACGTGTGATGGCGTACTTCATTTTTTACTAAAAACCGTTAAGTATTGTGGTTTTGATAGTTTTTATAGGTTCAAAGTGTTTTATATTCAACGTAAATGTTATTTGTTTTTGTGAAAGATCTTGCCGTCCAATGTAATTAGGCACATAAGAGCAAGTACGTGCGACCCAGTCGTGCCCATTTTTTAGTTCCGAACCAAGTCGCAATGAGGCGCGCTGAACTCGCCAATTGATGTGGATATAGAATAAAAACAAATAACAAAAGCGTGCGAAATACTGGTAAAATATCGGGAAATGTTCTCGTCTCCACTATTTAGCGTTAGTTCCGAATCAACCAGGAAGATGGCCAGACGAAAAATGACACTATGAGAGTACTATAGAGAATGTATAAACAATGGCTTCACACTAAAAAAAAAAATGCAGATGATTCCTGTTATTAAAAATCTAGTTTTACACTAAAAAAATCAATTTTTAAGCCGTCTATAATTATTGATGAACTACACTTTTTATGTTTTAGTTAGGTATTAAAGCGTCTATAATTTTGCCCCAATATCTTTAATTTTTTACCTAAAACACCCTGTTGAGGTAGAGTACAAATCTGAACACTACACAATAAGATCTTTTGCTTGCGTTGGTATTTAGAACGCCAGACGTGCACGCCTCGTTTGCATGCAGCTAATTACATTTTGCACATAAATGGCGGTCATAAATCAGACGACATTGTTCTCGGCACGACACCTTTCTTCTTAAAAAAAAACACACACACTAAACCAAAAACACACTGTTAATAAAAATTATCTTAGAATCTGAGTTGTAAAATTTTGCAAATAAATAGATTGGTTGCAAGTTGCAAGTGCGCCAACCAATTAAAAATCCGCTACTTAAAACTATGCACATCCGTGACAAATTATTTTCGTTGGTTAACTGAAGCCGGCTTTAGCTAAACCTCAAACCTACTAAACAGCTGATAAACAAAAATAAAGTACACAACAAAAAACGTGATCTGAATAGATGATTCATACGTTACGTTTTATATTGAACATCAAGTCACGTGGTGGTCAGGAAATACCAAAACGAGGCATTTAACTTGGTGCAACGCTGATGTACCTTACGTCGAAACTATGGTGATACGGTGAATCCCAGTGAAGTGGAAACAAACAAAATACGACAATTTTGAATAATTTAATCAAATTGTACAGACAGTGTCAGGCCTACTTTTATGGCGACTGGTCATTTGTTATGTTACCAGACAATTGAACTGGTTGCAAGTTGCAATCGCAATGAACTTTTAAGTTAATGGCGTTGAGTTTTTTTATACAGTACAATGTACTCAATAGAAAAATAAAGGAAGACGTGATTTTTCTTTGGGATGGCTGATTTTCAATTAAGATAACATTTATCCAAGTTGATTAATAGGGATTTTCCATGATAAGTTTAATCAAAGTTTTATAAAGGGGGAAGGGGGCGGACTGAAAAAGTAGAGGTACCGCCAACAAAATGGTGTCGAAAGGATTTCAGAATAACTTATCAGTCTAACCCCACTTGCAGCTTATTTATTTTTAAAATGAGATGGAAAATGAGAAATATAGGATTTCATATTCGTGAAGTGCGGCAAAAGAAGGAATGTTTGCATTAGATAGTTGTTAGGATTTTCCAATTTTCGTGGCTTCAGAAAGAATTCCTTTATGTCTACACTGTACAATACAGACCAGCTGTTTTGACATTAAGTAAAAGTCAGATTTGAGCGAATAAACTGTAATATGGCGACACAATTTAACGATGTGTTCACACCTTAAGACATGCAGGAATCACTGAATTCACCCATCGATTTCGCCAACCACAGCCAACTTAACGAAAGCAATGAAAACAACCGATAGTACTAGAACGTTCTGAAAATTAGAATGCAATGGAAAAGTACCCAAGGAGAACTTTTCTAATTTGTACAAAATAGATTGATAGGTGGCTCTAGTTAGTCGATACAGTAGATTTTTATGCGTTGAAGTGTGAACATCGAAAGTAATAATAAAAAGTGGTTAAATTGAGATAAAGTAAAAAGTGTTGCAGAATAAAGAATAATTTTAATTGTGAATAAGTGGTGAATTCAAATTATTGTTGTTTGAACTCAAAGAAGCTATGTTTGCAAATAGTAATTTTAAAAAGTGAAATTGAGCTTTATTCAACAAACCACAGACAAAAATATTAAAATATTGATTTATCGGAATTAGTACCATTTTGCTCATCATGGTCTAGTAGTTTATGTTAAGAATGATATTTCTAGTCAGAGACTTTCTCAGTATTCTTTACAGTCTCATTTACAGGAGGACTTTATTTTGAAAATTGTTTCCCAGTGTCCTAGCTGACGAGATCATTACAGGGTTAAACCACCTAACTCACCTGGTCGATGAGCCAACTCAAATACTGATTGTTCCTGGGCAAGCCGCCCATGATGTGTGCTTTTATTCCTAACAAAGTAACAAGTATCAAATCCAAAGAAAAGTGTTGGTTTAGTTGTAAATAAACTTTCCGGTTCAAAGAAGTAAATTTCTGATTCTACAAAGCCAACCCTTCGGAAAAAGCACAAATAAGCCAGGAACTAATGAAACTTCTTTATTGATAGAACCAAATTTTTTTAGACAAAATGTTTACATCGCTTTGGCGAATGTAAAAATATTGCGCTTGATGCTTCTAAGGATTAAGAAATAGTTTGCCATCAAGCTTGCTTATCGAAACTGCGAGCATGTTTGTTACTTTTGTTCGTTGGATTAAAAGCTTTTAGACCGTTCAATATCATATCAAATAAATGCTGGTGTACCCCAGGGCTCCATTCTGTCTCGGACTTTCTTTATTATTTTAAAATGATCTTCTGTCTGTTACTTTCCACTAAACTGTGTCATATGGCCATATGGTCATATGACGCAACTTTAAAGTGTCATATGGCCATATTCAAACATATGGCCATTTGTCGATTTGCTAAAGAGTCATATGGCCATATATAACTGCGATTTTTTGCCATATGGTCTTATGACACTTTTTAGAAGCGTCAAATAGCCATATGATCGAGTATGGCGTACGTATGGGGGGGGGGGCATGCTGCCCCTCGCAACCCCCCTGCTTGGGCTCACTATAGGATTTGGAGTAGGTGCGAGATTGGGTTTATGCAAAACTTCTTTAAATCGTAAGACTGGGTAAGAAAATGCATTTGAAAGTGACATTAGGCCATAATGGCCATATGACACTTTGGCAAAGCGACAGATGGACATATGACACATTGCCACATGACACGGCACCGATTTTGGCATTAGTTACTGAACATTAAACAACAGATTTGGAAAATTCACCAAAACACCATAGCCGCCACAAAAACCCTATCTCTACGATAACCTATTATATAACTATTTCTACGATAACCTCAAAACATTTTACAACTTTGTGAACAAAAAAAAAAAACACTTAAGTTTTTATGGCTCACTAAAACAATTCTTAAACACAAATAATAAGTGTTGGCAACACCAGCAAAAATGCCACAAAAAAGCATAAATATTTGTTTATATAATAAAAAAAAGAAAACCGCCAATCAGCGTGCGTTTTATCAATTTGTGGTTCGAGTGTTCTTACCTACAAAAAACCCCACTGTTTCCATCAGAAAAAAGAAAAAAAAAAAAAACCCGGCATAATAATGGCGCGCAGTTCAACAATTTTTCAATTTCCCACTTGACGCCATGTCGGGCATTTTCTTGTCCCCTTTAGGTGGCTCCACTGTTGGGTGGGCTAACAAAGACACCGTCTGTCTTGAGTTTAGTACGAATGCTTTGCAAAAAATGCAAGATACTTAAAATTTATAAGATAGACACCCAACACATATTTGCAAAGATGTTGTGCGTCGTGCTCCAAAGTCCAAGTTTTTGTTCGTTCATTTATGTGGTTTTTATTGCAAAGTTGAAGTGTGTATTTAGTTTTCTTTTTGCCATAAGAATTTATAACCAATTTGTGCGAAAAATAAACAAATCAGCTACTGAAGTAAAGAAATCAGAAGGAACAATCGAATTTCTTACCGACACAAGCACGCTTCTGGTTTTGACAGCTTCTGGGAGGGAAGACATGTACAGTACGTGCCTATGCAACGCTAATTCCATCGTGTTGCCAAAGTCGCATTTGAATTCTATGTTGATTCTATGCGAATTGGCAGTAGGAGAACAGGGCAACCTAGTTCGCCAACTATACATTCGTGTGAACCAGATAAAGCTGCCTGATGAACTTGACAGCGACGACGCACATTTGTGCTCCGTTTGTTTAAATCAAAACATATGGTGCGATGCCGACTGAAAGATTGAATAATCAGTTGTTTTTTTTTATTTTAATATCTGACTTAAGAGATCTACACACTCTATGAATAAGATCACTAACGTCATCACATCATCAAAAAATGGTATTTCAGAAGTGATCTTTCATAGTGCATCATACGCGCTGTGTATGGGTGGCCTAAGAATTTGCAGTGATATGCTCATAATGTCAAATAAAATTGATTGATTGTAGCCCAGCCAGACGGTTGATATCGTTAGATATCGATATTTTTAATGGTGTCTGGCTCTGGGTGGAAATATTTGAAGGTTGATATTACGTGGGTATTTTGTTCAGGGGTAAATAAACAAATGAACAACAAGCTGGTTGAAAATATTTTTTTTTGTGGGTTAAACCAGTTAAACTTAGTAATTTATTTATTGTTAAACACAATTTTTTTTTTAAATCAAACAAATAAACAAAACAATCAGACACTAAACAAATTACTGCAAAAAAATAAGAATAATAAAGGGTGGTGCATTAAAGATTCGATTCTTACAGAGCCAATCAAAAACCATTCCGATGGTAGATAGTAGTTCTAGAATATATAGATAGACCTAAAGTCCGACAATCATAACTAACTTGTCTGAATGATTGATGCAATTTAAAAAAAAAATATTTTAACAATTTAAACAATCGCTTTTTCCAATACAAAGGTGTTATCTTTTGATAATACATTTATAAGAAGTCATAACCAAACAAAATGGCGGTCAGCCTCTTATCAAGCGGATATACGCCTTTTTATGCTAAGTCGAGCAGTCTTCGGAGTACCTACAAGGTTTGCTTCGTCAAGGGCTTCTTCGTCGATTATGCAAATGATGGCTATTTTTTGTATTTCTTCTTCGACAGTTACTGTCACTGTTTCGCATGTACCACGAAGAATTAATTATTGCTCTGAAGGCTTTCTTTTGATATGATTATGTCTATTGCTTGGTTCATTACAAGCTATAAGCACTTGCTTGTAGATAAGCAGTTAGAGGTACTTAGATGAGAGCATTTTTAAATAAGTGTGTTCAATTCTCATAATCGAATATCGAAGAAGAAGTGAATACTTCTAAAAAAAATCGTTGGGATTTCAGAATTTTTGAAACGTAAACCGACATGAAAAAGAACAAACTTATACATAAATAGGGTTTAGCCTGCGAGAGAATGAGATAAAATACAAGTATACAGTGTTCGGGCTTCCGTAGTTTCTTTTTTGATATAATCAATCGTAAGGTACAAAGCAGCAAATGGTATTATGTGAATTGTGCGGGGTGGAATTTACCAAGTGACAAATCAAAATGGCAATCGTGGTTCGTGGCATGGTGGAATCGTTGCAAATTTGTATGGTTGAATTTTGTTATGCTTCTGAACTATTTGAGTGATATAGGTATATACTTTAAGATTAGGATTCGTGCAATATTAAAATAATTTTATGAAATTTCACTTCTGCCGTGTGTGACTTGCACACACAATTTTTTTAGTCACGTCTACATTGCCATATTAGCATACAGTAGGTTTCAGATGTCAAAGGGTTTGAAGGTTTCTTTAAAATGTTAGGCGACCAGACCTGCATTGTCTTTATCAGTTTAAGCTAACTTAGGATTTTTGAACCCCTTAAACAGCCTTTCACATATAGAGCAATTCGTACTTTTTTCTGCGGGAAGCCCTGGGGCACAACACCATTTATTTTGTGGGAATCAGACTTTGTCACCTTTCTTAGGGAAATGCTGTTTTGAATTTTCTAAGAAAGTTTCCAGAAGGGTAGGAACGATGGAAAAGCTTACGCAGTGGCTTTGCAAGTGCGTAGAACATCTCTCCAGAAGAATGGGAGGTATACCATCCAAGCCAGCAGATTTGGGTATATCGAGATCTTTGAGAACTATTGCTATTCTACGAGTGCGGAAAAAATCTACCCCTTGTAAAAATGTACATTCCTTTTGCCTTCTCTGAAGAGCAAGTAATTGGTTTGTCATTGGCGATGAGCGTTGGAACCAAGAATTTTAAGAAGTTTTTAATATTTTTTCCCAAATGACGAAAAATTTGTACTGCCTGTAGGACATTACTGATTTTATTGAAGGCTAGACACTGATAAGATTAAAGCCAAAGAAAAAATTGTTAAAAAAATATTTCTGAATTATTTCCCATTTGTTTAAAAAACATTTCTGTTTGTGAGTATTTTTTTTGTGTGGACGCTTTCATGAAACATTTTAGAAATGTTTATTTGTTTCCCATTTTATGTATCCAGTTTTGTACCTAAAGATAGGTTGTAAAAAAGTAGCAATCATAGCCTCACGTTTTGCCGTCATGAACAAAATACAAACAAATAAAAACAAAAAAACCTGTCAACTAGAATAAAATGCTTGAAAAATAAAGAAAGTTTTCCGTTCGGAAGCAACCTGTCTTAAATAAATATTTCAGAAACAAATAAACATTTCTGAAATGTTTCTGAAAAGTTTAAAAATATGTTTCTTTAGTGTGGACACACTTTAAGAACATTCTTTATGTCCACACTAAAGAAACATTGGTTTAAAAAACATTTCTGAAACATTAAAGAAATGTTTCTGTTCTTTTTGGTGTGGGCGCTTTCATGAAACATTTCTGAAATGTTTATTTGTTTCCGATTTTATGTATCCAGGTTTGTACTTCAAGAAATTCAAGATGGATTGCAAAAACGTAGCAATCATAGCTTCCCGTTTTGTTATCATGAAATTCGGAGGGGGAAACAGAGAAACATTTCATAAACATTTCAGAAATGTTACGCGTAGCGTCCATGCTTAAATAAACATTTAAAAAAGCATTTCAGAAACAAAGAAACATTTCTAAAATGTTTTTACATGTTTTTGAAATGTTTAAAAAAAACGTTTCTTTGGTGTAGAAATACCTTATAATAAAAGGACTTGAAATTAGTTAAAATAAAACCAGTTAATATACATTTAAGTGTTATTGATCAACAAATTTCTTCAAAGTCAAAATTAACTCAACTTGATATTTGAAAGAGCAAACAATATTGTTTGCGTTATTGTTTTCATTTTAATTTTTTTTTATTTGCCTTCTTCATGATCTAATAAAAAAAAATACAAAACAAAACTTATTAGCCTACACAACTTTTGAATATGCTAATCTAAGTCTCCATAACCTTCTCACCAGACAGTTGAGTTTTATTTGCTATTTTGTGGGCGGATAAGTAATATTTGCTGTTTTAATAATTACTTTGTTCAAAGACTGCATTTAATTTGCTGTATCTTTTAACACAATATTTTGGTTGTGTTTTTTTAAACTTCATACATTTAATAGAATTCAACTCCCACTACAAAGAGCCAAAGTTGTTTTCGCGCAATTGTATTTTTCTCCGGCACTTTCCAACGAACTTAATTTAGAACATCATTAATAATAAATGTCGTTGTACATAAACAATTTGATTTATTAATTGGATTAGACTTTGATGGGAATTCCTTTTATAAAGCTTACGACGACGGAGACAACTCCGGTGGAGAGGGCGCTCTTGTTCGGCCTGAAAATGCGATTACAATCAATTACTGCTGGAGCGTGTGAATAAAATATACAGCATAAATCCCACGTCAGTTTTCCTAATGCAAATTAATCTGCATTTAAATTCGATTTCTAGGAAACATCAAGCTAAGAAAACGAGGAAAATCTAGGAACATTATTTATAGAGTAACAATTATTATATTGAGTGGAGTAGAATTCTGGATGGATGGATGTATTAAAACTGAAATAACCTTGTTTATCAGTGTAGGAGAGTAACAGAGCCACTAACACTAAACTTTGTTGTTAGATAATTCCAGAGTTTTGGTAATGAAGCGTCACATGAACCCCTACGCAGAGCTGATAGTTCCCAATACTCAACACTTCTTGAGCATTTCACAAGATTTTGTAATTCGCCTCTCCCAGTTCACAATGACTTTTGCTGAAGAAATACAGTCAGCCTGTCAAAGTACTATAGCGAACTAAATCTGTTCACTAAAACGGCTAAACTATAAAATCCTTGAAAAAAAGCATTAGCTTTAAAAAAAAAGTTCTACTTCGCGCTTTCCTATATTTTCTGTTTTCCATGTTTTTCGCTCTACCAACAGATGGTTCGTCCCCAAAAAAGAAGAATGAATCTAAGTCCTTAGCTTAGTCTTTTTGTTACAAATATATGTTAACAAACATTTGAACTAAGTTTTTGAGTTTCTTAAAAAAAAAAAATTCTTTTGGGGCTTGGCTCAAAACAAAATATTAAGCAAACTGACTTTTTCGGTGACCAATCCTAAAGTTGAAACAATCAAATATCTAAAAAAAAAAGGAATCGAAGGACATTGGCTCCGTCGCTTCAGTCCTGTAAAATGAACATGGACACTATGCCAGCAAACATTATGTATGTTATTGTACTTTCTATGAATTTGGTTCAATTTCAAGGTGATTTTAACATAAGGATTGCGTGATTAGGGAACATTTATTTGCCACCCTTGATGATATTAAGGTACACACACGAAGTAAATGGGTAAACTGGGGCATGGCTTGGTAGGGACGCAAAAAAATTACGAACACATAAAAACAATTTTGATGAAGTGACCTGATTAAAAGGAGTTTAACGTTTATAAAGGATTTTTTTCTAAAAGTCATGGTATTTTTGACGAATATCTTACTCTTAAAACTGGTATGAAGTACCTGGCTAAGTGGTTTAACAGTGTCGAAGAAGTTATGCCTAGTTCAATCCATACGCTGTTCTTAAAGTCATGCGGATCTTTTCGGTACATTAAGGATGTGATGAATCTAGGATCACTTTCAGTAATTATGCATTTTCCAGAATAAATCCAATCGGAAATACTTCATATTACGAGAGTTTGGTTTGGAGGTCCTCCCATTCTTGTCAACTTATAGGTTTTGGTTTTTCATGGAACTGCATCAGTGTCATTATTTTGTAAGAATTTCGTAAAGCTTTTAGTATTATTTTTAAAATCTATTCTACATCATCATCACCATCATCGGTGCAACAACCAAGATCCAGAAAGGGCTTCTTCAAACAAGTTTTTCCATACATGCCGATGGCATCCAATATGGGAATGTGGGCAAACCGATCTTAACCATTCTTCAAGCGTAAGCTAGGTCCGATACGCTGTAACCATAAAAAGAACTTCAAAAGACTGCGAGCTGCTTCCACTTGGCTCATACGAGCTAGTTGGCATGCCCACTGAAGTCTACGGAGTACCAATCGACATGTAGAGGCTGCTCTGGCCAGGGCCAGGGGAGTTTTTGCCCTGACAAGACGTTTGTTTTATAGCAGCCGCCTTAATAGCAGGGTAAAGGTGATTTGCTACATGGCCCTTATTAGGCCGATGATTGCCTACGGATGCCCTGTGTTGAGAAACAATGTCTTCGTACCTGTCTTGGAATACACAAAATACCAAAGTCGGAGTACAAACACTACTATGCCAACGAGGTCCTATAACGGGGCCAATATAAACAGAATAGATAACTTTTTAATTAAGCTCATTCGCGGACACATTGGAAGAGCGATGACCTCGACTAATGGCCAAATCTTCTTCGCTTACTACCTACCCCCTACATGAATATTTTGAAAGTATACGTTCAAGCGGTTTCATCCCGCCCAAGGCTTTCCTTTATTTAGACAGTCGAGGGATGATACAGGATATAGATAGGCGATCCCGTTGATCTACCATATCGGCCGGAAAACTGTGTTTTAGCGACTCTTTTAACCCGATACATTGTCGGAGGGAGCGAAGCAGAGCGCTTCCGGTTCAGTAGGACTGTGTCCGATCGGGGCCAGAGGGACATTGTTTCCTATGGTCGGCTTACATAGTTATAAGGTAGACATAAGCTTGTTAGGGGTTGGCAATTGCAGTGGCGTCAAAAAATATAAAAAAATAACAAAAAAAAATTAATAAATATATATATATATATATATCTATACTTTATACACATAAATAAAAATGAATTGTCTGTTTTTAAAATCAAAATAACAGCTTTTTACTTGAAAGGATATACAGTACTTATAACAAAAACACCATTTAATTTTTTTGTCTATCTGGCTGTTTGTTCCCAGTAATCTCAGTTAGATATCAGTTAATGGCAGTTAGCTGATATCCTAAGGAGTAACTTAGGCTATGTTAATTACTCACTAGGTGGCGTGGGTGTCGTTTTTTTCGAAAATTCTTATTTATGGACCAATTTTGACAGGAATAACTAAAGCTATTTGAATTACCCGTAGGTGGCGCTGGGTTTGTTTATTTTTCGAAAATAATTATTTTAGAACGAATTTTCAGGGGGACGAATTCGCGGGTAACAGCTGGTATATTATAAAAATTGCTGCTTGGCTCTTCTAGATTTAAGTAGATTTTGTTATTTTTAGTTTATTATATGAGTACCTATATCTATTAAGTTAGTTTAAAGAAAAAACATGATCTGATGCCTAGTTTTAATAAAATAAAACCAGTTAATGTTTATTTTAATTTAAGTTATTCTTAGGCCGAAAGGCAATTAATTAAGATAGAAAGTAATTTTTAGCGCCCGCATTGGGCCAGTAAGTTAGTTAAGTTAATATTTAAGCTAGTTTTTAAAATGTTTGGTCTAATATTAAGTTATAAGTTATTACAAATGAAAAAAATCAAAATTAAAGAGTGGTCTACCGAGCTTTATGATTTCAACCGCATCTGCTTCGAAGTAAATTTCATACAATTCATGGTTCTATTTCCACTTGGAAATTGTTCTTTTTTACTTTTAATTGATTTTTATTTTTTCCTTTACTTATATCTACTTAAATGCTAGACAAAAATCTTAAAACTAGCTAAAACTATCAACTTGATTAACTTACTGGCCCTATGCGGGCGCTCTAAATTATTCTCTAACTTAATTTTAATTGCCTTTCGGCTTAAAAATAGCTTAAGTTTATCTTATATATAAGGGGGTTTTATTTTTCACACAGAAATTGAAAAAAACTGGGTATCCTATTTGGAAATTGTTCTCCTTGGCAAGCGGTGCCAAAAATTCTTCTCAACGCTTTCCTTTCAAATGCCGTTAAAACAACAGAGTCCCTTTGAATAGGCACCATATTCTTGTAGAAGCGAATTAGTTTGTATGGTAAGATTTCTGGATTTGAAGAGCCATCGCAGATATAATAAGTTTTATTGGAATTAAGCAACTACACGCTCACTTCTTCCAGCTGATATTATTGGCTGCTCCTTTGATCAAATATAGTTAAGGGAGACTTCAATTTAATGCTCTGCTCCACTTTTTTAATTTGCGGACCAACAATTTACGTAGACTAAGTCACCGTGTACTTGGTTTTCCATTCATTAATGTGAAGCACCATCAGGTTCTATGGATAAAGGATCTTGTATAGGTTGTTGACTTTTATCCACGGTGGAGTAGGATTTAACAAACAATACAAATACAACATCCCACTACCGATAAAAGAAGAAGTTGAATTCAGCTGCGGATGTACAATATTTTTTTATAAATTTTCCATTATATTTGTCACAAAATTATTTTGTGTACCTTCTGCTCTCCCTATTTATGTTTTTTTGTTTGTCAATTTATTATTTGACATTAGGGTTATCCTAAGTTTTAAATTTCTAATATAAAAACCAGGCTGCTGCGAATGCGCTTTTTGGTTAATCTTACTGCACTTCGGATAGCTTTCCCAAAAACGCACAATTAATTTCGATGAAGTCTGCGTAAGCTACTTTCTGGGCAAACTTGGTGAATTCCGTCCCATGGTGAAGAGGATGCAAGCCAGCAAATCTTTTTGACGGATTCTATTAAAGAAGGTAATTAGTTTGGACGGATTGCTGTTACTTAATTCGCTAATAATTTTGGCTACGGTCGGTCTAAATAGTCTAAATAGTTTTTGGGGATACCAAATTCTCTCATGGAAACATTTTGCCTTTCTTCTATTTGCGCGAACTCTGTAATTTTTTTTTCTTTCTAAGAAGCCGGTATTCCTCTGTTTTTCTTTCTGACGTACAAAATTTCAACAAATTGGCCGTTAAAAACTATCATTCTTTTAGGGGAGCTTTTGTTTTTTTTTCTTAGCATCTTACCTTTGCTTATTGCTTGAAAAGAAATTCGAATACCTTTAATTCTAAAATATTAAGACTTAATTCTTCCCCTCGTCAAGCATCCATCTCTCGCTCTAGCATTAAATTCGAAACATATTATGTATACAAAAACTTGATTTCAAATATCCGATTAAGAATTTAAATTCGTCTCGCTTAAGCTCCCTGGAACTAATCAGGAATGTTAAAACTATTTTTATTAACAACTAATCACATTTAACTCACAAAGTATCTCATTAAACAAAAAGGCTTCTGTCTGTCACGTTTCGGTGTGATTCGCTTCACTCACCACACCATCGTCATCGGTTAAAGCAACAACCAGACGATCACCATGACCAAAATGATAAATGATTATGTTTGTATCCATGAGATATTAATTGGCCAGCCAAAATCTCAATTTCAACTCAAAATCTTAATCCACTTTTAGTTCTTTAGAAATCCGTGTTCTTGACTTTAAATTAACGATCGCTCGAAGTGATTTCAAAACAGACAGACAGACAGAAGTAGTCTGCGCCATTTTTGTTTTATTTGTGAATTTCTAGAACAGAACACCAACACTCACACATGTATACAAATTAAGTAGCAAAATTGTTTTTGTTATTGTTTTTCTTGCTTAAATATTTGCAAAGTTTATTTCCATCCGATTCGAAATCAATTTAATTATTTTTTAAGTGCGGTTGCGCTTGATTGGATCCATTTTCTATATTATACTCGAATGAATCCAGATTCTGTGTAAGTATGTGTATACACAAACTTATATATAATGCATGTGTTTCTGACATTTGTTGATTGCTTTTATCAAGTCAGTTCGATTTATTTGTTGTTTGTCAGACAAAAAAAGTCTTTGAATTTATACCGCGCCGCACCGGCAATTCAGTTTTATAACACGCAAATGATAAATTAATTCATTAAACCTTTCAAAATGAATTTGCTTATATTTATTATTTACTTTTGACACATGGGGTGCTTTACAGACGTTTAGTGAAACTCACTGATAAGAAGTGTCACATCAAGATAAGAATTCGCTAAACTTTTAAAGGAGTCCCTATCAAAAAGTGAACAAAAATATGAACAGAGCTGGTAAACATATATAATGGTTTTACATAAGTTATTTTTACTAATTGACACTTGTAACACAAATAAATATGTATGAATAATGGTCGTGCAGAAAAAAGGCTAGGTCGTGAAAAAATGTCAAGATCTTTAGAATTCATTTGAGGAAAAATGAAAAATGCACTTTGTTGTTTAACCGGTGACAGCTAGACTGACAGGCGGCCACACTTGACCCACATAAAAGGTTCATTGTTTAAAAATTAATGAAACGAACGATGCAATGACTGAAAATACAATGATTTTCTTTGAAAGAATATAAATGCGTTTTTTGAAATGTTAATTGATTGAGATCTAAGTCTATACTTAACTTGTCAAAGGAGATAGGAGAACATTGCACATTTGCACATTTTTTAAACATTTTGCTCATATACGTAATTGTTGTTGATTTACAAGAATAAGTTAATGAATGTAATTTATTATTCAAAGTCTATGATTCGCAAAACAAATTGACAAATGTGGAAATACACTCAGCCAATAACTGATTACTATTAATAAATATCGGGCGATCAATTAGGAACTTTTTCTTAATTTTCCTAGAAATCTTGCACCTGGTTGATAACTTTTTATCAATATAAACGGGGAAAATGTAAAGTTATATTTACACTTACGGCAAATATTTTATCATACATTAATTTCCTTTACAAAAGTCAGCAAACATTTTGTTGGCAATTAATCCACAATATCTCAACACATATAACCAAAATCAACTAATGAATGATTTTTCGGTAGAATTGTTTATTAACAGAGGCTCAATTAAATCAAATTCTTTGGACGGATCATTTAATCATTTCATTCTTATAGAATATTTTTGTCATGTGTTGCTTAATTATTAATTAATAATAACAACAACTCAAAGTTGGTTCTATGAAAAAGAAGAAATTTGTTGCAAATTTTGTCATAAAATGAAAAATTTCATTCATCAGCGTTGCCCCCCTACTAAAATTGTAGCGTTTTCGCTTAATTTATTAAATCTACTACGTAAATTCGTAAAATATTCGCAAAACACTACGATTTCTGAAAATCAGAATAAAAATCAATTTTCATAAATTTAATATCGAACATTATGTAAAGTCCAAAGGGACTTTTGTCTTATGACATTCAACAGCATACAATAAAATAGTTCATCTCGGTGGATTTCCGCGAAGCATTTCATAGACCTATTTTAAGAGCAATATAAAGCTCTAGTTCACTACTTCACCCTTGCTTCCTTCGAAAATATGTCACCTAGCGCCCGAACAATTTTAGAATTCTTAACAAAAACTGAAAATCGTGTTTATCTTCTTTTTCTTTCTTTTATTTTTAATAGATTGAATAATTTTTTTCAAAGTGAAGGCACTTAAGTTCATTTGATTCAGACCATTTAGTAGTTTTTTGAAAGAAATTTACAAACATTTTTATAAAACATAAATGATTTCAGATGACGTCGATTTTAGAAGTGAAGTTTCGCTGCCAGCTCCACGCTGGCTCACAGCAACGTTGCACCTCCTGTACTTGAGTATGTAAATTTTTCCATCGGACAGATTTTATTCCGCACTCGTACAGTACCAAGAGTTCTTTAAGATCTCGATATACACAAATTCGATGGCCCAGATGGTATACCCCCGATTCTTCTGAAGATGTGTTCTTCCACACTGGCAAAGTCACTGCGTAAGCTTTTCCATCGCTCCTACTCTTCTGGAAGCATTTGTCCAGCCTGTCCCTAAGAAAAGTGACCCATCCTCCCCCTCCTCCTAGCGACCCATAGCACTAACATCCCTTTTTTCTAAGGTCATGGAAACGCTGATTAACCGTCAGCTTAAGGAATATCTCGAAGATCGAAAGGTTCTCCATGACCATCATGGCTTCGCAACCGATCCACTGGTGATATGATGGCATATCTCACAGAACAGTGGAACAAATCCTTACATCGCTTTGGTGAAAGGAAGATTATTGCTCTTGATATCTCCAAGGCATTTGATAGAGTTTGGCATGAAGCTCTCTTATCGAAAAGGCGTGCTTTTGGGATTGATGATACTCTTGTTCGTTGGATTATAAGCTATCTTCTGGATCGTTCAATACAAGTTGTATTGGACGGATTCCTAACTAATTCCTACAAAATAAATGTTGGTGTGCCCCAGGGCTCTGTTCTGTCTCCGACTCTTTTATTCATTTTTATAAATGATCTTCTGTCTGTTACTTTTAATCCACTTAATTGTTTTGCTGAAGACTCTACCCACAGCTTTTCATATTCGTTCGATAATTCATGTCCTTCACCTTCGGACGTACAATTGCAACAGTACCGTATGTCAAGCTCATTAAACTCCGATTTAAACAGCATTGTCAAATGGGGTAATAGGAATCGTGTGGAGTTTAATGCTTCGAAAACTCAATGCTGTCTTCTGTCGTTAAAACTAAACATACCCCAAATGCCATTGTCCATGAATGGCACTTACATCGAAGAAACCGAAAAGCTCTCAGTACTCGGTATGTGTGTCAACGACGACCTCCGTTGGAACGATCATATATTTGAGATCGCTAAGAATGCTGCTAAGTGCTTAGGTTTTCTGTATCGATGTAAGAGGTATTTTTCCCCATCTGATCTGGCTACAATTTATAAAGCGTTTTTACGCCCTAAACTCGTGTATAACTCCCACCTCTGGGCAGGTGCTTCGCAAACATCGCAACATCGAGCATTAATATTGATAGGAAATAAAACTCCCGCTGAAACAATTGCCCCTCTCGAACACTCGACGCAATGTTTCATGTCTTTCCTTATTTTATCGTTTCTTTTATAAGAAATGTTCACTCGAAGTAGCCAGCTGCTTTCCTCCCCTTAAAAGTTTCTCCCGTAGTACTCGTCTCGCAAGGAATGCTCATCAGTTCATCCTTCAGTCCAATTTCGGACGTACCGTGAAATATAGGGATTCTTTTTTCAGCCGAACAACACGAATGTGGAATAGTTTACCCGGCGAGATTTTCCCTTGCCATTTTGATCTGCAAACATTCAAAACCAATGTCCATCGACACCTCCTATCTTTCCCCTTCCTATCTTCCTAGTGCCGCGCAGTGTGTTCTACATTAAAAGGGAAACAAATAGTCCCTTTTAAAAAAAATCATTTGCCATATTCAATAATCAATTTACTTGTACTTCGGATTTAGATTTGAAGAATTTTTACGCAAACATTGAAATCTCAACTTCATTGCAAGTATGTTTTTAAAAATGACAACAAAACTTAAATTTTAATATTGTTAGACCCATTTGAAATCGCTAACGGTAAAATTCCTACAATTATGCCTTTGCTTAAAAATATTCCAGAAATGCAAACTGAAGCACAAAAATATCCTTCATTTAAACAAAATTTAAAAAATATCGATTTTCAAAAAAAAAAATGTGGCAGACCTTGCTTATGTTGGAAGGATGGCGTAGACCAGGACGCTCAAAGCCTTTGGGTGCGCGCTACGTAGAGTGATCGGTTCACTTTTTATGCTTTCAAAGATGTAGTTGCCAACTTTAATATTTATTATCTCTCAAGCTTTATTTCCAATGAATGGCCACCTAAAGGAGCGAGTTCATGCAACCGTGACGCACGTGCCCAACTATAATTGACCCAAAATTAATAAGAAGATTATTGAATAGAAACATTATGATATAAAGAAAACATTGATAAAATCTTCTTACACTAATTAACTAAATATCTTAATGGAAATCTTTTGATAAATGTATAGATAGAAATCCAAAAAAAAAAAAAAGAATGAATGTATGCCACTCAATAGGGGGATTCCCAAGGAGAAAAAAATTAAATTTGAAAATAAAATCCATTCGTCAAAATAATAATAACAATGAATTGCTTTTTAGATAAACTCAATATACAAAGATTATTTCTGAGCAAAATGGTTAACTTGAAAGGGAAAATAAAATATTCTAGCTGGAAGCGGAAGTTCCAATCTGCAAAAAACAATTTCAGCTGATTGTATTCAAGGAAGTATTAAATTTTTGGATTTCGATTCGATTAATTATAGCAAATGAAATGGAAAAAACCAAGAAACCTTCTGGTTCAAAAAATTGTAGAAAAACTTTTAGAATTTATAGACACGATGACATATATGTAGATATAGTCAGTCAGTTCCTTTGAGAGAGATTGATTCAAGTTCAGACCCTCTAGTAGTCAAAGTTTGAATCTTCGTGATTTCTTTTAATGGAATTCAAACCTCCGCAGTATTTTGTTCCGCGCAATCCTGTTGCCAAGCCATATTTAAAATTCACCTGTACAGTTCAAAAATTCCCTGCACATCACCTTGAAACTTTATTCTAAAGACTAAACATCAGTGCAGATGTTTTCGACATCTAATTTCTTTATGTTTAATTATAAACAACGTCAATCAATCGAAATGTTTATTTTTAAAACACTTGCATCTGCAACATTTTTTGTATTTGAACAATTCAAATTCCAACTAAAAATACATTCAATAGTTTTAATCAAGAATTTCTGTACTTAATTATTGCAGGTAGAACAACTTGGCACTAGAAACCATGTTTTTTTTCTTAGAATTTCTAAAATAATTAAAACTTCTTGCAATTTCTTTTAATTCGCCTCGATGATGAATTTATTTGAACATAAAAACGGCTATAAAATAATAACCATTAACAGTTGCAGTTTTCTCAAGATGTAATAAAGAATGAATGTTTTATTTCCTCAAAAATGCTATGTGACTTTGTAACGTCAAATGAAAATAAAATGTATCTTTTGCACTAACAAGTACTGTTGGCGACAGCGCTGGTTTTTTTTCAAGGTATTGATAGTTAAATTTAGATAATCTTTTGAGGTAAATTGCAATAAAATCAGACATTTTCAGATAGATAGCCTAAAGCTTGTATATATTTAAATATTATATAGAATATATATAATAAGTAATGAGGTGTTAAGTTTGGGGCGAATATTTTTGAGGTATTTTAATTAAATCGGATATAAGTAGAACCTTTTTTTATAATTTATGTTAATTTGTTAAGAATAAAATTAGAAGTAGAACTCAAATTAATAAATTATTCATGTCAATTAAATTGAATCGAAGCTGAGATATTTTTGCGAGACTCGAACTTGCTTTTTAATGGGATATTCGTGATGCAGATGAACGTTTTAATTAATGTCATTTGTTTAAAAAAATATATCTAGTTGTAGAATAGACGTACGTTAGTAATTGAAAACATGTACATAAATATGTCAATGGATTTATTCTTATATAAAATTACAAACAGAAAGTAACTTTGAGCTGGGATTAACGGATGAAAATTACTTCAAATGAAAAAAATGTTAAAAATACTTTGTCGCACGGTTATTAAAACGATTAGGTTATTTACAAATCAATGACATAAATTTAAGGCTTTTCTGTTTAGGGAACATTTCCACAGCTTGAAATCTTCACAATCTTATAACAGTTAAGAGAATTTATTTATTACTAGCTGTGCCCGCGGCTTTCCTCGCGTTAGGCTCGAATACAAAAATCGTATTTAAATTTGTTTAACATGGGTGAAATACCTTCAATTTAAAGGTCGTCTTCACTTAAGAAATAAAATTATAATAAAAGATGACAGTGACGTCAAGAAATACTAAAATGGCGATTTGTATGCATCATACCAGAATACTTGGTATTTCTGTGTATCATTGCATTTCTGTATAAAATATAGCTCGTAGTGAATTGGTGTTATCGTAGCTTTAAGAAGTGAAATAAAAAATTACAGCCTCTACGCCATCTGTTTTAGAATAGAAGTACGCATTAACACTATGTATGGTTTGGATGTAAAAAAAAAACAAACAAATAAGTACGTTTTTTCTGTCATTTTGCCAAATTTTTTTGTTGGCCAATTTACAAAGTTACAGTTAATATATTTAATAACAAAATTTGTCCTATATGTTACTCGAGCAAATATCCTATTAATTAAAAAAAGATTTGTTCAAATTCGTTTTGTCGTTCTCGCGTGATGCGCGGTCAGGCAAAACTGCTTCAATTTTATTATATAATAGTGATATGCAATTCAATTAAGCAGTAATCGAAGTAAGTGACCAGACATGAGGTTTACTGTACTATTGAAGTTTACTCTTTATATTTTCGCATCACCTTATAATATCAAACATGACAGCCAACTGAACAACGGATAACATTGAATGCAGGAGCAACTTGATTGACACTTCTCTGAATCCTGAGGATATTGAAAAAGGATTGAAAGTTGCCTAAAATTCTGAGCAGAGCTAAATCGCTGAGCACAAGAACTGGGTCCTCATGGAAATGGCGAGTTGTCTTGTAAGGACTTTTTGGCAGCAAGTCTTCAAACTATATCAGAAATCGGAGTCCAATTTGGTTAGTAATCTTCGAGAGTTCAGCTGTAGAGTGGCATTTTCTTTAATATACTTCTACTATCTATTTCAACCATCAACCATCTCATTCAACATCTTTTACCATCATCTGCCATTTACCATTTTCTACTTTATACTATTAAGGCTCTCTCCTCAATTTTCTCCAAGTTTTAACTAGTTGATCGTTGTCGCAACGTTATGCGACTATAACCAGCGTAACAAGCCCAGTAAACCTTCGATGGGTCCCCGGACACAGGGCAACCGGGCCCTGGGTACTTGAAGAATAAGAACTCACCAAAAAATCCTCAAAGCCGCGAACGATAGATGGCCAACAATTGACCACTGTTGGGTTTCGAGAAGTCTTTGGCTGAATATTAAAAAAGTACATTCTAAGGCTGAGCAGGCATCAACTATCCCCCTTGGTTGATATCCTTATTAGACAGAACACAAAAGTTCTTAGGTATTTTCTTCTAAGATGATGTATGTTTACTCTAGAAGGCAATGGTCTACCACAGCCCACAGGCAGTTCGATGTTGGTACGAGAGTTTTAACAAAGACCTGCAACGCTTCAGATTACAGCTGTGGCGGCAATAATAATATATTATATCTGCATTTTTGTTAATACCATTGGCATAACTTTTTCTAATTCTTGTTTTTAAAGAAAGTGCTAATAATCTACACACCACCACATTAACTACTAAAATTCCTTTGCTAAGGTTTAGCGGATTTCCTCAACACTTGGACAACACTTGGGCGCCATTTAAGGGGCAACATTTAAACTTATTTTAACTTTGATTTTCTCAGCAAAACAAGTTGGTAAAACATATTTTACAACTCACCTTAGATTTAAATTAGAATTCCTGGTAACAATAAGTAAACGATTCAATTAAAGCTAATAACTCGTATTTTGACCTTCTAAGGCTAACGATGTAAACTATAATTAAAATATACTTTAGTAAATCACTCAACACTTATCAAAGATCTCATTTCATTATGTGTCGTGACCTTAAACCGGAAGCGAACTTTTGACACACATCATTTTCACATTCACAATCACCGCTTTTTTACAATATTTTCCGTTACTTTTATTTTCAAAGCACCTTAAAATAAACTCCGGCAACTTTAAATAACAATACACTTTGTTGACAGGTAATGCAAAGGCATTCTTCTGCAAAACTTCAGAAAACACGTTTTTGGAATATTTAATTAATATTGCTATAGTACGGGCTAACCGCATGCGAGATGATTAATATGGGTAAGGGGTAAGAACGTGCATGGATTGGTTGCACCTAAAACTGGAAAGCTTCACCGCAACAACTCGCCTATGCAACACACTTTTCACCACAAAATTATATACTCGGGACTTGTTGGCGACGCTACAACAATTATGAAGACAACTATGCTAGTTTTTGCTTTTGTTGGCACACTTCCAAATTGAAACAGAAAAACTTTTTATCAAAAAAATTGATTATAAAACACAAGGAAGTAAATTGTATCTGCAAAATGATACTACACAATTTTTGTCAGATAATGTTGCCGCGTGAATGAGTCTATTTCTGCATCCTAGCGAAAAACTATTCACCAAAACAAGCCACTTTTAATTGGTTTCCTTTAGATCACAAGGCGCTTTATTGTGAACATTTTTCTTAATACAAAAAGACAAAATGTCTATTTAACCGACATTTCGAAGCTTTTGTTAACAAAGAACGTGTTCACCGTAGTACAGTACGCCCGGAACTGATATTCAACTCACCACACCAAGGCATGAGATTGATTTCGATTTCGATTCGACCGAAGTTCATTTCAGAAACAATACTTCATTTTGTTCGTTTTGTTTATCTGTTTCTCGAACAATTTTAATTCTCAAATGTCACTATCACCATTACCACCATTCACGAATTCACCATCATTCACCACGGCAAAATGTCAGCACAAAACAAGCAATGAAATAAAACCAGATGGGGAAATTAATGCTTTTATGTTGGCCCCCTTAACCAAACCTAATAACTATAAGAAGAATGACGCGAAGGAAAACTAAAAGGCGGTGTTAGATACTTTGAATTTGATACCACAAACGCGAAAGCCCACCATCAGTGTATTATTAAACAAAACAAGAATTTCACCACTTTTGTTTCCTATTTATTGAAGACAACACACCCATAATAAATTACTTATGTGAATCTAGAGTAAGTCATTTTAGTTTATGCATTTCTGTTATACAAGTTGCAATCAAATCAAAGGTAAATAAAACAATCTCAGAACAATGCATCGATGTTTTCCTTTTCATTCGCACACGTTTTAAAAACGTGGTGAGTTGCTCTTACTTCAATAAAATTCATATGAAAATTATTATTAATGTGTCAAGGCGCATGTGTGGGATTAAATGCTAAGGCAGTATGACATTTTCTTACGAAATGTCAAAATAAGCATATTTTATTTGTTGTTATGAATGATAGAGCATGTGCACTAAATGATGCCGGTTTTGTTTTTAATATTGTTTATTTTGTTGATTTTTCGTGAGAACACGCTTATTGAGAAAAAAACGTTTGGTTTATTAAAAAAAACTTAATTGTTTGTTGAGAATGACAAGAGTTAAACGGACTCTCCGTTTGCTGAGTGCTGACATACCGAAGGTGGTGAAAATGGTTTAATGTCATTTTTAGTAGTTGTATACTTTTAGGAGATTAAGCTTGAGTGTCTCTTTATCAGTAGAGCTTTTGAACTCTTGTTAAGAGAATTCAAAGCATAACTAGAAAAGAGATTATGTTGCGTATTGCGTTGTGGGTTGGGTGGGCACTGGCCAAAGAAAAAGTTTGGACAGGGAACGCGTTATAATAGGTTTGTTGTTGTTCTTCGTAAACCTGTTATAAAATAGACAGCTTGCAAAATTTGGTATAAAATGCTCAGAGTATGGAGGGGGGGGGGGGGGGGGGGGTTGGTTGATTTGAGTATCTTTCATAGACAAATAAAACTGCAATAATATTCGGGGTTACATTGAACAAAAACATGTAACAGTTTGTAAACGTCGAAATCATATGCTCTCACAAACAAATTTAAAACGGGAGCGGGAACGCTGACGTTGGCGAATTTTCGTTAGAAAATAGAGCTCAACAAGCTGAAATTGCAAGTATTTTACTTTTTGCACGGATTCGCACAAATTTTCTTTGTTTGCTGAAAATAATTGTTGCAAATCTTTTCACGAATGCAAAATAAAATTTCAAAAACCAAAATTTAAACTGAGCTTAATCCTTAAACAGAATCAGGATTTAGCTTCGGTTTTCGAAATAGGAAATCAATTCATCTAATCGGAATGTCGCTTTGGCTTCGACGTTAAGTTTGATTCATGAACAAGATAACAAACTCAAACTCAAAGCTAAAATTTGAAACCGGTTCTTACAGAAAAAAAAAAACAAAAACAAAAAAAAATATCACTTAAACCGAACACAAAGCGTGTGAAACGTAACTTCACCAAAGTCTATATTGAAGCCTGTTTGTGTTTCAAACATAAGAGAGACTAAACGTAACAAAAGTTGTTATCTCCTACATGCCTCATCTCTGGAACGCATTAGCTTGTGAATGCGGACGGACGAGCTTGCATAGCTTTGAAGTGTAATACTTTCGTTGTTGTTGTATTACGTGTAAAATAACAGCTGATGACCATACGAAGCACAAAACATATGATTTCCAAATTGAAAGCGTACGTTCAAGAACATAACTTTTGGATAGGTTATCATGCTTTTGTTGTAATAAGCATGGTTAAAAACAGCTGTTTTCCAGTTGATTGAACAACATATGGAAACAGAGAGAGAATATCAAAGGTATCCTAAAATTTGCTGGATACTTTTCTCAACACGTGACTGTGTTTCTCTTTTGCTTCGAATTTTGAGAGGAAACCTATCTGGTTGGATTTGTTCGTTCACAAAAAAAAAACCCAACCACAAGCAAGGTAACTTACCCAAAAGTTACGTTCGTGAACGTACGCAAACCAAGCTAGGGATACATTTTTGGTATACTTTGGTATCGTAGAGAACAGCTGACCACGAAATTAGCTGGTTGGGCAAGTGTACTTAGTAAGTTTTGACAGAAACTGTTACCTACTGAGTTTTATGCTTTCACAAACGAATAGTATAATTTTCAACAACCCATCAGAAACCTCGGTAACCTCGAACGTAAGCAACGTCTTCGTTGCATCTGACAGTTTAACACAAACAAATGTAACTTTGCGTTACGTACAGGGTGAAATGTTGTAAAATAAACCCTTGTTTACATGATTCCTATTTTTCCTTGTTTCTTCATTCTTCTTCTTTGAAGAGTGTAGACTGTAGAAAAGTAAAAAGAAACAAATAACCTATGTATGGGAGAACGAAAATTTTAAGATTTTTTTTTTGATTGACCTCTGACGTTTCTAACTTGAGAAAGAAAACGCTACAAAAGGAAAAAATAATAATCATTTTAGTGATGATTGATTGTTTTAAATTGATTTTTTTTTTAATTTTTCAATTTTTTTTGAAATAAACAAGCATAGATAGCTTCTAAAGAAATATTTTTTGTTTTCTATTGGGAAGTTAATACATTTTGACACTTAATTTTTCCAATGAAAGCGGTAAAAATCCGCCAAAGAATCAACACAATTGATTCCTCCAAGTAAAACTTAACAAACAAAATATTTTCATTAATCGATGCCATAGTTCGTTTCCTCAAATTCATTATTAAAAAAAAAAATGTAAACAAAAAAAAAGAACAAACCATCAAAATAGATTTCTTAAAACATTTTCCTCGTGTTTTACTTCTAGTCTTCTAGAATTTTATATGACTTTGACGTCAACAGATTCAAGAATGAGCTATAATTCTAGAAACATCTGCAAAGAAGACAAAACCAACAATCCATAAACACATTAGATAGACCTTCCTTGAGGGTAAGAAATTGCCCTTTTAATTTCGATTTCATTATAAAATTCATAATGTCTGGCTTCTATTCTTTTTATCTTGAATTCTATTTTACCAATCGACCACAAGCCAACCAAAGAGAAAAAAGCTATTTTAGTGTAAGACACTTTAAGATACAAATCATAAAAATAAATTCACTTCACAATGCGTAGGCACTTGGTTGCCTTTTGCAGATTTTGTGATTGTGATAGCTGCTGACCCCGTGGCCGTCTTTCGTTTCGGTTGTATATTGTAACATCACCCTAAGACAAACTGCGAGATCACTTAATCAAATCGTACTAAATCAATCTTAATTAAGTAACTTTTGCCAATTAGAATAGTGTTGGCTTTTTCCAGCAGCGTTCCTACTTAAGTGCTCTTCGGAGAATTGGAATGCACATCAACTAATTCAATCTTTGTGGTCAATTGACATTTTGGCTTCGGAATGGAATGGAAATAAAATGTATTGTTTGATTGGTAAATGGATGCATTGTGCAGTTTTGAGATGAATGTTGCAAGAATAAATTGCAATTAATTATCAGCAAAACATTGTTTAATTAGTTAATTTGCCATTTGTACTTGCTGTGGACATGGGTTGGGGTTATGTTCGCACAAATAGTATGGTTGTTCAACAACACAGAATCGTGTTTGCTTAGCAATTAAAAGTGTCAACATTGACAGCATTTATAAATGGGAAGATAGCGAAAGTCAGGGCTGTCATTTGTTATTTGAGGAAAATTAATAAACAGCCGACGAAACTGAAACAATGCATACACGCTTGATTGTATCTTAAATAACTATCTGTTCATTCGGTCAATGAAATTAAAATTGTTTCTTAATTGTTTGCTGTTTTGCGTCGTCGATGAGGTCGTCGTTGGCATACTTTCGCAGCATTGTGTTTTTTGAAACACGATTCCTAGTACCCCATTTGACAATTATGTGTAAATCGGAGTTAAATATGCTTAACATACGGAACCTTTGCCATTGCACGCCCGAAAGCGAAGGACTTGAAATACAGATTGAATATAAAAAGCTGAGGGTCGAATTATCAGCAAAACAGTTTAGTGGATTATAAGTAACAGAGAGAAGAGACAGAACGAGGTCCTGATGAACACCAGAATAATGTTTGTTGGAAATCAGACTTATCTTGCATTGTGATTTGTATCACTAGCATTTAAGTATTTCACTTTGGCTTAGGTGAGATTCCTAAAAGTTAATTAATATTTATGTTTCTAGGGAAGAGAATGCTTATTTTTAAATTTGTATTTCTCAACAATATAAGTACAATCATCATTTTTATCAAATATCTTATTTATTGCAATGACTCGATTTTTTTTAAAGAAAAAAATATTTAACAACAAATGCTCTTTGCAAAATTTTTGATGAATAAACACTAAACAGATAAAAAAAAGATCAAAAAGTCAAGTACCATGAATAAACAATTCTAAAAATCTATTACAAAAATAAAATGAATTTCCATAAATTACTTTTGTACAAGAACTTAAGATCTTCAGATTTGGTGTTCCCACTTCTTTCATACTTCTTTTTTTTAATTATTTTCTAAAATGGAGCATCGGTTGATAACCTCAGATATTTATGTAACTAGATTCTAGATGTGTTACGAACAAATAATTTAAATGAATAATTTTTATGTGATGAGACCATCGAAATTAATTGAATAGTATGAAACTATGCGCAAAGCTTGAACTTGTTTCAACAAAGGCGTTTCAAGCCATGTTGATAATTAAATTTTATAAAAAAGTGATCTTTTTTATGTCATTCATTTCTTTTAAAGAAAGGAGACAACTTTTTTGGATATCATGATCCAATACAATTTTATTATCTAGCATTTCTTAATTAAAGCCAATAAAATCTAATTTAGTCTTTCGGCCCACAATTCTTTGAATTATATCTCTTACTGCTAAAAAAGGAAGTTTTTAAGTCTCAATAAAAAATGTCTTTTTTTTGTATTATCAGACAAGACCATGTATTGTTATAAGTAAAACTTTTTTCAAAATATTTCGAATATTTAAAAAATCAGGTAAGTTATCAATTTATCCTTTTTATAGTTTTCTTCATATAAAAAATATTATAATTACCTGATGACTTCTAGGAAAAATCAACCTCGATGACCTGGTCGGCGGCATGGGATTCCTTGCGGATGTTACAACCATTTTCAGGCTTTTTTTCAAATCCGAAGTTGTTTTATGTTCCTTAGAGGTTTTGAAATAATTTCGATGATTCAAATCGTTTATAAGTATTTAATGCTGCCAGGTTTTGAATTCGTTTTAATTTTTTTTCCTTTTTATTTAAAAAATTTCTGTTGCTTTGCTTTTATTTTAAATCACTATTGATTTCGATTCAATATTGATTTTTATTTAATTAAATTTTAAAGATTGAATAATTTTTTTTACTGAAACGATTAGAACAATATTCGTAAGCACACTGGCACTCAGGAAACCGACGACAAAGTAAGACTATCATTCGCCATATTGTGTTACTGTCCCACTTAATTTTTCACCCCAAAACAACTGTCATCTTAGTCAATAGAACAAGTCTTCAGTTGCATGACCATAACACACTTTAAGCCTCCCCAGAACCAAAGCTTATTCACAATAATAAAATAGCCGGTAATGTGCGCTCTGTCATAAATCTGGTCTTACCAATTATGGCAATAGAATTGTGAGTCGTTAAAGCCAATCTCAAGAAATCTCGACTATAAAACCTCATTTGAGTTGACATTATTTTTCTGGCCAAAAGCATCTAAAAACAAGTTAGGTGAGCTGCACATTTCGCGGAAAAAAAGAAAGAACTTCAATTTGAGAAAGATACACGGCGTCATATCTGCCCACAAAACTGTTTATAGCGTAGACTTCACAGATAAATAGATAGTATTTCACAACAGCTATACACGTTTTGAGTCTAAGCGTGCGCCATAGTGCGTAGGTTTTTTTCTTCTTTATATTTCTGGAAAATCGTGTCACCATCATCGCCATGATCAATTGAGGTGAGAAGCAGAGACAGAAATTGACTGCAAACAAAAAATAAAAACTAATCATTGCCCACCTTAAAGAAGTCAATAATAATGACTTTGGCGGAACATCTATCGCAAGAACGGAAACACACTTAATAACGATAAAGTGGGGACCCCAACACCAAACGAATGCTGATGATGAGGACTGCGTGAATTCAAGAAGTTGTGGTCGCGGATAATACTGTGTTGTGTACGTATTTCACTTATAATTTACATCCATAAGATGCATGCAATCGAGGTGAATCTTTTCATATGTTTTAAAAGCGGGTTTAACGTTCGATTAAACTCTGTGTGTGACGAAGAGGAAATTGAATGTAGGTTGTCTTGAAAATGGTCGAAGGAAAAGGCTCAAAATACAAGTTTTTGTTTTAAGTTTTTTTTTTTTTTATATAAATTAAGGAACATGCTGTAACTGGGTAGAAGTAGTTGTCAACTTAATGCACCTTCATTATGTTTCCTTCTGGAGGTACAATACAAGGGACCTTAAGTGTGGAGGTTGTATCTTGTATAATATGTTCGTGAATGACAGATAGCAAGACCCATCCGATGAGGAATGACTTATGAGATTGCAAAACACGTTTTCGTTTTTTTTGGGCAAAGTAGTGCATAAAGCCTGACATGCGCGCATAAATTTAAGAAAAAAACATATTTTATTTTTTTTATTGTTTTTGAGTACATACTTCCAAGAAAATGAATTAAAACTCAAAAGTTTTAGATTTTTACTTGAGACTATAAGGCAAGTTTAGGATTCATGAATATTAAAAAGTTGAGATAACAATCAAACATGACATTACGATCATAGAGAAGTCTAAAAAAGTGATCGAGAAAAAATGTCTGTCTGTCTGTCTGTCAGTATGTATAACGAGCTGCAGCCTAAACGGCTCAAGCGATTAACTTCAGATTTGGTGTGTGTGATTCTTTTGGCATTCCTCCCCAGAGGGGAAATTGAAATTTTATTTTTAGCCCTAAAAATAACCGTTTAGGAAAATCTTATTTTTCTCAAAAATGGCTCCAACGATTTTAATGAAAATTTTTGAGAATTTTTTGTTGGTATTGGCTATCATTTGATTAGAACCACATATACGGGAAAAGTCTATTAACGGGACCTTTCATGTAACGGTTTTTTAATTTTCGGTTTTCTCGATTACGGCTCTTTAGATTTCTGTCAAATTTTATATTTAAGAAGATCTAGGTAGCCGAATTAATTCTGCATATCAAAAATTTTAATAACTTTTTTTCCTAATTAAAATTAATTTTTGATTTTTTTGTTGAAAAATCAATATTTTTAACACTAATCAAAAAAAATTATTTTAAATTTTATAATCACATGTATATTAATAAACTCTAAGAAACTGCATTGCAAAATTTCAAAAAAAAAAAAAATAAAAAACAACATTTTTATCAAAACCGGTCCTACAATTTTCGAAATACATTTTTCATAAATTCTTTGTTATTTAAACGTTATTGTAACGTGTGATGGCGTACTTCATTTTTACTAAAAACCGTTAACTATTGTGGTTTCTATACTTTGTATAAGTTCAACTGTGTTATTTTCAACGTAAATGTTACTTGTTTCTGTTAAAGATATTGCTTTCCAATGTAGTCTTGTCGTGCCCATTTTTTTATACTCTTTTAAACCTTCAAATGGAAATTATTCAACCCAAACCTAGTAAGAGTTTTTAAAGCCGACCGATCGAATTTAAAAGAAACTGCACTGATGTGACAGTATGGTATGCAAGAACAGAACGTTGTGAACATATTTCTGTTCACTTTGATCCATTTTGCTAGCATCTGGTGTGATAAATGAAGCTGTCTATTTCACTCCATCTTCAGAAAAACCAATATAATAATAATTAGACAGAACCATCATAGTTTACTCTTTAAATTGTTTTGTATGTGGTAAAGGTGGTTTAAGTTTATTTATTACTTACTACTTACTACCCAGCAACTCATCGGCGTGGACTCCAGATTAAATGATTAATATTTTTAGAATTAACGTGTTGCTCTGTGTTTTTCACAATAGCAACTAGGTTGCTGTCTATACCGTTACACAGTAGAAGGTTTTTGAATAAAAAACAACAACTTGTGTGTGTGTACTACCACCAAGTTCATATACGCTGCAGTTATAGCTTTTTCACGAGGGCCAATCCCGCTCATAGCCACCTTCTTTTCGGGGGAACTGCTTCTTGCGAGGAACTAACAAAACCTCCAAGAGTAAATTTTTTCTCGAAAAAGTGCATCTAATGTAGCCATTCGGACTCGGCGGTAAACTGTAGGTCCCTTCCATTCTTGCAAAATAGCAACACACACACACGAATGGTTGAGAGTACAAGTTACTAGGCCTTGGCTCCTAATGGAGCTGTCGCACCAATAATTTAAATTTAACCGGATTATCAGACTTTTTTTTAGTGGTGCTTTATCGCTTAAGGTTCAATTCTATTGAAAAAACCTTTTTGGTGTCGAGCTGGGTTTGAACAAGCGATCCAGCGTTTGCGAAAGCCGACGTCCAACATTTCGCACCATCGCAGCTACATCATTAGCCTATTCTCAGAACAGGTTTCGTTGGTTTGTCCAATTACATTAAAACCAAAAATGTACATAGCGGTAAGAACAGGTTGTGATTTTTGTATGTACCTAAGCCGCAAGCAGAAAAAAGGTCTCGATTTCGATACCCGGGAATTATTTTTAGGGATTAGGTTTCATTCCCGTCTTAAACGTCAATTAATTTATGGAAATTATAGAACCGATTTTGATTAAATTGTATTTTTATTTTTTGTTTCTTGTAAAAAACACGTTTTTTAAAAACTTGGAAGCAGTTTCCTAATCGAGAAATATTTGAGACATTGGCAATAGCAATAAGGAAAGCAATTTTCGAATTAGGTTTAGGTAGGCTTTTCATTGCTGGCAATATTATTTGTACGCCCCTCTTTTCAATTAATATTATTGTCAGCCATTTTGAAAAGGAAAGCAATGTGAGAGAAAATTGCCTTCGCGATGGAAAGTAATAATTGCCTTGGCAATGGCAATAAATTGCCTAAAATATTGCCAATGGAGACCCAGGGTTAGAAAAACTAGAGCCCGACCGGCTCCAGTTGGTATTATCATGTTTTAAGAAGGGATTCTGAAAACGCTATCAGAAAGACAATATCTATTCCAACAAAAAGGAGAGGCAGGTCTAAGCACTCTTGGTACAAACAAATGCAAAATCAGCAGCATTGATTGGCCTCAAAACTGGGAGGCTTGCCGACGTTTTCTGAGGTCAAAGCGGCAAACCCACCCACAGGTGGAACATTAGTGTGAATCAGTAAAGGTGGATAATTGGGATCCAAGTTGAGATCGGAAAGGAATCAAACGAAAGAAGGAGGAAAGCAGTTTCTTCGAATCTACATTTATATACATATACAGCTGATCATATGACTTAAAAACTATGATTGGTTTTAAAATCCTACTAATATTATAAACGTGAAAGTTTTTGAGTATGTATATATGTATGTATGTATGTATGTATCTTTGTTGCTCTTTCACTCAAAAACTACTGAATGTATTTTGATGAAACTTCACAATAATATAGCTTACATATCAGAATAACACATAGGCTTACAATTCATAAAGATATATCGTATATTATCCAATGTATAACAATAAGTGTCAAGAAAGTCGGAAAAAACAATTTCATCAAATTATCAGCGCGATTTGTTTGTGGTTACTAATAAGTTATAAGGATTTTTTTATGTCAATTGTGTAGACTAATTAATTATAGTATTGACTACTGGAGATAGTATATATATATAAAACCAAAATTTGTGTGGGTGTACGCTATAGTCTCGAAAACTATGCACAAAACCCTCTTGAGTGCTAAAAGCAATTTATTCTACAAGTGATAAGGAAGGTTTATAGAGCGGTCCGACCCCCTGCCAATAGATGGCGCTGGCATTGTCATTGATAAAATAAACTGAGTTTTTTAAATTTTGAAATAAATTACTTCATTTATTCTTTCTTGGGCGTAACAACGTACGCCGGGTAAGGCTAGTTATTAATATTTTTAAATATAAAATTTCGTAGAAATCCATTAAACCATTAGCAAGATAGCCTTAAATTTTAATTAAAAAAAAATCTATCAAATTCTAACGTTTCGCATGCGCTTTCGAAAAAATAATTATACTTATAAGCCTGCAAAATTTAAATATTTAGACTTCAGACGCTTAGGCCAAAAAACAATTCCATAATAAACATAAAAACGTACAAAAAGATAGACAGATAAACAGGGATCCTACTTCTTTTTTTTTTGAAGAAACTGGTTCAGTTGTTGGTGCAAAAATGCCATAAACATACAGATAGACAGACAAACAGCCATTTTTTTGCAAACTTGATTTACAATAACCAAAAGAAATGAGTTGCACGACTAGATAGCACGTACTAGCTCATATGTTCGGTCACATCGTCGAATAAAATTAAAAAAATAAGTAACATTAACGTAGAAAAATAACACTATTTGAACTTAAATTGTTAATTGTGGGACGGATTTTGATAAAATCCTGTTTTTTATATTTTGTTTTTTGATTTTTTTTTTAATGTTGGTGTGCAGTTTTTAAGAGTTTATTATACACGTGATTATAAAATTTAAAATATTTTTTTTTTGATTAGTATTAAAAATATTGATTTTTCAAAAACGAAATTCAAAAATTAATTTTAATTAGAAAAAAAACGTTATTCAAAATTTTGATATGTAGAATTCTTTGCCTACATAAAAGGTAAATCTTTAAGTTGGCAACTATTTTAACTGGCGGCCATTTTGTCAGCTGCCAAGTGATTTATTTTTAGTTTGGTTTGCCATTTTAACATGAATAGACTGACGCCTGAACAACGCTTCAAAATTGTGCAAATTTATTTTGAAAATCATGGTTCTGTTCGAAATACGCGAATAAGCGAATTTTGTTTAGCGATGAAGCTTACTTTTGGTTGAATGGATACGTCAATAAACAAAACTGCCTTATTTGGAATGATGATAATCCTCAAGTGTATATTGAGACACCACAAAAAACTGACTGTTTGGTGTGCTTTATGGGTTGGTAGAATAATTGGTCCGTACTTCTTTAAAAACGATGCTGGCCAAACAGTCAATGGTGACCCCTATAGAGCCATGATTACTGACTTTTTTGTTCATCAATTGAACAAATTGAACAAACCATGATGTACAGAAGATGGGGTTTCAAGAAGACGGCACAACAAGTCACAGCTCGTGCCGCATTATTGAAGGAAACGTTTGGTAACCGATTTAACGCCGCTTGACTATTTTCTGTGTAGATATGTGAAGTCGATAGTCTACGCCACCGATAATGGAGGACAACATTCGCCGCATTATTGCCGACATACAGCCAGAAATGTTGGAAAAAGTAATCGAAAATTTAACCTCCAGTTTAAACTACGTCCGAGCCAGACGTGCCGATCATATGCCAGAAATCATATTTAAATTATAATGCCAAAAGATTATCTTTCGAATAAAGTAAATTTCATGCCAATTTAAAGAAATCATATTTTGTTTTATTCCATTTCAAAGTTCAAAGAGATATTCTCAAATATAAAATTTGACAGTAATCCAAACAACCGTTACCGAGAAAGACAAAAATTAAAAAAACCGTTATATGAAAGGTGCCGTTAATAGAATTTGTCCGTCAATTTGGTTCTAATTAAATGATAGCTAGTACCAACAAACAACTTCTCAACATTTTTTATCAAAATCGTTGGAGCCGTTTTTGAGAAAAATAAGCTTTTTCTTTACTGTTATATCTCAGATACCGTTATTTTTAGGCCTAAAAATAAAATTTCAATTTCCCCTCTGAGGAATGACAAAAGGATCACACATACAAAATTTGAAGGTGATCGCTTAATCGTCTAGGCTGCAGCTCGTTATACATACACACAAACAGACGTACAGACTGACATATAGATCACTTTTTTAGGCTTCTCTATGATCCTAATGTCATGTTTGATTACTAGATGTTTTTTTTACGAATGCATAACTTGCCTCATGGTCCCTACAATTGCAAGTAAAAACATAATAATAATAATAATAACAATAATAATAATAATATTAATAATGATAAAATAATAATAAAATAAAATAATAAAAAAAAATCATTAGAATTTGACACAAATAGCTAATTCCTTTAACCAAATTTAAAATATTCAAAGAACATTATAATGAAAAATAACTTTTAAAAAATTTTATTGGAAACAAAAACAATCTGTACAAGAAAAATTATTTTGGATAGCTAAATATTAGCTACGTGACTAAGAACTATTTAAAGTTATAAGTTAAGAAAAAAGATACAATTTTGTAAAATAATAAAAAAATAAGATATGTAAAATAGATTAAAAAAAAACGAAAATCTCACAAAATATAAACTAAACATCTCACAAGGCTTTAAAACAATAGAGGACATTGAACGCAAAATATGAATTTTGTCGCCATGCCACATTTAAATACCTATTTTATTTTTATTGTAATTTTTATCTTAAAAACAATTTCTCGAGTACGATGGACAACAAATTTAAAAACTATTTTTATAACTGGGTCACGAGAAGTCAAAGAATTTTTAGTCAACTGAAAAAAACGCATTTCGACGTACAGACTATTCTAGAAAATTGAATAAAAATACAGTCAATACCCACATAAACTTATTCTTATCACACAACACAAAAACTTCCACCGACAACTTCAAGAATTTCAAACAATTGTCCTAATCTTTCAATTCATGGTCGATAAAGGTCTTAAGGTGTGTTATTGTATAGGCGTGTACCCTTGTACCCTTAGGCACTAGTCATTACCAAAACCCCTTAAGTAAATAAAAAAAAAAAAAACTATTTACTCCAAGTTCAGTGCCGGTCAAGTGTTTAAGTTTAATAAGAAAAACAAATAATTATTGTTATTTGTAATTATTCCAGATTCTCAACTCATAGATAAATAGTTCACAATAAATTTATAGCCAATGATATTCTTCTTTCGTTGCGGGTCACTAAATCACAGATCACAATAGAAATTTTGGAAATACACAGATTTTTTGATTTATTAAATTTTGATTTTATTTAAGAAATTCGTGGAATTTTGTTAGTTCTTAAAAATAACCACGACCACCAGAGGCGATAAACTTTAAGTAGATTTCATGAATATAATTCTTTTTTCATTGCAGTTTAATTCAGATCGATGAAGAGGTTTGAGATACTTTTCTCACAATAGTGATTTTTTTTTACCTTTTAATTTATTTATTCATTTAAACAAAGAAAAAATAATTTTTCTTGCGATAGATAATTTTTTTTCCAAGAAAAACATATATTCACTCGATCGAATGATCTGTGTAAGATTCATGGAAAAATATTCGTTTTAGATACTTTTTTCTCCCAAGTTCTTATTTCGGATTTTTATTTTAGTTTCAATCGCACAAACTATACAATTTTTCGGTTTATTTCGATTTATGGATTAACAAGTTGAGATACTGTATCTATGCCCGTATAATTGAGAATTATTTTTTAATATTTTACTTTTTTACTATTAGATACACCACTCGCTTGCGCTCATTCGTCTGAGATACTCGAAGTGCAACTAATTTTAGTCGCTCGCTTTTTGTGTTGCGTCGACGTGGTCGGTCGTTTGGATTGGATACGTTAACGAAACGTTCGTTTCCATTGAGTGTTCGAAAATGGACTGAGACTGAGATCCGAGAGGCGCGCAAAGACCTTTGAATGAAATACAACGGTCGCAGCAAAGACGACGACAACGACTACCGACGCGGACGCGCACGCAAATCGCAAAGTGTGAGCAGTGAGCGTATCTTTCAAGACATACGAAATTCATTGGTTTTGGTAAAGTCAGAGCAGAGCCTTTTAGTTCAGATACTCGTTTTTTGCTTTTAGATAATTTGCTCAGAGTTCACTTCGGGGGGGTTTACTTGTGGATCGGTGATCGGTTTCGGTTGTTTTGTGGCATGGTGGCTGGCGGTGTTGCGACGAGCTCCACGCTCAAGACCTGTTCGCCTAAATAAGAAAACCAAACAAAATAGAGGAACAAAAATAAAAGAAGACAAACAGTTGGGTGTATGACTTATGGCAGAGATAGACCGACGACGAGCAAGACTATGATGCACGCCCGTAAGGCATGGGGTTTGGGCTTTGGGGTAATAACGCAAACGCGTCGCGTCGATTTGTCGTGCCGCACCTTCTTAATATTTTTTTTTTTTTTTTAATAGCCTTGCGGATATTGCAGTTTGTTTTTAAATAAGACCCTCTTGGGTGGATTGTTGATGGAAATGGAAACGTTGTCGTTGTGGGTTTTTCCTGGAGGAGATCTTTAGATTTTCACTTGCTTATACAGCACATTTCAATGGAAGTTCAATTATGGAGTCTTCCGTTGGGCATGACATGTATCTCAATCGACTGGCATGCAGGTAGCTGGCTGATAAAATAATTGTAAACCTCGAAAATTGTAAATAAATAAAATTGTTGTTTATTTTTTAACATTCATGTTTTAAATGCCTTATAAGCAACAACTCATAAGGGAGATATAGTGAGAAGGTATCTAATATATAAAATCTGGGTCGCACACTTGCTCGTATGTGCCTAATTACATTGGAAATCGAGATGTTTGACAGAAACAATTGACATTTATGGACGTTGAAAATAACACAGTTTGAACTTATAAAAAGTATCAAAACCACAATACTTAAGAGTTTTTAGTAAAAATGAAGTGAAATGCCATCACACGTTTTAAATAACAAAGAATTTAAGAAAAAAGTATTTCGACAATTGTAGGACCATTTTTGATAAAAATCCTGTTTTTTTATTTTTAGTTTTTTTGAACAAAATTTTTGGTTTGTAAAATCTCGTGTCACGGTGTTTGTGGTCGTACTCCTCCGAAACGGCTCGACCTATTTCTATGAAATTTTGCATGTACCTACATATGTTTAGGTATGAGAATAGGTCGTAAAATATATTCTATATCAACAGGTGGTTATGGTGTCAATATGCAGACATTTTTTTTCTATTTTTTACGATATTTTTTTGTATTTTTTTTAGATTTGGTATCAAAAAATAATGATACAACCAAATTTTCACCCTCCTACAACGAACACCGAGCTCTTAATCGCGATTTAAGTATAAACAATACACAAATAATTTAATTGTAGTGCGTTTGTAAGCAAAACGAAATTATTTATGTTGTTGATTGACAGGTGTCGCATAAATTTGACATTTCTCTAAATTTTCTATTTATCACTAAAAATTGCCTTAAAAAAAATTGCAGGATTTATTTTATTGACAAGAAAGTTAATCGTGATTTGTGATTATGAAAGGTTGGTAAAATACTCAAACAAAAAATTCATTATCGGCATGCCTTTTCTCATCTGTCTTTGTTACAGTGAATAATGCCAGAAAGACGCAAGGGGCCATCGAAAGAATAAAGCAACAAACATACGAAATATGTATATAGTAGAGCAGAAAGAGTGGACTAGAGGGCTTTTCATTGGGAGAAAAATCAATTTGTATTTTATATTGATCTGTCAAAACACAGATTATTACAGTTTTTTGAGTTACATTTTGATCTGAGTAAATTTTTCAAATGTCGATTTTACGGACGTTTTACCCCTCTTTTCACTGATACCAGTATAATTTAGAGTTTTCAGTTTGACAAGTGTGTTTTTGTTTTCTAATTTAAATTTTATAAAAATAATCAATTTATAGAAACATGGAAGCTGTATTAACTAAATTACTAGATGAATCTCGCTCATCTTCCTATTCGGAATCAAGTGATAAATAATGTATCACATAAGCTTGAAATAGGAATAATTCATATATATGGCAGTTCAACGTTTGTCGGGTCAGCTAGTAATAAATAACATCTTATCATTATTTTTCCGATCCTTAAGGAAGCAGACAATCTGAACTGCTCCAACTACATAGTATCAGTAACTTTTGCCAATTGTTGATTTTTTCGGGCTAAGAAGGCCAGTCCTGCTATGGTACAGGCGCATGGACATAGTCAAATCAATAGTCACTTCGAGAGAAAAATTCTCCGGGTGATTGTTGGTCTCGTATGCATCAACGGCTAGAAGAGAAGGAGTACAGTTACACATATCTAACCAAAAGAGTAAAAGTCCAACGCATCAGATATCAAATGCCTGGGTCATATAGAGAGAATGGACATCAATTCTCCGACACAAAAAAACTTCAATTTCACTCCGGAGGGCCGGCTCAGTAGAAGAAGATCGAGACTTAGGTGGCGCACGTCAGTGAAAGAGGACCTCAACCGACTTAACGTGCAAAACTGACGGCAGCTAGCTAGGAATCGAACTAACTGGAGAAGCTTGTTGGTTAAGGGACATGTTCACCCTAGACTGTAGCGCCACCTAAAGTAAAGTAAGAGAAGCAATCTAACTTTGTTTGTTTGTTACGCTTTCACGCCTTAAATACTCAAACAATAATATTGTAATTTTGTACACATATTGCGGAGAGCAAAGGAAATGTAATAGAGTACTTATTACCCCGAAAAAAATGTTCCGAGGGTTAGGAAAGCCGCAGCAAAAAAATGTATACACTAGCATGAGAATGTAGATTTACACTCTTAAAAGTATGCAATTGTCACAACTTCGAAAAATTATCATTTGTTGTTTTGGCACATAGGCATAGGCAAAGCGAGCGAAGCCGTGGGCAAAATTTAGTCTAGGGCGCCAGTTATAACGACTAGTAAAAAAACCATCAGTAATAGTTGAAAAAGTTCTCATGCGATTCAAAACTCGCCGAAGAAGATCGCCATCAACCTGCCTTAACTAATTCATTGAATTTATATTTTTTCAATGTTCTTAATAAACCAAAAAAACATCTTGTATTTGATTAAAATAAATTGCACGACTGGATCGCACGTACTTGGTTAATGTGCGGTCACATTGTAGAATAAAATTTAAGAAAATTAAAGTTAACATCAAAGCATTTATTCGATTTTTGTGACTTTGGATTGTTCTTATAAAGTACGTTGAATTTTATTGAGTGAAATAATTTAAACGCCATTTTATTTCTTTAAGAAATGTAAAAAAAGTGTGATTTTTTATTGTAGGAGCGGTTTTTAAGTAAAACGGTTTTTTGACAACTTTTTTTCAAAAAATTAAAAAAAAATAATTCAAGAATACAAACTTAAGCAAAAAAAAAAAATTCACTTACCCGTTTTCAAAACATTGATTTTTCAAAAAAAAAAAAAAGTTTTCGAAAAAAATTAATGCGAAATTACTTAGGCTATCTACATTTTCTTGAGAGTCAATTTTGATAGTAATCGGGTCACCAGTTTTCGAGAAAGTCGAAGAAATAAAAACCGGTCCTATGGGAGATATTGTTTTTAGCCCACCATATTAATGTTTGGGTTCGAATCCAGCTCATAGCCATCTTCTTTTCCGGGGTACTGCCTTTTGCGAGGAACTGAGAAAACCTCCAGGAGTAAAATTTGTCTTGAAAAAGTACATCTCATGTAGGCGTTCGGACTCGGCGGTAAACTGTAGGTCCCTTCCATTCTTGCAGATTAACAACACACACACAGGAATGGTTGAGAGTATAAGTCACTAGGCCTTGGCTCCTTAAGGAGCTGTCGCGCCAGTAAATTTATTTATATTAATTTTTTTGTTTACCAAAATATAATGCTTACCTGTACACTGATTTTTTTGTTAATAAAAAATCTTGCAGCCGTTTTTGAGAAAAATAACGGTTACATGACAGGTACCGTTAATTTTTGAGCTAAAAATATTTCAAAAACTCCTCTGAATGTCAAAATAACATTAAGTTCTAAATTTAAGGACGATTGGCCCAACCATTTAGTCCAAAATACATCCGTACAGACAGACAGACAGACAGACAGACGGACAGAATCTCGCCATCGTGATGTCATGTTAAATTGTTATCTCAAAAATTTTAATCTGCACGAATGCATAACTTGCTTTATAGTACCAATAATCGCAATTAAAAAATGTAATTTTAATAAATTATTTAATTTACTTACCCATAAAAATTGGCATAACTTATTTTCAAATTTAAGTTTAGATGGAAAGATTTTGCGTTTTTATGAAATTTGTTTGATTGCTTCTTAGAAACCATCCCATTACGCAAATTAAGAAACCTTAATAGTAATCCATGGTTTGATTTGCATATACAACTTTAAAAACTTTGAAAACAGGAGTTTCGTTAGGAAAAACAATTTAACTGATTTGCAATCGATGAACAACATGTATCATCTAAATGGAAGGTTCTTACTGATCGCTGTTACTGGCCCCTAAATAAAATTAAAATAAATTGTCCAATTGTGCAATTGGTCCACCGAACCGAACCATTATTTTGGTAATAAATTTGCATGATTTTAGGAGTAACTCTATTTATTGTGAAATGGCAAGTCAAACTGAGCATAAATCAAGTGACAGATGTCAAAAAACAAACTCCGAAAAAAGTATTGCCAGATTGAAAATCAGACGTCTAAAAAAACTTATTTTATTATATTACTTTTCCTTGGGTGTTTTAGTTATTTTATTTAAAACATTCAAAAACAATAAAATTTGCAAATTTTCCTAAAACTGCAGATTTGTGCCATGCATTAAGCCTGTTGCTTACATTATTTATATTAAACAGATATAACAATATTGTTTCATAGAAGCTCATAAAAATGTGGCATCACTAAGACATTAAACTTGAGGTTTTACAAGGAAATATATTTCATAGCTGATTTTATGATCAAAGTGTGGAAATTCAAAATAATCGTAAAATAAAATCTGTTAAGACACTTTCTGATGGAAAAAAAATATTTTGTTCTGCTGCACGCAGAATTATAATTTAGTCTTTTGATTCACAGTTTCGCGCCAAATTCTTACTTTTTATCTTTTTTTATCTCATATTATTCCAATTCCCATAAATCATCAATTCATGCATTTCGGATTCCTGTTAAAGAGCCAGAAATTGTTTTGCATCATTTTGGACTTTTTCTTCCAAGATCCTCAAATTTGAGATTATTTTTTTATTGCTTTTTAGATACATGCATAAATTAAGAAAAAAAGTTAAAAAAACGTGTGGATGAGGAAGAAAGAAAATTTATAAATAACCTCACTTTGAGTACGTCCTTAAAAAAAAAAAAAAAAAAAAACATATATTTTAACAAATGAGTGAGGCATTTTGATGCAGTTATGTGAGAGCTCTTCCGAGCTTTATCCAAGGTCAATGACAAGCAAGTAATTTTAATTTCATAAGTATAACTGGTCCTTATGCTTCATAACGTAATGTTATATGGATTCTATACAGTGGTGGTTGGAGAAAAGATTTTTTTATTTTGTTTATACAATAATTACTGAATCGGGATAAGAAGTTAATTGAATTATTTCAGAAGTGGAAAATAAACACGTATTTCATCTTAACTTGATCAAAAAAAAAAAGAAACGAAAAAAAGATAAATTATCAGAAGTTGCTTTATAAAGGGTAGTTTTCAATCTGGCAATACATTTTTCGGAGTTGTTCTTTTTGTAAGCTGTCACTTTATTTAAGCTCAATTTGGTTTGGCATTTCAACATGAAAAGACTGACAAAATTTGTCGCGTTATTGCTGACAAAGGGCCCCAATTGCTACAAAAATTGGTCGAAAATTGGGCTTCTCGGCTGAAATTTATTCGAGCCATCCGCGGCGGTAAATTTCCCAATATTATTTTTAAAACATAATGGCAAACCCTTATCTTTATAATAAAGCTAAATTCTTGGCCATAACGTTAAATTATATGAGTTTATGAGTTATATGAAAACCACACGTCTTAAAAAAACACCCTTTATAAAGATTTTTTGACATGTAATGTCACTCTATGTCACTTTATCAGCGTAAGCTTGGAGAAAACTTTCACTCGAAATAATAGACCTTTGGCTCTGAATTCTAATGCCAAAGGTATGACGTTCAAATCATCCTTGCCGAATTAGGTCTACATGCGATCTCTACATTAGGCGCAAAAGTTCTACCAATTCGTTCGAAACATGATTTGATATACGAATCTAAAAACAGATCCTGAAGACATTCCAGAATGATAGGAAGTGTTCTTTTACAAATTATGAAACGAACAGCTCACTTAAGTAATGGAGACCCCATATCATTTCAAAAGTAAAACAACACTACTTCGGAAGTCCCTATTGGAAGACCCTTTATGTCTCCCAATAGGGACTTCCGAACTCTGACAATTAATAGCAGCCATATTGTTGAAGCTATATCCGTCAAATTGGCTGTCATTTAATCAGTCTGTTTTGCCAAATCACCATAAACGGATATTGCGTTCAACAACACGTGCAAATGATAAAATTGTTTTATCAAAATTGGTGTTCTGTTCGGGCAACGTTTCGCGCGCTTTTTCATCGAAAAATCATTTTTAGCGATGAGGCCCATTTTTGGATGAATGAGTACGTAAACAAAAAAATTGTCGAATTTGATAAAGTCACTGTTTGGTGTGAATTTCGGGGTGACGGCGTCATCGCTCCATATTTATTTAAAAACGATGTTGGCCAGGTCATCATCGTCAACGGCGAGGGCTAAAGGTCGATGATTATCAACTTCTGTTGGCCTGAATTCGATGATATGGACACCAAAGACATCTGGTTTCAACAGGAAAGCGCCACGTGCCACACAGCTCATGCCATATTGGATTTTCTGCACGCGCGATTTGAGGGCATGGTCATCTCACGTGGAGGTGATGTGAACTGGCCACCGAGATCGTGGGATTTGACCTCATTATACTTTTTCTTGTGAGGTTTTCTTAAATCGCAGGTCTATGCAAATAGGACACAAACCACAGCAGCCCTCAAAGCCCATATAACCAATGAAGGCTGACCATGATCCATGAACAACCTGACAAGCCAGGTTAAACTGGCTGGTTTTCGAGGCGACATCTACATTATAAATAAAATTCAACAAGCTTAACAAGATTCCTTTATTCAGAACGAGCAGGTGGCGCAACTGTTTTTATAGAAGAAGGCAGTGTGGCAGACCTTGCGTTTGGAAGGATTGAGCAGACAATGACGTCCAAAGCCATGAAACTGACGGCGTCGGGCAGCAATCAGGATGTATGGAAGAACTTAGTTGGTAAGACCTGGACCGGATATTAGTTTTTACTGATAATGATGATTAGTTAAGGGTATCCTTACTTACTTACTTAGGGGGCGCTACAGTTCGAGACGAACCTGGGCCTCAACCAACATGCCTCTCCAGCCAGCTCAGTCTTTTTCGAGCTGCTTCCAGTTTCGCACTCCAAGTTGGTTGAGGTCGTCCTCCACTTGAGCGCGCCACCTAAGGCGAGGTCTTCCTTGACTGCGTCTACCCTCTGGGATGGAATCGAAGATCCTGCGAGCCGGAGCATTGTTGTCCATTCGCTCTACATGACCTAGCCATCTTAAACGTGATATGCGTATATTTTTGATTAGGTCACTGTCGCTGTACAGCTCTTATAGTTCTTGGTTGAACCTTCTCGTCCAAAGCCCGTTAACGCAGATAGGGCCAAAAATTGTTCGAAGAATTTTACGCTCGAAACGACTAAGGATATCTTCATCCGCTTTAGATAGAGTCCATGCCTCGGCGCCAAAGAGCAGGTCTGGGATGATTAGGGTCTTATAAAGAGTCTCCTTTGTCTTTCGAGACAATTGCTTTCCTAGCCCATAGAAACAGCGATTAGCAAGAGTAATTTTTCGCTTTATTGCTGACAAGATGTTGTTGTCGGATGTTATAACGGATCCGAGGTAAACAAAATTTCTAACTACCTTAAAGTTGTACCTGTATATTGTGATGTTTTGTCCAATCCGCCGGTGTTGTGTGTGGACAGCCGGTACTTCATTTTGGCCTCCATGTGACAGCTCGCCGAGTTCTGCCAATGATGTCTATGTCGTCAGCGTATGCTAACAATTGCACAGACTTGAAAAAAATTATCCCACTACAGTTGACTTGCGTGTTTCTTATAATTTGTTTCAAGTATTAAGTTGAAGAAATCGCACCATAACGCATCACCTTGTCGGAAACTTTTTTTATGATGTCAAAAGCTTCTGTGAAGTCAGTACCAGCGAGTGTTCTCCGTCGTCATCCTCGGATGATGGACGAGCTTTGGGGAAATGCCAAAAGCAGATATGGCTTTGTATAGCTCGTCTCTATAAATGTTATTGTACGCGGCCTTAAAATCAATAAAGAGGTGGTGGGTATCGATTTGAAATTCTTGGGTAGTTTCCAGGATCTGCCGTAGCGTAAACATTTGATCGATTGTGGACTTTCCTGGTCTGAAACCACACTGATAGGCGCCAATCAGGTTGCTGACGAAAGGTTTCAGGCGTTTACATAGTGCGGCAGAGAGGATCTTGTAGGCGATATTCAGAAGACTTATTCCTCTATAGTTTTCGAAGTTTAGAGGGTCTACTTTCTTGTGGATTGTGCAAACGATGCTGAGGTTCCATTCATCAGGCATACTTTCTTTTGACCAAACTTTAGAGATGGGTTGGTGTATGCACTCCACCAGATCATCTCCGGCCGCTTTAAAAAGTTCGGTGGATAATCCGTCAGGTCTAACAGCTTTGTTGTTTTTTAGTTTAGATATTGCTATCCTTACTTCATTTTGGTCAGGTGGACGGAAGTTTTGTCTGTCATCATCCATGTTGAATGGTTTATTCTGCTTGACAGCGGAATTTTGGTCTTCATCGCCGTTTAACAGTCTGCAGAAATGGTCCTTCCATGTACTCAGCACCGACAGGATGTTTGGATGTTTGTTCTTTAATAACGCCTCAACGGCATAACGGATTTGGATGAAATTCGGTATGAAAATAGATATTGTGTGGATTGAAACATAGGCAACTTTTTATCCAGGAAAAATTCACGGTTCCTGTGGGAGAGGCTTAAATGTGAAATACTGAATTTCTGGAGATTTGTTTGATATACTTGTGTGCCTTAACGACAGCACAAATTTGTGAAGTTTGGTAGATTGAAAAAGTATAGTATTCACTATACTATTAATAAAGAGATATAGAGATATAGGGAAATAGAGTTGTAAAGATATAGAGATATTGAGTTATAGAGATATAGAGATAAAGAGACATAAAGATACAGAGATATAGAGACATAGAGATATAGATATGTAGAGATATAAAAATATAGAAATATACAGTTAAAGCGCAATATCACTTCGATTAGAGAAATGGTATTCACTATCCTCAAAAAAATAAATTATAATTTGATGAAAAACCTAATTTTACCAAAATGTTTCATTTTTAGTTCACGCGGATGAAGTCGCGGGTAGATGACTCTAGTTGTCAATAGATCACTTTAAGAACTATGAAATCCAGTGAAATCAATTAAATCATGATGTTTTAACATTTCATTATGTCACAAGCTTAAGGGCCTATTTATTTCATGTGATTGTTTTTTTTTTTAACAAATTTTTAAGAGTACGTATTTAAGTCCTAATGAATCAAAAATAATTAGCCTAATTTTCTCATAGAGTGCTTTTAACGTCCTCTTGTTTGCTTTTGATTCAGCAGAAATGAAAGGACCCTAAAATTAACCGCTAGCAGTGAAAAAGAAATGCAACATAGGGTATAAGCATATAATGGCGCCTGATTCGAAACAACATATGTACACCAAATGGATTTACTGAAAGAAAAAAAAATTTGGTGCTTCGGTAACCTTGCCTAGAATGATCTGAATTTATTTTCTTTCTTGAAGCTAATAAGCACGGAAAACTTAAATCAGTCCCTCCCTCCAAATGCGTGATTTGAAAGGGAGGGTGACCAATTTCGTGATGTTTTGTGTGGAGCTCAAAATGACAATATTTTTTTGTTTTTTAATGAAAGACATATTTTTAAATTAATTTTTTTTTTTTTAAACTGATTTGAATACAAAGATTTATAATTTCCGAAAATATAAGGCTTACTTTGTTTTATTTTTAGGAAACAATATTTTTTTTTTACGTTTCTTTTCAGTTTTGCTGTTAATTGTGCATGCAGTGTGAATAAATTAATTTCAATTAACTTTAGCATTCAAAAGATGCGTCGTTCCTCGTTTTGTTACTTTTTTTTTTAAATCCTCGCTTTTTGGCACTTTGATTACTCAAAGCTGTTTACTTGGGAGGTAAAAATGATTTTGGTAATTTTTCTTTCATCAACTAATGCTAATTTCGATATAAACATAACAAGTAGTACAATTCTTTTGCCAAACAAATTTATTAGTTCCTGGAAGAAACGCCAACACACCTGTCTCCCCTCTCATCCGATGATCCAAAAATAAGCACAAAAAAAACACAAGTAATTAACAAGCATCGTTATGGTGGGCGATTCGAAAAATATTTATTCTATCCATGAAAAAAAAAAAACAAAACGAAATTTATTTTACTTCAGACTTCCCTTGCAAAAGATATTTATTTTTGGATAGAGTATTTTGAAAAAAAAAACAATGAATGGTCCTACTAATTGTATTTATAAAAAAGTTTTAATATATTTGACCTTTAACACGGAATTTTACACACAATAAAACAAGGATACCTGAGGGTTAAGATCTTAAGATCTTATTGTTTATTTTAGAGGAAAAATGTATAATTTAGGTAAAGAACCTTCTCTCATAAAACTTTTTATACAAATTGATCTCATAAAATATTGTACTAACAAAAAAAGAAGTACCTCAGGAATGCACCCTTGGACCAGTCATGTTTTTTTCACTTTACACCAAAGAAAAAGTCATTAATCTGACTTCCTCAATTTCGAACCACAACAATTTAAATTACTTTTGCTCAATAATGTCTGACGTCCAGTGCCAGAATCCATTAAATGTGGCGACTAATTATGTCGGATCAAATAATAATAATAAAAAAAAAAAAAACATAATAATGGTGAACCATGTGGTCAATTATACATTGTTCTCTCAGAATCGATGCCCGATGGTGTGTGCTTGCAACAGGCTTTTCCAGATTATTCCAGCTGAGGATTGATGCCACATTAATCTATATTTGAGTTCAAAAACACAGAAGACATCGACATCGTCCCTGGAGATGGGGAGGCAAGTGATGTTTTATGTAATTTTCATTCCATGCCATCCGTCATGTCAGAGAGAATGGTATTTTCCTGGATAAAAGGGAGAAATGTGTTTTTCTGTTTTTACTATACAACTACTCCCGCTGAGAGGGATTTATGAATTGCTCAATGGCGGCAATGGCGGCTGCTTCAACGACGATGGCGGCTTATATCTCACGAGCAGCCACATTAAGTGCTCCCGAGCAGAACGAAATTATAAAGTTGGTTTTGGGGCTGAGGACTTTTTTTGTGGTGCATTGCAACGGAGCGGCGCCAATTGACAGTCACTTTGGTGTGCGAACGACAACAAGTTCATACTAAATGTCAAGTCTTAGTATTTTTGGTTGCAAAAACCATAATCCGAAAATAGGACTCGTTAGGTGGAAGTGAGGAAAAATTGTTTGGGTTTTCAATGGTTTATTTTTTCTTAAAAAAAATGCTTTTATTCTTTTTAAGGATTTAAACTTAGAACTTGGGAAACAAGAAAAGCGTTGAATAAAAAAAAACAAAAGAAGTCTTTCTTCGGAAAATGTTTTTTTCTTTTTCAATTTCCATATAAGTATATCGATTTTGATTATAAAAATAGTAATTTTGCTTCAAAAACCTCAAAAATAACTAATATTTTGCAAACAGATGGTTGAGGGTTTAAGTTGCTTTTTAAAAATGTAAGATTTTGATGTTTTTTTTTTATTTAACAACGATTTTTTTAAAAACTGCTTACAATATTTAACACTATTTTTTTTCACTTTTAAGGAACCTAAATATCATTTTATTATTAATTTTTTTATCAAAATCTTATAAAACGCATCGTAAGAGTCTACCTTCTGGATCACATTTGGACAAGACCAAAGTGCATAAGAAGAAAAGCATGATGAAGAAAATGTGATAAAAAAAATATGTAATAACCGGACGAGGCACATACCATTCCCAGCTCACCTGCTTTCAATTCTTAGAAATGAAATCCGAACTTGGGAAAGACTCTCTAAGATTCCATTCGATGAATCATAGCACACATGGAGCGGAAACAGTAATCCATTGCTATTTAACAACCCAAATGACCCTATCCGGCTTTCAGTTTGTCGTTTTGTAACTAGAAAGTTCATGTGATGTGAAATATAGGCCTTGATAAGAAGACAGTGTCAACGTCATGACGTCAATTATTGTCATCGAAGAGAAAGGAATTCCTGACCAGACTTGTGGAAGGGCGAACAATCCACATTGCTCCAACAGATGACTAAACATAGAGATAATCTCACGATGCCATGCCTCGTGGTGCATTGAAGCACATAAACGTGAGATAGATTGGATGTTTTTGCCATGTTCGAAGATGTATTTCCCCAACACCTTTTGATGCCACAACCGGTTGGCCATTATATCCATTATTTTGACTTCCGTTCCGGATGACTAAGTGTTTTGAATCTTTGAAGCAAACCTAACCTTTTTTGGTCATTTATTTGAGTATTGATGAGCGTGGGTAGTGATAGACGAACTATAGTGGCATGCGTCACGGATTCCCTGAAATTGGCATCATGACTACTTAATATTTATATTTTTTTCTAATGATTATTAACTAAGAATAACCATGTTGGTGAAATTATTAAATTTTTCAATTAATTTATCAAAATTGGTCCATTTACATCATTTAAAGAGTCTGATGAATGATGTGGCAACGTTATATATATAGTCGATAAATGTCAATTTTTGTATTGCAGTATGGAAACACCTAATTTAATCGAAATTCGTTTGGCGATTCGAGAGTCTATTAGCGAGGAACAAACAAAAATATTGTTAAAAAAAGTAATTTTTTTATAGTCAATAAAAATTTTCTGTTGCAAGATAAAGTTTGGCATCACAAGCCTCTCACACAATTACATTTCAATCACCTGCAACCTAATCACCTTTAAATTCTTAAAGATACTAAGAAACTCCACATTTCCGCTGAATGTGACAACTCATTCAATCAATTCTCACTAATTCGGTATCCAAATCACTGATTTAATCCCAAAATCCAGCCACCAACTTACTCAAGCCTGCTGCAACTTTATATCGCAGAACTTGTCACAATTCCCGGCAGACATGCAAGTATAAAATAAATATTAATTATTATTATATTATTATATTATTTTTCATCTAATTGGGAGCTTTTCAGCTTAGCTTAATGGTTTTGTATCTTAACGCGCATAGATAAAGTTGCCACACAACAAAATTATCTACGGAACGTTTGAATATTAATTTGTATCTTATTCTCACGACCTAAAAATGTCCAAAGAGTTAGGTTGTACTGTGGCAGTTGGAATTGACGATAAGTGTTTGCATTTTATGGATGAATTTCTTTATGTTAAATGAAGCAAATATTTCTTCAGCGAGTTTTGCACGAACAACGTTTAGAACTTTTCATTTATTATTATCGTCTAGATTTCGTATATAGAAATAAGTTGATAAAATTGTGTATAAAGATGATTCAATTAGACTTGAATAACTTGTTGGAATCTTGAGATTATTGTTTTATAAAGAAAAGGAATTTGAATAATTTCAACAATTTGAAGAATGTGACTATCGTGAATGGAGGTGAGATTTATGACTAGAAATTGTTTTGTTTTGATGTATTCATCTAGTTCTGAGAAGTTTTTTCAGCTTACAAAAGGGTTGATTGCTTTTTGTCTTATAAAGATACAATTTATTAGGTATTTACTATAAGAGTACTTAGTTTAATTTATTACTTTCCCGAGGCATAATGTCTAGGTTTCCGGACTGCATTACCTACAGATATGAGGTCAATTCCCGCCTGTGTCATTCTAAGTTCTTTTCGAAGACGTGATAAATCTTTGGTCTTGGAAAAGTGCTTCTGATGTAATCATTGCGACTTGATGGTAAATTGTGGATCCCCCAATCCTTCCAGATTCACAACGCCCAAAAAGAAATGGTTGAGAGTATAGATCAAGAGGGCCTTTGATTAAAAAATGGGCACGACTGGGTCGCACTTACTTGGCCTTGTGTGCCTAATTACATTGAAAAGCAATATCTTTGACAGAAACAAGTTACATTTACGTTGAAAATAACACAGTTTGAACTTATAAAAAGTATCGAAACCACAATAATTAACGGTTTTTAGTAAAAATGAAGTACGCCATCACACGTCTTAAATAAAAAAGAATTTATGAAAATTGTATTTCGAAAATTGTAGGACCGGTTTGAACAAAATCCGGTTTTTTATTTTGTTTTTTGAAAAAAAAATTGTTTTTGAAATTTTGGTATGCAGTTTTTTGGAGTTTATAAATATACATGCGATTATAAAATTTAAAATAATTTTTTTGATTAGTTTTAAAAATATTTATTTTTCAAAAAAAAAAAAAAATTAATTTTAATTAAAAAAAAAAGTTATTTAACATTTTGATATGCAGAATTAATTAAGCTACCTAGGTCTTCGCAAATATAAAGTATAAAATTTGACAGAAATCCAAAGAGCCGTTACCAAGAAAGCCCAAAATTAAAAAAACCGTTATATGAAAGGTACCGTTAATAGACTTTTCCCGTAAATTTGGTTCTATACACATGATAGCCAATACAAACAAAAAAAAAATCTCAAAAATTTTCTTAAAAATCGTTGGAGCCGTTTTAGAGAAAAAATTAGCTTTTCCTAAACGGTCGTATGGGAGTTACCGTTATTTTTAGACCTAAAAATAAAATTTCAATTTCCCCTCTGGGGAATGCCAAATAAATCACACACACCAAGTTTGAAGATAATCGCTTAAGCCGTTAAGGCTGCAGCTCATTATACATACAGACAGACAGACAGACAGACTGACAGACAGCCAGACAGACATTTTTTATCGATCACTTTCTTAGACTTCTCTATGATCGTAATGTCATGTTTCATTGTTATCTAAATTTTTTTATATTCACGAATCCTAAACTTGCCTTGTAGTCCCTAAAATCGCAAGTAAAAAAGTCGACAGTCATTGATTCACTGGTCAACAATCGTTTTGTTGCCCTTTTGATATGAAAGTGTTTTCAAATAATTTAATGTCTGCAGTTTATGAAAATATAAATGATTTTTCTACATACATTGGCTCTAGTTTTTTTTTTTTTAAATCCGCATTTTTTTATTACACTACAAAATAAAGTGCACGACTGGGTCGCACGAACTTGCCCTAATGTGCGACAGTGGTCTGGGGCTTGAGATTCTTAAAAAAAAGGAGGTAAAAAATCATTTGAAATTTTTTTGATCACTTAAAACCCACTAGTTAAAACGTTTTTTTGAAAAAAATTAAGTAAGCCATTTAACTTATTTTACAGTTTTGAATTTTAAGAAAACATTTTTTCAAAATCGTTTGACCAGTTTTTTTCAAAAAAACGTTTTTTTTAAGCTTTTCGAAAACATATTCCATTTTTTTTTTAGTATGCCAACATCTTGCAGCTGGTAGTTATTATCAGAAAAAAAAATATTTTTAAATTTTTAACAAAAAAATTTTTTAATTAGTTTAAGAGTTTTCTCGGGAAAAAACTAAGTATGAAAACCAATATTTTTAAAAAGTCGCTTTTATTTAAATTTTTTTTAATATGTCATTAGAAGGAAATCTCTGGTTTTCACCTGGAAAAATTGTTTAAAAGAAATTCAATTAACCAGTTTTCAAAATATTTTGAAAACCATTTTTTTTTTAAATTAAAAAAATTAAAAAAAAAGTTTTCAAATTTTTTAAATGCTTCATTAATTGAATTATACATGACTTCCTGTGTGCAAAATTTTATTGAAATCGGAATAATGATATACGATAAAACCGAATTTGAAAAAAAAAACGGTTTTATGAAAGGTACCGTCATATGTAGAACAAATTTCGAAAAAAATATTCTAAGGGAAAGATATATTGTTGTAAGAAAATAGCACCTGAAAGTTTTATCAAAATCGTTGGAGCCGTTTTCGAGAAAATCAAACTTTTGTAAGATTGTATGGCATGAACCGTTATTTTTTTGATCTAGAGCAAAAATGAAAAAACACCCCCGAGATACTAACTTATAATAACTAAATATCAAGTTTGAAGTAGGTAGCCAAATTAATTCTGCATACCAACATTTTGAATAACTTTTTTTCCAATTAAAATAAATTTTTGATTTTTTTTTTTAAATCAATATTTTTAGAATTAATCAAAAAAGAAATATTTTAGATTTTATAATCACATAATATTAATAAACTCTAAAAAACTGCATACCAAAATTAAAAAAAAGTTAAAAAACTAAAAAAAAACAGGATTTTATCAGAATCCGTCCTACAATTTTCGAAATACATTTTTCATAAAATCGTCACTATACAGAATAATTGCGTATTCCATTTTCACTAAAAACCGTTTAGTGCCGTGGTTTTGACACTGTTTTTAAATTCAGATAGTGTTGTTTTTCTACGTCAATGTTACTTATTTTTTAAATTTTATTTGGCGATGTGACCACATATATAAGCTTGAGCAAGGACGTGCGATCGTGCAATTTTTTCTAGGGCAATCTTATTTTAAAGACCAGTAGTAATCTGCCATAATGAATTTAGCCCCAAAGATTTTTCAAAAGAAGATGGAAAATATTCTAGCTCCATATTAGAATGCACTCAATTACTTAGATGAAGTAAGAGATGTGGTAAATATATTTGAGGACTTGAACGTAACCTTAAACAAGTAATTAAAATTCTTGGGTCATGTGTAAGCCACAGCTGGAATAAGTGCATATCCTGACAATGTGAAAACAATTTTGGAATTTCAGTCCCCAAACACTAAGGACGAAACAAGGAACTTGTTGTGTCTTGTTATTTATTTGGCAAAATTTATTCCAGATATGGCAGTCATAACAGAACCACTACGGAATCTTATCAAAAAGGATATTTTGTTTACCTGGGGTGAACAGCTACAAGAACAAGCGTTTAATCGTTTTAAAAAATCTTAAGAAATAACGACCCTGTATTTTAACCACTAGAACCGTACCCAACTTATCGCTGAAACAAGCCTTGTTACATTGAAAGCAGTCCTTTTGCAGTTCCAAGATAGGCGTCCTAGGGTTATTTCTTTCGCCAGCAAAATTTGTCTGCATTGAAAAAGAGATATTAGCAGACTGAGAAATAATCTGTATACACCTCCTTGACAAAGTCTGCAATATTTTTGTTAGAACTAGAGCTGATCCAGCACTTTCAGGAATGTATTCGTAAAATGAGTTCTTTAAAGAATAGAATTTTTCCTGTGCGGAGCCTCTCAAGAATACGATGTTAAAGCTATTTGGAAAGCACAGCCTCTGCGAAATGACAACATACAAATGCTTTCGGATAAATAACAAAAGCTCTTAATAGAGTGATAAGTAGGATAAACACATGGCGATCTCCAAATCGTCGAATCAACAACCGAATCGACTACGTTGCTAACTTACGTAAGGCACCATTTTAACTTATCTAAATTTTAAAAGTTCAAACATCTCTGACTATTGCTGCAATTGCAGGAAGGTTTAGAGTACGATTATCCACCGAAAATAAACGAGAACCAACCATGCCTTTTGGAAACCTGAGAACACTTGAACACGAAAGAGGCTTCGGTGAGCACTTGATTGAGTAGCTCTCTGGTGTACTTCCTCCAAGACTAATCATAAATGGCAAAAGCTTTTAGAATCAAAGGCCATCATAGGCTTTCCTCCGTGGTATGATTATCAATACATGAATTGAAGCAGTAGACGGAATGCCAATTCTGAAAGTAGAACAAAAGAGCACGAAGAGATTAGCAACAAGAAAAGAAAACCCTCTTTTAGAGTCTCGTTTCTCCCACTTCTGCTAATACCCGATAGTTCTACTAAGAAACTTAGCAATGTCTTCAGGTTTAAGGACTGGCATGCAAGCTTTTTAAAGTAGTGAAGGGAAACAAATCAGAAGTCACCGAAGCACTTGGGATTCTAGACGTGTTCAAGCAAAATTTCCGACAACTGCTTTATGTAGAAAAAGCAATAGGTGACGGCAGAAGCGTAGACCCATCAAGAGAGATTAAGTCCCAGCGACCTGTATTTACGTTATAAGATTAAAAAAACAATATAAGATACCAGAAACAAATCTGCCAGTTCGAATGGCCTTCAAGGTTCTGGTAAGATGCATGCACCAGGACATCAACTTAGTTTGGCAAAAAAAATATGTCCGACGACCGGTCATACAGCTTAAAAATGCGTAATCAAGAAAAAAGACTATCCTATTTGTCCTTTACAAATTACCGAGACATATACCTTATTTATAGTGTTATCTACAAGATTCTATTTAACGCACTTTGCGAGCTTCTAAAACCATTCTGAAACACAATAATCAGCAAAGTACCTGAGGTGGAATCGGCTTAGGTGATAGTTGATTGTTAATAATCAAAAAAATGCTTTTATTCCACGTAAGGTGATTATCACCTTTGAGATTATCAAAATTTCTTGTTTTGTGACCGTCCTTAATGAAAACATTTTACATTTTTTTTTGGAGAAAAAAAAATTAAGCACAAAACAATTGAAACACATTTTCACAACAAAACACAACAGCTTATCGAAATGACATTTAAATTTATGACCGCTGCCTAGCATTGACAGTGTTTTAGCGATCACCTTACGCAGAACGAAAAATAGTTGATAATCAAAGTTGACCATCAAAACAGTGATTATCACCTTAGCCAATTTCACCCCTGGAAAATTCTAACAAATTCCAAGTCAGACTTTTCATCTGCAATATAGTATTAGAGGCCAAGAACTTTTGTTGGAATACGTTATCGCAAAAAAGCTGATTCACGTAAAAAGAAGAATTCATAGAGACCACTTTCCATAGAACAAATTTTCAACGGATATTCAAAGGAGAGATTGGAGAGCAGAAGATACGATCGTGAATTGTGCTATCTATGTATGTACATTGTTGACGTGGTGCACGTAGTCCATAAAATCCAAAAAAAAAAACTGTATTTTTAAACCATGTCTACAATTTTGAAAACAAATTCAAATTTTTCAAAGAAATAAAATAGGGTTACTGTTTTCCCCTGAAAACTGTTTTACATACTTTTTTTTTTTTTTTTTTTTGAAAAAAAACCAAACTTAAAACTCACGTAAAGTTGAACAAAATTCTTGCAAAGCTTTTAAAGCTTTTAATTTTTTTTCCATAGTACTACAGTTCATAAAATCAAATCAGTCAAATCCAGTCGTCAATTTATTTAATTTTGTGTTTTAAATTCATTTTTCATATCTTTTGTTTTAAGACAAGGAACAAACTTCAAATTTACTGATCCTTAAACTGTATTTTTCTACTAAATCTTATTAAAAATAGACAAGTCTTGTTTCAAGACATTCTTAAAAACTAAATAAGGAGTAATGTCGATTGCATCGAGTATTATTACTGTCGAGTACTTGAAATATCTTTCAAAATTATTTTCACAGTTCGAAACATCTACAATATATATATATATTAAACAAGCCTGGCTAAGTACGTTCGCGAGGTGTTCGCAAGCAGTTCTTTAAACTTTAAACCAGACGCGAACTACTTTTCAATTCAATTTGAATAAATTTACACTATCGGTGTTGGCGTAGTAGTCATTTCTTAAGACCAACAAATAAATCTAACGGTTAACGGAGTATAACGGCCGTAATGACAGTCAAGGCCAAAAACAAACACCGGATCCAACTGTCACTACCCACAGCTCTATAAAATAGTAATCATTCAAATTTGATAAATTATTTGAACACCAGACTCCATCAAAACAAAACAAAAACGTAACACAGATACAACATAGTATTTTCTCACCTTGTACGTGGGCTGTTCCTTGGCCATACTTTTAACTGGCCTTTTATTTTCCGATACACCACTGTCATTATCTAACTCGTTTTTCTTATTTCTTTCGGATATACTTAACGTCTTTTTGCACCACAAACCATGCATATTGCCCATGCTATGAATATTACTTATTTTCTGAATTTTAAAAAATACCCCGAAGAACTAAAGCCACAGTAGATATTGTATCTTTTACGATTTAACACTGTTGAGTTAAAAAATTGGAAGAACCATTTCCCACTTTAACAAACGAAACCATTGCCACCGACCGACGACAACAAACGGCGAAAGTTGATGTCATCATGAAAATTTAGCCCGCACCCAAGCCGGATTGAAATAGACGGAATATTAAAAGTTTATAGATACAAAAAATAAACACCACCAACTGGGGGGAGGGGCAGCAATTCTTAAAGCTCAACTCGAAGCTTAGACGATAAGTAAATTGACCGAATCACGCTATTATCCAAGGAAATGAACAGCTCCATTCCACCCCGAAGGTTCTATCAAATAATACTCAATAGAAGATACAATAACACTGAGTGAAAAGCCATAGATACTTTGTCTGATTTTGGTTCCAGTTAGTTCATAAATTGATTTATCCACCAGACAAGTGGGGAAAATATTAAATAAGTTTATTTTTATAATCTAGACATTCGAATGCGAGGTGGTGAGACGAGGGTGAGGCCAAGTTCGTGTCTAAATAGCTGGAAAGATGGATCTAGCTGTCTAAATGCTTTAAAGAAGTTCTACCATTGGTTTTTCGTCTTAAGAACAGTCTTACTGAACTTTAATGGATTTTTTTGCGGACATTTTTAAATGTTAATCGATGTTCATAGGAGCATGCCATACTTATAGATACTAATGCATCTCTCGAAGGCAAATATACAAGATTTTGTATGTTTTTCGCTTATTTCATTACGAGAATTGAGCATTCCATTAACTTTAAAATTTGTAATTCAATTGAAAAAAACCAAAGAATTTTCTGAGATCTGTGGAAAATTTAAAGTATCTTTTAATATCAATTCATATTGTATTTGATTACTTAGCCTTATCAAGTAAATTGAATTGCAGATTTTTTGAAATAAAATTCTATCAAACCGTTTTTGTTTGCAGGTGTTTCTCGTTGGTATTTAAATTGCAAATTCTAAAAGTTGAACAAGCCTATCCAAGCAATAGGATTGAACTTATGTATACTTAGTATATAAACCTATTCTATAGGTAATACAATATATAGAATTAAGATAGAAAGATACTTACGTTATCTAATGCGTAGCTTCTTATGGATGATGGACTGAGGCTGAATAGTCGATTGAATGTTGGTGAACTTGAACTTGTTGATGGAGATATTGAAGATGCCAATTCGGAGAAGATCGGCGAGTCTTCTGAAAAAGAAAATGAAAACAAAAATTAATTCACGGCATTTAAATTGTCTGATTTGTGTCCAATAAAGAATTTATTATTCATGTATTTAATTAATTTATTACTTAACCTCTTCGAAGAAATCCATAATTATTTTTCTTTATACAAATTCTGATTGTTTAAAAATATTAACATGCTACAAACTTATCATTTCAAATAATAATTTTAAATATTCCGCTTCAGCTTTTAAGTTTTATGCAAAGTAAACTATTGTTTATTTTTGTTTTAATATTTTCAAAGTTCTTAAACATTGTAAAATTGTTATTTTGATTGGTACTCTTATTTTGTTTCTCTTTTCTTACAATAGATGGCGTTACATTCTCGGGTGGACCGTAGTTATCAGAATTTTTTTGCGCTGCAAGTTTTCAAGTTTCTCTTCCACTCCGGGGTTGAATCGAAGATTTTATTTGCTATATACATTGGTACCAGAAAAAAGACCAAGATATCGTTATTGTTGTTTTTCTTCTACACTTGACAGTCAGGCTATCATAAGAAACAAGGATATAGCATAGAAACATACTATTTTATTGCCTTTTTTAACATCTATGTAAATGGAGTTCGCAAAGATGACCTCAGAAAACGTGGGCAGGCGTTTCCAGTCTTAGATTTGTACATACATATGTGTTGGCCAACTTTTTACTTGCGATTTTGGTACTAAAATGCAAGTTATGGATTCGTGCAAAAAAAATCTAACAATCAAACATGACATTACGATAAAAGAGATGTTGAAAACAGTGGGTCTGGAAATTCCGACCGTCTGTCTGTCTGTCTGTTCGCACCTCTACAGCCTAAACGGATGGGCCGATTTGCTTCAAACTTTATTTAGTATTTGTTAGTGTGGGTGTCAGTGGGTGTTTTTCATTTTTGCTCTAGGTCGAAAAATAACGGTACCTGCCATACAATTTTTAACAAACAGTTAGATTTTCTCGAAAACGGCTCTAACGATTTTGATAAAACTTTCAGGGTGCCAATTTTTTACAAAAATACATCTTTCAGTTAGAATTTTTTTTTGAAATTTGTTCTATAACGGTACCTCTCATATAACCAGTTTATTTTCAAATGCGGTTTTATCGTAAACTATTATCTCGATTTCAATAAAATTTTGCACACAGGAAGCCATTTAAAATTCAATTAATACCGCATTTCAAAAACTTTTTTTTCGATTTTTTAAAATTTAAAAAAAAAATGGAAATATTTTGAAAATGGGTGGATTGAATTTTTTTAGATAATTTTCCCAGATGAAAACTACAGATTGGCTTATAATGACATACTTGAAAAAAAATTAAAATATTTTTTCGAAAGGTTTTTCAAAAAAAAACTACTTTTCGAAAAAACTGGTCGAATGATTTTCAAAATTTTTTTTTCTATAGACATTTAGTTTTCAAATTTTATTGCATACTTTGTTTTTCCAAGAAAACTCTGAAACTAATTAAAAAAAAAAATATATTAAAATTTTTTTTTTATTTTAATAGACGTGTGCTTTTCAATATGGCAATACTTTTTTAGGAGTTGGTCTTTTTGACAGATGTCTCTTGATTTATGCTTAGTTTGGTTTGCGATTTCATAATGAATAGACTTACTCCTGAACAAAGTTTGCAAATTGTTTATTATATAATATAATATAATATAATAATAATGGTACGTTTCGGCGGAGCAGAGTATCGAAGAAGACCCAAATGAGTCCATCCGCCATCGCGCGTGGAAGGATCTTGGTTTGCAGGCTTACAAAATCCAACTCGTTCAAGAATTGAAGCCGAACGCCCATCAAGCGCGTCACACGTTCGGTGAATGGGCCCAAAACGAAATGGCCACCGATCTCGATTTTCACAAAATTGGGAAAATTGGGCCTCGGTTGGAATTTATTCGAGCCAGCCACGGCAGCCACTTCCCCGAAATCATTTTTAGAATAATGCAAACCCTTATCTTTATAATAAAGCTAGATTCTCGGCCATAACATGAAACTATATGCGTTTTATTTCTTCTTGAAAACCACTGCAATAGACTTTCCAAGCTAGTTCCTCTTCGCTCATGTGAGCTAGGTGCCCAGCCCACCGGAGTCCACCGAGCTTTATTTTTTCACATCTGCTTCGGAGTACATATCATACAATTCATGATTGTATCTCCTTTGGAATCGTCCTCCCTCGGACACGGGCCAACAATTCACTGTAAGACTTTCCTCTCAAACGCGGATAAGAGATCAGGGTGCCTTTTTGTAAGCTTCCAAGTCTCGGATCCCGTATGTGAGTACTGGTATGTCCTTAGTCTTGTACAGCAGCAGAGCCTTGACAGATTATTAGTAGGTTCTGTTGGATTTTAGCAGCCACGTAGCGATAGGCACTGCAATGCAATTTCAACACACATCTCTGAAATCAAACGGAAATCTTACATATATTTAAAGAAGTAATTCAGGATTGCCATAACCTGCAGTGCTTCTCCGCTTGTCATAAAAGGCGCCTAGACAATGATTACAGGTGAGCCTGATGAGTGGCAACACTTAAACAACTAAAAACCTCACAAGCTTGCATGTAAATTACTGAGTTGGCAGATGAGTGAAGATTCTTCTTTGGTGTCATGTGGAATTCCCTGTTGATTCCGGATGGATATCTTACTTTTGCTTTACCCTTACCATAAATGGCGCTTTAGTCCTGAAGACCCTGTACCTAAACCAACAAGCTTCTCCCGCCACCTTGGTCTCTAGCTCCAGTTTTGCAAATTAAGTTGGTCGAGCTCTGCTTACAATTATGTGCGCAATTTAAGTCTTAGTCTTTCTCTACTGCGCCTTCCTTCTAGAGTGGAATCGAAGATTTTCCGGAGCGGGAAATTTGTATCAACTCTCCTTAGCCCGAAAAAGCGTGTTTGGCAAGAGTTGTTTATAATTTGACCTCCGCGATGATGTTAGTCTTTGAGTTGATAGCAAAGCCCAGTTAAATGGCCACTGCCATCTTGATCTTGATACTATCCAAGGGAAAACGTAAGTAAAGTGCATTTTTTAGAAATAACTAACCTAACAATATAACCTAAGTAATACGGCTAAAAAAAAATTAACAAAAATAATACTAAAACTTATATTTATACCATAAAAAGAAGAATACTTAATTTAATCTAATTAAAATAAATCTTTTTCCTATCCCATGGACACCGTCATGCTGAATTCCAAACGCTCGTCGGATGTTATTGACGAAGTTTTTTCAAAGCGTTGGCGAACGAATTTTCATAGCATTTCACCTTGTTTGGAAAGCGCTATCTTAGAAGATTGTTGCACCTACTAATAATGAGCAATTCTAGCGCAACTCTAGGAATGCTTGGTCTGTATCATCAGCTGGGATGGAATTTTATTTTTAAACAGTTTTACGTTTTCCTTGCCTAAATTCCGGACACCATTTCTTCCTGCTTTTACTGCTATATTTGTATTCCATTTCAATTCTCTTCTTTTCATAAGGGCAGTCGTTAAGAAATCGAAGACAAGTTGACAATCAAACAAGACCTAAATGTGATAACAAACACCATCAATGTCATTTAGGGTATTTTAATTTTCAGGGACTAATTTCATTTTTTTTTTAATTAAATAATTCTACAAACGATAACGGCATTCATTTTACATTTAAAAAAACAAACAAAAAATACTCACCACTTAAATGATCCACCGGGGAGCAATCCTTTGCGAAAGCAAACATTTCGTTGTTATTGGTTGTGTCTGCTGAACTAAGCGTAATACTGGGCTTCCTAACCCCCAAAAACTTCCCATTCATTGAAGTGCAAGTCGCAGAACTCAGACCCATCTCTCGAATGGGCGAAGTCTTTTGAATTCCACTCATAGTAACAATTGGAGCCGAAGGTAGCTTCCCATGGTGCAAGCCATTCGATGGGCGATAATAATTTGAGCTTTGATGTTGCATCTGAGGCGGTGACACATGTGGCTGGTACCTATTCCCACAAGTGTTATGAATTGACAAGCCATTACCGTTAGTGCTGCCATTACTGTAACCTGTTCCGAAGTTGTTGTCACATTGGTACTTTGGTATTGCCAGGCGGAGAGTATGACGCGAAGCTAGTCTACGTGCAGGCGCATATTTATTTCCCGTAGGAGAATCATTTGCCGATGAAGAGTGCAGATGATGAGTGTGTGGTGAATTCATTTTGTGTAGAGAATACTCTTTCTTCGAAAAAGCTCAAATGAATTTCTCTTTTGACAGTTGGTGTGGTGTTTTGTTTAAAAAAACAGCTGACGTTTAGCGTCTTTCTTTTGTTTTCAAACTATTTATGGTGAGTGCGCACTGGCACTGGCACATCATGTAATTTTAATGTTATTGTTTTATTTCCTTTTGCCTATCGGGAAGTTCAAAAATAACCAACGATAACAAAGACACGAAGTTTTGTGCAATCATACACCGAAACGGACGTAATTTATGACAGGGAAATGAAAATTGTTTTTTTTTGTTGTTTATAATGTGTAATCTTTCACGATGGGGAATAAAAAACTCACACGATGGCGGTAGTGACGTTTGTAGATGGCGTACTAGCAGCTGTGGCCTATATTTTGCGGCTTGTTTGTCTTATGGGAAAGATCTTCTGTAATTGTTGATAGAGATGAGTATAATTAGAGCTGCTGTCGGCTAATTGACCAATGCTGACTTTGTAAGGTTATTGTCTTCTTGTCTGCCTGAAATGAAAGTGAAACAATTATTTTATTAAAGCCGCAAACACAATGAACTTTGTTGTTCGTTTTTCTTCGAGAAGGTAATAGCAAAATGAGTTCAAAAAGTCAGACATGCTTGCGTGAGTGTGAAGGTTGACGGATATAATGTTTCGTGGGTTGATAGATTTTTAAACCATGAACATGATCATGAACACCGAGAGAGTAGGAAGGAGGCTTCTGGTCCAACAAAATTCAAAAGTATTGAAGCTAGTTAGTTAACTAAGATTATTATTATTTTTATTATTTTTTTTTTCATAGAGAAACGGCTGGCATAGATATTTGTCATTTTTAATGTTTCACGTTGATGTGGATTGAAAAATTTAAAGTGTGTCACTTGTGACAAGAATAACATTAATCAAATGTGGGCAATTGACGGGTGTTGCCGCTGGGTATGAATTGTATTTTTTTCTTTTTTTACTTAAATGATCTTATTGTTGATTGCGTGAAGATTATGTTATTTCGAAATGGAAGTGTTAATTAATAAGTTGACTACATTTTTAAAACACAGAGTTAAATTATTTGTTTTGTAATATTTAACTGTACCTAGCAAGGGGTTTTGTTTTTGATTTTTATTCACAAAGTCCTACGAGGAAACCAAATCAAATGAAATTACTGATAACAAATAAGATTCATTTTTTTTCTGCTTAATGCAAACAATTTTCGCGTTCAAGAATGCAGAGCTTTCCAATTTAATAGCTGATGTTGTAATGTTTAAAACAAATGGTGAACAGCTGACCACCATATAATGATCAAAACATTTGCTGTCAAACCTAAACCCAAGTTACCGTGAAATTTTTAGTACACTTTTTTACCGTCGAGCAATTTTGAAAACAGTCTTACCTATTTGGTTTAATGCGTTAACAAATCTCTGGGACACAAACAAATCAATGAATCAGTAAGATCTGTTTCTTCGAATTTGAACGTAAACAATGTCTTAGATATTAAATTTTCTGTTGTTTTTTCGTAAGTTTTTAACAACAAATTTAATTTGATCTACAATATTAACAGAGGATAATGCATTAAGCTGCAAAAGACAGACCTAATATTGAATCTTATTTCAAGTCCCATGTGTGCAGCTATGCTTGTGGTCACACTTGTCCCAGCAATATGTTTGTCAGCTTAATTCTATTTTTTATCTCACAAGATATTTTGACTTAATTTGTTCATTGAAACTAAATACCCAACATGACTACCAATTAGCCCAAGAGTTAATGACGCAAAACTGCGTGCGGCATTATAAATGTCATTTTTTGTTATTTGACAGATGTAAATATTTTGATATGGGCTACAAAATGTCCATAGAAATTCGAACTCGAGTTGATTTTCAGAATCTAAAACATCGATTGCAGATTAGAAAAAATTACTTTAATATCAAGTAACATTAATAAAATTTAAATACCATGAGATTTATTGGTTTATTTGAAGTTTTGATATTAAAATGCGTTTTTGTATTCACTTTATCACGCATAAAAGCCTGTCAAGGTTGACAGTTTTCAATTCACTTAAGTCAATCGGTGTATCAGAGTTAAAATAATAAATTTAAGCAATCACCTGAATTAAGTGGCTGGCTATCGGAAAATTAAATGAATTTATAATAATTTGATTGAGTGCACGGCTTACATGAAAAATAATGCAAACCAGTGTTGTTACCAAATTTAATGGAGGCTGTGCAACATTTGTTTTAAGGCTGAATGATTATCGAAAATGAAGACATTGAAGTATTTGTTTTCGGTTTTGATTTTCTTCTTCAGGTAATACTTGGTAGTTTGGTTGGTAGATATTTGGAAATTTGATCATACGAAATTTTAAGACATATAATTATTACAAGAATACTACAATATTATATATTATGTATGTAAGTATCAGTAGTATCAAAACTATGCACCCTATCTTCTTCAATCCGGCAATCAATGTTGAAAATAAGGGTAAACATTCATAAATAAGGAATTTTTTTTATTTCAAAAATTGAAGAAAATGTCAGCACAAAAATAATATAATACCAATTTTTAACTTACTGATTTCAAATGCTAAAATTAGTGAACAAAATAACAGCAATCACATCAGAGGATTCCCTTATCTGTCTTGATACTTTTTAGCTCTGTGTTTATTTAGCTCAACAAATTGATTACTGCAAACTTAAAAATATTTGTTTGACTTGGGAAACTAGCATTTGTTAATACCATGTTCCCACCGACGTGATTTACCTAAATCGTAAGTATATTTAATTTTGTGATTTATCATACATTTTCAATGATTTATGTTTCATGATTTAGACAAGTTTCATTTTAAATTACGTATCTGACATCTGTTTTACAATTCAGCAAAAACAAAACTAGTAAACTGTCAAAACAATAGTTGAAAATATTGTTATTGGTGACATTTTAGGGATTTTTATTTATTATTTAGAATTAAAAGTTATTTTATTCTTGTCTGGAATGACTTACAAAAAAACTATTGAAGAAAGATGCAAGCTCATTATTTTTTTGTTCACTTTATTTTTATTTATAAAATTGAAAGTAATGTCAAGGTTGACATTTCAAACTAAAATACGTAATAAATAAAAATGCCTATCTAGATTTGTAAATCATTTGAATAAATCAGGTCGGTGGGAACATAGTATAAGATTATGTTTAATTTCAGTGAAATCTCGGGTTTAACTTCGTACTTGTACTTGTACTTCACAGTACACATATCTAAGGTAATATCATTAGAGGTTTTATTTTCGTAATCTTCTGCGCATCTGTCAAAATCAAAGTAAAATGGCGGCCGCCAGAGACCATTAGCTTGTATATTTGTTCTGAAAAATAGATCTCGTGGCTATATTTTAAAGTATTTGTGGTAATTAATTTATAAAAAAGCTTTTTAATAAACAAAAAAATAAGAAATAAATATAAAACAAGCGTGAGATGTGTAGTTTTGTTCACACATTTTTTTGATGTAGGCCTCTAAGAACAACCATTTTTAACATGAACTGACAGATCAGATTTTGACTACCTGAGCAATTTATTACCTGTGTTATGTGTACTGTGCTTGTACTTGTACAGAAACAATAAAGTGTGAACAATTGAAAGCAAACTGATAATTGTCAGTGTGTAAAGTGTAACTTACTAGACAAGGTATCAGTTGCACCATATGCAACTGATGCCTAACCTAGTAAGTGTGCTCTTCTAAGAGAGAAAGAGAAAGAGCATAGAGTTGTTTTGCTTGTCGTATTGAAGATATATGAAGGGGCTATCGAGGGTAGCCTATTCATCAGAATTTTAGCATTGCTTTGCAGTTTTTTCCGGGTAATCCACTTACTCGGTGGCATCTGTTATTTGAATTTCAGTTGGCCTCCTTGCAGAATCTTCACGATAGCTGTTGTGCTAATTAGTAGAAAACAACAAAAGATAATTACTAGCCCAACATAGAAGATCATCGGAAACAAATACATGAATTTTCGGTAAAAGAGCTTCGTGTCAAACTCTATCAAATGCTGTATCAAGTACAACAAGCTTTCACCAAAACGATCGAGAGATTGATTCCACTTTTTTATGAAATATGCAATCAGATCACCAGATGATCTATTGCTATGACCTTCCTGTTGCGGGTTATTACAAAACCCCCTTATATTTATTTTGGATCAAATCATACGTTGAAAATAGATCCTACCAGATAAAATTTAGAACCTGTTTTTAAGACCTTTTTGTTGCTCACTCTGGATCTGGCGTCCTTCAAGGAAGCCATGTTGAACCTTAACTATTAATTTTAATTAAGGATGATGTAACATCATTCATACAATCAAGCGAAATTCTTATATAAAGTTTATCGAGCACCGCATGTTATTGAAAGCTTTAGTATTTGGTGTAGAAAAAGTGGCATTTCTCTGAACACTTTAAAATGCCAGATGATTACATTCACTAGAAAAACGTATCGTAAGTGCATTTGATTATTGTATTTCGCAGTGAAAATTCTGTCGCGTCTTCAGTGTTCTTCAGATGCAAACTTTTCCTCAAAAGCGTGTCAATAACGATTTAATATTTCTTCATCAACTTATAAAATTGATGATCCTTGCATGTTGACTTTCATATAAAAAAAACTATGACCTATAATTATCTTGATTATATTGAACATTTTAGGGTTTTTGTACTTTTTCCCATTTTCAAGCTCTGATGAGCTTTTGACATTAAGAAAGACTCCTTTTTAGTTGCTAAGTTTTTAATTGAACCATAAAACGATTCGGTCCCAAATGACAGGAAATTCCGTTTATTTTAATTTCCGCTTTGTTATGAACGTTAAAATTATTAATGAATTTTTTAACGGTAATCACTATCTTATCTTTCAGGCGAAACGAAAAAAAGTATCATGAAAACCCAATCTTTTGCTGTTTAGCTTATAAACAAATTTCATATTTTTTTGTTTAAATTAAAATTGACAATTTTGCGGTATAAAAAAATAAAAAAAATATTCTCACTTAAAATGAATGAAAGAAAAAAATCTTTATATGAAGAAGCTCGCATTGTGAATAATTATTCGATTTACGGTCATTCACGATACAATCATTAAGTCGTGCAAGTCATGGGATAGGTTACAATCAATTTGTAACAAAACAAATCAATTTTTAAAAAACTAACCATCGTTGCCAAGTTTTTTGCCAAAGTCTACCCAAAATCTGCTTTCCAATCAAATCACGCACCACAACTCGGCTTCCAAAACAACTTCAAAGTAATGTCCGTCTCCAAAAGCGGATCTGCACGTCATGCGGGAAATTACTCACGACAAACCTTAATTGAAAACCCGCAGTCGCAGTGTCACGAAAGGTGTGTATTTGCATCACAATAAAACAGCAACACGCGTGCATTGACGCGCCAATACGCCTGGCCATTGATTATCTTGAAGAGTCAGAGGGGGCATACCACCCTTAATTGGCCAAAAAGACTTCAATAAAAAACCGCTTAATATACATTGAGGTCATGAAAGCGGCTCTTACGAAACCTCTGGCAATAGTATGGACAGACAATCCAAGAAAAACTCCGATGATTCACAATTTTTTTTTCGGAACATATGGTGGCTAGCATTGGAAAATCAGCATGAAAAGAGGACAACTCCGATTACCTACATGGATCCGCTTGAGGAACCCTGACCAAAGTGAAATTTCACGAAAATGAATTAAACTTGCAATGCTGTGGTTATTTGTAAGTCTGTCTGTATCTCTGGGCATAGTTGTCAAGTTTTAATTTATTTTTATTGTCATTACCTTTTGTTTAGTGCTGACACTGTGTTTTTTTTAAGTCATTTTAAGTCTTAACATCGGCAACTAACAGTCAGCGTGGGTGAAAACAATTCGACGTCCATACACTGACAAGACGTCAACAAAAGCAAGTACAACTTTTATGACCATAAAAGGTTCCCACAAAATGTCAAGACGTGCAGTTTCCACTGATTGGTGGCATCCAGCCAGCAGCGGTAAGCAATTATATAATTCTTTCGAAAAAATCACTTTCAACTGGAATTAAAAAAAAAGGTAGAGATATTCACAATGAAAGTCAGACAGATGCAATTGCGCATCACATTATCTTCACTCAAATTGGCTGCCTCATCTGACATCTGCTCCAAATTCACAGTAAATTTACTGGCTGTCAGCAATTTTTGGCTTGAAGTGTACTTCGGCAAAGAGAATGTTATTTAAACCATGTTTAACTGCTGCAAGCGCATTACATATAATAAATTTCAGATTAAATTATATAAAATTGAAAAATGAGAGCATAAAGCAAGTAATAAAAAAAAAAATTTATATGAAATTTATTATTGGCCTGGTAAGTTAACGAGGTGACACGATTATTGTGAATTTATTTTTGATGTCTGAAGTTTGTAAGCGTGCCGGTGTAATACATAAAAATAAATTATGATTACCTACTTCGTTTTATTCGTAACAAATCAAGTGTATGTTTACATTTTTTTTCTTTCAGAAGTTAAATTTAGTTCAGTAAACCGAAGCTGATATGTGCTGCGGGGTTTTGTTATAATTTGGGTTAGGAAGGTAGTATGCTATGTCAAGTTTTGGTCTCTAGGTATATGTAATTTAAAAAAAACAAATTCGAAGATTTTGTTTAACTTATTCGTATTCGTTTGAAAAGTTCTATAAGGCAACAATGTTTTCTCAAAGAATATAAAACTAAAATAAAAGTGAGAAAATGTTAAAATAAATGAATTGCTTGATTAAGTGCTTTCAGGATGTTTTATCGGCTCATCAGGTATGCCATCGTCTCCCTAGGCCTTGTTCTATTTGAACCGATTAATCGCCTTTTATATCTCCTTAATGCTTGGTAGCTGCAGCACAAGGTCTTCCTCTTGAAATGGTGGAGCCTCGATGCATCGCTCCAGAAAGCCTTCAGGATCGGTGGGATTAGGGTCTTCAAATATTGACTTCGGAATTTTGACAGTTGATAGCGGCCACCTCGTCGAAGGTACATCTGTCAAATAGGCTGTCTGTTTTACCAAATCACCATGGACGGATATAGCGTTCAACAACACGTGCAAATGATAAAATTGTTTAATGAAAATGAGCATTATTTTCAGGCAACGTTCCGCGCGCTTTTAATCGAAAAATCATCTTCAGCGATTAGACCCATTTCTGGATGAATGGGTACGTGAACAAACAAAATTGTCGAATTTGGGACGATACCAATCCACATGAGATCCAAGAGGGTCCAATGCATCCCAATAAAGTCACTGTTTGGTGTGGGTTTTAGGCTGGCAGCGTCATCGGTCCATATTTCTTTGAGAACGATGTTAGCCAGGTCATCACCCTCAACGGCGAGCATTATAGATCAATGATTACCAACTTCTTTTGGCCTGAATTGGATGATATGGACACCAACGACATCTGGTTTCAATAGTACGGCGCCACGTGCCACACAGCTTATGTCAAATTGGGCATTCTGCACGAGCGATTTGAGGGCATGGTCATCTCACGTAGAGGTGAGCGCCCCTCAAAACCAACATAACCAATATCATCGGTAAAATTCATCCTGATTTATGCGCTAGAGTCATGGAAAATTGGAAACTTCGGAGAAGTTGGAGAAGCCGCGGCGGACATTTTAACGATGTTATATTCCACACATACTGGCCTTTCAACGAATAAAATATTTCGATGATATTTCACACACACTTTGTTTTATTTAAATTTAAAGTTAGGAAACACTTAATGAAAGTCTCTTAATATTGCGATAAGTCTTTGACGGATTGGTAGGAGTTCCATTTCACAGACAATGCCATTTTCTCTCATTTTCTGAGCTATTTATATAATAACATCTTCACGTACCTGCATTCTATAAGACTGCTACATTGTTCAAAGAGAACTAAGATGCTTTGGAAGCGCTTTCATCATTGGGAAATCGGAATTTTTTACGGGACAATAATACCACCCTATTCTGACGTCGCGACGGCTTATCACAAGCCCGACTACATATTTTTGCGAAACACCCGGTTAATATATTCTTTAATATATTATTAAATTTCAGTTGTTTTTTCACCGAAAATATACGCATGGCATATTTAACCCGAGCAAAGAAAAATAATTTATAGCCATTTAGAAACGTAGGTACATTTAATTAAAAAAAAATTACGCATACGCCCCAGTGATCATATTTATGTTGCAATGGATTGTCAGTCCATATCTCTAGAATATGTGAAGTTTTCTCAAAGATTTTTCTTCTCTTTCCTCCAAAGAAACAGTGCGCGGGAAAACAAACCAGGAAATCTGGCCAGGAATTAAACCCCGACCCTTTGGCATTTAAACTGATGAAAATAATAATAATTGATTTAATGCCACTAAAAATGCCAATAAAAAAATATTCGCACTAAAATCTAAAATGTATTTGCGTCATAAATATCTGCTTAATAAACTCTCTGCATCAAATGATTGATGTGTTTCCGTATATACAATTTTATTTATTTTTATTTTATTGAGTTGGGTGTGTTTTCAAAAAATGCTTTATTTTTCTGGGAAGTTATTTGGGCGTTTTGATTATAATTTGAAATTGCAAATCAGTTGATGGTTGATTTGCCATTATGAAAACAATCTGTTGTTGCTTGAATTTGTGTAAATGTTAAGCAAATTGAAATACAAATTGACTTTTGTTTTTTGCAGATCACATCAAAGAATATTGATGAGGATAAATATTATAGCAAAGACATGATCGGGGTATAGAAAGTTGTTGTGCCATTTAAATAAAACAATTTTAAAAAAATAAATAAGAAAATAACAATCAAACAAACACAAACAAAAGAATGTTTTATGAATGGAACTCTTCATTATATTATATTTATGAAGAAATTACATAACTATGCAAGTTATTAGTAAGACTTGCTTTTATTTTTTAGTGTTTAAAAAATTATGAAAAAATTAAGTCGATTTTAGAATAAGAAAATGACCTGGATTACTCATAATTGTCCAAAAAAACATTGCCTTTTAAAATCGGAAGCCAACGGCAGCGCTCATATCCCCGAAGCGAGTTACTGCCTCTGGAATCTCCGGTTCCTTTTGTCCAAGGAATCCAACAAAGGACCTGGCCCTCCAGGCTGGGGGTTGTGCGTAGGGGTTTACAACCCCGCCATGGAAAAATATGGTGATTGTGGAAGAAGACGTTTATTTGGGCGCGGATTCGTCATAAGCGAAAGACTTAGGCAAGAAGTCTTGGGCTTTCGACACGTAAGTGAGCGACTTGTGACAATCCGTATCAAGGCTAAATTCGCCAATATTAGCCTAATATGCGCTCATGCCCCTACAGAGAACAAAGATGATGCCACCAAGGATGACTTCTACGAGCTCCTCAACAAAACCTATGAGCAATCCCCTAAATATGACGTTGAGATCGTACTAGGCGTATTAAACGCCACAATAGGTAAAGAGGAAACGAAAACGGTTTTAGGCTAATTAACTTTGTAGCACATAACGTCACCATTACAAGCAGGTTTCTTAATCTCGATATACAGATTGATCACGTTGCGATCGATGCAAGTCACGCCTCCAGTATCTAGGATGTTCGCACCTTTCGAGCAGCTAACATCGATTCGGATCACTACCTTGTTGCAGCAAAGGTAAGAATGCGAATAACCCGAACTCCACAACAACGGAGTAACACTGTGAGGAAGTATGACGTCGGAAAGCTGCAATCGCACAAAACCGCCAGAACCTATGGCGATCGAATATCCCGTAACCTCTCTAGAAATCCAGTACCGCCAGCATCAAGTGCCGAAGACCAGTGGCAAAACTGCCAACAACTCATTAGAGATGCCGCAACTGATGTGCTAGGTTGCACCAGACCACAACCATGTCCACCATGAACCACCTCTGGTTTGATAACGAATGCAGACAGGCCCATGCAGCCAATTAATAGGCATATAAAGGGGCGCTGCAAAGAAAGACGAGAGCTGCTCGCGAGCTCTAAGAGCAGAAAAGACGGGAACAATACCGGCTTCTCCAAAAGAAAAAGAGAGAACATGACTGCATGAGAAGGCCGCAATCGAAGATATTGAGAGATGCTACTCCAGGAACAACGTGCGGAAGTTTAACCAACAGGTAAAAAGAACGTGCCAAGGAAAAAAACCCGCACAGAAGCCTGTAAAAATAGGAATGGAAACCTCGTAGTAGAGTCACAGTCGGTGCTGAGTACATGGAATGACCATTTCTGCAGACTGTTAAACGGCCATGAAGATCAAAATACCGCGCTGTCAGGTAGAATGAACCATTCAGCATGGACGATAATAGACAAAACTTCCGTCCACCTGACCAAAATGAAGTAAGGATAGCAATATCTAAACTTAAAAACAACAAAGCTGCTGGACCTGACGGACTACCCGCCGAACTTTTTACAGCGGCTGGAGATGACCTGGTGGAGTGCATACAACAACTCATTTCTAAAGTTTGGTCAGAAGAAAGTATGCCTCATGAATGGAACCTCAGCATCGTTTGCCCGATCCACAAGAAAAGAGATCCTTTAAACTGCGCCAACTATAGAGGAATTAGTCTCCTGAATATTGCCAACAAAATCCTCTCTGCCGTACTATGTGAACGCCTGAAACCATTCGTCAGCAACCTGATTGGCTATACAGAGCTATACAGAGCCATGCCAGGTTTTGGCATCCCCACAAAACTCGTCAGGCTGTGCAGGGTGACGATGGAGAACTCTCGCTGCTCCGTCAAGGTTGGTATTGACCTCATAGAAGTTTTTGACGTCGAAAAAGGATTCCGACAAGGTGATGTGCTATCGTGCGATTTCTTCAACTTAATACTTGAAAAAATTATAAGAAACTCGCAAGTCAATTGTATTGGGACAGTTTTTTTTCAAGTCTGTGCAATTGCTAGCATACGCTGACGACATAGACATCATTGGCAGAACTCGGCGAGCTGACACTGGAACGTATGCTACCATTGAAGCTGAAGCGGCTAAGATGGGACCAGCAGTCAATGGAGGCCAAAATGAAGTACCTGCTGTCCACAAAAAGGGACACACAACACCGGCGGATTGGACAAAACATCACAATAGACAGGTACAACTTTGAGGTAGTTAGGAATTTTGTTTACCTCGGTTAGCTACAACATCTGACAACATCTCGTCAGAAATAAAGCGAAGAATTACTCTTGCCAATCGCTGTTTCTATGGGCTAGGAAGGCAATTGAGTAGCAAAGCCCTCTCTCGACAGACAAAGGAGACTCTGTATCAGACCCTAATCATCCCAGTCCTGTTCTATGGCGCCGAGGCATGGACTCTATCTAAAGCGGATGAAGATATCCTTAGTCGTTTCGAGCGTAAGATTCTTCGAACAGTTTTTGGCCCTAACTGCGTTAACGGGCTTTGGAGGAGAAGTGACATTGACCTGGTCAAAAAAATACGCATAACACGTTCAATTCCATCCCAGAGGGTAGACGCAGTCAAGGAAGATCTCGCCTTAATTGGCGCGCTCAAGTAGAGGACGACCTCAACAAACTTGGAGTGCGAAACTGGAGGCAGCTAGCCAAAAAACGAGCTGTCTGGAGAAGCATGTTGGTTGAATGGTGATTCCCAGGTTCGTCTTGAACTGTAGCGCCTCCTTAGTAAGTAAGTACATATATATTAATATTTGTTGATCACAATACAATATGAAAGCACTGTGATAAAAACCATGAAGAAGCTATATAGTATTGTTTTCTATTGGCAAATGTAACATGTAAAATGGTGGAATATGTTTCTTTTAAATTCACTTAGCGAGGGTAAGTAGAAGAAGTCAGTACATAAATGATCATTATTCATTATTCCATTTCCATCAACGTTGATGGAGATCAGTCATGGTGGAGTATACGATAGAGATATAGATAGAGAGATACCCACAATTCATGTAGATATATAAGTCAGTGGCCCTGTATCTTGTTCAGTAAAATGTTTTGCCCTGATAATATACACAGCTGTCATTATTTTGAAAAAAGCTCCCCCATAAGCCCTTTACTGACAATTTTTATTAAACAGACTATGGATAACATGATGATTAAAGCTAACATAGATTTCGCTGCAACTTACCTGATCCGCAGCTGATAATGAGAACGACTGATTGGCTAATGCATGCATGTATTCAGAGTTACCAATTTACAATTGTGATCCCGTTTCGTTTTCTTCTTGAGTTTCTGTTTAAGAGCTTTTGATTTTAAAGCTTTTATAACGCTCTTACCGGAAGATGTTGTGGTGTATTGTTTATTTTAATATTTTTGTGTTGAAAAATTCATTGAACAAATTCTGGGAGTTTTTTTCTTAACAAGTGGCAACGCTTCTTCTTATTAAACTAAAGTGAAAAAATACATAATGCACACTATGGCATCGTGGTAAGAGCTTTTATAAACGATGCAACTGAAAAAAGATGCAAATGGCTTACCTTCTCTGAATTGACTAATTTAGTTTGACAGAGTATTGTATTCGCTGAACACACCCAAAACAGAGATGTTAAAACAAAATTCAAAAAAACCAAATAAAAACAAAAAAAGAGGAAGGAGTAGTCGGATATAATTTCTGAAATTTCAGTAACATATTTTGGGAAACGAAATCTTCAAGTTCGTATGAAGACCGTTTTGTAATTTGGAAATATTTTTGCTGTGCTGGAATCAGAGTTTAAGTTCTAAAAGAAATACAATTGAATGAAAGTAATTTAATGAAAGTATTTATTACAAAAAAAAACTAAATGAATAATAACCAGTTTTGATTATACTATCTTTGAAAGGTCGACTTCTCAAGGTGTTTGAAGTTTGATATTAAAAAAAAAAGAATGTGCGTCATTGGCAGATAGTTGATACATATTTCAAAAAATAAGATAACTTTTAAGGCATGCCCATAATCTTAACACAGATAAATAGATGAATTTGATTGAGCGATTAATGAAAAACATTTTGCAAACATTTGTTTTTAGCACTGAGCACATATGCGAGAATCAGTTCAAATCAAAAATATATTTATGCTTACATCAAAAGATGTATCTGACCCTATGGCCAAAATAACTTTATTTTGTAATATAAATTATTATTTACTTTCAGTTTTCAAAAATATTAATTTAAATCCATATTGCAATTGTTTAAATTTTTTTTGTATAAATTTGTATACACGAATTTTTGTTAATTATCTTAAAATGTATTTTAATCGATTTGTTTTAAAAAAAATTCTACATAAATTCAATGAACTGCAATAAATTGTCATTAGAACGTCTAATTCATCAGTTTGTCCAGAGTCTATAGCTAAAGATTTTTCCTTACTAATCTGACTTCATTAACTATTTTATCTTCATTTTACATAAATATTTATTCTTAGTCGTAAAAGAGCAATTGTTTATGCCAAATATTACTGCAAATTATCTTAGAACTGAAAAAAAAATCCAAAATGTTCATTTTCACAATAATTTACGCCCAGCACGTGCGGTTCCTATTCCAAAAAATGCACGCGTAATTTAAAAAAATCAAATAAATTTTACACCTTTTACTTAAGAATGTATTTTTTATGTTTATGTTATATTCTTCCATTTCCCGTGACTAGAGGCGGTAGAGATATATTGGACATTAACACAAATTAGATTCGTTAAAGTCTAATCTAAATGATCTTCAAGGACCACTGTATCCTTGAAAGTTCATTTAAAGAAAAAGTGTGTGTTTTAAATACATTATGTATATTTTTAATAAATATCTTCATTCTACAAAAAATACAAATCTAAAATATCAAAAAAAGTTAACAAACAATTGGGAGTGCATTTGAACGGCCAACAAAAAAGATACAAAATTATATCGCGAACTTCTTTAGGGAATATTTTAGGTCTATTTTTGAAATTGAAATTTATTCAGCTTGTGCCAATAAACTTTGGAAGTCGTGATAGATATAGTAAACGTAAAAGTATGAACGAAGGACGAAAGCAGGGGAAATGTTAACGAAGCTATAAAAAGATACAGTAGTGTTGGGGTGGTTGTTTTTGTTTGAGATACATTTTTCAACGTTGTTATTATAGCTTACACACCATTGCTTTTGACGGCTTTCATAATAAATTCTTCAGATAAATCAAATGCATCTAGATATATTAATAGTTATTAAAAATGGATATATGTACATTGCAACGTGACGTTTTTATTTTTATAAGTTTACCCAGGTGCTGTTTTTTGCTAAAAAAAAATATCGAGCAATATAAATAGATCTTGGAAATAATAGGTTGAAATTTGATGATTTGATTTTGTCAAAGATACTTCACCAATATTAAGAAGACTGCATTGGGATTATGCTTCTTTTGGGAATGAGCAAAGCAAGGAAACTCTTGACTAATTGATTAATTTTAATAGATTTTCGAAAAGGAGAAAGGGAAGGTTTTCGCACCACGTAAGAATCCAATTACCAAAGCGAATAAACCTAAGATGCACATATGCACACCTTCAATTTTGCACCAATTGCTGATATTTTGTATTTGTATTTGTATTTGTATTTGTATTTTCATTAAAACATTTTTACACGATACAATAAGATTCAATCTTTTTATAGTATCTAAACAAATTTAGAAAGGGAATAAAAGTAATTATACAATGAAGGGGTTAAATTAACATAGAAAATATAGCGAAACAAATTTTAAATATGAACAAAAATAATAAATATGCAACTAAAAAGAAAAAAAATATAATAAAAAATAAAGTTGATAAATACAATTCAACGGAATTTAACAAATTAATGTACATTTTTAAATTTATTTTTATCCAATAGTTTTGCGATTTTTTTTTTTTTTTTTTATTAAAATTTAAATTGAAGAAGAGAAAAATGTAAATGTCTTCTTTCTAAAAGTAGACGGTTCGACAGTTCTTTGAATTTCAAACGGAAATCCATTCCATATCTTGACTACAGTAACAAAAAAAGATATTTCAGCAATGGTGTGTTTAAATCGAGGCAAAATCAGTCAAAGTCCTCTTTGAGAGTGCGTGCAAATTGAAGCATTTCTCCTAAGTACCCAGGACACCTTTCGTGAATAATGTTATGAAGAACAATGAAATTACGAAACATAATATATTTACACGAACTCAATCCCATCAAAGAATCATGAAAAATTGAGACACTTTCATATCTTGGGGTTTTATGGATGAAACGTAGGCACTCATTAAACGCTACATTAAGTTGAGGTTTACATTCGTAATCTAGATAAGGCTAGACGGCGCAGTTAAAAGTGAAAAAGAGTAATATAAGGCTTTTAACGAGATGTTTTTTTAAATCAGTGTCTAATATTTGGGAAGAAGACCTCAGGGAACGTAAACCACAGTTAATTCGTCTAATAGATTCTAGTATTGCATCACAACATTTCAATTTATGATTAATTTGAAAACCTAGGTATTTAACTTTGCGAACATATTCAATAGTCTGTGTATTTAAAACAATCGCTGGTAGATCTATATTATAAACTTCATGTCTTGAGTAGACCATACATAGTGATTTTGACGCATTAAGTTGAAGTTTATTTAAGTGAGCCCAGTTTTGTATATTTACCAAATCTTCATTGATCCGAGCAGCACAATCTTCCATCAAACCAATTTTACGAAAAATATACAACAAAACATCGTCTGCATACATATGAAAGTGGCAATTGTTAACAATTTCAGGTAAGTCATTAATAAAAAGGAAAAAAAAGAAGTGGCCGCAGTATTGACCCTTGTGGCACCCCGCAATTGATAATGAATGGGCTAGAAGAACCTTCGTCAGTCGTAATTTTTTGAAGCCTGTTATAAAGATAATTCCTCAATAGCTTAAGAGCAGTAATAGAGAAACTGAAATTATTACAAAGTTTAGAAATTAAAATTTAATGATCAATACAATCAAAAGCTTTTGAGAAATCTAAAAGGACCATAGTACCAAGAAGATTACTATCAAGTGCAACACGAAAATCAGATGTGACCTCTACAACTGCAGTTTCACAACTGTGTTTGTTGCGAAAACCCGACTGACATTTACAAAGCTTGTTGTTGGCTTGAATGTAGTTCAGAATTTGATCAGCCAGATCAGCCGTTCAAAAACTTTACCAAAAAAAGGAAACTCACATCTATAGATACAAGAGTTGAAAAATTGTTTCAAAGGTGGAAGAACAATAGGTAAAATTAACCGAATAAATTTCGGTGAAACATTGTCAGAGCCGATTGCATTAGATTTAATTGACCTGATAGCACTTAAAATCCTATTATCATCCACACAGTTAAAAGAAAATAAGCGCCAGCATCATTTCCTGGCAAAGATTAATGGCACATTCATATTAAGCAGAGGAGGAGCATAAAATGACCTCATTAATTCAGGATTTAGTGAACCAATTGCAGAATTTTTGCTTCCAGTAACACCAATATCTTTAAGGTTTTTCCAGAGCACTTTTGAGTTTAACGAAACATCGAGTTTTTGCAAAAAATATCTCTTCTTGGTTAAAATAATAAGCAAAACTACTTTATTTCAAGCTAAAATGTATTGAAGTCTATTATACTCCAATGGGTTTTTTGTATTTTTTATAGAAACGCTCTCTTTCATTTATTCGTGCTTCAATATCGCTACTGTACCAGGGGCAAACTCTTGATTTTTTAACTTGTTTGGTAACGATTGGAACATAATTGTCAAAAAGGATTTGCAATAAATTGTTGAATAACAAAACTTTACTATTCATCAACTGTGTATAACATATCAAACCAATAATCATATGCAACATTATTTTGAATATCTACAAAGTTCGATATAACCGGTAGCTAAAAGATTTTGGATCACGTATGCTTCTCGTATTAAAGTGAAAACAATAGAAAATTAAATCGTGAATAAAGTCCGAAGTCAGCCTAATTTGGTCGTTACATAAAACTTTATTTTTAGAAGTAGTCGAAAATATATCAACTAGTGACGGATTCAACACTGACTTTTAAGTATACTTTGGCAAATCACCGTGCAAAGACTTACATCAGAACAAATTTACAAATCGTTGAAATTTATTTCCAAAATTTCTGCTCTGTTCGTCAAACTTATAGGGCACTTTGTCAAGTTTATGGTACTCATAATCGTCCATCTGCGTAGCTAATAAACAATGCTATGGATCGATTCATGACCACATTTACTCTTTTGGATAATATTTATCTAAATCGAGCCCGTACCGTGCGTACAGAAGAAGCCAACGGCGCTTTAGACGTGAGTGTGACAGAGGACCCAAATTTATCGATTAGACGCTGTTGTTGGCAACTCGGTCTCTGCCGAAAAATTTTGAGAAAAGATCTTGGCCTACATCTATATAAGATAAAACTGGTGCAGGTATAAAAGCCAGCGTACAATCGATTGCGTCATGAGTTCGTTGAATGGGCTGAGAATCAACTGGAAGTTGAACCAGATTTTTATCTTCCAATGATCTTCGGGTTTGTAAACTTATAAGACTCTTGAGAAGTTGAGACTCCATTACATCCCAAAAAAATTACTCTTTGATGCGGTTTACATGCCAAAAGCGTCATCGGCCTGTTTTTCTTTAAATCCCAAACCGGTGCCAACATTACCGTGAATAGCAAACGTGATTCGTGATTTTTTTATTCTTTATGCCATTGGAAATTATTTTATGGAGCAAAAGATCCCACAAGCATGCAATACAGCGTGTGCAACCATCACTTTGTTGAGTCAAACGTTTTGTTACCAAATCATCTCAAGAAATAGACCACCCCGTTCGTGGGATTTGCCACCTTTGGACTACATTTTGTGGAAGTACGTCAAATATTTGGTCTGTGCTGATAAACCAGCAACGATTGATTATTTAGATGCACTATTGACAAAATAAGACCGGTTCGGGTATGCTCGATAAATTGTTGCAAAATGGGACTGACAGGCTCATGTTGTGATGTTTGTGAGCTAGCGAAGGCAAAATTTTGGTCATTTCATCGAATTTGTTGTGTTTTATTTAAAAAAAAGAAGTTCTATACCTCTGAAAAAATATCCCTTAAAATGTATTACAATAAATTCTTAAAAATGCGTGTGTCCCGGTGGGAGGGGGCAGATGTGGTGTCACACCCGGTGAACCTGAAAGAAGAGAGTCGATTGGCTGACTAGAAATTGTTGGAGCTGCCTAGATGATAGGATGGTGTCTCTAATAAAGACAAAAATCATCAAAGGGAAGGGCGAACCGTTGTCTATGTTGGTCACCTCTTTGCTTCGTAACTGGCAGAAATCCACGTGTTGCTCTCCGCTCAAAAAGTGAACGCCAAAAAGAAACTCCTTAAGTAAAAACCAATGTCAGTAGCTGTTGACTGTCCTCGTAACGTCTTCTCCAGCAATGTACGGGCTTACAACGATACAGACCTTCCTAAAAATGTAAAATCCAACGTCTTAGATGGATAAACATCAATGATCCGGTTCGGAAAATCTCAATTCAAAACTGAAGGCAACTAGCTAGGTATCGAGTTGGTTAGAAAAACCTTTCTAGTTGATTCCCAGGTCCATCCTGGAATAAACCGCCGCCTTAGTTTAACCGCAATCGATTCCAAAGGTTTTTTATCAACAAAATCTAAGGAAAAGATAAGATAAGTTAAAATCTCAGTTTTTGTTAAGGCTTCGAACTAATGTTACTAAAGTTAGAACTGTTTAAGCTTCTCCTAAGAATGTTTTAATCGATTTTAAAGGAATCTTTTTAAAAAATCCCATCACACAAACGTTTTTTTCAGTTACATAGTAAATAATTCATCATTCGTATCTAAAAAACTAATGTTCCTTGAAACTTAATTTCTCACAATCGCACATCGGCATGCAAAATAAATGTTCAGTTTTTACTTAACGACTTTTTTTAAATACTACCTGATGGCACGAAATGTGTTGTCAATAAACAACGTACTTTATAGAATTAAAGCGATTAGTAGAGACCCACGAAGAGAAGATGTTGAAAACAAAAAACAAACGAAATATTTTAAATAATAAAAAAAATGAAAAAAATCATTATAAATCAACGGAAACCCAGATTAACCACAAAAGACCGGTTGTTTTGTTTTGCCGAATACGGTCAAAGATAAAATAAAAGAAAATAATCAAAATCAAAAAGACGAAAAAAAAGATAAAAAAAGAAGGCGTGTAATAAATTTCTTTATATAGTTCTAAAAGATACAAAAATAAAAATTTGGATAAGTTCAAGATATGTAGTTAAAAAAAAAAACAATTTCAAACCACGTACCTAAAGATTCCCAAAGAACACACCGCTCAGTTTTCACACGTCAGCTGTTGATTTTATCTCTCGCCTTTGTTTATTTTATAGATACTTTTTTTCTAAACCAATTGAAGTTCATGTAAATATTTTTTCACTTTGAATATAATAACGTAAACAGGAGCTAAGAAATTTTCTCACATTCTCTACGATAATTGGGAAATTTTTCACTCACAATTTTTAATAATAACATTACATAAAAATAATTGTAGATACAATATCTAGATCTACGATACTGCTTCAGATATATGAAATTACTTCACTGATACATTTTTTTTTAATGATGACGATGACTTATGATATTTTCGAACACTTGACTTTATAAAAGATACAAGCTGTGCTTTAGGACAGTTTAGATACATATTTGTAGCAATATCCGGGAAACATTAAATGAACCAAACTCAATGTTTCACACCCACTATTGAGTTTAACAAAAGAAACAACTATCAGCTATCACCGAACAAACAAAGCGATTTATTTAAAACCCATAAAATATACAAAATGTATCTATAAATGGGAAAAGATACTTCGAAAATTTTAGAAAAGAATTTCGGTTATTTTTGGAAAAGAAAAAATCTCAAGGCAAATTGGTGCAATTTTTCGAACACGATCCACCCGAACTTGTAGCGAAGCGAGATGAACTTTTTTTCGAATAACTTTCGAACAAAATTCGAAAAATCAAAAAGATACAGTATCTAAAGTACGGAGATACTTCCAACCGAACCGTTTCGATTTCCAATGTTTACTGAACGCAGCCTGATGTGCCAAAACATTGAAGAGCTAACAACGACGACGACGACGAGTGAAGCGACACGGCTTCTGGTCTTGCTTCAGTGGTTATGATGGGTTGAAAAATATTATTGTGGTTGGTTCTTTTCCATCGTTTACCCGATGAGAATGTTTAAACAATATCGATTGCCCTCTCCATCCGATTTTTTAGCTTTTAAATTTGTCTGTTTCTCGCTGATATTTGTTAGCAGCAAATTGGAAGTGAGATTGTTTATTTGAGTAAGATCTGAGCTTATTTTGATCCAAGAAAGCTTTCTTGGCATTTGGGTTGGTATCTATAAATCAAGATTAATGAAGAGAGCCGATCACTTTTCAGTCTTTTAGAATGTTTAGATATCTACACCATAACTATCTGATGTGAATGAATTGACATGTAACACCTGTTGGCGGAGCGGTGGCAGCTTCTATCATTTGCATATCGATTGGAACAAAAGTGCACCTTTTTGTTAACATTTTTAATGTTGACACGTTGTAAATCAACGAATAAAATGATCAGATAAGGGCGGCTTTGCTTTTTTATTGGCATAACTCGTGTCTGTTGTATCTATTAGATATTTTTTTCAATATTTATATAAACAATAGAAATCCGAGAGTTATATTTTTGTAACTATTGAATTAGTTTTGTTAGCGTTTGTTTGCTGAATTTAAGAGCAGAGCAACAGATGCTGCGAACAGTTATTTCTGCTATTAAAATCATAATGAAGGATCATTGTGACAGCTGTCAAAATTTAGTAAAGAGAAAAGATTTTTGTGGAGTGCGGTTAAAGCGAATTACGCAACTTAACAAATCATTGAATTTTGAAGTTTGATTCGGGTTGATCAATCAATTTGATTTTATATCAAAAATTTAAAATTTATGACATTGCTGATAGTAATATTCAGAATTTTGACAGTTCATCTGCATTTACACGATTTTATCATACAAAAATATTTTTTTTTTAATTTTAAGCTTTATATAAATGTGACGTCATTATTTGAACGTGTTGACTCATGAAACTTGGGAAGACTTTGTCCTATCTGAACATCACCGTTCCTCAATGGAAAATGAAACTACAAGACAATAATGTATTAATAAGTATTGATTTTAGATGAATCACTTTTTTTGATGGAAGTTAACGTAAACAAACAAACTTCTAGTGTTAAGGGTGAGGAAGGAAAACCAACAAGTGACTCACAGAAGTAGCAAAAAATAATGCATTAAAAAAATTAATTTCTGGCAGAATGTGTCAATTGGTAAGTTTATCTGAACGATTAATTTACATACATTTTTTTTATCATTTATCTAATAATACGTAGTAAATTCTACTTTCAATATTTTATCGGTTGGAATAAATTTTTTTAAAGATTGTGATGGATGAATATGTTTTGATTTTTTTTTTTTTTTTTTTTTTTTTTTAACTAAGTGTCTGTAAGGCTTTAGGATGCAACATGACGTTGCACGACAATAGCTAGAAGAATTAAATAGATAGGAAAGAATTTTTTGTCGGCGCAGTAGATCAAGAATTGGGTGACTATTTTCTCACTTAAAACTTGTTATTTGAAAATACAAAAATTTTTTATCATTTTAATCAAAGATTTTCTTTTAATAATAATTTGCGCGCACTCAAGGGTTTTGATGCCTTTAATATAGCAGAAAAAAACAGAGTAAGCATAAGTGAATGCGGAGGGGATTAAAAAGGAAGTGTCGGTGTACATTGTCCTTAGTCCAGCCGCAATGTCAAAAAAAGGATGATATTGGGGGGGGGGGGTTATTACTCATTAGGAGTCATCAAAAAAACGCACCCAAAAATCTTCATCCATGGTGGTGGGGAAAAGGATTTTATTTGAATAAAAAAGTTAACTGATTCCTCATTAAATTCAAGGTGCCGGCTGAAGCTCCAGCACGAATCTTCAAAAAATCAATATTTAGACTACTTATGATCCCCCAACTTAATATTGTCTCTCTGAACGGTTCATCAAATTTTTGCACTTACTACCATAGCAAGTGCCCCGTGGCTTAGTGGTTAGTGTGTCGGATTGCTGGGCGAATGAGCCTGTGTTCGAATCCAGCTCATAGCCACTTTCTTTTCCGGGGTACTGCCCCTTGCGAGGAGCTGACAAAACCTCCAAGAGTAAAATTTGTCTCGAAAAAGTGCATCTCATGTAGCCGTTCTGCAGTAGTATGCAGAGCGGTTAAACTGAATCAAGTTCATTTAGATCAGAAACGAGTGTCCCACAAGGTTGTGTTTTAAGTCCATTAATGTTCGCTTTGTTAATTAATGGCATGGAGAACCATTTACCAGGAAGAGTTTCTATTGGAGATATATATGTAAAACTTCTGTTATGATAATGAAGCCTATGGATTCCAAAAGAATTTTACTTGTCTCTCTTCGTTGTGGCTATACCCCTGTCAAAAAATGGCAAGAACTTGCCATTTGTGCCCATTGATGGGTACAAGTAATGTTGCAAAGTGGCAAAGTATTTTGTATAACTGCATTGCAATGGTAGACGGACGAATGCATCAGATGCATCTTGATAGAGCGAGGGGGTCATCTTCCAGGGCTGTTTATCGGAATTTATATTTGAGTTTTTGCAAAAACAATTACTTAAGAAGAGACCTTTCAGTCTTAGGTATGAGTCTTGTTCTTATATTTAAAATCAGAACGGAAATTTTTCAACTTAATTTCAGACCGTATCGAACAGATATTAATCATATTTGCTCACTGCGCAATTTAAACTTCAGGCACTTCTTTGTCTCACTGGCGCGGGAACATTTTGTACTGTGCCTGTGGATTCAAATTTTTCCACTAGACGCTCAATTGTTGACCTGCTAGGACGATTATGACGACCATAAATTGGACGTAGCGCTCTTAACGTTGAGGCCACTGACTCCGAATTTCGGTAGTAAATTTTAGTAATTTCGACTCATTGTTGACTCGTATATCTATTCATCATGAAATGGCAAACCTTACTAAAGAAAAATGTCAAAAGAGCGGCAAGAAATATGGCGTCGTTTGCTATCCCTGTCGCTCTTCTTTTGTAGAGTCTCTATTGAAAAACCCGAAATATATAGTCCGGTCAAATTAGACCAAAAAATAGGGGTGAGGTTACATAAATTCACACCCAGCTGAAAATTGGTAGGATTGTTAACAACACCATCATAAATAAAATCTAAAAATTCCTCATCGATCCGACACCTGCAAAAAAATTTGTCGGGGTCAAAGGGGTTTTTCGCGATTTTGAGGAAAACGGTAAGTTTTATCATAAAATATGCTGAGACAAAATTGTAGATCAGATAATTATCTATAAGAAATGTTGGTATACCTTTTTTCTAAGATTCACCGTTTTCGAGATATAGCGATTCAAAAAGTTGAAAGAGTTGTAATTGTCATTATATGCACTGCACATGCATATGCACACGTTTCCACGCCACCTTTGAGTTAGTGTACTTAGCGCGTTGTTTTTAATGTAGTTTCCCCGGTAGGCCTATTCCACGGATCTGTTCTGATTCTGTTTAATTTGAAACTTTTGAATATTTAAGATATTTGCAAGGGTTGAAAATGATTCAACAGACTGCAAACGAATAAAAACAGTATTTTGTGAAAGCGAGCCTTTAATCATGTTGGCCACTAAAAAGACGGCGACAGCACGGTCGCCATTTCTTTCAGATCCTTCCCCGTCCAGTGTGAAAGCTTCAATTGTTTTTATTAGTTTATCTACTATCCCCATCAACAACTCACGGATAAAAAACGTAACAAGAAGAAGAAGGAGAAGAGTAAGCAGAAGAGAATTACGAATCAGATGGATAAATTTTTACTTGCGATTATAGGTACTATAATGTAAGTTATGCATTCGTGCAGATTAAAAATTTTAACATAGCAATCAAACATGACATTACGACGATAGCGAAATATATTTGAGTTACTGGCAAAATTCTGTCCGTCTGTACGAATGTATTTTGGACTGTAGCCTAAACGGTTGGGCCAAAGGTTATTTTGACATTCAACAGAGGAGTTTTTTTCAATTTTTAGCTCGAAAATTAACGGTATCTGTCATATAACCGTTATGTAAAAGCTTATTTTTCTCGAAAACGGCTCCAAGAATTTTTACAAAAAAAAAATATGTGTACTACTGTGGATAAGCATTATATTTTGGTGAAAAAAATTTAATATGATTGGCTAAAAACGGTACCTCCCATAGGACCGGTTTTTTTTTCTTCGACTTTCTCGAAAACTTGTGATCACTATCAAAATAGACACTCAAGAAGATGTAGGTAGCCTAAGTAATTTCGCATTAATTTTTTTCGAAAACTTTTTTTTGTACTTTTAATAATTATTTTAATGTTTTTTTGTAAAATCAATACTCTGAAAACGGGTAAATGAATTTTTTTTTTAATTTTGTTTTTTAATGTATGTTATTTTTGTGCGTTAGCTTGTATTCTTATTTTTTTTTTATTTATAAAAAAAAGCTTTTATTCAAAAACCGTTACTACGATTTTGAAAAAAAAATCACACTTTTTAAGGTTTCTTAAAGAAACAAAATGGTGTTTATATTATTTCACTCGATAAAATTTTACGTATTTTAATCGAACAATCAAGTCAGAAAAATCGAATTAATTTTTTGATGTTAAATTTAATTTTCGTAAATTTTATTATACAATGTGACATATAAGCAAGTCCAGTCGTGCTATATTTTTTTTTTTTTATTACATTTTTGTCTCAGAATATTTTATGAAAAAACTTACCGTTTTGCTCAAAATCGCGAAAAACCCGTTTTTGTGACCCCGCGTAATTTTTTTCCAGGTGTCGGACCGATGAGGACTTTTTAGATTTCATTTATGATGGTGTTGTGAACAATTGTACTAATTTTTTGCTGGGTGTGAATTTATGTAACCTCACCCCTATTTTTTGTTCTAATTTGACAGGACTACTGTATATCTTTTCGTATGCATCAAGTAAAAAGCTGTTATTTTAATTTTAAAAACAAACACTTCATTTTTATTTATGTGTATAGATTTGTGAAAGTTACACATATTGTATTTGTATTTATTAAACAAAGACTTCCATTCTACCGTTTGGCTCACATTAAGCAAATTCAAAACAAAAGTGATTTTATTGCATTAAAAATAAAATTATTGGGCTGATAATGATGAATAATGCGGTAAGGAATGATGACGATTGATGACGACTGATACTTTAAATAATCGTGAAGTTGATAAAATATGCATTAGGCCTACGCAATTCCCATGATGAAGCATCTTCCTTACTAAGCTTCAATATTAAGTAAAAAATAAGAAAAAATTATATACATTTCCATCTTTGAAGCTGATAGTATAAAGACATATAAGTTGTTTGTCGGCATAGACGTCATTTTTAAAAACGTCAATATGACTATTCAAATTACTTTAAAACTCAGTTCACTTTCACTTGATTTACTGTTTATTTCATTACAAAAAATTGAGATTTGAATCAAACATCACATTACGATCATAGAGAAACCTAAAACAGTCATTGACAAAAAATGTCCGTCTGGCTGTCGGTCCGGGTGTTTATCGAGCTACAGCCTTCAAATGTGGTATGTGTGTATCTCTTTTGCATTCCTCAGAGGGGAAATTGAAATTTTATTTTTAGGCCTAAAAATAACGGTACCTGCCATATAACGGTTAAGAAAAAGCTTATATTTTGAAAACGGTTTCAACCATTTTGATGAATTTTTTTGAGAATATTTTTGTTGGTACTAGTTATCATTTAATTAGAACCAAATTTAGCGGAAAAGTCTACATATTAACGGTACCTTTCATATAACAGTTTTTTTAATTTTCGACTTTCGGGGTAACGGTTTAGTGAATTTCAAAAAAAAGTTGTATATTTGAAAAGATCTAGGTAGCCAAATTAATTCTGCATACCAACATTTTGAATAATTATTTTTTTCTAGGTTTAATTAATTTTAGAATTTTATTTTTGGAAATTCATTATTTTCAAAACTTATAAAAAAAAATATTTTAAGCTTTAAAATCAGGTGTAAATTAATAAACTCTAAAAAGCTGCATACCAAAAGATAATTTTTTTTTTCAAAAAACTAAAAAAACAGGATTTTATCAAAACCGATTCTTTTTCAAAACACTTTTTTTTCTTAAATTCTTTGTTATTTAAGGCGTATGATTGCATCCTTTTTTTTTTTTTGCTAAAAACCGTTAAGTTTTATGGTTTTGATACTTTTTATAAGTTCAAACTGTGTTATTATGAACGTAAATGTTACTTATTTCTGCCAAAAATCCTGCTTTCCAATGTAATTAAGCACATAAGAGCAAGTACGTGCGACCCAGTAATGCCCATTTTTACTTTCGATTAAAGGGGCTATAAGGCAAGTTTAGGATGCGTGAATATACAAAAATTGAGATAACAATTAAAAATGACATTACAATTATAGAGAAGAATAGTCTATTAACGGTACCTTTTATGTGACGGTTTTTTTTTAATTTTTGGCTTTCTCGGTAACGGAACTTTGGATTTCTGTCAAATTTTATATTTGATAAGATCTAGTTAGCCAAACAAAATTTTGAATAAAGAGATAAGAAATATTAATTTATAAACAAGAAATGAAGATCCTACCCGCACTAGCACCAAGAACTCAAAGAAGCTGGAGTATTAATTTGGAGATTCATTTTGTCACTTAGAGATATTAGAGTGTAAAAGATTCAATTTAAATGATTTAAAACATATGTAAACTGACTTAATTACTTGTTACACTGCGATATATTCAATTAAGTTCCTCCGAAATATGTATGTTCATATTTTCTGTTCTTTTAACTCCGGTGGAAGCATATTTCAAAGGCGAGCCGCAATAACGAAAACACGTGTACATATATTAATTAACTCTAAGAAGAAGAAGAAGAACAGCTAGGCCGATTTTGCTCAATTTTTTTTTTCAGTTGTCTGCAATTACCAGGAGAAGGTTTTTACGAATGAACATTTTGGGATTCCCCTCCGGAAAAGTCGAGAAATTGGAAACATCGAAAATTACTTTTTTTAAGGAATTTTGTGTGCAATTGTTCTAATAATTGTGAAAAGACGTTTTGTGTGCATTTTAATAAGTTTGCGTATAAAAAGTGAAGTAATCCAATTGCGTTGCGGGCATTCATTGCGAAGCATTTATTCTGTAAGTTTTATTTTTTTTTATTTTATTTTGAATAGGATTAGTCAAAAACGAATTTTGTCCCTCAAGAAACTGATGAACAATGTGATTCAAGCGACGATCATTCAAAGGAGAGGGAGTCCTTATCCCACGAATTCCGATTATTCCAACTGATCTTCCATTCCTATTCAAGCGGACTCAGTTTCCCGTTCGATTGGCCTTCGCGATGACAATCAATTAATCGCAAGGCCCTAATTTTTGGAAGTCTGTGGGATTAATCTCGAATTTCCCCGCACGATGAGCTGTAACGTTGCTTGTACGCGTGTTGCCAAACCGGCTTCGTTATTTGCTTTTGCGCGGGAAAACAAATCGAAAAACATTGTTTATCATACCGCTCTCTACTGATTTCGATTCCATTCAAATAAATCACATTAAAATTTGAACTATCTGTGTTTTATTATCACTCTGGAGTTTATCTGAAGGTGTTAAATTGGGCGAGACAAAATTCGCCGGGTCTGCTAATTCTTAATAAGTAAGCTTGAGAACGGAATTATATAAATTAGAGTACTCCCTACTCCTATCTCATATTTTTTGTCTAGGATCCCTAAATTATGAACATATTTTAAGTTTTTTCACCGATGATGATGATGAAGCCTTTCAGACCAATCCTAAAGCCTATAATTTATTTTAGTTACTTGAGTATTTCTTTTGTTGTAAATATATTGCGGGAATTTTCGGTCATCGATGACAAAAATTAAAAATGAATTTCAAAAAAACAATAATTTCATTGATTTGCATTCAGATTTTATTTGTGCACTGTGGCGTATGACTAACATTTTTTAAGTGCGAACTTTAAATTTCTTCATTTCGTTTCTTAAAAAAAATGAATCACAAGCTGAAAAACGTAGCGATAACTATTTATATGTTTTTATAATGTAGGTAATAAATAAAGATATGTCATTCAAAAAGGAAAAAATCAAATACACAAAGAGAGTTTTTCAATAGTTAGTTAATTTTTCAAATGACACTCCCAAACATTTTTCATTTTTACCCAAATAGTTTAAAATTTTCGACTAATCACTTTAATTATGGCACTAAAAATCAGTTATTAATCAAACATACAATTTCAAAAGTTATTTCTAATATTTTTAATGATCTTGTCAAAAATGTTTCAAAAAAAAAACAAATGCATTTGCATTTAAATTAAAATTCAAATTCACCTTAACCGATTGTTATACCTAATCAATCTTGCACGCACCTTCGGATGCCGGAAATACCACCATTTTTAACAAATTCTCTTTTGACACCTAAGGTGATTTAATTTCCATGAAATTAAAAACTTAAGTTTACAAAATCTCATTGTTTTATTCCAAAACTAATCTGCATACAAAATTACAAAACCTCTTCGTTTTTTCCGAAAAAAAACTTCTGTATGACTGAAAACCACTGAAATTTAATTTGTACATTGCCTCAGAGGCACTCATTTCTCACGCAGACAAGAATTACTACAGATAAAGAAACCTCATAAACAGTATTTTTTAATACTTGCCGCCACCGCCACCAGGGCGCTACAAAAAGCCACATCTTTTCGCAATTGATCCGCGCGATCTGTCTGTCAGTCAATAAATCAATTTTTTTGTTTTGCGGCATTTGCCAGATCTCAAGACCGCATCAGACATCTCTTCATTCCTCATAGAGATAGTGTGACTATATGTCAATTGCTGCGAGCGGTGCTTGGCGTGCTGTTGTGTTCACACTTTATACATCGTTACTATGCGTCGGTTCGTAACTATGCTGCCTGCGTCGCGTCAATTGAAAACAGCGTTAAACTCTTAAGATACTGATCTTTTGCTCTCGAAAGATATGCAATTAGAAGATGCATTCTTAAGGTTGAGCTGCAGTTCGCTGCCAGCCATTGACAGCTTTTCTCTATGCCCATGGTGTTGTAGGTCAGCGAGCGACTTGCATCAATTACAATACCAAGTGGACCACCATCATTAGAGTTGGATTGCAGCTTGCAGTACGGCTGTCAAGTGATCAGTGGATCTGGGACAAATACGTTTTGGCATGACTATAGTGACTGGTGTGGGGGGCCATCTTGCACATTTCGATGCCCATTAAGAGATAAATTGTGAAGGAAGACCAACATTCTAGCCCGGAGGGAAGATATGCAATTATTGTTTTGTTCAAAATAATGCCGCCAGCCATTATGACGGCTGTCAATGGGCAAAACAAAGAAAAACAACGATCATGGCAGTAAATGTCAAATTGGAAAAAAGTCCAAACAACATTTATGACAGACGCTTTTAAAATGACATAAATGCGAGTTTGAAATCTAGAACTTGCACCGAGTGAACTATTATGATGGTGATCGATGACTGTGACCTAGTAAACTTAATAGCATGTAAGACGGTGACTTTGCAACATTATCAGCTTTTGTGACAGTATAATGTGTTGCAGCAAGACAGACAATACTGACTCTTTGACTTTCCAGACTAAATATTTTGCATTCCATTGGATCTCAGAATGAGTGGATCCCCGAGTGAAACCAATCGAAAATGGTTTTGCAAAACGGGAATAGCTTTAAAAATACTCATTCGAATGTATACCTTTGGACCAAAGTCAACTTTTGACGTGATAACGTCTTATAAATCGATGACAGGCCACACGTATGAAATAGCATGACTACTCATGACTATGGTTCTTTCAACCAAAATCGATCGCAAGCACCAGGCGAACATGAAAAAGAACAGGCGCAAATTCCCAAAAAAAATTAACTCAAATACAAAAAGAACTAGAGGAGAAAAAGAAATACGAAATAGGCGGAGTTTTGTTAAAGTAGAAGTAAATGATATTGGGGTGTGTGTGTGTGGATTTAATTAGAGGGTTTGTTGGTGTGAGTTAACGGGCTGTATGTTAGTGTTGCTGCTATCAATGTTTTCTTATGACGTTATCATGTAAAATTATCGTCCGTAAACCGACTTTACATACAGCTCTTTTTCTCTAAATGCAAAAACTTCTCCCTTCTGTCAGAAACAGACTTATATCATTGTCGGAGCACTAAAATTTTTGCGTCACCAATCAGAGGCATTTAAAAGCTGAAGAACAGTTCAGCCCAATGTAGAGTGATAAGCCTTTTTTTTGCATTTTCATCTTAAAGGTTATCCTTTGCAATGCGATTAAACCTATTATATTGATAACGCTATTGCACCAAACTTTACCCCATCCATATCATGCTCATGGTAAAAATGTATAAATAACTCCTCGGGTTTTTAAATAAATGCAGAATACCGCAGATCTTGGCGTCAACGGACACTAAATCTTTTACATTTGTTTGAAGTGTTAAAACTGAAAAATTAATAATAATATTTTTTTAAATTAATTACAATGAAATCCATTTTTCTTCTAATTGTTCTTATTTTTTTCATAATAAATGTTGCACAAGTTACACCAGAGTGTTGCCCACCACCCCCATATATACCATATTGCCTAGCTAGACCAACAACCTTTAACTTCAGGAGTATGTTGTGGCAAAGGACCTTGTAACGTATTTTGTTGCAATTGCGAAAATGGTTGTAGAGGAAAATAATAAAAATTCAATAAAAGCATTTATTCACAATGTTTTTGAATTCAAACAGTGTTTTTATTTGTGATTTAAGAAGACACTTCAAAGGTAAGCCATATTTGAAGACTTTTGGGCATTTAGATTTCATGCTATTTTTCCTGCACATTTTTTGGAATAAAACTGTGGGGTCGAGTATACTCCTTACTCCTTACTACAGCAATATGGATGTGGGGAATGCTGTCTTGGACGACGATTTCTTTGTAATCGAAGATCCTTTGCATTCGCCTGAACCACAACCTGGAGTCTGGAGAACAGAGAATAATTGTTAGCTTCGAAAGAGTATCACGCAATGGCGATCTGAGAATCTTGCGGTTTTACCAGATTCAATGACGAAAACTTGTCGAACGCTACAATATCGCTGAGCAGAATGGGCGAATTTCCCTGCTTGTTTCACTAAAGAAAATAAGTCAGCAGGAATCGATGGTGTATATGGTATTTAGTATTGAGATAACAATCAGTCAAGAAATTACGATCATAAAAAAACCTAAAAAAATTGTGACAAAAATGTCTGTCTTTCCGTGTGTCCGTATGGCTAAAAATAACGGCAGCTGCCATATAACCAAAGGAAAAAGTTATTTTTTCTCGAAAAAAGTAACCAAGATTTTGATGGCTATCAGTATGTCAGAAACAAGTTTACCGGTACATTTCATGTAACATTTTTTTTTTTTAATTTTCGACTTTCGATAAATTGTTTATTTAAAAAGATCTAGCTTGACAAGTTAGTTCAGCATACCAACATTTTGAATACCTTACTTTTTACTTGCGATTATAGGTACTATAATGCAAGTTATGGATTCGTGCAAAAAAAAATCTAACAATCAAACATGACATTACGATAATAGAGAAGTTTAAAAAAGTGGGTCCGGAAATTCCGTCCGTCTGTCTGTCTGTCTATACATTTAGTTTTCAAATTTTATTGCATACTTTGTTTTTCCAAGAAAACTCTGAAACCAATTAAAAAAAAATAAAGAATTTTCTAAAAAAAATATTTTTTTATTTTAATAGATCTGGCAATACTTTTTTCGGAGTTGGTCTTTTTGACAGCTGTCTCTTGATTTATGCTTGCTCAGTTTGGTTTGCGATGAATAGATTTACTCCTGAAAAAAGTTTGCAAATTTTGCAAATTTATTACCAAAATAATGGTTCGTTTCGGTGGAGCAGAGTATCGAAGAAGACCGAAATGAGTCCATCCGACATCACGCGCGGAAGGATCTTGGTTTGCAGGCTTACAAAATCCAAATCGTTCAAGAATTGAAACCGAACGACCATCAAGCGCGTCACACGTTCGGTGAATGGGCCCAAAACGAAAGGGCCTCGATCGTGCAGAATGTCCAATGTGACATGGCCCCGTCCTGCTGAAACCAGATGTCATTGGTTTCCATATCATCCAATTCAGGCCAAAATAAATTAGTAATCATTGACCTATAGCGCAAGCTGTTGACGGTGATGACCTCACCAACATTGTTCTCAAAGAAATATGGACCGTTGATGCCACCAGCCCGGGATGCATTGGACGCTCTTGGATCTCATGTGGATTGGTATCATCCCAAATTCGATAATTTCAAATTTATACACCACACTGCGAATAGTCCTCTCGATATGACGATTATGGCGACCGTACAATGGGCAATAGAACACCTATTTTGATAAAACAATTCTAACATTTACACGTGTTATTGAACGCTTTGTCCATCCATGAACATTTGTCAAAACAGACTGAATAAATGATAGAAAATTTGACAGATGTAGCTTTAACATGATGGCCTCATCAACTGTCAAATTCTGAAGTCCCTATTGGAAGACCTTTTACGTTATATGAGTATTAATAATCCATTGAGTGCGCGCTAATTATACAAAAAAAAAAAAGATTACATACTCTTAGGCTAATGCCACACGAGCTCCTTTTGCCGCGCTCCCATTTGGTCGCGTGCAATGAACAGACCAATGGAACAGCACACACGAACGCCCGCGACCAAAAAGGAGTTGGTATGGTCGCGCGAACTGCTTTCAAATGGAAGCGCGTTATTTAATTTTGCAAAGGTGAGTCTTATGCATTTTGATTGTTTTTGTTTTGTTTTAGGAAAGGAAGTTATGGTCATGATCAGCATAATATGCCGTCAAACGGTCATCTTTTGTGACTTGTCACAGCAACGAATTTTTTTGCGGGGAGGATGGACAATTAAGCGCCCGACCATTTTGGGGATCGTGAAGCATTAGTCTTAGGGTTTATGCAAATGAAAAGAACTATTAATTAGTAAAATAAAATCGAGCAATATTTGAATAGGTGGATTGATTCTGGATGGATTTCTGAACGTAGCTTAAGTAGTAGTACGCTCCTGCTCAGTTTTTCAGTTTTTCAATGATTTTTATTATATTCAACTTATAACTACTTAAATCTAGACAAAAATCTGTTTGTGCCGCCGTAACTGCCCTATCTAACTTAAGGATACCTAAAATAAACGTGAGCCGACCATAGGCGATAGCGATGTCGACCAACATTATTTATTCTGATTAAGCCACCAATACTGGTGGACCTAGTTTATGGCTTCCTTCCGATCCAAGTGGGGCACTGCCCTACTGAACCGGAGGCACTCTGCTTCACTCCCAGCGACTATATCTCGGTCGTAAAGGAGCCGCCTATCGACTGTTCTGCGGCCGACGTGGTGGATCAACGGAATCGCCGATTTATCCTGAATCAGCCCTCGACTATCTAAGTACAGGAAAACTTCGGGCGGGATAAAACCATTCGAACGTGTACTTTTGAAATATTTATCTTGAAGGTAATAAGCCCTGAAGATTTGGCCATTAGTTGAGGCCATCGCTCTTGCAATGTGTCCGCGAATGAGCTTAAATTAAAAGTTATCTATCCTGTTTGTATTGGCCCCGTTGTATACGTAGAACCTCGTTGGAATAATAGTGTTTGTACCCTGACTCGGCTGTTCTGTAAAGTCCCGAATCTTTTCCATTAGAGATGGTGCAAAGTTGAACCATACAGGGCATCTAAAAGGCAATCATCGGCCTAATGAGGGCTATGTAGCAAATCACTTTCACCCTGCTGTCAAAGCGGCTGCTATAAAACAACCGTCTTGTCAGGGCAAAAGCTCCCCTAGCCCTGGCCAATGCAGCTTCTACATGTCGGTTGAAATATAGATACTGATCCAACCAGATGTCAAGGTACTTTACCACACTTTTACTCGCCAGTGGATTTCCATGTGGCCCAGCGATCACTAGCTTGCGCCAGTGATTTCTCGTATCTCTAGAAGCCCTAGACACAGGGGTTCTAAACAGGATAGTTTCGCATTTCTGGAAGGCAATTTTCAGCTTTCAATCACCACAATATTGTTAATTTCATCGAAATCACGTTGCAAGAGAATTCTGATGACTTCAACTTTTGGACCTGTTCTATATGCAACTAAATCATCGGCATACGCAATTGCATGAGATCGCTGGTGTAAATACTAAAGAAAATCGGCGAGTTCACCGCTCCCTGTTGCAGACCGTTTTTAATATCAAACGTTGTGGTAGATGTTACATTGCCACTCTTGACAACAAACTTTCTACCATTAAGCATGTCGTAAAGCATATATAGCAATGGTTTACTTATGCCCCATCTGGTTAGCTTCAGATAAAGACCTTCCAACCATACGGTGTCGAAAGCCTTCTCCAAATCAACCAGACAGGCACCTGGAATTATATTTTTGTCCTCGGCACACTTGGATAGAGCTCTATTGATAACTTTTTCGAATACTCTGTTGATACTCGCAAGAAGACTTATCGACCCGAGATTTGCCGGATTGGAATTGTCCTTTTCCCTTTTCGGGAGAGGATTAACAACAGCTGTCTTTCAACTCACTGGATAATATGCATTATTCAGCGCGTTGTTGAACAGTGCTGTGTATATGTCTATTGCTTCCTCAGGGAGATGTCGTAGTACAACATTGGGTATACCATCGACTCCTGCTGACTTCTTTTTCTTTAATGATGCGAAGATCATTTGGAGTTCGAAATTCGAGATGAGCAGAGAACTTGGCCCATTTAGCTCGGCGATGGTGGCGTTTGCCAGATTGTCTTCATTGAACCCGGTAAAACCAAGATTCTTAGATCGCCATTGCGTGATGCTATTTCGAAGGTAAAAGTAATTCAGCAGAGCTCTGTTCTCCAGGTCGTGGTTCGGGCAAATGGAATCATTCATTTTATACACTTGCTGAAAAGCAGAACCCACTGTCTCAACGTTCTCTAATGGATCTTCGATCACAAATAAATCGTCGCGTCGTCCAAGACGGCATCCCCCAGATCTATGCTTGCGGTCCAGATGTATGTTTTCGTTGTCTGTCGTTCTCGTAAGCCTAAGACACGGAAGATCGTTTTGATTGTTTTTTCTGAATATTTTATTAGTCTCGGGAAACATACTCAAATAGCTAGAGTTAACGGCTCGAATTCTGTTATCTCAGTACGAGTCTGTACAGTACAATCTGTAATTTTGTGGGCAAAAAGAAATTACCCTATCGGAAGATGCTCTTATTTTTGCAAATGGCCGCCAATGTCAAATCTGTTTTGACATTTGTGGACTAGACTGATGCAGAATACAAGTGAATAAGCCATGGAGCGATACATGAACCGACATGAACCAATATTCTGAAGGCGGCGTTCCCGGGTCGCCTCATCTCTCGTTTTGGCGATTTGCACTGGCCCGCAAGATCGCCCGATTTAACCGTTTGTGGGGTTTTTTGAAGTCCCATGTTTACATGAACAAGCCCGAGACACTGGAAGCACTTAAGGACAATATTCCACACGAGTGCGAGAAGCTGTCGTCCGAAGTTCTCGTCGAAGTGATGAAAAATGCCATAAAACGAGCCCATATCAGTTGTGACGGGGCCCATTTGGCCGATATCATCTTCTCGACATGCCCAATATAATTCTTAAGGTTCAAATAAACATATAATCAACAAACAGAATCGATTTTTTTCATTCAGAAAAAAGAGAGCCAAACAACATCGGATGGATGACTTCGTTTGGCCCACTCTGTATATAAATAAGACTAGCTGATCCTTTAGGTCAAAAGTTTTCCAAAGGCTTTCTTCTCATTGATATCTAGAGGTAATAAAAAAGCCTAAGTTACTTTTTAGAACATTAGTTACTTGTCAGTGAAAGTCCTGTCAAAATCAGTGCAGCTTTAGGAGATTAGGCAGAACAATTTTTTTTTTTTTAAATGGTTTAGTGTGTATTTTGTTTTGGTTTTGTTTTAACCCACACATAAATAAAAACGTAAGATCTGAGCGAAAGCAATTTTGCGTTCTACTAGATCTCAGATTGAGTGGATAACCGAGCGAAACCAACGGAAAACGGACTTAGAAAATGCTATCCCGGTTAAAAATTAAAAATACTCATTTCATTTCGAATGTATAACTTTTGACTTAAGTCAATTCTTTCTCTAAATACACAAAGTCCTCAGGCACTTTCTCAAAAGCTATCTTTGAGTTCAAACGCTAAAACTTTCATGTTACCAATAACAATAATATTTGAAAACAAGTTCAGTCCAATGCGGGATTTTAAAATACATGATAAGTAACTCAATTGTTTGCTTTTTTGCATATTCATCTTCAAGGTTATCCTTTGGCTTAAGAATAAATCTAACTTAATCTATCCTTTGAAGCTCATATGATGAAAGTATAAATACCTCTATCGGTTATTAAAAAATTGCAGAATACCGCAACTTTAGGCATCGGTAAGATAGTAAACCTTCTACATTCTCCATATTTGTTTTTAGTGCCAATACTAAAATAATAATAATTTTTTTGTAACACCAGACTTTGTTACACCAGACTGTTGCGCAGCACCAAGCTATACTATGGAGCCCCAAGTATTGTGCCAAGACAATTTACCTCTAACTTCAGGATTATGTTGTGGCAAGGGACCGTGTAACGTATTTTGTTGCAATTGTGATAATGGTTGTAGAAAATAATTTTATTTTGAATAAAAAAATATATTTTTTTTTGTGTTTGACTGTCCAATAAAATTCAGGTATTTGAATTACAAAAAAATAAATTGCACGACTGGATCGCACGTATTTGCTCATATGTGCGGTCACATTGTAGAATAAAATTAAACAAAATTAAAGTGAACATCAAAGCATTTATTATTATTGATTGTTCAGATAAATTACGTTAAACTGTATTGGGTGAAATAATTTAAACGCCATTTTATTTCTTTAGGAAATGTAAAAAAGTGTGAATTTTTTTTCAAAATCGTAGGAACTTTAGCACGAAAATAACGTACATTTAAAAACAAAATTAAAAAAAAATTCACTGACCCGTTTTCAAAATATCGATTTTTCAAAAAATCACTGACCCGTTTTCAAAATTTCGAACAAAAATTAATGCGAAATTACTTGGGCTACCCACATCTTCTTGAATATCAATTTTGATAGTAATCGGATCACCAATTTTCGAGAAAGTCGAAGAAAAAAACCGGTCCTATGAGAGGCACCGTTTTTAGCCCACCGTATTAATTTTGTTTTCCCCAAAATATAATGATTACCTACAGTAGTACATTGATTTTTTTTTATAAAAATTCTTGGAGCCGTTTTCGGGAAAAATAAGCTTTTACATAACGGTTATATGACAGGTACCGTTAGAGAAAAAGAATTTACAAAAAAAAAGTATTTCATAAATTGTACTCGTTGATAAATTCCTGTTTTTTTATTTTTCGATTTTTGAAAAAAAAAATTTTTTGATTTTTTTTTTATGGTTACATGGCAGGTACGGTTTTTTTTTAACATTAAAATAAAAAATTCAAAAACATCTCTAAAGAATGCCACAAGAACCGCATATACCAAATTTGAAGGTTATCACTTCAGCCGTTTAGTCAGCAGATCGTTATACATACAAACGGACAGACTAGACAGGCAGACAGGCATTTTTTGTCACTAACTTTTTAAGGCTTCTCTAACAAAAAGTTTGATTTTCTCGAAAACGGTTCCAACGATTTTGATAAAACTTTCAGGGTGCTATTTTTTACAACATAATAATTTACATAATACATAATAATACATATTTCAGTTAGAATGAAATTTTCGAAATTTGTTCTATGGGGGTACCGCCATAGGACCGTTTTTTTTTTCTTCGACATTCTCGAGAACAGCTTAACCGATTACAATCAAATATAATATTCGGGAAGATGAAGATAGCCAAACCAATTCGGCATAGAAATATTTTCGAATAACTTTTTTTTTGTATTTTTAATAATTTTTTTTAAATATTTTTTTTTTTAAATCGATATTTTAAAAACGGGCATTTGAATTTTTTTCTTAGTTTTGTTTTTAAATATAAGTAACTTTTGTGTTTAATTTTGCACTTTTATTCAAAAAAAGGTTTTAACTATAAACCGTTTGATTTAAGAACCGTTAAAAAAATACATCTTTTCACATTTTCTAAAAAAATAAAATGGCGCTTAAATTTTCCGCTGAAAACTATGTATTTTACTTACTTTTTTCAAACAATCAAAAGTCAGAAAAATCAAATAAAAACTTTGAAATTCCTTTAATATGTTTCAAATTTTATTCGAAGCTGTGACTGACATATATAAGAATACATGCGATCCAGTCGTGAAATTTATTTTTTATATTCACGAATCCTTAACTTGCTTTATAGTACCCATGATCGCGATTAAAAAAACTTTTGAATATTTAAAATCGTACAGATAATCAAAACACCATCATAAACAATCAAGTTTAAAATAAAAAGTGACATTTATTTTTATTTTTTTGGAATTATTCCTCAACAAAAACAAAAACAACTAAACAGCTTGATAAAGGTTGGTATTTACTTATCACATTTTTTCAACTATGACTGGTTCATCTGTAATGTCTTAAAAATTTTGGGCCGCGAAGCATGTATGTATGTAGTACATTTCAAATGGAACCATTTGGAGAACATATCACTACTAATGTTTTTTAAATCGTTTTCCAAAGCACTCAACACTAAAGGCTCCACGCAACGAAAGAATGGTATTTTTTTCGGTTTCTTACTATGTTTTTTATTTTCTGGTATCGGGATCCAGCCAGTTTCTGATCTTCCAATACCCAATCAATCTGAGCGCCAATTGAGAATGAAGTTTAAAAAGCCATAGTATTACATCTTTCCTGGAGCCATCTTTCAATGGTGTTTATCGCTTTTCCTGCAAAACAGTTTTTTGCACTGGCTTCAGAGGAACCCCAGATTTTTCCATTTTTCTTAATAGTATTATAAAGACGGATCAATCGATAGACAGTCAGAATTATTGTTTTGTTTTGCTAACGTCTAAGCATTTCAATTATATTCAATTTATTAAATAAAAATGTGTAGCAAGACTTATGGCAAATTTCACAGTCGGGGCTTAAACCATAGTTTTACTTAACCTGAACGAGAGTTTAAACACCAAATTAAATGATTGCGTTCAAAATTCAAAATGACTGCGTTTCTGCGTTCAATGGCGTTAATCGAAATCTTCAGCAAAAGAGTTAAACTCTACTTTCAGTTTAAACAAGCACTGTGAAACCGAAACCAGAGTTTAAACTCCTACTATGAAACTGCGGGTTAGACTTGTATAGAAAAATTGAAAGAAGAACGCAGTAAGTGTTCTTTTATATTTTCCAAAAAAATGGTACAAAAAAGAACTCATTTTAAAGTCAATTATATCTCTTTATTTTTTAATTAAAAACATATCAATTTTCGATTGCACATGAACAGTTTTGGTTTTTGTTTTATTATAAAAATCTTCCAATTTCGATTTCGGCATTGTCATCTGATGAATCCGATTCCTCAGATGAAATAATATTCAAAATTGTTTCGTCCGAAGGAAGTTCCATGGTAACAACATTTGCATCCACTGCAACATAATCGTCAAATGTAACCGGATAATCATCACTTGGTAAGACTCTGTTAAAGTTGCTGTTGTTCTCGTTTCTTAGTGATCTTATCGTTGCCAATGGTACTGAGTCTTCATCGGACCAATTATCAAAAGTACCGAACCCAGCTTTTTTTAAAACAATTACGAATTGTACTTGTTTTAACATCGAAGCACCAAGCCTTATAAACATCTTTAATGGCATCCAAAAGATTGGATTTGTATTCTCGTCCCTGATCCATAGCTTCAAGAACTCTCTCTAAGAAACGGTGACGATAGTACACTTTTAAATTTTGAATAACGCCTTGGTCCATTGATTGGAGTATTGATGTGTTATTCGGTGAGAAAAAATTCCACTTTATTGCCTTTAAATAAATCTGAACCATGGGTGGACGCGCCTGATAGTTATCAAGAAAAAATAAAACTTTCCGTGCCTGACCCACAAATTTTTGATCTTCTTTGATTATCCATTTTTGGAAAAGCTCACCGGTCTTCCAAGAGTTTTTATTATTAAAATAATCAACTGGCAAGGACTGGATTCTTTTAAAACAACGAGGCTTTGCACTTTTCCCAATCACTAAAAGCTTCAGTTTTTTCGTCACCTGCCATATTTGATCCAACCATTAAAGTGATTCTCTCCTTGCTTTTCTTTCCTCCGTGAAACTTTTCGTTTTTAAAAGCCAATGTTTTTTAGGAAGACATTTAAAAAAAAGACCCGTTTCATCCACGTTAAAAACATTGTCAGGGCTGTATCCATCCAGTAAATTTGGAAGCGTATTTTTAATCCAATTTTGACACACTTCATTATCTACGTGAGCTCCTTCCCCACATAAAGTTAATTAAAATTAAATTAAATTAAAAAAACATTAATTTAAATTAATTAAAAAAAAATTAATTAAAAACATTAATTTTTTTTATCAAAAACAAAACGTTTTCTAGAACATAATTTACCAGCTTACCGTAATTTAAATTTATCTAGCCATCCAGTACTGCTTTTAAAATTATGCTGCCCCAAAGATTCCGAAAAATATTAAGCTTTTTGTTTGATAACAGGGCCCGAGATTGGTAAATTTCTTTTCCTGTTTATCTGCACTCATTTTAGCATTGCTTTATCCACATCACCGTATTTTGTTTTTCTTAGTTTTTTTTGGCTTCTGTTTGAACTTGCATCGGCAAACTTTAAAATTTTGAACACATTCTTTAAAATTGTAGACAATGTACTGCACGATATTCCGAATTTTCCTGCAACATCTTTTTTCTTTTCTCCCCTTTTAACTTTTTCAGTAATCAATAATTTCTCTGTTAGTGAAATAGCCTTGTGCTTCGACATTTTTATTAAACGATTCTCAAACTTAAAATGCAAATCAAACGACGATTGACCTGTTAATATTAATGTTAATAAAACATCGATAGTTTAATCAATTAATCGATTATTTTGAACTATCGGGACTATCGATATGTTTCTTAGACTATCGATAGTCCCGATAGTTCATGAAGTTGTTAGACTCTTCTTAAACCTTGCGACTAGAGCACAGCACTGCGACTTTCGTTGATTCTCTTTTGTTACTCCTCCTTGTCGCAGAGATACTTTTAAAGATTTAAACGTAGCGATTGTGTTTGCAACTCTTCACTATTTCATTTCTTGAATTCCTTTTCATTTCAAGTTTCCAGAGTGAACATTTTCAGCTGCTGTACTGTTCCTGCGTGCTACCTGCTACAAAAAACATCACATTACTCGGTCATGGTAAACAAGCAATGAAAGGGATTGACAAAAATTAATGATTTCCCGAATGAGCTACTCGTGCTATTCTGTCTACCCCGGCCACCACATACGTCTCTACTAAAAACTGAAGCAAAGTAACGAATCGCAAGCAAAATTCGCAAGGTTTAAAAACAGTTTTAGTAACAAAAAAAAAACTGTAGAATTGGGTTTTCACCTCATAATCGTCCTTGAATGAAACTAATTATATTTAAATGAAGTTCAGTTCGTAGTTGAATGTACTCAATGCCATAAACACACTTTTTGGCGTTGACATTTTACTGGTTGAGTACATTGCAGAAACGTCATATAGTAACAAATCGAATAGAATTTTGTATTGGATTTAAAATTTCAGATATCCAAATTCCGTTTTTTTTGTGCACGGAAACACCTATAGTAGTTTACCTTCAAAATTCGAAACAAAAAGAAAGTCATTCAGCTGTTCCTCACATGTTTCATAAATAAATTTTAGAATCTCTTTGGATTTGTTCCTGGTTTCTGTATATCTGTATGTGATGCTATCGGCTGTGTCTCAGCTATATTTTAAAATGCTACATAATTACATCAACAAAAAGCTATCTAATCCAAATAATAAATACAAATGTAATCGCACCCATGGTCAACGATTTTTAGTAAAGGAACGCATCACTGTTGTTCCATTTTTTTTTGAAAAAATATCAAAAAAAAAATATTTTTTCTTCAGAAAACTCATTTTGTTTGTTATTAATAAAACTATCGATTGTGTATCGATTAATCGATAGTTTTTTTAAACAATCGATGTTTTTTTTTTTAAACAATCGATATTATCGGAAAGTTCAACAATCAATGTTTTATTAACACTAGTTAATATGCGTTAAATGTCTACTTCATATGTACACTTTTTCATGCATTCATACATACATACATACATACATTCACTTTAAGAAAATTCTTGCCAAAACGGGGAGTTCCCTTTTAAAATTAGGAATAAAAATCGTAGTAAGCTTTGTTTTCAAATTTGAAAAATTTCGTTATATAGAAACAACTTTTGCATTCGGGACAAAAAATTAGTTCGTTATAGAGAGAATTTCACTATAGATAATTTCGTTATAATGAAGCTAATTCGTATGGGATATTTTGTAAGGGGAAGGAGAATAAAATGAAGTTCGCTATAGAGAGAATTACGTTATAAAGAAGTTTGACTGTATAAGCTATAGGATCCTCATTAATTTTACACGCCAATAATAATAACCACAATCAAAAGAAAAAGTCAACAGTGCCTTGTCGACGACTTGAGACGAATGCTGCCGATTTCTGTTTTGCATTTATTTTAAAAACCATTGACTTTTTTACACTTTTATTCCATTACAATGATAAGGATGGCGTTTAATTTTTGCCAAAAGAAAAACCTTCAAGGTGGAAATAAAAAAAAAAAAAAATAATTTGCTTATCAACATTTTAAGACTCCGGACTATATTTAAATCTATTTTAGCGTTTTGTGGCAATTAAATGTTACTTATTGGTAATACGGACGTTATAAAATCAAAGTGTGCAAACAATAAGATTCGGTAAAGCAGCTTATCCTAGGAATTCAATTCTAAAAGAGAAAAAACAATTTTGAAAATGTTGTCTTCTGTCTGTTTGTTCAGCCTATTCTGCAACAGATGGCGTATTGTAACTTTTGATTATAAGCTACGTTCACAAACCCTAAGTTTAAGGAGGATCTTAATTTAAAAAAAATCAGAATCATTTTAGTTTTCAAGTAATTCTCAAGGATGTATAACTTTTTTTTTAACGTTCTTAAAATACTTCTTTTAAACAGTAGAGTTATATGTTTTGTACTACAAACTGCCACAAAATTCCAACAAAAATTCATTAAGATCGTTGGAACCGTTTTCTCGAAAAATAAGAATTTCCTTAACTGTTATATGGCAAGTAAAAATTAAATTTATTGTCGCGACAGCTCCTTAAGGAGCCAAGGCCTAGTGACTTATACTCTCAACCATTCCTGTGTGGGTGTTGTTAATCTGCAAGAATGGAAGGGACCTACAGTTTACCGCCGAGCCCGAACGGCTACATGAGATGCACTTTTTCGAGACAAATTTTACTCTTGGAAGTTTTGTCAGTTCCTCGCAAGAGGCAGTACCCCGGAAAAGAAGATGGCTATAGCTGGATTCGAACCCAGGCTAATTCGCTTAGCAGTCCAACACACTAACCACTAAGCCACGGGGTACTATTATGTAAGGTATTAGCCCAAAAAATTAAATTTCAAAAACCCCTCCGAGGAATGCCAAAAGAACCAACCATATCAAATTTGAATATATTCACTTTAGCTGTTTGGATAGCAGATATTAATTCATACAGATAAACAGAAAAACAAGCGTTTTTTGTCACAAATTTTTGTAGGCTTCCCTATGACCGTAATGTCATGTTTGATTGTTATCTCAATTTTATTTTATATTCCCAAATTCTGAACATGCCCATATAGTACTTACATACAGGGTGTACCGAAACTCAATGTCAGATAGAGTATGTTATTTCCGTTCGATAAACCAATAAGTGACATTAAATCACTGGAGAAGACTTCAAGACAAATCAAGGTTTTAAAACAGCTGATAAGTCATTCCATTATTTTTGTTCCCATTTTTTGATCTTGTCATCATAGGTTATCCTTGGGCTTGCGATTATACCGCGCTTACATTGATAAGGCCAATGCCACAAATTAAAGCTTTCACTTTCATCTTCATATCAAAAAAGTATAAATAAGTCATGGATTTCTTAAATAATGTCTGCAGAATTTCGCAACTTTTCACGGGGATAAGACAAATCTTACTACACGGAAATAATTTTAAATTCCCTACTTTTACAATGAAATCATTCATTTTTCTTCTGATCGGCATAGTTGTTTTTCTAATCAATGTTCCACAAGTTACACCAGAATGTTGCGCTCCCAGATTAACAGGAGTCGCATCGTGCTACGACAATAAACCGATAGGTTCTGGAACATGTTGCGGCAGAGGGCCTTGTAATGTGTTTTGTTGCAATTGTGAGAATGGCTGCAGAGGGTATTAATTATCGCTTAAATAAAAAATATAAATTCAAAATCTTTTGAATTTTTGAAAAGTGTGTTTTTTTTGTAATTGCGAAATGCATTTTTTATGTTGAAACTATTGGCCAATCTTCTTTATTCATCGTACAATAATTTTCTGGATTTGAATGTACATATTCCTATAAGAATGGGGAAATATGAATCTATTTCATTTTAAAAGATAGATTTGTTAACATATGTAGTTTCATCCGTTAACGATAGGTGGAGCTACTTTATGAATTTAAATGATATTATTTCAAGTTATAGACATAGTACAATAAATTTCCAATAGGTGGTGAACTTGTCGTACTTGAACACTGAGGAAGTGAGATGTGTGAAAGCGACAGAAACAAATAGAGTGATAGTGATGCCACTGCTAGTTTGTAGTTTGAAAATAAAATTGATATTTTTTCGAATATTTCGAAGAAATAAAATAGCTTTCATGTTTTTTTCTGAAAATTATATAAACATTCAGCTAAATTTAATTCGTTTTCTAGGTTTCTTAAAAGTTTAAAAAAATGGAGAGGTGGAAAGAGAGCCTAAAACTAAAGGAAATACCGACAATTAAAACCTGGAATTCGCTGATAATTGGCTTCCAAATAATGACCCTAAATCGTGCCCGGGTCCAACTCAGGATCAGAAGATTTGGTTGCAGGTGATGATGTAGAATCATCAGAAAATTATGACAAAAAGATGCAGGACTAAGCTGAAAAAATACCAGCTTCTTACACTGGACTAAGTTTTCTTCTGAGGAGGTTATATAATTTATCGTTTTTGAAACCAATATGTACCCTCTACAGCAACAAATTAATCGATTTCCAATAACTTATGGTTCTAGAAAAAAGAATTTAGTCCCTACAACCGGCCCAGAAATAAACAAAAAAATTCTTTGGACTTTTCCTATAGATGGGCCTTGTGAATTATGATATTTAATCGCAACAAACCGCTGAAAAAGAGTTTGGTTGATAAGTCATTTCATTGTTTCTCATAGTTTTCTGGTCCTATCATTTAAGGTTATTAAACATTGATAATGCATGAAAATGCAACAAAATCCATCACTTTCATCTTTTTTGCAAAAGGGTATTACGCAGCTTTTCACGGGTATAAGACACAAGACTTACTGAAATAATTTATTAGTACTACAATAAAATTATATTTTTATTTTGATCGGATTAATTGTTTTAATAATTAATGATCTACAAGTTACACCAAATTGTTGCCAGCCCAGTTTAACCCAACGTGCAAAGACTATCAACCCATACCTTCAGGACTATATTGCGGCAAAGAGATAATAATAAAAATATATTTTGAAAATTTTAATTTGTTTTTGTGTTTTCTTTACTTAGATATATTTGTATCTTATATATAAAAATCTTGTGTTTGTGGTCGTACTCCTCCAAAACGGTTTGACCAATTTTTTATGAAATTTCGTGTATATGTTTGGTAGATATGAGAATAGGTCATAAAATATATTTCATGCCGCTAGGTGGTCGTGGAGAACATTTCTTTCTTTCTTTCTTTCTTTTTTTATTTCTTGACGAATTTTTTGTTGGATATTTTTTTAAGATTTGGCATACAAAAATACTTGTAACCACTTCTACCTCCAACGCACATTTTTTCATCGCGATTTTAGTATTTGTGTATGAACAATATAACTATGAGGCAAGTTATGGATTCGTGCAAAAAATAAAAATTCTAATAATCAAACATGACATTACGATGATAGAGAAGTCAAAAAAGTGAGTCCGGAAATTCCACCTCTTTGTCTGTCTGTCTGTACGCACCTCTACAGCCTAAACAGATGGTCCGATCTGTTTCAAACTTCGTAGTATCTCGGGAAGTGTTTTTCATTTTTGCTCTAGGTTTAAAAATAACGGTTTTCAAAGACGGCTCTAACGATTTTGATAAGACTTTCAGATGCTACTTTTTACAACAATACATCTTTCAGTTAGAATGATTTGTTCCGAATTTGTTCTCTAACGGTGCCTCCCTTATAACCGGTTTTTTCAAATGCGGTTTTATCGTAAACCATTATTCCGATTTCTATAAAATTTTGCACACATGAAGTCATTTATAATTTCAATTAATGTTGCATTTCAAAAACTTCAAAAACTTTTTTTTAATTTTTTTTTTAATTTCTAGAAAAAAATGGGTTTCCAAATATTTTGAAAACGGGTTGATTGGGTTTTTTTTTAATAATTTTCCTAGATGAAAATAATGAACATACTAAAAAAAATGTTAATATTTTTTCGAAAATTAAAAAAAAAACGACTTTTTAAAAAAACTGGTCGATCGATTTTCAATATATTTTTTTCCTCGATAGACATTTAGTTTTGAAATTTTATTGCATACTTAATTTTTCCGAAAAAAACTAAAAAATTAAATAATTTTCGATTTTTTTTTTTAATTATTTTAATATGAGCAAGTACGTGCGATCCAGTCGTGCAATTTATTTTTTATAAAACAAGAGTTATGAACATTTCAAGTTTTAATGACAATGCGCGATGTTATTGCCAAAAAAAAAAACCTTAAACATACTTTCGTGAAAATGGTTTAATTGTTTCTATATTTTATCGAATAACGATCGTGCTATTTTACCAATCACATCACAACAAAAATATTCAATGGAAATAATTTATATTGCAGAACCACGTGTGCCGGGTCAGCTAGTCTATTATATAAAAATCTATTATCACGGTGTTTGTGGTCGTACACCTCCGAAACGGCTCGACCGATTTTTATGAATTTTTGTACGTACATACATATTATTGGTAAGTATAAGAATAGGTCGTAAAGCATATTTTATACCGATAGGTGGTTATGGTGTCCATAAGCAGACATTTTGGTTTTGTATTTCTTGACTATTTTTTTTTATTTTTTTAGATTTGGTATCAAAACACTAAATTTTCACTACCCTACCACCAACACCGATTTCTGAATCCCGATTTTAGTATTTTAGTATAAATAATACACAAATAAAATAACTAGTTCGTTTGTAAACAGAACGAAATTATTTACACATGTTGTTGATTGACAGATTTATTACTAAACCTAGCCTAAAAAATTGTGACTTATTTTATTGACAAAAAAGTTTTACATACATATGTACACATTCGTGCTTTGTGATTGTGATAATGAAAGGTTGGTAAAATACTCAACAAAAAGTTCATTATCGGCATGCCGTTTCTCACCTGTCTTTGTTACAGTGAATAATGCCAGAAAGACGCAAGAGGCCATCGAAAGAATGAAGTAACAAACATACGACATATGTTGTAGAGCAGAAAGAACGGACTAGAGGATTTTCAATTGGGAAAAAATCAAATGAATGGTTTAGTGGTTTTGCCCTGTAATTTTCTTCTATTGCGAAAAAAATTGTAAATTTTAAATAAATAACCAATTTATGTATATAAAACATCGAAGCTGTTTTAAAAGAATTAATAGATGGATCACGCTCATCTTTCTATTCGAAATCAAGTGGTAAAGAAATGTATAACAATAGCTTGAAATAGGAACAATTTATATGGCAGTACAACGTTTGGCGGGTCAGCTAGTATTTATATACCATACTAGCTTATATCCTCGACTTTGTCTGCTTAGACTTCAGATTAAATGATTTATTATCTAAATCAAATCTAGTTAAAGAAAATCATTCATATTTCTCTAGAAGGAACTGTCTAGTTTTTTTGAAATAAAATAGCCTGTGTAGTAAGTAGTACAGTAAATCCTGCAATAAATTCATCTACCGAAGTTCAAAATGTGTAAAAAACAGTAAAAAACAAACTTCTGGTACAGGAACCGTGTATTTTTCAATTCAGCACCTCATCCATCTACCAACCAAATTTCATCAAAATCAATTAAGTCGTTGAGTAATTGCAGAACAAAAATCCAAAAATACATACCATCAAATATAGTATAAATAGGATTAGAAGATAACGGCTCAAGGAAATAATTAATAAAACCTGAAGTTATCAGCAGTTTTGCAAAAACCATTACCTACGGTTAACGCTTCTAATGAAAGTTACAGAAACATACAGATAAAGATTTAGATTTGTTTTGAACAAATTTTTTTTGATTTAAATACAAATACATCGCATGTAAACAATTACACTTTTAATTCAAAAACTTTATTTTTTCAGAATATATTTTTTTCCAAAGCTACCCTCTACAACCACCCTCGCAATTACAACAAAACATATTACAAGGCCCTTTGCCGCAACATAATCCTGAACCAATGGGTTCATAGTCGTCACACATTTGTCGACGGCTACTTAAATAGGGCTGGCAACACTCTGATTTAACTTCTGGAACATTGATTATGAAAACAACTAATCCGATCAGAAGGAAAATTAACAATTTCATTGTAAAACTGATAAATTGTTTTTGTAAGTCTTGTGTATTAATTTAAAAGACCAGAGACTTATTTATACCCTTTTGCCATGAAGATGAAAATGTTAGCCTTTTATTTGTTGCATTATTATTATTATAAATGAAAATGGTATAATCGCAAATCCAAGGATAACCTATGATGTTAAGATCAAAATGGGGAAAACAATAGAATGCCTTATCAACTGTGTTTAAAGCTTTAATTTAATGTAAGAATTCTTAAAAACACAGACAAAAATTGAAAAATTACTTTGGCGACTTAGAATATCAAATATAATAATTGTGGTCGAAGAAAAAATAACGGTCCTGAAGTAGGTACTGTTTTAGCCCATCATTTAAATTATTACAATTTAAAAATTTACAATAGTACCTGAAAGGAAATAACGACGATTTTTCAAGCGATGACTTGGAATTCGATGATAATATTTGGCTCCAAATGGTGATCCTAACTCGTGTCTGAGTCTGATGCGAGACGTGAAAATTTGAATGCAGTTGATGATGCAGCAGAATCATCAGAAAATTATGAGGAAAAGGTGCAACACGAATCTGAGAAAATATCAGCTGCGAATAACTTCATAGACTAGACTGAGCTTTCTTCCCGCCAAAATGTTTATTCAAAAAAAGAATTGATTCCCCACAACCAGTACAGTTCAAAAAGAATTCCTAACAGTTTGGACAATCAAATTTTCTCCGAACCAATACGTGAGTTTTAATCGCACAACTCAAACTCACAAACCACTGAAGAAGAGTTCAGTTGATAAGTCATTCCATTGTTCCTTCCAGTATTGCATCTTATCATTATAGGTTATTCTACGCCTAATATTTAGCATTGATAATGCTCGTTATTGCAACAAAATCCATTATTTTCAAATTCATGGCAAAAGGGTATAAATAGGTCCTCCGTATCTTAACTTAAGGCAGAATTCCGCAGCTTTTCACGGGAATAAGACACAAGACTTACTGAAATAATTTATTAGTATTACAATGAAATTTTTATTTTTTTTTCTCATCGCATTAGTTGTTTTTATAATCAATGTTCCACAAGTTAAACCAGAATGTTGTCAGTCGTATATACACGAAGGTGGATCAATGTGTGACGACTATGAACCCATAACTTCAGGACTATGTTGCGGCAAAGGGCCTTGTAATATATTTTGTTGCAATTGTGAGGGTGGGTGTAGAGGGTAATAATTATAGTTTTGGGAAAAATATACGTTAAATAAATATATTCGATTTAAAAGTGTGTTGTTTTTTTATTGCGATATATTTTTATATTTATATACTAAGCTTCTATCCGCAACTTCAGAATTGGGTTCAGAGATTGTTAATTTTTTTGCTAACACAAAACTTCACAAATTCGTGAAGTAGGTTAAAGATGGAACAATTGAAGCATAAAAAACCAACTTCCAGCCAACAGAATCCGTAACCTATTTTTCAATCTAGCACGTCATCTATCCACCAACCAAATTTCGTCCAAATCCATTAAGTCGTTGAGGCGTAATGACGGAACAAAGACAAAACAAAAAATCCACGTTTATTTTATTATGTAGTAAGATAACGGTTGAAGAAAATGATTAATAAAACCTGGAGTTATCAGCATTTTTGAAAAAGCTATTAACTCTGGTTAACGCTTACAAAGAAAGTTATAAAAGCCGATTTACCTGAAATTAGTAATGAAATGGTATACTTTCCAGAAACGTAATGAAAAGATCAATCTTAAAAAAAAAAAATTCAATTTAAAAATAATTAGTTTTAATACGTGGACGCAAAATTATATATCGATACGTGGTGAAACCTATGGTATCCAGAATCCAAGAGGGATGACCTCTTAAAATCTGCATTCCTCCCCTTAAAAGTTTCGCCCGTAATACTCGTCTTGCTAGGAATGCCCATCAGTTCACCCTTGAGCCCAATTTCGGACGTACCGTGAAATATAGAGATTCTTTTTTTAGCCGTACAACACGACTTTAGAATGGTTTACCCGGCGAGATTTTCCCTTGCCATTTCAATATGCAAACATTCAAAACCAATGTTAATCGACACCTCCTATCTATCCCCTCCCTATCTTCCTAATGCCCGCGCAGTGTGTTACATTAAAAGGGAAACAAATAGTCCCTTGTGCGCGCGTTGATTATAAAAAAAAAAAAAAAATACGCATTTGCCACTCAAAAAAATGTCTTTATTTTTGAAAAAAAAATACTAATATTGTCCCCTACAACCATTGCTACAATTGCAGCAAAACACATTATATGTTCCCTTGCCACAACATCATCCTGAGGTTATACTTCACCGTTCAAGCACTTTCATTGGTTTCCGACTGCTGGGCAACATTCTAGTTCAACTTTTTGAATATTTATTATGAAAAATATTAATAATAAGAAAAAATCATTGTAGGCTTCTTAAACAAAATATAAAAACAAAATAAGTTACAAAAAAAAGTATTGAACTGAGTTTGCGCCTTGCCGTAGTGAACAGCTGAGTTATTCAGCGATGCGATCATTTTAAAGAGCCAAAGAATTTTTAATGCTTCTTCATCATGCAACTGATATATGGAAGGAATTCTCTAAGTAGTAAACCATTATCACAATGACAATGGACGAAGGATAACCTCTGACCATGTGGCATTTAATTTCAAACAAATTTCACTAATTAATAATCCAATTTCTATTATCAAAATGCCATGATTGTTTTTGTTTGGATTTCTACAAGTTTTCCCTTATAATAAATACATATAAATACAAAAATATTTCGAAATTAAAAATTGTCACTTTAATTGGAAAACATTTTTTCAAAATATATTTTTCCACAAAAAATAATTATGTCCCTCTACAACCATTGTCACAATTGCAACAAAATACATTACAAGGTCCTTTGCCGCAACATAATCCTGAAGTTATAGGTAGGTTGTCCAGGCAATTTCCTAGGACTTGGTTAAAATAAGGCGGTGTTGGGCAGCACACTGGTGTAACTTGTGGAACATTGATTATGAAAACAACTAAGCCGATCAGAAGAAAAATGAATACTTTCATTGTAATTACTAAAAAAAAGAATTATTATTATTTTTGTAGGTGTCTTCTGTGTTATAAACGTCTTACCACGTGAAAAGCTGCGGAATTCTGTATTCACTTAAAAGACCAGGGACTTATTTATTACCTTTTGCAATGAAGATGGAAATGAATCTGTGATGATAAGATATCAAAAATGGGAAGAACAAAGACATGCCTTATCAATTGTTTTAAAATCGTGTAGCCAATACTCTTCTTCAGTGCATTTATTGCGATTAAATGTGATTTTGCATATAATCCCTACATTGAGCGAAGGAAGAATGAGATACTTAATCAAAAAAAAAGAAAAAAGATCATCAGAAACATGAAGAAGAGGAACTGGAGAGGTGCGAAACTTTTACAGAAAAATGAAACAGTCAGGTTTCACTAGCCTGTATTAGATACGCAGTCGATGTTAACCATCTGAAGGGACTACTTGAAATCATCAGTTGGAATCAATGTTGTCTGTATTTTAGTAGTGTATCATGTCACTCTTCCTTCTAAAAAACTTCCCTTTAATCTAGTTTCTCATCCGTCTATCTACCAAATTTCATCCAAATCTGTCAAGTAATTCGAACAAGGATAACCTCTGATCACGTGGCGATTAATCTCAAAGAAATGTTACTAACAAAAAATATACAATTTCAATTATTAAAATGTCATGATTGTTTCTTTTTTTGGATTTCTACAAGTCTGCCCTTATAGTATACAAATACAAAAATATATCGGAAGTAAAAAATGTCACTTTTAATTCAAAAACATTTTTTCAAAATACGATAATTATGTCCCTCTACAACCATTCTCACAACTGCAACAGAATCCTAAATTTACAGGTAAATCGTTTTCGCATCGTCCTTGGTATCGCCTAAAATCTGGTGGTTTTGGACAACATTCTGGTGTAACTTTTGGAAGATGGATTATGAAAACAACTAAGCCCAGTTGGTTTATGATGAAATAGCAAACCAAACTAAATATAAATCACATGCAGATGATACAATGGCTGTCAATGAAAACAGTGCTGTCAACGTTTAAGTTCTATACGTCAAAAAAAACACCCTTTACATGAATTAAAATAAAAAAAAATATATAGAGATTTCTTCTGGAGGAACCATGCATTTTTTCGCAATGCCCGTGTTTTAGTAGTGAAACCTGAAGATTACTTTCCTTCTACCAAACTTCACAAATTCATGCAGTTGAGGCATGGAAGCATAACAAACGAACCTTCAGCCATACATCATTTTGTTGGGATAAAAAGTTATTTTTCAATTTTTTTTCAGAATAAAACTAGTAGTATAGAGTGAACTCTTTAACTCTTCCATCTACAAAACTTCAAAAATTTGAGAAGTCTTTAAGGCAGAACAGCATAACAAACAAACGCTTAGCTATACATCATTTCACATTTAAGCCTCTTCCAGAGGAACCGTTCACTTTTACGAGATAAATATTAGCCTATGTTTCCATATTGCACCGCATCCATCTACCTATTCAATTTCATCAAAATCCATTCAGTCGTTTATGCGTGATTAGGGAACAAACATCCAAACATCCAAGCATACAAACACTCACATTTATAACATATGTAAATAGGATAGGATAGCTTATTATAAAATTTTAAATAACATTTATCGATTAGTTTTTAAAATATTGAAATTTAAAACAAAAATAAATAAATTGCACGACTGGTTCGCACGTACTTGCTCTTATGTGCGGTCACCACAGCTTCGAATAAAATTTGATAAATATAAGAAGGACTTCAAAGTTTTTATTCAATTTTTGTGACTTTTGATTGTTCGAAAAAAGTACGTAAAAGAGTTTTCGGCAGAAAAATTAAAACGCCATTTTATTTCTATAAAAAATGTGAAACTGTTTGATTTTTTTTTTCAAAATCGAAGGAACGGTTTTTATTTAACAACTTTTGTTAAAAATTAAAAAAAAATGATTAAAGAATGCAAACTGTAGCACAAAAATAACTTTCATTTAAAAACAACATTTTAAAAAAAATCATTTACGCGTTTTTAAAATATCGATTTAAAAAAAAATAATTACAAAAAATTATTAAAAATAAAAAAAAAAAGTTTTTGAAAACATTTTAAATTGAAATTATTTATGTTACCTACATCTTCCTGAATAACAGTTAACCAATTTACGAGAAAAGTCGTATAAATAAAATGCACGAATGCATAACTTGCATTATAAAAATAATTTTTAAATGGGAAATAAAAGTTATTCAACATTTTGTTGTTGTTTAGAATTAATTTGTCAATCGAGATCTTTTCAAATATAAAATTTTATAGAAATCTAATGAGCCGTCTTTATATGGAAGATACGGGATAAAAGACTCTTCCGGTAAGTTTGGTTTTGATAAAATGATAGCCAATGCCAATACTCTCAAGCATTTTTATCAAAATCATTGAAGCCGTTTTCGAAAAAATAAGCATTTCCTTCAAGGTTATATGGGGGATATCGTAATTTGTAGCCCTAAAAATTGAATTTCAAAAATTCTTCTCAGGAATACATACAGACAGACAGACATTTTTGTCGATAACGTTTTTAGGCTTCTCTATCATTGTAATGTCATGTTTTTTTATATCCATGAATCATTAACTTACCTTATAGTTCCTATAATTGCAAATAAAAAAATAATATTTCAAATAAGTGACATTAATCAGTTAAGTAACTCAGACCAAAGGTTATTCTTCGTCCATTCCATATGCAACCATCTTAATGATGTCCTTATCATTTTCTTGCTGGAAAAAATATTAAAAACTCCTTGACTCTTCCGAATAAAACCCAGAACACTACATCTCTTGAATCGGATAAGACACACTTCATTTGTTTGCTTTAGTTTGTTATTTGTTTAATTTTTTTTTGTTGATATGAGCAATTTTATACTTTGCTTTTATTTTATGATTTAATTAACGTAATCTTTTAGTCTCTCAATATAAGTATAAGTTTTTCTTTTCTTTTTATTATTCAACAAATCTTTGTTCAAATCAGAAGCTGGTGTTTTAACAGGTTATGGGCCAAGAACACATTTAAGATAATTAAATTAACTGAATAATAAAAAATTGGAGAACATTTTTGTCTGGCAGAAGAAGATAAATGTAAAATTCCAATTTTTGACAGGAACAATTATTATAATTGAAAATTTCGAATTGAAATATTTTTCGATGAAAAGGAATTATTGGGTTTTACGGAAAAATCGTTGGAAGAAATATTGGCAAGCTATTCTGCTGAATCCGGAGATACCGAGATTTTTAAAAAGAAGAAGGAAAAAAATTCATCTTGAAGAAAAATAAGATTTTTATTATTTATTTATTATTTAATTTTATTTTTCAAAATTAAAAACATACAAAATTTCGTTCTTAAAGAGTAACAAAGCGTAAAGTAAAGAGTAAAAAAGCCGTCTGCCGGATAAAAATCAAATAAAGATTACAATAAAGAGAAAGAAAAATAAGTTATATTATAATACATAAGAGAAAAAAAATAATAAAGTAAAAATTTAAAAAAACAATACATAATTAAAGTATTAAAAAAAAAGAAAAGAATATTCAAATTTATTTTTTTTAAATTGATTTAACAAAAGGGACTTTTAGTTTAGTCAAAACAAAAATAAATTAATGAGCTTTTAGTTTAGCGAAAACAAAAATTATTGAGCTTAATCTTTATAGATTGTTAAAGGAACTGCATATAATCTATATTATTTTAGATTTAAACCATAATTTATGTTCAATTGGGTCTCAAAACATACTCAAATAATCATTTTGAAAATTGTGTGCATGTGAAACATAGCGTATTAGAGTCTTCCAACCACGATCTCCGTTTAGAATGGTGACACATTCCTCCAACGAAAGAAAACTAGAGCAAAAATAAAGTCTTCGGATTTCCTGTAAAATTGGATAAAGCGCTAAGAAATGGAAAACATCTTCGGATCAAGATTACAAAGTGAGCAAATTGGGTTAAGATCTGTTCTTTGTGGCTTATAGTTCAAGTCAAGCAATTTTCTGACATTGTAAACTCTTGCCTAAAATAGTTGTTATCACCTAGATTATGGTTGAGTTGCCTATATGTACTCCTGGAGGTTGATTCTCTCCCTCGTACAAGACACTTCTCATATATTAATCATCTATTTTAGATATGCATTCGTACAACGAATTTTTCAGTGCTTCTACATTGTCCACTGTGAATGGCATTGCAAATTGATGAGTTACAGCGAGATCATACCAGTTTTTTTATAGGAGTATAGCCACATCTAAAACACATCATAAGGATCCGCTTTTGTAGGTTGTGATTAGATCTCCTCATAACTCTTACAATGTAATTTGCATGAGCTTTTAAGTTTTTCAAAAATATTGGGGCTAAACCTGACTCAAGGTTAATGGCGTAATTGGGGGTGTCAGAAGGTAGCTTGAAAACTCGTTTGAAGAAAATCCTTTGTATGTTTTCCATTTCCTCAAACTGCTCGTATCCGTACACCTCGTTTTCATAGCAAAGACAACTACTAACCGTCGCATTGAAAACTTTGAATTTTGATACTGGGTCCACAAAACTGTTGGCAAAAAACTGTGACCACATAGTATTTATTCGCAGCTTTCGCCGCAACTATCTTAGCTTTAATGAGCGTGAATATTCATGTTGTATGTCATTAAATACCCAAGATATTTGAATTCCCTTTCAACTTCAATGATTTCACCATCCAGACACCAATTACGCTCATAACCAATAGATCTGTTAGTGGACCTAAACTTTGAAGTATTTATTTTAAGATCCCATAAATCACAGTATTGTTTAAGCTTATTGATCTGAAGTTGAAGTGTAAACAGATTATCACTTAAGATCACTAGATCATCTGCATAGAGCAAAATTTTAATAGTCACATCTCCAAAGAGAACACCACCAGGGATATGGTTTTCGACATTGTTAATAAACAATGCAAAAATAAGCGGACTTAAAACGCATCCTTGAGGAACGCCTGTTGCGCATTTAAAAACTCTTGATTTCTTTGTACCATTCTGGACAACTGCGGTCATATTTTCAAGGAGTTTTTCATAAATTCTTATAAATTTGGTTGATGACCAAATTGCTGCGAGCTTATAAAGTAAGGAATTCTGTTAACTGTATCAAAAGCCGCTTTCAAGTCAACGAAAAAAGCGTATAAACATTTCTTTTTGTCAATAAAACGGCAAGCAATAGTACTGAGTACGAAAATTTGAAAACAGCTTATAATATTGTTTTGTTCAACCCAGTTTATGAGTCTATTATAGAGTACTTGCGTAAAAACCTTTCTCAAAGAATTTAGCACAGCAATACCTCTATAGTTTTCGGGTAGATTACGGTCACCTTTTTTAAAAAAACACTGAAATTCTAGAAAAATGAAAATTTTCAGGGATGGTCTCCTCGCAGAATATTCTATGAGGATGAGTCACCTTTCTTAGGGACAGGATAGACAAATGCTATTTTCCAACTTCTAGGAAAGATTCCAGAAGAGTAGGAACGATGAAAAAGTTTACACAGTGGCTTTGCCAGCAAAAATTTAGTTCCTTGCTTGTGTCTGCTTTTTCCGATTTTCTTCTGTAGCGTTGGCTTTGTAAGATCGGAAATTTACTTCTTTGAGCCTGATAGGTTCTTTACACTCAGAGTTAAACCAGGACTTAGGCTTGATGCTTTTACTTTGTTAGGAATAAAAGCACGCATCCCTAGAAGAATCAAATTTGTGATCATTTCAGCACTAGCATCAATGTCACTATTGAGGAAGCATAGTGACCAGTTAAAGTTTCGGAAAAAAATATTCAGGCCGTCCCAGATGGCTTTCTCGTATTGCCAAACAGTCCTGGTCGGAAGATTTTCTTTAACTGGATTACTCAATAAATCTTTGTTTAAAACAGAAGCTGGTGTTTTAACATTTTTTTCATTTAAAAAGTTAAAATGAAATTTACTTACTTTATTTTTAATATTTTTTTTTGTAATAAATGTTCAACAAGTCAAACCTTATAAGGTGGTTTGTTGCAATGGCCAAAATGGTTGTAGGGGTTCATAATTGTCATTGAAATAAAACAAAATACAACTTTTTTTAATATCAAAAGTGAATTTATCCTTAAATTTTACACGGGGATACAAAGAAAACTTTTTTTATTTTCTAGTTTTCACCACTCTTTTTCTAATTTCTTTCCTTGCATAATTTTACAGCCTGTTCTTATACTCTATAACTTTTTTGCATTCAAAAATTTTCTCAAAGTGTAATTTTTAAATCAAAACCAGTGGTTTCAAAGATAAATGCAAAATGTCTAAGTACGTTTAAATGGCATTGCTCTGAGAGAGATATGTACTCAATATTTATATACATAATTTATTCAATCGTTAGCAAAATTGTGCACAACTCCTCATACAACTGTGATCGACAAAGATAAAGCCAAAAAAGACAAGAAGTGGCTCTATGATAAGCCAGACCAAAAGGTCTCCTCCATTGCGATAATCCTAAGTCTTAACACTGTTCTTATCACTTTCATGGTATGAAAGACTTCAGGAGAGCTCTGCTCTCAGAATCTTGAATAAATGCAAAATACTGCGCACTTTACCTTAAAAAAAAAAACTCTGAAAAGGCTTAAGCTTTCGTCAGCTCTCAAATCTCAAATCTTGAACCTAATCCAAATTTCCGTTGTAGCTAATATTGAGTCATAATATTATATCGGTATTCTGAGTTCAAGCTCACCTCTCAGATGCCATAACCAAGAGTCACCCAACCCTAAAACACATTTAAAATTATTCATTACCAATGCCTTGAAATCCAAGGTGAGACCCAGACGACCGATGCGACGCGACGATTACAGTTTCGACTCACTAAATTCGCATGGTTTGGGCGGTGCGCAAATATCCACCAAGTTCTATCTTTTCAAACGTTGATTATCTCCTGTCAAGGTAGGTAGCTAGAGTAAAGTGAATTTTTATTCGAGTTTTATCTGCCATTGAATATCTCACCAGCCTTGGCTTTTTCTCTCTTCAAAGCTTACCTGGAGTCAGATCATAAAAGAAGGTTAATAGAAGAAACAACACAGAAACACATAAAAAGAACAATATGAAAGGAGAACAAACGGACTTGGCCTTCGTAAAGTTCAATAGCTTTTATTTGTTTGTAGACAAAAAAAAATAGATACATAGATACAAATGTATCTCAAACATAAACTAAGCCGCAAACTTGTAAGAAAGAAGAAAAAACGACCGAAATTAGCGATCTTTTGGATAACTTTGATTTATTTCAACTGAATTAGCGAGTAAACAAGTAGCTCTGGCGAAAAGATAACAACAGAGAGTTAATCGCTCTTAGTCTATAATTGTTTTTGATGTTCTAGTTCGGTCTAACGTTAAAAGACATAAAAAAGCAGCCGGCTTTCTGAGGTAGAAAAGAAGATTAATTCATCAATCTAGTCAATTTGTATGAAAATTAGAGCTTAACCGAAATACATATCTATGGCCGTAAGTCAGAAATAAATGTGGCATACCAGATATGTTAACATATAATGCTTAATTGCCTGACAAACGGCAAGTCCTTGATCTATTTAAACAAAAAAATAAATCAACAGTTTATCTAGAACACATAATTCTTAACTAATCTGATCTACAAAAAATTGCAATTTTCTGGTTATTGATATTATTACACTACTTGCCCTCTCCCAACATTGGCGGTTTCCAGGAGAAACGGAATGTCTTGGGGGCAAATTATATGAAAGACAAGTGAGAATTTTCCAATTCCTTCCCTGATGTTATCAATCATCATGAAAAACCTTAAAGTCATGACATACACTGAAAGAAAATTTCGTATGCTTTAGCAAAACAACAAATTCCAGTCATAAAATAAGCCTTTTTACTTCCGATTATAGGGACTATATTTGAGAAGATCTAGATCTAGAATAAAAAAATTTATCAAAATCCGTCTTACAATTTTCGAAATAATTTCTTCATAAATTCGTTATTATACAAGACGTGTGATGTTTTTTTAAAAAGTCATTTTTTTTGAAAAACTTTTCGAAAAAAATATTAAAATTTTTTTTCTAGTATATCATTAAAAGGAAATCTGTAGTTTTCATCTGGGAAAATTATTTAAAAAAATTCAATCAACCCATTTTCAAAATATTTCGAAAACCAATTTTTTTTTAGAAAATTTAAAAAAAATGGAAAAAAAGTTTTTTGAAAATTTAAAAATGCAATATTAATTGAATTATAAATGACTTCTTGTGTGCAAAATTTTATTGAAATCGGGATATTAGTTTACGAAAAAACCGCATTTGAAAAAACCGGTTATATGAGAGGTACCGTTATAGAACAAATTTCGAAAAATGTATTCTAACGGAAAGATGTATTATTGTAAAAAATTAGAACCCTGAAAGTTTTATCAAAATCGTTACAGCCGTTTTTGAGATAATCAAACTTTTTGTTAAAAGTTGTATGGCAGGTACCGTTATTTTTCGACCTAGAGCAAAAATGAAAAACACCCTCCGCGATACAACCAAATAAATACTAAATACCAAGTTTGGAGCAAATCGGCCCATCCGTTTAGGCTGTAGAGGCGCGAACAGACAGGAAGACAGACAGACGGACGGAATTTCCGGACCCACTTTTTTCAACTTCTCTATTCTCGTAATGTCATGTTTGATTGTTAGATTTTTTTTGCACGAATAACTTGCATTTTAGTACCTAAATCGCAAGTAAAAAGTTAATTGTTATGTTAAAGCAATTTTAATTAATAACAACAAATTTGTGTTCCAATAAAAATGCCCATTAATTCACATATTCAAGGACAAAACCAATAAAATAACCCTCGTTTACTTCTGCATTAAAACTACATTATTAATTCATACTTACATGTTATGACAGTAATAATGTTTTATGACTGAAATGCATTAAAAATAAAATCATTAAATCTAATATGTGATGTAAATCCATCAATAAAATGTAAGTTAGTCGCAATTTAAGCCAAACACAACATAACAATAAAACGACAACCAGACAGACAGACGGTGCAGTTGAAACAATTTGCAACAAAACAATCGAACAAGTGCGATTAATGTTTATAGCGTTTACATCAACATTTAACAAACGACATATTTTTTACAAGAAATAAATTATGCAGACACAATATGGTCAGGGAGCGTGTGGCCCACCCACATGAACGCACGCCGACGCGACTGGAGGCCAGCCAAATGAAGTCAATTGGTTGTTCCAATTTTGTTAACCATTTTTTTTTTTGGCAAACCTCATTGTACCCTGACGTACAATAAGTTAAAAAAAGCATTAAAGTTGTAATTTTAAGACATGCAACTTATTTTCGAAGAGCTTGCCACTTCTTATTCATTTGGATTTTTTGTGGTTTGGTGGTCTGGAAAATAATGACAAATTTGAAATTCATCTCTCTGTCATGTTAAACTTTGGCAACGAGATTTTGACTTGATAAACAAATATTCCGATGTTTTTTTTATTCCAATTAAAATAGATTCTTAGCTTGAGACAGACAGATAAATGAGTTTTAAACTCAAAAACAGACAATTAAATTGTTAAAACCCCATAACGCCTAATTGAGTTACTTGGGATTTAATTGATTAAATTGGGGACGACTTTCTTCTTCGTTTGGTTTTCACCGAATTAATTTAGAAACCAACTAATGTTGGAAAAGAAATAGAATTCTAAACCGCAGTGTATGTAGTTGCTCAATGTCTTGAAGCTTGTATTGAGGAATATTTTATAAGCGAGAAGTGGCAGTAGATTTGTTTGATAAATAAATAAACAAACATTTTTTTTTAGATTAGATTATTTTTATTATATTCGTTAGAATTTATGTACAATTGGTCTTATACTAACTTATAACTAAAATAAATCATGTCGGCTCAACAACAGGGGCCCGACTTACTTCAGCTGACTCTATACAATGCTATTTGTTTGCATAATCTTTTAATTGAAATTCTTAATTATAATTTACTGTCTTTCTTTGGTTATAAGAAAATTGGGGTTAAGATGCGGTGTTTCTTATCCTCTGTTGTGTCCGCTGCTGGTTCTCTCGTAGAACGGGGCTCCGTCATTGTTCATTATATCCTCGAATCGATCATCTGTGATGGCTCGAATGTTGAGGTAGCGATGGCTGGGCTCTAGTTGTTGCTGGATTTCCAAGTTGGGGTGGTCTCCAAGTTCCTCAAAATATTTTTGGAGAGCTGTGTCATGAACTGATTTATTGGGATCACTTTGCTGTCTTCATATAGCTTCTTGTTTGGGACATATTTCCTTGTAATGGGGTTTCGGTGTAGGCCTGTACAGCTACGGAGTATCTTCCTTTCAAAAACTTCGATCTTCTTCATATATGTTGGTGATATGGTGAACCAAATAGGACAAGCGTACGTCACAACTGGACGGATCAGCGGCTTATAGATGAGGAGCTTGGTATTAGTGTTTAGTCCGTTTCTTCTTCTAAGAAGCGGGTGGACCAGATGTAGAGAAGTTGGCTCTCTTAAGCATAAATGAAGCGTGCTTATTGAATTGGAAGCGGTTAGTGAAATTCACTCCAAGGTATTTTGCTGTTGTCTTTGTCCTTATCACTGTGTTGTTTGGTAGCTTGATACTAATATTATCGACCTCATGTTGCTGTTGTTGGGGTTCTGAAGCAGATAAGCTCGCTCTTATCGCTATTTATCTTTAGTCCCCATTTAAGGTAGTAGTCCCACAAGTTTCTTGTGTGACCTTCAACTCTCATGGCTGCGATTTCTGGTGAAATGGATGTTGCATATGTTAAGGAGTCATCAGCATATAGCTTCGTTTTCGTCCCTGGGATGTTAGAAGGCTGGTCAGCTGTATAAAGATTGAAAAGTATGGGGCCCAACTTGGAACCTTGTGGAACTCCAGCGCTGATCGTCTTTCTTTGTGAATATTCTTTGTTTACCTGTACATAATAAACAAACATTTGGCATGCAAGCTTCTATAGAGAAGCAAAGGCCTAGTGACTTATACTTTCAAACAATCCTGTGAGTAAATTGTGAATCTGCTGAAATGAAGAGGAACTACAATTTGTTGCCAAATCAGAATGTCCGGGAGTTCGAGTAAACAAGATCGCAGTTACGCGAATTTTGTTAAACCTACCACGATCCAAGAATACGAAGCTTCGACTTCGATTTTTATGGTTTAAGGCAAAATCAAAATGTTTTATTTTTTGATTAGACCAATTTTTTGTAGTCCCAACAAAAATTTAGTACTCGAACGCCGAACCGATCCGCTAACAAGTAACATGAACTCGAAAATGGTAGATGGTATGCGTTCCATGTTTACTCCAACAAGTTCGAATGTAACCAAGGCTTATCAGGCCGACTCCACATGATATCTGTATTGCTAACAAGATCTCTGACATAAATATCAAACCTTTTTTCTTCGCTGGGCAGTTCATGTCTTGAATTTTCATTAAAGCAAGAGAGGCTAATGTGTTTGTATCTCTGACAAAAGTCAATAGATAGAAATTTTTCTTCTAATATTTGTTAATTTTATAATTTTCAAACATTTATTCCATTAAAAAAATGTAGATGTTGTCTCATTTACTCTTATTAATACACATAAACTAAAAAAAATACTGTATTCAGGCTTTTTCATTGCAAACTAATTTTTTAAAGCGCACAAAAAGAGCAACTACCCGCATGAGAGACAAAAAATAATGAGATGAACCCAAAAAAGAAAAAAAAACACAAACGTCAAATTGTTATCAAGACATCGATGTCAAGAACCGCGGAGAGAGATGTCTAACATCCCAACAGACTCCGAAACAACGCGACTCCATTGGATATTTCATCTCATGTTGAAGATCCTGAGAGAAATTATATCGTGTGGAGTCGGCCTGTATAAGAAGAATATAAACTCTTAAAAACGTATGGGGAAATGCGGAGATTTCTTTTGAAATCTCATATTTCGGCCGAAAACCGAGATTTCGCTTCATTGGGAACAAACACTATAATAGATAGAGTTACATAGACATCGCATCCAGTGCAAGAAAAAATAATAAATTGCACGACTGGATCGCACGTACTTCTTCATACATATGTGCGGTCACATTGTAGAATAAAATTTAAGAAAATTAAAGTTAACATCAAAACATTTATTCGATTTTTGTGACTTGATTCTTCGAATAAAGTACGTTAAATTGTATTGAGTGAAATAATTAAAACGCCATTTTATTTCTTTGAGATATGTTAAAATTGTGATTTTTTTTCAAAAACGTAAAAACAGTTTTTTTTAAATAAAACGGTTTTTGTAAACTTTTTTTTTTAATTAAAAAAAATAATTTAAGAAAACAAACTTAAGCAACAAAAACAATATATTGATTTTTCAAAAAAAAATTAAATTATTAAAAATACAAAAAAAAAGTTTCGAAAAAAATGTAAACACCCCTAATGAATAAAATAAATTGCACGACTGGATCGCACGTACTTGCTCATATGTGCGGTCACATTGTAGAATAAAATTAAAAAAATTAAAGTCAACATCAAAGCATTTATTCGATTTTTCATTTTTCGAATAAAGTACGTTAAAATGTATTGGGTGAAATAATTTAAACGCCATTTTATTTCTTTAGGAAATGTAAAAAAGTGTGAATTTTTTTTTTAAATTGTAGGAGCCGTTTTGAAATAAAACGGGTTTTTTAACAACTTTTTTTAAAAAATTAAAAAAAATAATTGAAGAATACAAACTAAAGCACAAAAATAACGTACATTTAAAAACAAAATTTAAAAAAAAATCACTTACCCGTTTTCAAAATATTGATTTTTCAAAAAAAAATTTTTTTTTTACCTGTACACTGATTTTTTTTTATAAAAATTCTTGGAGCCGTTTTCGAGAAAAAAAAAACTTTAACATAACGGTTATATGACAGGTACCGTTAATTTTTGAGCTAAAAAAAATTTTAAAAACTCCTCTGTAGAATGTCAAAATAACCTTAAGTTAAAAAATTGAAGACGATTGGCCCAACCGTTTAGGCTGCAGTCAATATACATCCGTACAGACAGACAGACAGACGGACAGAATTTTTCCAGTAACTCAAATATGTTTCTCTATCATCGTAATGTCATGTTTGATTGTTATCTCAATTTTTTTAATCTGCACGAATGCATAACTTGTATTATAGTACCTAGAATCGCAAGTAAAAAGAGGGTTGGTTGAATTCAAACTATCCAACCACCTTCAAACAATGCAACACCAAACGATATATCAAAAAGCAGATCAACCAGTGGGTTGCAATCCAAAGATACACATTTTTTATTTCATATTTGAAAATAATACATGTTTGATGCCAGAGGAAAAACAAGGGAAAAGAAAGCGACAACGAATTTGAAAAAAAAATTGAATCAACAAACATTACGCAGTATATACAAGCTTGAACGAACTTGGACGTACGAGTTAACCCCATTTAATTTTTTTTTTTGGATCAACTTGTTTACCAAGGCCAACGTTGTTGATGTTTCACCATGTAGACGCAAAAAAACCGCTGGGACTACCATATTGGTCGGTTTTCAAGTTTTTAAAAACTTGGTGGGTGGGTCAAACCAACCTGCTTAACAAATGTTCATTGAAATTAATTTATGTCTGTTAACATTTCGCCCATCGCCCTTTTGTAGTTATATATCACTGTGCAGCTACAACGGTGGTGACAATGGGTCTTGTGAATAATAAAAAGCTAAAGCTAAAACTTAGATTTTTAAGCAAAAGCTAGGTGAATAAAACCCAGCTTAAGCTAGCTAGAAAAAAAGTTTTCTAGCAATTGCTATTTTGAAATAGCAAACGCTGAACTCATGTAGCATAAGCTTGTTTTTCCAGCTTAAGCTTCAATTTGTGTGAATAAAAATAGCTTTAGCTAAAATATTTAAGCAAAAGCTACAAAAATATCAAGATTCCTACACCCCTGTCTAGAAACCTTTGACTAGTATTTAGTTTTGGAATTCTCTTTTTAAAAATTAAGACACCATCACACATCTTAAATAACAAAGAATTTATGAAAAATGGATTTCGAAAATTGTAGGACCGGTTTTGATAAAGTTGTGTTCAAAAAAAAATTGTTTGAGATTTTGGTATGCTGTTTTTTAAAGTTTATTAATATACACTTAATTTTAAAATTTTAAATATTTTTTTTGATAAGTTTTAAAAATATTTAATTTCAAAAAAAAAAATTTTTTTTAAAAAGAAACAAATAATTTTTTAAAATGATGGTATGCAAAATTTATTTGGCTTGCTAAGTCTTTTCAAATATAAAATTTGATTGAAATCTATTGAGCCGTTACCGAGAAATTTGAAAATTAAAAAAAAACATTATATGAAAGGTACCGTTAATAGACTTTTCCGGTAAATTTGGTTTCCCTAAGATGGTATCTAAATGCCTACAAAAAATTCTCAAAAAATTTAATCAAAATCGTTGGAGCCGTTTTCGAGAAAAATATGGCTATGTACCGTTGTTTTAAGCCCTAAAAATAAAATTTCAATTTCCTCCTGGGGAATGCCGAAAGAATGACACACACCAAATGTGAAAATAATCGCTTAAGCCGTTTAGGTTGCAGCTCGTTATATGTGCACTGCATACTGACAGACAGACAGACAGACATTTTTTGCCACTAAATTTTTTAGACTTCTCTATGATCATAATGCCATGTTAGATTGTTATCTCAAATTTGTTTATATTCACGAATCCTAAACTTGCCTTATAATCAATCGCAAGTAAAAGTTATTCAGATTTCTCCCGAGGAAAGGTGCATTTTTCAAAATATAAGTATCATGTGTATCATAATGAATCCTGTAACTCTTCCGTCTATTAAACTTCACAAGTTCGTGCAGTTGTTCCGGCATGGAAGCATATCAGACAAATATACTAATAAAATTATACAATACATTGTAATACATTTTAATCAATATTTTCCACGGTTCTTAACCAGGGCCCTCATCACGTAAGGTTGGCGATATCGTCTGCGATATCGAGAACGATAGACAAGCTTCATGTAACAATAAACATCCCCTATCGTCATAGCGATATCGACTGAACGATTTGATGTTTGCTTCGCGTAACACTAAAAGTTGTCAAACACTATCGTCTCGACGATAGCAATTGCACGATAGCTATTTAGCAATCGTCGCGTCGCCCCGTTTGAAAAGCTAAATATGATTTTGTATGACTTTTAATAAGCTCCTATAATTATGCAGTGTTATTAAGTTGGGTCACGGTCAATGTTCTGCAAAATGGGTGCGTTCATTCGTACACTACTTTTTATTCAACTTTTAGTAGAAGTGAAACCGTTGAACTACAAGCTGTCCACAATACATATGTACATCACATATGGCAACTTTCTATATTGAAAGTTATTTAAAAAATCTTGACCAATATTTTGCTTACTAAAATCCAACTGATTTTTTTTCGGAAGCAAAATGTATCAATTACGACTGCAGCGACTTTTTCACAAAAATTCACTGATGCAACGCTCCTCTTCCTGTGTTTTGCATTAGTTAGACCTTAATCATATGATTTTGACGTTAAAAAAAATCAATTTGCTTGTTTAACGCGTTGCCGAAATTCGCAGTTTCATTTTTCTGAGATGGAAGTAGCCGTCCTTAATGAAAACAAACATTTTTCTTAAAATATACATAAATATTTCAAGAAATATGTACTTATATTTTTGGAAAAAAAAGATGAACACAAACAATTGAAACAAATTTTCACAACAAAACACAACAGCTGATCGAAATGAGTGCGAGTGCTGCAAAGCGCTGACAGTGATTTAGCGATCACCTTACGCAGAGCTAAGAAAAGTTGATAATCAAAATTGACCATCAAAACAGCGACTGTCAACTATTCACTTAAGCCGATTCCTCCCCTGTAGGATCGTATTGAAAGCGATACCTCAATTTCAACCGTCTTCGCTTTTGGGTATTCTCAAATGCGAATAGGTCGAAAATGATCATTCCAATTTTCCCATATCTATTTCCACTCTGCCTCTCAATTTTCCCACTATAGCTCTCAAAATTTTCCAAAATTCCATTAATATTTTCCAAACATTTGACAGCTGTTTCTCGTCGGTCGTTTACAATTGTTTGTATTGTTTGTAGAGTTAAATGTTTATGTTTAAATTTTGTTAATTTTTATTAATAAAAAGAAATTAAATGGATTTAATAAGTGTGTTTTTAATGCCAAAAATGAAGTAGAAAGGGAAGAAAATGTAACAGTTTAAATACGCAGAGAAAATTTTTGAGAAGTGGGTATTCTCCGCTCGATATCCCTAACGAAAGAGTGAGTGCTGAGTGAATATTTTGATTAGAATTTAAACGGTTGTTTACCTAGGTTTTTTAATTGTTTCGACTCACTGTCACAGGAAGTCACAGTAGCTCTTAATTTCTATATAGAAACAGGCCGCTTCGCTTATATTCCTAGCAGAGGGTTCATATAAAGAGTGCTGTGCAGGATAACCACATTGCTATGGCTCTAAGTAAAACAAAACACTACAAATCATAAAGAAGGAAGACAAAAATCACCGATAAAAATTAAAAATTCTATTAAAAAGGCATTTTAAATACAAAATTGAAAGTTTACACAACTTCAGTATTCTCAATTTTATTAATCATTTACAATTTTTTAAAGATCCACAAGTGATCCGCCAGCAATCCGTCACCTAAATACCTATCGCTTTCAATTTCAATAGAAAAATGACATTGGAAAATGCTTTCGCTTTACTTTTGGTCGAATGAAAAACGAATCGCATTTGGGAATACGAAAACAACAATGCGCCTTCCAAAGCGATCCGCCGCGCATTCGAGAATAACCCCCCTAAATAGCGCCACCTAGTAATCAAAACAGCCTTAGTTACTTCTTACAAAATAAGCTATCTTCTTGTCAAACAACCCCTGTGTCACGAACGGGCGATTGAAATAGCCTTAGTTACACCTTAGATTAGAACATCGGCTATCTGCCTGTGATAACTCTTATTTATTTATTACGCTTAGTACAAGCACATAATATCTTAAAACTAGATAATAATTAAAGCTTAAAGCTAAAGTGAAGAAAAAAGATGAGGATATAAAGAGGAAGATTAAGATTGAAGAGCTAGTTTGAGAGGATTTTGAGAGGTTTAAATCAAAAATGTTGGAATTGTTTACTGTTCTAATCATTCTAGTAATTGGTTCATTTTGGCCATATTCAGTCCGATGGAAAGGGACACAAAAGAGGGGATTGTTCCTCAAATGACGAATACGAGAATTCGGTTTGAATTTATTAAGAAGACCTTCGCTATCAATGACTCCATTCAAAAGTTGGTGTGCATTATCACGACGTCTACTAAGAGTTTGTAAGTCCTCTCCAGCGCCATCTAGGTGTTATTAAAATAGCCTTATTAATCAATCCTTAGAATATCAGTTTTCTGCCTGTGAAAATCCAATCAAAATCGGTCCATAAATAAGAATTTCCAAAAAAACACCTCAGCGCCACCTAGTGGGTAATTTAAATAGCCTACATTACTCTCTAGAACATTAGCAATCTGTCAGTGAAAGTCCTGTCAAAAAAGGTGCAGCCGTTCCCGAGTTTACCCAGAACAAACAGTCAGATACAAATTTTAAAAATTGTGTTTGTTATAAGTACTGTATATACTTTCGAACGGATCTTGTAACAAGCTGTTATTTTTATACTAAAAACAGACACTTCATTTTTATTTATGTCGAAAGAGTATAGATAAAGCACAACAACCAAGTATTTAAATGAATTGAAATGCAATCAAATGACGTCCTTTCAAAATATACATATTTTATTATTTCAATATTTTTGTTGTTTGCTGTTATATTTTTTTTGTCAATTACTTTAAATTCCCTTGCCCATTTTTATTTTGGAAAGTTGTTATTTGGAATGGGAATTCATCAGCAAAAATACATACATGTTATTAGAGCAGCTTAATTGAATATTATATAATAAATTGTTTATATCTCTTCTATATATTTGTTCATGTTTTATTTTTTTCTTTTCATTTTTCTTGTTTTGATTAATTAAATTGTAACTAAAGTATTTTATTTTTGCATTTAAAGTTTAATTACAGTTCATATAACTACATATATGTTTATTTATTGTTGTAAAAACTAACGATATAATTAAAACTAAAAATAGTTTCAGCGCGTGGTCATATTTATAATTGTGTTTTAGAAAAAAAAACATAGATTTTCTATAACTTCTATAATAAATAATAAAAATGCATCAATAAAATATTATCAGACAAGAAACAGAGGATTCGATTCGATTCTGAAAAATGTTCTAGTCAGGTCAAAGGATTTCATATTTTTTTATTAATAAATTCTTAAACTTAAATTGCATTATATTATTAAAATAAAACTAAAAAAAAAAAAAAAAACAATATTTATTGTATTATACTAGGGAGACTTACGACCTAGAAGCATATATTATAGCAGTGTAAATAGTTATTCAAAGTAAGACCCTTTAGGTTATATACTTGTCTATACACAAACTTAGTAGCTAAGCCCTTAATTACATACATAACTCAATGTTTGCTGTTAACGCATGTCTGATGATGATAGGATTATTTATTCGATAATATAAAATACAACGATGAATGTGGATGGAGTTGTTATGTTTTTGAGTTGGAAAAGTGTACACTTGGTGTAGAATCAGTTTGTTCTAATCGATGTCCATGCAAGCAGCAAGGACTTATTGAATAAACTCTCCTTTGCATAACAATTCGTGACAATGCGCCTGTTTTTTTTTAAAGTCAGACACACGCCCCATAGATAAAATAATAAAAATGATTTTGAATAAAATTATAGCGAATTTAAACTAAAACTATTCAAGAAAGATATATGTAGTTGTGGCTAGTATTTGCCATATTCGGCAGTGTATTTACATTGTTAAGAACCTCGTCTATGGAAGTAATTGCCATTGCTGCGCTGATGATGGGATGACCTCTGATGGAATTTATTGCCGAATCGCTTGAAATTATTCATTTTTCGATTGTTGTTGTTTGCTCGAAAATTGCCATTCGATGTGTTTTGGTAGCGTTGGGTTGAGGGATTGTTAACGAGTTTCCAACGCCGCTGATGGTAGTTTTGTTGGTTTTGTTGCTCTTGGAATGGATTGTAGCCTGGTGTGGATGTTTGCTGTTTTGGTTGTTTGACTTTCTTTTGTCTGCCACGGTCCATTTCGTTTTCATCATCTTCCTCCCATTCACGTTTGCGCTGCAAACGAGCTTCCTCGGTAATCTGAATGGAAGAGGAGAAATACATATTTAGAAAACAGTTATTTTATCTTTTCTACAAAATGATACGTTATTTTCCTAAGCTAAACTCAACAAAATGATACTTTTTTGTGTGGATTTAATATTTTCACTGTGTTTATAGGTTAAAGCAATTCAATCAAATGGATAGTTTATGATCATACCTTAGACCAAAGAGAAAGTGGAACTAAATAGCTTTCAGTTGCTCAGATAAAACAACAACAAGCCAAGTTTCAAATGTAAATAGTCATCAGAAATTCAAAAAAATAGAGGAAACCGATCACCTCTCAGTTCTCGGTGTGTGTATTACAGACCACCTTCAGTGGAATGACCATATATTTGACGTTGCCAAAAATGCCGCGAGATGTTTAGGTTTCCTTTGAGGATGCAAGAAGTTCTTCACTCCGTCTGATCTGGCTACAGTATATAAAGCATATATTCGCCCTAAACTTGAGTATAATTCCTACATTTGGGCAGGTGCTCCTGTAACCCACTTGAGTTTTTTAGATAGAATACAATAAAGAGCTTTAAAAATGATAGGCGATCGAACAATAACAGAAACATTTACATCTCTACAGCACAGACGAAATGTCTCCTGTCTTTCATTATTTTATCGCCACTTCCATAAACAATGCTTTACCCTTTAGAACTTTAAAACAAATGGGCATCGTTACCTCCTTTTACATCCTTCCATATTTTCCTGAAGCCCTCGCTGTGTTTAACTAACATTATAAGGGTAGTCAAAATCCCTTTAGTGCGGTCTAATTATAAAAAAAAAAAAAAAAATCAATGGTCGATATCCATTACATGTTAGTGCTGATTTCGGACAAGATTAGGTGCTATCGTATTCAATCGAAAAGGGATATGAAGTGGATGTCACCGATAAACAAGGAATTACTCCACTTCTGGCGGCTATTTGAGAAGGACATACCAAATTTTATTCGAAAAAGGAGCCTCGAAATCAGGTGCAACTCTAGATTGTATCCCATACTTCGAAGCAACAGAAAAAAAAGACATAAAAGCACTTCTTAAGCAAAAGAACTTGAATAAGCAATGTACCTAAAAATAGAAAAAAAAACGTTTTCTTTTCAGATCCACTTGTCTTCTCAATGAAACCAGATTTAATAAACATGGCTTTCTTTTTTGGATCCTAGTTTTAAATTCGTTCATGTTTAAATTTCCCTTTTTGAGGCCTTCTTGGAGACAGGATTTTTGAATTCTTTGCAAGGGGATGAAATGCCAAAACTTTCGGCGTGTTACTGCCTGAACACTCTCTGCATCAGATGAAATGTCAAATTTACTGTACCTAAAATTTAAAAGTTTACCAGCAGTTCCGTATGCAATAACGTAACATTGTGTTCGCAAAATTGAGTTAGCGTGTATTCAATCTTTGCAGTTCCGTATGCGTATTCCAGTTCCGTCGTCATTGTGTTTTGCCAATTAGTTCGTCAAACTAAACACTTAATTTTGGTCCATTTGCAAATCAAAAGATTTAACTTACAGGTACCGTTTTCTTCTGGTGATCCCATCTTTTTTTTACCAACGTTCGTTTGCCTTTATTTTTTTTTTCAAGCCTAGGTTAATAGGTACCCTTGCAGTGGAAAATTTGTAACTGAAAAGTTGGGTGGGTAGAAGAGCCCGCAAGCAAGGACAATCATAGGTAAACCGCAGTTGAATATGAAAAGAAAATTTCTGCAGAATTTACAACGTTGCTAACAAACCGAGTTCGGCTTTTGAACAGAATAATGGTCAAAGAAGACCAACCATTATGTTAAGAAGCTGACCTTGAAGAAATGATATATATATATTTAAGATCAGTATTAGCTTACGCCAGGAAAGCCGTGATAAAAAAGTCCATAACTTTCACGACCAACACAAGAAGAACGATCTAAAGTCCACTGATAATATTGATTAAGTCGAAAGGACGAAGAAGTCTCAGAAGTCAATGAACCAATACAAATTACAAGCGCGCGCAAAAGGGATTTGTGTGTTGCCTTTATAGTGTTAAAACGCACGCGAGCATAGGAAGATTAGGGAGGGGAGAGATAGGTGTCGATTAACATTGATTTTGAATGCTTGCAGATCAAAATGGCAAGGGAAAATCTCGTCGGGTAAACTATTCCAAATACGTGTTGTTCGGCTAAAAACAGAATCCTTATATTTCACGGTACGTCCGAAATTGGGCTCAAGGGTGAACTGATGAGCATTTCTTGCGAGACGAGTATTATGGGAGAAACTTTTAAGGGGAGGAATGCAGCTGGCTACCTCGAGTGAACATTTTTTTATGAAAGAAACGGTTATACTCGAATTTGGGGCGTATAAAAGCTTTATAAATTGTAGCCATATCAGAAGGGAATAAATACTTCTTTCACCGATACAGCAAACCTAAGCACTTAGAAGCATTTTTAGCGTTCTCAAATATATGGTCGTTCCAACGGAGGCCGTCATTGACACACATACCGAGAACTGAGAGCTTTTCGGTTTCTTCGATGGACAATGGCATTGGGGGTATGTTTAGGCTTTAACGACAGAAGACAGCATTGAGTTTTCGAAGCATTAAACTCCACACGATTCCTATTATTCCATTTGACAATGTTGTATAAATCGGAGTTTAATGAGCTTGACATACGGTACCGTTGCAATTGTACGTCCGAAGGCGAAGGACGTGAATTATCGAACGAATATGAAAAGCTGAGGGTAGAGTCGTCAGCAAAACAGTCAAGTGGACTAGAACAGAAGTAACAGACAGAAGATCATTTATAAAAATGAGGAAAAGAGTCGGAGACAGAACAGAGCCCTGGGGCACACCAACTTCTAGAGCTTCATGTAAAACTCTATCAAAAGCCTTAGAGATATCAAAAGCAATAATCTTACTTTCACCAAAGCGATGTAAAGATTTGTTCCACTGTTCGGTGAGATATGCCATCAGATCACCAGTGGAACGGTTGCTGCGGAAGCCGTTCTGACGGTCATGGAGAAGCTCTCAATCTTCGAGATATTCCTTAAGCTGACGGTTAATCAGTGTTTTCATGACCTTAGAAAGAAGGGATGTCAGTGCTATGGGTCGGTAGGAGGAGGGGGAGGATGGGTCACCTTTCTTATGGACAGGCTGGACAAATGCTGTTTTCCATCTTCTAGGAAAGATTCCAAAAGAGTAGGAGCGATGGAAAAGCTTACGCAGTGGCTCCACCAGTGTGGAAGAACACTTCTTCAGAAGAATCGGGGGTATACCATCCGGGCCAGCGGATTTGTTTATAACGAGATCTTTGGAACTCTTGCTACTGTACGAGTGCGGAAAAAAATATGTCCCATGGAAAAATCTACATTCTCAAGTACAGGAGGGGCAACGTTGCTGTAAGGCAGCATGGAGCTGGCAGCAAAATGGGCGTCGAGCAAGTTTGCCTTTTCTGAAGAGTAAACAATTGGTTTGTTATTGTCCATGAGCGTTGGAACCGAAGTGGTTAAGGAGTTTTTAATACTTTCTACGAATTACCAAAAATTTTTACTGCCTTTGGGACACTGCAAAATTTTTTGCCGACATTTTTGGTCATGCGAAAATTTGGTTCTTTCAATAACGGAGTTGCATGAGTTCCTTGCTTGTTTGTGCTTTTTCCGATTTTCCTTTGTAGGGTTGGCTTTGTAAGATCGGAAACTTACTTCTTTGAGCCTGATAGCCACTCAGAATTAAACCAGGACTTTTCTTTAGGTTTAATGCTTTTTACTCTGTTAGGAATAAAAGCACGCATCCCTAGAAGAATCACATTTGTGATCATTTCAGCACTGGCATCAATGTCACTATCGAGGAAGCATAGTGTAACTGCTCACAACAAAATATTCAGGCCGTCCCAGTTGGCTTTTTCGTATTGCCTGGTCCTGGTGGGAAGTTTTTCTTTAACTGGATGGGTGGAAGATGAGTAATTAGATGAAATGAGACAATGGTCTGAAGTGCCATATGGAGAAGTTATACTAATGGTATATTTATCAGGGTGAGAAGTAAGAAACAAGTCAAAAGTATGAGCCAATACAAATTACTTGATATCATCAAGAAAAAAAGTACACTACAACGACGTCCTGGTGCAGAAAACCAAACTAGAAAGTACGGGATTTTGTCTGCCCATGCACAACTATCTACCCACTACCTTGCACATCACCAGAGCTGAGTTCAAACGACACATTTTCCAATCGATACTTCTTTCAGCTTTGAAGACAATTAAGCAACACAGATCTGGGCTGTTAACGTGTGCATTTATAAAACCCTCTTCACTTCAGGTGGACGAGGACGCTTTAGGTATTCGACATGAACATTCGAATAATGAGAAGATATAACGATAACGGACTGACAAACGTATGTTTTCATGAAATGAACGACATCAGTCTTGGTGATTCTGGGACGAGGAATAGAAAATTACCAAAATGTCTTTTAAATACTGCTCATTTGGCTTGAATGGAGGCATGCAGCGTGCCTAATCAGGTAGTTGGTTGCCTAAAACGTAGATTAGGCCAGTAATGTGGCTTACGGAGGTAAGCATTCTTGATAAGTGAAATTCATCCCGCTACTAAAACTGAGACCACCAATAAAATTTGGTCAATATTAGAAGAACTTCAAAGTTTTTATTAGATTTTTGTGACTTTTTACTGTTCGAAAAAAGTACTTAAAATAGTTTTTCAGCGAAAATAATTTAAAACGTCATTTTATTTCGTTAAAAAAATGTAGTGTGATTTTTTTTTAAATCAAACGATAAAAATCGTTGTTTTTAAGAACTTAACAAAAAAAATAATTAAAGAATGCAAATTTAAGCTCAAGCTTTTTACTTGAGGTATACTTATAACAAAAACTTTTAAAAATTTGTGTCTGTGTTTGTTCCGGGTAATCTCGGGAACGGCTGCACCGATTTTCACTGTCAGGTAGCTGATATCCTATGGAGTAACTTAGGCTATGTTAATTACTCACTAGGTAGCGCTGGTGTCGTTTTTTTCGAAAATTCTTATTTATGGACCTATTTTGACGAGACTCATAGTCGGGGAGCTCATTTTGAAAGGAATAACTAAAGCTATTTGAATTACCCATAGGTGGCGCTAGCTTTGTCTATTTTTCGAAAATTATTATTTTAGAACGATTTGTTTCAGGCGGACGAAGTCACGGGTAACAGCTAGTTTCATAATCAAAGCCTTAGAGCCGTTTCGAGAAAAATAAGCTTTTACATAACGTCTATATGACAAGTACCGTTAATTTTTGAGCTTCACATCTCTGTAGAATGTCAAAATAACCGTATATTTAAAATTTGAAGATGATTGGCCCAGCCATTCCGCCTGTAGCCCAAAATACATACATACAGAATTTTGCCAGTAACTCAAATATGTTTCTCCATCATTGTAATGTTATGTTTGATTGTAATCTCAGAATTTTTAATCTGCACGAATGCATAACTTGCATTATACATAGTAGATACCTATAATCAGAAGCAAATATAATCACACGTTGAAGACTCTTGGCTATTGTATCCGAAAAAAAGATCAGTTTCAGGAATGTGAGGATGATGATGCTCCTCGAGGAAGACAGCGAAGGTCCGCACAATGCCATATTCCTAAAATTAGAGAGAGAATTCATGCGGTATGAGATAGACATCATAGGGCTAAGTAAAGTACGATGGTTGAGATCGGGATAATTCAAGTCACCGACAAGTAACAATGTGCTGCTCTACTCCGGTAACGCTCAAGGAATTGCTCGGGAAGCTGGAGTTGGGCTGCAAACACCAAAACAGCTATTAGTAGCTTAATTTAATGTAGTTCGCGATTATCCAATAGCCCAAGATCCCGCAAAATACCAACAATTCATCGACCACCTTTCCCACGGAATGAGAACATATGAAGAATCCAAATGTCAAGTTCTGCACGAAGGTAATTTGGCCGTTTGAAGCCCCGTTTGAAGTTCAGTCAGACAGGACTGTGAATTGTTTTTTGTTGACGAAAAGCGATGTTCTGCGCGCAGCCTTGACAGGAAACGGAGGGATTCGATGGACTCTGACTTCCTACCTGAAGCATGTTGATTATGCGGTCGACGTATGCGCTTTCTCGCTCATAGGATCATTAATCTTGTTCAAATGGAAAAAGGTTGGAGAGAGAAGCTGAAGGGTTTGGGTTGGAAATCAATACCGGGAAATAAAGGTGATCAGCCTAGCCAAAACAGTTGGGCCGTGGGGCGGCCGAGAAGCACAGGGTGTAGAACGATCGAGGAGGAATAAACGCAACTAGGTAAGAGTTTAAAGGAGCTGTGCCCCGCTAGGTGTCCCTCAAGGACTTAACAGGTCTGAGGACCTAACCAAGTGAATGGGGTCCACCTTCGCAGGAAGCTATTTAAAGACCGATTTGACTGGAGATTTGTTTTGTTTCTAATTCATGTTTACCCTGAAGAACATATAGTTATTAAGCGTTTTCAATACATTACCTAGTTTATGACCAGCGATAGAAACCAAAGCCGCCAAAATCTACTTTCATGCCAATCAAAACTATCAAAGTGTACAAACAACAAAGCTACTACAGATTTGCTCCTCAAAATTCATACCAATTGAGAAAGTTTCGAAAATTACAATGAAATAGTCGCAAGTGGGTTGTGAAGTGATGAATGGCTCTAAAAGAATGTATGCTCTTACCTGCTTGATATTTTCTTCTTGAAACAACATTCTTGATTCATTTTCTTGAGACACTCTCTAAATTACTCTTCGCTTATACTCCTTATCATCAAATTAAGAATATAATCGAACTGCTATGTTATGAATCAATTGATGAAATGAGTTTCGATATACTGGACACAATAACACACATTTTCTTTGCTTACCTCTTTTTCCAGCTCAGTTTTATTGCCGTTCCAGCTGAGCACCGGCGCTCCATATCCACGATGTGATTGCTTCATCAGCTCATTGACCACTTCGCTTCGTTCGCCGTCGTTTTTGTGCTGAAAGCCATTCGGTGATTTGGCGGAATTGAAATTCGATTGTTTAGAAGCGCTTGACTGGCGGTTCACTGGTGATGTGAACCTATCCGCTAAAAACGGATTCCGATACTTTTTCTCAGGTGTTGTTGTAGTAGTTGGATTCGAATTGCTTGGTCGAATGTTAGTTACTTGCCAGAGGCCTGTTTTTGTCTTGATGACCGGCGGTGATGGTGGTGTTGATTGAGCTTTCTTTAGATCAGATGAATCGATGGAATCATCTTCGAAATCATGGTGTGTACTTGTTGCCTCGCCTTCGTTCTCCGAGGCTGTTTTCATTTTCTTTGGCGACGAAGAACTGCCAATTCCATTGGATTTTCTTTTGAACAAAATATCAATCTCGTTCTTCTTCTTTTTTTTCTTAGATGACTTTCCACTCGGCATACCCGGAATAGATGTGGAAATCAGCGAGTTTTTAGTGTCAGCTCCTTCGTCGCTAGTCGAATCATCATCGGATTCAGATTCATAGGGAACAAGACTCTTCAAGGGGCTCTTGATAGCAGTTGCAGCAGTAGTTGTGGATGAAGGAGCTATCTTTTCTTTTGAATGCACAGGTGAGTCCAGTCCGAGTTTAGGCATGTGAGGCAGTGTGGTTGTGGAACTCACTTCATTGCTGGTTGTGGTGACTTTGTCATCATCGTCATCGTCACTTTCGCTTGGCAGTATTTTCAGCTGTTTATCAGTGGAACTAGTGGCAGATGTTGTTGAAGAAATCACCGACGATGTGGCAGTTGCATTACTGCCATTAGTCATTGCAGCTGTTGAATTCTTGAAGTGAATCATTATCTTCGAGCTGTTTGTGGGTAGCGAGCTTGGCCGATTGCTGAGCTTGCTTGGCGTATTGACTAGCTTTTGGCCATTGCCGGGGAAACCATTTGAATTGCCATTCTTGTAGTATTCTGGCAATTGGGGACCAATAACCTTTGGCTCGGTGCTTAATTTGCTGATGAGCTTTGGGCCGTTCGGCGAGGATCCGTAAAAATTCTGACGATTCTCGTTGCTTCCGCTGTTGTAGTTGGAATTGCCATTCTTTTGGTTGTTTTCTTTAGATTGTTCATAATTGCTATTGTTCATCTGGGAACCCTGTATTTTGTTGTTGGATGACGAGTGTCCATTGTGTAGGCCTGTTTCTAGTTCATAGAAGATTATGTAGGCATTTGTGTTGACCACACTCTGAACGGAAATTGGACGTACATAGCTGTCATCGAAGCTGTAATATGTTCCAGATTCAGTTAGCCCAATGGCAGTGTAATGACCACAATTCTGGGAAGCTCCCAGATGTGTGACCATTGCTACAAGTTTGTATGTTAGTTGTTCGCCATTTTTTCTGGACGCGAATCTTGAGAGATCAAGACGAGGCCGAATAGTGATTTGTTTGTTGATTTTGGTTCCGAGCATCGAAAATCGCTTCAGTTGAATACAAAGAGCAATGGGAGCACGCTCCAGTGTAAACTGTTTGGTTGCTGATACCTTAAAGTGTAAATAAATGAGTTTTTTCTTGTTTTCCTTCAAAACAAAATCCAAAACTTACCTTCTTTTTACAAGATTCACACTTGTATCCCATATCTTCGAGTCGCTCTCGCGAGAAATACCCCTCCAGAGCTTCATCGATCGTGTCGGCTTTGCGAATGTCCAGAAGAAGATCTTCAAAATGCTGAAATGTGGTGGACACATAACCACATGCAAGGCACCTTACGGCAGACTTTAAATAACCACCCAAAATCTGATTGGGTGGTGTTGTTTCCTTGCTAAATTGATCCAGATCTTTGTAGTGTCGGAAACGCAAGAGGTACGCCTTTTCCATTGCTTCGACGAGATAACGCAGGAATTCATGGGCGTCTTCTTGTCGGCCCACTGTTAAATGTCTGCAAATTGTTTTGAGCTTTCCATAAACCAAATATGGTCGAATGCATGATTGTTGTGTCTGGGAGGCGAGCAGGGTTCTGGACATACAACATATTATGCAGCCACCTTGTGTGCCAAGCTCTTCTTCGCAACGCTCCATGTGTGCTGTGTCAGATGTTAGCCAATTGGCAATTGAGGGTACATGGAAGAGTGCCTGGAGAGTGGAATTCAAGTAGCAACTGTTGCCAACGTTCGACATGCCTGAGCCGACATACCATTTTCGGCCGGAACTCTTCCAACCGATTTGAACACTTTCTCGTGGGAAGAGTATGCGTTTTGGCTGTGGCAGTTCACTTGTGTTGTTTCTCTGGGATTTTTCTGAAATAAAATGGAAGAAAATTGTAATTATTTTGGGGCAAAATTGGTTAAAAGAATAAGAAGGCTCATCTACTCCAAAACATGACAAAGAAGAAGTAAACTGAGATTTTGTTGCAACTTCGTCAGTGAGAAACTAAAAAAGCTTTCAAACATTGAGCTGAATTCAAAGGAAGCAACCAGAATCGTCAGAAATGTTACGGATCCTAGCCGAACGGCCCAAAGCTCATCAACAAGTTTAGTATCGAGCATGCAACTACAAAGAAGGACCAGGACTCTGTTGATATCGAACTACATTGCAACAATCCACGAACAAGGGAACAGAAAATTGTGCACGAGAACTGGATGGGTAGTAGGAAGTAGTAGGTGGGAACCCAGAGCTAACTCCATGAGAAGGAATCCTAATAGAAATCATCCGTACAGTTGATCAGCCCTTAATCACTGATTTAAATACATCTATAAACTAAATTAGAAACCCCCGGAGGCGGGGTAACAACTTAACTTCTTTTATTCAAAATAGCCTTTTACGGCCTTTAATCCCATCAAAAAATTGTCGTTTCGTGCCGGTAGTTCACTTGGTCTCTTCAGTTGACAGTGAGACCTTGTCAAAATTTATTCAATTCATTATATATGAAGTTTTTGACAAAACACTCTGAAGACTCTGCTTTAATTTTGGGGTTTGTTGATATAAACTTCTTTTAAATTTAAGCAAAACCAGTTAAGTCATTCAAAAGAAAGTCAGAAACTGACTAAATGAACAGGAATGTGTTTGAAAATGACATTTATATATAAAATTTAGGAAGTTACATAATATTCAAATCAAGAGAAAGCTTGTTAACACGTTTCTCCGAAAAAAACGTCACAAAACAAAATTCGTTACGTCATAAAAAACAAAATTCCAAAACTCTTTCCTACTTTAACGTTTTCATTTATTTACAAACAACCCCCTATTATTTTGCAAATAACAAGAACACCCTCTGAATTTCAAGCATTTTTTCACGTGCTCCTTGTCAAACTGACAACCGCCAACAAATTCACCACATCGTAAACACCACCTCCGCAACAACACCAAAACTTACCACAGTTGCTCGCCATTGCTAAACTTGGAATCGAATCTTTGTCGCTGTTTCCATTCATGTTTGCCTGACTTGAACCCAACGATGATGACGAGGAGGATGAGCTTGTTGTCGCTGCAGGTGTGTGTAATGATTTCCCGCAATTACCATTGCCAGACGATGATGCAGAAAGTTGAGGGGATTGCGAAGGCTTAAGTACGATATATTTGGATTTCAAGGTGTCAAGGACCGATTGATTGTAGTTGTTCACCTCCTCGTACTCGATTTTGGTCAGGAGGACACGTTTGGCCGAAGCGACCAATTTATTTTGCAAGCTATCATCATGGTGGTGACTGTTGGTTCCGGCAGACGCTGAGCCGTATGACGAATTGGCGAGGGAGTCGCGCAGGGCGGCATTTACGTTCGCCGCTGTAGACGATTCACAAACCACCGACACGGGCATTTTTTTGTTTCTATAAAATGTACGGTTATGTGTGGGGAAAAACTACACCCGCTGGGGAATAGTTTTTTTTTTGCTAACTAGACTTTTCTTCGCCTAATGTTTGCAAACACAGCACTTTTTTTTGGTTTTTTTTTTTTTTTTTTAATGAAAATTATGAAAAATTAATTCTTCTGGCCGATGTCGTAAAACGATGCTTTCTTTTTCTCACTTGCGGCTACGTTTCGATATTCGTATGGATTGAAGGTGGTGGTTCTTTTTTTTTTTGTCGTGTTGCAATTTCACCGTCATCCAAACATGCGAAACGACACGCACGGCCTTTTTTATGTTAATTCATTCACTGTGGATGATTTAATTGAAATGGAAATTAATTGGTGAATAATTTGACGCAATGTTTAACATATTTTCGCGCGAATTTTCACTGTATTTAGCTTAATTAAAAAGACGAGAAAATTTTTCCGACCACATGTACTTGGAGAAATGAAAAAGACAGAATGCTATCGCTTTGGTATGTGCTGGCGCGGCTGCTATAAAAAATATTTTGGTGTTATCGTTTTTATCGAAAATGGCGGATAGATGTGTTTACGTACACCACAACGCTGTGGGGGATTATTTTTATGGTAAGGTTTATATGGTGGGTAGTTTGTTTTTTAATCTTTTGATAAAATTAAGTATTAAACAGGAAAATTATGACGTTTCATTTCTTTCCAACTTTGTTTTTATATAAAATGCATTTTCACATTTCAAATATCAAAATTTGAAAAATTCAAGTGCCATCTATATGTTAGACTTTGAACTACGGAAAAAGTAGTGCAATTTACTATTTGGAGAAATGTTCCTATAATAAAGCCTTATACACAATTGAAGTAAACAAAATTGAATTATAACTATTTCTTTTATTTATAAAATTACATTCACAATAAATTTTTAAGATTTTTTTTTTAATATAAGGGGTATTCCTGCAACGAGATAAATGTACACGCTGTAGAAAGTGCTATCTTTCTACAAGCATTTTCATGAACGCTCAGAAACGAAGTGCGTAAATGTGGGGAACAATCAGCTGTTCATTAAACATTAGTAATGAAATTTAAGTACACTTACTACCAAAAGTTTACGTACACTAGAAGGTGTTAGTAATTAATTTTATTAATTATATGTAATAAGAAAATAGAACAAACTAGTCAGATCTAAGGACGAAGAAAAAGAATTACAAAAGTCTGTGTATACAAGAATGATGTACGTAGACTTTCGTTAAGAAGTGTATCTATAGTAGCCTACAGCTATCACTGAAGCCGGAAACAGATGTGCAGAACCACACTTAAAACAGATGTGCATATTTTTTGACATTTATGTTTTGTCGTATTAAAGCCAAAATGTAGCATTACCACTGGACATTATTAAAAAGTTGCATAAAATGGTTATACTGAAGAAAAAAATTTCACTTAAATACAATGTAAATAAAATTAAATTTGTGTGAATATTGAATTTAGAAGATAAAAATTGCAACAAATCCGTCAAAAAATGATTTGTTTAAGTATTGTATTAATGTACATATATGTATGGTAATAATATTACCATACGAAGTATTTTCTTAAAAGTGGTGGCAAAAGTGACACAGCGGTAACGCTGATTAACCAATGTGGTATATATCAGTAATGCCAGATGCTTTAATTTACATTTTTTTCGTTTGCTGTTGTGACAGCAATGAAACTGCATGAAATTTAGAAATAGAAGCCGAAAACAGATGTGCAGTTGTGCTCACGCATTACTGCGCGCAGAAACGCACCTAAAATAGATGTGCACATTTTTTGACATTTATGTATTGCTGTATTACTGGCTGAACACAATGACGACGGAACTGGAATACGCATACGGAACTGCAAACATTCAATACACGCGGACTGTATTTTGCGAACACAATGTTACGTTACTGCATACGGAACTGCAATACGCATACGGAAAGGTTGATTAACTTTTAACTTTTACGTACAGTAAATTTGGTATTTTATCTGATGCAGAGAGAAATTATGAAAGAGAGAACAATCTTTTGTACGTCTGTCCCTCCCAAACCCTTTTATTTAGTGTAACTGAAATAACACCAGATGATTCCATTCTTCTTAGTGATATTTCAATTCGTTGTATAAGAGTTTCTTCTCATTTTTATCTTTTGTGTTTGGTATTCCATCCATTTTTGAATTTAAATGTCAAAGTTACTGTACGTGCATTGTGTTCCGATTGAAATTGGTACGTACGACAAATTTGACAGCTGTTCCGTACTCCGTCTCCGTAATGCAGTTCCGTTTTTGCATTGTGTTCAGCCAGTTAATGTCAAAATGCAGCTTTACCACTTTACATTATTAAAAAGTTGCAAAAAATTGTTATACTGAAGAAAAAAATGTCAAAATTTGATTTTTTAAGTATCGTATTAATGTAAGTGAACGAAAAACATTATAGCTGCGTTTTATTATCCACCAAGATCCTTTGTCGATAAATAAAACGATCGAGATTTAGATCCATATCATGCATTATTTTGTATTCAATTCCTATTACAATACTGCAAAAAGGCCATCTGTTTTTCGGAATTAGTATTAATTCTTGGATCTTAAAATAGATCCAGATAGAACGCAGGATTTAAAATTGTTATTGTAATACGTGCTAAGACATAATCAAGATCCAGATCCGAAGATAATAAAACACAGCTTATATTACCAAAAAAACTATGATGAAGTATTTCCTTAAAAGTGGTGGCAGAAGTGTCACAGTGGTAACGCTGATTAACAACTGTGATATATATCAGTAATGCCAGATAGCTTTTATTTACATTTTTTTCGTTTGTTGTTGTGGCAGCAATGAAACAAGGCATACAATTTAGAAATAGAGACATCGTGAAGATTCTGAAACTCTGCAGAATTTTGTGTTTACATCCCCATAAGAGCCTGCGTAATTATTTTCTGCACGAAATTATCTGTACATCTGTTTTTACCAATAAAGAAATCGTTCGGATTCAGCAAAAAAAATTAAAAGGTCTTTAACTTTGTTTGTATTGTTACCTTTACTATCTTTGCGTTTATTTGACATAGGAAGTCCAAACATATGTATATATGCATAACGAGTTTATTAATAAAGTTCTTTGTTTAAACGTGGGGTTTTGAAATTGAAATAAAAGGCATATAATTTAATGTTATGGCCAAGAATTTAGCTTTATTATAAAAATAAGGGTTTGCATTTTGTTTTAAAGATGATTTCGGGCAAGTGGCCGCCGCGGCTGGCTCGAATAAATTTCAGCCGAGAGGCCCAATCTTAGCAATTTTGTGAAAATCGGGATCGGTATCGGTATCGGGATCGGCCATCTCGTTTTGGTCCTATTCACCGAACGTGCAAACCAAGATCCTTCCGGAAAATCTTCAATAAAGTGGATGGGCACAGCTCCAATTGTTGCGCGCGATGGTGGATGGACTCATTCGTGTCATCTTCGATACCCTGCTCCACCGAACCGAACCATTATTTTGGTAATAAATTTGCACGATTTGCAAACGTTGTTCAGGAGCAAGTCTATTCATTATGAAAACCAAACTAAGCATAAATCAAGTGACAGCTGTCAAAAAGAGCAACTCCGAAAAAGGTATTGCTATAATGCAAGTTATGCATTCGTGCAAAAAAGTAAATTGAGAAAACAATCAAACACGACATTACGATGATAGAGAACATATTTTGAGTTACTGGCAAAATTTTGTCCGTCTGTCTGTCTGACTGTCTGTCTGTCTGTCTGTCAGTATGGATGTATTTTGGACTGCAGCCTAAACGGTTGGGCCAATCGTCTTCAAATTTTGAACTTAAGGTTATTTTGACATTCTACAGAGGATTTTTTCAATTTTGTTTAGTCAAAAATGTACCTGTCATATAACCGTTATGTTAAAGCTTATTTTTCTCGAAAACGACTCCAGGAATTTTTATAAAAAAATCTACTACTGTACTACTGTAGGTAAGCATTATATTTTGGTGAAAAAAAATTAATATCGTGGGCTAAAAACGGTACCTCCCATAGGATAGGTTTTTTTTATTTGACTTTCTCGAAAACTGGTGATCCGATTACAATCAAAATTGATATTCAAGAAGATGTAGGTAGCCTTAGTAATTTTGCATTAATTTTTTTCGAAAACTTTTTTTTTTGTATTTTTAATAATAAAATTTTTTTTTTAAATCAATATTTAGAAAACGAGTAAGTGAATTTTTTTTAAATTTTGTTTTTAAATGTACGTTATTTTTGTGCTTAAGTTTGTATTCTTGAATTATTTCTTTTTAATTTTTTAAAAAAAGTTGTTAAAAAAACCGTTTTATTTAAAAACGGCTCCTACGATTCTGAAAAAAAATCCACACTTTTTTACATTTCCTAAAGAAATAAAATGGCATTTTAATTATTTCCCCAAATACAATTTAACGTACTTTATTCGAACAATCAAAAGTCACAAAAATCGGAATAAATGCTTTGATGTTCACTTTAATGTTCTTTAATTTTATTCTACAATGTGACCGCACATATGAGCAAGTACGTGCGATACAGTCGTGCCCTAAGGCCCAACCATAAAACCAAAATAAATAAATTGCTGTCAAAAAAGAACTTTTATATTCTTGGACTCACTTGCTTAGTTTAAGTTTGTCAAAGGCAACTATGTTAGATACAAAGTTTTTTTTTTGGCTTTTGCAATTCTATTCAAATAAATAATTATTCATCCTCATCAAATGACCGGGAAATTTCTTGAGATTTCCGAATCTTATGAAACCACAACTGGTTTATCATGTTTTTAGAAACATGACGAAACAGTTCGTTTAATTTTGACAGGAGTTTATGCTTATGGTAATGCCTATTTTAGTTGGCATTTTGACGTATACTTCGATCAGAAACGAGAAACATGAGGCGGATTTCTTTTTTCGTTCAGAACAGAGTCTGAACTGTCAAAAAAAAGTTGTATTTCTTTTTTCGCTCAGAGCGTTCAGATCTTCAAAGTTGCATTTCTTTTTTCGTTGAGAGAATGATCAGAGCGTCCTCTGAGAACGCTGTATACGCTCAGGATAAATTGGCTGAGCACTCTGAGAAAAAGCTGAACACAATTAACGTCACTTTAGAGTTGTAGGCTATTTCACTTCTTCACCATTCTTCGAAAAATAGATGCCAAAGTGAAAATGAAAGTGAAATATTAAATACATAATAGTTGTGTTCGTCTACTTTTTGGGTTGTTTTAGGAAAACTGTCTAACTTTGAAGAGTGGGGATGAAATCTCTCAGAAAATAATAAATTCGCTCAAAAGTAAAAGAACGCTTTGTGGAGGAAAATAAGGAAACTTTTTAAATGTCAAAAAAATTAAAATTTAACTAAACAATTTTTTTTAATTTAAAATTCTTCAAATACGAATCCTTTACATCGAACATGTAAGTAAACGAACAACAGTTGTGTGTGGAAAATAGGAAAACTTTTTAAACGTCAAAAAAATTTAAATTTAATAAACGAAATAAATCAAATAAGTGCAAATGAAATAAAAGTTGTGATGGAAACCATTTTATTAGGCCATTGTAAGGTCATTTTATTATTCACTTTTGATTTAACTTTACAATTTTTTAAATTTAAAATTCTTCAAATACGAATCCTTTAAAAAACGTGAAATTTCAAATGTACTTTTGAGTTTGACAGAATTCACATTTTCTCCATCAAGAAATTTTTTGGTTTAAAATAGGGAATTAAGGGGAAATGTTTTTCTCTCTCGCAACATGTTTCTTCTCCCGAAAACAATCGAACATGTAAGTAAACGAACAACAGTTGGGTGTGGAAAATAGGAAAACTTTTTAAACGTCAAAAAAATTTAAATTTAACTAAACGAAATAAATCAAATAAGTGCAGATGAAATAAAAGTTGTGATGGAAACCATTTTATTAGGCCATTGTAAGGTCATTTTATTATTCACTTTTGATTTAACTTTACAATTTTTTAAATTTAAAATTCTTCAAATACGAAACCTTTAAAAAACGTGAAATTTCAAATGTACTTTTGAGTTTGACAGAATTCATATTTTCTCCCCCAAGAAAATTTTTGGTTTAAAATAGGAAATTAAGGGGAAATGTTTTTCTCTCTCGCAACATGTCTCTTCTCTCGAAAACAATCGAAAATGTAAGAAAACGAACAACAGTTGGGTGTGGAAAATAGGAAAACTTTTTAAACGTCAAAAAAATTTAAATTTAACTAAACGAAATAAATCAAATAAGTGCAGATGAAATAAAAGTTGTGATGGAAACCATTTTATTAGGCCATTGTAAGGTCATTTTATTATTCACTTTTGATTTAACTTTACAATTTTTTAAATTTAAAAGTCTTCAAATACGAATCCTTTACAAAACGTGAAATTTCAAATGTACTTTTGAGTTTGACAGAATTCACATTTTTCTCTCTCGCAACATGTCTCTTCTCCCGAAAACTATCGAAAATGTAAGTAAACGAACAACATTTGTGTAAAATTGTGCAAAATAGTCTGTTTTAGGGAGTAGACGAACACAACTAATATTGCCGCCTTTGAAAAAGCCATATGAAAAGTGTCAATGTGTGACAGCCAAGTGCTCAAACGTATTTCAAAAATATATCTGAGCGCTCAGACCAATCTCGGTTCAGATAATTATCAGAGTATGTTCAGAATGCTCAGACTCTGTTCAGAGACCTTTTCTGAGTGAATAAAGAAAAACGCCTATGGAGAGGTATGTAGGGTATGTATGTATATCCTATGACATTTCAATTCGTCTAAAAGCTATGTAATAATATTTATACCTTTTCCTTACATGTGTGTGCATACGGATTTTAAAATTAAGAATTAATTAAATTGAAAGATTGAACAACAAACTTTTTTGATTTTATTGTAAGGCATCACGAACTCAATTATGCAAAATTTATAAGGCCCCCTCCATTCCTGTCGTCACACAACAAACGCAGTTGACAGTTGAAAGTAAGGGGATAAGAATATAAGCTCCTCATTTGGCTGTCCTTCCAACTGTTTTGTTATCCTTATTTTCATTACCATGACTCAATTTCTACATTTTACATATACATGGGCAACTGATCGAATTTCTCTTCTTATTTCTTCAAATTCCAAACTCATTGAAAGCTAATTATCTTTTGAAGCTTTTTCTATCGAGAACGCATATATTTCCCTTCGATTTGACTATCGCTCTAACAAGATTCTTTTCGATTGAGTGAATTAAAAAAAAAAAACAATTTACACTGAATCACTCCCTTAATGGTAATTGAATTAGTGTTGGTACTGCAAAAGTGGTCCCTTATTCTTCTTTAAACAAACACTTGAGGAACAAACAAGGACGATGTAAACATTTTCGAAAAGCAAAACCATTTCCAGAAAGCGGTTATGAAATTGCTATTTGAAATTCCTGGTCCATCATCGTCGTTTTCGCTGTCAATCGACACGACATAAACCACACCGCCCCGCAGGCCATACCATTACCCAAACCCCTCGCATCCTCGTCGTGTTGGTGGGAAAGGTCGTCGAATGGAAATGTTTATACTTTAACCAAACGTTGTCATCGCTTTGGTTCCGTAATGGTTGCGTTGTCCCGCCGCACTGCACCAGGTTCTCGTGAGCTGTGCCTATGCTCGTCCTTGAATCGTGACCAGAAATCTAATGAAGCATTTAATATTCCTCAGACTTGTCCATATTACCCCCAAAAAAAATATCAGAAGGAAAAAGAACACTTTTTTTATATTGATTGAGTCATTAACGCAAATCCTTTGCACTACATTTACCTTAGTTGCCAGTAGCACTCTAAAGCTGTGGAATTCCTTCCTGATTCCCCGCATGTTGGCTGCTGTCATGGTGAAGACATCTGCTGTGACGACCAGAAACCTTTATGCCCCAGCGAGTTTCTATTCCTTGATTGACCTGTCAGCCCTCATTTTGCGGATTTTATCCGACAACTTTTGGAAACTTTCTCATTGCCTACCTTCGTCTTATGGAAAAAAATATAGAAGAGGATGAGAGGACCTTTTTGTATGTGAACATGATGGTGTAAACTATAAAGTGTGAAAGAAGGCGTCGGAGTCCTCCTGCCCAGCCAATCATGACAATGTGTAATTTGTTGATCGACAGCGTCTAGGATGTTAAAGTGTTCCTAATTATTTTGCACAGAATGCAGGCGGAAGCAGTGCCTCCCGGGTTGTAAGAAGGTAAGTACCCACTTACCTGGGGTATTTTGGACAATTTTATCAAATTGACACCGAGTCCTTGAAAAACTCCAAACTACCTTGGAGTTTAGTTTGGCTTGAATCTGAGAGTGTTTTTGTGATGGAGGGAAGACAAGTGCTCCTGGGACCATGGGAATGGCAAAACCGAAACATTGCAAAATGGCTTACCGCACTATAAACTGCCGTTCACTTAATTAGGACGACTTAAGGACGAAAAGAACAAAGACAAAAATAAATTGCTTTAGTTCGTTTGACACATAAATGTATGTCAGAGTGAATATTTTGTATCCTTAGTGGATACTGCACCTGCAGTTTAAAAGTTTTACATTTGCACAAGAAAAAGGAAGGAAAAGTTCGACTTCAGGTTTTGGTGAAACGTTATGGCCTAGAGGGAGAGTTGGTGACTTTTAAGAGTTTAAGTTTTGCTTTATAAACCTCTATGCCAAGACCAAAGGAAGTAATAATTAAGTTCGCCTTCTAAAGAGAAGAGGGCAAAGCTTAGATAGGAATGTGAGTTCGTGTGTCATGTGAAACTTTTTTGTTGGCCTTTGAGGAAGTTTGGTGCAGATTACATCTAAGTTGGGTATACTTCATGAGGAAGGATAGGGACAGTGCGGTTTTATTTACTGTGCCATCGGCGAGGTCTTTCGAGTTGTTGAGGCAAGAAAGATTTAGTAGAGTGTTGGATAGAGTAGGTTTGTCAAAGAGAAATTGAGGAAGAGTTTGATATCTTTGGAAGACAAAAAAACTCTTTAAAATGAGATAGTATACGCAAAAAACACCTCCTTTGTCATCTATCGAGAAGATCTTTTGAGTCTTTTCTTGTTTAAAGAAAGTAAGCGAATCAATGGTATGAAGAGATTCGAGAGCAGTTGTGCAACACCGGATATGAGGTTTCTAGTTTCTAAACGCCTTCCGTTGTATTCGGGCAGCTTTCTAAAGACCCCCGTAAACAGTCGAATGTGTTATGATATGAGTCACCTGGTTCGATTACGATTTTCGAGTTGATTCTACTCATCTACAGTGTGGTGCGGCTTTTAGTCGAAGCAAGCTTACTCGTAAGATGTTCGACTGTGTACGGGGCCATTAAGGTACCCCTTTAAGAATAACACAGTCAAATGGTTGATGGATGATTCAAATTGAATAAAAAGCACTGACTAGTATTCTAAAAAGTAATTCCTAAAAATGAGAATTTTTAACTTACCTTAAAAGAGCAAGTCACTGTGGCGTATGTGAAATATTTTTTTTTGGGAAATTACTCAACATTTAGTCACATACTTTGTGCCATTTTGCTTCAATTTGTTAAAACTGGAGATTCAGCACATGAACATTAATTCGCGAAATAAAAGACTGTAATTATTCATGGACCTATGGAAGATAGAACGTTCATCTCTCACTCTGACGGCAGTGGAATCAATTAAAGCTGTGAGAGATCGAAAATATTACAGAGTTTCGGTAGTGCATATAACGGTTGAAGTGTCCTTAACTCCAGGATATGCGTTTCGCCCAAGCATGAACGGTGGGCTCATCAGTTAGACCATTCAGCTTTTCCAAGACGCACAATATGTCGATGTTTACCGACTACTATATAAAATCTATTGCATAAAGCGATGGTGTTTAGAGAACTTTGTTTAAAGTTATGCACCTAAACCTAAAGGGTGTTCAGCTCGTGGAAAAGAAAAAGAAAAGCTGAACGGTCTAACTGATGAGCCCACCGTTCATGCTTGGGCGAAACGCATATCCTGGAGTTAAGGACACTTCAATCTTAATTTGAATTTAATTCAATAAAACTCCACTAAAACAACAACAAACAACTAGCAATAGTTGATTGTTTTAATATTTGTTTATTTAATTAGTATGGTTAAAAACAACAGATGCACAACTGATGAACATAAGGAAACAGAGAAAAAAATCCAAAGGTATCCTTAAATTTGTTGAATAATTTTCTACCTGAAGAACCATGTGGAGAATATCTGACTGTTTTCTTCTTTTATTTAAAATTTCAAAAGTTAACCTATGTAAATTGGATTTTGAGTATCTCAATTATGGACGTATTATTATATTGACTGCTAGTCTAATGTCATCTTCATACAACAATTGTCAAACAAATTTCGCCAAAATTGAGAGATGCTAGCTCTCCTGAACCCACTTCAGAAAAAAAATAACTACTTTAAATGTTGACATAGAAGTTCCGCGACATCTGTTTTTAAAATTTCAAAAAGTCGCATTTACAGGTAAAACATAACTGACAATTTAGAATTCAATCCATAGAAGTGTGTGACATCTTTAGTATTTTGCCTCTTGTTTTTTTAGAGCGTGGACAACTTCTTTTTTTATTGGTTTGTGCCTAAGACAAGCTAAACGCACTAGAAGGAAAAATGGATTTTTTGTTAATTAATTGTGGGAAATTCTAAATAACACGGAGAGACAAAAGGAAATTTTAACATGCCAACGTGGGAAAACCTGCTGCCAAAGTCTGGAATTACTGGATGAAATGTCAAAATTGAGGTTTAATTTTTTCCCGCTGGTGTACTCAGGAGAAATAACTGCCACTAAAATGGAACCAAAACACAACTATTGAATCAGAAACTTGTGCATTACCGAATGTAGGAATTTTCAAACTATTTGGTACGGGAAACAGTGCTGCCAACGTTTAATCGTAATGCTTAAAATAACAATTTTTATTAGGGGTATTCATGCAACGAGATACATTCATACACCGTAGCAAATCCTATCATTCCGCAAGAATTTGCATAAACGCCCCTTAGAAACAAATTGCGTAAATGTGGATAGTCATTTAACGTCAGAGTTGAGATTGAAGTACACTTACTAACAAAAGTGTATGCACACTAGTAGATCTTATTACTGAGTTATTGGTTTTCATTAAAAGAATATAAAATTCGAAGAAAACAATTATTTTTCGCTTTATTAAAGCTGAAAATTATGAATATAAAAACAAACTTCTTAAGAAAATAGAAAAAAACTAGTCAGCATTTATATGTAAATGCAATAAAAAAGAATTACAAAAGTATATCCCCACAAAACTGATGTACGTAGACTTGTTAACAAGTGTAAATTTATCCCCTCTACTTTAAGAAAAGACAGAGACAACAAAAAAGACATTCCTCAGTTTTTACGAGGTTAATTTTTTTATTTTATCCGGCAAAATCAGAAGATAAATTTATGAAGTTCGCATAAATAAATTCCCATACATACATACATATTTTGACAGTTCATTTACGAGAAGATAAATTTACGAAGTTTTTACGCTTTTAATACAAAAAATGTATTAATTATTGTTAAAGAAATCATTAAAAATGTATAATTTTAAAGTACGGTATATTTCAACGTATAAACATACAATATGCAATCTATCACCATTGACGCTGAAGCAATGGCAATAACAATATTGCCCTCTAGATGGAAGACATTTCTCTCTTTTCAAAATGGCTGACAATAATTTGTAAAGAAGCGCTTAAAATTCAAATTGCCAGCAAAGAAAAGCTCATCGAAATTTAAAATTCTCCTCCAAACTGCTTATGCCATTGGCTCAAATCTTGCTGTCGACACACAGCGTAACTACGAAAACGAAACTAAAAACAACTTCGCAAGAAATGTTTTAAATTGAAATTGCAGGTATCAAATTGTCAGTTCCAATTCTATCGAAATTTATTCTAAACAAATGTCAAAACAACACATTTACAACTTCCAACTTTAAGAATGCAAACAACTTCTAATTTATTACTAATGAGGAAAGTTATTCCTTTTCGATTCATATAAATGTATTCCATGCAACACCTTGTGTGTCATCCATATACACAAGCTTCAACGATAAAACAAAAACTTGCCTTTCAATGTCAATCAAAAGTTTTATTTCATTAAAATTAACCTCTGTCTCACTCTTTCTGGAAGTAAGCAATTTTCAAATTAAAAGCAATGCACACGTAATTGGTTTTGCTTGCAAAACTTATGTTAGAAGCAATATTATTTTTAATTGAATTAAAGTTCTTCTTCTGTTTGAGGAATAAGACTGTAGATGGCGGTGGCAGTTTTGTTCTCACAGATGACAAATGTTTTGAAGGTGAGTTTGCTGAAAAATAAAATGAAAAACAAATTACGAAGAAAAAACTTTGCAATTGCATTTTTAAAAAAAGCTTTTTTTCCGTGTAATATAAATAGTTTCCTAAGAAAATATATTTTAAATAAATTTTTCTTTGATTGTAGATTTTATTGCTAGAAATCGAAGGAAATGTCTCAAAGCATTGCTGAATACAATTATCTGGAAGACAGTAATATCATCTCATAACATCTGTTATGACTGTTCTCTCTTTCATGCTCACTGAAAATTTTGAAGTGTGATCTTCTTATGGGTATGAACACAATTTTGAAGTCTATTTGCCGAAATTAGATTATTTCATTTTGGGGAGGATATGGTGTACAACTTCAATTCCTTCTTAAATATTATCAAACTCTAGGACTCTGAGGTTCAGTGCCAGTCTATTTAGTCCAAGTAGTCTTTACTCCGGGTACTTATTTTTTGTTTTAAACTGTAAAAAATTCTAGTACAATTAATCAGATGAAAGTAAGAACCTGCTGATGTTATTCCCTTTATTATATTTCAGTTTTAACAACAAAATTCTAATGTATAAGTCATTCGCAATGTGTCCGGTAAACCGCACCTTTTCCAATTAGTCTGCCAGTAAATTCCATTCGATAAAAAAAATATATATAAAATCAATACCCATCAATTCATTTCGTATTTTCTAGCGAATTATTTTCTCATAATCAAATAAAACATAAATTTTATCCAAGATTCCAATAACCAACACAAACACATGTTAAAAGGACATAAAAATGACAATAATGTGGTTTATAGCCACAGATAGAAGTAGTAGCTTAATTTTTACCTTGTTTTGGCCAAAACTCCTCTGTCGCACGCTTGCTCGATTTCCGTCTTTAACATGTGGATATTCAATCCACATTATCCTTCATCATTTTGACTGTCAGTGTGTGCTCAAAAGGACGATGTACTCGTCCTACTTACCAACCAACAAAAAAAAGCAAACCTTTTGTTAATGATGTTTTCCGAAGGAATTCGGAGAGGAGGACAAAAATAACAGTAAAAACAGAATTGTCATCAATTTCGAAGGATATAATATTGTATGTCACATAACTCACACCAACCTTTTACTTTGGGAATTCTATTTGTAATTCATTTTCAACCTGTCAGAGATGACATTTCAAGGTTTTTACGCGGCTATAATAACCAACGTCATATTTTTTCTTTGAGTGGGAAAATTATTCTTTTTGGGAATGTTTTATACATTACAGTACCTGGATGTGAAATTAATAAATGATGATACAATAAAAACATATCCATCTGTTTAAATAACTTCTGCTTACAGAGGAGGAATTTATATTACCTTCATCTTCATCACAATCACATCAATTGACTGATGATTCTTTTATTTTTGTTTTATTTTTGCTAAACATTCGGGATGCATTCATTGATGGAGCTTTATTAAATTCTTTTGAATAAAAAAATATTTATAATCTTAAAAATTCAAGTTTATGTAAAATAAAAGTTCGTGTGGTCGAATTGTGAAAAAAAAACAAAAAAACTTAAACTTTGTGGAAGATCTTTATTGTTGGAAAGCTCACTTAAAACTAACTTTGAAAAAGGTTTCTACATTTCTGTTTTTCTGTTTCTTGGGTTCAGGTTACAAAGACAAATGCACAGTAATGCATTCTGTTGATTTCCGTGGGAATGGAAATCAACTGAAATATGAACGTTATAAAAATAAAGATAATGCATTCTTTTGATTTCCGTGGGAACGGAAATCAAATGAAATCTGAACATTATGAAATTATGTGGTTTGAATTGAATTTTGCTTATGGCGCGAATATCGACTTTGTCTGATATGTAACCTCTCCCCCCTTTACATTAAAATTCTCCTGAATTTTCGGAGTTTCTTTAACATTTTCATTTGAATTTTGGGTACCTTTTTCTTTAATTAAAATAGTAATTTTCTTATATCTTTTTAAGATATTCACAAATATTAAAACTAGTATAATGATAAGTATTATGGTCGTTGAACCAATAACATAATGAATATTTTTATGTATTTTTAGTAATTTTATCGGTTCAAGGTTTACAATGTTTTTAAGGATGATTTCTTCAAAATTTAATTCCTTAGTAAAATTATAATTCTCCGTTTCGTCATAGTAGAATCTTTCAATAAAATACATTTTTTTTTTTTTTTTTTTTTATAATTAACGCGCGCACAAGGGACTATTTGTTTCCCTTTTAATGTAACACACTGCGCGGGCATTAGGAAGATAGGGAGGGAAACTAGTTTTACTAGTAATTGTTTCATTAAATATCTGGATTGTACAATTGTTAATAGTTATTAGATAGTTTCCTTCCAGTTTGATATTTCTATCGTCGCATTTGTTAACAATGTTTTCAATTTTAATGTTTTTACAAATAATTGTGCTATCGTCCATTCTTTTAATTTCTGTAGTGTGATTTTCTTTAAGAGTACAATTTTTGTTTGTTATGCAATTATTAACAGTAAGCAATTCCTTTTTATATTGAACATCATTTTGATAATAGTACATTGTTTGGTTAATTTCAATGAAATAATATTCTTGGAGTACAATTTCTAAATTTTGTTTGTTTGGAATAGGGGTTATAAGTTTTAAATCAACTTGTTCGTAATTATTTGGAATTTTTATTGCTATGATTAAAGTTTCGCTATTATACTTAAGAGTTCCAACTTTAATATTTTTTAGTTTCAATAAATCAAGCTTTGTGTTAATAATTTCTGTTGTTGTTAGTAAGCTAGGGTGTATTAGTCCATGTTTAATTAAAGCTATATTGTCTATGATCTGGTTTATTTTCTCTTCTAACATATAGAGTTTTAGAATTTGATCTAATTTGATTTGTTTGAGTATAAATTGTTTTTCATTTTCTTTTAGTTCGGAGAAGGTTTTAGTTAAATCTATCCTATCCGCTTCTATAATGGTTTTGAAATGTCTTATGCTTTCATTAAAACTTTGGTTTATTTCTATTTGTTTATTGACTGTGTTAACTGCGTTTTCAGTGTTTGTTTCTAGTACGCTAATGTGTTCTATTATATCTTTTCTATCGTCGTCGTCCATTGTACCAAAAAGAAAATTGTTTACCTTTCCTACAATATTAATCAATCCTCTTTTGTGTCTAATACTTGATTGTGGTTCTATGGCTTTAACCTTAGCTTTTATTGTATCTAGCTGTCTCCTAATTATAAAATCGTTATATTATTTTAAGTTTTGAATGTTTCTCTCCATATCACCGATTGTGTGTTTCAAATCTTGAATGTTGATTATATGAAGTATTATCTTTGTGTCTTTAATAATTTCTGTCTCACCCATGTTAATAACAGAATATCCGTTTTCTGTCATTATTTTATCCACTGTTAGGGTTGGTGTTACTGATGTTGTTAGTAGTAGCAACACTAAGATTATCATCTGCAAATAAACGTGGTCGTTTTATATTAATTGGGTGTTCTCTTTCTAATTTTTTTATTCTATATCTGGGCTCGTTTTTGTAATAGTTTCTTTTGTAATTTTTTACTGCTATTACCTGTCTATTCTCAGTATATTCTTCCCTATTTCTATTAAGCTTTTCTATTCTTCTTTCTTTTTCTGTTTTAATGCGATTTCTTAAGGTAGCTATGTCAGTGAACATTGCTTCTTCTGGAGACATTCTAATGGTTGAATGGTATCTATTATTATAATTACTAACGGCTCTATGGACTTTTTGGATTATTGTGAGGTCTAAATTCCTCATTGTTACTAATTTTTCCTGCAATGTTGAATGGAATCTTTCAACATCACTGTTACCTGTATGTGTATTTGGTTTTGTTAAGTGAAGGTTCACTCCTTGTGCGTTAAAAAATTCTTTTAAGTTTTCAGATTTAAACTCGTTGTCCGCAATTATTTTAAAAGGTTTTCCGAATTTTGAAAAGTGTTCCTCAAGAGTTTCTATCTTTTTTACCCAGTTTCGATTTGGCAAATAGTATGCATATGCTTTCTTTGTTAACTTATCTACTAGGGTCATAAATGGATTTTTCATAAAGTAATAGATATCTAGGTGCAGGATCTCATTCGGTCTATTCGGAGTTTCGCTTAGTTCGAACTTCTTCTTAATTGGTTTTCTTTCATATTTCGTCTGTAGACATGTTTTGCAATTATTTATGATTTTGGTTATTTCTTTTACTAATTTGGGGTAGTATATTTTATTTTTTAAACTATGATATGTTTCTATAATCCCACAATGGAGACTTTCTTGGGTGTGATATAAAGAGATTTGTTTCTGTGCTTCTTCTAAGTTACTTATTTCTTGTGCTCTCAATGTGGCCTTAATAAATTTGATCTGATTATCATGACCAAACAACTGTATTAACAATTGTTGTATTTTATTGTATTCGTGATACGTTAATTCTGTGTATATTCCTGTGATGCCTGGCTTAATAAGTCTTCGTAATACGTCTGTCCAATATTCTTCTCCTTTTGTCATATCAATGTAAATAATTCTTCTTCCATTTAAAATTTCAATTTCTTTTTCTGCATTGTTTGTTAGAATTAATTGAGTTTTATAAATATTTACTATTGATTCTTTTATAGGAATATGATTAAGCTGCTCTTCTTCTACTGAATGTACTGTTGCATTGTCTGATAAATTATTGACTGATTGTTCTACGGCTACCTCGTCTTTATTATTATTCTCTTCTGGAATCCTACTCAGAAAGTCTGCGACATTATTTAATTTACCCTTAAGATATTCGATGTCATATTGATATTCCTGTAATTTTAATAACCATCTTTGAGTTCTCTGACTAAATTCTTTTCCCGTGTATTTTTTATTTAAGTATTTAATTGGCAAATGGTCTGTAACTATTGTAAATCGTTTCTCCCATAAATAAGGTCTATAATACGTAACAGCCCAAACAATTGCTAAAAATTCTTTGTCCGTTACTGAATACTTTTTTTCATGGTCGTTTAAAGTGCGGGATGCGTAACAGACTGGTTGACCTTCTTGTGTCAACACTGCTCCAATTGCATAGTTACTTGCGTCTGTATAGACAGAAAAGTCTTTTTGGAAGTTAGGGAATTTTAAAATTGGATGTTTGATAATATTAAGTTTTAAAGTTTCAAATGCTTGAATATATTCCGGATCATGTATGTTGATTTTGGAATCTTTTTTCAAATACTTAATCATGGGATATGCTATTTTGGCATAATCCTTGACAAATTTTCGATAAAACCCTGTAGCTCCTAGAAACGATTTTATTTGTTTCTCTGTTTTCGGAATCTGATATTCTTCGATACACTTAGTTTTCTTCGGATTTGGTTTCATGCCTTCTGCCGTGAGGACATGACCTAAGAATTCAGTGTTCTTTTTCATGAAAGAGCACTTGTCGAACTGAATTTTTAAGTTATGTTCGGATAATTTTTTGAAAATTAAATTTAAAGCGTGAATATGTTCTTTGAGGCTGGTTGAGAAAATTAAAATATCATCTAAATAGACGACACAAATTTTGTTAATGTATTCTCGAAGAATGTTGTTCATTAGCCTTTGAAATGTGGCCGGGGCATTCTTGAGTCCAAAAGGCATTCTAAGGTATTCATAGAGGCCATTGGACATTTATAAATGGGACATAAATCTTTAAATTTGTTGTTTGTGCTTATACTGGCCTAAGTGGCTTTTTTTGCTTTTTTGGGCCAGGCAATGTACTTTTTAGTTAACAAACTGTTGACATTGGCGCCTGCCAGGCGACTTTATATATCCTAAGCGGAGCAACCGTCCTTAAACATGTACGAGATGGTATTATTGTGAGCCAAAACTAAATTTATAAAAAAAAATTATGATTTAACGGTGTTTTCTAACTCTAATATTTTAAAGCTGTTCTATTGAGACCCCTACCTAACTGTAAAAAAAAATTCTAAATTATACGCGCGTGCTCCCATAAAGGAAAGTCGCCCCAAAAAAACAAAAACATTTCTAAATAAGACATAACAAATATATTGTCCATATTCTATTTAAATGTTCTTTCGCATCGTTTTTTTCGCACCATTCCATAAGTAATTTCTTTAAAACAATATTAATAAAAAAATATTCTGCCCCATTTCAACATCGCCCCGATCCCGAAAAGTGTTATGTTTTAAAATTCAAGGATAACCATCCAATCATAAAATTACTCCCACAAAATTAAACAAAACCCAATGAACTGTGGTTACTTAAATTAAAATTGCAAAAGTTCAAGTGCTCTTCCAACAAAACGTTCCCCAGGCCCCAACAAAATAAAAGTTCATTTTAAAAGAATTACGAGTACGTACTCAAATCCTCATTACCGCAGTTGCCATAAAAAGGATAACCGTTAATAAAGCACAGCCGTTTATCACCACACAGTGAAGGCATAAAAAGGACAGCCTACTGTGCCTTTATACAAATAAATAAAAAAGGATATTTTGCTGGAACAGTTTTTACCAAAAAAAAAAAAATTGCAAAAAAAAAAAACAAAATATTTTATACATCAGAGTCACTAGATGAATATCAATCCATAGGAAGATCCTTATTGACCGAGAGGAGTAGATTGATGAATTTAAGAATCATCCAAAGAAACGGAAGTGGAAGGACATAAACATGAAAAACCAATAAACTTAAATCCAGGAACTCTATTAAAGTAGTCCCAAATCTAATCTTTTCCTTGGCCCGTTGGTTGGTGGGGGCTGTGTTCCAATTTACCATACGGTCAATTTTGAAAACATCAAACCGGAAACGAATGAGTTTGTTTATGATGTGACAGGAAGTCACACATCCATATACCAACATGTTTAGATGTAAGTATGTAATTTGTTGATTGCATGAATATATCACAGCGGCAGCGGGGCGGGGATCTACTTGTTGTTGACAGCAGTTTGTTTGAACAACAGACTATTGAACAAGGACACAACCAAGAAGGATATATCGCATCTTGAAATGTTAATTCAATTTAAAGTGTAATAGGGTCAAAGTAGATTGGATGACCTTTTCAATAATTGTGTTATTCTAGTGAATGAATATGAGATGTTATTTCATTGAAGATGATGAACTAATAAGGACATAAATAAATTCAATTAAGCCTGAGATGGAAGATTTTGTAGGGCTTCCTGTGGGCCATTATACTTATGATTTGTTCTGTGATAATTATTTATCTTAAAACCAGTTTTAAAGTTTAAGTTGGCGCCATCTGCTTTATCTTTTTAGAAGAAATAAAATTCTATTTAAATTACTGTTGAAGGATGCCAGTTTTACTTGAAAATAAATTGCACGACTGGATCGCACGTACTTTCTCTTATGTGCGGTCACAGCTTGGAATAAAATTTGAAAAATATTAAGGGAACTTCAAAGATTATATTCGATTTTTCTGACTTTTGATTGTTTGAAAAAAAGTACGTAAAATAGTTTTCAGCGGAAAAATTTAAACGCCATTTTGTTTCTTTAAAAAAATGTGAAAAAGTGTGATTTTTTTTAAATCGTTAGAGCTGTTTTTAAATAAAACGGTTTTTTTAACAACTTTTTTTTCAAAAATTAAAGAAAATAATTCAAGAATACAGACTTAAGCACAAAAATAACGTACATTTAAAAACAAAATTAAAAAAAAAATTCACTTACCCGTTTTCAAAATATTGATTTTTCAAAAAAAAAAAAAAATTAAAAAATTATTAAAAATACCAAAAAAAAAAGTTTTCGAAAAAAAAAAATATGCAAAATTACTCAAGCTACCTACATCTTCTTGAATATCAATTTTGATTGTAATCAGATCACCACTTTTCGAAAAAGTCGAAGAAAAAAAACCGGTCCTATGGTTTTTAGCCCACCATATTCATTTTTTTCACCAAAATATAATGCATACCTACAGAAGTACACTGATTTTTTTTTATAAATATTCTTGGAGCCTTTTTCGAGAAAAACAAGCTTTACATAACGGTTATATGACAGGTACCGTTGAAAAAACTCCTCTGTAGAATGTCAAAATAACCTTAAGTTCAAAATTTGAAGACGATTGGACGAACCGTTTAGGCTGCAGTCCAAAATACATCCGAACAGACAGACAGACAGACAGACAGACAGACAGACGGGCAGAGAGACAGACAGACGGACAGAATTTTGCCAGTAACTCAAATATGTTTCTCTATCATCGTAATGTCATGTTTGAGGTAGTTTTTCTTTCTTGTTAGACAAATTCACTTTTCTATAAATTCATTGGCACATATTCAATATTGGCAACGAGGATTATAAAGAATAAGACAAATCTTAACGATGACCGAATCTACGCAAACTACACAACAAATTTTGCGAGCATTAACTGAAGCTCTATAGAGCATACAAAATGCACCGAGTTCGCCTAACCTACATTTTGACCAGTTCAACGAGAACGAGGAATCATTCCCTAATCATGATACAATGGAGTATCGGAGCTAAATACTACCAACTACTCTCGAACTTGACAGCACCAGAAGAGCCAGAGACAAAGTAATAGGAGACTTCGGATTTGAAGAAATTAAGCTGTAGATTTGTATGTGAATCATGCAAGAAATCTACACTGAATACACATCTTAGGTCTCAGTTTATTCGCGGACTCAGAGACTCGGACATCAAGGAGAGACTTCTGGCATAGACGAATTTAACTTTGGAAAAGATTATTCAACATGCCTTGGCAATGGAAGCGTCAAAACAGAAAAGTCGTGCCATGAACAACGTTCACCAGCTCCAATTCAAGCCAATGAATTTACATAAGAAGACAGGCCATAAATCAGTTACACCGAATACAAATTTACATAAAACTTATAACTCCAAAGATTATAAAAATAATAAAATGATTTGTTACAAGATGCGGCAAACAAAACCACATGGCAAATAATTGCAAAGCAACGAACCTACATTGTAATATGTGTCGGAAGAGAGGTCACGTTTCCTCGGTGTGCATGAAATCGAAATCATCGATCAGAGACATGAACCGAGGTGGCCGAGGTTAGTACTATATGAGATTGAAAATTAACGGGAATCCCCTTGAGATGGAATTCGATACCGGGGCAGCGATTTCTGTCATAAACTACGATACGTTTAAGATGCATTGGCCAAATGCCAAAATCTTGCCCACAGAAGTCATGCTTAAGGCTTACAACCACGAAATATTCCCTGCTTTTGGGAAATCTGAAGTACAAGTTCAGTATAACGACCAGACTATAAATTGCGATTTATATATAGTTAAAGACTAATTCAACACTCTCATGGGACGTGAATGGGTCTACAACCTCAAGCTTTAAGTGTAAATTTCATAGATGCATATACTGACGGAAGTGCACTTTAATGAACTGCTGAACGGTCAGCTCACGGAAGAAATGGAGACTCCAACATTTCAAGAAGAAGATCTCATGCTGCAGCCACAAAGCATTGAGGAGATAAAACAGGCGATTAATCGGCTCAAAAATAATAAGGCCTCAGGAGCCGATGGTGTACCTGCCGAGCTGATCAAACATGGAGGGCCAACACTACATCAAGCAATTAATTAAATCATAGTACACGTATGGGAACACGAAGAGATGCCAGAAGACTGGCGAAAAGGCATCATATGTCCCATACATAAGAAGGGAGATATCAAAAAATGCAGCAACTATAGGGGTATAACATTGTTGAGTACATCCTTTAAGATATTCTCCTCTATCCTGCAAGAACGGATAGCCCCATACGCTAATACCATAATCGGTTTTATACCAGGCAAATCAACAATTGATCAGATCTTTACCCTTAGGCAGGTGATGGAAAAAAGTCTGGAATTTAATATCCCAACATACCATCTTTTTATAGACTTTAAAGCCGCCTACGATAGCATAGCCAGGGTAGAACTGTATAAGGCCATGAGAGAATTTGGCATCCCAAATAAATTGACACGACTATGTGAGCTGACCATGACTAACATCTCAAGCCAAGTAAAAGTAGACGGTTTGCTATCCAGACCAATCAACATCGTTAATGGACTCCGACAAGGGGATGGTCTGGCTTGCATCCTCTTCAACCTGACGTTGGAGAAAGCAATCCGTGACTCTGGCACGTCAACAAGAGGGACTATCGTCACCAAGTCCAGCCAGATACTAGCTTACGCAGACGACATCGAAATCATCGGCAGAAGCCAACAAGCTGTACAAGACTCCTTTACCCAGGTGGAGCAAGCGGCAAAATACCTGGGGCTGCACATAAATGAAGGGAAGACTAAGTACATGGCAGCAACGTCTGCGAGAAATGTTGGTACAACCATCAGGGTAGCGGAGCACGAACTTGAAGTAGTGCAGTCCTTCAAAAGTAGCAGCCGATAACAATATGGAGCAAGAAATACGCGGGCGGCTGCTGAAATCCAACAAAACCTACTATAGTCTGTCAAGGCTCTTTAAATCCAGAAACTCTACCATAAAATCCAAACTGCTGCTGTACAAGACTATGGTCTTACCAGTACTCACATACGGATCCGAGACTTGGGTGCTTACAAAAAGGCACTCTGATCTCTTATCCGCGTTCGAGAGAAAAGTCTTACGGAGAATTGTTGGCCCCGTGTGTGAGGAAGAACGATTCCGGAGAAGATACAATCATGAATTGTATGAAATCTATCTCGAAGCAGATGTTGTTGAAAAAATGTGGGCTAGACACCTAGCTCGCATGAGCGAAGAGGAACCAACTCGGAAAGTCTTTTGCGGTACTTTTTATGGTAGAAGACAACGTGGCAGACTTTGCTTACGTTGGAAGGATGGCGTAGACCAGGACGCCCGAAGCCTTGGGGTGCGCAATTGGATGGTTCGGCCAGCAATCGGGATGTATGGAAGAATTTGTTGAAGGAGGCCTGGACCGGATCCCGGTTGTTGCGCCGATGATGATGATGATATACTGACGGAGATATATGTAGTTCGTTTAAAGCAGCAGATATTTGAAGAATATGCTAGTGTTTTTAGGCAAGAAATTGGAACTATACCGAAAATCAAAGGTATACTAAGGTTACGTGACGGTGCTACTCAAACTTTTTTTAAAGCAAGGTCAGTACCATATGCAATCCGTCCTTTAATTGAATCGGAGTTAGAAAGATTAGAGAAATATGGTATTATTGAGAAGATTGCACACTCTGATTGGGGGACTCCGGTAGTTCCCGTTATCAAAGCCGACAAATCCGTTCGGTTAAATAAATTTTTTCGGTTATGTGCGGATTATTATATTCATATATATACACTTAATAAGTACCTAGTGAACGATGGGTACCCGATGCACAAGATAGAAAGCTTAATTACACCTCAGTATGACCGAGGATAGTTCACTTTTACAGACAATAAGCACTATAAAGGGTTTGTACCGAGTAAATAAACTAATGTTTAGACTGAAGACTGCGCCTAACATCTGGCAAAGGTCCATGGATGAAAATATCACCAATGACCTTGAAGGTGGCTAAGTCAAAATCTGAACTTTTTCAAAGATGCAGGCGATTACTTGATTAGTTACGGAAGTTTGATTTACAACTAAACAAATCTAAGTGCAAATTGTTTTAAAAAGAAGCGTCACTTACCTAGGACACAAAATCGACAAAGATGGTTTACACAAAACTTCGGAAAAAGTTGAAGCAATATCAAAAATACAACCGCCTACAGATATTAACAAATTACGCCAATTTCAAGGAATGGTAAATTATTACCATAAGTTTATTCCAGATCTCTCCACTAAACTACACTAGCTCTATTATTTTCTGAGGAATAAGGAATAGTTTATCTGGAACAACGATTGTCAACAAGCGTTTGAAAATTTAAATAAATTGCACGACTGGATCGCACGTACTTGCTCATATGTGCGGTCACATCGTCGAATAAAATTTAAATAAAATGCACGACTGGGTCGCACGTACTTGCTCATATGTGCGGTCACATCGTCGAATAAAATTTAAATAAAATGCACGACTGGGTCGCATGAACTAGTTCTTATGCTAGATAATTGCTTAGTGGCTGCATATGTATGGTATATAAAGGGTGTTTTTTTTAGACGTATGGTTTTCAAAAAGAAATAAAACGCATATAGTTTAATGTTATGGCCAAAAATCTAGCTTTATTATAAAGATAAGGGTTTGCATTATGTTCTAAAAATGATTTCGGGGAAGTGGCCGCCGTGGCTGGTAACAAATTTGCACAATTTGCAAACTTTGTTCAAGAGTAAGTCCATTCATTATTAAATCGCAAACCAAACTAAGCATAAATCAAGAGACAGCTGTCAAAAATACCAACTCCGAAAGAAGTATTGCCAGATTGAAAACCACACGTCTATTAAAATAAAAAAAATATTTTTTTTAGAAAGTTCTTTCTTTTTTTAAATTGGCTTAAAAGTTTTCTCGGAAAAACTAAGTATACAATAAAATTTAAAAACTAAAAGTTTTTGAAAATTTTGAAATGCGATATTAATTGAATTATAAATGAATTCCTATGTGAACAATTTTATTGAAATCGGAATAATAGTTTACGATACAACCGCATTTAAAAAAACCGGTTATATGAGAGGTACCGTTATAGAAAAAAATTCGAAAAATTTATTCTAACTGAAAGATGTATTATTGTAAAAAATTAGGACCCTGAAAGTTTTATCAAAATCATTAGAGCCGTTTTCGAGAAAATCTAACTTTTTGTTCAAAATTGTATGGCAGGTACCGTTATTTTTCGACCTAGAGCAAAAATGAAAAACTAAAAACCGAGATACTACCTAATTAATACTAAATACCAAGTTTAGGCTGTAGAGGCACGAACAGACAGACAGACAAACGGACGGAATTTCCGGACCCACTTTTTTCAACTTCTCTATTATCGTTATGTCATGTTTGATTGTTAGATATTTTTTTGCACGAATCCATAACTTGCATTTTAGTACCTAAATCGCAAGTTAAAAGGAGATGATGAGCGATAACGTCTTAATACCTTTCAATGAAGGTCTCCCACTTATTTTGTCAACTGATGCGTCACCGTCAGTCGGGTTATCAGCAATTTTATCTCACAGTACGAAGGATGGTAAGCGTCCGATCACTTTTGTTTGCAGAAGTCTATCCAGGTAGGTAGTTTTTCTTTCTTGTTAGGCAAATTCACTTTTCTATAAATTCATTGGCACATATTCAATAGATTTTAAACTGGAGTTACTTTTTGTTAGTTAATACAAAAAAACAAGGAACCAGCTGTGTGTATCACACATCACTTCCTCAAAAATCATGAAATTTGCTTTAATTCAAAATAATAAATCCTATACACAGTTGGAAAGTACTCGGAAACATTTTAATTTGGTGCACAAAACAGCTCAATAGATGCAGTAAGAAAAAAGATATTAGCAAAAACATCTTGAGGTGCTTCAAGAGAATCTTTTTGTTTTTGAACCTACCTAACCCAAACTCGAATCTGGATCGGATCGGACCTGGGCCACAATTAAAAAGTCACATTGGTCCCTGGCTAACTGCCTCACTAGTCTTACAATCGTAGTTTACATAAGTATGTAAAATCAATTTAAAGATAAATGATTTTTCATATTTGAAATCCTTTGACATAATTCAATTACCAACAAATTATTTGTTCAAGTTCGTTTGGCATCGATTACATTATTTGCAATTCAAAATAAAAATTTTGTTTCACAGTCTGACTTTTACTGTTCCAACTTCCAATTGTTACCGTTGTCAGACCCTTGTCTTGTTTCGTGTGCTTGAGACACCTTTTTTACACTGTGCCCTTCTCACTCTATTAGTCAATATGCAGAGGATATACACAATAAATGACTAATCGAAACAATAAAGGATATTTCAAAACAGATAGACAGTTTTACTCAAAAAGCATTCCGATGTCGCATGTACATGCTTAATCACTATTCACTATTACTATATATAATAAAATTCCCGAAGTTTCGGCCTGACTGCGCGCATCACGCGAGAACGACTCGAGAAACATATAGGACATATTTTTTAAAAATAAATTAACTAAAACTTTGAAAATTGGCAAAATGACAGAACATACATACATACGTACTATATACAAGGTGTCCGCTGGGAAGGTATATTACTATTTTGTTTTGCTGCCATTTTGGTAAACATAAGTCTTGACAGTCTTGTCGTGAAGTAGACACGTGGCAAATTTATTATGGAAAAAATATTCGATAAACCAACGTGTTTTAATCGTTAAAACATTTTATCAAAATCAATCATCGATTACTGTGATGATGAGAAAAATACGTGAAATTTTTGGGAGAAACAACGTGCCAACAAAACGCACTATTTATTGTGCAGTGAATGATTTCGAAGAAAGAGGGCCTGAGGGTCTGTAGGTGATAGGCCCAAGCATGGACCACAACGTACTGCAAGATCGGCTGAAAACATTACTGCTGCTCAAGGAAGTGTTCAGAACAATCTATCAACCTCAATTCGACGCCGTGCTCAGGAGCTTGGTCTGCAAAAACAACTTTGACCACAATTTTGCACAAGGATTTGCATTTGTTTCCATTTATGATTCAGTTGACACAAGAGCTTCTTCCACAAGACCATTTACGCCGCCGTACAGCTAGCCGATTTGAATGAAAAAATCATAATGAGTGACGAGGCACATTTTTATTTGAATGGATATGTGAATAAACAGAATAGTCGGTTCTGGGCAATGGAAAACCCTCAAATTATTCATCAGTCACCTTTGCATCCATTAAAAGTTACAGTCTGGTGTGCAATTTGGTCAGGAGGAATCACTGGACCTTACTTCTTTGAAAATGAAAACGGCCTAACGGTAACTGTGAATGGGGAGCAGTATCGTGATATCATTGAAAACTTTTTTAATGCCACAACTGCATGCTTTGGGCTTGATTAACATGTGGTATCAACAAGACGGTGCCACATCGCCTACAGCCAGGATTACAATTTCTTTCCACAACAAGTTTTTTCAAGAAATGGTGATGTTGATTGGCCTCCACAAACAACAACAAACTAGTATACCTTCCCGGCGGACACCCTGTATATATAAAAGATTTTTACTTGCGATTATAGGTACTATAATGCAAGTTATGCATTCGTGCAGATTAAAAATTTTGAGATAACAATCAAACATGACATTAAGATGATAGAGAAACATATTTAAGTTACTGGAAAAATTCTGTCCATCTGTCCGTCTGTCTGTCTGTCTGTCTGTCTGTACGGATGTATTTTGGACTGCAGCCTAAACGGTTGGGTCAATCGTCTTCAAATTTTGAACTTAAGGATCTTTTGACATTCTACAGAGGACTTTTTTCATTTTTTTTTTAGCTCAAAAATTAACCGTAATTGTTATATAACCGTTATGTAAAAGCTTATTTTTCTCGAAAACGGTGAAAAAAAAAATTAATATGGTGGGCTAAAAACGGTACCTCCCATAGGACCGGTGTTTTTTTCTTCGACTTTTTCGAAAACTGGTGATCCGATTACAATCAAAATTGATATTCAAGAAGATGTAGGTAGCTTGAGTAACTTTGCATAAATTTTTTTTCGAAAACTTTTTTTTGTATTTTTAATAATTTTTTTAATTTTTTTTTTTGAAAAATCAATATTTTTAAAAAGGGTAAATGAATTTTTTTTTTAATTTTGTTTTTAAATGTACGTTATTTTTGTGCTTTAGTTTGTATTCTTCAATTATTTTTTTTATTTTTAAAAAAAAAGTTGTTACTAAAAAACCGGTTTATTTAAAAACGGCTCTAACGATTTTGAAAAAATCGAATATAATCTTTGAAGTTCCCTTAATATTTTTCAAATTTTATTCCAAGCTGTGACCGCACATAAGGGCAAGTACGTTCGATCCAGTTGTGCAATTTATTTTTTTGCATCCACGCCATACATTGTGTTGTTGCGTTCTTCTACTCCCAACTAACAATTTAACTTGTATAAGGTTCTAAACAAGCTATTTTCTGGCTGCTATAGTAGCATTAAAAGGCCTTATACAAGTTAATTTGGCGCACATTACACAAGCTATTTAACTGCTATAAGACTTTTGTTGAATGGCCTTATAACAGAAAATAGCTTTTCGTGAAATGTTATTAGCTTGTCGAAGCAAGCAACCACATGACAGTCATTGCTTAAAGCTTGCGCTGGATGTTATAAAAAGGTCTTACCCAAGCCATTTAATGACAGCTTTTGTTAATATAAAGGCTATTTTGTATTGCACGAACAAAAAGTAAATACTTGCTAGCCTACAATATTTTATTTTTGAGGGAAAAAAGTAATTTTTTAGCACAAAAAACCTGAATTAGGATTTGTTTAAACAAAAATTGCATTATTTTTGTTTTGTTTTAAAGTGTTGAATTTTTATTGCATTATTTGAATTGCGTTTTTTAGGTATATTTCTCCTCAAGCAAGTTGCCAAACTGTTTTTTCTACTGCATATTGTAACGATTGAAATTTTATTTTAATTATAAAAGTTAAAAGTTTGTATTTACCTGAGTTTTGAACTCGAGTCCTGCTCGTAACACGGTTGGGAAAATTAACATCAAACATCGACTAAACAAATATTATTTTAGTTTATATAAGGCCTTTTTAGGCGAGCCTTACACAAGTTGTTTGCATTTTAATTTTTAGTAAACATCTTTGGAAAGCCTTATAAAAGCCATTTTTAACTATTATCTACAAGCCTTGTATAGAGTTTTCCAAACTAACTTTTAAAGGCCTTATATCGGCTATTTTTTTAATTGTCAAAGTTTGAATTGTATGGCTTTCTGAGGTTTGAGGCATATTAGCTTATTATGCAATTTAATACTTAAAAAAACGAATCAATTGGGTTTTATAAATCAAGCTAAATTGTCACTTGAGAAAAATAAATTCAAAGGTTAATTCCTTGAAATCATATACTTCACGTTAATATTTGATTTCATTTCTTTGAACTTAAGAAATAATAAATTTCTGTTAGCAGTTCTTTTCTGTTTTACAGTATTCAGTTGTAACTCTCTTATTTTATTTACAACTGATTTTATATATAAGAACTTATTTATAAGACTCTTAATATTAGCAAATTAATTCATTTTGTATAAGGCCTTTATGTGCAAGCCTTACAAAAGCTGTTTGCATTGACTCGTCGTGGAAAGCCTTAACGCAGCAATTATTTGTTTAATTTTTTAGTAAACATCTTTGGAAGGTCTTATACAGGCCATTTTTAAGCTTTATCTACAAGCCTTGTATAGAGCTCACCAAACTCACTTTGTAAGGCTTTATACAGTTATTTTTTTAATTTTCAAAGTTTGAAAAGTTTGCCTTATACAAGCTCTATGCAAGCAATTGCTTGCCAAATTCAAAAAACTGAACCTTACAAGCTAAATTGTTAATTGGGCTGTAAAATAGATGGCGTATGTATTGTAAGTTTTTATTTAACTTCTTAAAGCTACGTTAACACCTAATCACTACGAGTTATATTTTAATACACAGGTATACCAGGAATGCTGGCATACAAATCGCCATCTTAGTATTTCCTGACGTCACTATCATCTTTTATTATTGTTTTATTTCTTAAGTGAAGACTTTATATTAAAATTGAAAATTAAATGAAAGGTATGTCACGTATGTTTAAAAAAAATTAAAATCAATCAAAAATTTCGGCCGCGAACTAATTTTTTCCTTGCAAAAAGCTATTTTTCCTGGACTATAAGAAAATTACGATTTTAAGAAACTTTGCAATGTAAGGCAAGAATTTTTTTATATTTCTCAAACGCAAGTGTTTATGTACAAACATAGCTTTAAACTTACAAATCAAATTTTTTTAAAGAAGCCAATACCCTTGCCCACAAAACAGTTCCAAAGAGCTAAAAATGAACACTCTCCCTGCAACCGATGATAATTCATATGACATGGGTTGTCTTCAATTTACTGGTATGGGTGCGAATAATTTGAAAAGTTTTCCATTACGATTTTCTTTTGTAAGTAAATCTGTGACAACAGAAAAACATTGACACAGTCACGATAGATCCGGACATCAAAGATGTGACAGCATTGAACTTTTCCTTTTTTCCTCCACCCATCAAATATCTTTTGTCATTCAAGGTCAAATTAAACATTGAATAAATTATAGTTACTAAATAAATGTTGGTTGATTCAAAAAACACACAAAAAAACACAAAAATAGAAAATTAAAAAAAGTAAACAATTTGTATATTTTATACACATTAGTCCTTTATAAATAAATAATTTTGTTCATCTAGCATAAAATTCTTTGAAAACTTTTTTCGACATTCCAGTCAGGGGACCTCAAAGGTTGCATGGATACGGAGGAGTTGTGTGTTGAAAACATCAACAAAATTTCAACACAAGAATATTTGCATATTTAAACACAGTTGGGTGGTTTCGAAAATGTTCTAAGCATCTAATTATCCATGCAATACAAGCGAAAGGGTAGCAACCTTTTAATCCAATTTTACTTTTCTTTAACGAATCCGCACCACACACAAAACAAAAAATAAAAAAACTTTATAGGTATGTACTTGTATCTAAGAAATTCTTTTTTAATTAGGATTATATCCGGGATGAAAATATCCCTTTTTGGGGAACATTTTCCCGGAAGAAAGGAACTTCCATTGGCATTAAATTGAAATTGTTTTAATTCATAATAAGGTTTTCTTTTTCTTGCAAGGCCTTAACATTTAAAATTTTTTGTGAATTTTTTGTTTTGTTTTCTTTAACCTTAATTAGTTGAATCTGTCATAAAGGCCAATGGTTTTCATCTGCCATGGGCAAGTCATCTGTGGTTCATTTGATTAAATTAACGGGTCGATATTTTCTTAATCTAAGGTTTTTGGTAATTTTACTCAGAAACTTATTAGAAGATTAAGATAAAATTTCTAATTTGGGAAAAGGCTATAGAAAGGGTGAGCAAACTGGAAGTGAGAGATGGTGGTTGTCATTAGAGGTGACACGCACAATTTTTTCATCATGAGGCGTTTTTAATTTTTTCAATTTGCGAGTTTAGAGCTCGAGCCTATTGATCATGATCTAAACGTCCTTTTTCCGGACTCTTAAATATCTTATATATACCGAAGTTGGTCAAGGTCTTCTTCTACATTCGTGCGTCACCTAAGTCTCGTTTTTACTTGCGATTATAGGTACTATAATGCAAGTTATGCATTCGTGCAGATAACAATCAAACATGACATTACGATGATAGAGAAACATATTTGAGTTACTTGCAAAATTCTGTCCGTCTGTCTGTCTGTCTGTACGGATGTATATTGGACTGTAGCCTAAACGGTTGGGTCAATCGTCCTCAAATTTAGAACTTAAGGTTATTTTGACATTTTACACTTTTTTCAATTTTTTTAAGCTCAAAAAATAACGGTACCTGTCATATAACCGTTATGTAAAAGTTTATTTTTCTCGAAAACGGCTTCAAGATTTTTTATGAAAAAAATCAGTGCACTACTGTAGGTAAGCATTATATTTTGGTGAAAAATAAATCAATACGGTGGGCTAAAAACGGTACCTCCCATAGGACCGGTTTTTTTTTCTTCGACTTTCTCGAAATTGATATTCAAGAAGATGTAGTAGCCCAAGTAATTTCCATTAATATTTTTTCGAAAACTTTTTTATGTATTTTTAATAATCTTTTTACATTTTTTTTTTAAAAAATCAATATTTTGAAAACGGTTGAGTGATTTTTTTTTTTTTAATTTTGTTTTTATATGTTTGTTATTTTTGTGCTTAAGTCTGTATTCTTAAATAATTTTTTTTAACCGTTGTATTTAAAAAACGCTCCTACAAAAGTCACACTTTTTTACATTTCTTAAAGAAATAAAATAGCGTTTAAATTATTTCCCTCAATACAATTTAACTTACTTTATTGGAACAATCAAAAGTCACAAAAATCGAATAAATGTTTTGATGTTCACTTTAATTTTCTTAACTAAGGCCATTAACCCTAGGTGGCGTTATGGTCACCTATTTTTGTATTCAAATAAAAATAAAAAAAGCCTTTAGCAAAATGTTGACCCGATAATTGACACTGGCCAGGAGATACATATTGTAGAACGACGTTTTCCCTGTATCTGTGCAATTCGTATATGTATTTATGTATGTATGTACATATATGTCAACAATATTAAATTTAAATGATTTGACCCATTTTTGAAAAATTTCTTTGTGTGTATTAACATGGTTAGCTGGTAGTTTCTAACTAGGTGCGATTAATAGCGCTGTTGTTAGCATCCATAAAATGTATTTTTAACCCGAGTAACCCCGGGTTTCTCATGTCGCGATGTTTCTCGCCAATAGACTGCAAATCTATTGAACCGATTTTCATAAAATTTTCTATTCTGTGTGTAATTTGGTCCAACTTGGGGCATAGGATTGTTTTTATCTCGTTTAATGAACGTAATATTGTTTTATTGCAATTTATGTGAGCTAAATCGTGTATTCTAATGTTCGTGCTTTAAGAAAGAATTTCTTTCACGTGTACGTGTATACTGTTCAATACAGGCCAGCTGTTTTGGCATTAAATGAAATCCAGGTTGGAGTAAATACTGATTTATCAGAATTTCCTCTACATGGGTATAGCTTGGTGGCATTACTCTTTTCCCATTATGGTCTCGTGGTATATGTTAGGAATGATATTGCTTGCCAGAGCCTTCCCCAATATGGGCAATGTTCCAACACGGACTTTAACTTCTTGTGGCTCAAATTCACTATCCGCAAGCATGTTATTCATTATTGTTTTATTTACAGGAGTCCAAATCTTCTTATTCTGGTCAAACAACACCCGAAGGAAGGTAGGTCGAGCTCTTTGCCGGGTTACATCACCTTACCCGACTGATCGATGTGCCAAAGCGTATACCGGATGTTGCTGATGGGCAAGCCGCCCATACTCTTGACTTGTTTCTTACTTCTCACCCTGATTAATATACCATTAGTGTAACTTCTCCATTTGGCACTTCAGACCATTGTGTTATACCAGCTAATTTCTCATCTTCCACCCATCCAGTTAAGGAAAAACTTCCCACCAGGACCAGGCAATACGAAAAAGCCAACTGGGACGGCCTGAATATTTTTTTTTTCCGATAATGCGATGGTCACCGTCTCATTTCAGTAAATTTCTCATCTTTCACCCATCCAGCTAAAGAAAAACTTCCCACCAGGACCAGGCAATACGAAAAAGCCAACTGGGACGACCTGAATATTTTGTTCCGATAATGCGATGGTCACCGCATAGTGAGCAGTTACACTATGCTTCCTCGATAGTGACATTGATGCCAGTGCTGAAATGATCACAAATGTGATTCTTCTAGGGATGCGTGCTTTTATTCCTAACAGAGTAAAAAGCATCAAGCCTAAAGAAAAGTCCTGGTTTAATTCTGAGTGTAAAGAAGCTATCAGGCTCAAAGAAGTAAGTTTCCGATCCTACAAAGCCAACCCTACAGAGGAAAATTGGAAAAGGCAACAAACAAGCAAAGAACTCATGCAACTCCGTTATAGAAAGAAAAAAATTTTGCATGACCAAAAATGTCGGCAAAAAAATTCTGCCCAAAGGCAGTAAAAATTTTTGGTCATTTGTAAAAAATATTAAAAACTCCTCAACATCTTCGATTCCAACGCTCATCGACAATAACAAACCAAATTTTTTACTCTTCAGAGAAGGCAAACTTGCTCGGCGCCCATTTCGCTGCCAGCTCCACGTTAACTTACAGCAACGTTGCCCCTCCTGTACTTGAGAATGTAAATTTTTCCATGGGACAGATTTTTTTCCGCACTCGTACAGTAGCAAGAGTTCCAAAGATCTCGATACACAGAAATCCGCTGGCCCGGATGGTATACCCCCGATTCTTCTGAAGAGGTGTTCTTCCACACTGGCAAAGCCACTGCGTAAACATTTCCATCGCTCCAACTCTTCTGGAATCTTTCCTAGAAGATGGAAAACAGCATTTGTCCAGCCTGTCCCTAAGAAAGGTGACCCATCCCACCCCCCTCCTCCTACCAACCCATGGCACTAACATCCCTTCTTTCTAAGGTTATGGAAACACTGATTAACCCTCAGCTTAAGGAATATCTCGAAGATTGAGAGCTTCTCCATGACCGTCAGGATGGCTTCCGCAGCAGCCGTTCCACTGGTGATGGCATATCTCACCGAACAGTGGAACACATCCTTACATCGCTTTGGTGAAAGTAAGATTATTGCTCTTGATATCTCCAAGGCATTTGATAGAGTTTGGCATGAAGCTCTCTTATCGAAAATGCGTGCTTTTGGGATCGATGATACTCTTGTTCGTTGGATTAGAAGCTGTCTTTTGAACCGTTCAATACAAGTTGTATTGGACGGATTCAAGTCTGATTCCCATGCAAATGCCGGTGTGCCCCAGGGCTCCGTTCTGTCTCCGACTCTTTTCCTCATTTTTATAAATGATCTTCTGTCTGTTACTTCTAATCCACTTAACTGTTTTGCTGACGCTCTACTCTCAGCTTTTCATATTCTTTCGATAATTCACGTCCTTCGTCTTCGGAGGTACAATTGCAACGGTACCGTATGTCAAGCTCATTAAACTCCGATTTATCAGGAATCGTGTCGTTAAAGCTAAACATTCCCCAATGCTATTGTCCATGAATGGCACTTGCATCGAAGAAACCGCAAAGCTCTCAGTACTCGGTATGTGTTTCAACGACGGCCTCCGTTGGAACGACCATATATTTGAAATCGCTAAAAATGCTGCTAAGTGCTTAGGTTTTCTGTATCGGTGTAAGAAAGTATTTTTCCCCATCTGATCTGGCTACAATTTATAAAACGTTTATACGTCCTTAACTCGAGTATAATTCCCACTTTTGGACAGGTGATTCGCAAACATCGCTTCATCTGCTTGATAGAATACAAAATCGAGCGTTAAGATTGATAGGAAATAGAACTGCCGCTGAAACAATTGCCCCTCTCGAACACCGACGCAATGTTTCACGTCATTCCTTATTTTATCGTTTCTTTTTCACTCGTAGTAGCCAGCTGCATTCCTCCTCTTAAAAGTTTCTCCCGTATTACGCGTCTCCAAGTGAATGCCCATTATTTCACCCTTGAGCCCAATTTCGGACGTACCGTGAAATATAGGGATTCTTTCTTTAGCCGAACAACACGAATTTGGAATAGTTTACCCGGCGGGATTTTTCCTTGCCATTTTGATCTGCAAACACTCAAAACCAATGTTAATTGACACCTCCTATCTCTCCCCTCCCTATCTTCCTAATGCCCACGCAGTGTGTTACATTAAAAAGGAAACAAATAGTCCCTTGTGCGCGCGTTAATTATAAAAAAAAATCCCCTTATCGGAGTCCATTAAAGATAGTTGATTGGTCTGGACATCACAAAATATGGTATTTTGGAATGGTTAATCCAGACTTTTTTCCGTTAACAGTCAAAGGTAAAGACCTAATTAATAGTTGATTTTCCGAAAACACATTCCACATTGATATTTTCCGATTGCAGTTTCCACTTATAGGTCTATTCCTTATTGTAAGACAGAGGAGAATACCTTATAGGATGGGATGTACTAAGCAATACTATACTATAACCACATTGTGATATCACCCCCCTTATGACGAGGTATGATGTTGGTTCGTCAGCCTTTCGGCATTTTTTCGTGGTCACATACGTATACCATGTATTCATGAATTGTTAGATGGAGAGTTGGCGCTCCATTTTTCATCAGCACGGCAGATATGCCTTCGGCTCCCACCTAGTCTTGTCAATTTATGATATAAAATGACAGATGCAAGAACCTTTTCTTATTAATTTATTAATTTAATTTATGGTTTAGAATATTTTAAAGTCCTTGTATCAGCTCGAACCCGACACTTAAAATACCCAAATTTCAACTCACAGCAACTAGGTTATAGATGTATGTACGTGTCACTTAAATAACGTTCTATTAAGTGAATTATCCACGAGTTATATTACGAGGACAAAATTCGATCCTGATAGTCTGCATTGTGGTACATTGTGTAAAACACAAGCTTAGGATCTGGAAAACACCATATAGTCAGTAAGTAGTTGTAAATTCTGGGCACCATTATAGGGACATGTTGTTTTTAGGTGAAGGATACTGGCACCAAGCAAACCTTGTATACTGGATGTGTACCTATATAAACATATGTCTGATGTACCTTCAGCCACTGCAAACGCACACATTTATACTCATACATGCGGCAGTGCTTCATTAAGGCGTTTGTAGTTTAGTTTAATGGATTTCTGCACTTAAGCTGTATAAAATCCCCCATTACTTTGTGCGTAAAGCTCTCCTAATGAATTTGTTGACCTTAATTTTATTGCTCGGGTTAAAATGTAGTGTGTGTGTGTATGTGTATAGTAAGCCAACAAAAATCGGGCTCCGATTATCCTCTGTGTGTTAATTAATTATTGTATATTCCGTTGAACTCTCAAACGTCAATTTGACATATGGACACGTACCCAGCTACGTATTCTCTCCGATAATTGCTATACAACTGTCGGCATTCGCTTGGTACCGTTTGTTATTTGATGGATAAGCCATTATTTTAAGAGCTCATTAGCGCATAATAATCACATGGTTGATATAGAATGTACACACATACATATGTATATAGAGGCTTATTGCCACCCAAGGGCAAAACACAATGAATGTATTTTTGGTTTGTTGTTAAGGCTTACTCTTTGATTCGTTAATGATATCCTGTCACCCCCTTTCATTAATGTTCGTTACAACAACTATAGAAGTCTGTCTGGGCTGTCACTCAGAGTGTTGTTTGTTAAATTTAATCAAACAGTTTGTTCTCGTCGTGAGAGTAATTAAACGCAGTAAAATTTCATTAAAATCGATTCGGAAACGTTTGAGGGTATAACTTTTGCCTTTGACACATCGAAATTAATGTTTTCCTGTGTGGAGTATTGTAGTTTATTTTTTTTTATAAATACAATTTCAGGCTATTTATAGAAAAAAACAAATAAAATAGGTTTTCTGTAATTAAGGTCACGTGGTTTCGCTTAACTATTAATTTTGATTGTAGTATGGATTATTAAAGATTTTTTTATATGAAAAAAATGCAAAATTACAAAAAATTAAATTATCATTATACTTAGGTAGTACTAGCTTTGCCCGCTACTACTAGCTTTGCTTGCGTTAGCCACGGATAGAAAAATCGTATTTTAATTTTTAAAACATACGTGACATACTTTTTATTTATTCTTTAGTTTTAAGATAGTCTTCACATAAGAAATAATATAAAAATAAACGATAATAGTGAAGTCAGAAAATACGAAGATGGCATCATACCAGCATATAGCTGGTATTTCTGTGTATCATTGTATCCTATTTATACTATAAATATAAATGTTTGTATGTTTGGATGTTTTTATCCCAATCATGCCTCAATGGCTTAACGGATTTGGACAAAATTTGTTAGGTAGATGGGTAATTTTTATTAATGGCGGGTAGAACACCTACGTGCCTGAAGTTCTTCGAAGGGACATGTAAAATACTATATCTAAGCACTTTAATTTTTCTGGGAAAACTGCAATTTAAAAAAGGTGTGGGGGGGATGGCACATGGATACCACCAGGCCAGAATATTCTCTCGGCGGCCCTGATTTATATATGCACATACATATAATTACAAAAAAAACATTGTCTTAAAATTGACATTAAAATATCCGAATTTTTGATTGATTTTGTGTATCAATTCAAATAATTTCTTTATCAACTGTCTTAAAGCGATGAAACTGTTGAATCGATGAACAAACCCAAAAACAGCACTGTTGACAAACAAAATGATACCGCGCATAAAAATCACCTTTCAGATGTTGACACCCCAACATCAAAAAATTTTCTTTTTGCATAAACCTGAAGTGAAGCAATAATAATAATAAAGAAAGCAACAATTTTTTTGTGATTGTTTGAAAAACTGGTACTGGTAGGTTTAATAACGCTCATAAAACTTGTATTACTTAAAACATTATTTATGACAAAGTCAAAGTATTAATGAGTATATGATGAGTATATGTACAAATGTACATAGCTGAGTTATAAAATATGGCGAACTGGGTATTCCAAAAACCGTCATCTGTCACCTGTCATATGTCATATGTCACCTGTCATCTGTCCTCTGTCACCTGTCACCTGTCATATGTCATCTGTCATCTATCACCTGTCATATATCATCTGTCATCTGTCATCTGTCACATGTCGCCTGTCATATGTCATCTGTCATCTGACATCTGTCATTTGTCATCTGTCTCCTGTCATCTGTCATATGTCATCTGTCATATGTCACCTGTCATCTGTACTCTGTCACCTGTCATATGTCATCTGTCATCTGTCACCTGTCATATATCATCTGTCATCTGTCACATGTCATATGTCACCTGTCATCCGTCACATGTCACCTGTCAACTGTCATCTGTCATGTGTAACCTGTCATCTGTCATCTGTCATCTGTCACCTGTCACCTGTCATCTGTCATCTGTCATCTGTCACCTGTCACCTATCATCGGTCATGTCACCTATCATCTGTCATCTGTCCCCTGTCATTTGTCATCTGTCATCTTTCATCTGTCACTGTCACCTGTCATCTGTCATTTGCTATCTGTCACTTGTCATCTTTCATCTGTCATCTGTCACCTGTCATCTGTCATCTGTCAACTGTCATCTGTCACCTGTCATCTGTTATTTGTCATCTGTCATTTGTCATCTGTCACCTGTCATCTGCCAGCTGTTATCTGTCACCTGTCACCTGTCACCTGTCATATGTCATCTGTCACCTGTCACCTGTCATATATCATCTGTCATCTGTCACATGTCATATGTCACCTGTCATCCGTCACATGTCACCTGTCAACTGTCATCTGTCATGTGTAACCTGTCACCTGTCATCTGTCATCTGTCACCTGTCATCTGTCACCTGTCATCTGTCATCTGTCATCTGTCACCTGTCACCTATCATCGGTCATGTCACCTATCATCTGTCATCTGTCTCCTGTCATTTGTCATCTGTCATCTTTCATCTGTCACTGTCACCTGTCATCTGTCATTTGCTATCTGTCACTTGTCATCTTTCATCTGTCATATGTCACCTGTCATCTATCACCTGTCATATGTCATCTGTCATCTGTCATCTGTTACATTTCACCTCTCAACTGTCATCAGTCATGTGACAAAAATACAAAAAAAAAATCTGTCATGTGTAACCTGTCACCTGTCATCTGTCATCTGTCACCTGTCACCTGTCATATGTCACCTGTCATCTGTCACATGTCACCTGTCAACTGTCATCTGTCATGTGTAACCTGTCACCTGTCATCTGTCATCTGTCACCTGTCATCTGTCATCTGTCATCTGTCATCTGTCACCTGTCACCTATCATCGGTCATGTCACCTATCATCTGTCATCTGTCACCTGTCATTTGTCATCTGTCATCTTTCATCTGTCACTGTCACCTGTCATCTGTCATTTGCTATCTGTCACTTGTCATCTTTCATCTGTCATCTGTCACCTGTCATCTGTCAACTGTCATATGTCACCTGTCACCTGTCATCTGTCATCTGTCATCTGTCATCTGTCACCTGTCATCTTTCATCTGTCATCTGTCACCTGTCATCTGTCATCTGTCACCTGTCACCTGTCATTTTTCATCTGTCATCTGTCATCTTTCATCTGTCATCTGTCATCTGTCACCTGTCATCTGTCATCTGTCATCTGTCATCTGTCATCTGTCATCTGTCACCTGTCATCTGTCACCTGTCATCTGTCACCTGTGGTCTGTCATTTGTCACCTGTCATCTTTCATCTTTCATCTGTCAACTGTCATCTGTCACCTGTCATCTGTCATTTATCGTCTGTCATCTGGCACCTGTAATCTGGGTCCTGTCACCTGTCACCTGTCACCTGTCAACTGTCACCTGTCACTTGGCACCTGTCATCTGTCACCTGTCATCTGTCACCTATCATATGTCATCTGTCACATGTCACCTTTCAACTGTCATCTGTCATCTGTCAGCTGTCATCTGTCCCCTGTCATCTGTTAACTATCATCTTTCACCTGTCATTTGTCATCTGTCACCTGTCATCTATCATCTGTCATCTGTCATCTGTCATCTATCACCTGTCATCTGTCATCTGTAATCTGTCCTCTGTGACCTGTCATCTGTCATTTCTCATCGGTCACCACCTATCGTAAAATATGAAAAATGCGGTAAATGCAATTTTTATTTTTGCATACACCTGAAATACAGCAATACGAACAAAAAAAAATCATGAAAGTCGGCCCAGCGGTTATCCAGTTATGTGTACATATGTACATAGTTTCTTCGAGCTTCACCCCGAAGGAATTATATATTAGATAGTGATAAAGAGCTGTAGCTTAAAGCGGTTACGCGATTGACTTCAAATTTGGTATGTGTGTATCTCTTGGCATTCCTCAGAGGAGATATTGAGATTTTATTTTTTGGGCTAAAAATAACAGTCCCTGCCATATAACCGCATAAGTTCTTCATGCCAACATTTTTCATTACTTTTTTTATGAATTATTAATTTAACATTTTTTTCTTACTTATAAATATTTTTAAAATTAATCAATAATTGTTTTTAAATTTATAATCTGGTTTAGTAAACTCTTAAACCTATACACGGAAATCTCAGAAAGAAATAAAAAAAAAAAATTAAAATAAAAACAGTGTTTTATCAAAATCGGTCCTACAAGTTTTGAAATCCTTTTTTTCATAAATTCGTTATCATATGTACAATGTATATTAGACGTGTGATGGCGTACTCCATTTTTACTAAAAACCGTTAAGGTTGTTGTTTTGATACTTTTTATAAGTTCAGACCGTGTTAATTTTATACTTAAATGGGACCATTTTTATAGATGTCTCATGTCTGCATATCTATAATCTAATAAATAGTTTCGCTGACAACAATATCCTTAGCTTCTCACTCATATACGTTCACAGATTCACATTCCTGCTCTTCAGATCTGGAATTGCAACGGCAACATATTATAAACTATTGTATTCAAAGACGAGCTCTTAAAAGATTGGAGACAGGAACATCATAGATATATTTTCGTCACTTGAACACGGTCGTAATATTTTTTGTCTCTTCTACATTCAGAACTGCTGTGAAATAGCCAGCTGCATCCTCCCCTTAAACAATTCAACCGCCTCTAGAAATGATAATCACTTTACCATTGAGCCCAATTGGTCTTACTGTTCAGTACAGATATTCGTTCTTCAGCCGTACTACATGAATGTGGAATGCTTTAACCAGCTATGTATCTCCCCCAGATTGTGTTATTCAAAAAAAAAAAAAATTAACACGAATATGCACCGATACTTCCTTTTTAAATCCCACCCGTGTTTCCTAATGCTCGCAATTTGTGTCTGCCATATTGAGGGTATCAAAACCCCTTTAGTGCGTGATGTACGTATTTTTTTATTTCACTTCATTCCGGAAATCTTCAAATATATTTGGCTAAACTTAATTTCATTTTAAGCGTCCAATCACATCTTTTAATTCAAATGAATCACGCGAGCCACATCAAAGTGTTACCCGTTTGCTTCCATCATTAATTTACGTCACCCCGAATTTAATTATTCATGATTACTCAGATAACATATAAAAGCCCAAATTTAATCTAATCAGCTATTGTCGACGCGACGCCTTTGCCGTTATATCAGATTTCCAGACAACATCTGTCGTTAGGCAGAGCTAAAGCTCAAGGCGGCAGCAATCACAAAAATGCTAGATGCTGGTTGTGGTATGACCGATTGGGGTGAAACAGTGTTGCAATAAACTTGTAATGCTTCCTTCCTACCCAGTTCCCCCGCCAGAAAACAGAAGTCACCCTTAACAAGGGTTTGCTTTGTTTTTATGGATTCTGATCCGTCTGTAACATAGGCTCACAAAATCAAAAACACGAAACATCCATAGCGATGCGATGTACAGAAATACATGGTATCCTTTGACATTGGCCAAAAGGACCCATCTGTTTTGTAATCCCTTTTGTGCAATAGCACTGGCAATCTGACGACAGGATTTTGATTGTTTTTCTAATGGCAAAAGAATTGCCAGATGAAATTGTTGTTCATGCATTCATATTTTTACTTGGACTCAACAAAATTGAGGAAATATGGTAAGCTTCACTTTCACTTTAATGAATAATTTTACTCCACCTTAATGTCGAACTTAAAACTGCGTAAAACTTTACTGTCTCAAATGTCCATCACTTCCAGTAATACTTCATCTACTAGCAGCCTGCCACCCCTTTTATCCTTCGTTACTCAATATCAGTTTTAATTAAGTTTTCAGGTTTACTTAGTGGAGAAAGACAAATGTTTTTTTTTGTACTGAATTCAATTCCAAATGGCTAGCAAATCCTCGAGAGAAAATAAAGGAAACACACACTTTAAAGAGTAGAAAAAAGGACGAATGGCTTAATTGGGTCAGGTGGAGAATATCAAGGTATAAATATAGGTCAAGCGCGTCTACATATACAACCAAACATTTTACTGACATATTCTTTATAATTTTAAAAGAGCTATAGAAATTGATGGAGAAAGGACGCGTCAAACTGAAACATAGACAAGCTTTGTCCAATTCCAGGCTAAATCACGCGTACGCATTTAAAATTCAAGGAACGCTCAAATGTTCCAGCTGCTTATTGGAAGAGCTTTTAATATATTCCTAAGGTTGGTTGGATTTATTTTGCTTTCCATTAAAGAAAAAAACAAAACAAAAGAGTGTTGACCAAGTTACCTAGATCCTGAGAGCAGACAACAACACTATGGTTCACCCTGAAATTCATTCATATTCAACAGGAGGGTGATTTTGAGTGCACCACCCTCCACACTGCTTCCGCAGAAAAGGATATTTAATAGACAGACACAGGCACAGGCACATTATTTCTGTTCTCTCTCATTTGTATATAGAGAGTTAGAGAGAAAATGTTAGCTTTTACGGTTAAGGAAAAACGCCATTTTTCTGATATCACCTTTATGCTTTAAAAAACGATATCATAGGGTTCGTTTCATTGAGAAATTAGATTAGAAGTTATGACTGATATAAGGTTACCAGATTAACAGAATATTTTTAGAACAAGAAATTCAGGCAGCGTGATAAATAGCTGAAATTATTCCAAGAATTGTTTAATTTAATTTTACTTACCTTATTTAATTTAATTAATATTAATTTTATTTAATATTGAATATTATTTTATTTTATTTCATTTCATTCTATTTTAATTTAATTTAATTTAATTTAATTTAATTATATTTAATTATATTTTATTTTATCTCATTTTATTTTATTTTATTTTATATTATTTTATTTATTTTTTTTTTCATTTTATTTCATTTCATTCTATTTTTATTTTATTTTATTTTTTTTTATTTATTTTTATTTTATTTTATTATATTTTACTTCATTTAATTTAATTTTATTTTATTTTATTTTATTTTATTTTTTTATTTTATTTTATTTTATATTTGTTTATATTATTTTATTTCATTTCATTTCATTCTATTTTTATTTTATTTTATTTAATTTAATTTAATTTTATTTTTTTTATTTTATTTTATTTTATATTTTTTTATATTATTTTATTTCAATTCATTCTATTTTTATTTTATTTTATTTTTTTATTTAATTGAATTTAATTTAATTTTATTTTATTTTATTATATATAATTTTATTTTGTTTTATTTTATTATATTTAATTTTAATTTGTTTTATTTTATTTTATTTTATTTTATTTTATATTATTTTATTTTTTATTTTATTTTATTTTATTTTAATTCTATTTTATTTTTTTTTATTTTATTTTATTTTATTTTTTTTATTTTTTTTTTTTTTAGTTTTGTTATATTTTATTTTATTTACATATTTATTTAGCGGGCGGCAGTGGTGCACTAGATAACATGTTTGCTTGCCAAGCTAGAGATCCTAAGCTCGACTCTCAGTTTGGGAAGCAATTTTTCTAACTCATAGTGCAAGCTAGAGTCATCCGTGGGTTTTAAGTGAGTAAATAGGCACCTAATTTTCGATCTACTGTCCCGAAAAAAATTCTTTCTTGTCTCTCTAATTCTTCTAACTAGAGTAGTGCAACATCCAGTTGCATTCTAAAAGGGATTGTGCCTTACAGACACATAGATAAAATATTATAAGAAAAAATATTTTATTTTATTCATTTAATTTAATTTAATTGAATATAATTTAATTTAGTTAAAATGTATTTAATTTGATTAATTTAGTTTTAATTTAATTTAATTTAAATTAATTTTATATATCATAATTAAATACAATTTAAATATATTTACTAAATTTAATTTAGTTTGTTTGTATTTATAATTTTAATTTGTTAATTAATTTCATAATTAATTTCCTTCAACACCTTTTTGGAAACTCCACCCAAATATTACCAAATCTGGGAAGGAAGTCTGTCTCTCTAGTAAAAGATCATAGAAAAGGACATTTTAATATATGTATGTATTTTCTCTGAATACCAACATTCATGTCGAAAAATGGGAAATACAAATGCGAGAACCCTTCTTCCTCCAAACACGCAATACATTCCTTGCTTGAAATCTCTGCACCAGTAAGGTTGTATACCAGACCAGGTTACACAATACCTACTACCTAACTACCGACGACGAAATGACACCCGCCCAATGTGCACTAATCAAAAGGACATAAGACTCCTGCCAGATACCTAAGCCAAGCACAATCCCAATTGATTTAGTTTTTGTCCTGCTGTCTATACCTATAATTTGTACATTTCATTCAGTTCTTGAAGTAATGATGAGCAAAAGCTCTTCCAAGTTCCAATACCCATTCCGCCGCCGCCATATATAGCCAGAGAGTGGTAAGAGAGCGCCTGTGTCTGTGCCAGCAGTGCCATGGAAGTGATAACAGTTCTTCAGGACTTACCACCAATAGAGATGTGCGTTTTCAAAAGGTGGTATCCATCCATCTCGATATCAGAAATACAAAAAGGAAATAAGCTTCACTTATCAAGTTCAGTATACAGTTAGCTTCGGTCGGTAACGGTTCTTAAATAGTAGATAATCGCGATTTGAAAACGGTGACTCCTTAAAATGGGAACTCTTCCAGTTGTATATACATTTTTTTTCTACCTATAAGTAGACAAGAATACAAAATAAAAACGGAAACTTTAAGTTACTTAAAGACAACTCCTGGTCGATCCCTTATCAAAGTTATCAAGTAATATAAATTTTCAAACAGTAAACTCGTCCTTAATATTCCAACCAAGTGAAAAATCCACCCAACATTTTTAAAAGCTTTTATCAGCAAAAAAAAAACAGAAAATCCTTTTCATATTCTAACCTTAAATGTATGTAACGTCTAGTCGGAAACACGTCTACTCCTTACAGATTAACAAATAAATCCTAAAAAAGAATTCCTCTGTGTCGAATAAAAAGGATCAAAGGATACACTAAAAAATAAAATAATCCAAGCGAGAGTCCTTAATGAGTTTGTGTTTGCTCAACGTCTGAATGGCCTTGTTAAAGGATTCGTCTCAAGTTTAATCAAATTGTTAATGAAATGCGCTACTTTATTTTGTGGCATGTGCATGTGTGAGGGGAAAAGTGTTAGTTTGGTTATGTGAATGAACGCAATCTGTTGCATATTGTGTTTTATAGAAGAGGAAAATAATTAACCTCCCCCACAACAGAAATATACTTGAACGCAACTAGTTATTTTGACTCGGTTGGTGGAGGCACAATCCTGGAAAATTTTAAATAAAAGTCTTTAAGTGGATGGTGAAAAAATGTCCTTTAATTGAAGTGCAACACTTGGTTGGCTGAATAAAAAAAAAGTTAAATATCCTTTTCAATGAGAAAGTTAAAACTGCAGAGAGTATCCAATTAAACAGTAACACACACAGAAAAAGGGTCTAGATCCATTAAGTGCAGTTTGCCCGTTATTGACTAAATGCATTTTGCTGCAGATAAATAGATTCAGGTATGCATTCAATTTACTAATTTGATTTTGAATGCAACTTATTGCGTTTTTATGGTTGGTGCAGTTCGATATTATTTTACAATTTTCTATTGTTTATTTGAATAATTTAAATTTAAAAAGTTTTTTTTAATGATTTTTATTAAACTTTAACTTATATCATCTTAAATGCTAGACAAAAATCTTAAAACTAGCTAAAACTATCACCTTAATTAACTTACTGGGCCTATGCGGCGCTCTAAATTAATCTCTAAGTTTAAAAAGTATTTAACTAAAAATGTAAATAAAACAAAAATACTACTTAGTTCCACGTTCTCCTTTTTGGATGGGAAGTTGAAATAAAAATAAGTCGTTAAAGAATCAGACTCCTCTCAGTGTTATAGTGAATTTCGATTTTTTACTTTAAAAAATATTTTTAAAGTAATTTCAGGAAGCAAAAAAAAAAAATAAAACTGAATAAATGAGCGTCTTTTCAAAAATGAAATAAACTATTGAAAAAAATATCAAACATTTTCTTATGAAGTTTGGAATAAAAAAAAAAAAAAATTCCGTAGATTTTTTCGATTTTGTATGCCTTCAATTTCAGTTTAACAAAAACAATTTTCGCACTTATTAAAAACTGTAATCAAATTCTTAATTTGATTGAAATCAGCTAAGTTATTCTTGATAAACCTAGCCTTTTCCTTGCGATTATACCTACATGGGTTCTGTATACCAAGTTATGCATTCGTGCAAAAAAAAAATTGCACGACTAGATCGCACGTACTTGCTCATATGTGCGGTCACTTTGTACAATAAAATTAAGGAAAATTAAAGTGAACATCAAAGAATTTATTCGATTTTTGTTCGAATAAAATACGTTTTTTAAATAAAAAATAATAATTCTGGAATATAAACTTGAGCACAAAAATAACATACATTTAAAAACAAAATAAAAAAAATCGAAAAAAAATTATGCAAAATTACTTAGGCTACCTACATCTTCTTGAAAATCAATTTTGATAGTAATCGGATCTTCAGTTTTCGAGAAAAAAAACCGCTCCTAAGGAAGGTACCGTTCTTAGCCCACCATATTCATTTTTTTTCACCAAAATATAATGTAGTACACTAATTTTTTTTTTATAAAAATTCTTGGAGCCGTTTTCGAGAAAAATAAGCTTTTACATAACTGCTATATGACAGGTACCATTAATTTTTGAGCTAAAAAAAATAATTGAAAAAACTCCTCTGTAGAATGTCAAAATAACCTTAAGTTCAAAATTTCAAGACGGTTGAACAAACCGTTTAGGCTGCAGTCCAAAATACATCCGAACAGACAGACAGACGGACAGAATTTTGCCAGTAACTCAAATATAATTCTCTATCATCGTAATGTCATGTTTGATTGTTATCTCAACATTTTTAATGTACGGATGTATTTAAAACAATAAGCTTAGAATAAAATGTTATTTTGACACCTTACAAAGGAATAATCAAATATTATCGATACTGGCCATATGTATAACCGTTAAGTAAAGGTTACTTTTCTCGGAAATGGCTCTAAGATTTTTTGTACAAATCAGTGGATCATTCTAGCTATTGGTTAGGTTTTTTTGAAATTTTTTGTTGCATTAAATTACTTTTGATTAATGTTTTTTTGATTTTAAATAATTTATTTAAAAATTGAATACTTTGAAATAATTGTTCATGTAATTTTTTCTGGCAAACAAAACTCATATCAATTTAACATAAACCTTGAATTGCACCACACAATTTGATTTTTATAAAAAAAAGTCGAAATGAAAATTATAAAATTAAACCTAATTTAAAAAAAAAAAGAATTTCGAAAATTGTAATAGCAATTTTTGTAAAATAATGTTTTTTTTTTATTTTAAGTATTTCGGGAAAAAACTCGTTATGATATTTGGTAAACAGTTTTTAAGAGTTTATAAATAAACAGCTTATCAAAAAGAATAAAACAATTTTAGTAATACAATTTAAAACTATTGAAAAGTCTTAGTAAAAATGTATTATTAAAAGAAATAATTATTAGCAGCAATTAAGATCTTTTCAAATATTAAATTTTGTAGAAATCCAATGAGTCGTTACCGAGAAAATCAAAATTTCGAAAAAATTCTTTTAATGGAAGGTACACCAAATATTAATTAACATAAATTGCACGACTGGATCGCACGTACTTGCTCATACGTGCGGCCACATCGTCGAATAAAATTTAAAAAAAAGTAACATTAACGTAAAAAATAAGACTATCTGTACTTTAAAAAGTGTCAAAACCACAACACTAAACGTTTTTTAATAAATATGGAGTACGCCATCACACGTCTTGTGTAATAACAAATGTATGAACAAAGTATTTCAAAAAAATTGTAGGACGGATTTTGATAAAATCCTGTTTTTATTATTAGTTTTTTTAATTTTATTTTTAAATTTTGGTGTGCAGTTTTTTATAGTTTATTAATATACATGTGATTATAGAATTTAAAATAAGTTTTTTTTAATTAGTTTTAAAAAAAATTGATTTGTCAAAAAAAATTTAAAATTTATTTTAATTAGAAAAAAAAGTTATTTAAAATTTTGATATGCAGATGCAGAATTAATTTGTCTATCTAGATCTTTTCAAATATAAAATTTGACAGAAATCCATAGAGCCGTTACCGAGAAAACAAAAAATTAAAAAAACCAGAAAGGTCCCATAAATAGACTTTTCCCGTGTACTTGTTTCTGATCAAATGATAGTTAATACCAACAAAAATTCTTAAAAATGTTAGAGCCGTTTTCGAGAAAAATAAGCTTTTCCTAAACGTTCATATGGCAGGTACGGTTGTTTTAAGGCCTAAAAATAAAATTTCAATGTTCCCACTGGGGAATGCCAAAAGAATCACACACACCAAATTTGAAGACATTCATCGTTTAGGCTGCAGGGCGTTATACATACAGACAGACAGACCGACATTTTTTTTACTAACTTTTTTAGACTTCTCTATGATCGTTATGTCAATGTAATTCCAAGTTTAATTTATTGTTACTTAGATTTGTGTATTTTCATGAATTTATAACTGACTTAATAGTACCTATAATTGATGAATAATCGGACTTCAAAAACAGCTCCTTACATTAAGTTTTTTGATAAATTAATTTTAGTTTTTCTAATAAAAAAAAAATCAAAATTTATATATTATTTTCTTTGAGAGACAGAAACAAAGATGATAATTTAATTTTGTATTAAATTTCTTTTTTGACTCGTAATAAAGTCGTGCATATTAAAATATTCAAAATTTAAATCTCTTATCAGAAGGCTCAAAATTATTATTCTGTCTATTTGTATGTCAATCTTCAGAAGTGGTTTTGAAACTTTCGTTTTAAGGCTTGAAGTAATTGAAGCTCTCATATAAACATAATTTTAAAACAAATTAAAAAAAAGGCTATCCAAAATCATTCCAACAATTAAAATTAATATTTCAGATATCTGATAGGACTGATTTTTTGATGTTAACAATGGAGCAAACATTTTTTATGAAGAAAAAATGACGTAGGAATTTTTTTACAGAAGACGAAGTGCTAATTTTAAAAATAATAAAAAACACTTTTTGAAGAAAAATCTTAACCTTAGAAGATTAGTCACTCCCTCGCAGCAGATAGTGCCCTGAAATATTAAACTCAAACTTAAACATATACTTAAACACAGGTTGTGTTCAAATTCAGACCTTTCTGTTAAGCCATCTAACAAACTTAACATTAAATACTAAAGAGAAGTAACATTTTGGCCATTTTCTGAATTATTATAAAATTTATTTTTGGAAACCCAATGCAAAATACACCATAATGTGCCGTAAGAAAAGGTTAGGAAGTCGGTAAGCCATACTTTCTGAGGGACAAGCATTTTGTTGATGATGATGGGCTAGTCTCTTCGAATTTTCTTACAGTTTTAGCTTTAAGAGGCACATTTATGTATATATTATAATCTGCTTAGTTTTTTTTTCTGTTGAATATAAAACTATCTACTATTTTCCATTTTATATATGTATCTTTCTTAAAATATGTACACAAATATATCTCCAAAACATTGTTCAAAAACACACTTTTCATTTGAGGAGTCCTTGTTTTATGTCCTTATTTAATTACCAAACAATGTATTCCCCACAAGCCCTGCAGGACAGACATTATAACATTTGTTTTTACACGTAAGTATTAAAGATAAATCGAAGTTTCTTAAAATGCGGTTCGCACATAATGATCGCCACAAAATTTAGTTCCAAATAATTTTAAAATGAAGAATTCAAATTTAAATTTTCAAATTAAATTCTCTAATCTAAACCTCTTATATCGGGTTTTTCAACAGGGACGCTACAAAAGTAGAGCGACAGGGACAGCAAACGACGCCATATTTCTTGCCGCTCTTTTGACATTTCTCTTCAGTAAGGTTTGCCATTTCAAGATGAAAATATATACACGAGCCAACAACGAGTCGAAATTATTAAAATTTACTACCGAAATTCGGAGTCAGTGGCCTCAACGCTAAGAGCGCTACGTCCAATTTATGGTCGTCATAATCGTCCTAGTAGTGCCCCGTGGCTTAGTAGTTAGTGTGTCGGACTGCTAAGCGAATAAGCCTGGGTTCAAATCCAGCTCATAGCCACCTTTTTTTCTGGGGTACTGCCTCTTGCGAGGAACTGATAAAACCTCCAAGAGTAAGTAACAACTTGAAAATGATTCGGATTTTTAGCGATGAGGCTCATGGCTTCGTCAATAAATAAAATATGCGGTATTGGTCAGGCAGCAATCCACACGTACTCCATGAGTCATCATTGCATCCTGAAAAAATTACGGTTTGGTGTGGTTTATGGGCCGGCGGCGTCATTGTGCCGTACTTCTTCCGTGATGATCAAGACCGGCACGTTACTGTGAATGGGGATCGCTACCGTTCAATGATAACCGAATATTTTTGGCCCCAATTGGATGATATGGATTTGTTGGACATGTGGTTCCAACAGGACGGCGCCACAAGCCACCCATCGAATGTCACAATCAATTTATTGGAAACCAAGTTTGGAGAACGTGTTATCTCACGAAATGGTCCAGTCGCTTGGCCGCTTCGGTCGTGCGATTTGACGCCGTTAGACTATTTCCTGTGGGGCTATGGTCTATGGTATATGCCAATGCCAACAAGCCAGCGACGATTGATGAACTTCGTACGAATATCGAACGTGAAATTGCAGCAGTATCGGCCGATTTATGCTTGAAAACCGTCGAAAATTGGGTTCAGCGTCTGAACTTCTGCAAGCGTGCCCGTGGTAGCCATGCAAAAGAAATCGAAATTCATACATAATTGCATCGAAAGTACTTTCACAGGAATAAAGAATTTCATTGATATCCAAAACCGTTTTTGTTTTATTTAAAAAAAAACTTTTGTAGCGCTCTTATTGAAAAAATCCGATACATATCTCTCTTATCTTTCTTCAAAACATTGTTCAAAAGCACACTTTTCATGTGAGGAGTCCTTGTTTTATGTCCTTATTTAATTACCAAACAATGTATTGCCCACAAGCCTTGCAGGACAGACATTATAACATTTGTTTTTACACATAAGTATTAAAGATAAATCGAAGTTTCTTAAAATGCGGTTCGCACATAATGATCGCCACAAAATTTAGTTCCAAATAATTTTAAAACGAAGAATTCAAATTTAAATTTTCAACTTAAATTCTCTAATCTAAACCTCTTAAAACTTCTTCTGCAAGAGGACACACTGAAACTCTCGCAGAATGAATATTAATGCAAATTATCAGAACAAACTTGTCAAAATTCCATATATATGTTGACAACCAAAATATTCATATCCATTTCAATATCCATCTGAACTAATCACTCATCCTGACACAGGACGCAACTATTCAAATTGAAACTCAACTTTGGCTGGGAATGTGTCATTCAACAAGTTTTCATGTGTCGCCTTCTGATAGACAGACGGACGTTTGGCAAAAAGTGTCCTTCATAACAATAACTATTCAAAGCCTGAAGCCATCTGTTTCTAGCTCAGTTTTGCTTGATGGCAGCATAATCCTTGATGGTTTCTCAAATTGCTGATGGATAAGTAATTCAATTTATCACTAAGGACTCCCTGTGTATAATCCTTTTTGGCATCATTCTTCTGCAGTCAGTTCAGTTTGGCTGCATCAACAGGCTGCAAAAAAAAAATATCTCATCCTTCACTACAAATTGAAAGTTTCTCATTCACACAGATGGACTTCTAGTAGATACAAACTATCAAGAGAAATAATATAGTTTCTCCTCTGGAGGTTGTTCATTTAGGCCGAGGATACAACTTTAATATTATTTTCTTACTCAGTGAAGCTTTTCGAAAAGGTTCTTCGACTCAATAATGATGATTTTGTTTCCGAACTTTCTCATTCTTAATTCAAAAAATTTCTTATGAGATAAGGTAAGTTATTCATCTGGAATTAAGTGTCGATTATAAATAATCCTTAAGAACAATGAGTGACAAACCATTAAAAGGATTGTCCCTGCAGTGAAATAAAAGAATAGCAATAAAAATACACATAGGTCATTTTTAAATAAAAAAATTATAAAAAAACACTTAAAATTTAATCGAGCAGAATTTTCAATGTTTTATGCAAAATTTAATGACGTACTTATAGAAATACGACATAAAGTAATGAAATTAAAAGTGAATTAATACTCACTCTATATTCTGGAATTTTCATTTGAATTTTTATTTCCATTAACATAGTTGTTGGTTCTTATTGACAGTCCATTGATTCTTCTGGGAATTGATTATTAATAGTGATTCTGTGAAATAAAAATAAAAACAAATGATTATCTCCAATATTATGGATAATTCAAGGTTTATGATCCTGAACGAAAGACATTATTAATATACACAGGCTTGAATATGGCGTTCTTGCTGATTCAATTTTGAAAATTAATATACATATGCATGTATATATATACATTGAAATATTGTAGATATATGCTTTCTTATTTTGAAGAGTTTTTAAGGAGTAGTAAGTTGTTTTTTCATAAGACTTGTATATCGCTATGCTAAAAATCCGGCGAAGTCGTGAATACTAGGGAAAGTAGATTACATGGATCATTATTTTTCTCTAGAGAAGTACCCTACAACGAGCTTAACAAAAATAGAAAATTCGGCGAAAAAAAGTAGAAACGAGCAAGAAACCCGTTCGTAGAAATGAGCTAACAGAAGCTTTAACTTATTAATGTCATGTGAGGTTAAGAAGTCGATAAAAAAATAAAAATGGGCACAAATGGATTGCACGTACTTACTCTTATGTACCTAAGATCTTTGCAAGATCTTTGACAGAAACAAGTAACATTTACGTTGAAAATAACACAGTTTGAACTTATAAAAAGTATCAAAACCACAATACTAAACGGTTTTTAGTAAGAATGAAGTACGCCATCACACGTCTTAAGTAAAAAAGAATTTATGAAAAATGTATTTTGAAAATTGTAGGACCGATTTTGATAAAATCCTGTTTTTTTTATTTTTAGTTAAAAAAAATTGTTTGTAATTTTGTAATGCAGTTGCTTAGAATATATTAATTTACACCTGATTTTAAAATTTTAAATATTTTTTTTTGATAAGTTTTAAAAATATTGCATTTTCAAAAAAAAAATCAAAAATTAATTAAAAATTCAAAATGTTTGTATGTAGAATTAATTTGGATAACTTAGATCTTTTTAAATATAATTTTTTTATTGAAATCGATTGAGCCGTTACCGAGAAAGTCGAAAATTAAAAAAAACCGTTATATGAAAGATACCGTTAATAGACTTTTCCCGTAAATTTGGTTTTAATCAAATGATAGCCAATATTAGAAAAAAAAAATATCTCAAAACATTTCATCAAAATCGTTGTAGCTGTTTTCGAGAAAAATAAGCTCTTAGTTATAGTTACCGTTATTTGTAGGCCTAAAAATAAAATTTCAATTTCTCCTCTGGAGAATGCTAAAAGAATAACACACACAAAATTTGAAACTAATCGCTTAAGACGTTTAGACTGCAGCTCGTTATACATACTGATCGACTGACAGACAGACAGACTATTTTTGTCGATCACTTTTTACTTGCGATTATAGGTACTATATGCATTCGTGCCGATTAAACATTTTGAGATGACAATCAAACATGACATTACGATGATAGAGAAAGATATTTGAGTTACTGGCAAAATTCTGTCCGTTGGTTTGTCTGTCTGTCTGTATGTCTGTCTGTCTGTACGGATGTATTTTGGACTGCAGCCTAAACTGTTGGGCCAATAATAATTAAGAACTTAAGATTATTTTGACATTCTACCTGTCATATAACCGTTATTTAAAAGCTTATTTTTCTCGAAAACGTCTCCAAGAATTTTTATGAAAAAAATCAGTGTACTGTAGGTAAGCATTATATTTTGGTGAACAAAAAAATTAATATGGTGGGCTAAAAACGGTACCTCCCATAGGACCGCTTTTTTATTCGACTTTCTAAAAAACTGGTGATGGTCATCCGATTACTATCGAAATTGATATTCAAGAAGATGTTGGTAGCCTAAGTAATTTCGCAATTATTTTTTTTCGAAAACTTTCTTTTTGTATTTTTAATAATATAATTTTTTTTTTTTTTTGAAAAATCAATATTTTGAAAACGGGTTAGTGGATTTTTTTTAAATTTTGTTTTTAAATGTATGTTGTTTTTGTGCTTAAGTTTGTATTCCTGAAATATTTTTTTTTTAATTAAAAAAATAAAGTTGTTAAAAAAACAGTTTTATAAAAACCGCTCCTACGAGCTTTTTACATTTCTTAAAGAAATAAAATGGCGTTTAAATTATTTCACCCAATACAATTTAACGTACTTTATTCGAACAATCAAAAGTCACAAAAATCTAATAAATACTTTGATGTTCACTTTAATTTTCTTAAATTTTATTCTACAATGTGATCGCACATATGAGCAAGTACGTACGATCCAGTCGCGCAATTTATTTTTTTTTAACTCTGCGCTGCAAATTTCTCATGTTTTCCATAATAAAGAGTTGCCAATTTTTTATGAAACGTAAACCGTTTGACATATGTATGTGTTTTAAAAATTGTAATATTCAATTAAAGTAGAATTAATTAACCAGTTCATGTTTCTAAGCCCTTGGATTTGTATCTCCATTTTCTCAGAAATTCTCAAGAAATGAATTCTAATATTTTTTTGGGTTCAATTTTAGTTTGTCAAAGAGAACTCTGTTAAAAGCGAAAAGATACAAAAGTTGTATTTTGGCTGAGAAATTGTGTTCACATACATTTTTTAGATCCATCAAAAGTGACTGAGGCAATTTCTTGAGCACTCCGAAATCTCAAGAAATGTGAACTGCTTAAATATTTGTGTGTATTTAATTCGACGCCGGTGTAATGTCCATCAGAAATACCATAAGTTTCTATAATGCCGCCACATATTTGGATGAAAACGGCTGCTTCCCCTAAATAATAATTATTGGCACGAATTGTTGGCATATACCAATGATTTAACGTAGCCGCTTATGCCAAAAAGGCCCCTCGGCTCTGGAAATAATATTGTAATCAACTTATTCATATTCTTCCAACATTTTAAAAGCCCATGCTGAGAACTCACGATGTTGCATCGTTTGACGATTGGCTGTATTTCTTGAACGAACTTCATCTTATAATGAAGAAGGCGGGAGAATTATGACGAAAATTTGGAATCATCTTTCTTCAAATTTTCGTCTCTCACCCATTCGGAATTCCGGTAAAAAAAATTATTAAACAATTTACAATAGTAAAAATATTGTTTCTAGCGAATGTTTTGAGATTGACAGTTTGGTCATTTAAGAGTGCGTTGACACTTTGATAGTGAAAGTTTACAATTTGGAGTATGTTTTGAGATGACGAAGACATTTAAAAAAGAGCATCCAGTCATCACTGCAGTGGCAGAGCCAAATGCTGAAACACGAAGCATTTGGTAGACATTTTGAAACAATCGTGTAAAATTGAAGAACGTTGTTCGTCTTTAATAACTTACTCTAAACTGTTCTAGGCAGAATTTTGAGGGTGTCAAAAGTTGGCAATTTTAAGCAGGGATGATAATTACACCGGTTCGGGTATAACGGGAAAAATAATTTGCAATTCTGCATTTTTGTTGGAATTTTTAAGCGACGTTTGAAAAATTACCTTTTTCGAAGCCTCATATCTCATATATTGAAGAATTTAAGTCATTGGATCATATTTAGCGACTCACAAAAAGTGCTTAAAAATATGGATTTCCCGAAAATGCATTTTGATCCGAAATTCTGCGATGCGTTTACTTAGGAGGAGATCTCTTAAATCTTAACAGTCGACGTACAAAATTTGGAAATTATGTCTTTTAGCTTACAAATCCAAAGGCGGGATGACCCTTACTTATGTCGTTTTTAGGGCATTCAGAAAATGTCTATGTAATTACATTTAAGGGGCGTTTGCACCTCCTTTATTTTGTTCTCGCACCTACTCCAAATCCTATAGTGACTTAAAGCAATAGTTTTCAGGGGGGTTGCATGCCCCCATACATATCTTACAGTTTAACCCGGTAAAAATGTTAGTTTTGTACAATTTTTGGAAATCAAGGTCACGCCATTCTCGAGTTGCAAGTTAAAAGAAATGTTACCCAACATTTTATCAAAATCTTTAAAGGCATTTCTGAAAACAATAAGCTACGCTTTAACGCCTACATATATATATATGCAGGTACCGTTGTTATTCGTTTTGAACTCACATAAAATCCTTTAAAGAACATACAGATAGACAGACAGACAAAAAGACATTTTTGTCATTAAGTTTCTTAGGCATTGGTATTTCATGTTTGATTGGTATCTCAATATTTTTCTTGCGATTTTATTTGGTACTCTAAAGCAAGTCATGGATTTGTGAATTACAAAAATATCAAGATAACAACCAAACATGGAATTACTAGGACTTAGAAGCCTACAAAAGCTTGCGACAAAAAATGTCTGTCTGTCTGACTGTATTTATGTGGCCTAAGCGACTGAACCGATTTCATTGAAATTTTTTATGTATTTAATAATTTATTTTAAGGGCATGAAATAACGGAAATGACGGTGACTTGATTTTTGAATTTTAGACATATTTTTACATATTTCTATTTTTTTCAAAAATGTTAGCACATTAGAGCAGGTAATCTGTACGATTGCAAAACTTGTGCTATAGTTGTTGTGGAAAGAGGTCTCGCTGTAATTCCATTGTAATCCTGGCTGTAGGCGATGTGGCACCGTCTTGTTGATACCACATGTTAATCAAGCCCAAAGCATGCAGTTGTGGCATTAAAAAAGTTTTCAATCATATCACGATAGAGCTCCTCATTCACAGTTACCGTTAGGCCGTTTTCATTTTCAAAGAAGTAAGGTCCAATGATTCCTCCTGACCAAATTGCACGCCAGACTGTAACTTTTAATGGATGCAAAGGTGACTAGACTGATGAATAATTTGAGGGTTTTCCATTGCCCAGAACCGACTATTCTGTTTATTCACATATCCATTCAAATAAAAATGTGCCTCGTCACTCATTATGATTTTTTCATTCAAATCGGGGTAGTCATGGGCTAGCTATACGGCGGCGTAAATGGTCTTGTGGAAGAAGCTCTTGTGTCAACTGAATCATAAATGGAAACAAATGCAAATCCTTGTGCAAAATTGTGGTCAAAGTTGTTTTTTTGCAGACCAAGCTCCTGAGCACGGCGTCGAATTGAGGTTGATATATTGTTCTGAACACTTCCTTGAGCAGCAGTAATGTTTTCAGCCGATCTTGCAGTACGTTATGGTCCATGCTTAAGCCTATCACCTACAGACCCTCTTTCTTCGAAATCATTCACTACACGATAAATAGCGCACGTTGTTTCTCCCAAAAATTTCACGCAACTTTCTCATCGTCACAGTAATCGATGATTGATTTTGATAAAATGTTTTAATAATTAAAACACGTTGGTTTATCAAATATTTTTCCATAATAAATTTGCCACGTGTCTTCTTCACGACTGCCAAATATGAACTGTCAAGACTAATGTTTACCAAAATGTCGGCAAAACAAAGTAGTATACCTTCCCCGCGGACACCCTGTACATGGCATGTAATTTTATTGAAAATATTTAATGATATAGTAAGAATGCAGATTCCAATAAATTGGGTGACCTAGATGGCCATGGGATGTACTCAAAGAAAATAATCAGTTTATGATGGAAAATTTCCCAAAGCAAATTCATCGAAAGCCGTGTGTTTGCACCATTCTGTTAGAACCACGTGTGTGATCAGATCGATGGATGAGCTCGCAGGAATTCCAGAACCATGCGCACTGGTCCAATAATTTCATTCGTAGATAAATCGCCCCAAAAGGTTACCTTGAGGCAATGCAAGGGTTATTGATGCTTCAGCCAAGGGTTACGGGTCTTAGAGACAGTTCTGCTTGTTAACTACTCCGTAAATGGAAATAAGCCTCGCAGTTCCAAAAAATGCTATTTACAGTGCGTTAATGCGCCAACATCGCAATCTTAAAGACGTATTCAAAGATATTTTCTTTTAGTTGTAAAAACGATTTGAACCCTAAAAGCATGACATTTCAAATCCTTTTGCAAAGCTTGATGTATAATCGTTCTTGAAAATCTCAATCAGGCTTCCTTTTTTCGCCTTCTTAATGTTTTAAATTTTTTTTTTAGGAAATATTTATAGTTGATTAAAAAAAGTACACGCGTATTCAAATAATTTCAGGAATGAAATGGTTTTTTTTTGCTGGAAACTATTTTACATTTCCCAAATTAAAAATGGACACGACTGGGTTGCACGAACTTGCTCTTATATGCATAATAACATTGGAAAGCAAGATCTGTGGCAGAAACAAGTAACATTTGCGTTAAAAATAACACAGTTTTTAGTAAAAATGAAGTATGCCATCACACGTCTTAAATAACAAGGAATTTATGAAAAATGTTTTCGAAAATTGTAGGACCGGTTTTGCTAAAATCCTGTTTTTTTATTTTTAGTTTTTTGAAAAAAAATTATTTTATAAATTTTGGTATGCAGTTTTTTTAAAATTTATTAAAATACATGTTATTATAAAATTTTAAATATATTTTTTTGATTAGTTTTCAAAATATTGATATTTCAAAAAAAAAATTAAATTTATTTTAATTAGAAAAAAAAAATCCAAAATTTTAATGTTAATGTGTTTGGCTACCTAGATCTTCTCAAATATAAAATTTGACAAAAATCCAAAGAGCCGTAACCGAGACAGCTCAAAAATTAAAAAACCCGTTTCATGAAAGGTCCCATTAATAGACTTTTCCCGTTTATGTGGTTCTAATCAAATAATAACCAATACCAACAAAAAAATTCTCAAAAATTTTCATTAAAATCGTTGGAGCCGTTTTCGAGAAAAATAAGATATTCCTAAACGGTCATATGGCAGGTACCGTTATTTTGGGCCTAAAAATCAAATTTCAATTTCCCCTAATGGGAATGCCAAAATAATCACACAATTTAGGCTGTAGCTCTGACAGACAGACAGACAGACAGACAGCAGACAGATCACTTTTTTAGACTTCTTTAAGATCGTAATGTCATGTTTGATTGTTATCTCACTATTTTCAATATTCACGAATCCCAAACTATCCTTATAGTCCCTATAATCGCAATTAAAAATCACAATAATCGAATAAGATCCTTAAATAGCAGTTTTATTTAAAAATACAATTAAAAATGTATTCCCCCACGACGACTGTTCAAGTTCAAGAGCAAGTACGTGCTCGAGTCGTGCAATTTATTGTCCTTAAATTTTACCTCAACAATATACCAGCAGAGACATCTAGGCCTCATTAAATTGTTAAACATCCTCCATTTGCATTTCATTGTTTCATCCGTTTTTCATTTTTGTGTTTTTATTTGAAAATTTAAATAGAATCCCCATATATACTCCTATAAGTCTACTTTTACTGCTCATCTCTATAAACAACAAGCATGAGAACAAAAAACAAATATCCTTAAAAAATCCTTTGAAAAATAAGAATAAAATAAAAAAAAAATACAGACATATATGAACTACTCGATGAAAAGAAAAGAACAAGAAATAAGCACGCATATGGCAAATAGAAGAACGGAAATATTTTTTAAGCAATTTTCCCTCCAAAAATAAGTAAAAAAACACAAAAATATGAAATATTTATAAAATGTTCCTATTTTGTTGTTCAGAAAGAAATAGAAAGGTTTATATACATAGATAGCTAAATGTAGGATCCTTAAGCAGAAGTATCCCCCATGGTTCCAAACTTGTACTGGGTACAATATATTACAACCCAGGGCTTAGTTTATGGCTTTTCTTTCAAGGAATTTTTGTATTACATATAGGCAAAGGATGTGGAGGATGTATGTGACGACTGAAACCATCTGCGGAAGGTTAAATGAGTGTTCCACAAGGGTGAAATAAACTTAGGAGAATATAGCATTCCACAGTGCAAAATCTATCAATTTTAAATTTGAAAAAAAAAATCATAAAAAACAATTCACGATTGAAAAAAGTTATTTAAGGATAAAAATTCCTTTAAGGATGTTCTGTATGCTCCTACCTAAATTAATCTAAAAAAAATCTTAAAACTTCTTTTAAAACGATGTTATTGTTTTTCTGGATATTTAATCTCTCGGGTGTGTTTTGATTGAATAAGGGTATCCATTGTCTTGTAATATCTGAGTATAAAACGAATGAGTTAAAGGTTCAAGGTTAGGTGGATATTTTGTTGGGTGAATCTTAGAGCCGAAAATCTCTCATTTAAGAACAAAGAAACGTTTGCCTAGTATGATAAAAATCCATCTCAAACGAATTGAATAATTCCCACCGATAAATAGATATGCGTTCTCCATCCGAAGTGTCTAATGTTTCCTACGGGAGAAAGTTACTTTCGAAAACGCGTGTGTTGGGCATCATTGCCTTAAAGGCAACGAGTGCCGGTAAAGAGTATCAAAAAAGAAAAAAAAAGATGTGCTCAAAGTTAATGTTATTCTTACGTTGAATAAATATTGTTCCACAGGGAGAAGTTAAGAACTGATGCGAAGTCAAGATTTTCACTGAAGAGCCTTATAAATTTGTGAGTAGATTCTGGCTTTGTCTTGCTTCAAATAATGGCAATAAAAATGAGCATTGAACATTTATTTAATATGGGAAAAAAACTCAAGTATTATGAAGCTCAAAAATGCTTTGCATAACTACTGCGTATTTTTGTGCTTTGATGTATGAGTTTGAAAATGAGCTTATGGTGATCAAATCTTTTGATTTATTGAAATTGAAATTTTATTTTTAGGCCTTAAAATAACGGTACCTGCCATATAACCGTTAAGAAAAGCTTATTTTTCTCGAAAACGGCTCCAACGATTTTGATGAAAATTTTTGCGAATTTTTCTGTTGGTATTGGTTATCATTCGATCAGAGCCACATATACGGGAAAGGTCTATTAACGGCACCTTTCATTAAACGTTTTTTTTAATTTTGGGATTTCTCGGTAACGGCTTCTTGTATTTCTGTCTAATTGTATATTTGAGAAGATCTAAGTAGTATAATTAATTCTGCATTAACAAAATTTAAATAACTTTTTTTTTCTATTTAAAATAATTTTCAACCACAAAAAAAAGGCTTTGAAAATGATAGGCGATCGAAGAATAACAGAAACATTTATATCTCTTGAGCACCGTTTATCGTTATTTTTACAAACAATGCTCTAGCGAATTAGCCAGCTGCATTCCTCCCCGAACTGCTAGGAATGCCCATCAGTTTGCCCTTGAGCCTAACTTCGGACGTACTGTTAAGTATAGAGATTCTTTCTTTAGTCGCACCATACGAATGTGGAATGCTTTGCCAGGCTCTGTTTTTCCCTCCCATTTTGATATGCAGAACTTTAAATCAAAATGTGCATCGGTATCTCCTCTTTTATCCCTCCTCATTTCCTTAATGCTCGTGGGGTGTTTAAACAGTTTAAGGGTACACACAAACCCCTTTCGTGCGTGTAAATTATAAAAAAAAAAAAACACAAGCAAGTACGTGCGACCCAGTCGTGTCCATTTTTTAATCATACCCTGACACCCGTAACATACATTACATACCTATCATTTGTTGCGCCATCTATTGTGGAGTAGTAGTGCAAAAGGTATAAATCAATTGACCATAAATAATTAGGTACCAGGTACATAATATACAAACTTTTAGTCTTATAGTATGGCCAGAGGACAACTAGTAGTTTAAGAACATTTAAAAAAAAATCAAAATTTTTTGAGAAAAATTTGAAAAAACTGAAATGAATCTGAAATATTTTGAGTTTTAGCCCTGCTTAAACGATTGGTATTATGGCAACGTAGCTTTAAATAAAAAGAAACAGTACCTACGCCATCTGTTGTAGAGTAGAAGTACGCAACTACGCAGTATACAGTGCCGTTCAAAATATGTTGGTCAAACACTTAATTACCCTTTTCGGGCGCAGTTCTTGGAAGATATGTTTTTGGTTCCTCGGGAGTTGATGTTATCTGCATAACGGAGACATGGTTTAAGCCGGAAACATCTAATTGTTTGTACCAATTAAGCAATTATAAATTAATTCGCAAAGACAGAATCACGGATACTTTCGGGGGAGGGGTTGCAATTTATTGTAAGACAAGTATGACTACCAAAGTCATTTCAAAATCTGATAGCAATGGTATTGAGTTTTTGTTTTTAGAAGTTTCTGACGGTACTGTTAAGTGCCTACTGGGAGTTGCTTATAATCCAAATGGAAGGTGTTCACCTGAACATCTGTGGGGACTTTAATGCGGATCTTTTTCTCTCAAATTCTAGAGCAAATCAACTCAAGATGAAATTGCAGCAGTTGGTCTTTCGATAGTCAACTCAAATGCTACTCGTTTTGGCCCAAACTCTTGTCCTAGTTTACTGGACTTAATGATCGTGTCTGATTTGACCAGCTATGTCTTGAATATATAACCGATCAGATCATGACTTATTATTTTGTACTTACAATATTGACTTTTTAAATGACTAGACATCGTCTTCTTTTCAATTCCGTGCCTTACAATCTGATGCATATAATTGCCCTTGGCATCTGTGCTACGGCTTGTATAACGTTGATGAGAAAGTGAATTTGTTTCAACATATGCTTCTTGAACTATTCCAAAATAAAAACTGCCCTTGGTTTACCTCTGAAGTTCTTGATTCAATAAAAAACCGTCGTTAACTATACTCAAAATGGAAGCGAAACCCAACAACTGCAAACTGGGACTTGTTCTGTCATGCTCGTAACAACTCGTCTTTTATAACGCGCCGAGCTAAAAAGAGATATTTTAGCTCTAAACTAGCTCCTAAACAAATTTCACGTAAGTTTTGGAGTAGCTTGCGCACGTTTGGAATTGGTAGAAAAGAAGTAATTGACAATGTTCCAGATCCGAATGACCTAAATAAAGCTTTTGCAGCTAATAACTTACAGACATCTAACTTTGTTACTAATGACTCATCCTTTTACGGAGGTTCTACTGAATTTGAATTTGAAGTTGTTTCTGAGACTGAATTGATCATTAACATTCGTTCGCTCTTGGTGATGATGGAATTCCGATAAATTTCATTAATCATTTTACTCATATCATACATTTTTGTATTATGTCTTCTTTATTTTCTCAATGTTGGCTTAGGTATACATGTGCCTAAAAAAGTAATCCTTTAACTCCTGCTTCGGCCTATTAGTATACTGCCTTGCCTGTCTAAAATTTTCGGAAAAGTTTTGTCAAACCAAATTACAAACCACATACGAGTGCATAATTTATTTTGTTCGGTGCAGTCAGGTTTTCGGGCAGGGCACAGATGTTCTACGGCAATGGTTAAAGTCTTAGATGATATTAGAATTCGGAATGTTGACACTGCTCTGCTTGTTGGATTTCACTAAAGAATTTGACCGAGTTAACCATGCTATCCTATGTACAAAACTTAACTTATATTTTGGTTTTAGTGAAAGGTCGGTACGTCTTATTCAAGACTACTTGGAACACCGAAGTCAAAAAGTTAAAGTTGGTGACATCTCCTCCGACTCGATTGATTTGATGGCCGGGGTACCACAGGGTTCAATTTTGGGTCCAATTTTACCAATGACCTACTACTAGGATGCAAGGATGTTGTGTTGCATTTGTATGCAGATGATATCCAAATGTATATTTCTAGACCCTTTAACTTATTAGATGACTTAACATGCAGAATGAATGAAGATTTGCAAGGGATCTACGAATGGACAAAGTGTAATGGCTTAACGCTTAACCCGGCTAAAACTCAAATAATCTCCATTTCTAAGCAGAAATTTGACACGACCTACCATCCGCTCCTGTTTATATCGCGATTCCAACTTCAGTTCACGGATACTGTTACAAGTCTTGGTTTCAAAATAAATCGTCTCCTCTCAGCCAATGACCATGTAAACCTTTCTGTTGGTCGTATCTACGGTTGGCTCCGAAGAATAAATATGTTTACAAATCTTACGCCTGTCGAAACTTGATTGAGAACTAGCAAATCATTGCTTATTCCAATCATTGAGTATGCTGCAGTAGTTTATCCAAAGCTTGATTCCCATTCTCTTCGAAAACTTCTTGTTGCTTTTAATGACATCATTCGTTACATTTTTAGCTAGCGAAGGTTTGACCATGTTTCTCAACACCATCAATAATTAGTCTTAGGATGCACTTTTGAAAACTTTTTTAATACCACATGTTGTACCTTCCTTCACAAAATAAGTAATTTTAAAACTCCGTCCTACTTGTTCGATAAGTTAAACTTTGCGCAGTCTACCCGAATCTTGAATCTCATCACGCCCTTATGTACTTATCTGCATTCATCTAGACTATTTTTTGTTTATGCCATCAAGGTATGGAACTCGTTGCCATCGACACTAAAGCAATAAATTGACACCTCAAAATTTAAAAAAGCATTATATAATCATCTTAATAACACACAAGCAACATTAAATTGAAAAATATGAAAAATTTGCCTTAGTTTTTTTTTTTTATAGTTTTTTGTTAGTTTTATAATAGTTTTTTGTTAGTTTTTTAATAGTTTTTTGTTAGTTTTTTTTTATAATTTAATAGTTATAATTTTTTATTAATTAATTGTTTTGTTATACATATGTAAGTAATTAATTTTCAAAACCTGATTTAAGGTACAATAAAAGACATTGTCTTATTTGTACTCCATTTTTGAAATAAATTGAAATTGAATTTAATTGTAGAAGAGCTTCGAAGTTTTTGCACTAGGTAGTAAAGTTTTGTTCAAATAGTGCATAAAAGTCGATTTTATTATGAATAAGAGGTGCATTTAGCTCCGATAGCAGTCCGAAAAGAATCAAAGTAGTTCATAGTGAAGAAAAAATGGGAAAAATCAGTTCGGAGTGCAAAGCTAATATCTTGCGTCTACCACGTATGAATTTGACAACACGTGAAACTTTTAAGAGATTAAATGTTGTTCAGCAAACTGAAGCATTTAATCTAAAAAAATATCTTGAGACCAGGACTACCAGCAGAAAGAAACGCTCAGGGTGATTTTGGTGCTCAAAAGCCGTCGACATCGGTTCAAGACCGATCACTCAAGCCAATACCGAAGCCGGATTTTCCAATAAGAGTCAGAGACAACCGGTTGCTTTGGACTCAAGATATGTGAAACAATTTTATATTTTCCGACAAATCATAGTTAAAGCTGCATGTTGGAGATGGGAGCATTCTTGCGCGAAGAAAATCAAAGGAAAGACTGAGCTCTGGAAGCACCTTACGGATTCCCCCCAAAACTAAAGGTGTGACGGTGCGGGAATGCTCCTCTGGAGAGGAAGAAGGGAGAATGATGGTGATTTAAGAAAAAAATAAATAAAAAACAAATTTCTATGTCGAATTTACCAAGTCTTAGTAAATTTATTGTAAAAAATTTTGTCCTATAGGTTTTTGATAATTAAAAAAATTAAAAAACTTTTGTTGATATTCGTTTATTAGTTCTCGTGTGATGCGCCCATAACATTTAAACTGGTTAAATTTTATTCTGTACTAGCTTTTACCCGTGAGTTCAGATTAAATGATTTTTATTATATAAATCAAAAGCCGTAAAAAAACATATTATAGACGGAATAGTCCTCGCTGCTACGCTCATTAATTTATAATTAACTGTTTAATTTTAATTGCTGGTTAATAAAAGATAATAGTAATAATAAAAAGAACATATTCAGATATATCCCACAGGAACCGTAATATTTTTTCGGAATAAAGGTAGCCTGTTTAGTAGTATATTGTGAACCCTGTAACTCTTCATCGTGAAGGCATGAAAGCATAACAATTTTACCTTCAGCCATAAATCATTACACATTTAAGCATTTTTCGAGATAAAAAAGTAGCTTATTATTCAATTCAGTACTTTATTCATCTACCTACCAAATTTCATTCAAATCCGTTAAGCCGTTGAAGCCTAATTGCGGAACAACCATTTAAACATACATACATTTATAATATTAGTAGAATATGATGGAGTACGCTATATAACCAATGTTAATCGACATCTTTTGTCCCAACCTCCCTAATATAATTAATGCTTGCGCGTGTGTTTTGGCATTAAAAGGGAAAAATAAAATCCCTTGTGCGTGCGCTTATTATAAAAAATATCTCTTGAAAGGTTTTTGTGTATTTGTTTACTATTCTTATGAACTATACATATATGTATATAACTCAGCCATATTTTCAAGACCCAAAATACAAAATACCAAATGAAATAAATAGAAGCCAAATATATTCAAAAATTTAATTTCCAAATTCACTTTACAAATAATGATTCCTAGAAAAATTTCCTGATTATCACAATACAATTCCGCGATGCATTTCGTGTTTCAGAAATAAAAAAAAAATCATAAAATCTCGTGAGTTCTGATGAATTCACCAAAACAATAGCAAATTCAATTAATAAACGAAAAACTTTAAATAAAATTTAATACCATGGTACAACAGTAGTATTACTATTTGTTTTTCCAATGAATTTCCCCCACCAGTGGAGAGCAATGGAATTTATAAAAATATTCATCTCAGTCCGAACTAATAAAAAAACTCAATTTTCATCTGCATTCCCTCATCAAATATATACTCTCCTTTCATCCTTATCACGATCCCCACAGTCCTCATTAAAACGAATATTGTTGGTTGTATCCACCGCCATGATAACCTAATCCTAAATTTTCCTCAGCCAAAAAAAAAAAAAATATTTACAAGTCCGGAATATGAAAAAAAATGCAAAAACTAAATTAAAAAAAAAACAAACAAATCTCGACCTTTTTAGGACGATTTAATTACTGCGAACTGTTGTAAAAGAATACTTTTTCCCAATGGTCTAGTACAGGACGGAAAAAAAAGAAAAATGGGAAACAAAATTTCTATGTTTTTAGCCCGAAAACACTTTATGCTGACATATAAATTCCATTCCATAGTTGTCGGCCTCTCTATCCTCCTCATAGGCAGCAGGATTAGAGCCAGCCGTTCAGTTAACAGAGCACAAAAAACGAAAGTTAAATCAAAGACCTTCGCAGGAAAAAACTTCAGCCGAAAGTTGATCACAAAAAATGGAAATAAACTAAAAACTTTTCCAAAACAAAAACCACATGAACCATTCCGTTATTCACCCCAAAACATGCCATAGAATTTTCCCGGACTTTTCTAACTTCCCCTTGGGTTACTTGCAAAAAGAGTATCCATGGATATGAGTGTTTTTTATCGCATCCTTTCTAAAAAATGTGTACATTATCGAGTTATAATAATAAAAATATATCCTAAAGGCTTTAACCAGAGTTAGGAGCAAGCATCGTCGGCTTAGAGAATCTCTACTGTAGTTGCCCATGATATTAATTATAGTGCTTTTACCCAACCATTTTCGTTCCATAAATGGTTCACCAATCAATTGTTTAGTTTTGGTCCTTCAAGCCGGCTCGCGGTGCTGTTGCCAAATAGCACTTAAATTAACCATATTGTGGCCAAAGTGCATTTGCCTAAAATTCTTTATGGCCAAACCATTTAACGGTGCTTTTCGAATTCTGTTTACTTAGGCCTTTTAACGTTTTTCATGAGCTGTCAGCAGGAAACAAATTTAGTCAGCTCGCTGACATTAAAAATACTTTAGCTTGTTGATTGTGTACTCTTTTTTTTTGTGAAGCGTTGAGTTAAGAGTACTCGAGCATAAATGGTGGGGTATGCCGTGATATGTCCTCAGGGCATTTGAGTGCTTTTTGAGTGTTTTGAAATTAAATTGTCCTTTTTTTAAATTGCCGAATTCTAAAAAAAGACTTGATGTAAGCAATGTTGGTGAATAAAACCTTTTGACAATTAATTGAACTTTTTTTGGACCACTTTAGTTTTTGCGACGAGATGTATTGATGTATCGATGTGCGGTTTAACAGAAATATTTGCCTTCGAAATTATTAAAAAAAAAGAAAAATTTATTAAAAAACATAAAATAGCTTAACTTTTAATCTCTACACTCTATTTTGTGGGTTATTTGAAACATCTTTGCTTACCACTTTTTCCACCCCTCATCATTATCGCTTATTGCAAAAGTGTTCAGCGATAAAATCTTAATTTCAGCCTATTAACACCATATACCTTTAAAAGTTTACCAACAAAAAAAGGGACGAATAAATTATACTCCCACCTTTAAAAAAATCCCTTAAAAAAGTGTGCCACCTCAACACTTTCGCACTTTTTATGTATAAAGATATAAAATTAAAAAAAAAAAAGTTATTCTGTTGTACAAATAAATGTTAACGTTTTGCTTGCCTAATTGTGACATGTCACACTTCAGTCTGATATATTGCCAAGATAATCATTGAAAGCGTAAGACTTTATAAAATGTCACCATTTGGAATACTTAAGAAGCCATGAGTGTCGAGTACCCATTAATTGTTTTGGCCCAGACCGATTAGGATAATTAATTATTTGGAATCATGCCTTACCGCCCAACTAACCCACCTTATCATGGCGAGCCTTAAATGATTTTAGATGGCCAAGGAATAAATACGAAAAAAGTCAACAAACTAATTGCGTAGAAAAAAAGTTTCTTAACGGTAAGTTGAGACATGTTATTACAAACGGGTTTCCAATAAGAAGTGGTGGATGTTGATGGCCTATAGCGTCCGTGTTGCTCTGATGGAGTCTGTTAACACTATGATAAGAGGCAGAATTCAGCTGCACGTCCATATGATGAAATTGTTTTGTCAATATGAGTTTTGGTACGATTCCTGCCAGAACATCCGGCAAAACATGAGAACATCAACTGGCCGGATTTTGCTACAGTACTTTGGCTTGGCACCCACGCAATATTGAACTGACCAGGACGTTAATAGTTCATGTGTGCTTATTATATATGTATGATTTATCCTACTTATATGATAAACTAGCGATAACCGGCGCGCGTTACTACGCCCTAGAAAAACGTGTTTCAATGTGAAATGGGAAAATAATGCCAGCGGAACCAAACACTCACAGAACGATCTCTGGACAAAACTATATTTACCCCGTAAATTTCATAAAAATCCGTTGGGCGGTAGGTTACTCGACATAAACACACACAAACATACATCTGATGTTCGCCTGGTGCTCAGAATATGTTTGCGATTGATTTTGGTTGAAAAAAAAACATAGTATAGCGATTAGCGTAACGCGTTACTTTTCTGTCAGCTCCAAGCCTTTCCTTTATTGCAAAATTACAGTGATACCAATATAAGACTTTGGCCACCGTAAAAAATACGTGTAAATACGTGCAGCTAAAATAAGTTTTTTTAGAATGAAAATTGCATTAATTTAATAGAAAATTGATGCAAATCGCTTTAAAACATACAATTCTTTTAATTGGCAGTTTTCTTAATTAAAAGCTGCAAAACATCCTAAAAAGAAGTTATTAAATACTTAAAATGTTTACATAAGAATATACAGAATACGATACCACCTGGTAGCGAAGCATAACAGCGGTTTACCCATATGCAAAAGCACTATCTCGAGTAGTCAATACTATAATTAATTTGTCTACACAATTGACATAAAAAAATCCTTATAACTTCTTATTAAACACAAACAAATAGCGCTGATAATTTGATGAAATTGTTTTTTCCGACTTTCTTGACACTTATCGTTTTACATTGGATAATATACGATATATCTTAATGAATTGTAGCCTATGTGTTATTCTGATATGTAAGCTATATTATTGTGGAGTTTCATCAAAATCGATTCAGTAGTTTTTGCGTGAAAGAGCAACAAAGATACATACATACATACTCACAAACCTTCACGTTTATAATATTAGTAGGATGTGAATGTTTGGATGTTTAGATGTGTGTTCCTCAATTACGCCTGAACAGCTTAACGGATTTGCATGAAATTTGGTACGCAGATAGATAATGTGCTGAATTGAAACATAGGCTACTTTTTTATCTATGAAAACTGAACGGTTCTTGTGGGAGAGGCTTAAATGTGAAATATTGCATTGCTTGAGTTTTTTTTTATATGCTTCCATGCCTTAACGAATTTGTGAAGTTTGGTAGGTGGAAGAGTTAAAGGATTCACTGTACTACCAAGAGATAGAGGTATATAGATATAGATATAGATACAGGGTGTCCACCGGGAAGGTATAAATGTTTTATTTAATGTCGGCAACTATGTATGGAATACAATATCAGGTAAATGTCCGCCTTTGAGCATATTTTTCACTACATTCTCAAACGTTTCACGCGGTATTTCATTAATTTCATCACGAATATTTTGTTTGAGTTGCTCAAGCGTTTCTGGTTTGTTTGCATAAACCTTGCTTTTCAGATATCCCCACAAAAAGGAATCCGGAGCAGTCAAATCAGGCCACCGTAGAGGCTTAACAACATCACCATTTCTTGAAATAACTTGTTGTAGAAAGAGGTCTCGCAGTAATTCCATTGTAATCCTGGCTGTAGGCGATGTGGCACCGTCTTGTTGATATCACATGTTAATCAAGCCCAAAGCATGCAGTTGTGGCATTAGAAAGTTTTCAATCATATCACGATACCGCTCCCCATTCACAGTTACCGTTAGGCCGTTTTCATTTTCAAAGAAGTAAGGTCCAGTGATTCCTCCTGACCAAATTGCACACCAGACTGTAACATTTAATGGATGCAAAGGTGACTGATAAATAATTTGAAGGTTTTCCATTGCCCAGAACCGACTATTCTGTTTATTCACATATCCATTCAAATGAAAATGTGCCTCGTCACTCATTATGATTTTTTCATTCAAATCGGCTAGCTGTACGGCGGCGTAAATGGTCTTGTGGAAGAAGCTCTTGTGTCAACTGAATCTTAAATGGAAACAAATGCAAATCCTTGTGCAAAATTGTGGTCAAAGTTGTTCTTTGGAGACCAAGCTCCTGAGGTTGATGGATTGTTTTGAACACTTCCTTGAGCAGCAGTATCTTGCCGACCCTCTTTCTTCGAAATCATCCCAGTAATCGATGATTGATTTTGATAAAATGTTTTAACGATTAAAACACGTTGGTTTCAACTTCACAACTGCCAAATATGAACTGTCAAGACTAATGTTTTCCAAAATGGCGGCAAAACAAAGTAGTATACCTTCCCGGCGGACACCCTGTATTATAATTGTGAATGTTTGTATGTTTGGATGTTTAGATGTTTGTTCCCCACCGTTCCTATGGGGGAGGCTTTTGAATATGAAATACTGCATTGCTTGAGTTTTTTTATATGCTCCCATGCCTTAACGAATTTGTGAAGTTATAGAGATATGGAGACATAGAGATATAGAGACACAGAGATATAGGGATACAGACATACAGAAATATGCAGATATATAGAGAAACATCACTTCGATTAGAAAAATGGTATTCACTACATAAATAAAAATAAATGATAATTTCAAGTAAAATCCAATAAACCAAAATGCTTAGATTAGATAGACGTTATAAGGTAATATAAAAATTCACATTTTCAATATTATTATTATAATAATACAAATAATTTAATCTGAAGTCTACGCAGACGAAGTCGCAGGTAAAGGTTGTATATTATATAATGCCGTTTCTATTCCGAATAGGTTTTGGAGAGTTTGGAAGAGGACCCCAATTTTGACCATTTCTCATAAAATATCGATTTCAAAATGTTCAGACGTAGTTGCGGGTAGAAGCTAGTATTAAAATATTTTTTTAATTCATATTTTAATATTTTTCAATTTTTGTTTTTTAAATTTTTTTCATTATCATTATGTATCTTAATATGTAAATTTTTGTCCTAATTACCTACGTCAAAATTTTGTAATAATTTTTGACATCAATTTTGTATTATTATTTTAAAAATATTTTATTTTTTGTCATTGTGCTGTCGGTTTTTTATGTTTTTTTTTTTATGGAAAAGCCTTCGTAGCTTACGCTTTATTTATTTAATTGTTGTTAATATAATTTATTATTTTTTTCAATAATTTTTAAATAGTAATAGAAATTGTAAGTTTTTAATTAATATCTAATTTATTATTATTTTTGTTGGCATCATTCCAATTCCTATATTTTTTTAATATATATATTTTATTTTGTAACGGTTTTGTCGATACTTTTTCACTATCTATATGATAATTTGTTCACTATTTTGTCATTTATATGCCACGTCACGTACATACAACAATATTTTGTTATTTCGTTGTCAGTATTTTGTTAATTTTTTCTTTAATTCGTTATTGGTATCATTTTTTTTTTCATTATTAAATCGTTATTTTACTTTTTTGTTTTTTTTTTTTTTTTTAATCAGGACGCTATTTCGATATTAGTTTTAACTATTTTACAATTAATGTATTTTTGTTGTCATTTTTCGAACAAAATAATATATATTTTATTAATTTGCAAATCTATTGTTACTAAGTTGTTCACTATTTTATTATTTTGTCGTTATTGTTGTAAATATTTCTTAAAACTATCTTGTTTTTAGGTGGTGTCAGTGAAATTCCATTAATATTTCTTTACTTTGGCATTCAATTGTTTTTACTTTATCAATATTCTGTAATATTAATTGTTTTGTGTTTATTTTTTTCCAGTTTTGCAATTTTTTTGTCACTTTTTTACTTGGCATAATAGGGACTATAACTCTATAAGCCAAGTTTAGGATTCGTTAAAAAATATTGAGATAACCATGAAAAAACTGATCGACAAAAACTGTCTGTCTGTCTGTTAGTATGTTTAATTTTGGTGTGTGTTATTCTTTTGGCATTTCCCAATAGCGGAAATTGAAATTTTATTTTTAGGCCTAAAAACAACGGTACCTCCCATATGACCGTTAAGGAAAAGCTTAATTTCTCGAAAACGGCTCCAACGATTTTGATGAAATTTTTTGAGATTTTTTTTTGACGGTATTGGCTACTATTCAATAGAAACCAATTTTACCGGAAAGGTCTATTAACGGTACCTTTCATATTTGTTTTTAATTTTCAAGTTTCCCTGTACTTGAAAAGATCTAAGTAGCTCAATAACTTCTGCATACCAATATTTTGAATATATTATGTTATCTATTTATTATTAATTTTTTTTAAATTTCAATATATAAGACATTTTTTTTATTAGTTTTAATAATAAAAAAAATTTCTTAAATTTTATGATCATCTGTATATTAATAAAGTCTAAAGAACTGCATCCCAAAGACTAAAATAAAAAAAATAAAAATAAAAATCAACTTAAAGATATTTTTCAAACCATCGCACTCTAACTACATATGTGGTGATATCTTCCTCACAAACATCAAAAGGAAATATTTTTTCAATGAATTTTCATTGATTTTCCCGCAAAAAAGGGGCTCCTCACGTACTTGCGTGTTTCTAGGTCACCTTTCTGCGTTTTTTTAGATAAAAAAAATCTTTTCAAAAAACACAAAACAAGAATGCCAGCTGTCCACTATACCAGTGATTCCCTGGTCGACATGATATGAAGGACAAACTATTGAATTGATTTACCGGATAGACGGATATAGTCTTTTATTCCAGTCACAGAAAAAAAACTAAAGGGAATTAGAGATAACGTTAAGTAAGAAGGAAAAAAATAGACATACAACCACACCCATATTTCGATTTTTCCATTAGGTGAGCCACCAATTTTTTTTTCTATTTTGATGACGTAGATGTTTGGGGTTTGGGGGGGATACACTGGGGAATACTCGGACAATGGACAAACAAAAGGACTTTTCCGCCGACATAATGCTTAAGAGAACCTCTCTGCACACGAACCGTCTAAGTGGAGGCAGTTCACCTGTGTCCTAATAATACGGTTATATGGCTATAAGGCTGTGTACTTTGCTTTTATTATTCTATTCTTCTAGGTTTTGTTGTTGTTGTATTGCGTTTCAGTCTAAGCTGATGTGAGGTAAACGTAAACGATAAGACAAGCATTTCATTTAAGAGGCGGATCCGGATGTGATGGGTGGAATGGGCTCAAATTAACTTTCTCGTTGTATTATATTATCGCACTGAGAACGTGTTATTTGTTGGAATGAATTGGACAGGAATTCGGTTGGCAATGGTTTTTTTTTTTGGTTTATAAAGGATGTTTTTTTGAAAAGGATGCATAGGTACCTACTCAACAAAGAGGTTTAAAAATAATATTCTTTAATGCTATGAAAAAGCTACGTACTTCCTATTGTAAGAAGCTTAATAGAAATGAATGAAGTAGGAGTTTTTGGATGTTTCTTCTGAATTTGTGTCAGCTAGGTTTATTGATAACTACCTCATAGCGTCAGAGTCAAAAGGAGGTAATATTTTATGCCTTAAAAGATTCTCGAAGGTTTTTTAAAGTTTTAATTGTGTTTCCGAGATCAATTATACTAACTAGTTGTTCAAACACCTTTCATTATATCGGAAAAATGCTTAAACAATACTCAGGGCAAACATAACTTTTAATTGTATTTTTAAATCATATCACTTTCCTAGACGACCTGCACATATTTCCCACATATTTTTGTGTACATTTTCTATTGCAGCTAGATTTTTAATTAAAACTTTACTGTCGAAATCTATTTTTGATGTCAAATTTGTTAAATAGCAAACTTTTTACACTCATGAAAGGCAATTAAGTTGCATCCTGTATCTATATTACACAAAGGTTTTTACTGCAAATGAAGTCTGTTGTTGCACTTAGTTTGGATTGAAATTTCGATTTGTCTGTGTTTGAATGTGAAAATAATTGTTTTTCAAATTCTGCAGGTTGGTAAATGTTTTAAATTGGTCCCAATTAAGAAATTAGAAAAACGATTTTCCTTTTGATTGGAATCGAACCATGGGAATAAAAAGTTTAGAAAAGTATTGCGAATCAAACTAGCTTTTGCATCGGGTTGGTGTTTTGAGGTTAAAAAATACACTTTTTCCAGGTTAATATCTCTATGTTAACTTCACATGGGGTTTCGAAACGAAGCTGAAAGCAAACTAATCAATAGGGTTTTCCTTTAATAAAAAACTGTTTCATCCGTTTAAATTAAAAAAAAAGTTAATTCCTTATCAAATTTTTGCTGATGTTCGGTTGAATATTTTTCGAAATAAAAAAAAATAATTATTTGATATCATTACCCATTCTTTACTTGCGATTATATACATATGTAGGTACTATATAATGCAAGTTATACATTCGTGCAAAAAAAATTGAGATAACAATCAAACATGACATTACGATGATATAGAAACATATTTGAGTTACTGGCAAAATTCGGTTCGTCTGTCTGTCTGTCTGTACGGATGTATTTTGGACTGAAGCCCAAACGGTTGGGCCAATGGTCTTCAAATTTAGAGCTTAAGGTTAATTTGACATTCTACAGAGGAGATTTTTCAATTTTATTTTAGCTCAAAATTTAACGGTACCTGTCACATAACCGTTATGTAAAAGCTTATTTTTCTCGAAAACGGCTTCAGGAATTTTTAAAAAAATGTAATATGGTGGGCTAAAAACGGTACCTCCCATAGGACGGTTTTTTTTCTTCGACTTTCTCCAAAACTGGTCATCCGATTACTATCGAAATTGATGTTCAAGAAGATGTAGGTAGCCTAAATAATTTTGCATTATATTTTTGTCGAGAACTTTTTTTTGTATTTTTAATAATTATTTAAATATTTTTTTTTTGAAAAATCAATTTTTGAAAACGGGATTTTTTTGTATGTTGTAATGTATGTTATTTTTGTGCTTAAGTTTGTATTCTTGAATTATTTTTTGCATTTTTTTAAAAAAGTTGTTAAAAAAACCGTTTTAATTAAAAAATCGTTCCTACGATTTTGAAAAAAAATTACACTTTTTTACGTTTCTTAAAGATATAAAATGGCGTTTAAATTATTTCACTCAATACAATTTAACGTACGCTATTCGAACAATCAAAAGTCACAAAAATCGAATAAATGCTTTTTCTTTCTTAATTTTTATTCTACCATGTGACCGCACATATGAGCAAGTATGTGCGATGCAGTCATGCTATTTTTTTTTTTATATTTATATACGTTGGGTTATTTGTTGGCCAAATGTGTAGACTATTTTTAAAAAAGACCAAGATTAGTAAATCAATTCTCCATGTCAACAAATGAAATAATATTTTAGTCTTTTAAATTTATTTTTTTAAATTAGTAACAAATATTTTTTAATTATGAGCAGTTTTGTTCTATTAAACACTTAAAAACAACTGTCTAACTATATTGAAATAATATTTTTTTTCTTTTTTTCAAAAAATTCATAACAAAAATAACACTAATCTAATCGAAACTGCCTCTTTAATTTTGGAAACGCTTTCCAATAAAAAGGTTTGCTCAATCGATTTTGTTCATACTTTGAACTTAAAGTTTAAAGTTGAGTCAATTTTTTTTTTTAGCTCGGACCATCTTCAATAAAATCAATAAGCAATAAGAAAAAGCTTAGAAACAGCTCTAGTGATTTTGATTTATTTGTTTCTATGTACCTACTATTGCATTTATGTACTTGACTATGGTAAAAGTATTTTAACCAAGAACCGTTGTTAAAATGCACCTTTCACAGAACGGGTTTTTTTCGTTCCACCTTCTCATCCATGAATCAAAAACCTTTTCAGTAAAAAGACCCCTCGATATGTTTAACATATTATTTTTGGTGAAGTTTTTTTTTCACAATCTACATAAATAGCTGAAATCATATCCCTGTACTGTAACATGATGATGGTAATAGGTAAATAAGTTTAGACATTCCTTAGCGGTTGAACACTGAACTTCATGTTGGTGCTTTCCACTAAATCCAGAAAATATCTTTAGTATATGAAAAATGCCTTTTCTTACTTAAAAAAAAGAAGCATGGCTTACGTTAATGTAGTTTTTAGCCCGTTGTCGAAAAATTGACTAACACAAGTTTGGAATTTTGTTATAACTGATTTGTCAACAAAAACACAGATTTAAACAGGAAAACATCAACTGTTACAAATCTTCTTATACTGATACTGACCTCTCAATTGCAGTTGATAAACTAAGTCACGAATAATTTTTTTTTTATTTAAAACTTTTGGTTTTCCTCCTTTTTTCTTAGATCTTATTAGTTAAAATTTAGAAATCCTCTATCAAATCTTTTCATGACACATTCTTGTGTACCTCAAGGAAGGCATCTTGATCCTTCACTATTCGTTTTGGCTATAAATGGTCATTTGATTATTGAATTTCGCAGCACAACCTTTTTCGCGTCTTTAGTTTTAAGAATTTGTGTGTACTTTTGAAGCAGCTCCAACTTAGAGTTTACTTACTAAACACATAAATAATATCGTGAATAAGGCCCATGCTTGCATTCATAGAACGATGGGCAAAGATATTTTATGATCCATATTGATTCGAACACCCTGCTTCACAGGTATTACGATAAGTAGTAGTAGTAGAATGTGATTTTATTTGATAATTTACAAAAGTTTACATATATTTACAAATTCACAAGTATAGCATTGGCTTTTGCCGTCAGCCAGAAAAAAGAGTATTATTCAAACATTATGTATAATAAAGATCAAAGTAAAATTGAAATTGAAAAGATTAGATGATTAAGATTAAGATGATCACAACAAAAAATAAAAATACATATTTTGTTTTTCTTATTAAAAAGCTTCATTTAAAATTTGATTTCTGTAGTTAAGGGCTGTTTTAACGTAGCTTGATAACATTATCCAATCTTGACCATTCAAGACATTTGCAGCTTCATCAGCAGTTAAATAGTTTTTCCCAAAGTGCTGAATCCGTATTGCCTGCAGGATCGGACATGTTCCTATAAAATGGAGAACATTTTCTGTCGCACGAAGATTGCATCCGTACTTCCATCAGGTCCGTATGGTATGTAGTTCAGTTGTAGTAATTCTCCTCTGGTTTTGAAAATTAAAGAGATTGTTTCTATTGCGTATCGGTCGTTGAAGTAATTGTTAGGTCCAAGGTCGTATCTCAGGAGCTTATACATGTTTCGGGTACAACTCCGTTGGGCTGACTCCTTAAATTTAACAAAGAAAGAATCTTCAATCCTTCGCAACAATTCTGGAAAGATGTCTTTCCAATCACCAGTATTTCTTTCTACTAAATGGATGTCGTGCTGAACTCCAAGCCGTGACCATTCTTCGAAGAACTGTGATTTTCGTGATAGCAGATATTTTGCGATAATATTTGGCAGACGGTGATTTGGAAGAGCCATAACCTTTGCAATGTTGAACAAATGCAACTTGAGCAAAAGAGCGGAGACACCCCGGTCTCCAAATGTAGCATAAATGCAGGTGTGTTTTCGGGAAGCCAAAAGATCTTTTCAAAAAATACCTCAGTAATGTAATTTTTCTAATTCCTCATATTGAAGTAACCCCCGTACTTGACCAGCATAGCACATCACTGACCTCATAACTGCTTCGAAAAGTTTATATTTAGCACTCGTGGTTATCTGTTTTTTCCCAAGGACCCCCCTCCAGTTGCAGTTGATGGCTTTTTTTGCTTCTGTAAGCTTTTCCTGCAGATGCTTTTTGAACGAAATCTGAGGCGTAATGATGACTCCAAGATATTTATATTCCCTCACCAACTCAAGCTCCACATTTTCCCACATCCATTTCTCCTCCCTTGCATATCGCCCTGTGCCATTTCGAAATATCATTACTTTGGATTTGTTAGTGTTAACTGTAGGACCCCAATTACGGCAGTACAATTGCAATTTATTAATCATTATTTGCATCATATTTGGAGTCTCCGCAAAAATGGCAATGTCGTCCGTACATATCAAAGTTTTTATTACTGTACCAGCAAAACTAATACCTCCAGGCAAAAACGATGTAAGGTCATCCAAGAAGAGCGAAAACAGAAGTGGACTCAAAAGACAGCCCTGTTTGACCCCGGAAGAAGTATTAAACCAGGAAGATCCTTCATTTCCATCCCATACTTACTGCGAGGTTTTGATCATATAGCCCTCGTAATGTTTTAAGTATTTTCGACGATAAGCCTAGACAATAAAGTTTGTAGAAAAGGGCATTTCCATCGATTGAGTCGAAGGCAGCCTTAAAGTCAACGAAGAAAGCATATAACTTTTTCCCCTTGTCTAGGTATGATCTAGCAATGCAAGTTAGTGAAAATATGTTATCGACTGTTGAATATTCTTTCCTGAAGCCGGCTTGAAACTCGCTTAGAAGATTATTTTGTTGTATCCAGTTTAACAGTCTGTTTTGAATGACACCAGTAAAAATTTTCATAACAGAGTTCATAAAGGATATGCCTCTATAATTGTTAGGGTCGTTTACATCGCCTTTTTTAAACAGTGGGACGATAATATTCCTCCTAAAGCTTTCTGGAATTTCACCAGAATTGAAAATATACTTATAACTTTCAGTAAGCTTAACCGAAAAAGTTTCTGTAGCGTATTTGTAAAATTCGTACGGAACACGGTCATCCCCTGGAGCCTTGTTAAGATTGCATCTGTGTAGAACTGTCATTACTTCTTGAACTGAGAATGCACGGGCGAGATCTTCATTTTCTACTAAATGACTAGCATATAATATTTGACCTGGTCTTGGTGGTGCACCTAGAAGCTGTTCGAAATGGTGAGCAAGTATACTCGTACTTATTATGGTTTTCCTTGCAAAAGGTATACCGTTGAGTGTACGCGCCAGCTTCCAAAAGGATCGACTGTCTCTTACTTCCGACAATCTTTGCATGAGGTATCGGGAGTATTGCTTTTGTTTTTCTTTGCAAAGATATTTGAAAGCTTTATTCGCTTCTTGATACATCCTTTTTGCGAAATTCGATTTTGTTGCCCCGAGAAGTCTCAAAAAACCAAACGACTTTTTTCTTGCTCTCTCACAATCTGCATCGAACCATGGATTTTCTCAGCTTTGCAAACGGACTGTTTGAAATGATTGTGCGGCCTGAGATATGGTATATTTTCTCGTCCAGAGCAGATCTCATTATACTAATTGACGCTGGTGTAAAGTCCATGACAAATCGGCATCTAGTACATTCCTTAAATGATTTTTTGATTCCAAATAGACATCCTTCACTTGCTCTTCCGTATACATGAGTTCTCTACTTTACTACCTAAACCTGATATATTATATGAAATAATTTTACAAGGAATACTATTATTTTTTATTTCATTTAAAAGACTATTATTTTATTATTATATAATTCTTAGAATAAGAACCGAATTGTAACAATAGAACACATTTCCTTTAAATTATGCCTTTAAATATGCCACCATATGAACAGCGAATCCAAGTTTTTCATCCGCACTCTTCACAAAAGGCGTGGAAATAATGTTTTAAAACAACATCAAAAATTCTGTTTTAGTGACAACTTTTTCTTTAATCGCTACAATTAGCGTCTCATACTACTGCTTACTTCCTTCGTAAATTTTACGCGTAAGCCATCGCCAAACATTTTCAATTATATTGAGGTCAGGTGAATAAGGTGGCCACGGCAACAATTCCACATTTTCGTCGGCAAGAAAACATTTAACCACACGAGCGTTGTGGATAGGCGTAGTATCTTGCTGAAATATACACTGTAGAGGTCAAAACAGTTCTTTAATGGCGGAAAAGGCTGATTCTAAGAAAGCTTTGTAAGAAACTTCCGTCATCTCGTTGGAAACGAAAACCAAATCGAACGCCCCGTAGTATGAAATGGCTCCCCAAACCATAACTCCTCCTTGACTTGAATGGTGGCGGGTCAAAAACTTTTCCTCCTTTCGAAAATCGTGGCCCCATTAGGGCCATCCAAATTACATTTTTTTCGTCTGAAAAAACCACATTTCGCCAATTCCCCGAACTTCCAAGATTTGTATCCCACGTCATGTGAAGCCGTGCGAACTCTAACCGCTGTTCTTTTCTAACGGCGTTTAATGGAGGCCTTTTCTTTAGTTTTTTTTTAATTTTAGATGTTCAGCACTCAAAATAGTTCGCCGAACAGTTGATGTAGTGGCAGTTATCCCAGCTTTTTCTTTAATTTTGTTCGTGGATAGAGCTGAATTCGACGTGATTCGAATAATTTTTCTCTTGTCCTGAGGTGTTAAAGCTTCTTTTGTTCTTCCCTTGTAGTTTTTACCGTATGAGGCACTGTTTTTTATGTAATTTCTCTCCACATGGTCACTTCGTCCCATTTTTTCGGTAATGCATCTCATGGAAAAACCTTCGGAATGCAGCGCGTCGGTTTTGCCTTTTTCTTCCGCGGTCAAAACTTTTTTTTTACCCATTCTCAATTAAAATCAGTAAAAAATTAATTCTTAATACTTAAACTTTCAGACTTATTCAAATCCACGTAACTGATCACGACCAACTAACTAATTTAAGGTGTGCGTCTAATCATGTGAGCAGAAAAACTGCACTTTTTCTTAGATCATATAGGCAAGTAAGAGAAAAAAGAACCGTTAACTTCCACTTATTTGCCATTTGTTTTTGTTTTTTTTTATTGGGAACTAAATAACCATTCTGATAAATGCAATTTTTTGATAATTGTTGCACACACCAACAAAAAAAATTAAATGTATGTAAAAAAAATTAGTGCGTCTAATCATGTGAAGAGTACTGTATACAAGTCTATGAAGATCTTTGTTTGGTTTGTACCATGAAACATTAACATCAATTTAGACACTTGCTTATCTGCAAGCAGTTTGTTATGGGTACTTAGATTTGAGTATTTTCCAATAAGCCAGTTCAAATCTGGTAATTGAGTATCGAGTTTTTGTCGTTCCTTTTTAACGTACGCCATCCATTTCTGCTTAGCATCAACAGTCATGTCTATATAATTTGCTTCATTAGCATTACAATAGCGTTTTCTGAATCTTTTCGTTAGCTTCTTCTATGATACAAGTTTCATAAAGTAGTTTCTTAAGGTTTATCTTTAGTAGAAAGAATGAACAATACTGGGCCAATGACACTTCCTTTTGGAATACCAGCGTTAATTGCGTTCATTGCGTTGATATTGCGTCCATTTAGCAAGTCGTTACCGTGAGCTTTTTTGTTTCGTTCCTCTCCTATTGCTTGGGAAAATTCTAAAAGTGTAACATCAATATTTTGAATTCGGATATTTTCAGATGACCATTGAATATCAGAGGGTTCATTCAACAACTCCTGTCGTTCAAAAGGTTTGAAAGTTTCTGCGAGATCTGACTTAGAGATCAGACCCGTCTTGTTCTAATCTGTTTATGTCTATCCTTTGTTTGGTGATGATCCATGTTTTTGGCAAACCATGGAGTACTTTTCTTTTACTGTCAACATAACTGATGAGTGATCAGTAGGATAATCAAAGTTTCGTCGATCTTTCTACAGTTGTTATTTAATCCATTTACGAAAACAACTAGTCAGAAAGATATGGCGTGTATTCCAACGTCAGTATTTTATTTTAGATTGATTATTACCTTTAAGAATTGGTCAACATCTTCTCTCATAAATAACCAAAATCCACCTAATATCTCAAATAAACGATACTTATTATAAACAGAGAATCATTTTATGTTACCAAACATTCCATGTAAAATGCTAATAAGAAGACTCTTGATACCAAATACATAGCCTTCTTCAAAGTTTTAGGGCTACGTTTACAAATTTAAAAACCAATGCACATACGAATATTGTGTATCATTTCTTTCTTTCATTTAATACCTCAAGTATTGTCCTTGTATAGCGTTACTTGTCAAAAAATGAACAATAAGCCATGGATACGGTATTTCTTAGAATTCTTTTCTCTTCCCAATTTTCTTCTTTTTCTTTTGGCCATTGAGTGCAGAAACCGACAAAAAACCAAGCTTCCTGAGCTACTTTTTTGTTCTACGTATAACCGAAGAGAAAAACAGAGGAACCTCATACCTTAACTGCCTCCGATACGAGTTTACCTCTCCAATATTCCCAGAAATGGTTGGTTATGTACATATAGATACCTTATATGTGTCTGAAAACGTTTTATACTTTTACTTGTTGCCTTTTGATGTGACAGAGCATACGACATCACAGGAAAAACGCAATTTTGTGTCCTTTCATGGTTCTCCAGGAAAAAAAGTAAAAAACCCTTTTTTTGTTTTTTTTTTTCAATCCTTGAACTATCCAGAATACAGGTGACATGTTTTCATTTTTTTTCTAATCTTTGAAATATTTTTCCAATTTAAGGAAACAAACGACAGGTTAGGAGTTCTTATATAAGTTCTATGCCATGGTGTGCTGTATGGAGTTTGTTGATAGCATTTCGATTATTCGAAAGGTATCCTTGATGTATTGAAGAAAAAGAAATTCTGATATTCGTTTGAGCGCAGAAATGACATTTTGGTTGGCTAAACTTGAAAGCAGGCTAATCCAGATCAAAGTAATATTAATATGGGTCTATATGATGGTAAGAGAAACCATGTTTCTCCAATTAAGATTTCCAAGGATTGTTTTTTCTCTAGAGAAAATGAAAACAAAAAAGTGATATATCTTAACCCTTGAGTTACAGAAGATAACATTATTTCGTTGATAAAATAGGTCTTAAAGTAAAATATTTGTTCTTTGAAAGGACATTTTTAAAAGAACATTTTTATTTGTCTGTCTTTAGATATAATAATAATTCTAGAGAGTAACCAAGAGACTTACTTTGTAAAGTAAGAAGAAGATCCTTATCCTTATTAACACCCTCTTACAGAAGATACTACCAACTTTTTATCTTTGATTATGAACAGAGTATAAAGGTGGCTATAAAGCGCACGCAATTAAAATCTCTTTTGCTTTTATAAAATTAAACATGAAATTGTAATACTTTTGAATCAATAAAACAAAACCTCTTTCAAACAAATACAAATTCGAAAACCAGTCTCCTGACATTTTCAGGGAAAACTAACAGATTTTCGCGCTTTTTCATCTGGTGAAGCGTCTTACCCTTGCTATAATAAAACCTGCCATCTCGTCGAGCTCATTGTACTGTTTACACAATTTCATCAAGACCTCCATTCAATCCCCATTAAGTAACAACACTTGAAAATTACACCATGTCCTGGCAGCATTCAATCACTTCCAGGATTGGTCACTTAACTTCATGACTGAACAAAGTACTTTATCTTGCTAAGACTTTATTTATGACAGGATAAAACAGCTTTCATTAAATTTACTTCGCGTCAACAGAAGTCGCACAAAAAGGACACAAAGCATCCTGTTACTTTCAACTTTTACAGCATAGCTATAGGTGGACCGGATGTAATACTGTATACAGTACACTATTCTAAAGGAATTTCGTGGAGGACTCATACTCCCGTCAATATGTCTTGTCTCTGTAGATGCCATGTTCTTGGAGAGATTTCCAATATCTTGACATTGTTTTGTCAACAATGGAAACAATTACAATTCAAATTAAATGGCAGGACATTTGAAAGAAATCCTCTTTGGTTGTAGTTGATTGAAGACAACTTTGTTGGTTTCCGGCGAAGACCAATTGTGAATGGAATCAATTGGTAACAATTGTGCGTTGTTTGATTAATATTTTTTTCGATATCCTCTATCATTGGTTATTTACAATGGCTGTTCTTTTGTAAGGATGCGAAAAGGACTTACGTTCATACGTAAGATGATTGAATCTAAGAAAATATTGTTTTCTCTTCAAATTTCCGTATTTAGCAATTGCAATAAAAATATTATACCTACCTACTTGTTCCATGATTTTCATGATATCAAATGAAGAAAATCTATCGATTAATATCGTATCGATATTAAAATAAATTGCACGACGGGATCATACGTACTTGGTCATATGTGCGGTCACATCGTCGAATAAAATTAAAAAAAGGGAACATTAGAGTAGTTATTTGATTTTTGTGACTTTTGATTGTTTGAAATAAGTTACATTGTATTGAGCGAAATAACTTTTTAAAGAAATTAAATGGCGTAATTTCTTTAAAAAATGCAAAAAAAAGTGTGATATTTTTTTTCAAAATCGTAGGAACGGTTTTTAATCAACAACTTTCAAACAAAATAATTCAATAATGCAAACTTAAGCACAACAATAACCTACATTAAAATCCAAAATAAAAAAAAAAACCAATTATCTACCACTTTTCAAAATATTGATTAAAAAAAAAAAAAAAAAAAAATATACAAAAAAAAATATTTGTAAATATTTTAATGTGAAATTACTTTGTCTACCTACATCTTTCTGAATATCAAATTTGATTGTAAACGGTTAAGTAGTTCTCGAGAGAGTCGAAGAAAAAAAACGTTCTTACGGGGGTCCAGTTTTTAGCCCACCAACTCAAATTTATTTTCACCAAAATATAAATCACGCCTACAAAAGTATACTGATTTTATTTCAAAAAAATTCTTCGAGCCTTTTTCTGAAAAATAGGCTTTTACTTAACGGTTATATGGCAGGCACCGTTAACCAAAACTTGAAAAAGTTCTCTGTAGAATGTCAAAATAACCTTATATGCTAAATTTAAAGAGGATAGGCCAAACCGTTTAGGCTGCAGTCCAAAATACATACGTACAGACAGGCAGAGGGACATACATACAGACAGAATTTTGTTTCTCGAGCGTAATGTCATGTTTGATTGTTACCTCAACATTTTTAATCTTCACGAATGCATAACTTTCATTATAGTACCTATTATCGCAAGTAAAAAACAGCATCGATATTAATCGTGAAATTTATATCGATACTAGCTGTTACCCGCGACTTCTTCCACCTGAAATAATTTTCGAAAAATAAGCAAACCCAGCACCACCTACGGGTAATTCAAATATCTTTAGTTATTCCCTTCAAAATGAGCTCCCTGTCTGTGAAAGTCCCGTCAAATTCGGTCTATAAATAAGAATTTTCGAAAAAAAAAACGACACCAGTGCCACCTAGTGAGTAATAAACATAGCCTAAGTTACTAAGTTACAGCACCGTCAACAGCGAACAGTACGCTGACCAGCAAAAACAAAAATCAAACACATTGCCACCAGCACCAGCATCGTCTTCTTAGAACAATAACACTATCATAGTTTTGTAATGTTGTAAGGAGTAAATAAGGGGCTATTTTAACTACCAATAGGTGGCGCTGTAGTTGATTTTTTTGAAAATTCTTCACAAGCAGATGGTTAACGTTTTAAAAAAAGTAGCTAAGGCTATTTTAGTTAATAGATGGCTCCACTTCGGGGTCGATTTTCTTGTAAATGCCTGATATGCCCGTGGAAAGCCGGGTGGGTCAGCTAGACAATAGATCGGGAGAAAATATTGTCTAAAACGTGAAAATGTAAAGCAGAACTCGAGGCAGTCGATTCCTTCCTATGCACATGAACTTGACCTTTCGCAGAGCCTAAACTGGTACAAGAACCAACTGATCCAGGAGGTCAAAGTGTGGCCATAGACAACGCGATTTATGCACTGACTTTGGCCGACAAATCAATCGTCACGTCGTTGGATAACCAATTTCGTATGGCCTAGTTTAAATCATATGGACATAGACGACATGATGTGTTTCCAGCAAGACAGCGCACGCGACGTGCCACAAAAAGGACGCACGATTTAAATTCTCAGCATCTATCAACGCTTATTGAAAAGCCATATAAAAGCATTTGAGATGTTTCAATTAAGATATAAATTTGTATCTCTAAAATATGTTTAAACAAATTACTTTTTTAAGACAGACTAAATCTTAATTTTCTTAAAACACAGCTGCAAGTTATGCCCCAAAATTTAAGTGTTCCCTCTGCCTACCTTACAGCTAAGAAAACAAAAAAAATTCATCTGAAAAACCTACAAGTATCTAATTATCTACCGAATCTAACAAAAAATCCAAAAACCAAAAATTAGTTTCCCATTAAAAGTTCGACTGCTTTTATTTTTTTCTTTTTTTTTCTTTTACTAACTTAACCATTTTGAGGCTCATTTCCCACACAACCAACAACATCATAACCAGGTTTACTTATATTTGTTTTCAATATTCCCAAAGAAAATTCGGCGAAATGAGGGGAAAAGCTATACCATGGCGCTAAAGGTATTATATTGTACGCCCATTGAACATACAAACTGATGGTTGCCATCATCTATCGATCCCCGGATTACACGAAGTAGGCAAATGGGAAGAGCAAATGCCTTCAGCTTCCGAATTTTCAATTTCTGCAGCACTTACTACAACTACCCTTACCTCTGTACTAACCATCCTGCACACCATTTCCATTAACTCTAACCCCCTTTATGTTACCTTCTGAAAATAATACATCCTAACAGCGCTGTGCTAGCCAAAACCCAATAAGCTTTGGTGGCAGTTATGTATGGTATGCTCCATTGGAGAATATAGACGACATATAACACGACGAACTTACCTAAGAGTCGCTGAGTGCCAAGGAAAGGCGTTGAAAACTTACGCCTTGATGTTCAAATGGTTTATACGTAAGTACATAAACAGGAGTACGATGGTCATAAAATCAATGTTGTGACATTGCCTGAGCTTGCCATATCGCTGCCATCACACTTTGTTTGGGTTCTAATGTGGGGCATGTATATGAGGCCGGATGGAAAATATTTGGGCACATAAAATTGAGACTTAGGTCTTTGGGGTTTTCCAATAGCGTTAGTGTGACGCCTTTTATACCTGTTGCAGTGAATTTTCATCATAAACATGTTAATGGATCGAGATAAAGGTGATTTTCAGGTGAAGGCTTTCAAACAAATGCGTTTCTTTAACAAACAAATTCGAAATTGCGTTTAATAAACAGGGATGTTATAGTGCTTCTTCCAAAATATTCAAGCTTATTTCGAAAATGACACTTTGTCTAATTAATTTAGAGAAATTATTATGACTGCTTCTTACGTGACGAAGATTTTTTAAAAGAGGTAATAAAACTGATAAAGTTGAAATAGATACCAGGCACACTGATAAATGCGTTTATCGAGAATTACAATAAGACACGTAACATGGACGGACATCTACAAAAACATATAATAAAATACAATATAGAAAAAAATAAACATTTATTAAATTCCTCAAGATCTAAAAATTTAAAATCAAAAAAATCTCTCACAAACTGGATACTTATAACAACGCTGTTTTTTTTATAAAATATTCTTGCTTGCGAATTGCTTTGGTTGAATCCATCTACTGCACACATCTGATATAATATTTCCAAAATTCAACACAATGAATCTCTTGGTAATGGAATAACTGTTTGCAAAATACTTTCGCCGGTATTCCCTTATGCTCTCGACCAGACTCCCAGTTGGGACAAGGAATTTTCTCGAGGATGAAAGAAAACAAGAAAAAAACTTTACGCTCCAAGGATGTGTGTTTGCTCAAGCTCCACACTGGGAATTGAATATACATTTTCTTTTAGCTGATTTTAGCTGTTTGATAGTGAAAGTATAGTACGTACTTACTTGTTTTCGAGGCAAAAAAAAATTACCAGAAAAAGAGATACTTCCGGGAACTGGGCTCGGAGGAAGTTGCAGCCTTTTGGTTTTCATCCTTCTACAAATATTTCCTTCTTTTTTTGCTTTATTGCTTATGCGGAGTACGAACATAATAACCTGCGGTTAGAGTGAAGTTTATTAACAAGTTTTCACATAAACCGAGATTATCTTGGATGTGGAGAGAATCTTTAAATAACTTCCAATCCCAAAGGCAAAAATTCATGTTTTCTCATTTTTTTAAGTAGCAAAATATTTTCCGAACAAAATGAATTCGATTTTTTTATAATTTGCTATACATTATGTGAGTATGTACATGTACATATATACATATGTTTATGTTCTGATGCTTTGTTTATAAATGATTCTAAAAGTCTATCAGCATGTTGAGGCTTTTAAAATATATGACAGCGATCCTTTTTCACCAAACCAAGTAGACCTCTTTTTAACTTTTCTCTCCGACAAATGCGATGACATCGGATTTCAATAGCAATTTGAAATTTCATGTTTTTGCTAGTGATGGGTTGTTACTTAGCTTAATTTTTGCTGATACTTAAATAACAATTACAGGAAAAAGAAGGGGATATAAAATATTAAAATCATATTTGTTCGATAGAGAGAGAACACCAAAATGCTGAGATTTTTTTGGATTCGTTTTTAATTTTCAGATAACAGATTTTTCTTGCAAAAACTAACATAAAACGAGATTGATTTTTTTTGTGATTGCTTAAATGCCATTTCACAACTTGTTGCCATGTTTTCACAGCCATTTTCAACGGTATTGTATACAAAGAGTAAAAAGAACCAGCTATTAATTAATTAAAAAAAAATGGTTTCATTTCATTCATTTATTTCATTTATTTCCTAAATAAAGTTTTACATTGTACTTCAAGATAAATCTCATAAATAAGTATCAACATTTGAATTACATTTTAAGATCGTTACAAATAAATAATGATGAAATCTATAAGCTAAATGTTCAAAACGATTTTTTATTTCACAAATTTATAGAGAAACATTACAAAGTATAAAAAGGAGAAAAGAATAATTATATAAAAAAAAAGAAATAATTCAATAAAAATAAACCCTAAGTTCTTCCCGATATGTGTTTGAGCAGCTCTTCCCGAAACCGCCGTGACGATATGATTGTTTGCAATCGATGTGGAAGATTATTCCACAACTTAATTGCATTAACAAAATAAGATTGTCCTCCTACAGTATGTGTTAAACGCGGTATTACTAATTTAAGTCCTCTAGGCGATTGCAGAAAATTAAGATGTTCATGCAAATACTCGGGACAACCATTATGAATTATGTCATGAAGTTTCAGAACCGACTTGAACTCATAAAAATCATCCAAACCCATTCCCAACAGTGAAGTTTTAAAACGCGAAACACTCGTGTGTCTTGGTAAGTTATGGATGTATCGCAGACAATCATTGAATGCAACGTTAATCTTACGCCTACATTCAAAGTCTAAGCAAGGATATACCAAACAGTTGTAAGAAAAGAATGGCAGCAGCAATGACTTTACCAAGTGTGATTTCATTTTCGACAACAATAAGCTCGATGATGTTCTTAACGCACGTAATCCACTGTTGACCTTTCTGATTGTATCTGACGTAGCATCACAACAGCTCATTTTCCTATTTATTATAAAACCTTGATATTTAACTTGTTCAGCATAAGGCAAAGTAATGCCGTTTAAATCAAGCCTGGGAACGTCATGTAAAGATATATTCCTTCTTGAACAGACTATACCGTATGATTTAGTTGGATTTAACAGAATTTTGTTTGAATCTGCCCACATATAAATATAAGACAAATCTTCATTAACTCTGGCGGCACAATCTTCCAAAAGACCAGGTTTACTTGATAGAGGTATAAAGCACTTGGCTACTAGTAATAACATCTGGCAGATCATTAATGTAAGCAGTAAACAAGATTGGCCCTAAAACGGATCCTTGAGGAACACCTTTATTGACAAGATAGGGGCTAGAGATTCCGTTGTCGGTTTCTACTGTTAGTAAACGATTTCTAAGATAGTTAAACATTAGTTCAAGAGCAGAATGTGAGTATTGAAATTTGGTTTTGAGTTTTTGCAATAAAATTGATTGATCAATACTATCAAAAGCTTTAGAAAAATCAAGCATCACCATAATACTGATTTCATCCGGCCCATTGCTTCTCTTAAATCTGAGGTAACTTTGATGACAGCTGATTCACAGCTATGATTTTTACTAAACCCTGATTGCCATTTAGACAATTTATCATACCTATCCAAATCTTCCTGTATCTGCTGGGCCAATATCTTTTCAAAAACTTTTGATAGAAACGAAAGTAAACTGATTGGTCTAAAATCCGATGGACCAACAGGTTTTGATTTTTTTGGGATGGGAATTACTTTGGCATTTTTCCATTTTTCAGGAAATTGACGACTGTGTATACAGTAGTTAAAAATATGCACTAGAAAAGGAAGAAGTACCGGCAGAAAAAGTTTTACGAAATTCGGTGATAACTCATCCAGTCCAGTCGCATTGGATTTTGCAGAGCGAATAGCCATCCCAACATCCAAATCTTTAACACACCTGAATTCAAAACCATCAGTGGAGTGAGCTCCGCCAAAATCAAACGAAACCGTATTAGATGAGTTTGGTACAAGAACCGAGCCCATAACAGTAGGACTAAGGAGGCATTTAGGACTTTCATTTTCAATGAAATTCAAATTTCAAATTTTTTTTGGATTCAGCTCTAGATCCAGGCGTTTTATAAAAAAGGAACGTTTGACATTGCGAACTAAGGTTGTAACTCTATTTCGGGCAAAAATAAATTGTTGTCGATTATATTCCGATGGGTTTCTTTAAAATTTCTATGAAAAACAGTCATAAACAAAAACATTTAACTATTTAAAAACTAATTGGAAAGTTGGAGAACTTTAAAAAGATGTGTATTTATTAGATGTAGGCAGTGTTTGTGTGTAGTTTTATTTACAAAATGGCATTTTGTGAGAACGAGTTTTCATTCTCTCAGAGTTCTTAATTTTACACTAGAAAATAATGTAGGGATTACCTGTTATTTAAAACCTAGTTTCACACTAAGAAACAAAATTTCAAAAACCCAACCTTTTAATCTTAGCATCATACTTTATTTGTTTTAGTTTCATATTAAAGAGTCTATATCTAATGCCGGTTCTAAGAACTCGTTTAACATTTTTATCTATTCATCCATTTTTTCTTATTTTAATTATGACGGAACTGAAATGAAATGCAAACTTGGGCGATGTTTGGGAAATGTCATCTATTGTAGTGCAAACCGCGGTTAATCTTGCTAACAACCAAGAATTTCAAAAAATTACTAATTAACAATTAGATATAAATTACAAATTTACCAAACTAAGAAAAAAATTATTCTCTGCCATTTGTTAGAAAATGAATAATGTAAATCCACATTCAAGTATTTCCTATAATCTCAATGCATTAATATCGCTTTCGCTACGTTTTGATCTCCATATCTATCGGACAAGTATGGGTTTAGTATTTCGTATCCTCTTTACCAGTTACGAAATCATTCTAAACACTCTTAACTCAGCCATCGACCCATTGTGTCAAAATAGGCGTTTTTCTTTATTCACTCAGAAAAGGTCTCTGAACAGAGTCTGGGCATTCTGAGCATACTCTGTTAATTATAGGGGTTTTTATTTTTAAGCTCTGAGCAGAGCACGGAGTAGAGCCTGAGCAAATCGATTACGCTCTGAGCAGAGTATGATCAGAGCTCTCCTATCTAAAAAAGAAACACCCTTGAGCACTGAATTGTCATATTTTGTTGAATGTCAAATGAAATTAATTTGCTTACTTGTTGTTGAAGTTTTAAGTGTTTCTTGAAAAGAAATTGAAAAAAAAATGGATAAAGCAATTATTCTACGAGAAGCTTACAATTTCGACCGACGCCATTTTGATGTTTGTTGTTTGTTCTTTCTTTCCAACAAAACAAGTCTTGTCAAAACACAAAAAACGAGTGAAGTAGGTCGCGCTCAGCCTTTTACTCCATGTGCTCAGTCATTTTATTCTGAGCTCATAGAGCGCGCTCCGATCGAGCTCCGATTGAAAAAATAAACACAAGATGAGCGCTCAGAATGCTCCGAGTTAATAAATAAACACAGATCTTTTTATGACAGCTCAGTGCCCTGCTCTGAGCTTAAAAATAAAAACCCCTTATCTGAACCGAGAATGGTCTGAGCACTCAGATATATTTTTTGAAATACGTTTGAGCACTTTGCTGTCACAAATTGTCATTTTTGGTGGCTCTTTCACATGCGGCAATATTATGCATATAATACTATTGTCTCTTTCACTTTGGCATCTATTTTTCTAAGAGTGGTGTAGGCAATGTGCATGGGATAAAGTGAATAAGCCTACAACTCTAAAGTGACGTTAATTGCCGTTAGCATTTTTTTCAGAATGCTCAAGTTCATTTATCCTGCTCTGAATGAAAAAAGAAAAACACCTAATAATGCAACGAATTCATTTGAACGCCTCTCATCATCGCATACGGCAATGTCACCGGATTCGTTGCCGCACCAGACGCAACGGGTTCTATGGGTCGGGCACTGAATCTTGACAACGTTTGCACTATGGAATCAGTCATGTGCTTCTCCACAAGGGTTCAATTTTTAATGACAATGTTCATGATTGCCTAATTTTGTAAATATCGTTTATTTTTTGGTTTTTATTAAAGCAGAATTGCTAGCTTATTATGGCCATTTTGATTTTCCTCCGATTTTTGTTTTTTTTTCTTCAAAAAGTTCATCGCATCAATGATTTTAAAACCTTTAGCGATTAAGTCTTTAATAACGGGGAATGAAGACCCATTTCCAGAACCCGTACGGGTCTTTCTAACCTACTTGAAAATGTGGACCACTCTGTATTTGTATCGTTAAGTTTTTAAGATAGCGATCAATACCTGTCGGAATTGCTTGTAATAATTATGCAAAGAAGTGTCTTTTATAGTTCGTTTGTAATGTTTCTTTAACAATCGGTAACAATTTATTATAGTCCGTTTGCCCGACGATGTTGATCGGTGGTTTCTAAGTTGGCTTTTTTCAGTCTCGCGTGCTAGTTGATCATCATCCTTCTTATTTTCGCAAAGTTTTAGAAGCGTTGAGCTAGCCTAACGTTTTTTTCGGAAAAGATGAACTTTTCCACATCTTGTTTTCTTCGCGGAGAAGATCAATTTCCTTTTTGAACTTTTGATATAGTTGCAGCGTTTCGTCAAGCTTTTGACAGAGTACTTTATTATCATCATCGAGACTTATTATTTTAGTTAAGTCCTGGTACGCATTTCCTTGCGTCTGCGGAGGACTGTTCTTCCTGGAAATATTTAATCTAGATGGTGGTATTTTTACTTTTTACAAAGTTCAAAGTTATAATTTTTTTACGGAGATTATTGAGTAGGAAAGGTGGCGGGAGGTGCTGCAATTTATGTAAAAGAAGGTCTCAAATGTCGTTATAAATGTGTATCCACGATGGGGAGTGAAATGGATTATGTTTTCGTTGAAATAAAGTCAGTATATGGAGATCTTTTCATTGGAGCTGAAACCCTATAAAAACAGCGATCCAACACTTATTTTCGATCTTTTGGCATCAATTTCTTTAACGGCTCAACACATTGGCGTGCATGGTGATCCTAATAGTAATCTCTTAGTGGAGAGAGGAATTATTGATGGATTGAATACACACTGTTTCCTATTAACGTTACAAACCGTACCCATTTTTCTAACGATGCTAGTACTTTGTTATATGTTATTTTTTTTTTTGTTAGCAAATGTCAGCAACTGAAATTTCTTAAAACATGACCTTCTCTTTTTGACATATAACTTTTCGGTAACTATAGTGAGTTCTCGCACTTCAAATACAGAGATTTTAATTCTATTCAATTTAATCAACTGGAAATAGATGCTCGGAATGTCAATGGAACCGGGTGCTATGTATGCCATACCCTAATGACCAAATAGATTTCTTAATTCAGAATATATGCTCTCTTTACAATTCGCATGTACCTATTAAAACAATATTCCACACACGATGAAAACCTTTACTTAAATTTATTAAATCGAAAGTTTAAAAATTTGGGCCACCTACTTTAAATGTAGATGAGGAATCATCTAGATCTACTGATTAGATGATATCGAAATCGTTTCTTGTTTGTTATCTATTAAATCAAATGCCATAGGCTTTGATGATGTTAATCCCAAGTTTGTAAAAATAATTTTACCAGTTATTCTCCCGTCCTTAGTGCATGTCTTTAATCAAATAATTACTGCTAGTGTCTAGATATCCGACTGGCCTAAAAAATGGACTTTCCTTAAACCCTTTAAAAACAAAATGCCTGGTCATAAGCAAGCGATTGTTAGACCTTTCCTATATTCGTGACATAAAAGGTTCAAAATTTAATTATGTTGATAAGGCAACAAACAACGGGAAGACATAACGTCCACGGACATAACGTCCATAGACGTTATAAGTATGAGCATAGCATTATGCCTATATGAAACGGACATAAAAAACCTGGGAATAGTGTTCAACAGGATACTTACATGGAATGACCACATTAATACAATAATTGGCAAAGTGTATGGCATCCTACGTAAACTTTGGATGTCACATAACTACCTCTAAAAAAACCATCATACTTCCTATTCCTTCTCATGGCTATGAAATATTTGGAAATTGTGATGCAGCTAGTAAGTGACGGCTCAACGTAGCTCTTAATTATACCACGCGTTACGCATTTAAACTTAGACGTTTTGATCATATTTCCAGTCTCTCAAAATTAATTTTAAACATGTCATTTGACCACTTATCGCCTTTAGATCACTTAATTAACTCTTCAATATTATTGAAACACATGAACCAAGCTAAAGTATGCTTTGGGTCCTCCAACAGATCATTTTAACTTATTCATCGGTGGTTTAAATGTTTAACATCTGACCGACAGTTCTTTGTAAGCCATTCTCTAATGGAATTATTTGTCAAGGCACATTCGAAGAGTGTTAGGACAGAACTTGAAAAATTTTATATAAATTATCCGATTTGGTGTTTTGCTAAATCCTGTTGTTTTTTTTCCTTTCGTTTTTCTTTTTGATTTTATCTTAGTTGTAAACTAACACCTAGTGCAGATTTAAATTAATGTTTTTTTTTATATTTTTCGTATTATTTAAAATATTGTTGTTAAGCTTTTCTTTTGTTGAAAAATTGTATTCGTAAAGTGAAAACCACGTTTTTATCTTAAGCTCACTCAATTTGCACATGAAAGCTTCACTAGCTATAAGATCTATGTCTTAATGTGCAAGCAATTAACAGAAATAAATAAATCTAAACATAATCATACTGTGATCTTGTACCCTTGGGCTTTTTGTGAAAGCTTTTTTTTAAGCAATCCCAGAACCCGTAGTGCCGTAAGTCTCAGGGACAATTTTTTTTACCTTAAATGCAAATTTTGCATCTCTTCTAAGGTTTTCTTAGTATAAAACTAAATAAATTGCTCGACTGGATCGCACGTACTTGCTCATATGTGCGGTCACATCGTCGAATGAACCAAGCTAAAGTATGCTTTGGGTCCTCCAACAGATCATTTTAACTTATTCATCGGTGGTTTAAATGTTTAACATCTGACCGACAGTTCTTTGTAAGCCATTCTCTAATGGAATTATTTGTCAAGGCACATTCGAAGAGTGTTAGGACAGAACTTGAAAAATTTTATATAAATTATCCGACTTGGTGTTTTGCTAAATCCTGTTGTTTTTTTTCCTTTCGTTTTTCTTTTTGATTTTATCTTAGTTGTAAACTAACACCTAGTGCAGATTTAAATTAATGTTTTTTTTTATATTTTTCGTATTATTTAAAATATTGTTGTTAAGCTTTTCTTTTGTTGAAAAATTGTATTCGTAAAGTGAAAACCACGTTTTTATCTTAAGCTCACTCAATTTGCACATGAAAGCTTCACTAGCTATAAGATCTATGTCTTAATGTGCAAGCAATTAACAGAAATAAATAAATCTAAACATAATCATACTGTGATCTTGTACCCTTGGGCTTTTTGTGAAAGCTTTTTTTTAAGCAATCCCAGAACCCGTAGTGCCGTAAGTCTCAGGGACAATTTTTTTTACCTTAAATGCAAATTTTGCATCTCTTCTAAGGTTTTCTTAGTATAAAACTAAATAAATTGCTCGACTGGATCGCACGTACTTGCTCATATGTGCGGTCACATCGTCGAATAAATTAAAAAAAAAATGCACGACTGGGTCTCCCGAACTTGTTCTTATGTTAGCCTGCAAACCAAGATCCTTCCACAAAATCTTCCATAAAGTGGATGGACACATCTCCAATTGTTGTCCGCGATGGCGGATGGACTCATTGGGTCTTCTTCGATACTTTCCTCTACCGAAACGAACCATTATTTTGGTAATAAATTTGCACAATTTGTAACGTTTGTTCAGGAGTAAGTCAATTCATTATGAAATGGCAAACCAAACTGAGCATAAATCAAGTGACAGCTGTCAAAAAGACCAATTCTGAAAAAAAGCATTGCCAGATAGAAAACCACACGTCTATTAAAATAAAAAAATATTTTTTTTTTAGAAAATTCTTTCATTTTTTAAATTAGTTTAAGAGTTTTCTCGGAAAAACTAAATATGCAATAAAATTTGAGAACTACATGTCTATCGAAGAACTTTTGGAAAAAATATTTAAATTTTTTTTCTAGTATGCTATTATAAGGAAATCTGTAGTTTTCATCTGGGAAAATTATTTTAAAAAAATTCAATCCACCCATTTTCAAAATAATTCGAAAACCAATTTTTTTAAAATTTATTTTAAAAAATCGAAAAAAAAAGGTTTTGAAAATTTTAAAATGCAAAATTAATTGAATTATAAATAACTTCCTGTGTGCAAAATTTTATTGAAATCGGGATAATGGTTTACGATAAAACCGCATTTGAAAAAACTGGTTATATAAGAGGAAAAAATTATTCTAACTGAAAGATGTATTGTTGTAAAAAAAATCTTTAGAGCCGTATTCGAGAAAATCAAACTTTTTGTTAAAAATTGTATGGCAGGTACCGTTATTTTTCGACTAAGAGAAAAAATGAAAAACACCCTCCGAGCTACTACCTAATAAATACTAAATACCAGGTTTGAAGCAAATCGGCCCATCCGTTCAGGCTGTAGAGGCGCGAACAGACAGACAGACAGACAGACAGACAGACAGACGGACGGAATTTCCGGACCCACTTTTTTCAACTTCTCAATTATCGTAATGTCATGTTTAATTGTTAGTATTTCTTTTGCACGAATCCATAACTTGCATTATAGTACCTACAATCGCAAGTAAAAAATAAAAACCAAAAAAAAAAACAAAAACATTGAAAATATATAATTTCATTCATAAAATTAAATAAATCAAGTAAAATGCTCCTGTAGCTTGTAACTTAGCTGAGAACCATATTAGCGCAATTTTTCGATTCACTTTGTCCTTCATAAATCAATTTTTTCTCCCAAAATTTCCATCGTAAAAGGCATACAAAATCATTTTCAATAGATTTCCGAACTGTCAATTAAATCTGCCCGAGCGGATATATGTATTATTTCTGAATTTTAATATATTACATTTTCCACGAAACACTTGTGGAACAACGACACACAAATTCATTTGTGAAACATGCTTGAGTTAGAGCCAGTACCCTATACCCTATAGTCTTTATAAGGATTTGAAAACAAAAACGAAATTTCTTGAATCAACATACGAAAGGAAATGAAACCACAATATCATGTCATTCCTGAGTTACAACTGCTAAGCAAGGAATAAATAAAAACAAAATATCTTTAATAATATTCCAGAAAATAAAGGAAATTATATTGCATAATACATACCCGCATATACCACAAGGACACACGCTAGGAAGGGAGGCATTCTAAGAGTTTTCTATGATTTCCTTTTTTTCCACTTGATTTAGCATATAATGTAATCTTGGTTAAATTTGTAGGACGAAATTTGAAAGACAGATGCTTCCGATAGGGAATTCCATCCCATCTCAAGGATACCATCAAGCATCAAAACGTGGGTTCTCTGTCCACTCATAGGGGATACGATGATAGAAAATGTGTATCGACAGACAGTGCCGGAGGATGTAATGACACGACATTAGCAACAGATTTTTTTCGGCGAAAAGAAAAACGTTTTTTGTGATTTCCCTTAAAATTGATTGATTGGAAAAAATTGGACAAATCTTGAAACTTTGAGTTGTAAGATCAATGCAATGTTCGTTTGTATTAAATATTCAAAAATTTTTGAATTTTCCTTACCTTATAGTTGACTTGGAGGCTCTTCGTCGATGAAAATATGAAACTCTTCGCGGCTTAGTATCTGTCCTAACCATTGAATTATGGTAGTGCCCCGTGGCTTAGTGGTTAGTGTGTCGGACTACTAAGCGAATGAGCCTGGGTTCGAATCCAGCTCATAGCCATCTTCTTTTCCGGGGTACTGCCTCTTGCGAGGAACTGAAAAAACCTCCAAGAGTAAAATTTGTCTCGAAAAAGTGCATCTCATGTAGCTGTTCGGACTCGGCGGTAAACTGTAGGTCCCTTCCATTCTTGCAGATGGAATGGTTGAGAGTATAAGTCACTAGGCCTTGGCTCCTTAAGGAGCTGTCGCGCCAATAAATTTATTTATTTATATAACCATTGAATGGTTGTAGAATTAGCTTTGTTACCGCTTGTTTCGTATCAACAAAATTAATTTATTCTAGCCAGCTGTAAGTCCTTATCAAATTTCAAATTTCTTCTAGAATTTATGTTCCTCCATTGTTTTCGACCTTTTTTCATCCCTCAATCCTCGCAGTCCAAACCCAGTCACCATAAAAACTTCTTATTGCATCCAATATTATTATTACCTCCACTTCTCCCTAATAAAGTATTTGACTGCGTCAACCCCCCGAAATGGGATTGCCACTCCCGTCTCATGCATATAAATGTCCTCTATTGGGTTATATGAACCCAAATTATGCCAAACATGTCTGACCCGTTGGGGTCATTGACAATAAGTGAATTCATGCTAATTACTTCACTTGATTAATCTGCAAATGGTATCATATTGCAACATCACAAGGGGGCGTGGCGGCGGGGGCAGCCAAATTATTATACATATTTGAAGGTCAGCCAACATCCTTCCAAAAAAATCCGCATTTAATTATGTTGGTTTTAAGAGGAGAGTCTAGTAGTTTGGAGTGGGTAGTCCTGGGAAGCTTATTAATTAAAACATATCCCTGGGCTCCTTTTCCAAAAGATTTTGTGACTTTTTTTTGTTGAGACTTAATGGTGTCAGTCGTCTGGAAATTAAGAATTAAAGTGGTGAGAGTAATACCCAAATCTATTGCTTGGAGTTTCCTTGTGATCCCAAAGGGTGATATTAAGTTTTATATTTGTCCACAGTATCTATATAAATCAACTTAAAGGAAATTATATGGCCAGAAGGGTGAACGTGGATGATGTTTTTTTTTCTTGGATACCAAACTGTTAGTTGCTTGTCATTTGCAGTTAAGGAACGTCAGGAAGAGAGGATACTCCTTGTCATTTTGCATACAAGGTGTGTTACTATCTAGAGTGTAAATTGGTTTATATATATAGAATGAAGATGAAGTGAGATTATACTTGATAAGGATACCTACATTGAAGAACTGTTTTGACATTTTGTGACAAGCTTCGGAAATACGGATTTAAATAGAACTTTGATAAATGGAATTAAATTTAGTACGAAAGAAGTGAAAGATACAGGAAATGTGTATGTTCTGATGCTCGTGAAGTTAAATTTTTGATTCGATGACCTATCATAAGTTAAAGAAGATTTTCCAATTGAAGTTACATAGGTTCATTAGGATACTGTTTTAAGATAACAAACAAGAGGAGATGCGACTGTCAGAAATGTGTGTAAGATTTGGACGATTGTTTTATTTTTTCTTCGACGAATCGACGTTTCTTGCTCTTTCTGTTGACCAAAAAATCTAATGGCACTTTCATTTCCGGTTTCTTAAAATGGTTTGTAGAAGTGTGTTGGTATTTAAAAATATTATTGGCCAAAACTTGCATAGTGGAGGGAGGAATATTATTTTCTATAGAAAATATACAAATTAAATAAAAGTGCAATCAGATATTCAAAAAATTTGAGATTTCTACTTAGGTGTTAAAAAACCCAAGTAACATTCATCATCAATTTTAACAAACGATAGAGGATTAGCTAAAACAGATAAGAAAATAGAAGTTGGCTGAAAACATCGATGAAACTGTTAAACCCCAATGAAAGTGAGGAGTTCTCGAATGAACCCGACGATAGTTAATGGACCTCATAAAACGTCCAACTTCGAATTATCACATATTCGAACCTTTTTTTGGCGCAGTAGATTGAGAATTAGGTAACTATTTTCTCACTTAAAGCCTACGGGCGGCTCTAGCTTGCACTAGGAGTTAAAAAAATTGCTTCCTAAACTTCCATCATATCTACTGCACCACTGCCGCCCGCTTTATTCCAAAACTCTTAGTAAAAATCTCTCTCTTTCTCTTTCTCTCTCTCTCTCTCTCTCTCTCTCTCTCTCTCTCTCTCTCTCTCTCCCTCTCTCTCTCTCTCTCTCTCTCCCTCTCTCTCTCTCTCTCTCTTCTTGAATTATAACTCAGACGCCTACTTTAAACTGTAGAAAATAAATTGCACCACTGACAGATTGACAGACTGACAGAATGACAGACTGACAGACTGAAAGACTGACAGACTGACAGACTGACAGACTGACAGACTGACAGACTGACAGACTGACAGACTGACAGACTGACAGACTGACAGACTGGCAGACTGCAAACTGACAGACTGACAGACTGACAGACTGACAGACTGCGTAATGTCATGTTTGATTGTCTGAATTTTGAATGTATAACTTGCCTCATAGTCCCTATAATCGCAAGTAAAAAACGTTTTTTTTCAAAATACATGGATTTTTATGGCTTTTGAGTCCATCAATTATTGGCGTTTCGTCCCACTAGCTCACTTGGAGTCTTCATAGTATGACAGTGAGTATGAGTACTTTTTCATTAGGTTCAAATTATATGAAGTTTTTGACAAAACCCTAGTGTAAACTATAAGCGTCTTTTTCCTGAAAATCAACTTGGTTTTTGAATTAACCACTCAACAATTGATCAAGCATATAAATTAATTAACCAAATTGAAAAATGGGGGAAATATATATTCAAGCGCATTCAACCTTTCCCATAAGTTCTAATTCGATGGCTTAAAATTTGAATTAAGACAGATTATTCTGAAACAAATAAATCATATTCTGGAATTCTACCTGGAAAATAGACTTTTGCGAGTAAAATAAGGTACGGCTGGTGTCCCACAAGGTGATGTTCTTGGCACAGTGTTATTCGTACTTTATACTCGAAATATACCTCAAGAAGAAGACGTGATGATAGCCACATTTACTGATGACACAATCATATATACAACATACATACAAAATAAATAAACTTATTGGCGCGACAGCTCCTTAAGGAGCCAAGGCCTAGTGACTTATACTCTCAACCATTCCTGTGTGTGTGTTGTTAATCTACAAGAATGGAAGGGACCTTCAATTTACCGCCAAATCCGAATGGCTACATGAGATGCACTTTTTCGCGATAAATGTTTACTCTTGGTGATTTTGTCAATTCCTCGCAAGAGGCAGTACCCCGGAAAAGAAGATGGCTATGAGCGGCAAATGCAAATGCTAAAACCTGTATGGGCGTACGAAATATAATTTTGGGATTGTAGCAAACAAAGCTATAGACAAACGCTGCAATCATATCAAAACAAAGCCCTTAGAACAATCTTCAATATTCAATGGTACATACGAAACACTGACTTACATTAAAGAGACTTGTCTATGGAAACTGTCAATGAAGAACTATAAAACTTTGTTTTCAAGCTTTCAAGCTTTTAAGAGACATTTCCATACCGTTGTAATTGATAATGCAGTATCTGAGAGCTCCCTGCCAAACGTGATTAATGAACAAAGAATAAACTACTTGATAAGGCAACTTAGTTGAAGTCGAAAGAACAAAAAAAGAAGGCGTTTTTTAGGGTAATGTGAAATAACACCAAATTGGTCTTATTGTGCTTAAAAAAAAAACAAATTTGGAGTTTGGCTGCATTTCAATTTGGAAAACGAAACTAAGCCAATTTGGCCTACCTATCTGACAAAACATACTCAGTTAAATATTCTACATTATGGGATATAGCCATGAGAAAGCTTAAGTGAAAAAATGTATTTTTTTTGACTTAAGTTTTCACAGGTCCTATCTGAATATGTTTTCCATTGTCAGCAGAAAGGTACTGAGTCCAGATACTAGATCCATTTACCATAAATTTCTTAAAACAATAACTGCGCCTCCAGGAGAGGATTTAAGAGTCACGTGTCAAAAAAAAAAATTTTGTTTTCCCTCAAACCTTTAATCTTATAGGAAAATTTGAAAAAATACATTTTTTCTAACCGCCATATCTTAGTAAAGAATTGACATACACAAATGTTTGATTGAATAGTCAATATTGTAAAATTGTATAATCTACAAAATAAACTGAACGTTTTAATGTTCGATCTTAAGCTCATAGAGGCCGGACGTCAGGTCAAGGTGTGCGCATAAATAAATAAACAAAAGTCAAAAAAAAAAAAAAAAAATTCTGCGCATTGTTATCGCGAGTGTTAAAAAAAAATAATATTACACACTCGTTTGAGAAATTGGCAAAAACCCCTCGCGTGTGCTGTAAAGAAAATAACAATATCCACTCGCGTCGTTGGAAGACGATAAGATGCCCATTCGCGCTGTGGAAGAAAAAAAAAATAATACACACTTGCATAACAAGTCTAATTATCCTCTTATCTGTCCCAACCCTTTGTGCTTAGCTTAACTGCCTCTTTCTTATCTACTGTAGGCATCGTATGCTTGCGGTAAATGGATAAGGGCATCTGAGTTTGTCCTATTGTGTTGAATATTTAAATTGATTTTTTGTATGCAAGCTGTCTTATGGGCATAACACCTAAGACAGTTTGTTTATTAAAGAGATTAATTTGGATTTTCACTACATGGTTCGACTTAGTCAGAATTGTGTTTTGTGTGTAAGTATTTTGAAATGGTAAGTGATTTTTGTGTCGTGTATTCCAATGTTCGTGGTATAAGAAAGAATTTCTTTCACCTGTACATCTCCATTTTTCAATACAGGCCAGCTGTTTTGGCATTAAGTGAAACCCAGGTTGGAGTAAATACTGATTTATCAGAGTTTGCTCTACATGGGTATAGCTTGGTGCCATTACTCTTTTCCCATCATGGTCTCGTGGTCTATGTTAGGAATGATATTGCTTGCCAGAGCCTTCCCCAATATGGGCAATGTTCCAACACGGACTTCAACTTCTTGTGGCTCAAATTCACTGTCCGCAAGCATGTCATTCATTATTGTTTTATTTACAGGAGTCCAAATCTCGACAGCAATTCAACTTGTAACGAGTTTGATGCACTGTCTGATTCCATCTCGAAAATTGTTTCCCTTTGTCCTCGCACTGAAATCGTTAATACGGGCGATTTCAATGTACACAATTCCAATTGGCTCCGCTATTCTGGTCAGACAACACCCGAAGGAAGGTATGTCGAGCTCTTTGCCGGGTTACATCACCTTACCCAAATGATCGATGTGCCAACGCGTATACCGGATGTTGCTGGGCAAGCCGCCCATACTCTTGACTTGTTTCTTACTTCTCACCCTGATAAATATACCATTAGTGTAACTTCTCCATTTGGCACTTCAGACCATTGTGTCATTTCAGCTAATTTCTCATCCCCCACCCATCCAGTTAAAGAAAAACTTCCCACCAGGACCGTTTGGCAATACGAGAAAGCCAACTGGGACGGCCTGAATTTCTTTTTCCGAAACTTTAACTGGTCACTATGCTTCCTCGATAGTGACATTGATGCCAGTGCTGAAATGATCACAAATGTGATTCTTCTAGGGATGCGTGCTTTTATTCCTAACAGAGTAAAAAGCATTAAACCTAAAGAAAAGTCTTGGTTTAATTCTGAGTGTAAAGAAGCTATCAGGCTCAAAGAAGTAAGTTTCCGTTCTTACAAAGCCAACCCTACAGAGGAAAATCGGAAAAAGCACAAACAAGCAAGAAACTCATGCAACTCCGTTATTGAAAGAACCAAATTTTTGCATGACCAAAAATTACGGCAAAAAATTCTGTAGTGTCCCAAAGGCAGTAAAAATGTTTGGTCATTTGTAAAAAATATTAAAAACTCCTCAACATCTTCGGTTCCAACGCTCATCGACAATAACAAACCAATTGTTTACTCTTCAGAGAAGGCAAACTTGCTCGCCGCCCATTTCGCTGCCAGCTCCACGCTGCCGCATAGCAACGTTGCCCCTCCTGTACTTGAGAATTTAAACTTTTCCATGAGACAGATTTTTTTCCGCACTCGTACAGTAGCAAGAGTTCTCAAAGATCTCGATATACACAAATCCGCTGGCCCGGATGGTATACCCCCGATTCTTCTGAAGAGGTGTTCTTCCACACTGGCAAAGCCACTGCGTAAGCTTTTCCATCGCTCCTACTCTTCTGGAATCTTTCCTAGAAGATGGAAAACAGCATTTGTCCAGCCTGTCCCTAAGAAAGGTGACCCATCTTCCCCCTCCTCCTACCGACCCATAGCACTGACATTCCTTCTTTCTAAGGTCATGGAAACACTGATTAACCGTCAGCTTAAGGAATTTCTCGAAGATCGAAAGCTTCTCCATGACCGTCAGTATGGCTTCCGCAGCAACCGTTCCACTGGTGATCTGATGGCATATCTCACCGAACAGTGAAACAAATCTTTACATCGCTTTGGTGAAAGTAAGATTATTGCTCTTGATATCTCCAAGGCATTTGATAGAGTTTGGCATGAAGCTCTCTTATCGAAAATGCGTGCTTTTTTTTTTTTTTGGATCGATAATACTCTTGTTCGTTGGATTAGAAGCTATCTCCTGGACCGTTCAATACAAGTTGTATTGGACGGATTCAAGTCTGATTCCCATAAAATAAATGCTGGTGTGCCCCAGGGCTCTGTTCTGTCTCCGACTCTTTTCCTCATTTTTATAAATGATCTTCTGTCTGTTACTTCTAATCCACTTAACTGTTTTGCTGACGACTCTACCCTCAGCTTTTCATATTCGTTCGATAATTCACGTCCTTCGCCTTCGGACGTACAATTGCAACGGTGCCAACGGTATGTCAAGCTCATTAAACTCCGATTTATACAGCATTGTCAAATGGGGTAATAGGAATCGTGTGGAGTTTAATGCTTCGAAAACTCAATGCTGTCTTCTGTCGTTAAAGCTTAACATACCCCTAACGCCATTGTCCATGAATGGCACTTACATCGAAGAAACCGAAAAGCTCTCAGTACTCGGTATGTGTGTCAACGACGACCTCCGTTGGAACGACCATATATTTGAAATCGCTAAGAATGCTGCTAAGTGCTTAGGTTTTCTGTATCGGTGTAAGAAGTATTTTTCCCCATCTGATCTGGCTACAATTTATAAAGCGTTTATACGCCCTAAACTCGAGTATAACTCCCACCTGTGGACAGGTGCTTCACAAAGATCGCTTCACCTGCTTGATAGAAAACAAAATCGAGCGTTAAGATTGATAGGGAATAGAACTGCCGCTGAAACAATTGCCCCTCTCGAACACCGACGCAATGTTTCATGTCTTTCCTTATTTTATCGTTTCTTTTATAAAAAATGTTCACTCGAGGTAGCCAGCTGCATTCCTCCCCTTAAAAGTTTCACCCGTAATACTCGTCTTGCTAGGAATGCCCATCAGTTCACCCTTGAGCCCAATTTCGGACGTACCGTGAAATATAGGGATTCTTTTTTTAGCCGTACAACACGACTTTGGAATGGTTTACCCGGCGAGATTTTCCCTTGCCATTTCAATTTGCAAACATTTAAAACCAATGTTAATCGACACCTCCTATCTCTGCCCACCCTATCTTCCTAATGCCCGCGCAGTGTGTTACATTAAAAGGGAAACAAATAGTCCCTTGTGCGCGCGTTAATTATAAAAAAAAAAAAAAAAAAAGGATGTAAGCCAACAAAAGTTATTAATGAGAAACCAAAGAAAGGTCGAACATTTTGCAGTTTTCCCCCTCCTCACATTTTTTGCACAGGGTCCACGAGGTCCGAAACTTGAGCAAATGTTAATTTACCACCCCTTAACATTATCCTAAATTTTCATTAAGTTCCGAACTTTGTCCACCTAAAAATACCTGTCGACTGGACTGGAATATGTGTTTGTCTCAATTCTTCAAAAATCCAGTTTTACCTTCTTTTAATTTTTCGGGATTGTGAGTGAACTATGCTTAGATAAAAGGAAATTAAATTTGCAACAACTTTATTGGTACTGAATTTTTTTATGGGAAGAGCGGTTTTGGCAATATTTAGATCCGGACGGCAGCAAAACTAAAAATTGTCAATTTTCGATAAAAATAGACCATTTTTAAAAAGCCATAGCTTGGTCTGCATATGATTTATAGATCTGCGGTTAGCTTAATTTTTTTTAGAAATTTAATGGACTTACAAAATTTAATTTATTTTGTTTGTCGAAAAACACATAGAACAAAAAGTCAAAAAATCCCAAAATGTTGTAGTTTTCCGAGTACTGCGCAGCGAGCACAAGTTTTGCGAAGTTGCAATTTTGGATTGACGCTACCCCGACTGGTCCATACAATATGCCAAAAATGCAGAACTACATCAAGTTTTGAGATTTTAGCCTTTTTACTTGCGATTATAGGGACTATAAGGCAAGTTTAGGATTCGTGAATATAAAAAAATTGAGATAACAATGAAACATTACGATCATAGAGAAGTCTAAAACAGTGATCGACAAAAAATGTCTGTCTGTCTGTCAGTGTCAGTATGTGTCAGTAAACGGCTTAAGTGAATATCTTTAAGTTTGGTGTGTGATTCTTTTGGCATTCCCCAGAGGAAAATTGAAATGTTATATTTAGGCCTTAAAATAACGATACCTGCAATATGACCGTTAAGGAAAAGCTTATTTTTCTTGAAAACGCTCCAACGATTTTGATGAAAATTTTCATCAAGGAAGCCAAATTAATTCTATATATCAAAATTTTGAATAACTTTTTTTTCTAATTAAAATTAATTTTTTAATTTTTTTATTTGAAAAACCAATATTTTTTAAAACTAATGAAAAAAAAATTATTTTAAATTTTAAAGTCACATGTATATTAATAAACTCTTAAAAACTGCATACCATAATTAAAAAAAAAAAAACTAAAATTAAAAAAACAGGATTTTATCAAAACGGGTTCGACAATGTTCGAAATAAATTTTTGATAAATTCTTTGTTATTTAAGGAGTGTGATGGCGTACTTCATGTTTGCTAAAAACCATTAAGTATTGTGGTTTTGATACTTTTCATAAGTTCATACTGTGTTATTTTCAACGTATGCACAAGGTGGGCAAAAAGAAATCACCCAATTAGAAGATGCTCTCAATTTTGCAAATGGCCGCTAATGTCAAAACTGTTTTGACATTTGTGAACTAGACAGATGCAAAATACAAGTGAACAAGCCATGGAGCGATACATGAACCGACATGAACCGATATTCTAAAGGCGGCGTTCCCGGGTCGCCTCATCTCTCGTTTTGGCGATTTGCACTGGCCCACAAGATCGCCCGATTTAACCGTTTCAGACTTTTTTTTGTGGGTTTTTTTGAAGTCCCGTGTTTATGTGAACAAGCCCGAGACTCTGGAAGCCCTGAAGGACAACATTCGACATGAGTGCCTTTTCGTAAGGCGTTTTCGAGCGTTTGATTTAAACTTATAAACTTTTAAACGGCAGTGGTGCAGTAGATAAGATGTTTGCTTGCTAAGAGAGAGATCCTAAGTTCGACTCTCAGTTTGGGAAGCAATTTTTCTAACTCCTAGTGCAAGCTAGAGCTGTCCGTGGGTTTTAAGTGAGAAAATAGTCACCCAATTCTCGATCTTCTGCTATCTATTCCTATCTCTCTGATACTTCTAACTAGTGTCGTGCTACATCCGGTTGCATACAAACACATAGTTATGTGTTTTCTGTTCTCTCTCTATCTTCTGTTCTGTCCTGTATAAATGTCGTCTTGTGTGTTGTCTTGTAATTGTTTGAGCCGATAACCTCAGTAGCCAGTGCTCGTAAGTGTGTCTACTTCATGGATTTATCTACGCAGGGGATTAAAATGTAATGTAATGTAATGTAATGTAATTATTATTATTATCAAAAACCAAAAAATAGATTCAACAAATTTTTGTTGGCTTTATTTCAATTTTGAAAATGCAATAAGGCCAAAAAATTCTATATTTTTGTTGGCGTTATTTCAGTGTGGCTTACGAAATACGTCCGGGCCGGGCCTATAGGGTTTATATGAATATTTTTTTCATTTCTCGTCATAAAAGTAAAATGTACCTTTATTTTTTAAGTTTAAAGATCATATATATTCATTTCCATCCAAATTATCGAAATAACCATTTCGTACTGAAAACATTAAATGCAAGCCATTTATATTTACGTTGCCTATTCAATTTAGTTTAATAATCGTCTGCGGGACGCCCAAATTGATTTTCGCACTTAAGTCGTCGCGTATATGGAATGGTATACAAATAAAATAAGAATCATGTCATAAACGATTTCAAGTACTCTTCAGGCCCCAAATAGGTCGTTCTGGAAATCCACCTTTCATCGCGAAAAGGCCAACGAAATAAAATAAAAACCAAATATAGCCTTAGACCTTTTTTCATATATATCGTCCTTATAAGCAAAAAAAATACAACAACGAAGATGAGAGAGAAATATCCTCCATTTTAAAAACAAGGAGAAGATAAGATTGAGCATCCTTTTCCGTCAGTTTTCCGTTGTCAGAAAATTGCACATCCTTCCAAAAATGTTTCATCATGCAAATGCCCTATTAAATTTTAAAGAACCCCACACGTTTAAACGGAAAGAGCGTGAATTAAGTTTGAGGGTTTTCCCCGCCTTCTGACAAGGATCAACAGAAATGGTTATGGTTTTCGGCATACAAACACTCTACCTCGCTCATCCTTATTGGCAAAGGTGTTGTGTATTCTTTTTAAAACAAAAAAAAAGTTTCTGAATGAAGGAAGCGCACGTCCTTTAGCTGCATTTCAAACACACTTCCTCGTCGTTACCTGCTTTGAAAAGTCCCACAGGACGTTTAAGTTAAACACGCTCTAAAATCATTGGACTCAGTCCTTGCAGTAGAAAATAAACAGCGAATTCATATCTCCATTACGACGGCGATGTGCCAAGTCCTTCTTCCGGAACACCAATAAGAGGTGTGCGCTTAACGTGACAAGGACTAAGGTATCAAGGTTGATATTTTCATATCCAAACTGAACATACGTTCGCAAGGATTAGGAATAATACTTAAAATAAACTTTGCCAGCAAACACAACGCGCTTTAAGGATCCACCAACAGGATCATCACTCTGGTTTCTCAAGGACCTACCCTGTAAAAGACACTCAGGAAGCACAGGACCTTTTTTTCAACTGTTATGTGCTTAAGTGTGGTGGCAAACGAAGTTGGCAAAACTTTTAATTAAAACAAAACAAAATAAGTGCAAAAACATTGAGAACTTGACAAGGTGTGTTCCGTAAACAAAGTTTATTCTTATTTGGGTTGGCTTATCGTCCTGGATTTTTTTTTTTAAGAAGAAGGTGTACATTTACTTATATCCCAAGATGTGTACTGATGCCAAGGTGAAGTTCAAGGGTTTGCCTTTTTTAATTCTTAATTTGAGCGGATGTGCCAGGCATATCTAGGTAGGTTTTCAAGGGAGCAAAAACAAAGAACTTTTTTGGCATAACAATCAAAGAAGTTGTATTTGTGAGTAGTGACACCTGCTGCAAGGGAAAAAGGACGAAGGAAAACAATCAAAAAAGTCTCAAATGCGTGTTACAAGACGCTTATTAAATATTTTATTTGACATCAAGACAAGCGTGTTGAGACAACGAAAAGCGGAATAAGGTTGTTGAAGAGCTTTTGTCGTTTTTGAAAACGCTGCGAACGTGACATGAGAAGTTTAGTGGGTAATTAGAAATAATTTAATTTTGACAATGTAAAGGGCGATGCTTTTTAATTGAAGTTGATAATTTATTTAGCAAACATTTTATTTACCAGAGAAATTTTAAATAATTCTTACTTGCGATATAGGTCCTGTCTTCGTAGAAATTCGTCGCTTTTTTAACACTTCAGATTCTTTGATGTAGTAAGGTTAGAGCAAACTTTTTTACTACAGTCAGAGGCTCATCATAAGTGCATTTGGTAGTTGTTAGTAAAATAAAAGAAAAATAACAAATGCAAAAAAAAATTAAAAAATTAAAGTTAACTACAATTAATTTTTACATAATAAAAACATTTAAAAACATAAAACAATCACGATAGTGGAGCACTGGTCCTGAATTTTTAGTAAGGTAGTTTAGGGTAGTTAAGTAAGTTTTAGTTTTATATAAAATAAAAAAAAAATTGCGACTGTCCTCATTTAGGTTTTTGCTCACATTTTCCTAATATGAAGAAAACTAACAAAACATAAATTTTAAATTTTAAAAAGATCTAAGAATACAAAAATATAAATCATATGCAATGAGAACCACTTAAAAAATATATAAAAAAATATGTAATAGCTTTTAAGTTTATTTAGGCTTATTCAATGAAATGTTATTGTGTAGGTGAATAAATTAATATATAAACAAATAAAAGGCACGACTGGGTCGCACGTACTTGCTCTTATGTGCTAATCCTTTTTAAGTGCAGGCGTCTTTTTGACAAAGATTTTATTTTAATGTTTTTTTTTCAGTTGCATTTTCTTTAGAATCGTTGTGGTTTAAAGCTCGAACGAACATGCGTCACGACAAAGGGATAAACACATAAATATTTAGGATTGTTAGCTTTTGCAGTTTTTTAGTGTATCATCTTTCCACTTGTTGTTTACTGTTTATAATATAATTTGCTAATAGAAAGACTTTTTTCAGTTTAATTTTCATTTTGGTATGGAAAAATTTGAACAACTGGCATAAAGATTCGTGGGAATCAGCAGTAGGGCAATAATGCTAGGTATAGATACCTATATAGGTCCCAATAAGAATAATTTACTTTTTGAAATCAAATTAATTAAAATAGCTTAATTATGTTTGATGGATCGATAAACGTATGGTGTGGGTAGGTATTAATGGAATTTACTAAGGATATTAGTTACCTCTACATATAATAAGGTTGGAAGGAAGGTGGGTACTAAAATTAAGATACACATTCCAACTACTGTCAACCGAGTGGGTATAGAGACAATATTAAAAGTTAACACAGTGGTTTTGTTTATTTATAGGTAGGTGTAAACTTTTGTTTTCTCGATTGAAATTTTTGCATTCAGTAGTAATCGAATAGTTTTTTTTATTTGTTAGTTGTTTTTGTGTGTTAAAAATAGGCTTCCTTATTTATTCTGTGTGCTTTTATGATGATAAAATGCTTTAAAATACGTAGGTATGTATGTAGGTTGTCACGTTCTTTTATTTGACTAAAGGCTAGGGCTTAGCCGAGCAATATGAAATAAAATTTTGAGGAAACATTTTTATGAAATCAAAAAAAAACACTATTCATAACGTTTTTTTGGAAAAAATGTTGTAAGCCATCTTATTTCTTTTGCTATTTTCTATTTTATGAATTTTTCATTTCAAAATCGTTGAACCAATATTTTCAAAAAAATGTTTTTTTTGAAAAACTTTTCGAAAACATATTTTAAATTTTTTTCGAGTATGTCAATTTAAAGAAATCTATAGTTTATAGTAGGAGAAAACTTTAAAAAAAAACCTACAGATCCGTTTTCAAAATATTCAAAAAACAAAATAATTTTTAAAAAAAAATATTAAAAATTAAAAAAAAATGTTTTTGAAAATTTTAATAAACAATATTATTTATTCATAAAACACACCATATCTTGAAAATTTCATCAAAATCCGTTAGTTAGTTAACGAGAAAATCTGATTTTAACAAGCCGGTCATATGGGAGGTACCGGTATAAATTTTTTTCTGAAAAATCCATTAAAACTTAAAGATAGATTTTGTATAGAAAACATCATTCTGAAAATTTTATCAAAATCGTAGGAGCCGTTTTCGAGAAAAAATAAGTTTTTCAATAAAAGTTATATGGCAGGTACCGTTAGTTTTGAAGCTAGAATGCCAATTCCAAAAACTGTCGGGTAAAGCACTCTAAAAATACTATATATAAAGTTTGAATCAAATCGGCCCAACCGTTTAGGCTGTAGATATCGATACCGACAGACAGACATACAGACAGACAGACAGACGGACGGAAGTAAAAATTAATGGAGCACTGGACCTAAATAAAAAAATTTATTCCACTTTACTAAAATTAAAGTCTATAGACGAAGCATTAAAAGAATTAAAAGTCTGCTCATACGGTTTAGAGCTTCATATTTGCCATAGTTTGTTCTCTGAAAGTCAACATGCATAAGTTCCGATCCACGCAGGTGATAAGATCTTCCTCGGTAATTTAACATAAAACAGGCTAATAAATAAGGAACATCAATTTCGCCCTTAATAAGTTGATGAAGAAATATTAAATCATTATTAACACGCAGCAATTGTACAAAGAAAGAGTCACATATGGATCACTAAATTCCTTTGTCCAGCATTTTATAAATCCTAGCATAGAACTAGCTTTATTCACAATAAAATTAACGTGTTGAGTAAATTCAAAGTTGGAGGTAAAATGGTCCTTAAAACTAAAGATGCAACAGAGTTTGTGCTGCGAAATATGATAATCGAATGCACTTACGATACGTTTTCTAGAAAAGATAATCGTCTGGCATTTTACAGGGTTAAGGGGTATGATATTGCGATTTGATTGCCAAATTTTGGACATGGTTTTTTTTGCGATCCTGATAAATTTACTTTTAGAATCGACTTTTTAAGTATAATCTATTTTTTCATCGCTGAAAAAGTGGAAAAAAGCTGAATACATTCATTTAATAGTTTCTACTAGAAATCAACTAGTGGCCGTCGAATTCAATGATGACTTGAAGAAAGCTAGAATACAACAGACGACTAAGCGAGACCGCTGGATTTCGTGGAAACGGGAACGCACTCTAACATATTGGGTGGATGTTTAAGTCCAGTGACCGAGACCACCGTCTCTGATTACTTACTTTTGATTGACTGGCGAATTGAACAGGAGTTTTTGGAAGAGATCGAGGGAAAAAAGAGATTACAAAAAAATGAAAGGGTCGCAAAAGGAGATTAACGTAGAGTGAAAGTTATCAAAACAAGTAAAATAAATTTTAAAGAAAAAAGGAATTCTTTTGGCAAAGACAACATTTTTGGAAGTTGGAAGAGAAGAAAGGACGAAGAAATTGCAGAGAAAAAAAATATAAGTAGTTTTTTTACTTGCGATTATAAAGACTATAAGGCAGGTTTAGGATTCGTGAATATAAAAAAAATTAAATAACAATGAAACATGACATTACGATTATAGAGAAGTCTAAAAAAGGGATCGACAAAAAAATATCTGTCTGTCTGTCTGTTTGTCTGTCAGTATTTATAACGAGCTGAAGCCTAAACGGCTTAAGCAATTATCTTCAAATTTGGTGTGTGTATTTTTTTATTTTTTATTATTTTATTTTTAGGCCTACAAATAACGGCACCTACCATTTTACCATTTAGGAAAAGCTTATATTTACTGAAAATGGCTCCAAAGATTTTAATGAACATTTTTGAGAATTTTTTTTTTGGTATTGGCTATCATTTGATTAGAAGAAATGTCTACTTACGGTACCTTTCATATAAGGTTTTTTTAATTTTTTATTTTTAAATGTCAGTCCAATTTTATATTAGAGAAAATCTAGGTAGCCAAATTAATTCTGCATATCAAAATTTCGAATAACTTTTTTTTTCTAATTAAAATAATTTTTTTGTAATTTTATTTTTGAAAAATCAATATTTTTAAAAATAATCAAAAAAAATATTTTAAATTTTATAATCACATGTATATTAATAAATTCTACAAATCTGCATACCAAAATTTCAGAAAAATAAAATTTCAAAAAACTCAAAATACAAAACTGAATTTTATCAATACCGGTCCTACAATTTTCGAAATACATTTTTCATAAATTATTTGTTATTAAAGACGTGTGATGGCGTATTTTAAGTACTACTAATAACCGTTTAGTATTGTGGGTTTGATACTTTTTATAAGTTCAAACTGTGTTATTTTCAACGTAAATGTTACTTTTTTCTGTCAAAGATCTTGCTTGTTATTAGGCACATAAGAGCAAGTCGTGCCCATTTTTTATAGGTATATATTTATATATCATGGTGAAAGTTTGTGGTTACGAACCTTTTCTTTGTCGTATATTTTTCTCATTTTATCGGGAAAAATCCCGAAATTGGGGAACATCCAAATTTTGAAATACAATTTTGTGTTCTTTTTTGTATTGATAACGGTCCGTCTTCCTTATTCTAGAGAAATTCCCGTGTAAAAATTTGTATTTGAAAAGATTTTGGATTTTAATCCTACGTTGAGAGGGTTGCCACACAATAAAATTCAATTGAAATCCCAATTCGGGAGTTAAAATCTTATGTTGTTATCGGTTCCACTTGAGGTTTTAAAATTCCTTTTAACAAAAATTCTGGCTCCCTTTTCCACTTAATACCCGCAAGTACGCCTATGTGGCATTTACTTTGTTTGCACTTAATCATATTAACATCCATTTAATTTATCGAACCAATCCCTTTTCTGAGCCAGCCAATTGGTAGCACTTGTTAGATGCTGCCACAACTGCGATAAAACCAACGCATCTTTGTAATTGTCATTTTCATTCGATCGAAATTTTGTTCAACGCGTGCACTTCGGTTTGTGCAATTATTTTTCTTTTTTTATAATATAAATTGTATAAAATCGTTTGTAAATTGAATATCCAAAGTTGCGGTTTTCAAGTTTCGTTTGCAACCTTAATACATACATTTTTGTGTCGCGTTTGCTGCAAGCAAGATCTCAATAATAAATTCTTTGGTACCCTTCACCATCTGGCGAAATATGAAGATTTGTTCATTGCCTTGATCCATATCAAGGACCTAAGACGTTCGCATAAAACGCTGGATAGAATCTTATAGACGATGTTCAAAAAACTAATCGCGTTTTAGTAGATCGGGAAGATGGTACTAAAATTCTAATCATTGGGCATACTTTTTTCCAACCATATTTTCCAGATGAGTTGGTGCATGCACATGACCAGGTCATCTCCAGCGTGTCTTAAAAGTTCTGATTGTAGCACATTGGCACCAGCTGTATTGCTCGTTTTTAGTCTGGCAATAGCTACTTTGATCTCATTGTGGTCGGGTGGATGTAATTCTTGGTTGTGATGTAGGTTGACTAGTTCAGGTTGATCATTGGCGAGATATTAGCCCCAGTCGCCATTTAACAACTGGTTGAAGTAGTCTCTCCAAATGGTTACCATCGACTCATAGCTCGTAAGAACTTTCTTTGATAGCGTCGTATTTCCCTTATGTAGAGGTATTGGCGCTAATTAAGCTTAAAAGATAGAATTTGGCCCCAATACGGATCGTCGAAATTCTGTCGCTGATTTCGCGAAAACTTAAGATCCTCTGACAGAGAAAGCGCATCCAAACAAACGCGAACTACCATCAAGGTGGCATTTCCCAAAGAAGAAATTGTAGTTTTCAACTCTTCTCAGGCCTGTGCTGTTACATCAGCCTTTGAATTGGTTGTGACAATTTATTATATGAAGCAATTCGCTGAACTCATTCAAAATGCTCAAACGAAAACTCTGAAATTCGATAAATAATCGAATCTCGAAATCATGGCTTTCTGCCAATTTCCGCATAATTTTTTGATTGTTTTTGTCTCTTTCTTTTGTTTTTTGGGGAGGGGAATATTCCATTTTAGCTTTGATTTTAAAAAACATTACTTCCTCTCAATAAAGAATAAGTAAATTCATTGAACATCACCTATAATTCAATTCCCTAAAACAGACATAAATATTGAAGCGTTCTCCTAACTTATTAATCCCATTAAGCCTAAATTCCTTCTAAGCCAATTCAAAAAAATGTTTAATTAAAAAATTAAAATATCACAACTTTCTTATCGCACTTTCCCTTCTTGTTTCTTGTTAAACTTCTGCCAGCAGCAGATTTGTTATCCAATCTCTTGCCTCTACATCCCCTTAATTTCTAAACTTCTTCCAAGTGTAGAGCATTCAATCGATAAGATACTATTCCCTATTTTTGCCTGACAATGGCAAAACCAACAACAACAATTTTACATAATAATCCTGTCAAAAGATTTATCATTAATATTTCAAAAGCTCATTTTCTCTGTGGAATTCAGTACTTGTAGAGCAATCCCTTCCCTTAAGCAAAGTTATAGCAGACTTTCTTCATCCCAGTTTAATCATTCTTTTCAATTAGCAAATTGTTTGTAATTAAGCACGCATTTCTGTGCTTTAATCACCAACAAGTTGTTGCTCCTTTCTCTTTAGTTGTCCCCTTGGTTCAGTAACAAAAATGTAAGGGAGGAACAACAGAACAACACTATTGAAGAAGTGGGTTGCTTAAAGGAGAGGAACCCAGCTGCATCTGTGGCCATCATTGGAAATGATATACTTGTGGGCTGCCATTAATCTTCATTACATTCAGATCCATCTATAAGTATCACAGCTTTTCAGGAACAATCAACGCTAAACCAAGACCAGGTATTGTGTTTTAGAAATATTTCTAACCCCTTTGGGGATTGGTGCTTTGGGGATGAAAAATGTGAATGGGTGAAATGATTATTCTGCACAGATATTGGCGAAGGTTGGTTTGCCACAGGAAAAAAAGTATACTTTAACGATACCTTAAGCACTTCCTACTCAATTTCTGGTTCCTTCCATCCTCTAAAAGAAGTAAGGATTTGTCTTATTTTTCGGGAGAAGCAACAAACTTTAATTAAAATAATATGTTGAATTGATTTCTCTTGAAGGGAATGAACAGAAAAGTTTTTAATTCAAGAGGACATCTTGAGCTTTTTGTTTCATGTTAAGGAAATTGTAATTTGGTGCTTTGGAAATCATGTTTTATGTAAACTTGTGAAAAGAAAGTTTTTTTTTTAAACTTTGGCGGCAAATTTGATATAACAGATTGATAAGCCAGTCTTATAAATATCACATCTTTTAATACTTATTTAAATAACATAGTTAAAAAAAAACAGCAATGAAAAAATAAAGAGAATGGCTTCAGAAAAATGGCCGACTTGTAATAAGCAATAATAAGTCCATTGTGTTACGAGAAGTCTCTCATTATTTTAACCAGTTGGAGCTTCTGATAAAGCCGATGAAGATTAATGATATTTATGTTTGCCAGATCACTAAGATCTTCTATGGAAATATCTGATTATTTTTTTACGTCTTTGAAGGAGAGCAGAGTATGTTCCAAGCAGGTGTGAAATATGGTTTCCTTGTCCTCTTTGATTAAGCAACTTTTGCAGAAATTATTTAAGAAGACACCGAATGTCTTGGCGTGTTTACCATTAAGGTAATCTCTAGGAATGAAACCTATTATGGAGCTTTAATCAGTTCAGAGTCATTAAAAATTTAGAATTTTTAAAAACCATTTTCGTCTTTGTGTCTGCTTCAATGGTAGGGAAGTATTGATCCCTCCTTATCTTTGTTATTTTTGCCGTAATAACGTCTTATAAATCGATGACAGGCTACACGTACGAATTAGCATGACTCATGCTGATAAGACTCATTCTGATAAGTCTCATGACTGATGCTAACCGCGATACTGTGGTTCTTTCAACCAAAATGGATCGCAAGCACCAGGCGAACATAAAGAAGAACAGAACAAATTCAAAAAGAACAAGAAGAGAAAAAGAAATACAAAATAGGCGGAGTTTTGTTAAAGTAGAAAATAGAAGTAGATATTGGGGTCTGTGTGTGTGGATTTAACGATAGGGTTTGTGGGTGTGAGTTAACGGGCTGTATGTTGGTGTTGCTGCCATCAATGTTTTCTTATGACGTTATTACGTTAAATTATCGTCCGTAAACCGACTTCACAGACAACCAACTCTCTTTTCTCCAAAACATTTTGCTTTAGCATAAATTTACAGGCAGCGATAGGTATATCAATATTTAGCTTATTGTTAGATAAAATGACTGTTATAGTTTTTTTGGTGGCAAGTTCTTCAGCTTTACAGTTTCTTGGTTGGATGAACTATCTTCATAAGAAATGATTAAAAGTATCGGACAGCAAGCAACTGACTTTGACTAATCTGAGAAGATAAATTGAATATTCGATGTGGATGTAACATTTTTGGAAAAACCTGTCTTAATCTTAATCTTAAGTCATCGTGCCAAACCTAATGAAAAGCTTAGGAAGCACTAATCCACGGTTGGCTGATCTATCCTGTATCAGCCCTCGACTGTCCAAATAAGGAAAAGCGTCTGGCGGGATGAAACGACTTAAAAGTTTTTCTCAAAGTATTCATCTTGGGGGTGATAAGCCCCTAATATTTGTCCATTAGTTGATGTCATCGCCCTTGCAAGGTGACCTAGAACGAGCTTTATTAAAAAGTTATCTATCCTTTTCATATTGGCCCCGTTATATAGGACCTCGTTGAGATCGATTTCTTTTGTCATTCTATACACTTGTTCTATTGTTGAGTGGTTAATTCTAAAACCAAATTGGTGTTCAGGAAAAAACCGTTTAGCTTCTATAATTGAAAGTAGGTGCTTGAGTAATAATTTCTCAAAGAGCTTAAACAATACTGTAAGACTTCTTTTCATTAGCGTTTTCCCCGGTTTTGCAACACTAATAACTTTGATGACTTTCCATTAACGTGGGCGTATGACAGTTTAAACGTACCATTAATATGATGGTGAATTTTTAATATTTGCTACTCTGGATATCTTTAAGAATGTAAAAAAGAAAGTACTGGATACTACAATTGTCGGGATCACACTTGGCACGCTTGCGGATGGCACGGCTAGGTGGGCGAGCTTGTTGACCTGCAAGTGACCAAACGCTCACAAAAAATATTTTCATGCCAAGATTTTGACTGAAAGGATATCGGAAAGACCCTTTCACTCACTTACCAGACCTTGTTCAATAGGTAAAAGATGTTGTTTCCTTGAGAACGTTGTTTATAAAGACCCCACCCTCTGACTATGCGTGTGCACCTTTTGGCAACTCGTACTCAGATTTTGACAAAAGCTGCCCCTCTGATGTTCTTCCCAACCCAACCACACACAACCCCACTAAATAAAAACTGTATTTAAATTCATAACAAACTTAAAGATATGGCTCTTAATTAAAAAAAAATTAAGGTAAACATTTTTAGCTCAAAAATTAACGGTACCTGTCATATAACCGTTATGTAAAAGCTTATTTTTCTCGAAAACGGCTCCAAGAATTTTTATAAAAAAAAATCAGTGCATTATATTTTGGTGAACAAAAAATTTAATGTGGTGGGCTAAAAACGGTACCTCTCATAGGACCGGTTTTTTTCTTCGACTTTTTCGAAAACTGGTGATCCGATTACAATCAAAATTGATATTCAAGAAGATGAGGTAACGTGAGTAATTTTGCATTAGTTTTTTTTCGAAAACTTTTTTTTGTATTTTTAATAATTTTTAAAATTTTTTTTTTTTTGAAAAATCAATATTTTGAAAACTGGTAAGTGATTTTTTATTTTTGAGCTTAAGTTTGTATTCTTGAATTATTTTTTTTTTAAATTTTTTAAAAAAAGTTGTTAAAAAACCGTTTTATTTAAAACGGCTCTTACAATTTTGAAAAAAAAATTCACACTTTCTTACATTTCCTAAAGAAATAAAATGGCGTTTAAATTATTTCACCCAATAAAATTTAACGTACTTTATTCGAACAATCAAAAGTCACAAAAATCGAATAAATGCCTTGATGTTCTTTAATTTTCTGAAATTTTATTCTACAATGTGACCGCACATATAAGCAAGTACGTGTGATCAAGTCGTGCAATTTATTTTTGATTAGTTTTAAAAATACTGATTTTTCAAAAAATAAAAAATTCAAAAAATTATTTTTATTAGAAATAAAAGGCACGACTGACCGCACGTACTTGCTCCTGTGTGCTAATCCTTTTTAGGTACAGGCGTCTTTTTGACAAAGATTTAATTTTAATGTTTTTTTGACGTGCAACTTCTTTAGAATCGTTGTGGTTTGAAGCTCGAACGAACATCCGTCACGATAAAGGGATAAACACATAAATATATAGGATTGTTAGCTTTTGCAGTTTTTTAGTGTATCATCTTTCCACTTGTTGTTTACTGTTTATAATATAATTTGCTAATAGAAAGACTTTTTTCAGTTAAATTTTCATTTTGGTATGGAAAAATTTGAACAACTGGCATAAAGATTCGTCGGAATCAGCAGTATTGCAATAATGCTAGGTGAAGGTACCTTTATACGTCCCAATATGGGACTAATGGAATTTATAAAGGATTTAGGTACCTATAATAAGGTTGGAAGGAAGGTAGGTACTAAAATTAAGATACGCGTTCCAACTACTGTTAAGCGAGTAGGTATAGAGACAATATTAAAAGTTAACACAGTGGTTTTGTTTGTTTATAGGAAGGTGTAAACTTTTGTTTTCTCGATTGAAATTTTTGCATTCAGTAGTAATCGAATAATTCTTTTTATTTGTTAGTTGTTTTTGTGTGTTTATTATAGGCTCATTATTTATTCTGTGTGCTTTTATGATGATGAAATGCTTTAAAATACGTAGGTATGTATGTAGGTTGTCACCTTCTTTTATTTGACTAATGGCTAGGGCTTAGCCGAGCAATATGAAATAAAACTTGGGGGAAAAAAATTTATGAAATCAAAATAACACTATTCATAACGTTTTTTGGAAAAAATGTTGTAAGCCATCTTATTTCTTTTGCTGTTTTCTATTTTATGAATTTTTCATTTCAAAATCGTTCGACCAGTTTTTTCAAAAAAATGTTTTTTTTGAAAAACCTTTTGAAAACATATTTTAAAATTTTTTTAAGTATGTCAATTTTAAGAAATTTATAGTTTATACTAGGTGAAAAATTAAAAAAAAATCTATTAAACCGTTTTCAAAATATTCAAAAAACAAAATATTTTTTTAAAAAAATTATTAAAATTTAAAAATAAATGTTTTTGAAAATTTTGATAAGCAATATTATTTAAATCATAAAACACTACATATTTTGAAAATTTCATCAAAATCCGTCAATTAGTTAACGAGAAAGTCTGATTTTAAAAAACCGGTCATATGGGAGGTACCGTTATAAAACTTTTTCTGAAAAATCCATTAAAATTAAAAGATAGATTTTGCATAGAAAACATCATTCTGAAAGTTTAATCAAAATCGTAGGAGCAGTTTTCGAGAAAAATAAGTTTTTTAATAAAAGTTATATGGCAGGTACCGTTAGTTTTGGAGCTAGAATGCAAATTCCAAAAACTGTCGGGTAGAGCACTCTAAAAATACTATATACCAAGTTCGAATCAAATCGGCCCAACCGTTTAGGCTGTAGATATCGATACGGACAGACAGACAGACAGACAGACAGACAGACAGACAGACAGACAGACGGACGGAATTTCCGGACCCACTTTTTTTGACTTCTCTATCATCGTAATATCATGTTTGATTGTTAGAATTTTTTTTTTTTTACGAATGCATAACTTGCCGTATAGTCCCTATAATCGCAAGTAAAATTTATTAAACATTTTGATACGCAGAATTATTTTGCTACCTAGATCTTCTCAAATATAAAATTTGACAGAAATCCAAAAAGCCGTTACGGAAAAAGGTTTAGATTTTTTTTTTTAAGTTAAGATAGTGTTATTTTTCTACGTTAATGTTACTTGTTTTTTAAATTTTATCTGACGTTTTGGCCAGGTCGAAAGGCCAGCACATTGGTTTTTCGGTCGATAAAACGTCAACATAGGTTTCCATACAACCACTGAAGAGTTATCTTCCTCTCGTTTATATTCATCTTGAACCCCAAAAGGTATATTTTGAATTAAGTCGCAGCCTATAATAAACTTGGAATCGGAGCGTCCATATTTTATATTGACTGCACAAGTTTGCATTTTTTCGCAAAGAAGATCTATTTGGCCAGAATCCATAAAGCCGTCATCCGAAATGGGTGGATTTTTTAGTGAATCTGGACTATCAGCTGAGGTAATAAATTTGTTTAAGCTACAATTTAAAGGACATTGTCAACTGTTCGAAAAATTTTAATTGCTCAAAGTAAGTCAAATTAAATTAAATTCATTTCAAAGTTTTTCCTTTTTTGTTCAAACAATTCGAAATAAAGAATACATATCTAACTCCAAGGACATTTTAAGAGCCTTCAACAAAAAGGTCTTTTCTAATTTTAAATATTCTCACGACTTACATATGAATGTTTGTAAATATAAAATTCTCACCAGTTAATTCTCCTCTCTTTACTTTCAGATTCACCACCAGTTCCCCAAATGACATCCAACGATAATCGCCCATTAATAGGCACCACGACATCAAACGACTCAACTAAGAACAACAACCGCCTAAACGCTGCATTAACTTGAATAATGTAAAATGCTGTTCCTTTCGACAAGGATTAATTACGCAAGTCATTCGTCTTAGCAATGGCTATCTAAACGAAGAGAAAGCTAAAATTAATCCAATAAGAGGACCAAGAACGCACGAGGAAACAAAATTCATATACATCTGTCTTGCCCAACCCAACATAAAGCGAAAAGGTAGCAAATTCCGGTCAAGCACGAAGACACAGAAATAGCTTTTCCTTGTTTTATGGATCCCGCAATAAATTACAACAAAACAAAATCGCACAATATTTATTCATTTCGTCATAATAGTGGGAGAAGGTACATTTCAAACCGGACATTAAGGACACCAGCCAACAGGATCAACAAATTTGAGGAATATAAGCCAACTAATTTTTGCTAGATAAGCCTACTTCCCCCCCCCCCCCCCCCAACCACGACTCTTTGATAAAATAGGAAGAAATTCCCTCCACAACGATATACATACATATTTATATAAAAAAAGAAGAAAAACTTACTAGGACGATTTTTCAAGCGATTACTCTCGGGCGGCGCGATAATGAGTTTTTTCAGTTCCCTTCAGCAGTACGTAACAAGTGGGGTGGCCGGCCTGGGTCTGGGTAACCGGCGGTTTTCACTATCACGACAGGACTCAAATGAGGATAAAAGTGGCACCGGATCAGGAGCATCCTCCGGCGGAAATGCTAGTGGGGGAGCGTCTGCTGCTAACTCTGCGAATGCCACTGCACCCCATGTACATGGTAAGTTTGTGTGTGTGAGTGGGTATGTCCTAAGGATTGTACAAAATAAGCCAAAGGCAAAGGAAGTCACTGACTGACTTTTTATTCTCAATTTGAAAATACATAGTTACTAGAACCCTGGGGACCAGTTTGCCAGTGATAAGTAGGATAATTTTTATAATATTCCTGGAAGTGTTTACTCCTGAGGGTATAGTGGGGATGGGGAATAGCCCGCGTGTTTTGTTTTTTTTTTTTATTTGCTTGAGAGAAAATATGTTGATCCGGGTATGTTTTAATTGAGTTTTGAGTCTAGAAGAGAGATGTTAAGGACGATAGAAAATGGTTTTGTAAAGAGCTTGGTGTGTTAGGAATGAATTAGTTTGAAGTATTTTTTTGAAGCACTTCAAAGGATTAAACAGAAAAGGTCGTAACTATACACAATACCTGAAGGGGTTAAGAGAATGATAAAAAAAGTTCAAACTTTATAAACTTTAATTAAAGATTTCATTAAATGCCCTTTTAAATTTGAAAAAAAACTACTCATTTTTCGAGTCAGGCTAAACATTGCATTACCCCCCGAAATGATCCCCTCTCGCACACGGGGCTAACAATTCGCTGTAATACTTTCTTCTGGAGAGCGGTACAGAGTTCAGTATTCTTTTAAGGAAGCACCCATGTCTAGGATCCGGGTAATCTCGGGAGCTGCTGCACCGATTTTGATGGGACTTTCACTGGCAGATTGCTAATTTTCTAGGGAGTAACTTACGCTATTTAAATTACCTACTAGGTGTAAGTTAGGCTTTTTAATAACCGTTAGGTGACGCTGGGGGCGTTTTTTAATTCTTATTTAGGTATTTTCCGATTTTGGTGGGACTTTCACAGGCTGATTGATGATGTTATAAAGTCTACTTAAGGCTATTTTAAACATCCATTGGTGCCGCTGGGGTCGTTTCACAAGCAGGTAGCTTATTTTTTAAGATGGAAATTATGCTATTTTCATTACGAGGTGGCGCCATGCCGGGGTTGTTTTTTTGGAAAATGTATGGTATACCCGAGTAACGCTGGGTGGGTAAGCTAGTTTTTTATAAATAGATGTGTGCTCAGCTTTCTTCATTGGTGTAAATCATGTACATACTCTATTTTCTTGAATACCCTGATGTAATATTGGCTCTTTGACTGTTGACTCTTCATTTTTGATCAACGTTGCAGGTATATTACAAATCCCGAGACCTGAGTTCCTGAGGACTTTATTTTTTAGCCGATTAGTCTAGTTTGTCTAACCAAAATGCTTGTTGGCAGCAGCATGGGGTCTTCTTCTCGAAATTAAGGAGTCTCCATTTTTTGCGTGAACTGTCCCTTAAGTAATTATTCATGGTACGCTTCCCATTGTTTTAAGAATGACTTGAGGATTCGTGATCAGATATTCCTCCCCATCATAACAGTTTCAAATGGATTGGTTTAACTTCTACGCCTGGCGTGGAACTCGCTTTCTATTTCTTTCCATTTCACCGCCAATAGCCATGTTTTTTTTTTGCAAAGCTATCCCCAGTTCAATAGGATTTTACGCACACTAGAAATACAACATACCACTACCGGTAAAAGCAGAAGATGAATTCAGCTGCAGATAGATACCTTGTAAATTTTCCGTTTAACTTATCACAAATTCTGTATCTTTCCGCCCTTCTTGTTTATGTTTTTTGACTGTGGATACATTATTTGAGAGTTAGCTTGTCAAGAGTGTCAAATTTAAAATATACAAAACAAGTTGCTGCGGATGGGTTTTTTTTTTTTTTTTTGAGAAATCCCACTGCCCTACGTATATAATATAGCTTTCCAAAAAACACGGCTAATGTGTTGCTCCTAGCCTGCCTTTTTTGTCTGTGAACTCTTTTTAATTTTTATTTTGATATTGATCTGGGTTTGACCCTTGAACCTTGAAGGTTTTTCGAATTAATCGAACATAAAAGCGATAAAAAAGTGCGCACTTTTTTACTTTCGTTGTTTAAATACAGAATTTTGAAAACAGAACATCAAAATTAATATGAACAACATCAACAACAACAAAAACAACAGCCACAGCTACATGTTCACAAAATTTTTACTGGACCCCAATATATAAAATATTTGAATTGATCATATTTCGATATGGATAAATAAAGAAAACCAAGTTAGCTTACAAATGCGTCTCTTTCTCTCATAAATATTTTTTTACTTGTTCTTTACATATGTATATCAGAAATCATTCGTAAATGAGCCATTGCACAAGTAATTGCAACAAATTCTTCTTGTACTCGCTCGCACGCACACGTGCTAAGCATTGAAAAAATTGTAATAAATCTATTGTGTTGAAATATTTTATGATTATTTTTTGACGTGATAACGTCTTTTAAGTCGATGACAGGTTACACGTACGAAATAACATGACTCATGCTGATAAGACTCTTGACTCATGCTTACCGCGATAGTGTGGTTCTTTCAACCAAAATCGATCGCAAGCACCAGAACAGACGCAAATTCCTAAAATAATTCCACTCAAATTCAAAAAGAACAAAAAGAGAAAAAGAAATACAAAATAGGCGGAGTTTTGTTAAATTAGAAAGTAGATGTAGATATTGGGGTGTGGACTTAACGAGAGGGTTTGTGGGTGTGAGTTAACAGGCTGTATGTTGGTGTTGTTGCAATCAATGTTTTCTCATGACGATATCATGTAAAATTATCGTCCGTAAATCGACTTTACAGACAAACAACTCTTTTTTGTTATTAATTCAATGTGAAAATTGCAGTTGTCATGTCCAATACCTAAAAGAAAACAAAACTTAATTGTCGACGGTTATTCATTTTGTTTTGAGCGAGCGGGCATAAGCAGAATTTTGAAAAACAGAATTTTTACATACAGCATTTGGATAACCAGATATTTGGGCAGAATTTGAAAAAACAGATTAATGAAGTACAGAATTTTGTACGTACAGTATTTTCAGAAAAAAAGAAAGACAATTCTGGTTATACAGAATTTTGACAACCGGAATTATGACCCGCTCCCTATAAAAATCAATGTGGTTAGATATGTTCAATAGCTGGACTCCAAAACGGTTTGACAGATTTTATTGAAGTTTTCAGCAGTCTTTACGTTAGCCCAAACTGTGTGTGAAAAGATTTTATTGTGTCTATGAAAATTTACCCGTTAGGTGAAGCTGTATATGCCCGAGTAATATTGCATCCACATCCAATTGCTTTCGGAATTTTAATATTTAAAACAAATATTTATTTCAAATCAATTTTCTTTTTGAAAAAGAAAAAGTTTTTTGAAAAAAACGTGATTATGAACTTTTGAAAAAACTTTAATTTTTACCAGCTTTTTTTTATTAAATTTCTTTAATTTCGTTTTTTTCGAGCAAACTAAACTCACAAAAACCTCTTGTGCTGCCAAAATACCCAACAAAACAACAAACCCGAAACAACAGTTGAAACTTGAAAGGCAGTTTTAAGAAATATGGATCGAAAAATGTTACCGCGGAAGAAAGTTAAGCATAAAAACTCCCGAATCAAAATTAAAAAAATCAAATCTATGTGCGTTTCAATTGGCATAAATAAGTTTATTTATCGCAAATTCAGGAATATGCTGTATTCTAAAGGAAGATCCTTTTTCATTATAAGGCTCCTGAGTCCTGAACGTACATAAATAATTTAATTTTAAAATCTTCTTTAACACTGGTATAAAACAGTGCTCAGTGCCACAGGCGGGGGCTACATTCTTTTCCTTACACAATTCCATCATTTTACTTGTCCGATTAAAAATGCTCGTCAGTTTTCCACTGATCCCAATTTTGAAAGTAACTGCAAGAATATTTAATTTAAAGTCAAATAGTCAGTTTTTTTTGTAAGCAAGTGTTCTTTGTGATTCTCATGGTTTTAAGTAAGGTTCCAAAACATTAGTTACATGAGTACTTTAATAATATATGATTCAATGCAATGAAGCAATGGCTCCCTGAAATAACGTCATAGGAAATCACGCCCAAAATTATTTTGGAAAAGCCCAAATAATAATTTTGGAAAAAACGCCTAAATTTTTTAGGAAAATTCGCCAAAATGTATAGACATTATACCGTAATTTAGAAAAAGGAGCCAAAAAGTAAATTTGGAAATAACGCCAAAAAATATAAAATGTTTTCTTAACTTTGTTAAATATTTATTACGGTAGCGCAGTGACTAAAAGATTCTTGCACAATCTTTTTATTTTTTAGGCCTAATTTCCAAAACCGCCAGAAAAATCTGTTTTTTCTGGTCATATTTCCAATGTGTAATATTAGTATAAATATATAAGCTTATGTTACTTTCGATTTGAAACAATGAACCGAGAATTTTCTGGAATTTTTTTCTTTTTTGATTGGGAAAACAGTATTTTTCTGGGGATTTTTGAAATTATTTCTTTTGGCCTTTTTTCATTATTCTTAAAGGAAAATAGGCCCAAAAAAATACGAAAAAGAAACCAAACTTTCAGGTAATAACGCCAAAAAAGTTGGGCCTTTTTCCCTAGGAAAAAACCAAAATATTGTATGGAGATTTTTAGGCGTTTTTCCGTATTATTTTTTTGGCGTAATTTCATATTGTTAAACACACAATTCTGATTTGATAAAATTTGCAGTTGTTTTACCATTTCGAGACTTATAAAGATGGAGCAAAAGATATCACCTCAAGTTGTTTTGTCGTAAATTTTGTTTAGCAATGAAAAATGTCGGTTCTACTCTTGGATTATGTTTGTTTAATGAATTAGAATTTTTTCCATAAAGTCAAGAAAATGCTATCGGTCAAGTGGCCTCGTCAGAATCGATGATTACACGGGCTCCTCTTATGGCATTGTCATCACCTATTTCAGAGAACTTCCGGCGATGGGTTCTCAAATTCCTGTCGGATGTTCTATTTAAGGTTTGAAGAGTCTCAGGCTTGTTTACATAAAGCTGGGATTTCAAGTAACACAGTAAAAAGTCTGGAGAAGTCAAATAGGGTTATACAAGGCAAATCACCATAGCGACAGATTAGACAACGCGGAAATGCAAATGTAACGATAGAGATTGAAATTGGCCTCATCGCTCCTGACGATTTTCGATGAAAATTTGTTCTCTTGGTCGAGATTCAGGATGGCCTAACTACCAACGGTTAAAAGTGAACACATATCTTTTGGCGGTCAACATCCAACAGCTCGTGAACTGCCTGCACTTTGTAAGGGAATCAAATCTTCAGGTATTTCACCGAAATTTGTCGACTACTACGCATTTGTAAGGAACGTCGTCTGGTCGATATTCCAGGGTCCCCTTTAAAATCTTAGGCAAAAGCAGCGTCATTATCTGCAGAGCAGCTGCTCTGGAACCAGCCATACCTGGCAACATCTCTTGCTTAACCAATCTTTTCAAGACGAGCGTCTAAACGCCGCGCCACAGTGTTTACCCAAATGCTGCGACGAAATTCACGCTGCGCCAATATTACAGACGATTTATTGTGCAAACAAAAAAATGGAAACAATTATTTTGAGTTCTTGACGCTTACAGCGTTCCACGTCTTATTAACGTGTATTCTGCATATACTTTTGCCGAAACTCTTACATAAAACACGTTTTGAATATTTTATTTTTTTAGTCGGCATAAATCCAGGTTTTATTCAAAGAATCATTATCTATTCTCTCAACCTTTAAAAGTTTCATTTTAAACTATTATTTTCAACCATCCAAGTTAATCAAAATTCTAAAACATTGTTATTTCCATATTTTCAAAGTTTCAAAATCTGTCCAACCTAAAAAGGAACTTTATCAATTTTCGTATGTTCAACATCTGTTTAAGGTTAACATGACATGATTCCATAGTAAAAGTTTATTTTATCAGTTTCTTCCCAAACATAATAACTTGAATTAGGTGTGTAGAATACAGAAATTTGCATTTTCCACCAAAAATGATTTTCCACGAAAAATTATCTTAACAATTTTAATGGGAAAATGCATGAACGGATCAAGTGAAAATTTTGTGGTTCTTCCCTGCTTTTTTGCACCAAAAAATCCCCAATCCTGGTGTACCTAGTAAATATTGATTTTTTTCTTGTAGTATAGTTTCTAACATTTTCATGTTCTTTGGTTTTCTGTTCCTGAAAGCTTGAGGTTTGGAATAAAAAGAGCGAATGTAAATTTACATACACGGAGTTGGTATGAATACATTTTATTAAATCCTCTGGGTGTGTCCTTAGTTTTGTGTTGGAATAGAACAACAAAAAAGGACTTGAGGTGAACTTTACGAATTTCAAAGTATTTGTCATCGTAGAATTCTCCAAATTTCTTCAGAGGTTGCAGTTGACTGCAATAAACATGAATATAATCTGGAATTCTGTCCTGAACAGCAATTTAGCGGTCAACAACAACGACTGAGGATTGCACAGGTTTTTTGAAAATCTTTTGAGAAACATTGATAGATACAAGGTTGGCCAAAAGAATTCATCTGATGTTGTTTGGCTCTCGTTTTTTTTCGAAATGAAAAACTTCGATTCTGTTTTTTGATTATGTTTATTTGAACCTTTAGAATTTTATTGATCAAGTCGAGAAGATGATATCGGACAAATGGGCGCAGTCAAAATTGATTGCCATACTGGCTCGTTTTATGGCATTTTTCATCACTTCAGCGAGAACTTCGGGCGACAGATTCTTGCACTCGTGTCGAATGTTGTCCTTGAGGGCTTCTAGAGGCTTGGGCTTGTTCACGTAAACACGGGACTTCAAAAACCCCCACAAAATAAAAGTCTGGAACGGTTAAATCGGGCGAACTTGGGAGCAAGTGCAAATCGGCAAAACGAGAGCGCACCATACATACTCGTGGATTTTCGGTGCCCCAGAAGCGATAGTTTTGCTTGTTCACGTATCCGCTGAGGTGGAAATGAGCCTCATCGCTCATTTTTGATTTTAATTTGATTTTGGTCGAAAAATGGTCCACTTCGTCCTCGAGATTGATAATGGGTTGGGCGTAGGTTACAGACGTTTGGCGGCCGACAGATAGCAGCTGATGCACGGACTGGACTTTGTACGGGAAAACGCGCAAGTCTTTGACCAAAATTCGCCTCAGGGACGACCGGCTGATTGCGAGGCACGGCGTCTGGTCGATGTTTCCGGCCAAAGCTCGACATCCTCGTCAACAGCTGCGATATTCTCGGTAAAACGGGCGCTCCGGGGCCGGCCAATCTTGGCAACGTCTCGTGTGGTCCCATACTCTTCAAGATTGGTGGCCAAACGGCGCAGTGTTTGCACAGTCGGTGTGGGACGGCCGTGAAATCGGTGACGGAATTTCCGCTGCGCCAACTCTACAGACGAATTGTTACGCAAAAAATAGACACGATTATTCCGCGTTCTTGGGGAGTGTATCGCTCCATGGCTTGTTCACTTTTATTCTCTATCTGTCTTGTCCACAAATGTCAAAACAGATTTGACATTGGCGGCCATTTTCCAATAGGATGATGTCTTTTGGCCCACCTTGTATATGTATTGCACACTGTGCAAAAGATTTGTATAAAAAAATCAATATCAAATAGAAATTTTATGATAAATGATACTTTTTCGTCAAACGTCATCGAATATTTCTACAGTTCACATTTCCTGAGATTTCGGAGTTGGCCAAGAAGTTTTCTCATTCACTTTTGATGGAGATGAAAAATTTATGTGAACACAATTTCTTAGCAAACGTCAAAAAAGATTTGTATCTTTTTCCTTCTAACGGATTTTTTTTGCCAAACTAAAATTGAACAAGCGAATCCCAAAAAAAAAATCTGAGGATGATAAAAAATATGACGCTTCAATTTCCTTAATTTCTGTCAATAGTTTGTATTTTTATTGTCTTTCGAAATTATTGTACCACCTCACCTAATTATATGTAATTTTTTTCAGGATTTCCAAAAGTAGTTCCACCACCTGGTACCACACCCGCACAAAACTTAAGTTCAAGACGACAATCAAGAGCATTAGAATGCCTGGCCCCACCACGAACCGGGTCGTTTCGACAGCGCAGCTCTCCAGTTCATCAGCCGGCACCGCAGGATCGCCCGCCTTTGGCATTTTGCAAAAGAAGACTTTCATGGCCAGAAGTTGATCCCCGATCAACATCGGGGTAAGTTCAAAAATCCTTGAAAATTATTTGATACGAGCATAGCTAATTTCATAGGAGAAACCCTTATGTTTATCAATTCTGTAAATGTGAACAACTCATTGAGTAACTTATATCCAGAACGTTCTTTTTGATCCAAGCCACTCGTCACGTCTTTTAGATAAAAAAAAAACATAAATTGTATCACATATTGTGGATATGTGGGCGGTTCCCACTCAGTTCTACAAATCCCTAAGAATGCCATTAGCAATTTCCCTTCTACCACAAGCAAAAGCAAAGGAAGAATTAAGAAAAACCATAACAGAGTTAACAAACTAAGGAACTTTCCTGGTATCAACCAATCTCTCTTTGTCCAAGTGAGCGAACATAAATGGTTGCGTAAACTACCCCATCGCCACAATTCACTAGGCAGCAGAGCTAGCAACGCTTAAGTAATCCCAATCTTATTAAACCCGATATTTAAGAGAGATCCTTAATATTGCGTAGCCGTGTACACATTAAAGCCTAAACATTTCATTAGAATTCCCCCCTAAGGACTTAAAGTCAAACAATTCCACTCACCACCTCCTCTTCACTCCACTTTCCCAAATCAAATTATTCCACAAAAAGCATAACACAACCCAATGAAAGGAAGTTATTTCACCGAGAATTACCCAGTTACTGGGTGAATATTACCTAATCTGGAAAACTACCATACCTACATCGTTGACAATATTTCATCATCAGTCCAGGATGAGGACACAGAAATACAGGAAGAACAAAAAAAAAAGTTTTCTAACTCAATGGAAAAAGTTTTATCCAAACAAAAACCACCATGAAGAGGACACACTTTGGGTATATCGATTATGTGTCCTGTTTTTTGTGTGTGCCTTGTTCCCTGGGGATATATGGGAATAACTAAAAATAGAATTTAACTACGAATTGAATTGTCACTTTGATAAGAGTGTGCACCAAGGCGATCAACGTGCAATTGTTTTGGTATTCATTTGTTGAAAGGATAGTTCTTTCTTTGATTTTTCGCAAGGATTTCATCATATTATTCTAATGGATTGGTTTTTACTTACATAACTGTGGAATAGAAATGCCTGGGGGCTTAGGGATAGTCTTTGGTAAATAAGATAAAATCCTTCAAAAGTATCTTTCTTCTGATGAAGTGCAACTTTCTTCGTCAGTTCTTTAGATCTGTAGAGCTTATTTGTATTTCAAAAATTTTTCTATTAACTCTTAGTTAAGAAACGATAAAAATACAAATTAATGTTATAATTGGAGCCCGTATAGGTGGCGCTGAAAATTTTATGAAGCTTTTTACTTGCGATTTAGGTACTAAAATGCAAGTTATGGATTCGTGAAAAAAAATCTAACAATCAAACATGACATTACGATAATAGAGAAGTTGAAAAAAGTGGGTCCTGAAATTCCATCCGTCTGTTTGTCTGTCTGTTCGCGCCGCTACAGCCTAAACGGATGGGCCGAATTGCTTCAAACTTGGTATTTAGTATTTATTAGGCAGTATCTCTGGGGGGGGGGAGGGGGTTGTGTTTTTCATTTTTGCTCAAGGTCGAAAAAAAACGGTACCTGCCACACAATTTTGAACAAAAAGTTAGATTTTCTCGAAAACGGCTCTAACAATTTTGATAAAACTTTCAGGGTGCTAATTTTTTACAATTATACATTTTTCAGTTAGAATACATTTTTCGAAATTTGTTCTATAACGGTATCTCTCATATAAACGGTTTTTTCAAATGCGGTTTTATCGTAAACAATTATCCCGATTTCAATAAAATTGTGCACACAGGAAGTAATTTATAATTCAATTAATATCGTATTCAAAATATTCAAAAACTTTTTTTTCGATTTTTAAAAAATTTAAAAAAAAAATTGGTTTTCGAAATATTTTGAAAATGGGTGGATTGAATTTGTTTAAAAAATTTTCCCAGATGAAAACTACAGATTGCCTTATACTAGAAAAAAATTTCAAATATTTTTTTGAAAAATTTTTCAAAAAAAAACGACTTTTTAAAAAAACTGGTCGAACGATTTTCAATTTTTTTTTCTTCGATAGACATTTAGTTTTCAAATTTTATTGCATACTTAGTTTTTCCAAGAAAACTTTGAAACTAATTAAAAAAATAAAGAATTTCAATTTGGCAATACTTTTTTCGGAGTTGGTCTTTTTGACAGCTGTTTCTTAATTTATGCTCAGTTTGGTTTGCGATTTCATAATAAATAGACTTACTCTTGAACAAAGTTTGCAAATTGTGCGAATTTATTATACCAAAATAATGGATCGTTTCGGTGGAGCAGAGTATCGAAGAAGACCCAAATGAGTCCATCCGCCATCGTGCGCGGAAGGATCTTGGTTTGCACGCTTAAAAAATCCCACTTGTTCCAGAATAGAAGCCGAACGCCCATCAAGCGCGTTTAAAGTTCGGTGAATTGGCCCAAAACGAAATGGCCACCGATCCCGATTTTCACAAAATTGGGAAAATTTGCCTTCGGCTGGAATTTATTCGAGCCAGCCCTGGTAGCCACTTCCCCGAAATCATTTTTAAAATATAATGCAAACCCTTGTCTTTATAATAAAGCTAGATTCTTGGCCATAACAATAAACTATATGCGTTTTATTTCTGCTTGAAAACCACACGTCTAAAAAAACACCCTTTATAAACATACACATGCAGTCACTAAGCAATTATCTAGCATAAGAACAAGTTCATGCGACCCAGTCGTGCATTTTATTTAAATTTTTTTCGACGCAAGTACGTGCGATCCAGTCGTGCAATTTATTTTATTTCATCATTATTTGAATTCAATAATTCTTTTAAGAAATTTGTGGAAGTTTTGACCGAACAATGTCTTTTATGACAGCTTTCTGCGTTATAAATAGTTACTAATAAGGGTAAAAACTTTGTGATTTGCTAAACTGAGTTAGATTGTACATGAGCCGAAAGAAAATTCGGAGTTCTATTGATCTTTATTACAGTCCTTGACAGTCTGATAGAGGGTAAGGTGATAGACCCAGACATAAATCAATTATTTATTTACACTTGAAGCTTCTAATGCATGGCTGATGTTTTGTACAAAAATGGAAGCCGCATAACTTTGGAGAGGATTGCAAATCTATATGCTACAATTTTTTTGATCCACTCAGGCCTATACCGGAATTTTTTTTTGAATAAATAAAAAAAGATCCAGACAAAGCGTTCTATATTCATGTTGTGCTACTTAAGAAATATTCCCCTATCTTAAGTGTACGTCCGAAGACGAATCGGAGCGATCATTGATGAGCGAGTTGTAACGTGGAATTTTGTTTAGGGGAGCAACGTTTGGTAAAGTATCTATGAAGCACATTTTCTTAAGGCGGCTGTATTTTAAAGAAATATGTAAATATCTTTGTAAATATCTATGTAGATAGTGGCATTGTTAGTATTTTTCGCCCTGAATCCAAAATACAGCATTGAATTCTAGAAGCATTAAATTCTACGCGCTTTCTAATTTTCCATACTGGACAAAGCTCTCAAGATCAGAATTAAAATTAGCTCATAATAGCGCCATTTGCAGGGTTATGCCAAGGAATCGAGGTTCGAATACCCATCAGTGATGCCACTTTACTGCAATTGCAGTAGATATCTACTGCTCTAACGATTTTGATGAACATTTTTGATAGTATGTTGGTAAGGTTTGTACATATAATATGGTCTATTATGTACCAAAAGAAAATTTTTTGACGAGTCTTATAACGGTATTTTATAAATAAAATTGAAGTGCCTGTTTTTAATCTCAAAATAATAGCTTCTAACTAAATTCGTATGAAAATATATACAGTACTTAAAAAAAAATTATATAATTTTTTGTCTGTCTGTTTGTTTTGAGTATTCCTTGAAACGACTATAAAAAATTTTACGGGACCTACTAGCTGATGTTGTAAAGATTATTTTTGGCTATTTTGGTTACCCCTGGGTGGCGCTAAGGCCTTTTCAAAAAATTCTTTTTTATGGACCGATTTGACTCAAAACCACACCATATAATATTTACATAATAGCAATAAAAATAAAGTGTTTGGCATAATTTTGCAGTTAAAGGTGGCTCTGGGAAGGAGATATTTAAGAAAATGTAGTTTTTCCTTTTACCATTATAATTTTCATATCAACAATATTAAATTAAAATGGCTGGATAGATTTTAAAAACTTTATTGTATGTATTAACTTGGTCAGCTGTTAGTTATTATTTATACTTGTGGGTGATAGGTAGTGCTGTTGTTGGTATTAAGAAAATGTATGTTATACCGGGGCAATACTGTTCCGGTGGGCTAGTTTTAAAAAAACAGGTTTTCATCAAAATCGACTTTTCAATTTTCGAATAATTTTTTTCATAAATTATTTATTAATAATTTTACAAAATTAATTTTTACTAAAACCGTTAGTATTTTTGGCAGAGTATTTGTAGTTTTGACATTTTTTTTATAAGTTCAGGCTGTTTTTTCCTACGTAAATGTTACTTGTAAATCTTGTCTTCCACTAAAACTAAGTACGTGCGACACTCAGTCGTGTTAATCTGCTACTTTTTCGGAATCTACTGCGTTTTTTTTTTTGGGAAGTGGCAATCCGTTCGGTTTCGGCGATAATATGTTTTGCCCCTAGATCCCACCTTTGGGGTTTGAGTTATTTATATATATATAAATGAATTGCTGTTCGTTAGTCTCGCTAAACCTCGAGAACGGCTGAACCGATTTGGCTAATTTTGGTCTTGAATTATTTGTGGAAGTCCAGAGAAGGTTTAAAAGGTGAATAAATATGAAAATGCTCGGAATTAAATAAAAACAACAATTTTGTTCACCATTTCTGAACAATTGACAACATTACATAATTGTATACGGTACATTACATTACATTACATTACATATTGATCTGCTCCGTAGATAAATCTTTGATGTAGAGACACTTATGAGCACTGGCTACTGAGGCCATCGGCTCAGACAATTACAAGACAACACACAAGACGACATTAATACAGGACAGATCAGAAGAAAGGGAGAAAACGGGAAAACCGAAAACACATAACACATGTCAAGAGCACGCAGTTGGTTTTCGGATGGTCCTCCATCTTTCCACTAACCACGCGCAACGATGCTTGATTTCGCTGATCTCACGGGAAGCGATGCTTTATCGGAGCCAAGGCCTGTACTTTTGATTGCCTAGCTAGAAGGAATAGACAAATATAAATTACCGGTATTATTTTTAATTATGAATGATTCCATTTTACCTGCAATAAACACATTAAAATTGTTGATTATATGAAAAGATTAGAGTTTACACCTTGATGTTATTCAACCGATATTATAAAGTGTTAATAGAACGGTTCCAATTGAATCTATTCCAGAACCAAACAAACGTAAAGAAAAACATTACCACAATTATAAGCAATGGAGGCCACGAAGAGCTTTTCAAAAAAATATTTTTGTGATCATTGCAATAAAATTTAATTCGGCAACAAACATTAACAATCGCTGCATTGAATACGACTCCAGTATTATAATATTCCATACAACTTCAATCATTTTAAAATATGCGACTTGGAAACGGCACATTACATAGAACGCGCAAAATGCTTAGGTAAAATCAAAAGAATTCAAATAAATGCAGAACGACGTCTGCCGGGGCCGCTAGTTAAACAAATACAAAACCTTGAATATTTGTGTAGATTCAAGTTGAAATAAATAAAAATGTTCCATATTTATAAAATAGCAGGACATGTTTTATGCACACATCCTGGCGGAAAAATAACTTGCATTGCACTGAACTCACATATTCTCCGTTACGAAACATTCACACATTAAAAACATTTCAAAACTATTCCAATCACACCAACTGTGCCCCCTTATTTCTAACACACGTTTTCATTATGTACTCCAGATGCAATTGTTCACCCTCTTCCATCCTGATCCTGACAACCAACCCACTACAATCTTATCACACTAATACACAAGTATTTTCAAATCTGTAATTGCCTTCCTTCATTTTCCACAAAAAATAAATAATAATTACCAAGGATCGATGAAAGCAAAAGCCTCGTACAGGATTACATGGCAAGAATTGAATTCCTTGAATATTTGGCGTGATTAACATCTAGGATAACGGGCTTTCCCCATACACTTCCCCCAAATGTTGATGCAAAAATATGGCTCTGCAATTTACAAGCTTCATTATGTAGAAAATACAGCATTCATTTCTGTCGTCATTCGTGCCGGAATGTGAATGAACATCCATTTTTTTTTTATTTTTTCCTGAATTCCGACGCAAATACCTGGATATACATATAATTTAGCCCATCCTGCATCGTCTACCTCTATATTCATCAATATAATTCGCAAGGGATTTTTAATAAGGGTGGCAAGTGGTGGGGATTGTTTTGTGTCGATAATAGCTTTTCACATACCGCCTGAGATAGATAATCAAGAGAAGTGGCAACTGGAAGAGTATGTGTCAAGCAGGATGTATAGGGACGGCAGATGGACCACCAGTGTGATGGTAATCATAGACTTTAAACATTTTACGAACGGACAGTTTAAACAACGACGACGTGCAAAATGGTACTTTTGGTGTACCAGGAACACAGCTTCCGAGGTTTATTTGTCTGTAATTAAAATTCGTTCGAAGGATTTTTTTCCGTAAATGATAAATTTCATTTCATCGACGGAAAGCTCTGGATCCTGGGTTGGTAATCTTTATGCAGATATATGGAATGGACGAAGCAGTGCGTAAGTGGTTCACTCGGGCGTACGCGTATTTGTTTCTTCTTGGAATATGGGATGGAGCTTACCTTACATGAACGTGATTTGAAGACAAATTTTACGTTCGCAATTAATATTTTAATTAAAATTTTACTGTTCACGAGACAATCAATCCAGAAATTAGGAGAATGAGAATAGTATTTGTAAGTAAAGTAAGAGTACAAAAATCGAACAATTTATTTTAAAATTCTCAAGTATTCAAAAATATTTGGCATTGATTTGTAAAGTTTTTATTGTTTGAGTTCAAACCGGAAGTGACATTGAAGACAAAACTTTTTGTATCATATTATTTGTTCTGAATGACTCTATTCCTCAAAATGGCTTCAAAAGAAGTGCACTTCATGTTGGCTTATATTTTTCTTCTTTTTTAACATTTCTGAACAAACAAAACAAAAAAAAAAAGTATTTCTAAAGGTACATTAAATATGCTGGCACAGTTCAAAATAATAATAAAAAAAAAATACGATTAGTTCGCTGATAAAACTTCGTCCTTGAACTGAATTTCATTAAAAAGTTCAACGTGGTACTTCTGTTGTTGTTTGTCTTCTCTTCATTCGAAGTTTTTTCGTTCTTTTTTTACTTTCGATTATATGTAGGTACTATAAGGCAAGTTTAGGATTCGTGAAAGTAAAAAAATTTGAGATAACAATCAAACCTGACATTACGATTATAGAGAAGCCTAATAAAGTTATCGACAAAAAATGTCTGTCCGTGTGTCTGTCTGTCTGACTGTTTGTCTGGGTGTATAACGGGTTAAGCGATTTGATTCAAATTTGGTGTGTGGAAATTGAAATTTTATTTTTAGGGCTATCTTATTTTTTTCGAAAATGGCTTCATCGATTTTGTGAAAATGTTTGACAATTTTTTTGTTGGTACTAGCTTTTATTTCATCAACTAACTTAACTTTCATATAACGGATTTTTTAATTTTTGACTTTCTCGGTAACGGGTCAATGAATTTCAATCAAAGTAGACAAATTAATTCTGCATTAAATAATTATTTTTTTTCTGTTTATAATTAATTTTGGAATTATTTTTTTTAAATTGAATATTTTAAAAACTAATCAAAAAATATATTTAAGATTTTAAACCCGTTGTATATTAATAGACATTTAATATCTGCATTTTAAAATCTCATTTTTTTGTCAAGAAACTAAAAATAATAAACAGGATTTTACCAAAACCGGTCCTACAATTTTCTAAATACTTTTTTCATAAATTCTTTGTTATTCAGACATGTTATGGCGTGCTTAATTTCTACTAAAAACAGTTAAGTATTGTGGTTTTGATTCTTGTGTATAAGTTCGAACCGTGTTACATTCAACGTAAATGTTACTTGTTTCTCTCAAGGATATTGTTTTTTAATGTAATTAGGCACATAAAAACAAGTACATGCAACCATGTCGTGCCCATTTTGTTTCTTGCAAATGCCAAAACAAAAATAAATGAAAAACCATTATTTTATCACAAAACCTTAAAACACTATAATTTTTTTGAGAAAATAGTTACAGTAAGGAAAAAATTGAATATTATTTTTGTTTTGCTTATATTGTGTAAGGCAAACAGGAAACTTATCGATAACTCAAAGGATATCATCATTATTTAACAAAGGAATGTTTATATTTAAAAAAAATTTTGCACAAATAATTATAGTGCGCCGTAAAACTGCTCCAGCCTAACCTCTTGAATTCGCACTGACACTGTCGCACAGTATAAACTAACTACTGACTAGTATTTGATTGACGACTGCATTGCTCGTTTTTTTTTTTTTACTTTTAAGAGATTTTTATTTTAACTTTTTCTTATATCTACTTAAATGCTAGACAAAAATCTTAAAACTAGCTACAAAATATCATCTTAATTAACTTACTGGCTCTATGCGGGCGCTCTAAATTAATCTCTAACTTAATTTTAATTGCCTTTCGGCCTAAAAATAACTTAAATTTATCTTATCTATATCGGGTTTTATTTTTTCCCAGAAAGTTAAAAAAAACTGGTTTATTTTTATCTATTTAACTTAATCTATCTTAAACTACTTAAAAACGAATTTAAAATGAACTAAAGATAAACTTAAAATTACTTAAAATAAACCTTAAATACTTAAAATTACTTAAAATTAGAACAGCCACAGCAAGCTCTTTTTTTTTCTTTTTTTTTTTTTGGTGCCGCCGCAACTGCCCTACCTAACTTAAAGCTACAATAGATATATGTAGTCGGCCATAGGCGATATTTCGTCTTTACCGACTGAAAATTATCGGGTTTTAGTTAAGCCACCAAAATTGGTGGACCTGATGTAGGGCTTCCTTCCGATCCCGGTCGGGCACGGCCCTACTGAAACGGAGGCGCTCTGCTTCGCTCCCAGCGACTATGTCCCGGTCGTAGAGGAGCCGCCTATCGACTGTTCTGCGGCCGACGTGGTAGATCAACGGAACCGCCGATCTATCCTGAATCAGCCCTCGACTATCAAGGTATAGGAAAGCCTCGGGCGAGATAAAACCACTCAAACATGTGCTTTCAAAATATTCATCTTGGGGGTAGTAAGCCCCGAAGATTTGTCCATTAGTTGAGGTCATCGCCCTTGCAATGTGTCCGCGAATGAGCTTAATTAAAAAATTATCTATCCTATTTATATTGGCCCGTTGTATAGAACCTCGTTGGAATAATAATGTTTGTACTCCGACTCTGGTGTTCTATAAAGTCCGAGACAAGTGCGAAAGCACTGTCTCTCGAACACCCGAATCTTTTCCATTAGAGATGGTGCAACGTTGAACCACACAGGACATCCATATGCAATCATCGGCCTGATTAGGGCCATGTAGCAAATCGCTTTCACCCTGCTATCAAGGCGGCTGCTATAAAACAACCGTCTTGTCAGGGCAAAAGCTCCCCTAGCCCTGGCCAGAGCAGCCTCTACATGTCGATTGAAATATAGATACTGATCCAACCAGATGCCAAGGTACTTAACTACACTTTTACTCGCCAGTGGATGTCCATGTGGCCCAGCGATCACTAGCTTGCGCCAGTTCTTTCTCGTATCCCTAGAGGCCCCAGACAAAGGGGTTCTAAACAGGATAGTTTCACATTTCTGGAAGTTAATTTTCAGCTTCCAATCATTACAGTACTTTTGAATTTTATCGAAATCACGTTGCAAGAGAATTCTGATGACTTCAACTTTTGGACCTGTTCTGTACGCAACTAAATCATCGGCATACGCAATTGCATGAGGTAGGCTCCCAATGAGATCGCTGGTGTAAATACTAAAGAGAATCGGCAAGTTCACCGCTCCCTGTTGCAGACTGCATTGCTCGTTCTCCACTCAATATGGACTTACGCTCATTGAAATTCCATGCTCGTGCATTAGGTGTACGAAATTTGAGTTGATTTTCTCGGTCGCAACCACTGTTAGCCAGACGATAATGATTGCATCTTTGTTGAAGCCAAGGCCGTTCGTGTTGTTTTTTGTTGGGATTTATTTTGATAAAAATTATAAGACACTTTATTAGTTTTAATCTCTAGCGAGCGACCTATCTTTAATAGATGAGTTTGAAGACTGAACTTTAAATAAAATGAAAAGTATGTATGTAAATAAAACTTTAGTGCGAAACAAGTTTTTTGGAAGGGGCGCGTTTTCCTTTCGCACCTTATTCGTTGTTCGTTCTTGTTTGTACTAGTCACCAGTGGTGCCAGTAGAGTTAGTCTCGTCACGACGTCACCTCGTCAGAAAAGGAAGTGTTGAAATAGGTCTAAAATCTTTACTACCTGGGACTTTTTCAGATGTTATTATTTTTGATAACTTCAAGAAAAAAATAGGGCACGACTCCCACGACTCACTCAGTTGGTTTTGTCTTTTTAATAGTTGCCAAGATGGTAATATAGCAGGAAAGTTGACCCCAAGGGGCCTTAGAACGTTTTTTAAGGTAAACTTGGTGAACCCCACTCACTAATCAGAAAAGTTGGAAGTTTAATATTCTTGAATCTGATGATTATCTTTTCAGTTAAATGAAGGGGAAAACGAACCGAATATATGTACAAGAGTAGCTACCTTAGACTCAGTCGTTCATTCTTCTGTCATATAATGGAATACAGAAAAAATACTTCCTGTTTCTATTTTTAATAGAAAAGAATCCCTTCATTGACTTTTTAATCAAAAGAAACAAAATTCCCATCATTCTGGGATGTCCCCAAAAATTGAAAAAACACATTGTTTGATTTTTGATTAAAAAAAGACATTCTCAATGTAATCAATTTAACAAACACAATTAAACAACCATATTACAAGCCATTCCCCATTCCAGAACGCCCATTCTTTGTGTTCGAATATCCGTTTAAACAAAACCCATCAACGCTGACACTCGCAAGTTTTTTCAACTTGAACCAATTTGCAAATCACCTCGGCTGCGTGCATGGCAACACATAATACATGTTATATTGCCACTTCAGCCGCGTACACACACGAGTGTTGACATTGTGGTTCGGAACATAAAGTGTTATCAACACATCACCCTCCTCTGCTCCTTTATTATAGCCAATATGCCTACTTACAGTTAACAAAACATTCAATAAGTACCACTCTCTATACACATTTACATAAAGTATTGATCTCTTTCTGGCAACAATTTGCAGCAAGGAGCAAGAGGTCCTTCAGCACAAATATTTGCGCTTAAATCGATTATCATGGTTAATTTATCTAAACTGCTGCCTAGAGAAAACATAAATACACCCAATAGGCCGACAATATTGTATCTTCATCGTATAGCTTTCAGCGTCAATATACCAAAGATTCACCCAAGAATTATTGACACATTAACCTTAAGTCGTAATACTGATTAGAGTTCCTCGTTGGTCCTTCGAAGGAAAAACAATGCAAAAAAAATAACTTTCAAGAATGAGTCTCAAGTGTAGTCGTGTGTGTAATAAAATCCCATTAGCCATTACAACATGTCGACTGAACCGAAAAAAAGGAAAAACTAAGTCCCAATTCAAATTGTAAGACCCAAATCGGTTAGGAGAAAATCCTATTTCAATTGCTGATTGTAAAATCAGAATGAATTTTTATTGGAATATTTAAGAACAGAGAAGGACTTGAGGAAGATGCTCTGGCTCCTGGTACACTATAAACTCCTTCGAAAAGAGATTTGTTTTTAATCCGATTAAAGAAAAGCATGCTTTCCTTGGAGCACAATATGTGCGAGTGCGTTCCATCATCGAAGAAACTATATGCGGATGTGTGGTTCTGTAAGATTGAAGTGCATTAACAAAAACAACTTAATTCAATAACGAGGTATTTCGAATGGAAGAATTTAAGTCTTAACATTTTAAACTGATCGCATTTCGAAATATATAACACAATATATAATTACCTGGATGGCTAAAATGATTTTATATTAATATGTCAACAAATTCTTATAACAGATCAGTTCTGTATCGGTCTTAGACAGGAAGTAGGTACTGACTCTAGTGGGCCTATGAAGATCGACAAATGGGGTCTCCGATTTGGAGACCGATCCAAAAGTTTGATTGTTTAGGACACAGGAGTCAATACAACTGTCCGATGTCCAAAATTGCGCGATTTCCATTTACTTCTATCATGACGTGCATACGAGTGAGTTAAGCAGTTCCAACGGAATAATTACAAACCGGACTGGGCCTTGATGTTTAATTTGTTCAATTGTTAATCCAAAAAAGAGTTATAAATTTAATGAAATAAATAAAAATAAATCTATTATGCAGAAGACTCAACGTTAATTTTTGAACTTGTTGAATTATTATTGATTCAAAATAACTTTTTACGGCCTTAAATTGTTATTGCAATTGAATGCGAAATGTGAAAACGCGCGTTGACAGCTAGAAGGTAAGAGAGCGAATGAAGTGAGAATGAAAAATATTCAAAATGGTTGTCTAGAGTTGCAGTTTGCAGATGGTTTAAGGTCGCACTCTAGCGGTCGATCTTTTTTAACTGAAATTTCAAATTTGAATATTTGAAATAACGTGTAGTTTAAAATGGAAGACATCTATATGTTCTACATAATAAAGTTAAATAAGGTGATAAAACACCAACAAATTATATTCCCATTCATATTTCGGCCAATGCCTAATATATTTTCTTTATTTTAACTGGATGAAGTGAGAATACTCGAAGTAAATGCTCTTATTTCTCGTTTTGACTAGATTCGATAAATAGTATTAGTTAGAACTAACTTCATATAATGACATTCTCACTTTAGCTGTTTAAAATTCTTACATAAATGCAATTTTATTTCAAATTCAAAATACAAACCAAACATTCCATAAAACTAAAAGCCTTATTTTTTTATTCGTTTATTATTGTTCTACAAAAAAAAAGTTATAAAACAATTGAATATAAAAGCTGCATTAGATGATCAAATCCAATTCCAAACTCTACATGCCAGTTCACCTTCAAAACTCCACCCGTTTTAATGACAAAACATGGAAACATTTTAAACATTTTACATCCATTAAGGCAATTTCGCCAAATTCCTCGAGGCCATTATTCCTCTTAATCAAGACATGAACTGAACATTCAATTGTAACTCAACTCGACAGCCACATCGAAATTCTCCAAACTTCAGCTCCAGAGGACATGACACAATGGCACGCGATGTGTAGTGCGGTATTAAGTATTCACTTCATCCAGGATTCACTGAGTGTATATGATGGCGGAATATGTTTTATGGTTATCAGCCAGGGACCACCAACAGTATAGCTAATGACAACACCACTCTTTGGGACCCTGTGGAGGCGGTTGGTAAGAGCAAAATGGTTAGGATGGAAACGTTCTCATTTTGTTGTTTGACAGCGTCAGCAGTTGAGAAATTATTACTAAAGAAAGCACTTTGATTCACGACAAAGGGGAATCCTTTGAGTGATAGCCGAAGTAATTGGAAAGAGTTAGAACAAAAGTCTTTCAATACTGCTTTTGTTGATTTGTGGACTACAAATTCTTTTATCTAAATGAAGAAAATCATTCCCAAAGACTGGGATTCCAATTATAGTATTGTTTTCTCAATCTTTCAGAAAAAAGACCTTCTAAGCAGTGCCAACTTTAGTGGCATCACTCTTCTCACGATGTAAAACGCTATTCTGGCAATGTCGGTAAATACCTAACCTAAAACTTTGGACTTGGGGACTTATTTAACATCATTTTTAAAGAAATCAGTATAGAATTCCCACTTCATTTCCAGAGGTAAAATATAAGTTTGAGATAGTTAGGGTTTTTGTCAACCTAGTCTAGAAAAGTCCTCCCTTATGAAAATTTGGTTTCCCATACTAGGATTATCATCGCCCTGCTGTAGGGTGCATAGTGAGACCTGAGAAGCATTGTCAAAAGCGGATGAGAACTGTTTCAAGAAGAAATTTCTTCGGGTGATTTCTATCTAAATATATAGTCAGGTACTATATATACCTAGTGTTGCCATAAGTTCTGTTACAAGTATAAAACGCTATAAAAATGAAACAAACAAACATATTGTATTAAAAAATATTTCATTTACTAGAACACAATATTGATTAAAAAATAAAAATTGGATTCACTCAAAATTACCGCCTTTTGCGTTAACACAAGCTTTCAAACGGTGTGGCCACTGGCTATTGTGGCACGTACGGTTTCAATTGAGATCGAAGACGCTGCTCTGTTTAATGTTGTTCTAAGACCTTCCAAATTTCTGTGAGGGGTTTTGAAGGTTATATCCTCGAATTCTAACCGCAAACCATAATCAAATGGATTCAGATCTGGACTCACCGACGGCCAATCTATGCTACTATAAAGCCAGGAATATTGACCCTGAGCCACTACTTCGTGATTTTGCGCTTGTGCTCTGGAGCAGAGTCCTGTTGGCAGATCCAAATATGTTCATTGAAAAGGGTATTGTTCAAATCCTTTACAACTCCCTCTAGCACATCTTTTTGGTAAACGTTTGCCTTTTTACAGAAATGGAAGGATGTGACACCATGGTAAAAGATCTTCCACCAAACCATTACTACCGTACTCGTACGGACGAGCGCGGGCGACCACTTCTTGTCCTCTATTCCAGACAATTCGCCGAAGCGAGCAATAGCCCGATAAACGAATATTCTTGATATACCGAGTGGTTTTAGCAACTCAAAAATTTAGCCAGCACTCTTTCCGCTCTTATGCAATGCTATAACTGCGACGCGACTCTCTTTAACGCCCCACTCCATGTTACTAGTTTGCAAATTGAAACCAAACTGACTAGTATTCTTCACTGATCAGTGCATGTGATCTGAAAAAAAAGTTAACGGTTCTATTCCCGCAACAAATTATGTAACAGAACTTATGGCAGGACTAGGTATATATGTATGTATGTAATTCCGCTACTGCAGATTTACATTACACACAAAATTGGCAGAAAGAAGAGGTGATTAGAGGCCTTGGCTCCTTAAGAAGCTCCACGAATTTTTTAGAACTTCGGTTCTACCTAGCATACCTTCACAAGAAAGAAGATCTTTTTTGCGAAAAAAATAAATTAAGAATTTATTAATTATCAAAATTTTTATTACCTCTTTTCTTACCAAAACTGCAGCTCAAATAACGCAAGAATAGCAAATTTGTTTGAAAATTTCTAAGTCAATCTTTCTCTTCCACATTTCTCTGCTTAAATCTGCTTATTTCTCTTATTTAAATTACTTCTCCAAATTACTCTCTGCTGAAAAAAATGCAGTACTCACTTTGAAAAATCTCTGTCGGTTTCATTCCAAAAATCGATTTCTCTGGGTGTTTTCCCCTCTTTCTGGAAAGAATCATCCCCACTCACAAAAAAAAAAATCTCTAAAAAGAACGTTTCTAAACTCTATCCAACTATGGTTCTCTCGCTAATCTCTCCTGCATTCCAAAACTCTTTGAAAACATTATTTATGATATTTTATCTTAGAAAGATCTACAACCATTAACTAACTTAGTTGAATTCGTCTCTGAAATCTTATGTTTTCTACAAAATGACTGACTGGCCTAATCAAAGCTTTTTTTTAGAAATCTTCTGTACCCGATCCTTTTCATGCAATATCTGGAGTCGCATTAATTTTTATTCTCACCATCAATGATGTCGAACGTGTCATTACCGACTCATTAATCTCAATTTATGCGAATGACAATAACATCTTCAGATGCATATCTTAACTAGACCACTCAAAGCATCTCAGGGGATCTTTCTAGATTTTCCATCTAAAATTTAATTTATTGGCGCGACAGTTTCTTAAGGAGCCAAGGCCAAGTAACTTATACTTTCAACCATTCCTCTGTGTGTTGTTAATCTGCGCGAATGGAAGGGACCTACAGTTTACCGCTGCGAACGAACGGCTAGATAAGATGCACTTTTTAGAGACAAATTTTACTCTTGGAGTTTTTGTCAGTTCCTCGCAAGAGGCAGTACCTCGGAAAAGAAGGAGGCTATGAGCGGAATTGTCAATTTGCTACCTTAAAAACTTCCTGGAACTAAATGTCCCCAAATACAAAGCTATCTCGTAAGCGAACTCTTCTCCTGCGTAGATAATCTCAGTAATCTACGCTCGATCTCTCTCTTCAAAATCACCCATTCTCTTAGGGTTTTTGTTGCTTCAATTTACTTTCTCTCAGGTATTTTAGAAATGGAGTTTCTACAATATTTTTTATTACTTCAACAAACCAGGAACAGCCTGTCCTTAAGAAATATGATCCATCCTCCCCATGACCGGCTTCCGCAGCAACCGTTTCACTGGTGATCTGATGGCATATCTCACCGAACAGTGCAACAAATCCTTACATCGCTTTGGTGAAAGTAAGATTATTGCTCCTGATATCTTCAAGGCATTTGATAGAGTTTGGCATGAAGTTCTCTTATCGAAAATTGGTGCTTTTGTGATCGATGATACTCTTATTCGTTGAATTAGAGGCTATCTTCTGGATTTGTTCAATACAAGTTGTATTGGACGGAGTCAAGTCTGATTCCCACAAAATAAATGCTGATGTGCCCCAGGGCTCTGTTCTGTCTCCGGCTCTTTTCCTCATTTTTATTTGCGATTATAGGAACTATAAGGCAAGTTATGCATTCGTAAAAAAAGGAAATAGAACTGCCGCTGAAGTAATTGCCCCTCTCGAATACTTGAATAAGCCAGCTGCATTCCTCCCCTTAAAAGTTCCTCCCGTAATACTCGTCTCGCAAGGAATGCTTATCAGTTCACCCTTGAGCCCAATTTCAGATGTACCTTGAAATATAGGTATTCTTTTTTTAGCCGAACAACACGAATTTGGAATAGTTTACCCAGCGAGATTTTCCCTTGCCATTTTGATCTGCAAGCATTCAAAACCATCAAAACCATCAAAACCAATGTTAATCGACACATCCTATCTTTCCCCTCCCTGTCTTCCTAATTCCCGCGCAGTGTGTTCTACATTAAAAGGGAAACAAATAAGTAGTCCTTTGTGCGCGCGTTAATTAAAAAAAAAATCACCAATAAAAAAAAACTTCATTGAATTTAACGATTTCGAGAAAAAAATCCTTTGAAAAAATGATAAATACCGCAAAATTTGCATCGCACATACGACAAATAAAAAATCCATTAAAAATGCAAACAACCCAGTTGGCAGGATAAAGTGGGCCAATTTTGTTCCAACATCGCGGTACTTACTTTTAAATGATGCAAGTCAATAGTCGTTTTTTTTTCCACCAACGACTATTTCCAGCTGATGAAATTGTTTGTTTAAATTGTCCAAGTCAACATGATTATATTCAAAGTGTTCCTTTTGCAAAAAAAAGCAAAGGACGAAAACGCTCCACAGAGTGTATTTGCCCAAAACGTTATGACTTTATTCATTTTAAATTGCTAATTTGGCGGTGGTGTTGTTGTTGTTTAAAATGAACCTGATTTAGGACTCTTATGTTGAATGGTAAACATGAGTGGGAAGATGAAAGCCCAGGAGTCAGGACGCAAAGTAGCAATTCTATTTCAACATACGTAGTAAATGGATGTTTCTCTATGTGTGTGTGTTATGTTATTTTTAAACTTGACAATGATGACATTTTAGAGAGAAATAGAGGCAGAGGCAGTGTGTACAAAAAAAAGTTGGAATATATAACAGTTTTATAGAGAAGAAAAACTTTTTTAAAGAAACCACACAACTTTCTGCAACGTAATCTTCTTATTCCAGGATTTCATAGGACCGGAGTGTTTATGTGTGTGGCGGCTTACATTGAGTATGTGATAAAAATTTAACAACTCCCCGAATGACTTTTTAATGAAATAACTTTGTAAGCCACCGAAACCCTAGTATAACAATGGGAGGAGTTTTTTCTTCTGAATAAGATATGCAAGGATGAAGGACCTAAGTTCGTGGTAGATGTATGGTAATTTGTATAGAAAATATCCTTTGCTTCTTCTTGTCAATTTAACTTGCATGTGGCACAAAAGTTTTTTTCCCCAACTTTCGTATTATTTGATGATAGCTTTGTATATAGAACCTATAGTAGTATCATGAGGCAGCTTCTAGTTAAGCGAGGTAGAGCCGCAACGTCGCTGCAATAGCTTTTTCTGTCAACACGATATTCATTTGTATGGGTTTTGGAGAGTAGAAAGAAATATAGTGATGAAAGAGTAGGTTGTATGTTATATTTTCAGAAACGTATGAGTTAGAATGATTACAAGCATTTGCAGGAATAATGAATAATAAGTACGAGTGAAAGGTTCAAAAAGTGACACTAGACCATATGGTATGGTTGAGTAAAGGAAACAAAAATTAGTGGATTTCTCTTTGATTTTTCGTAAACAAACCAAGATTGTGCGTCTTCAATTATTTTTTTGGATTTTGCATTTTTCAAGAATTTTTGTTATTTCTGTATTTTCTGTATTTCTTATACCGAAATCAAGTACCAATGTTGCCATATTCGGATTTGAGTGTTTAAAGTTTTAATATAAATATTGTTCAATCTCGAGCGTTAGTTAAATATAAAACTGGTGCCAGTTGGTACTGTTTTTGGTACAATAGTATTTTGGTACTAGATTTTTAGTACTTAGTACTAGAATTTAGTGCTATCGTAGTATATTTAGTACTAGATTTAATACTTAGTAGTATATTTAGTACTATATTTTGTGGTAAGTAGCAGATTTAGTACTATATTTAGTAGTTAGTAGTATATTTAGTACTAGATTTTTTGACGTGATAAGTGAATATACTCTAAAGCAATAACATATTTACAAACATATGCAAACAATGTGTTTTATTTGTAAAATAAGTAACTAGGTAGGTACTTCAACTTAAATTAAATTTTTGCAGACTTAAAAAAATTGATATTATAATCAAACATGGTAACCATTCAAAATTGTACACAAAAAAACCAAACCAAATATCAAATTTCAACAAAAATCGTTAAATAGGTAAATTTCATCCTGTTGCCGTATCTATAAAAAAACCCTACCAAAAACAGTGTATTTTCAAGGCAGAAATGAAAACTCCTTACATACCTGTCTAAATACCTATCTTTCATTCTCTCATTATCGCTTATTTTAAGAAAATGGTAATGAAATAACAAGAAAAAGTGTTCATGGTTTGTTTCCTTCTGACTGCTATTACTTTATATATTTCTTTGTCGTTCTGTCTTTTTCTAACATTGCATATGTGTTGAGTACATTTCCCCGACTAAAAGTCTACGTTGCGGTCTCCACTCAGAGAAAAACTTTAGGGAGATGTAGACGAACTAGATGGCGCTAGTTTTCGAACACTGATGGTAGTACTATAGGTTTCATATACAAGGATGATAGCTAGAATTGACGTTAATGATCTGATATGATATTGAAACTTTGACATTTGAGTCAGTATGTGTTGAAATGGGTGCTTTGAAATTTGGCAGACAATTTTCTCCCTTTTAAGGAAACTTTTTGTATAAACTGTGATAGGTCTTTTGAAATGGCTTAAGCTAATACATAGGTCACATTAGGCCTAAATAGCCAGAAGCTTTCAGGTAAAGTGTGTGCTCTGTAACAAATCCTTAAATTTGGTGAAGTTACAAAATTATTTCTTACATAAAATCAAGTAAGGATAATTTGATCCCTTTGAGCAATCATATACTCAAAACCAGAAAATGTTTTATTAAGTTGGTCCGCTTCAACTATTAATAATAAAATATTTTCTGGTTTTCTATCAGATTTACTGCAGACAAATAAATTTCTAAAAATGCTTACAAGAGTTCTCCATTATTTCCTCAACCGGAGTCGTCTACCGGAACTTATTGTCTTAGACAACAATGCAATGCTCTGATTTGACACCTAAAATCACTTTGCGGGCACAAAACTTCCTCTCTTATTTCATTTAAAAAGGAACTTCTTGTCAACGTTCTTGCTTAGAGAGAAACCTGCCGTGGATACCAAAATTGTTTTGTGCATGAGCTGCTCCCAGCCATCATCACTCAGATTCTCCTTATCCTAGGAGATCCTGGCGCAGTATTTTGAATAAACGATACAAAAACGGAACTACCCTCTGTTCTTGTCATCAGCATAAATGCTTTCTCCAAAAAAAAAAAGTAACAATATTGCCTTTGATGTGACGACAATGACAGGAACTAAACAAAGACCCAGCCAAGCGAATTACCTAACTTGGAGATGTTTCCATCCTTGAAAATACATTTACATTTGTATTAGAGGGGCTTGACTGGAATATCAGAGTTTAAAAATAGAAATCCAGGCATGGGTAGTGCTTTGACTGAGGAATTAAAATGTGTTTTGGGAAATTTTCTTTAGAAGTCGACAACAACAACTGACACTGGCTTTGGCACTTTGGTTAGTACTTACAGTTTCGGAAACTAGAGGGGAGAGAGGGAGCTAAAATGAAATTATTTTTTTCATTGAAAAATTGTTAAATTTATTGACAATGGACAAAGCTTCTTATAAACCATTGGACACAATGAGTCATTGGCTATGTTCTAAGAACCTACGTAAGCTTCTTAGGTTGTTAAAGGTTGTGTTGTGTCGTCTCTATGGTCTTATGTATTTAAGTCTTTTTATTTTTAGAAAAAAACAGTATGTGGAGCAGAGGACAAAGACTTATAACAATAAATATATTTTTTAACATTAATATTCCAGGGCTTTCAAAGGTAAGACGAAAGTCATATATATACATTAAGCCACATTCTCTTAATTCTAAAAAGTTATATAAGAACTGATGTAGTTACTTAACAATGCAATTTATTAATGGAAAACTAGGTTTTCATCATTTTTACTTGCGATTATAGGGACTAAAAGTCAAGTTTAGGATTCGTGAATATAAAAAAAAAATTGAGATAACACTTAGATATGACATTACGATCATAGAAAAGCCTAAAAGCCTGTCTGTCTGTCTAAAACTAGCTTTCATCTAATCAGAACCTAATTTACCTTAAAATTCTATTAACGATAACTTTCATATAAAGGTTTTATTAATTTTCGACTTATTCCGTAACGGCTGCATGGATTTCAATAAAATTTAATTTTTGAAAAGATCTAAGTAGCCAAATTAATTATGCATACCAAAATTTTGAATAATTATTGTTTTCTATTTTTAATTAATTTTTGAATTTTTTTGGAAAATTTAATATTTTTAAAACTTACCAAAAAAAATATTTCAAATGTTTGTCACTTCAAAACTCAGAAGTGACTGATGAAAGATTGACTTTATCATTTGACAATGCCACATTTTCTTTTCCTTGTTATAGATTTTCACTGATAGATGAAGCTGACATTTTAGAGAGTTGCATTCACGTAAAATCAAATTCTATTGGATTTGATGAAATTCACACTGTCTTTGTTAAAGCTATATTCTGAAATACAAAACCCACCTTTACAATACCATCTTAATGTCAAATGTTTTTTCCAGCAGTTTGGAAACAAGCAAAAATTGTTCCAATTCAAAAAAACCAAAATGAGTTTCGACCGATTGCCATTTTACCATTTCTTTCCAAGGTCTTAGAGAGGATAATGAATTGTCAGTAAATATCTAACGGAAAACAACTTACTTTGTACTAATCAATCTGGCTTTCTTAAACACAGCTACACCACAACTCTTATAAACGTAGTAGAAAATATCAGGCAAGCCGTTGATTGTGACGATGTTACTTTTATAATTCTGCTAGATTTTTCTAAGGCTCTTGATACGGTAAACCACCAAATCCTGGTTAATAAATTGGTTAATCAGTTCAATTTCTCTTTCTCCTCTGCAATGCTAGTTCAGTCATATCTGAATCTTCGATCTCAGGCAGTTGTGGCAAATCGCTCCGTGTCCGATTTTTCAATGTTAAAAGTAGGCTTTCCCCAAGGTTCAATACTAGGACCCTTATTTTTCTCTATGTACATTAATGATTTACCTTTGTGTATACGAAACTGATAAGTAACGGGTCCGCCAAATAACTTCTTTTTTTTTTTGAATATGCTTCATCAACATCGAGTGTAGCTTCGGCTGTGTGGCACGTAGCGCCGTCTTGTTGAAACCAAATGTTGCTAATATCCTCCTCTTTAATTTTTGTGAACAAAAATTCATTCAACATGGCCCGATAACGATCGCCATTGACTGTAACGGCCACTCCTTGCTCATTTTCGAAGAAAAATGGCCCAATTATGCTTGTTTACATACCCGCCAAGATCAAAATGAGCTTCATCTGAAAAGATGATTTTTTTTTGGCAAAATCGGCATCTTCTGTAAGTCGATCGCAGGCAGTAATCTCGCAATATTTCCCAGCGGATACACAACCATATTCGTTCAGCGGAAGGATAAAACTAATTATCTGTCAAATCAGACATGAGCTAAGTGTTACCATTCACGAAATAAGCACTAGTTTAAAAAAAAAAACGTTAGCTGAGGATGTTCAGATGCGAAATAGCTTCCCTATAGGGTTGGTTTAAAAATGCTGGTGTTGAGATGAATGAAGACTTAGCAAACATTCATAGTTGGTCAAAGAATAATGGGCTTTGCCTTAATCCACTAAAATCAAAATGCCTGGTAATATCGAGTAAGGTCATCGACGCGTCTGTTTTTCCAGAAATATATTTAAATAATAAAAAAATTGAGTTTGTGGAATCAGCTAGGAATTTAGATTTAACTTTCACAAAAACACTGTCTTGGAATTGCTACATAAGATTGACGATAGGAAGAATTTACGGAGGCCTCCGGTTACTGTAGAGCAATCATAAGGTAAAAATAAATAAATTTATTGGCGCGACAGCTCCTTAAGGAGCCAAGGCCTAGTGACTTATACTCTCAACCATTCCTGTGTGTGTATTGTTAATCTGCAAAAATGGAAGGGACCTATGGTTTATCGCTGTGTGCGAACGGCTACATGAGATGCACTTTTTCGAGACAAATTTTACTCTTGGAGATTTTGTCAGTTCCTCGCAAGATGCAGTACCCCAGAAAAAAAGGTGGTTATGAGCTGGATTTGAACCCAGGTTCTTTCGCTTAGCAGTCCAACACACTAACCACTAAGCCACGGGGCACTACAATCATAAGGTAACGCCACTTAAAACGCGCATTATCTTAGCCAAAACATTACTCATCCCTATAATGCTCTATGGCTGTGAAATCTTTCACAATTGTGATTATGAGCACAAGTGAAAACTCAATGTTGCTTACAATAAATAGCATAGCTAGATACATTTATTAAAGAGATATGACCACATATCTGAAATTTCAAAAGAAATCTTTGGCATTTCTGTCGAAAACATTTTCAAGTTTAGATCGTTAATTTTATTGAATAATGTCTTACAAACGCGTCAGCCACCGTACTTCTATAATAAAGTATGTCGTTTGCGTTCTAACAGATCATTGAATCTTGTGCCTGTCCGTTATGCGTTCTTAATATCCGAGCGCCAATTTTTCATAACTGCGATACGTATGTGGAACTGTCGGCTCCGATCTTTAAGAATGGTAAGCTATACTAAACAATTTGAAATAAAATTAAAAGAATATCTTGAGACGTTAAGGTATTTTTTTTCTTTTTTTATTTTCTCACTTCTCATTTCCCATTTTTTTTTACTTTTTCTTGTATTCTTTTTAAGGTATAAATTTTTAAAACTTCAATAAACAAAAATTGTTGAACACTTTACAAATCAAAAATAACAACATATCTAAATGAAATGCCTAATTAATTGTACACTACTTTAAAAGATGTTGTATCTCACTGTATAAATCTTTTCAAATAAATGTATGAAATATGAAATTTTTAAATCTGGTGTTAATTAATAAACTCTAAGAAACTGCATACCAAAATTTGAAGAAAAAAAAATAAAAAACCGGATTTTATCAATCAATTTTCGAAATGCTTTTTTCTTAAATTCTTTGTTGCTTAAGATATGTGATGGCATACTTCATTTTTACTAAAAAGCGTTAGATATTGTGGTTTTTATACTTTTTATAAGTTTAAACTGTGTTATTTTTAACGTAAATGTTACTTGTTTCTGTCAAAGATCTTGTTTTTCAATGTAATTATGCACATACGAACAAGTACGTGCGACCCAGTTGTGCCCATTTTTTGATAAATAAGCTTTTGTCTTTATCTTCTGATCCACTAAACTGCTTCGCTGATGACAGTACATTTAGCTTTTCATATTCGTTTTTGGACTCGTATAGTCGTATACCTGGGGCCTATTTCATAAAACTACAAGACTAATAATTATTTGTGAGTTCACTTCTAACTTGTAAATTATGTGCAAATGTTCGTTTCAAAAAGAATACTAATTGAATAATAACTACAAGTATGCTTGATTTGTAACTACATGTGGATTTACAAGTATTACAACTGCGACGAACTTTTCTATTTCATAAAATTATTTGCGCAAGAAGTTATTAGTGATGGGAATTTTGGTTCATTCTAATATCCCGAGCGCGAGCATTTTCGAACTTTCTGTTGCTGTCATTCAGTGATGCCAGACTTTAAGCAAACAATTTCCCATGATCGGAAATCCCTTTTTTACCCACGGGCTTTGGAAAAAACCTTCAGTTTTCCCCACAAGGAAATATATAAAAACACGTACAATTTTCGAAAAACAGATTTCTATTTATTAAAAACTAAGAGAAAAACATATACAAAATAGAAAGTATTTTAAGAAATTAAATCACAACATTAACAGTATTAAAAAAAAATTATAGAGATTTAAAAACGTATTAAAATGAATAAAATAAAAAAAGTTATCTAAACTGAAATAGATATATCACAGAGAACCTGGAAACCCAAACCCAGCTCACAGAAACATTCGCTACCTCCAGCATTTGATAAAAGGGCCTTTTTACCCTATATCAAAGGCATAACGGATGGAATTGGGCGAATCTTACAAAAATATGATGTTAAAACCATCTTTAAACCGCCAACTAAGGTTCGTCAATTTTTAAGATCGCCTAAGGACAAAATTCCACTACAAAATCCTGGTGTATACTCTGTTCCCTGTAGCTGTGGATCTTTTTATATTGGTGAAACGAAAAGAGGTATTAAAACACGTTTAAACGAACATATCAAAGCTATCCAAAACAACGCTGTCACAAAATCGCCAATATGTGAACATCTGGCCTACAACGAAGACCACTTTATACGTTTTGATCAAGCTAGATCAATCGCAAATGAAAGATTTTATGTACCAAGAATCGTCAGAGAAGCAATTGAAATTAAGAAACATACAAATTTCAATAGAGATTCTAGCTTTAAATTATCGCCAACGTGGGATCCTCTCATAAGCAAAACCATAGTAAAGCAAATCAAAAAACCTATAGGCGATGTCGTGAGCTTTGCATGTGTCCAAAAATACATGTCTCATCCCGTGACCACGAAGTATGAAACTTCTTCGAAACGTCGGGTAGAAATAAATAAGAAAATATTTCTTATAACGCGGTAAGTTCCGAAAATAAAAAACTTTATCTAATATGAATATCGTCCGCGAAAATAAAAACCTAAAATCTCATAAGTTAAAGCAATTGGTATTCGTTGATTCAAACAATGATCTAATAACACAAATGCTGTTTATCATTCCTTTTCATAACCGATTCCTTTTTGATGTGATATATCGATGACAGGCTACACATACGAAATAATATGACTCATTCTGATAAGACTCATGCTGATAAGACTCATGACTCATACTAACCACGGTACTATGTTAAGAGAAAAGGAAATACAAAATAGGCGGAGTTTTATTGAAGTAAAAAGTAGATGTAGATTCCTTTTTTGACGTGATAACGTCTTATATATCGATGACTGGCTACACATAGAAAATAACATGACTCATGCTAATAAGACTCATACTGATAAGACTCATGACTCTAGCTAACCGCGGTGCTGTGGTTAGAGAAAAGGAAATACAAAATAGGCGGAGTTTTGTTAAAATAAAAAGTAGATGTAGGTATTGGGGTGCAAGTGTGTGGATTTAAAGGAAGTGTTTGTGGGTAATTTTGTTTTTGACTCTGAGGCTCGGTGCACACTGGGCTGAGTTGTGAAAAAAATCGATCGCAAACGTATTCTGAGCACCAGGCGAACTTCAGATATATACAGTGCCGTTCGAAAAATTTTGGTCAAACTTTTTTTTTCGAATTTTGTCAAACTTGTTGCAATAACTACATATATTTTAATGAGGTTTCGTTTTCTTATGCGGTTTCAATCGTTTCATGATACATTTAGAGTAATAAAAGTTTTTACACGCAGTCACGGGAGTAAAATGTTATTAGACCGAAAAATGGATTTTTTGAGTACCTGGCCCATTTGTAGGGATTAAAGAAAAATGCTTTATTTGTGCAATTTTTTTGTTTTTTTATTGCTTCTCAGAAACATTCTCTATTGTTGTTGGACCTCCTCTTGCTTTTATTACAGCTGCACACCGGCGAGACATTGACTCAGATAAGTGTCACCAAAAAACTCCAGCGCAGAGGGCTCAAATTCATTTTTCAGAACCCGTAGGTAGACTTTTGCAGCAACTTTCGATTCTAGAAAGACCATTCTACCTTTTTCATCTCCAGAGAAGCATCCCCAGACCATCACACTTTCAGTTTTGGGGGGCATCCGTAAGATACATTCAGAGCTTAGTCTTTCCTTTGGTTCTCTTCGCGCAAGAATCCTCCCATCTCCAACATGCAGCTTAAACTTTGATTCGTCGGAGAAGATAACGTTGTTCCGCATGTCTTGAGTCCAGTTAAGATGCTCCTGAGCCCAGGCCAATCGTTTTTCTCTGACTCTTATTGGAAAATCTGGCTTCAGTACTGGCTTGAGTGCTCTAAGTCCAGCTTTTACGAGCCTTTTTCTCACTGCGCTTGACGAAATAATTTTTCCTGTAGCTCGACAAAGATCGTTTTTAAGATACACTTGAACCGATGCCGACGGCTTTGCAGCACCAAAAAACGATCTTCCACTGGGGTCGTATTTTTTGGCCTCCCTGAGCCCTTTTTCCTGCTGGTTGTCCCGGTCGCACGATATTTTTTCAAATTCCATGCCACAGTTTGTTGAGCAACATTCAATCTTTTGGAAATTTCACGAGTTGTCAAATTAAGACGTGACAGACACAAAATATTGGCTTTTCACTCCGAACTTATTTTTCCCATTTTTTTTTCACTTATTCACTTCGGTTCGCTTTGGACTGCTATCGCGAGATGAATGCACCTCTTCTTTATAAAAACATCGATTTGTATGCACTTTTTGGATGACATTTTGCTACCTAGTGCAAAAAAATCTCGTACCACTCATAAATTCCAAGAACTGCGCTGGAAAAGGGCAATAAAGGGTTTGACCAACATTTTTCGAACGGCACTGTATATGTGTATGTATTTCGAGTATGTAGTTTTAACTGACCAACGGATTTAATGAAATTTACAGGGTACATATATTTTTGTCCAGAATTCGTTCCTGTGAATGTTTGGTCCCGCTAGCATTATTTTCGGATTTTACATTAAAATAAGTGTTTTCTAGGGCGTAGCAACGCCCGCCGGGTACCGCTAGTTAAATATAAAACTGGTACCGATTGGTACTAGGTTGGTGGTACAATAGTATTTGTGGTACTATATTTTAAGTACTTAGTACTAGAATTTAGTACTATTGCATTTTTTGGTACTAGCTTTAGTACTTAGTAGTATAATTATTACTATTTTTTTTTGGCGTGATGAGTGGAATTGTATATGGTGTGGGTTAACGGGCTGTATGTTGGTGCTGGTGCCCTCAATGTTTTCTTATGACGTTATCGTTATGACGTAAAATTATCGTGCGTAAACCGGCCTTACAGACAACCAAACTTTATACCCTTCACATCGGTTACAATTGAAAAAATTCTTTCTGCCTCCGCATTTGAGTGAGATAGAGAGACTTAAACGCTGTTTTAGCAATATTTATTTTGTTCGGAAACAACATTTCATCATTGAATTCGTTTAAAGTTTTGATTTATCCGTCCTGTACGATGATCAGAAGTTTTATGTACTGTGGCGTACCTTTTTTAAGTGTCATGTCTGTTAGGACAGACTAATAAATAAATTGTAAGACGAAAATGCAAAAAAATAATGCAAAAACTTCTAAAAACTTTGCCTAACAGACTCATTTTTATGACCATTTTTCTCCTTTCTTATCACCTACATATGTACATTTTTAAGTTGGATCAAAAATTATATAGAAAGTTTTTTCTTTCGAAGCAGCTAAAGGCGTCGGTTTAAAAAACGGTAGAATGTTGCTACCGCCGAAATAGGGTTACTTTACTACTTAACTCTGTTTAAAACGTCAAGAAACAGTGATTGACAAGAGTAATTCCTTATTTGATTAAGTACAGGTTAATTTGTCTGATTTCATAGCTAAGTCTTAGTACAGAAAATGTCGATAAATATTTCAAAGTTATGTCTTGTCTATGGCGACGTTCTGTCAAAAACGTCGAATGGGTGCTTTTCTGGATGACAGCATAAACTTGATTTTCTCAAAAATGTTAAAACATTAAAGATGCGATCATTAACGACTATGAAAACTATTTAAAGATAGTGGATGTCGACTTAAATTTCTGGTTTTTTCTAAATATCTGTCGAAATGTGATTTTTAAACCGATGGTGAGCTTAACTTAACAACACTAAAATACAGAAGAAAATTTCTTCAATGCGATGTTAAGAAGGCAAATAAAATGAAAACGTCAACTAACAGTCAGAAAATTTCTTCAGAATCGTACAGAAATGGACGTTCAAAAAATATCTGTTTCGTAATTAAATTTCAAAACTTTAAATATTAAAAAAACAGCAAAATTCTGTGTTACCCAAGCCTTAAACATTTATTGAAAAATGTCTTTGTCTCTCGATTCTTAATCCGTCTTTAACAAACCAAAACCTAATAAAATTATGAGTGAGATTCGTAACCCTGATTAATTTAATTAGAACAGAAAAGATTAAACTGCTTCTGGCTTCTAAGCTATTTCCCTCTCAAACAATACTCTACAATAAAGGACACAGTTAATGAAAGCTATTTAAATATTTAATCCTTCAATTGACATAATGAAACCGACTTTTATTCCACAAATTGCCATTTAAATCCTGCACACCTTAACTTATTATTGGCTTTTAGGTGAAAATGACGAAAATTTATCCTTGAAGCACTTTCGGCTTACCAAAAATATGATACGAGATTACACAAACAATTATATTAATTAGTTGAGTGGTTGTTTAGTTGGTCCTTGTTGTAGTTAGTCCTTGAAGAGGAACGCCTACAGTTTCCAACTACTGTTGCTGTTTGGATTTCAACTTTTTCGAAAAAAAAAAAAACAAAACGGTTTTCCTGAAACTAAAAGATACATTAACGTTCGCCATAAAAGATGAGTTAGATGGAACATGAAGAGAGTCACTGAAGCAGGTATAGGCCAATTACGAAGGAATTATTTCTTAACTGTCCAAGTTTGGGTAAGGGTAATGATGGCATAGGAAATAGAATTGGTTACCAATTTGTTTGATTTGTTTGAAAAATGGAATTATTTATTTTTTCTCCCACGATTAGGAGTTATACGAACAAAAAATTAATATTCTTCAAATATTGTATTTTTATTAACAATGTTGAGAAGTCTGCGAGACATAAGCATTTAGTATGTTTAAAAAAATTGAAATTGAATAAAAGGTAAAATATTCCCAAAAAAAGGTTAATTTTTCCTTTAAATTCAATTTTTATAAAAAAAATTCTGAGCACACATGATACCTGGAGCATTGAGTTAAAAAAAAAAAAAGAAATAAGAAAGGAATACTGAAAACTAAGCTCACATGGTGTCCTGTTGTTGTTCAGTCATCCAGATGGTCCATACACCTTTGTTTGGTTGCCACTCCGACCTTATTCGCGCGAAATTGTCCCTTTTCATTCGAACTCTAAACTTCTGGGAAATAAACTTTTCATCCATTGGGAGTCAACAAAAAAAAAACTATTCCATATTCACTCATCCATTCCAGTCACGATAAAGGAATGTATCTCTTCATTGTTAAGGTGTAAAGATATTTTGTTTTACTTTTTACTACAAAACGAATGAAATTGGATTTTTGTCCTTGACGAAAGAAATATTTTATACTTTTTGTATTTTCTCATTTTCTCTGTTTCCCATGTCATCATTCTTCATTTTATTCCATACCAGGAATTTTAAGCCAACTGCTGGTGTCCTATAAAAAAAATAATGATACCCAGTCACAGGTTTCCAGGAACCAAGGGTGTTATACATAATTTAATTCATGTGAAAATAATAATAACTTTATGTTTTATTAAATCTCTGTTTCGAATAAGAAAATTGAATTTCACTGAAGACAAAAATCTCATATTGCCTATTAATGCGGAAAATCCACCCGAGGACAGGTGTTTCAAAACCACAGTAGACTTATTTTGCTTAATTAAGCATATAACTTCCTAAATGCAATAAGCCATTACTATATAATAATAAGATGTATCGAACCCTCCATTTACATACCCCCGACGTTATTTTAACAAAGCCAAGTGTGTTTGTCAACGTCAAGACCAAAAGATTATTTTGCATAACATGGGGCAATTTTTTGCAGATACTATACACAACACACTTGTAACAACCAGGAGCGGATTTTCTTCCTCAAATAGATCTAGTTCATTTATATTGTTTTTTTCTTTCCTGTTTCTCGGTAACGACTTATTAGATTTCGACAAAAGCTTCATATCTGAACAAAATCTAGGTTGCTAAATATATTCTGCAAAAAATTAAGAATATTCGTTTTTACATAATATTTATAATTTATAAATTGATTTTAAGAAAGACTATTTTAAACATTTCAAATGTTTTTAAACTAATCACTACTTTTTTATATAATTTTATAATAAACTTTTTGTTCACAAACTCTAAAATCCGGCTTAAAAATATATTTTGTGCAAAAGACGAAAAAAACAAAAACGACACGAACTCATCAAAACTGGTGCAATAGATTTTAAATTACTTTTTCACTTGTGATTATGGGGAATATAAAGCAAGTTATGCATTCGAAAATAAAAAAAAATTCTGACAATCGAACATGACATTACGATCATAAAGAAGCCTAATTGTCTGTCTGTCTGATTGCGTGTATGAAGAGCTATAATAGCTTGAACAGGTTAAGCGATAGCCTTCGAGTTTGGTACGTGTGTATCTTTTTGCATTCCTCATAACGGTACCTGTCATATAACCGTTAAGGAAAAGCTTATTTTTCTCGAAAACGGCTCCAACGATTTTGAAGAAAATTTTTGAGAATTATTTTGTTGGCACTAGCTATCATTTAATCAGAACCAAATTTACGGAAAGAGTCTATTAACGGTACCTTTCCTATAAGGTTTTTATTTCCTATTTGGCTTTTTAGGTAACGGCTTTTTCGATTTCTGTCAAATTTTATATTTGAGAAGATCTAAGTAGGAAAATTAATCTGACGCTCTTTCTGAACAACGTGCTGAGTATAAATCCTTTACTTGGACTGAGCATCATTCAGTTCTTGTCCATTATAAATACGTGGATCGCACGTATTTGCTCTTATGTGCGGTCACAGCGTCGAAAAAAAAATTAAAAATAATTAAGGGAACTTCAAGGTTTTAACAAGTTTTTTTAAAAAGTAAAAAAAAAAATAGTTCAAGAATGCAAACTGAAAAACAAAAATTACTTACATTTAAAAACAAAATTTAAAAAAAAATCACTTAACCGTTTTTAAAATATTGATTTTCAAAAAAAAAAAAAAATTATTAAAAATAATAATAATAATGTCTTCCAGAATTTTAAATTTGATTTTTATAGGTTAACCAGTTCTCGAGAAAGTCGAAGAAAAAAAGCGGTCCTATGGGGCGTATCATTTTTAGGCCACCAACTTACATTTTTTACTTGCGATTATAGGGACTATGGAAAGTTTAGGATTCGCGAATATAAATAAAATTGAGATAACAATCAAACATGACATTACGATCATAGAGAAGTCTAAAAAAAATAGTGGCAAAAATGTCTGCCTGTCTGTCTGTCTGTCAGTATATATCGGGTTTTCTAAAAGGGACTTGACAACTTTGAATTTAATTTGTGAACGCACCCTTTCACTAGTCATTAAACTGTCATTGTCAATTTATTCAGTAAACTCAACATTTTCATGGTAAAATACACGAGCGAGCAACGTCGGAGTCGGTGACCGCAACTTTAAGAGCGTTGAATTCTTGAATTTCATCCCAAAATCATCTTCAGAGACGAAGCTCAGTTTTGACTTTATGGGTTCGTCGATAAGCAAAATATGCGTTAATGGTCGGGTGAAAATCTACATTTGCTGCATGAATTACCACTTTATACACAAAAAAATAACAGTTTGGCGCGGTTTGCATGCCGGCGGAGTTATTGGGCCATATTTTTTCGTCGACGACGCCAGCGTTATCGTGCCACGGTTACCGATTGTTTTTGGACCAAATTGGAACATATGGACTTGGACATAATGTGGTTTCAACAGGATGCCACAAGCCAAACAGCAAACCTTACAATCGATTTATTGAAGAGAAAATTTGATGAGCGTGCTATCTCAAGAAGTGGGCCAGTCGATTGGCCGCCTCATTCGTCCGACTTAACGCCTCTAGACTATTTTCTTTGGGCCTACGTTAAGTCATTGGCTTATGCCATCAAGCCGACGACGTTGGAAGAGCTCAGAACAAACATTGAACGCGAAATAGCGGCCTTTTCGGCCGAAATGTGTGGTCGAGTCATCGAAAATTGGGTCCAAAGAATCGACCGCTGGAAACGTGCTTGCGGTGGCCATATGAACGAAGTCGAGTTTCATTCATAAATCTTTTGATTGTACTTCAAGCCGATAATAAAGTTTTTGAAATATCTCAAAAATTGTCAAGTCCTTACTGTATAACCTTTTATATCGGGTTGTTCAATAAGAGCGCTACAAAAGTTTTTTTTAAATAAAACAAAAACGGTTTTAGATATCAATGCAATTCTTTATTCCTGTGAAAGTACGTTCGATGCCATTATATTATTATAGAATTCGACACTACGGGCACTTCTTTGTCTCACTGGCACGGGAACATTTTGTACTGTGCCTGTGGATTCAAATTTTTCCACTAGACGCTCAATTGTTGATCTGCTAGGACGATTATAACGACTATAAATTGGACGTAGCGCTCTTAACGTTCAGGCCACTGACTCCGAATTTCGGTAGTAAATTTTAATAATTTTGACTCGTTGTTGGCTCGTATATCTTTCCATCATGAAATGGCAAACCTTACTGAAGAGAAATGTCAAAAGAGCGACAAGAAATAAGTCGTCGTTTGCTGTCCCTGTTGCTCTACTTTTGTAGCGTCCCTGTTGAAAAACCCGTTATATATATTTTCTTGTTGTAATTAACTCATTTATTGTACCTTAAATTAATTTGTTAGCTTCCAAAAATATTGGCCCGGTTCTTAAACTTTCCAGCACCAACCCTGGACAAAAGAGTTTTATTCTAAGAAAAATGTTAATAATTGTTTTTCTGTTTCGGTTATAAAGGTAGTATGCGCGCATAAGTTTGAGGCTTAAAGGGTGCATATTAAAATCAAAATAATTTATTTTCCTCTTAACCCTTATTGTTATCATGGTATCAAGAGGGTTGTGCTGTGCTATATAAGGGAAGGATATGAAATGGCTACCCAGCGAACGCTAACAAGGTTTCTACAAAAACGGCTGAAGGTTTTGTGGTTGTGTTGGTTCTTTTGAATATACAAATGCCTCATATTTTCTCGGGATTTCCGGGAATTTCGTATAAGGAGATGCATAATAATCCTTCATTTCATCAGAAGGATATGGTGAACGAACAAGAGAACATTAATTTAAGTGTTGTTGTAGAATTTATTAATTAATCTCACTACTATGCACCAGATTAAAAAGTGCAGTCAAATTTAGAATGCTTGATGTGTAGTTGAAAGAATTTTAATATTTCGGTCATAATAACTGACTTTGCGAACGCGAACCCCGATGAAGGCTTTGTTCCGCGGAAATTTCAAATTTATTTTACAATGCCTGTTTAAATGTCTGAAGCTATTAACTTCTGTGTAGTTGAGGTGCACTGAACAAAATTCGTACGTAAATACAACGAAAAATTTCATTATTACAACGATTTATTCATTAAAATTCAGCCAATTATTCCCTTCGTTGGCTCAATGAAAAGCGTTTGATGCAATAACGTATCCGTTTATTAACCAACGAAATTTTCGTTGTAATAACGACTTGTTTCATTAATGTCGTTTAATTAAGTCAACTAAATATTTTCGTCGCTCAACAATTTATTCATTGTATTAATGAAATTTTGTAATTGAATAACGTAAAACTTCTTAGCTAAACAAAAACTTATTCATTGAATTGACGTACATTTTTTCATTGGGTGACGTAAATGGTTTTGTTGATTAACGAATTTTCTTTAATTGTGCTCACCTAAACAGTTCATTTTTACTTGCGATTATAGGGACTATAAGGCAAGTTATGCATTCGTAAAAAAAAAAAAATTCTAACAATCAAACATGATATTACGATGATAGAGAAGTCAAAAAAAGTGGGTCCGGAAATTCCGTCCGTCTGTCTGTCTGTCTGTCTGTCTGTCTGTCCGTATCGATATCTACAGCCTAAACGGTTGGGCCGATTTGATTCAAACTTGGGATATAGTATTTTAAGAGTGCTCTACCCGACAGTTTTTGGAATTGGCATTCTAGCTCCAAAACTAACGGTACCTGCCATATAACTTTTATTAAAAAACTTATTTTTCTCAAAAACGGCTCCTACGATTTTGATTAAACTTTCAGAATGATGTTTTCTGTGCAAAATCTATCTTTTAATTTTAATGGATTTTTCAGAAAAAAGTTTTATAACGGTACCTCCCATATGACCGGTTTTTTAAAATCAGACTTTCTCGTTAACTAATTGACGGATTTTGATGAAATTTTCAAAATGTGTAGTGTTTTATGATTTAAATAATATTGCTTATCAAAATTGTCAAAAACATTTTTTTTTTAATTTTAATAATTTTTTTAAAAAAATATTTTGTTTTTTGAATATTTTGAAAACGGATCTATAGATTTTTTTTAAAATTTTTCTCCTAGTATATATATAGATTTCTTAAAATTGACACACTAAAAAAAATTTTAAAATATGTTTTCAAAAGGTTTTTCAAAAAAAACATTTTTTTGAAAAAACTGGTCGAACGATTTTGAAATGAAAAATTCATAAAATAGAAAACAGCAAAAGAAATAAGATGGCTTACAACATTTTTTCCAAAAAACGTTATGAGTAGTGTTTTTTTGAATTCATAAATTTTTTTCTCCAACATTTTATTTCATATTGCTCGGCTAAGCCCTAGCCAAGCCATTAGTCAAATAAAAGAAAGTGACAACCTACATTACATACATACTTACGTATTTTAAAGTATTTTTCATCATCATAAAAGCACAGAATAAATAAGGAAGCCTTTGATAAACACACAAAAACAACTAACAAATAAAAAAACTATTCGATTACTACTGAATGCAAAAATTTCAATCGAGAAAACAAAAGTTTACACCTTCCTATAAATAAACAAAACCACTGTGTTAACTTTTAATATTGTCTCTATACCTACTGGCTTAACAGTAGTTGGAACACGTATCTTAATTTTAGTACCTACCTTCCTTCCAACCTTATTATAGGTACCTAAATTCTTTATAAATTCCATTGGTCCCATATTGGGACGTATAAAGGTCCCTTTACCTAGCATTATTGCCATACTGCTGATTCCGACGAATCTTTATGCCAGTTGTTCAAATTTTTCCATACCAAAATGAAAATTTAACTGAAAAAAGTCCTTTGTATCTTTCTATTAGCAAATTATATTATAAACAGTAAGCAGCAAGTGGAAAGATAATACTACACTAAAAAACTGCAAAAGCTAACAATCCTATATATTTATGTGTTTATCCCTTTGTCGTGACGCATGTTCGTTCGAGCTTCACCCCAAAACGATTCTAAGGAAGTTGCACGTCATACAAAAAATATTAAAATAAAATCTTTGTCAAAAAGACGCCTGCACTTAAAAAGGATTAGCACATAAGAGCAAGTACGTGCGACCCAGTCGTGTATTTTATTTTGGTTTTATTTTATTTAAAGTCTTATACATATTCCTATAATCAAGAAATACAAAATATTTGTGTATGGTGTAATGGTGTTGATAGCCACTGTTGGTGCTGAGGGTTGGCGAATCGGCAGGAGACCGCTGTTGCTGTTGCTGCTCTCCTGCTGAGGCTGACCCATGGTTGGACTGGGACGCCTCTTCAACAGATTCATTCGTTGGTGCCGGCGCCATTCGCTCTTCTGTTGAAAAACTATACCTAATTCCATCAATATGAAAGGATGTTGGTTATTTCCCAAAAAAAAAAAATTGATACTAGCAAGGCGTGCGTAAAAGTAAAGAAAAGAAAAAGTCCTCTGAAAAATCATTCGGATTTGATTGAGATTAGAAACATGAAACAAAAACATATGAAAAGGGAAATATAAACTACTTCACATTTAGACACTTACCTGGATACGAGCTTCGCTGAGGAATATCCGGCTTGACAGATGTTTGCGAGTCCTCACGTAAGGATATTATGGTTAGGTGACTCTTGTGTGTCATGACTTACTGAACCTGGTGAAATCGGTCTTGAAACTGTAAAAGCAGACCTACCAACAGGTACCGATCACAAACTTGGGCCCGTCGACCTAATGTGCTGTTGACTTTAAGGTGCAGCAGTTGCTTATGCCGCTGGATGCCATGCGAAACCACCATTACGCTGCCGTTCGAACAAATTCACTTGCAACACGTTCTGCTGCTCTGTTACAAACACAAAGGATCCGATTGATGGATGATGATGGATGAAGGAGCTGTTGCGTTTGTACAAACACCTGTAAATAGATATATCGCATAAATATCGCCTGCTCCCAAATCAATCAGAAAAGACAACTTATCTTCCGAGTAATAATAATAATAAAATATATTATATTTAAATTAATACAAAAAGTTACTAACCGTTCATTTTGTTTGTTTTTTTATTCATCAATACTACATTTTTTTATGCAAAATTTAAATTTGTACTGCTAAATCGTTACCATAGAGTAAATTTATTATAATAGAGGAAAATCTTTCGTTCTTTCCACGCCTTTCATTATGTTTCGTTTCGTGATGTGGTGAGTTTTGTTCATTTTGACATTTCATTTTGTTCTTGTTGACAACAACTGTAAGTAAATTGCTTTTGTTTACACAAAAAAAATGAATATATTAAAGAATTCTTCAGGCTCTCCATCGATACAATTCTTTATGAACAACCAGATGTGCTGGGTCATCTTTCTGAAAAGGTTTCACGTCGCTCTCGTAGTTCCGAAGGAAGTTACTGAGGATCTTATGTATCTATCAACAACAAATTTGTGGCTGATAGAATGATCGATTTGTATCGATATTTTTAATAGCCGTAATACCAAGTCTATAAAAAACAAAAAACAAAACAAATTTGCAGATTTACTAACGCAATGGGACATCAACAAGATGGTCTTAATACCAGTCTGCATAGGTTTGGGCACAAATACAAGTGGAATGATACCGGGTGCCTTGAATCCGACACGGAAACGACCTTTAGTATTGATCGCTCACTTGCCATCGAAATCATTGTCCGAAGCATCTACGAGACGGCCCAAAAGCTCATCACTGACTGGAACGTCAACCGGTACCCTTGACAATATCTTCTTGTTTGATCAGCTTGTCGTTACTAAATATGACAACACCGACATTGTCGGGTTCCAAATACAAGGCCATACCCTGTGGAATAAAAAAAGTCAAATAAATGCTGTAAAGATGTATCAAGAATAATGTTTACCTTCAATCGGCCTTTGCAAGCAGCCTGTGTGGCAGCCTTGGGAAGAGTGCGAGCCACAGAAAAGGCCAAACGTGCAATGCAATCGGGATCATTCTTGGTGGGCGAGAAATAACACAAAAAATTGTTGACAGGTTGGGAATGCATTTCCTTTTTTTAACTAATGTCGAATTCGTTTTTAATTTCCAGATTTGATCTTATTATCATTAATAAAACGGATAAAATGGTTTAATTTTGTAAAAAGGACACAATAATTCACGGAGTTCCTTCATTTCAAGCAATTTGTCAGAATTTCACAAAATACCATCAACGACGACGACGCGACGTGCCTGATGAGAATACTTGATACAAGATACAATTCTCATCAGGCACGTCGTCGTCGTCTTTCGATGGTGGTATTTTGTGAAATTCTCACAAATTGTTCGAAGTCAAGGAACTCCATGAATTATTGTGTCCTTTTAACTAAATTAAACTGCTTATTCGTTTTATTGATAATAAGCACTATCACTACACTACACAATATTTACTAAACAATTTGTTGTTGACGTTTTAGAAATTCATCTCCACCATACTCCTACATATCGAGAAGGATGTGTTCGAAATGTATTCCTTAAGGGTTAAGCGCGAAAGAGATTGAAATAGCGACAGCACCAGCACCGTCAACAGCAAACAGCACGCTGACCAGCAAAATAAATTGAAACACATTGCCACCAGCACCAGCATCGTCTTCTTACTTCTGTTTGACACTATGTGTCATAAAAAAGTATACGAAGTTTTCTTTTGCAGTATGGTGCTCCTGAATTTCACCTGCGCAAAGTTGGTAGCAATGGAACAGCAACAGCAAATTTAGGACTTTGGACTAACGACGCTGGTGACGTTGCTGGTGCTGGTCTAATCTAACTTGAGCCATTGAAATACATTGGTTCTAAAATAATGGCGGCCGCTGTTGCTGGTTCAATCTGTTTCACGCATTAAGGAGATTTTCTTAGGTCTTAATAGAGCTTGTTTACATGATTTCCTTTTTCGGATGTTTCTTCATTCTTTCTTTTTGCAATTGGGTAAGGCGTGTAAAAAAGTAGGGGGAATGAACTAACGAATGAAAGAATGAAATTTTTTAAGATTTTTTGTGATTGTGATTGCACGGACTAAAAAATAAGAACTTTTGAGATTCAAAACAATTCCCAATTATGTTTTTTAGTGGTAATGGATGGTTTTTATTGTTTTTTTTTAATTTTGCAAATTTCTTTAGAATAAAACAGTACAGTTTGTAGGAAAGCATTGGATATATTCGGGGTAATCCAAATCAGTGTACACACCAACGTACGTGCCTGTCCAAAAGAAGAATGAAGAAACAAGAAAAAAGGATTCATGTACACAAGGTCTAATTAGTACGGAAAATAAGTATAATGTCTACAATTTTCTAATATAAACCAATATAATGCAGTGTTTTTCTTTTTAAGTTTGTAGGATTAATAATTTGTTGAGATTATTTTAACACGGCATTCTAAACACGGCGTTAGAGAACGTCAGACAGAGAGCTATCCACAGCGCGTTTAATATTTGAATCTTGATTTTCATTTTCTCACTAAATGCCAATTAGGTTATGTTTTCCATTTAAACAATACAATATTAAATGACACAAAATAAGTCAAAAAAATAATTTAATAAAATAAATTTCTACAACAAATTCAGAATGACTTAATTACCAAACACAAAATATTGAAAACAAAATTTTTGTTGGAACGCGCCGCGTCAAAGTTATCTCAACGCAGCGTAAAATAATCAATACGCCGCGTTAAAAATGCGTTCTGTTTAACGAAGACTTAAAAAAAATAAAAAACAATTTGTAAATTATCACAACGCGACGTTTTAACGCCGTGTGGAACTTGACGCGGCGTTCAAAACGCGCTCTATGTGACTTGGGATATGTTTGTTTTACTGTATATTACAACGCGGCGTCAGAACGCGCTTTGTTTGACTAGGCTTCTACTCCTGTGTAAACGAATATAATAGGTGTGAAGAAAGATAATTTAACTTTAAAAAAGTACATCTTTATCGCTACTTTGTATAATACAATCTTGCAAATATACATAGTAGGTGTTCTTCTGACCGAATGCTTGTTTAAATTCATTCTTAGAACAATCATCAGTATCAGGTAAAATGGTTGAAACTCTTGAATATTGTTTAACCAGTTTTAAACGTTTATATAGAGTTTTCAAGCACACAATATGTAAAAGGCAGGGAAAAAAATAATAAATTATAACAACTTGCATTCGAGTAACTTGCTAGTATCTCCTCATGATACAAGAAAACAAGATAGCGACTTTCGTATTTTTACGTCATCAGTGAACCTTGTTGAAAAAATTAATTTCTGTTTTAGAAAAAAAAAAAAATCGGAAAAGTAAGTTTTAATTGATGCAGGTTTGGTCCAATGTCTTATCTGATTGATTTAATATACATTTTAAGTCCATTAACACTTCGGATTCTTTCCAAAAATAATATTTGAATTTAGTCAGTTTGAGTCACTGATGACGTCAAATTTCGGGATGGCGCTTTTTATTATCAAGTATCTTCCAACATGCCAATTTCGTGGTGAAAAAGAAAAGGAAACTGAAAAGAAGAAGTCAATTATTTGACTACTACACTCTCAATCGGCGTCAATTATTTGACAGTTCAGCACTACTACACTCACAATTGGCGTGAATTTTTTGACAGTTTAGTATTACTACATTCTCAATCGGCATCAATTTTTTGACAGTTCTACACCCATACTAATTTGACCAGCTTGTAGGCCTTGTCAAAAGAAGGCAGTAGATTTCCCTCTTTATAGTCTGTTACTCATTTTTTTTCATATTTATTTAAATATTTCTTTTCATTAGGCAACAAAAAATTTCGTTAAGGAACGAAAAAAAAATTGTTAAACAACGAAAAAAGCTTAAAAAAGTATTTTAAACGCCAATGCTGAATGAATATTGTGAAATATGTAAAATTTGTAGGTACTAATATAAGCAAGTTAAGAATTCATGCATATAAAAAATTGAACATATGAAATACATTGCGTAAAAGTTAACATAATGTTCTTTGAAAGGTGTACCTTTCATATTAATATTTTTTACTTGCGATTTATAGGGACATAAGGCAAGTTATGCATTCGTACAAAAAAAAAAAAAAAATTCTAACAATCAAACATGACATTACGATGATTACGATGTCAAAAAAAGTGGGTCCGGAAATTCCGTCCGTCTGTCTGTCTGTCTGTCTGTCCGTCTGTCTGTCTGTCTGTCTGTCCGTATCGATATCTACAGCCTAAACGGTTGGCCCGATTTGATTCAAACTTGGTATATAGTATTTTTAAAGTACTCTAAAACGGATCTGTAGATTTTTTTAATTTTTTCTCCTACTATAAACTATAGATTTCTCTAAATTGACATACTCGAAAAAATTTTAAAATATGTTTTCGAAAAGTTTTTCAAAAAAACGTTTTTTTAAAAAAAACTGGTCGAACGATTTTGAAATGAAAAAATCATAAAATAGAAAACAGCAAAAGAAATAAGATGGCTTACAACATTTGTTCCAAAAAACGTTATTGATAGTGTTTTTTTTGATTTCATAAAAATTTTTCCCCAAAATTTTATTTCATATTGCTCGGCTAAGCCCTAGCCTTTAGTCAAATAAAAGAACGTGACAACCTACATACATACCTACGTATTTTAAAGCATTTTATCATCATAAAACACACAGAATAAATAAGGAAGCCTATTTTTAACACACAAAAACAACTAACAAATAAAAAAAAACTATTCGATTACTATTGAATGCAAAAATTTCAATCGAGATAAACAAAACCACTGTGTTAACTTTTAATATTGTCTCTATACCCACTCGGTTAACAGTAGTTGGAATGTGTATCTTAATTTTAGTACCCACCTTCCTTCCAACCTTATTATATGTAGAGGTACCTAATATCCCTAGTAAATTCCATTAATACTTACCCACACCATACGTTTATCGATCCATCAAACATAATTAAGCTATTTTAATTAATTTGATTTCAAAAAGTAAATTATTCTTATTGGGACCTATATAGGTATCTATACCTAGCATTATTGCCCTACTGCTGATTCCCACGAATCTTTATGCCAGTTGTTCAAATTTTTCCATACCAAAGTGAAAATTAAACTGAAAAAAGTCTTTCTATTAGCAAATTATATTATAAACAGTAAACAACAAGTGGAAAGATGATACACTAAAAAACTGCAAAAGCTAACAATCCTACATACTTATGTGTTTATCCCTTTGTCGTGACGCATGTTCGTTCGAGCTTCAAACCACAACGATTCTAAATAAATAATAATAAATAATAAATTAAATCTTTGTCAAAAAGACGCCTGTACCTAAAAAGGATTAGCACACGGGAGCAAGTACGTGCGACCCAGTCGTGCCTTTTATTTATTTTCGACTTTTCCTGTAACGCCCCATTGCATTGCCCCTAAATTTTATGTTTTAAAAGATCTAGTTTGCCAAAAAAATTCTACATACCAAAACATTTAATATATTTTTTTACTAATAATAAATAATTTTTTTAAACATTTTTTGTTAACTGTTGTAAACTGCGAGATAAGGGATTTACCAAAAAATGCATCTGATTTTTTTTTGTTTATACTTTTCTTTCATTATGGTGCGAACCTTATAAATTAATGCATACATTTTTCGTTGATTTACCTATTATACATTAAACAACAAAAAGATTTCATTATCGAACGAAACTAAATTCACAACAAGCAACCAACTATGAACATTTTTCATTGAATTATGAAAGTTTACGTTTGTATAAACATAGTCCCATCATATTCAAGGGAAAGCATGAATGAATGCACTTTCATTGTTTCAATGAAACATTTATTGAGCAACGAATATTTTGTTTATTAAGTTTTTCGTTGTGCCAATGAATTTTTCGTTGATTTAACGAAAAGGCAGTCAACGTAACGATTTTCGTAGGCCTACGAAGAATATTTTTTTTTTGTGTAAAGCTTTGGATCACTCAACATATAAACGGATTCAACAATCCGGGTACATACATATATATGTAGATACTTCTAAATAATCACTCAAGCAAGTTTTTTCTTTTTCCATCGAAATCAAATATTTTCATAAGCAGTCCTAGTTTTTACAGTCAAAAAAAATATTGTCTCAGTAAATTAATAAAAAAGAGAATTTCAATAAAAAAACATCTCGAGAAAGGTTACATACATATCTCTTGAACTAGTCCTCTTTCCATAAGTATTATTTACCAAAAGCTCGAGTCCCTAAATCCGTAAATTTAACTAAACATTCGATTATTATATTCAAATCCATATTTCCTTCCCATTTCAGTGTTCAAGAAACAGATGGTTCATACTTCGAGAGCTTCACATCGCTAGCATGGAAGCGTGAAAATCGACGTATGTCAGCGGTACGTGCCGCAGAGACACGTGCCGAAACCCTACCGGAGAATGAACGTGAACAGCCAGTCGATGAGATACTTGATCGTTTCGAGGAGAAGGAGAAACTTTACATGGAGGTCCTGCATACAATTGCGAATACAGTTGGAGCACCAGCGCCCGGTGGACAGGTAAGCGACTTACGCCACTCCCTGTTTACATACATATATGGTGTGCCGCCACTCAAGAGAAAATGGAAACTTGGAGCGTGCTGCATTTACAGCAACGTTTTCCTATGCAAATATATACATTTCATTATATTCGTTTGTGTATTATCGTATCCTTGCGAAGTTCTTTTCATCAATACGCAGAACTAAAGGATTTTGTATTATGTCAAGTCCTTGGATAGATGGTAGTTTGGCCCGTTCCGTAGAGTCTTTTAAAAGATTATTCTTGTTGTTACAATGTAACAAGCTCGTTTCATGATTTTCTTGTCTGTATGTCCTCAAAATAAGAAACTCTGTTCCCTAAGGATAATGGAAAACTATGATGGATTTTTAGCATTATTTACTCGTTCAACATCGTTACGTCATCCTTAAACAGAATACAAGAAACGGAATACATATACATATTCCAGGCTCCATTTTTGCATGTACACTGGAAAAGATTTTTTTTTGCTCAATACAAAAGGCAGTGTCCTTCGTTTTTTTTATCAGATTTTTTTTTTAAAAGGCTATTATTGAGAGACGAAAGTCTCCTTGAAATATGCAATTGAGAAATATAATTAAAAGGAGAAAATTTGAAAATTCTGAATTTAAATTTGTTTTGTAATGTTATTCTTAGGAAATACTGTTAAACTAGTGATTGTGATAGATTTTCTTTAAGGCACAAGAGAAAATGTAACATCTTTGACAACAAATTGGGAGGAAATGCAGAAAGTCCTTTAGTTTGGTTTTATTGTTACATGAGGATTTCAGGCATCATTTGTATTTATTTGAAGAGGACTTCAGAGATCTTCTGAATTCCAATTTATTTTAAAATGGAATCGTAATGGAATTATTTGACATTATATGATTGCCATAGCAAGTGGGGGGGGGGGGGGATATTGTTAATCGGAGAAATACGAATTTATTTTATAGTAATGCTTTTACGTATGTTCTTATATATGCTTATATAAACTTACTAGCTGTGCCCGCAGCTTTGCTTGCGTTAGCCTCGGAAACAACAATCTTATTAATTTTTTTTAAAGACACGTGACTTAGGTATTTTTTATTTAATCTTCAATGTTAAGATAAAATATTAACTAAAGAAATAAAAGAATAATAAGAGATGATAGTGACGTCAGAAAAATATATGCATCATACCTGCATACCCGGTACTTCTGTGTATTCCTTTTTATAAAATATGTTTTTTCCGACTTTCTTGATACTTATCGTTATACATTGGATAATATACGATATGTCTTTATGAATTGTAGCCTATGTGTTATTCTGATATGGAAGCTATATTATTGTGAAGTTTCATCAAAATCCATTCAGTAGTTTTTGCGTGAAAGAGCAACAAAGATACATACTCACAAACTTTCACGTTTATAATATTAACAGGATTAGGATATTTTGTTTTGTATTTGAGTTTCAATAAGTTTCCCAAGCTGCAGGAGAAATATGCATATATGTATTTCTTCTAGCACAGTCAAAAGAAACACTTGAATTTTCTAAGGAAAAAGTTTAAATTAATGGAAAATAGAAAATAGAAGGAAAGGGAAATCCATGATGCAATTTTACTTCATACTAATGTCAATAACTTTCTTAAGAAATTAACTCGTCATTTTGCTATATTTTATAATCTTGGTTTGGTTTGAGGTTTAAAGAAATCATCGGGGTAAAAGATATAAAAGCTTTCGCTGTTACACATTCAAATTCACTAAGAAATACGTAGTAAAAAGTTTTAACCAGCTATAAACTCGTAATGCGTATACCAACAATTCTGCAAATTGTAGAGAGCACGTTCTTGCTCTTATGTGCTTAAACATATTGGAAGGCAAGATCCTTGATCGAAACAAGTACCATTTACGTACAAAAATAACACGTTCTGAACTTATAAATAGTGTCAAAACCACAAACCTTAACGGTTTTTAATAAAAATGGAATATGCCGTCACGAACGGATTTTGTTAAAATCCTGTTTTTTATTTTTGGTTTTTTGACAAAAAAAAATTTTGAATTTTTGTATTCATTTTTTTAAAGTTGTACATGTGATTATAAATTTTAAAATATTTTTTTTTTGATTAGTTTTAAGAATTTTTATTATTCAAAAAAATCAAAAATTAATTTTAATTAGAAAATCAAGCTATTCAAAATGTTGATATGCAGAATTAAATTGGCTACCTAGTTCTTCTCAAATATTAAATTTGACAGAAATCCAAAAAGCTGTTACTGAGAAAGCCAAAAATTAAAAAAACCGTTAAATGAAAGGTACCGATAATAGACTTTTCCGGTAAATTTGGTTCTGATCAAATGATAGCCGAAACCAACAAAAAAAAAATCTTCAAAAATTTTCATCAAAATCGTTGGAGCCGTTTTTGAGAAAAATAAGCTTATCCTAGAAACGGTCATATGGCAGGCAATGTTATTTTTAGGCCTACAAATAAAATTTCAATTTCCCCTCTGGAGAATGCCAAAAGAATCACACACATCAAATTTGAAAATAATCACTTAAGCATTTTAGGCTGCAGCTCGTTAAACATACTGACAGACAGACCGACAGACAGACAGACATATTTTGCCACTTACTTTTTAGACTTCTCTATGATTGTAATGTCATGTTTGATTGTTATCTCAATTTTTTTTATATTCACGAACTTGCCTTATATAATCGCGAATAAAAATGTAAGGAATTCCTCGTCGTCATTTGTTTCTTCGCTCGTCTTCAATACTCTTGCTGTCAGATTTTGAGAAAAAGCTGATTTGTTCGAAGCTTAATTTGTGAAAAATTAGACACTGCGTGCATGTATTATAACTTCTCCTGTACTCGAGATCGTAAATTATTTTACCGGACAAATCTTCATTCGCACCTGTTCAGTCGCTATAGAAAATTGTAAGATCTTAACCTGCTATCTTAATCTGCTAGGCGTTCCGAAGAGGTCTCCTACAAATGCTGCTTTTTCCATATCTATCATTGCTCTGGCTTATTTATTATATTATAACTAATGACGAATTGCGCGTGCACCCTTTCTTTCAAAGGTCATCGAAACGCTAATTAACTTTCAGTCTTAGAAATATCTCTAAGATCGAAAATGTCTTAATGACCGGCAGTACGCGCATTCTTAGCACTATATTCACTAGTGGTCTAATATTTCTTCTCACTGATAATTGTAATCAATCTTTACCATGTTTTCGTTAAAGCATTGTTATTTTAAAAGTATTTGATAAAGTTTGGCGTCAAGTCTTTTTTTCCAAAATGGGTGCATTTGGACTCGTTGAAACTATTTTTTTGAATTAGTTTATTACTTATAATTTATTACCTTTTGGATTGCTCCATATTAAAATCTGATATTCACAAAAATGATGATTTGCCCCAGGGCTCTGTATTGTCCCCGACATCATTTCTTATATAAATCAATGACCTTTGGATTAAAACTACTAATAGCCATGTTCGTGGAATGTGATTGTGCAACCGCATCATAATAATAAATTTATTAAATTTCAATCTTGAAAGTATTGTTCAATGGAAAATAAGAAATCGAGTATAGAATCCAGTGCTTCAAAAACACAATGCTTTTTTTAATCGTTAAAAGGAAATATACCCTTTATGCTATTTTCCATGAAAAAGACTTACATTAAAGAAACGAACCTTTTTTATCCCGTATGATCTGGCTACAATCTACTAAGACTTATTCGGCCAAAACTTGAATATAATTCCCATATTTGGGCCAGGTGGTCCTAAAACGCATTTGAGTTTTTTTGGACCCCTTCTGCGCTTGCTTATTATATAGAAAAAAAAAATAAAACTTAAACTTTTGCACGCTATTGTTTTGTGGAACTCCTTACCCGTCGACCTGAGGTGAGATGTTTAAAAAGGCTATTGAAAATCATTTTAGGTGCTAATTTCTTTTGCATTTTCTCATTCAATAAATGTCACTTCTGTAAATTTTTAATTATTATTGTTCTTTGTCATTATTTTCCTTGTGTTAATTTATAACATATTACTTTTCTAATCACAAATTTTTTACCAATGTAACTTTATTAAGTATTTACTTATAAAACTTATATTTTGTAATACTTATGGTAAAAATAAATTACAATTACAATAACAATAACAATTCATATCAATGCACGTCTTTGCGGAAAATTTTGTTGAAAATTCAAAGGTGTCGCAAATACGTGCAGTTTTACTCAACAGTTTTTTCCTAAGGTAGAGCTTTTTTCGGCCGGATTTGTTCTTCAAACTATTTTCGGCTGTTCACTTCATTTGAATGTTGAACAACCATACCTTAACATAAGTGGTGCTACAGCCCGGGTGACTCTAGGCCTCAAACAACAAAGTTTCTCCAGACAGCTCGGTCCCTTGCTAGCTAATCGAAATACTCTTCTACTTACGTACGTCAATAAAGTCTCAATCTACATTTACTGCCCCCTCTCCGGCCAGGAAACGGAGATTTTCCACCGCTCTATCTGATACGTTGAGACTTTTATTCTGTTGGCAAGTTTAGTACATAAAACTACACAGTTCCTCGTTATGCATTCCGGATCAAAAATCAAACAGAAGTTTTCTATCGGAGCAACTGTCGTCATCAACTTTTGTTAATATCCATATTTCTCAAAGTTCCTAACTATTTCAAATATATGGTATTTTATCGTGATATTTTATCTTATACGTCTCTTATTACTGTCTCTTCTTGGTGACAGCATATGCTTAGTTTTTCTTTCATTGACTCCTAAGCCCATCTACGATGATTCCATCTCAATAAGTCTGACGATGAAACTGGATGCATGCACCTTATTGGAATTCTTCTTTGTTATTATTTTCTGTTGCAAGCGCCATTACACGATGAATTTAGTTTCATGAAACAATTTTGACAGTTCTCTTTCATTTTCGTTTTCCATAATCATTTGCAATGAATCTGCTCTTTTAAACCTATCCATGTAATGAATGTGTTTAACAACAAACAAATTTTTGCTGGATTCATTACGACATAAGAATGCCAAATTAAGTTTTTTAGTCAACAAAAATTTGCTTTCCACTTTATTTTCACTCATTTTTCTTCGTTTACTTTGAATCTTATAAGAAATTTACTCTGAGCAAAACAAAACCAAGTGCTAAAGAATTAAAAAAAAACGAACAAGAGAACAGAAAAACGTCAAACAGATTCTTCGAACATGCTACCCGTGCGACACAGAACAGCTCTTTTTCTGTTTTATCTTTTAGATTTTTTTCTTTCTATTGCACTTACTATGTACGGAGAATAAATAAATAACGTTGACGAACTACGTGGGAAGAGAAAAAGCATCCCTACGATAAACCAGTTTTGCGCTAAAGGGAATCTTATTTTTCTTTAAAAGTTCAGTCTTTTAACTCATCTAGTAAAGATCGGTCGCTCAATAGAGATTAAAATGAAATTCTGGAAATATTGCTACTGGTTTTCTAAACTTAACGCTGGCAGTAAAAAACTTCTTTGGAGCAGTAAAAAACTTCTTTGGAGGTAATTAGAGACTCAATTGGAAAAGGACCTATGGCTTTTTCATACATAATACATAAAGCGTTTGTTGAACAAGTGGAATTCAACAAATTTTTAAAATTTGTATAACACGGAATAACAAGTCTAGGACAACTATAACAGTTGTTGTGGCTTTTTTCAACAAGTGGGAAATTTCACAATTTCATAGTATTTGAATTTGGAAGCAACAAGTGTTAAGAAACAAAGAGAATAAACTTGTTAATTGTTGATAAATTTCAATCGACAGTCGGAGACTTATTGGAAGTCATAGTCAACAAATTAGGAATAAGCACTTGCAGTAGTATTTATAAAGTGATAGATTTTGTAAAATCGTTTTGAATTTATTTAGTTGTCAAGAGTTTTGTTAAAAGAAATGATTCTGAATCGGACAGATGTGTGTATTCTTTCTTCGAGCCATATCCTGCTTTCGAGTTGATGCATACTTCTAACCAAGTCATCGTCTGTAATTCTGTAGAGTTTTGCAGATCGGCCGGACAACAAATGAATATTTCTAGCTCTTCTAACAAAATATTTTCCTTCCATCCAAAAACACTATTCAACTGTTTTCATCCAAAATGACTCTTAAGATTTTGAAGGAAATTTAAAAATACATACGTAATGTTTTCAGAAGAACTTAAAAAACATGAATATTTTTATTGTGTTATCGTATTTAAATAAAATGTCCTTTTGTTATTATGGCTTTTAGTCCTCAAAACGTTAACATGTTAATTTTCTTAGACAAAGATTCTACTCATGTTCTCAGTTTTCAGTTTGTCAATGATTTTTATGCAATTAATCTTATAACTACTTAAATCTAGACGAAAATCTTAAAAACTAGTTAAACTATTAGCTTAATTAACTTACTGGCCCTATGCGGGCGCTCTTAATTATTCTAACTTTATCTTAATTTTAATTAGCTTTCGCCCTTAAAATTATGTTATATATAAGGGTTTTTAGTTATTTTTTACCCAGAAAAAATTAAACTGAGTATCAGATCATTTTCTTAACCTAACCTAAACTACTTATAACTAACTAAAAAAAGAACTAAAAATAAACCTAAAATACTTAAATTTAGAACAGCCACAGCAAGCTTTTATACATTTTTTTGTATTTTTTTGTATTTTTATATTTTTGTTTTGTATATTTTGTGATTTTCAATTTTTTTTTTGGTGCAGCCGCAACTGCCCTACCTAACTTAAAGATACCTAAGACAAATGTAGGTCGGCCATAGGCGATATTTCGCCAATATCGACTGAAAATATCTGGGGTTACCTGAGCCACCAAAATTGGTGGATCTGATCAAGTGCTTCCATCCGATCCCGGTCGGTCACGGCCCTACTGAAACGGAGGCGCTCTGCTTCGCTCCCAGCGACTAAGTCTCGGTTATAGAGGAGCCGCCTATCGACTGTTCTGCGGCCGACGTGATAGATCAATGGAATTGCCGATCTATCCTGAATCAGCCCTCGACTATCAAGGTCTAGGAAAGCCTCGGGCGGCATAAAACCACTCGAACGTGTACTTTCAAAATATTCATCTTAGGGAAAATCTGTCCATTAGTTGAGGTCATCGCCCTTGCAATGTGTCCGCGAATGAGCTTAATTAAAAAGTTATCTATCTTCTCGTTATTGGCCCGTTGTATAGAACCTCGTTGGAATAATAGTCTTTGTACTCCGACTCTGGTGTTCTGTAAAGTACGAGACAAGTGCAAAGACACTGTCTCTCAAACACCCTTCATCTTTTCCATTGTAGATGGTGCAACGTTGACCTACACCGGGCATCCGTAGGCAATCATCGGCCTGATGAGGGCCATGTTACAAATCACTTTCACCCTGCTATCAAGGCGGCTGCTATAAAAGTGCAGCCTCTACATGTAGGTTAAAATATAGAAACTGATCCAGCCAGATACCAAGGTACATAACCACACTTTTACTCGCCAGTGGATGTCCATGTGGCCCAGCGATCACTAGCTTGCGCCAGTTCTAGAAGCCCTAGACACAGGGGTTCTAAACAGGATACTTTCACATTTCTGGAAGTTAATTACAGCTTCCAATCATTACAATATTGCGGAATCTTATCGAAGTCACGTTGCAAAAGAATTCTGATAACGTCAATTTGTGGACCTGTTCTGTACGCAACTAAATCGTCGGCAAACGCAATTGCATGAGGTAAACTCCCAATGAGATCGCTGGTGTAAATACTAAAGAAAATCGGCGAGTTCACCGCTCCCTGTTGCAGACCGTTTTTAATATCAAACATTGTGGTAGATGTTACATTGTCACTCTTGACAACAAACTTTCTACCATTAAGGATGTTGTAAAGCATATATAGCACTGGTTTACTTATGCCCCATCTGGTTAGCTTCAGATAAAGACCTTCCAACCATACGGTGTCGAAAGCCTTCTCCAAATCAACCAGACAGGCACCCGTGCATTGATTGTTAGCATTGTTCCATTGGACAGCAGATACTAGCTTAGACGCGGCATGAATTGTGTCATGTCCCGCCTTAAAGCCGAACTGGGTGTTTGAAATTATATTTTTGTCCTCGGCCCACTTTCGAATACCTTGCTGATACTCGGAAGAAGACGTATCGACCGGAGATTTGCCGGATTGGAAATGTCCTTCTCCTTTTTCGGGAGAGGATGTACAACAGCTGTCTTCCAAATCACTGGATAATATGCATTATTCAGCGCGTTGTTGAATAGTGTTGTGTATATGTCTATTGCTTCCGTAGTACAATATTGGGTATACCATCGACTCCTGCTGATTTCTTTTTCTTTAATGATGCGAAGATCATCTGGAGTTCGACCTTCGAGATGAGCAGGGAACTTGGCCCATTTCGCTCGGCGATGGTGGCGTTTACCAGATTATCTTCATTGAACCCGGTTAAACCAAGATTCTCAGATCGCCATTGCGTGGTGCTATTTCGCAGGTAGAAGTGATTCAGCAGAGCTCTGTTCTCCAGGTCGTGATTTGGATGAATGGACTCATTCACCTTATACACTTGCTGAAAAGCAGAACCCACTGTCTCAACCTTCTCCAATGCATCTTCGATCACAAAGAAATCGTCTTCAAAGACGGCGTCCCCCAGATCTACTCCTGCGGTCAGGAGTATGTTTTCGTTGTCTTAAGACACAGAAGATCATTTTGAGTGTTTTTCCAAAGATTTTATTAATCTCGGCACACATACTCGGGTCGCTAGAATAAACGGCTCGAATTCTGTTATCCAAGTACGAGTTTTTAGACAATCGATAGTTTTGTTTAATGAGCGAGTTGAAATTTTTGATTGACGACTTCAGTGTCCTAATCTCCAGATCGTTTCTGTCAGTAAACCGCCTGTACAAGAGTTTTAATCTTGTCAGAAGGCCACTTTTTTGTCTGTGTAGTGCGTCTATTGTCGCGTTCTTGTAAATTTCAGTTGCGTTATGTTCTTTGTATCGTGGGATTGTTCTGTCCATCGTTTGTTTTATGACACCATCCATCTGGAGCAGGTATCCATCGATCTCTACGTTCGATAGATTCCTGTCGTTTGGAGGCACAATGAATCTACTCATGTTCTTCTTTATCAATATATCAAAATTTACTTTACCAAAAGCATGTAATAATATAACGCAATAATAATGACATTTTCCAATAAATTCTCAAAAGTGAAAAATTTTGACATAACATAATTTTAAAGTTCAAACATCAAAAAACAATTTTTGCATCCCTATTCTTCTTCGTAAAAAACACGTTCTGATCCCAAAAAGCCTCAAGTCAACCGACGACGTTGTTTAAACCATCAACAGTTTATCTATTCTGTATTCCTTTCCTTTCCTGAATATCAATTTCAAATCGTTGACATTCTTTAAAAAAAATATGTCCTTTTTTGAAATAGAGAACTTTAAGGACGACATTCAAAACTCATGACATTTATCATTTTTCTTTTTTGTATTTAGGGTGAGAATCCATAAATTATTAAATGTCTTGGGTAACGGTTACTAACAGTTCGTTTTGGTAGAAGAAGTGAGATTAGTTACCTCAATTTGTCTGTTTTTACATAATTTGGCAAAAATAAGAAAAACCGGATGCAAGAGTATTAAGTATGTAACTTCCTTTATTTAACCGGCTTAAAAAAAAAGAATCTTTTAGGAATAATTTATTGATTCTAACCCCTTTGGCCACTCGTCTATCAGTAAGGACACTTCGAAAGATTTTATTTTATATATTCATTTTTACAGCGGAAATACAAGAAAATGCAAAAAAAATATATTTTATTTCCAAGAACCGCTTAATTCAATTTATCCACATTACTTCCGTAAAAGTCGCGAATCCTTTTCCCTGAAACACACAGTAACATCAGCTGCCGCTTGAAGGGACAAAACCTTAGCAAAAGTTAAAATTGAATATGTCAATTTACTGCTGGTAATCTGCAATTGTGACAACAAACCCTACACCCATCAACAAGGACAACCAAGGAATCTTATTTCCTCTCCTTTTCCTGGGGATTTGACTGGGAGCAGCCAGCCATATACCTCCCTCCCTCTGCAACCCTCTTGTCTATCATTTTGAATTCTATATTTTGTTTTAGAATTTCACAAGGACACCGACTATTTTTGTATCTATGAATAGAAAAATCCAACCTGTGGCAAATTCAATTGCTAACGCTTTCTTCTTGCCTTGTCGTCGTCGTCGTCGTCGTCGTCGTCCTTGTTCGTGTTCACTAGCATTTTGTCAGGCAATATACTTCCTTCATTCATTTAGTTAATTGAGTTGCAGTCCTTATGGTTGCAATTGAAATGTTTTAAAAATTAAAAAGGATACATGCGGTTGAATCTATTTTAGAAATTCCTTCCATTCCTCCCTGGCCAGGGGGGTTAGATGAGTTTTCCATTTCATTTAATTTAATTTAAATCCTTGCAAGAGTTGCCATTTGCAATTATATCTACTTCTAGGTACATTTTCTATAATTTTGTTGTTTTATTATTTTTTTACTAAAAAAAAATCAGAGTCAATCTTATGATCCTAAATGAGTTTTGCACTCTGTCCTTCCTGTCCTTTAAGAATGAGATTGTAATTGTATATATAAGACATACGCATACTGATAATAAAGTCCAAATAAAAGTAGAAGAGCCAGCCTAAGGTCAGATACTTATTGCACAAAGTGTTTTTCCTTTTTTTAAATCGAGTTTCCTGTTGTTTTTTTTCAGTTCGCCCACTATAAGGAGGAAATGTATTTACATGCACAACGAGCGTTCGGTGTAAATCCGGATCGACATTATCGTCTGCTGCATGCTGCTGCAGAGGATAAGCCAAAAATAATCGTTCTATCGGTTGTTGTGCAGGAAGCAGATGGACTCGAAGCAAAGGATGCTAACGGTGAGTGAACATTTTTATTTTAAGGACGAGGGACAGATATATACGGTTATGGAGAGTCGATGAAGTTTGAAAATTCGATTTGTAGAAGACAAAAGTTCAACTTGGTGTAGATTTATAATAAAAAACTGTGCAGAAAAATATTGGAGGAGGTCACATGAATGAAAAATGTAATATTTAAGAAATGCAACACCCCTTGAATATTTTTTTGGGAAAAATTCATGCTCATTTAATTGTTTCCTATAGGGAATATAAATTGGTTTTGCAGTATTAAATTATGGAATTGTACTGCATTGTTAGTGATCTGTATATATAGTATATAATGAATTTCAGGCAGGATTTAGGAGAAACTATTCTACTATAGACCAAATATTTAATCTTTTAAACATTGCGGAGAACTATAAAAGAAAGAAAAAGAAACTGTATGTCTTTTTCGTTGATTTTCGAGCAGCGTTCGATTCGATAGCCCGAGAAGCACTTTTTTAGAAGCTCTATAAATTGGGTATATCAGGAAAAATTGATGCCTTGCTGAAAGCGATATATGACATTAACGTCGCCTATGTATGGGATGGGGAGTCAACATCTGAAGAATTTCCAACACAAATGGGAATGAAACAAGGTTGCGTCCTGAGCACATTACTGTTTATTCTGTTCATCAATGACATCGTGGAGGAGATAGGAATAGGAATCCATTTTGGAAATAACCGGATACCTGGCCTTATATTCGCAGATGATATTGTTTTATTATCTGAATCGGTAGAAGGAATGCAGCGAATGATGAACCGACTGGAGTTACTGCGAAAACTGGAACCTGTCCGTTAATCTGCAGAAGTCTAAAATCATGATATTTAGAGATAGAGGTGGCAGATATGCAAACAATGAAATGTGAATGTATAAGGGAGAATATGTTGCAATTGTTCGAGAGTACAAATACTTAGGCGTAATAGTTACATCAAATCTCAATATGAGAAAACATTTTGAATCCAAGCTATCGGAAGCGAAAAGAGCTATTTCTTTAGTTTGGGCACGTTGTATTGACAACAAACACATCGAACATAGCTCAAAGCTTAACATTTTTCACGCTACTCCAGGCTCTATAATGCTTTATGGGGCACAAGTTTGGGGTTTTTTCAAATACGATGAGGTAGAAAGGTTCCTCCGATATTTTTTAAAACTCATTTTTCGGTTGCCCCTCTGCACGCCAAACTATATGTTGCATTTGGAGACAACTGAACCTCCATTATTTTTAAGGAGCCTAAAGCTGCATTTTGATTACATTATGAAGGTGATGGAAATGGATGAAGTAAGACATCCAAAGCAAGTTCTTAAGAAAATGTTATCAACAAGGAGTAACTTAGTCGAGAGGTGGGAGAAGCTAGCTCTGGGTTTAGGTGAAAGCGTACAGTTTCCACCTGACATAAGCATTTCAGACCTGAGAGGGAAATTCAATTCAATTTTAGAAAAATTAAGCCACTTCGAGTATGCAAATTTTAAACATGAAGCACAATCTTCTCAACGTAGAATGATATACAGTCAACTTAATTTGGATCTTCGAGAACAAACATACTTGCTCAACCCCTGCCCCATAAGTATGATAAATTTAATATTTAAAGTTAGAGGCGAATTATTAAATTTAAACTACATTACACATCGACCCGATCTGCCGATCCTATGTGACCTATGCAATCTTAAGGAAAGGGAGGATGTATATCACTTTATTGCCATATGTCCAATTTTGAGAGAGTTTCGTGTGAGGTACTTTGGACTTACTTCGATGATATGGGACGAAACCTTGGAAGTCCTGAATGGAAAATTAGGCTGGGAAATATTATATAAATATACGTCAACCGCACTTTTATATAGACAACGTATTCGCGAAGGAGACTTTTGAATAAACAATTAAGTTCATTTTATAATTTAGTTTAAGCAAATTGTCAATCTGGTAGACGGCCATTGGCCAAACCATATTAAACTTAAGAATAACAAATTACTGTTCAAAATTCAAAATTATCTTCAAATAAAGTTTCTCTCTAACTAAAACTCTAACTATATAGTCTGTTCAACCCTTAAAGTTTGGCAACATTTTGTAGCTGTTGTCTTTAATGATTCCACTGAAATAAATTCAAGTTTAGGCTGAGACCCAGTCCCTAAACAGTGGACATAAAATGGATTTTGACCTGGGCTAAATTAAAATAGGAAAATTGAATTAAATTATTTTATTTCATTAAATTATATATGTGGAATTATAATGATTTACAAAAGGTGGAATTAAGATAGAACTCAGGTGATAATATGTAGGCTTTATTAATTAATTTATTTTCACTTCATTGCTTAGTTCAAAAATGATCTGAAAGGAAAGGAAAGGTTTTAATAGTAGAATAATTAGTTCATCTGACAATAATCATCCGTTGCAATTCCTTGTTGTTTGTGCTAAGAATAGATGCCTGGTTGGGGTCATATAAAAAACCCCTAATATCACTGATCACAGCACTAATTCAGATATTTTAGAAGAGTGTAAGCTACAAGAGTGTAAACTACAATCACGTTTAAATTGCTGATGACATGAATGTAGATCTTTTAGACGTACAGAACAACAGAGGTGCCAAATATTTTAACGATAGCCTAGTTGTCCCTAACCTGTACCCTGTGAACCAGGATATCCCGACGCATTTTACTTCAACAAGTTCAACTTTGCTAGATATATTTCTTGTCAACCAGCCAAACTACGTCAACTATTACAGTCAGCTTGATGTGCCAGGTTTCTCAAAACATGACCTCATTGTCGCCTTTTATGATATCGGCACTAATCCTATATTTAAACAGACACTCCATAAATTTTCGAGATTTCAAATGTGTCAACATGCAGGCTCTCATTTCCAACGTTTTGAATTCCAACCTCGAAAGCATATATCATCTTCCAGAAGTTAATGAACAGGTAAGTCTTTTTACCGAAACAATCAACAACCTCTTTGATGTCTACGTAACAATTAAAACCGTTCAATTAAAAGTTTCTTAGCCATGATGGTATAATAACAACGTTGAGCAACTTAGAGCTAAGAGGAATGCTGCATATAAGCGTTGAAGCGATTTCGAATCCAGAATTTTTTTCAACCATTATAAAAACTCGCGAAACTGGGTGAATGTTGAAATAAAAAACTCTAAAATGAGATTCTATGGATCAAAATTCAACAACCTAACCTTCAAAAAACTGTGGAGAAATATCAAGTCACTTGGTATTTCAAATCAGAAAAAAAGCTCCGATGAGGAGTGTGATGTTAACGAACTCAACAAAATCTTTGCGGTTTCTTCCTCCTACACAAATGACGATGCGGACAGAAATTATAATAGTAATCCTGATACCTTGACAAGTTTTAGTTTCAAAAGAGTTGATGAAGTGGAGGTATTTATAACGATAACTAGAATTAAATCGGAAGCCATTGGGCTAGACGACATGCATCCCAAATTTGTAAAATTAATTCTTCCTTTTATATCGCCTTTTATAACTCATATTTTAACTCTATCTTGACTAGCTCCCATTATCATAAGCTATGGAAAGCTTCTAGAATAATTCCTGTTCTAAAAAAAATCCAACGCAAATGTCAAAGAATACCGACCAATTTCAATTCTGCCGTTTATTTCAAAAGCTTTCGAGAGGTTAGTAAACAGACAGATTACTTCCTTTTTAAAAACCCATCAGTTGCTCACACCCACCCAGTCAGGTTTTAGATCACACCATAGCTGTACCACAGCGCTTCTAAAAAATTTAGATGACATACGACTACAAATAGATAAGAACTTTGTAACAACATTGGTTTTATTGGACTTCTCCAAAGCGTTCGATACCTTCTGCCACAAAATACTCCTTGCAAAGTTGAAGCACTTATTTTGTTTTGAAAATTCTGCGGTTTCTCTCATTGGGGAATATCTGACAGAAAGAACTCAAGCAGTCTCTGAAAATTCCAAACTGTCTGAGTTCCTCCTCACTCACGCTGGTATCCCCCAAGGGTCTATTTTAGCCCCCCCTTCTCTTCATGCCGTTTAAAATTGATCTACTTTTGATTCTCAATCATTATAAAATTCATAAGTACGCTGATGTCCAAATCTATTTGAGTTACCCCATTGGAATGGTTGAAGATGCAACTGCTCGACTTAACGAAGATCTGCTACGTATAGTTCATTGGTCTATGGTGATAATCTTTTAAGATTAAACGCCAGGCCATTGTTTTGTACTGTTCTTGACACAACATGCTTTCCAAACGTAGAACTAGGTAGCTCCATGCTGAATTACGTTGAAACCGTGAAAAATTTAGGCGTACATTAAACCCTGACGTGGGAAGGCCACCTAGCATGTGCATTAGGAAAAACATATGCTTCACTACGCGCACTACATCTAACTGCTAGCTGTCTTCCAATCGCAACTAAAATGACAATAGCCAAAACTCTTGTTTTTCCCATTCTGTTGTATGGTTACCCGATTTTTTGTTGTTTGGATAGTGTGAGTAGACGGAAGCTTTGTGCGGTTTATTTATAGCTTGCGACGTTTTGACCATGTTTCTATGTACCTACGCTAAAAATGTCTTTGGTATGCCCTTGAGCAATCATTTAGATTTTCTAACTCTGACTTTTCTTTATAAACTCATGTACAGTAAAGTTCCGGAGTTTGAAAAACTGATCTTTCCTCCATCCTTTCCTTTCAAATACACAAAAAGCAACGATTTCTTGTTCATCCGGCTGGACTTTGGAACTCTCTTTCTGTCGATCTTAGAAGACTAAACAGGTACAAAGTTTTTGAATTTCTCTAAAATAATTTTCTTAAACTTGTTTATTTTTTCAACAAATTAAACTTATTTTTCTAAAGTATTGTTAATTATAAAATGTATAATATTATATAGAATTTTTTTTTCAATTTCGTATAAATAAGTTATGTTAGTAATTAATGAATTCATATCTTAACCAAATAGTACAAAGTATAACACAAAAGACATCATGTTTTAATATGCTTATGTTCTGATATCAATAAATACAAATACAAAATAATAAAATCTGCCATTGAATCACAATCACATTATTCAAAATTAAATTAAAATTAACTAACCCATCCGGAATTTTAAATGTACAACCATGTTTAATCTGAATGTATCCACCAAGTGTTTCGAATTACATTTCCTTGGGGGTTGCGGCTCAAAAAACATCCCCTCCCTATCTTCGTAATGCCCACGCAGTGTGTTCTACATTAAAAGGGAAACACATAATCCCTTGTGCGCGCGTTAATTATATAAAAAATAAAATAAAAAAAAAAAAAAACGTCGCAAACGACTGGACCGATTTGGATAAAATGGGTTAGAAAAGTCGGAAAATTCTACACAGGCAGTGCCGTAGGTGCAAGTTTCGTTTTTTAGTTTAATTGAAAATTATTATTTATGAACCGTTTTTGACGGAACTTTCACAGCTAGATATGTATTGTTTCCGCTAGGTGGCTTTTTTCGATTTTTTTTTTCTTTATGAGCCAATTTGACTCAAAATCACAAAATGTAATTATATTTACTATATGCAAATAAATATAATAAAATGATTATCTTTTGCAAAATTTTGACCCGTTGTAACTGTTGCTGTTAGAGTAAATTGGGCTAATGTGGTATAGGCAGTTAGTTTATTCAAAAACTAAGCATGCTTCTTCAACTGTTTTCAAAAGGCAACAGGGGTCGTTAATCTAAGTCTACTTTCCTGATTTCATCATCTTTCAAGCTGGAATGGGAACCAAGCATTCAAAACATAAATCAAAAACGACTATTCAAACTAAAAACTAAAAACTATTACAAATAAATTGCACGACTGGATTGCACGTATACTTGCTCATATGTGCGGTCACATTGTAGAGTAAAATTTAAGAAAATAAGAGTGAACATCACAGCATTTATTCGATTTTTGTGACTTTTGATTGTTTGAATAAAGGACGTTAAATTGTATTGAGTGAAATAAACGCCATTTTAATTCTTTAAGAAATGTAAAAAAAGTCTGATTTTTTTCAAAATTGTCGGAGCGGTTTTTAAATAAAACGGTTTTTATTTAACTTTTTTTTTTAATTCAAAAAAAATAATTGCACAAAAATAACATACATTTAAAAACTAAAGTTAAAAAAAATCATTTACCCATATTCAAAATATTGATTTTTCAAAAAAAAAAAAAAAGAAAAAAATTTAAACAATTTATTAAAAATACAAAAAAAAAAGTTTTCGAAAAAAAATTAAAGCGATATAACTTTCTACATCTTTCTACATCTTCTTGAATATCAATTTTGATAGTAATCGGATCACGAGTCGAAGAAAAAAAACCGGTCCTATGGGAGGTACCGTTTTAAGCCCAGAATATTACTTTTTTCACCAAAATATAATGCTTACCTACAGTGGTACACTGATTTTTTTCGAGAAAAATAAGCTTTTGCATAACGGTTATATGACAGGTAATTTTTAAGCTAACAAAAAAATTGAAAAAACTCTTCTGTAGAATGTCAAAATAATCTTAAGTTCTAAATTTAAAGCCGATTGGCCAAATCGTTTAGGCTGCAGTCCGAAATAAATCCATACAGTACAGACAGACAGACAGACAGACAGACAGACAGACAGACAGACAGACAGACAGACAGACAGACAGACAGACAGACAGACAGACAGACAGACAGACAGACAGACAGACAGACAGACAGACAGACAGACAGACAGACAGACAGACAGACAGACAGACAGACCGACGGACAGAATTTTTCCAGTAACTCAAATATGTTTCTCCATCATCGTAATGTCATGTTTGATTGTTATCCCAAAATTTTTAATCTGCACGAATGCATAACTTGCATTATAGTACCTTTAATCGCAAGTAAAAAAAAAGATTCAAGTGAAAGCATATTAAAGACTCCCCCACAACCTAATAAATCGAACGGCAGCAAAACAAGAGCAAAAAATACATAAAATCGCGCTTCCAAAACCAAGGGTGATGATGAATCATCAAGTGGTTCACAGAGGAGCGTCCAATTTCGGGAATCGGATGACGAAAACATCGCTAACTCATTTTGTATATCAAGTGGAATACGTTGGTTTTGATTCTTGGAAAGGTATTAGAAATACTGTTGGTATAACTGCTAATAAACAGTTTTGTTGGCCCGCATCAAGTAGATATACGAAGTATTTCTTCGAATTTCGAGAAATAAGATTTCGGCATAGTTTTTGCAAGTATCTTATTTTAAAACTAATGTTATACACCATTGAATTCCATTCTTAAATCTTAATACTTCGAAATTTGTTACTGTTTAGAAAAGGCTTTCGAAAATGCACAAACATTCAATGTGATTGAGGATGCTGGTCGCAGCTCTTTGTATTCTTATTGGCAGAAATAAATTCTCTCTGGTATAGATAAAATCTTAAAAATTCATTGTTTAAAATCGATAAAAAAAATTAGTCTACAAAGAAAAAGAACTTTAACACCAAAACATCGACTTAACTAAATTCTCATACCATGTTGAATATTTATGTTTTTTTCTGAGCGCAAATTTCCTTTCATCCTGTCAATATTATGATCTTTCGACTTTGTTTTTATTGTATGACTAAAAGGTCATAAATCTAAAACACACAAATATGAATATATTACCCAGAAATGTCTGAAAATTATTTGGGAAAGCCATAAAAACTTTTATTTTTATTCCCTCATATTTTGAACACCTTGTGCGTCTAATAATCCGCAAAATATATGTTTTCTCAAATAAAAATAAGAAAACATCAATCATGAATTGAAATATTATATCAAAGAAGGTAAAATCGAAATAAAAACTTACAACCAAATTTATCCCCCCCCCCCCCCCCCTTCAACAGCACCATAAAAAAATCCATGATATTTCCATTTTTACATAAAATGTATAGAAGCTAAAAAAAATATGACTTATTAATCTCTTTGTCAAAATCTTAAGATGTTTTTTTTTTTTTAGATAAATAATTTCATCTGTTTTGTCAACTCATTCTCCTCTGGCAATTCATGAACACAGATAGAAAACATCAATTCTTAGTAATTTATCTTCTTGCAATGCCTCACAAAATATATATTAATGTAGCCAACACGATGTTCATGTCATCCTTGAAATTAATGATTTAAGAATACAATCCATGTCGGGAAGTGAATCGATCCAAAGAAATGGGATTCCTAATCATCCATTGTTATCTTTATTAATCACCACAATTACAAGTTTAATAATCATCCGCAAACAATAGACATTGGGCGAGGGATAAAAAAGGATCAGAGTCTTGTGTCCAACCCAGTAAATTACCTCGATGAGGATAATAATCCTTAATGATTCAATCAATCGTATATCATCGTGATAAGGAACTTAGCCATACCTCATTGATTTCTGTCAATCTTCAATGACACTCATGAGTGAGTACTTAACTGTGTTAAAAAGTTGTCTTATTTATTAATTACAATCTATTGCATACCAAACGGCTGGGACGATAGTGTGAACCCAGCCCATAACTCAAAATTGCTATGCAGTTTTCAATAAATTTTACTGCAGACGTTAGTTGGGTATAAAAAAAACTTCAAATTGAGTTTATTTACAATTGTAATGTGGAGTGGGTGGTATTAACATCAACAAAGTTGTGTGTTTATCGCCATCTGGTGTTCAATTGACGACTAGCATTATGTTTGATACCGCAACAACAAAAAACAATAAAACCTCACACACATATAAATAACGGTTACAATGGAGCTTTCCCTTAATACCTAGGGAAGGTTAATTAGCCAACGCCCAGCCATATGGAAGTTGGCATAAGCGTGGGGCCACCATCATTTAGCCCTCAACCCTCATCATAGGGAATTTGATTTACCAACCACATGAACTAAATAAATCGTTATCGAAATAGAGTCCTCGATTTTATTATTCATGTGTGTGCGTGTACCCTAAGTGTTTTGTATTTGTATCTGCGGTTTCTGCGTTTAGCCCCCGAACCATCTGGGTCTGGGCTACTTGAAATAAACAACTAAAATTGAGAATTATATCTATGGTCTGGTGGATGTGGGGTAAACATACACGATTGTGCTGCTGGTTGATGGTTTGTTTTATTGAATAATAAATATCTTGTGTTAATTAAGGCGTATTTATTTATATTAGTTGATGTGGATTTGGAACAAACTTTTCACATATATTGAAACGTACATTTTGGCCTCGTGAGTTGGTAAACCAGTGTAGTTTTAGAAATTGAATTTGACAACATAAACCTTTAACTAGGTTTTTTCATTACTCTTCTTTATTGGTCTAAGCACATTTTTGGAATTTTGATAGATAAGTGGTTTGAACATTTATAGAATTTGAACAATTTAGAGATATCATAAGCGATAATATCTTTAAAGGGCTCGATAATAAAAACTTTGCAAATGTGTCTTTAGCGAAACAGAATTGGCAACGTTCCCTGCTCATTTCGAAACTAGTTCTGACTCCTGCTGTATAGTGCAGACGCATTGACGCATTGTCAAAAGTGGATGAGAATGATTTAGGGTGCGTAGAGAGAAAACTTCTTCCACAGACTTAGCCAAGAGGGTTCAAGTTCAACGTCGTAGATTGTTAAGTCATATAGAGCGGCTGGATATCAATGCTCTTGGTTGGAAAATGTTCGATTTCAAGCCGGAGGGACGGTGCAGTAGAGGAAGATCGACACTTAGATGGCGCCCGCCATAGGTAGAGGACCTCAACCAACTTCATGTGCAAAACTTGAGGCAGCTAGCTACGGACTAAGTTGGCTAGAAAAGCTTGTTGGTTGACCCCAGGTCCACCCAGACTGTAGCGGCACCGAGGGAAGGTAAGGTATGGTTATGAAAGAGGTTATCCATGCCTGAGAAATTCACCTTGAGCTGTGGAAAAAAGTGGGCTGATGAAAATTTTTTTTTTTGGAACAAATCAAGAATACTATCGGGGCACGGGAGTAATCATCACTAAGTTGATTTAACTTATTTTTCTCGGAGGACAAAGAATTTAAAACTTACCGACATTCCTGGTTTACCGTAAAAATTCATAATTGTATTAACCAAAAAAATCGTGTGTATGAAAAATGGAAACGTTTCAGAATAGTCAACAGGATCAACAGCAATACCTACAACTGCGAAACAAATGTGTAGGTCTCATAAAATCAGCTAAAAATAGGTGGTACTCAACTCAAATCAACTGGACCTATCTCAAAATGGCCGCAAGCTCTGGAAGACAAGTTACAAGTTAACTGAATCAAATAAAAACTTTGAAATTCCCTTTACAAGTTTTTTCCACGAGTACGTGCGCATCAGTCGTGCAATTTATTTGGGAGTGCGGCGAGAAGAAAAGAAAAATAATTGAACGAATGAAAATCGTGCTGAAATTTTAAATCGTTCAACACCCCCCGCTCCCCTGACCAAATCTTGGATCCGCCACTGCCTGGCATTATATATAGTTTTGTTTGAAAACCACTTTTTATTTGGTTTTCTAAAAAATCCACACCAGCATCTCAGAATTCTCTTGCATTCCTCAGAGGAGAAATTGAAATTTTATTAAAAATAACGGTACTTGCCATACGACCGTTTAAGAAAAGCTTATTTTTCTCGAAAAGGGCTCCAACGATTTTGATGAACATTTTTGAGATTGTTTTTGTTGGCAATGGCTATCATTTGATCAGAACCACATTATACAGGAAATGTCTATTAAACGTTATATTTTTTTTTTAGTTTTTGACTTTCTCGGTAACGGCTCTTTGGATTTCTGTCGAATTTTGTATTTAAAAACATCTAGATAGGCAAATTAATTTTGCATATCAAAATTTTGAATTTTTTTTTTGAATTTTTTTTTTTCCTAATTAAAATAAATTTTTTTTTTTTTTTTTAAACATCTATATTTTTAAAACTAATCAAAAAAAATTATTTTAAATTTTATAATCACATGTATATAAATAAACTCTAAAAGAACTGCACCCCAAAATTAAAAAAAAAATCAAAAAGCTAAAAATAAAAAACAGGATTTTATCAAAATCCGTCCTACAATTTTCGAAATATTTTTTTCATAAATTCTTTGTTATTTAAGATTTACTCAAAACCGTAAAATATTGTGCTATTGATAGTTTTTATAAGTTCAAACTGTGTTACTTTCAACGTAAATGTTATTTGTTTTTATCAAATATCTTTCCTTCCAATGTAATTAGGCACATAAGAGCAAGTACGTGCGAGCCAGTCGTGCCCATTTTTTAACATACATTTCGAATTAAATAATGATTTTAATGACCCTGTTACCATTTTAGCCTTTTTTAAGAACCGTTCTTCCGTGTTTGTTAACAATCACAGTGGAACAGAATACCGCCAAATATCGATTCTGGCTTTATTATGCAAAGTGGCTGAAAGAATAATACTAAAAGGTGTTTTTTTTTTTAGCTGCATGACAAGTTTCGATTGTTGTTGTGCTATATAGTTTGACATTTCTGTTCAGTAAGTCTTGGCATTTGGCAATTCATGAATCAAAGTTCATAGAGCGCACTTCGTCCATTTTACGGTCAACATAATTGGCCATCATTTCTGTTTAAATGGCTTCGTCAATAAGCAAAATTGCTGTATATATAGAGCGGAGACAATCCTCAAGCCATTAACGAATCACCATTACATCCATTAAAATTGACTGTTTGGTGCAGTTTACACGCTGGCGGCATCAACGGTCTTTATTTCTTTCGAAATGAGGAAGGAGCTGGCGTTACGGTGAATGGCGAGCATTATCAAGCCATGCTGACACTTTTTTTTCAAAAATTAATCAGCTAAACATTGACGACATTTGGTTCCAAAAAGACGGCGCAACTTGCCATACAGCGTTCTCCATCTATTTATTGCAAAATAAATTTGGTGACAACTTTATTTCTAAAAGAATCCATTGGAAGCCGTGTTTTATTGGTAATCTATAGCAACCTCCAAAAATTGGTCTACATTCCATGTGGTTGACATTTCTTTCCAAGTATTCCAGGCCTTATCTCAACTTTTTATATTCACTCATTTCACTAACTTAATCATCGACACTTTTGGTTTGTTGATGTTTGCCGTATAAAATTTTACTGTGCTGGTTATACACTTACCAATAAAACACGCCTGGCATTATAGCTTCTAAAACCCCTTAATCATTCTATGGCTTACAGAAAAGCAACAGAAACGGGTGTAAATCCGCTAAAATCGTTTGTTACTTACACCGGTATAATTTTATATCAATTTTCAGATAAAATTCTGAAATAAAAACCAACCAACAAAAATAAATTCTCCTGTTGGATTATATTTAAAGCCTTCTAAGTGACTATAAAACAAGGAATAAATACATTTACATCCAACCTGTGTTTCAATGTGTAATTTAACAGTAACAGATACATTTTTAACCTCAAAGATACATTGATCCTTTTGTCTTCCGGATCCTTTAAAATAAAAAATGTGCTCTCTTCAAAAAATTCGCGAATCAATTTCCATCAACGAACTATTAAATTTATTTCAGTTAGATAGTCATTCAATGTCGTCTTATAAATATTTGAGGCAAGACGATAAATTCCAAAATTAAGTCCCATTTTCCTTGGCCTATAAATAAAATTCCACAAGCATCCTTTAATGGCCACAAAAACAGAAGCAAATGGATGGATATTAGCCAAAACATAATAAAACAATTTGATAACCATTATCATGCTTAGGAGGACATAGGCCTCTCTCGAAACCAAAAAAAAAGGACATCTGCACACATTTCACATATGATAAATGAAAATCCTTTGCAGCCTCAATAGGATACGAAGAAAATTTGCACAACAGCACACAGCACATAATAATCCGCTGGAAAAACATACATTCCGTTTCATGTGATTGAGGTGGGTGGGTTGGGCGTTTTGAAGCTGGGTTGAGGTTTTATATGGGGCAGAAAGCATTAATACCAATCGGAAAGGATAGATAGAACATCCTTTCCTTGAAAGCCATCGAAAGTGAAAGGTTATCGTTTAGGCTTGCGGATATGTTATAGGAGGAAGTCGAAATGTCAAGTTGGTCGTTTTTTTCGGATTTAATGTGTATGTATGGACAAGAAATTTTAGACCGATACTCTGTTAGGATTTTCTGGTTCCTTATAGCTTTGTACATAAGTATTCTGTATTAGATTTGCTCATTCTTCCATTATAGTTGTAGAATATTGTCCGGAGGTAAGAGATATGGCCTGTGTTCCTCATGTTCAATCAACTGTTTTCGATTACAATTCTGATTGGTTTTCAGAAGAAGCAATGGACTGTGAGCTTTAAGTGTTTTTGGGTACTTTGTTGGTCGGGGGTCTTTTTGAATTTATTCCCGTCATAGTCATGTCATAGTTAATGTCTTGTGAGGAGAGAAAACCAATTGATTGGCATTCAAATGGTTTTGTATCATTTATGCAGGTATGCCAGTTTAAAAAAAAAAAAAAATAGTATTTGTTGATTTAGGTTGTATCGATTATTTATCGAATTTCTCCATAGGTCTGAAAATAAGTTAAATCTACTTAAGGATGAATTTCTAGCCGTCCGTTCCTGATGGTCTGCAATTTTCCTTAAAGATGCTCATCAGTCCGCTATTCAAAATACACAATCCTTATGAGACGCTTGAGACTCCATTACATCCCGAAAAAATCATTATTTGGTGCAGTTCACATTGATTTTTTAATGACTCACGTAGAAAATTAATTGGAAAAGAAATGGTTGCAACAAGACGGCACAACTTGCCATACAGCGTGTACGCAAAAATCACTTTGCTGAGCCAAACGTTTAGTCACCGAATTATCTCAAGAAATAAACCTGTAAATTGGCCACCTAATTCTTATGATTTGACACCCTTGGACTATTTTTTGTGAGGTTACGCCAAATCTCTGGTCTGGTGATAAAGCAGCAACGATTGATCATTTGGAAGGCAACATTCGACGCACTTATGAGGAAATAAAACCATGTATGGTGGAAAAAGTTGTGCAAAATTGGACCGACAGCATTCAAAAGGCGCAGTCGCGGAGGCCATATGCCAGAAATTATTTTTAAACATTAAATGCATGACATTTGTGAGCTAATAAAGCTAAAAATTTGGTCATTCCTTTGTATTTGTTCTGTTTTATAAATGCCGTCATTCATCGGGCATGCTTACTTCTGACCATAATAAACAAAAAGCGTCCTAAGAGCGATGTTTAAAACTATCGTCCCATAGCCAAAAATTCATAAATTTAGATCTCAAGCCACTAACTTTGTTGAATTTTCAATACTATGCATACTATTCCCTCTCAGCTTAAAAAGACAGAATTGAAGTAGATGTTATCTCCACTAACTTAAGCAAGGCATTTGAAAAAATTTCGCAGACTAATACTTTTTAAATTATCCTCCCTTTGCCTTGAAGCTATCTTTATAAAATTAAATTATTCTTATCTAAAAAATCGATACTTATATGTTTGTTTCAGATCTACATTCTCCAGTTCATTTTTAGTTATTTACGGGGTCCCCTAAAGCAGGCAATTAGGTCCTCTCCTTTTTATTCTTACTATTAACGATATTGAAATGGTTATTAAAAGTCAGTCTTCGAGTTCGAGTTCTTAAAATTAATTCTAGTCAAAACATTTTAAATTAAGTAAGCGAACATGAACTTTAAGAACAACTTTGTCGGTTTTAATTAAAACTTCAATAAAGTATCATAACTTATGAACTCATAATCAATGAAAATGCATTTTTTAAAAAGTAACTCAAGCATTATTACTGGAAATAAAATATCCAATTTTGATTTCGACAAGTCTACAGCTTAACATATAAAATTCATATCCATGATTTTTTTAAAACAAAGAAACATTTAACTGAATTAATGAATCATAAATAATGCAAATTCCCTTTATTATTTTCAACATAAAACAATTTCATAGCCCAGCAACACAAACAATTTATTCGTTTGCACTCTCACGTTTCCGTCAAAAATGGCTCATTCACAGTAGTAAAATAAATAATATAATTAATTGCAAGGCAGGCATGAATAAAATTACGAAACCACAATCGGATTTTTCTGAAAAAAAAAAACAGAAATAATTGCAAGAGTTAATTCTATAAAATATTATAATCTTCAGAACACATCGAATACCCATTCGAGTATATACACATAATCCAATTTCACTGTCCTCTAGAAATAGTTCCATGCAAAATATACTCGAACTTCCGGTCGGGTCATATAAAAATATCTTAAAATAAAGCCAAACGATGTACAAAATTAATTCAAGCTCTGCGTTTTTTTATATACAAAATTGCATTTTGAAAATAATTTTTCCATATTGTTTTTCTTTTCTTATTTGTTCTTCTTCCTTATATCCGCAGGCTTCAGTGATCCATATTGTATGCTGGGAATTCAACCAGATGGAGGACCACCAGTATCACCACAACCTCTACCGCCCACACCAAGGACCCTATCCTCCGACATCAATTTGGGCGGCGGCATGGGTGGTTTCGATAACAATACAGACTCGCCCACACACCGAAAACACAGCTTTCGTCTGAGTTTCAAGCGAAAGGAAGCAACGGCCAGGAGAGAACAAAGGGACTCATTAGGTGGCCCGGTACCTGCAAAATTTATACGGGCAACATCAATCAAGCCGCACACATTGTGCCCCAAATGGAATGAGAAATTTAAATTGTAAGTTGTTGTCCTTTTTTGTTTTAAAGTATGCATTGCACGTGTGTGTGTGTGTTTGGAAAATTTAGTGGAGCTTTGTATGCATATGTATGTGAAAATGCTTTTCCTACATTAGAACGATTTTATTTCATGCAAATCAACCGGATGCAAATAAAGGTAGCAGTCAATGAGTACATAGAGCTACAAGGCAATTTCGCAAAATTGAAAACAGATAGACACATAACCACCCACATCGAAAGTGGTGTCTCTTTGTAGACATCTAATTCACAGTTTCTTCAGGAGCTACACTATTGGCTTTTGAGATTCGAACGTGATATCCTGGAAACCAAACAAATCATCGTAATCATTCCCGCATTCGAAATGAACATCGAAATTCCACTTAATCTGCTATCTCCTTGCCGAAGCAGATGTATCTGGGACATGATTGCATTCCGGATCAAGGACTCTATAGGTATAAGATCACAGATGAGTTCGATGATTTAATGAGATAGCAAGTTGGTCGCTTAGGTTTTGTCAATCACATTTTATTTAAATTCGAAATCAATTCGTCCTGCTGTCACCTTTTGAACTGCGACCTGGTCTGGTCAGGACCATAGGACTGATGTATCTCGAATTGGATAAGATTTAATCTAAAATAGAGATGCCTAGAGGGATAGGTGCGGGGATTTGCTCAAAACAGAAAGCTCTTGAATTCTATTCAACACACTGTGCCAGGAGACTTAATTGGATTACATCAATTGATTGGAATAAAATACTCTTTTGAGGGTGGCCATCGGCGGCAGTGGGATGTGCAGGAAGCCGAAGCAGACACACAAAAACAACAAGACTCTTGAACGTAAAATTGATTTCAATTGAGCTTGAGGAGGATTTCGATTCTATTTTAATCGAAAGCACAATGCAGAGGGTGCCTTTTATTTAGAAATTAAATCCGTCAAATGGTGAAAAACGTTTGGAAACTTATTTTGCGTTTATATAGGGATTAACTAAACTGAGGTTTTAGTTTGCTTATTGATTTAACAGGTGTGCTTATAATGAAGTTAAGGTTTGGCTTTTGATTAAAATAAGCTGCTAATGCAAATTCCTGAATAAATAATTTTGTACATTTCTATCACTGAAAATTGTTTAATTAACATAACAACTTTCTCGTGAGTAAATGTTTATTAAAAGACAAGTTTTTCTTCAAATTTTATAAAATTTATAAAATTTATAATAAGAGAATTACAAATGCTGATAATACAACAAGCTTTAAACATTGAAAACAAGCAACGCAATGAAAGCTTTCCATTTCTTTGTTTTTTTTAATACACTAGAAATGCAAAAACAGAAAGTTGGTTCGTTCTTTGTGACTCTCACGGGATTGAGTTTCGTTTGCAAAAATAAAAGCAATGCATTTCTTTGTTTTTTTAAATTAATTTAATAGAGATTAGAATTTTGCATTTAAGCAAATAATTTCAGCAATTTTTGCAAATAATAATCTTCCATGCATTTTTGTAGTGCTAGAAAAAATTATTTGTGCATCTAATACGAAATAGAGCAATACAAAAGAACAATTAGAGAGCTATAGGCAAAAAGTGGAGACATAATTAAATGGAAACTCTCCTATCACTTTATATCACTCATGGACGAAAAAAAATATTGATAATAATAGCAACCATGCAAACCATTTTCAATTAGGTATTTTCACTCTAAAATGTTCATTTAATTTAATTTCATAGCAAATGCTACCACCGCCCGCTTGAAATAAATTGCACGACTAGATCGCACGTACTTGCTCATATCAGCGGTCACAATGTCGCATAAATTTTAAAAATATTAAGGGAACATCAAACTAAAGAGATTTTCATTAAGCGCTTCCTACCTTTAAATAATTTAAACAAAACAAAGTGTGTGTGAGGTATCATCGATTTTTTTTATTCGTTTGAAAGGCCTATCGAATGCCAATATGTGTGGAATACATATAACATCGCTTGAATGTGGCTTCTCTTGGTGGCGCGCATCCAGTGTCCAATTTCGCTGAAGATGATTCGATTCGATGAAAATTAGCGTCAGTTGCCAACTGCTCCAGCTCCAGAGCTCATTCAGCGAACACATGTCGTTGGCTATGGTCACCTTCAGCTCAAGCTCAGCAAAATTCGTTTTACTAAATTAGTGGACTGTTTTTATCCACCACACTGCGTATAGTCCTCTCGGTAGGACGACTATGATTATGGCGACTGTACAATGGGCGAAGCACGCTGAATATTGCCCGAACACAAAACCCATTTCGATAAAACAATTTCATCATTTGCACGTGTTGTTGAACTCTATGTCCTTCCATGGTGATTTAGCAAAATAGACTGAATGAATGACAGCTAATTTGACAGATATAGCTTCAACATGGTGGCCGCTATCAACTGTCAAAGTTCAGAAGACCCTATTGGAAGACCCTTTATTTATTCGATTTTTGTGACTTTTGGTTTTTTGAAAAAAGTACGTAAAATTGTATTGAGCGAAATAATTTAAACGCCATTTTATTTCTTTAAAAAATGTAAAAAAATGTGATTTTTTCAGGGACGGTTTTTAAAAAAAACTGTTTTTTTTAACTTTTTTTTTTAAATTAAATAAAATAGTTCAAGAATAAGCACACAAATAACTTATATTTAAAAACAAAATTTAAATTAAAACAAAAATAAACAAAACAAAACACAAAAAAAATGTTTTGGGAAATATTTAAAATTAAAATTACCTAGGCTACCTAAATATATCCTCCTGAATATCAATTTTAATTATTGTAATCGGATAACCAGTTTTTGAGAAAAACGAAGAAAAAACCGGTCCTATGGGAGGTATCGTCACCATCTTTAATTTTTGTTTACCAAAATATGATCCACACCTACAATAGCGCACTGATCAAAAGTAAGCTTTTACTTAACTGTTATATGGCAGGTACCGTTAATATTTGAGCTAAAAAAAAACATTAAAAAAAATCCTCTGTAGAATTTCAAGATAACCTTAGGTTCAAAATTTGAAGACGATTGGCTAAACTCTTAGTCCAAAAATAGTCCTTTGTGCTAATCCCTTTCAAATGCCAGGCGTCTTTTTGATAAAGATTAAATTTTAATGTTGTTTTGACTTGCAGCTTATTTTAAATCGTTTTGATTTGAAGCTCGATGAAACGAAAATGCGTCACGACGAATTTGGATAAAAAATTGTAAGCCATCTGATTTCTTTTGCTGTTTTCTATTTTATGAATTTTTCATTTTAAAATTGTTCAACCAGTTTTTTTCAAAAAAATGTTTTATTTTTAAAACTTAAAAAAAAATATTTTTTTAAATTTCTTTGAGTTTGTCAATTTGAAGAAATATATAGTTTATACTAGAAAAAAATGAAAAAAAGATCTATCGATTCATTTTCAAAATATTCAAAAAACAAAAAAAAGTTCTTTTAAGAAATTATTAAAAATTAAGAAAAAAAAAACATTTTAAGAAGCAATATAAATTATTGAAATTATAAAACACTACCTATTTTGAAAATTTCATCAAAAGTGTGAAAGTGAATGGAAAGATTGATTTCTTACCAACTATCTATTATTATTTAGAGAAAATGCTATAAACAGATAATGCTTACTTAAATCCAACCATCATATGGAATTTTCAAATACTCCATCAGATCATTTGAACAATTCAATCATTTGTGACAACGAAAGCTAAAAAATTCCCAATATGAGAATGGAGATGATGGAGTTATGCTTCAGGACATAGATATTACAGATCCTTATAAAGGGTTTTTCAATAGGAGCGCTACAAAAGTTTTTTTAAATAAAAAAAAACGGTTTTGGATATCAATGAAATTCTTTATTCCTCGATTTCTTTTGCATGGCCTCCACGGGCACGCTTGCAGAAGTCCAGTTGCTGAACCCAATTTTCGACGGTTTTCAAGCATAAATCGGCCGATACTGCTGCAATTTTACGTTCGGTATTCGTACGAAGTTCATCAATCGTCGCTGGCTTGTTGGCATAGACCATAGACTTGACGTAGCCCCACAAGAAATAGTCTAACGGCGTCAAATCGCACGACCGAGGCGGCCAAGCCACTGGACCATTTCATGAGATAACACGTTCTCCAAACTTGGTTTCCAATAAATTGATTGTGACATTCGCTGTGTGGCTTGTGGCGCCGTCCTGTTGGAACCACATGTCCTTCAATTCCATATAATCCAATTGGGGCCAAAAATATTCGGTTATCACTGAACGGTAGCGGCCCAATGACGCTGCCAACCACACCAAACCGTAATTTTTTCGGGATGCAATGATGACTCATGGAGTACGTGTGGATTGCTGCCTGACCAATACCGCATATTTTGTTTATTGACGAAGCCATTCAGCCAGAAATGAGCCTCATCGCTGAAGATGATTTTTCGATGAAAATCCGAATCATTTTCAAGTTATTGCTCAGCCCAATTCACGAACATACGACGCTTCTGGTGGTCAAGTGGCTTCAGTTCTTGCGTCAATTTAATCTTGACTCCGAATTTCGGTAGTAAATTTTAATAATTTCGACTCGTTGTTGGCTCGTATATCTTTCCATCATGAAATAGCAAACCTTACTGAAGAGAAAAGTCAAAAGAACGGCAAAAAATATGGTGTCGTTTGCTGTCCCTGTCGCTCTACTTTTGTAGCTTCCCTGTTGAAAAACCCGATATTAATCCCAAAATAATGCATTCAAATGACGCATATACGAAATATAAAAAGCTTATAAATAACCCAAAGTGATCGGAGCTCATCTTTTATACTTTTCTGAGGTGTTGCAAATGTGCAGTTGACTGTTTCAGTTTTCAGTGAGCAAAAGTAATAAAGCTTAATTAGTTAAAGAGCTTTTATGAAGTTTTTCTTTTTTTTTTGTTTTGTTTATCGATATTGTTGCCAGATCACTTATTAACAAGTAATAATAATGTTTTATAGCAGATCAAGTAAAAATAATGAATACAAAAGTAAGAATTAGAAAAATGGAATACATAGAGTTGCCATATTAATTTTATGGATTTAAATTTACATTTAGATAATTTATTTTTGAAATTAACAAAGCCAATAGAAAATTATTATTTTTAACTATATGAGATGAAACTCTAGGGTTGCCGATGGCTTTGTTTATTTAATGAAAACAAAAATGTAAATAAAATAGTCAGGGAGATGAAATAAATAATAATTTATGTTGTCGTGTTCGGGAATAGTAATAAATGAAAGTTCGGAAACGCATAAGGGGAACAAGGAAAATGTTATATATTTGTATTGAGAAATTTTAAACATGATCATGATTATATCTTCGCAATCCATATATATAGCGCAGTATTATTAAAAGCTGATAGCATCGCAGTCACAAAAAATTTCCCATCCGTAACTAAAAATCGGTAATGCTAGCGTTTTAGCCAGAAGCATCCGTGTTTAAAGAAAGTTGTAATACTGAGAGGCCCATAACCTACGTAATACTCCACAGAATTTACTGTAGGCAGAATTAATGTGCATTTCCCAAGTCAGCGTGCTGTTGAATAACATTCCACGATTTTTGGCAGTATTAACGTACTAAATACTAGAGTTGTTTAATTACAAGCTAGGAAAGTAATCCAAGTTCAAAGCTTTCCTACTAATGAAAATGCATTTGTATTTTAGAATATTCAAGAACACACCATTTTACTGCTGACGGAAATTTCTTTAAGGTCCCTATTACAATCTTTAGTGAGTCCCAAGGGAAAACTCAGCATACATCTGAACAGAGGCATCAGCAATCCTTGATGGGAGTTCATTTATATAAAGCGAGAACAGAAGAGGCTTAAGACCTAAGACGTGACATATTATTGCCAACTGAAACAGTTTGTTTTCTATCCCAAGATAGTTCGATAAGAAAAGAACGGCAAATGATGAAAAGCCATCAAATAATAATAGTTTGCAGCATAGAATAGTGTGATCTTCTAACGGGTGATTTTTTTGAGGTTAGGATTTTCATGCATTAGTATTTGACAGATCATGCGGGATTTCAGACATGGTGTCAAAGAGAAAGATGCTCAGTATGCTTTGACATTTTATCATGAATAGACTTACTAACGAGCAACGCTTGCAAATCATTGAATTTTATTACCAAAATCAGTGTTCGGTTCATTCACCGTAACGTTGCGTCCAACAGCATCTTTGAAAAAATACGGTCCAATGATTCCACCAGCGTACAAACCACACCAAACAGTGCATTTTTCGGGATGCATGGGCAGTTCTTGAACGGCTTCTGTTTGCTCTTCACTCCAAATGCGGCAATTTTGCTTATTTACGTAGCCATTCAACCAGAAATGAGCCTCATCGCTGAACAAAATTTGTCGATAAAAAAGCGGATTTTCTGCCAACTTTTCTAGAGCACTGATTTTGGTAATAAAATTCAATAGTTTGCAAGCATTGCTCGTTAGTAAGTCTATTCGTGATGAAATGTCAAAGCATATTGAGCATCTTTCTCTTTGACACCATGTCTGAAATCCCGCGTGATCTGTCAAATACTAATGCATGAAAATCCTAACCTCAAAAAAATCACTCGTTATATCGAACGCTTTGGAAAAGTCGAAAAGTCTACGGCGGGTCTGATGTCTTCAACAATGTTTATAATAGCAGTGGTGCAGCTATCCTTTTGGCGGAACCCAGACTGCTTAAATGAAAGAATGTTTTATGCTCTAAGTCGGGAATTAAGTTGTTTTTGTAGTACTCTCTCAAAAACCTTAAAAAATAAGAGAGCACCAAAACGGGTCTATATTAATTTCTATCTCCATTTCCATCCATCCCTACCTCATTGGACCTAATAGATAAAACGCTTTCAACTATTTTAGTTGCTTCTATAAAAGTAAACTTGAAACGAACTTCTGAAGAATATCCATAAGGAGGCCCAGATAAGGTAATTGAACTGCTGAAAAGTTCTGGGAACGCTAATGGGACGAAGTCATGATTTAAAGGATCAACATTTATATTTATATCACAGTGGTATTTATCGCGGAACTGGGCCTCTATCCACCCTACCTTTAACTTGCTATCGTATCCGCCTAGGTGCCCATAAGAAAAAGAAAAAGTAAATGAACGACGTATCAGGCTGCATGCGTTGGCGATATACCACAAGGAAGCGATTTTTTGAAAAAAAAATATAGAGTTGTTGAAAGCCACCTGCCATTCTTTAAAGATGGCATTGCGCTACGTTGCCATTGGATCAAATATTTCATATGCATTGGAAAAATGATGCTTCTTCATTTATTGAAAACGCCAGTTCTGCCTTCACATCAATTTCTTATTCCTGTATGCAAATATTAGCAGCAGCAACAAACAGCATTAAAATGAGTTGTTTTGGCTTAAGTTAGGCTTTTATTCCATCAAACAATTAAGAAAATTTTGTAAGTCTCAGAATAATTTAGCGGGGTTTTTAGTCTCCATCTTCTTTTGACATCACTGCACTGGAGAAGCGAAAAGATCCTGGCAAGCCGAATGATATGACAAAATTTGAATAATCTTTTTCATTAAATTGCCTACCTGACATGATTTTTTCTTTTTTTTTTAATACAACGGTAGGTAAATTATTTATGATCTTTTGTGTCCTGTTTTGCATCGAATTCTGGACAACGATTAAATTTTAAAATTCCCGAATTCATAGTAAAAAAAAAAAACATTCTCTCACCAATTCCTTAATTTTAATTCATAAAGCATTTCCATATTGCAAAATCAGCCAATTTTTGTCTCTTTCAATTTGCAGTGACATCGATGACATTAACACCGACACCTTCCATCTGGACATATGGGACCACGACGACGAGAGCTGTGTCATGGACGCGGTCTCCCGCCTCAATGAGGTTCGCGGAGTACGTGGCCTGGGGCGATTCTTCAAACAGGTATGTCAGTCGGCCCGACAAGGCTCACAGGATGATTTCCTGGGAGCTGTCAACATTCCCATAGCCGACATCCCATCGACCGGCTTGGATGGTTGGTTCAAATTGGAAGCACGTAGCCAACGAAGCACAGTTCAGGGACGAATACGTTTAAAACTTTGGCTGTCCACTCGTGAGGATCATGGTACCTCCGAGGAGGATAACGAAATCGAAATTAGCAAAATTGAAAAGCTTCAAATGGTATTCATGGCACACGAAGTGTCCACTCATGAGCCCTCATGGACGTGGGGTGGTGAATTACCCGGACCGGCTCTAACTATTCTTCATCAAATGGCAGTGCAAGCGGATCTTGTGGAATTGCATTGTGCTCTGGCGAGGTAAGTTCATATAGCGGCGCCTACTTTGCCTTAATTATCTTGGTTTCTTGCCTTCCATCATTGAAATTTCTGTGCAGGTTTGTGGCAGCTGTAAAACTAAACCGCACCACACCCATCGATCCGAAGTTCATCCATCGCCTGCTGATAGATGTGGACAAATTGTGGAACCAACCCAATCAAGAGGCACTTACAAGGGAGCTGGAACAGTGGTTGGCCGAAGCAATGACGGGCATGGTAGAGCGGTCACTCAACCAAATCCGGCGACATCGAGACATCTTCCCGTCGCTGCATCCACCCTCGTTGATACGATTGGAATTCCTGTTGCGATGCCTCGGTCTGTTGGGCTCAATGAAGGCATTCCGGCAGGTCTGCCCGTTCAATAAGGGTGTGCGAGGCGAGATTGTGGGCTCGTTGCGGAAGGGTTCCATTCAATGGGGACAAATGGTTTTGCGGGATTCACAGCGCTCACCGAATCCTCTGGTCAATTTTACAACCACTCTCATAGCTGACATCCAGCTGGGACTCACCTACTATCATTCGCTGTTCGATACGTAAGTAGATATATATATAGATATCGGTAAAGGGTACATTTATAGCTTTAAGAACAATTTTATGGTGTGTTCTTGTGGGTTCTGTGCTTCGGCCTTAATTAATCGACTGTGTAGGAGCACGTTTGAACGATAAAACCAATGCAGTCCTCCTCGTCTTATGCTCCTATAGCAATAGGAAAGACGCTTAGACTTATTGCAGAGGGAAAGGAGGGGATTAATTTGATAGAAAATTGATGTCCCTGCAAAGCCCCAATGTTGCACTAAGCTCTTCATGAAAGATTACCTACATAAACGTGCGATAGTTACTCTTGTTTTCACAATGTGCAATAAAAGATACTTTGTTGGTGGTGGGTTGGAAATGCAATGGTAATTCAAAAGGTGGTAGAAGGTGGATTCTTTAATTTATAGAATTGTAGGGGACACTTGCAATAATTTACGAACTTACTAGTAATTTATAGTTTGAAAAACTGCTGCATTCAAGTGTTTCAAATAAAACTACTCATTTCACCCTCACAAAGTATTAAAATGCCCTTTTGTTTTTCGAACTGGGAAAAAATAAAATCACAACCCATTTCCGCCTGATCCGTAGGGAACTGCACGGAATTCCTTCCGAACTTTTCTCATTGAATATTCTTAATCTGAAATTTAAATGTACTAGTTCAAGCACACCAGCAGGCAGCTCAATAAAGTTTAGCGAAACTCCTGAAATTGAGTTTCCTCCAAACAATAAAGACGAGCACGAAGACTAACACTGCCTTACCTACTTGGAGTTCCCTCACCAGAGTACCATATAATGCACGTAAACTTGAAGTCCCAATTTGTCTTTACTGCTAAAATCCATCAAATGTCAGAATTTATTCGTCCTTTTGTGGATAAACGAACTTTAAGAGGAAGCAACATATGCCACATATGGACAGCTTAATTATTAACAATAATTAAATCCCAGCCTTTGTATCGTAAAGGGGATTAAGACATTAGCTTCGGATACTTATCCTTCTGCCCTAAGGATAATAGCTTAATGTGTGGCAACGTGGTTCGGATAGACGACCATACAGTTGTGAATAATTTAGATGTTGTGCAGGAGTTCCTCATAGCAGCTCTTCTGATTCACTTTGGCCTCAGGATTTCGGCCTTCGTTAGACTTCATTAAGAGAGATACTCACAGTTTCAGGTTGTACGCCTTTGTTTCCCTCATATAATGGAACCTGTCCACGGCTTCTGTCTGTGGTGGAAAGTTAACCCGTCCTCTGGCCAAATGTGCAATATGTGCGCTTTAAAGATTATGTGTCTTGATATGGGTATAATGGGCGTGTATGAACCTTTTAATCGAAAAGGGTTAAATTTTACATAAAGTTTGACAAGGAACAGCTGGAAGAGATTTTCTCCATATTTTTCTGTTTTAAATGGCCCTGAAGGTAGAAGTGAAACTTTTGACATTCCCAACACTGCCATGAGGGAATACTTAGTCTTGTTAACTTCATAAATTGCCAAATTATGCCAATGGGCTGAATTCAAGCTTTCCGACATTCTGTATAACAACACCTCTGTGGCACTTTAATTGGATTCATGATGGCACTTCACAGCAGTTCGAATAGACTATTGTGGGAAAACAGCAGGCCGAGTTAAGGAGCTTTTGATTTTCATTAATTTTTGAAGGCGAAAAACAATGAAATTATTTTCGAGTTTGATAGGATTAGAAACAGTTATGGGAAATGGCGCGACGCTAGGCGGGGACAAAATAAACTATTAAACTAAGCTTTGGGTGGCGTTTAAAAAGAAATGATTCCAGCTTGTTTAAGAAAGTTCATTGATATTTCGTGCTGTATTATACCCTGATGGCAGTAAAAGAAAATTTGTTGTTCAACAATTTGTTGAAAACTGAAACCTACCCTAAGACTAACATCACCAATATTTTTGTTGCATATATTTTTATGTCTGTTCGTTTAAAAGGCCTATCAATGCCATTATGCATTCCAATTTTGCATGACCCCAGCTCATAAATCAGGATGAATTTGACCAATGTTATTGATTATGTTGGCTTTGAGGGCCGCTGTGGTTTGTGGTCTATTAGCATAGACCTACGACTAAAGAAATCCCCACAAGAAAAAGTCTAATGGGGTCCAATCACACAATCTCGGTGGCCAGTTCACATAACCTCCACAATTTTATCATTTGCATGTGTTGTTGAACGCTATATCCGTTTATTGTAATTTGGCAAAACAGACTGACTAAATGGCAGCCAATTTGATGGATGTAGCTTCAACAACATGGCCACTATCAACTGTCAAAGTTCGGAAGTTCCTATTGGAATACCCCTTATTATAAATGTGAATGTTTGTTTGTTTAGATGGTTGTTCCGCAATCACGCCACAACGCCTAACCAGATTTGTATGAAATTTGGTAGTTCGATGGATGACGTGCTGGATTAAAAAATAGGCTACTTCCTGTTCAGGAAAAATGCATGGTTTTTATGGAAGAGACTTAAATGTTAAGTTAATGAATGCATGGCTGGAGTTTTATTTGTTACGCTTTTGTGAAGTTTGTTAGATTAAGGATTACAGGATTTACTAAGCTACTATAAAGGCTAATATTAATTCGAAAAAATATACGGTTCATGCAGGATAAATCTGAATAATTTTTTTTACGGGCGTTGATTTAAATAATAGAAATATGTAATTTAATTTGAAGACCACACATACGAATTATCTGCTTAATAATAATAGTAATAGTATAATATCATTTTGTTTTTAAAAGTTAATAACAATACATATAAAATAAAATAAATTGCACGACTAGGTCGCTTATACTTGCTCTTGTGTGCGGTCCCAGCTTTAAATAAAATTTGAAAAATATTAAAGGAATTTCAACTGTTTTTATTCGATTTTTCTGACTTTTGATTGTTTGAAAAAAACTACGTTAAAAACGCCATTTTATTTCTTTAGAAAATGTAAAAAAGTTTAATTTTTTTTAAGAAATCGTAGGAACGGTTTTTAAATAAAATGGTTTTTATTTAACAACTTTTTTTAAAAATTAAAAAAAAAATAGTTCAAGAATGCAAACTTAAACACACAAATTACTTACATTTTAAAACAAAACTAAGACAAAAATTCAAACATCCGTTTTCAAAATATCGATTTTTCAAAAAAATATTATTAAAAACACAAAACAAGATTTATTCGAAAATATTTTTCTGCCGAATTTTACATCTTCCTGAATATCAAATTTGATTGTAATCGGTTAAGCCGTTCTCGAGAAAGTCGAAGAAAAAAAACGGTCCTATAGGGGTACCGTTATAGAACAAATCTCGAAAAACTCTTTCTAACTGAAAGATGTATTGTTGTAAAAAAATAGCACTTTGAAAGATTTATCAAAATAATTAGAGACATCTTTGATAAAATCAAACTTTTTTTAAAGATTGTATGCCAGGTACCGTTATTTTTCGACCTAGAGTAAAAATGAAAAACACCCCTCGAGATACTACCAAATAAATAATAAATACCAAAGTTGAAGCAAATCGGCTCATCCGTTTAGGCTGTAGAGGTGCGAACAGACAGACAGACAGACGGACGGAAATTCCGGACCCACTTTTTTCGACTTCTCTATCATCGTAATATCGTGTTTGATTGTTATATATTTTTTTTATCGAATCCATAACTTGCCTTATAGTACCTATAGTCGCAAGTAAAAAGAATGAAGATCCTTAACTAAAAATTCGTTCTTTTGCGAAAAGACAAACGTTTCTTTGGGTTTTTTCGTTTTCCTACACAATAAAAAGTCACTAAAATGTGACTATCACCTATGACAATCACCTTACGCAGACTCTCTTTATTTACATCAAATGAGTCAAATACTTTAAAAATCAGTCTCCTCTTTACTCTCTTACTCTCTTACTCCTTACTCCCTTACTCTCTCTTTACTCTCCACTATCAACACAATTTTGACTATAACTATTATCAATCACTTTTGTTTCGGACATTTATTTAAATTGAACTTCTGACGCCATGAATTTAAATAAAAGAGATGTTTCACGCACGAGTGACTCTCCATGACTGCTGAAGTTGCTAAAGTTTATCTCTTAAAGATGTTTGATAGAACCGCACTTTAATCAAACACTTTTTCTTGCTTCTTTTTTCATTTGGAACCCCATTTTCCAATCTACCGACACTTTGCTTTTTTTATTTTCAGAACCAATGGCATTCAATACTTCAGTATCATTTACAAACAATTTGATGCCATGTTAGCTGAAGAGGTGCTGTCACGCATGGAAACTGGCCAGGTTCCAGGTGTACCACCTCTAAACCAACTAGCCGTTTTGGAAGGCGACAAGGAACCAGTGGATATCCGACCATTTGAATTATTCTTAGCCTTGCAGGAGTTCTCGGCTCTGAAGCAACATCTATCTGTAATGCCACAGCCCCCTGAGAAACCTCTAGCCCTGCAACTCTATCATGAATGGTTTATTCCGATTGTGGAACGCTGGATGATGGTAAGTAAAGCTCGAGCACTGCAAAGAGTGCGAGCAGCTATATCCATGGACACAATCTGTGAAGGGGAGCGAATAGTCCGGTATAGTACTTCGTCAATTGACACAGCTTCATGCTTCTATCAAGTCAAAGAGTTTTGGAAGATGCTTCAGTGGCCAGATTACAACACAGCTCCACACTTTGAAGCCCAATTGATTGATGTAGTCTGTTCAGCGGCCATGCACTACAGTGATCTGATACATCAAGCTCTTGCCGACAGTGGATATTACGAACAACAGGGACCATTCCGGTGTTCCGATGACATGTGTGTGACAGTAAACAACCTGGAATATGTTCGTCGATCACTGTCTGAATTCCGACCCGATGGGCAGCTATTACACGATAATGCTGAAGCCCTCTTAGAATCCAGTCTGGCTCAGTTGGAAACTCGCGCCGAAAGAGTTCTCTCCAAACTCGCTCCTCTCATGCAAGTTCCCCTGCAAAAAGCCGTATTCCACTTGGCCTGGTCACCCGATTCACTTCCTGCCAATCAAGCTATAGTCCCACTTCTCGAATATCTCGACGTCCACCTTTCTGCCTTAAATAGCGCTCTGCTAACTAAAAACTTTAATCGAGCATTAAATCTCATCTGGAGCACGGTATTGAGTGAACTCTCCCGTCAAATGGACACCGGCGCCGAAGGCGACAAACCATCAAACTTTCACAACAGACTGTACGAAGCACTGCAACTGCTCGTCGAATTCTTCCATGCCGAGGGATTGGGACTCTCGATGGAAAATTTGCATTCGGGCGAATTCTGGAGGGTGGAACAACGCCTGCAATATCACAAGACCGAAACGGAAAAGCTAATCGATATGTTCTACATGCAAAGATTGCAAGAACAGCTGATGACCATGCCACCGGGACCATATGGAATGCTGTCGGTGCGAGCGTATTTCAATCATGACTCACTTTGTGTGGAAGTGCTGCACGCGAGGGATATCATTCCGTTGGATCCAAATGGTTTCAGTGATCCTTTTGTCATAATCGAATTGCTTCCAAGGAGGGTGTTTGCTCACTGCACAGAACAGCAGACAAATGTTCATAAGGTGGGTTTGGGGTGTGGTTGTGTGTAGATGGGATTGAAGAAAAGATTTCCTTGATATTCTATTGATTTATGAAATGGCTTCTTTTTTCCAGAAAACTTTGAATCCAATTTTCGATGAGTGTTTTGAGTTTTCGGTAACACTGGAACAGTGTCGGACTGAGGGGGCAATGATTGCTTTTACTGCTATGGACCATGATGTGCTGACGGCCAATGATTTTGCCGGGGAGGCATTTTTGGCATTGGGAACGATTCCTGGAGTAGCTGAGTACACAACGAGTGTTGAGAATTTCCATGGACTGAAGCAGATGGATATAGCATTGATGCAACAGCATGATAAGAGTAAGTTGTTAAGTTTTTGATGTTATTTGTAAACTAAACTGTATTATCATATTTAAAAAATAAAATATCCTTTTTTCCAATTCATTTTATTCAATTTTTTAGATCATCCAATTCTGCAGATTCTGGAATCAAGAGTTCTGGACAAACAAGCGATAGACTTTGTGCGGAAGCAAAAGGCACGACTTGCATCATAATCAAATTACAATATTATTAACTACTAAACAAAAAACTTAACTGCATAGATACTAATTGTTTATTGAATGGATATATGTGCTATGAAACGTCTTCTTTATAAATAATGTGCGGTGAGTCAAACTAAAAGAAACAAATTATTTTTTTTTTATTTTAAGTTCAAAATTAATTTTTAATCTGACTTAAAACTATGAGATATGAAATATTACTAATCTCTCTATCGAATTTCTGACATATAATTTTAATATTATTATTTTCTTTCTTTTTCAAAAAACAAATTATCTACTAAAAGAATTAAAGACTATCAAAATTGTATATTTATATTGTGTAACTTATAATGCTTAGTAAAATTTTAACAAATTAAGATTAAATATTTAAATATTTATATAAATGTAAAAATACTTAAATTAAATAGATATTTTTACAAAAAAAAAATTAATTATTATACATTTATTAATGTATTTTTGTGAATAAATCGCCGTCAATTTCTCTCACTTAGCGCACATCTTTTCATGAAAAAATATGTAATTTAAAAAATTATACAATTAACGATTTAAAAGCCAAAAAAAAAACTATTTTTGTAAAAGCATGAATTTCTCGTCTTCATCATCAGTCATTGCTTTTTATACTTTCTTATATACGAAACATACACAACAAAAATAAACCATAACGTGTAAACTAACTACAATAATCAAAATATAAAAATATGCTATTCATAAATGTATTTTATCTGTGACTTGAGCTCTCTCATACAAATAATTATTAAAAAAAAAAAAAAACAGAAAATCAAATCGAACAAGTGTAAAATATTTGTATTCTTTTCACAAATTATTCTTTTACGTACACTGCAGTTCATTAACATTGTTTTTATTGATGCAAAGAACAAAATATTAAGTTCGATAACATCCGACCAGCATACAAAACTTTTTTTGCATTTTTTTTAATATTTTTATTGTCAGTACGGAATTTTGTTGTTGATTTACTTAATATGTGACATTCAAAAATAAATTTTAATTTTCAACTTCCCAAACTCGGCTAGCTTCTGCGATCTTAAAATATCCCTTGAAGTCCCAAATGTATTAAGAACCAAGCATAGCCTACTGTCAAAATCGCATATGTTAATGGCCAAAATATACAGATATCATTGACTATAATTGACACATTCTCTTTTCAATAAGTTTCGTTAAACATGAGGTACATATGTATGTATTTCATTCTTAATCGCTCTCACATATACAAAATTGACACTTGCTTCACTAATAAATTGCACAATTGGATCGCACGTATTTGGGCTTAAGTGCGGTCATAGCATCGAATAAAATTTGAAAACGTTGGGGAACTTCATAGTTATTATTGGATTTTTTTGAGAAATAAATAGATAATATAATAAAATAAATAAGAATGAAAATTTAAGAAATAAAAACCACAAAAATAACTTGCATATAAAACAAAATTAAAAAAACGAAATAGCTTAACAGTTTTTCAAAATATTGATTTTTCAAAAATTTAATTTTAAATTATTAAAAAGAAAAAAAAAGTTTTTTTTTCGAAAATATTTCAATTGAAATTACTGTGGCTAATCTGCATCATCTTCCTGAATATCAATTTTGATTGTAATTGGTTAACCAGTTCTCGAGAAAGTCGTAGAAGAAACACGGTCCTATCTTAAATTTTTTTTTCACAAGAAACATAATCCACACCTACAATTATAGTACACTGACATTTTTTTATTGTATTAATTCTGTATCGAACCGACATGTATACAATGCATTAGTATTTATTCTATTGTGATCCAACATGAGAATGTATGTGTCAGAGTTGGGCTTTTCCATCTCTAGTTAAATCAGTAACTTCAGTTCTAGTACAGTCATAAAAATCGGTATCGGTATGTTCCGCATCGTTCTTGATATTTTAGTTAAGTACAGAATGAACGTACAGTGTAAAGTTAGTATTAATGTCGGTCGAAGTATCCTTCAATTAAATGAAAAGAATAGTCGGGTTGTTATATATTTTCCATGGAAAATTACAGTCCGAAAATATACAAATTCATATTATTATTAGAAACTTGTCGAAAAATTCGTTTAAAATTTTGACGGTAAGCTATTCCGGTCTGAATTGAACTAACAACGAATGACGACTTGACTTAATTGAGTAGCGGCGAAAGAACTGTCAAAACAACTAGTTTTTCTCTCTCGTTTTTTCTCCCATTCTGTTAAATTCTGTTTGTTTCAAGGCCTGTTCAATGTCTTATTTAGATGGCCATGGATCAGAAAAAAAGGTTAAAAAAATGATTAGTTTTAAAAATATTGATTTTCAAAAAAAAAAAATTTAAAATAAAACTATGTAAAATTTTGATATGCAGAATTGAATTGGCTACTTAGATCTTCTCAAATATAAAATTTGACAGAACCGTTAATAGACTTTTTCGGTAAATTTGGTTCTGATCAAATGATAGCCAATACCAACAAAAAAAATCTCAAATATTTTCATCAAAATCGTTGGAGCCGTTTTCGAGAAAAATAAGCTTTGCCTAAACGGTCATATGGCAGGCACCATTATTTTTAGGCCTATAAATAAAATTTCAATTTCCCCTCTGGGGAATGCCAAAAGAATCACACACACCAAATTTGAAGATAATCGCTTAAGCCGTTTAGGCTGTAGCTAGTTATACATACTGACAGACAGACCGACATTTTTTGACACTTACTTTTTTAGACTTCTCTATGATCGTAATGTCATATTTAATTGTTATCTCAATTTTTTTTTATATTCACGAATCCGAAACTTGCCTTATAGCCCCTATATAATCACAAGTACACAAGAGCAATCATACTAGATACTTCCAATACCATGACTGAAGGAAAACAAAATTTTGGCAATTTGAGTTTCGTTTTTTAATCTTCTGTCAAAACTCACAAGTCAAAATTAAAATGAGCAAGGTCATTGGCCAGAATGAAGAAAAAGAATTTGATTGAAAACTAGCACAGTGCAGATACAACTTTTTTCAGCCAAAAAAATGGAAAAATTAGTAAGAGGAAGGCAATAGTGGGAATTACCAGTGAAAGAGGATTGGGGGTGGGGCTTAGGCGTTGAAAATTTTTAACGGCGAGGTTTAACTTTTGATAAAAAAAAATGGTCAGAGAAAAGTTGTACATAATTAAAAAAAACCTACAAATTTTGCTTCAGCGTGTTTTCAACATAACCTCAAATTTTATGAAATATCAGCAAAAACACGTTTTTTTTATTTTTTTAGTTTAAATTAACACAATTAAAATGTTGAGCATTTGAACATATTTTGTCGGAAAATTTTAACTTACAAATTTTCTGAGATATTAACGATTTTCGAAAATTATCGAGCTTTTTTTTTAAATCAAAAACCTTCTCGAAAAAAATTGATTTTTTAACTTTTTAACAGTTGTTCTTTTAATTTAGCTTTAAGATAAAAAAGGACTCTTTCATATAATGCCCTTTCAAAACTAATAAAAATATTGCGTGATTTATAAAAAAATGTACGGTAATTCAAAAAAAATTGTTTTTTAGGGATCACCATGTTTTAGGTTTTAATATTTTTGAAAGGGTATTTATATGTTATGGTACTTTTTTCCGCCATTCGAATCCACTCGCTTTTATTTTTCCCGGCGATTCCAACTATTGGCACCCTGTAACTAGTTTTTTTTTTTTTCAAAAAAGATGTTTATCTTGTAGTTGTTGTGTATTAAAAACATTAAAAAAAATTTCTGCAAATTCGAATCTAACGCAGCAAAGCTGTGGGTATTTCTAGTTAAAAAATGCAATTTTGTAAAATATGGACTGCTACTGGATCAGTTCGTATTGTTTTTTTTTACAGACAATATTTTAGATTTAGATATTTAATTTCTTAAAAGGAAAAGCAGGCCTAAAATTTTTGGTTTAAGAAAATGCAAAAAAGTTTCAATTTACTTGGTTCCAGACATTCTTAGATCAATCCGTGGAGCAAGCCATCAACAATATTGATATAATTTTGTCGTTTAAAGAAAGAAGAGATCAGATTTTTGTATGACACGCTGCTGTTACATAGGAAAACATTTTTTTATCATAAGCATTAAGAAAGCTTAAATTTGCGATAAAAAACGATACAACAAATTAAGCCTTTTCTTAAACCATTCAAAAGTGATATAAGTTAAGAGATTTAAAGAATTCATAACCGTCTGCACACTGACCTGAATAAAAAAACAACTCATTGCCGAATACTAAGATTTGTTCGATTTGACAAACTGTGAATTTAATTAAGATTTGGGCAAAAACTCAAAAATAAAAAAAACTGATTTCAAATTTTGGTTTTGGTGAGAATTTATTATTTCTATATATCTGAACATTTTTTTCTTATTTATGTCCATCAACCGTTTTTTGAAATTATTGCTTTCGAATTAGAAAACCTCCTGTATGCAAAAAAAAAACTCAAAACGATTAAATAATCCATTTTGTATGAATACTTAGTTGATGATGTATAGGTTTTAAAAATTAGTTCACCAAGCTAGCCTGGTAGCTGGTTTTGTTACACCCTTCTCTCCATGAAAATATCTTATTTTAATAAATGTTTTTTAAAGGGATAAATTCACTTTGTTTTATTTTTTTTTACTGCAAACAATTATCTCACATAGGAAACAATATCATCCACCCATCCACCTCATCCATATCCTCTTAATAAGGTTATTTTGTTTTATTGCTTTCACTTGCACATTGCATTTGACTTGAACACGTATCAAAATTAACTAATTTAATCATAAATTTCAATTTCAAATGCTGTCAAAAAATCAAAAATATAAATAATAAAGTGTTTCAACAACTTCGTACTCTTCGTAGAACAATCTATTGCATTAGATCAACACCTTTTTATACCTTTCTTATAGGCGGATATTATACATATAACGTAAACAACTAAAAAACATCTTATCTATACAAACAATATATTTATATTAAAAAAAGATATGTGTATTATACAAGAATGTTAAATAAAAAAAATAGATAATCAATGAACTAAATAATCTATCGCTTCTTCAGCTCACAAAACAAAACAAAAAATTAATAGAATAAAAGAAAACTGTTTTTTTTTTATATAAATATAAAATAATTTCAAACAAAACAAATAAAATAAAATAAATCACAAATATATAAAAACTTAATTAACACAATCTACTTACAGGCGTAATAAATGTACCAAAAATATGCAACAAAACTATAAATAAAAACAAGTACCACCACAAAGAACAAAAAAAACAAACAGAAACTTATATTTTATTTAGCTGGATTTTAATTGCTAAACAAAATGAAAAATACTTACTTTTTTTACAAAAAAAAAAAGAACTTGCTTTACATATTACCTACTCATTTGAGTAACAATACTGAAACCCTCCTGAAAATCACATAATCACACTAAAAAAATGCATTTTTTTAAAGAAAGCAAACCTACAATTTTATAACCATATTTTTGAAAGTACAATTTTGTTTAACAAACATTTTTAAACACTTTTATAAAATTAAAATCAAAATAAAGAAAATACAAATTTAGTAAAATTTATTAGGGAAAATTAAATCAAGATGTTTCTATACATGTACACTATTTAAAAACAACAAACAGTTACTAAATGAAAAACAAAATTTATTTAAATAATTTTAAATACAAAAATGGTAAAGAGAAACCTTTGGTGTTGAAAATAAAAGAAAATTGTTTTTAAAAAAAAACTGTTTGAATGGAAACATAATGAACTAACTATTATAAATGTGAACCAAACAATTACAGATAGATATATATATATATAAATCAATATACATACATATACAAATACATACATTATACAAGAGCAGAAGAAGCAAACAAAAAATTGAATATAAAACATTGTTGTTTTGTTAAATGTATTTATTCTTTATTGTTTTTAATTGGTACACAAAACAAACCAAAAAACAACCAAATCAATCTATTTGTACATTAAAACTATATAAAATAAATGTGAATATTATATTAAAAATAAAAATACAAGTATTATCAAATAAAAATTAAAACAAAGAAAGAAAATTTTGAAGCTGATTGAACATATGGGTTATTTTTTTATTGGCTTGTATAGTTCAAAAGCACGAAGGGGGTACAGGACCTTCTACTCTAGGTAAGCAAATCTGGCGCTATAATTTTCGTTTGCGCTTACTATATTCCAGAACAAATAAATTGCGCGACTGGATCGCACGTACTTGCTCATATGTGCGGTCATATCGTCGAATAAAATTTAAAAAATGGGCACGACTGGGTCGCATGTACTTGCTCTTATGTGCCTGATTACATTGGAAAGCAAGATTTTTGACAGAAACAAGTAACATTTACGTTAAAAATAACACAGTTTGAACTTATAAAAACTATCAAAACCACAATACTTAACGTTTTTTTTAGTATAATGCTATCACACGTCTTAAATAACAAAGAATTTATGAAAAAAGTATTTCGAAAATTGTAAGACCGGTTTTGATAAAATCCGGTTTTTTTGAAAAAGAATATTGTTTGAGATTTTGGTATGCATATTTTTAGAGTTTATTAATATACACCTAATTTTAAAACTTTAAATAATTTTTTTTGATAAGTTTTAAAAAAATTGAATTTCAAAAAAAAAAATGTTTAAATTAATTTTAATTAGAAAAAAAGAGTTATTCAAAATTTTGAAATGCGGAAATAGTTTGGGTACCTAGATCTTCTCAAATGTAAAATTTGACAGAAATCCAAAGAGCCGTTACCGAGAAACCCAAAAATTAAAAAAAAAAACATTATATGACAAGTACCGTTAATAGACTTTTGCCGTAAATTCTAATCAAATGATAACTAATACCAACAAAAAAAATCTGAAAAACTATCATCAAAATCGTTGGAGCCATTTTCGAGAAAAATAAGATTTTCCTTATCGGTCATGTGGCAGGCACTGCTATTTTTAGGCCTGCAAAATAAAATTTCAATTTCCACTCTGGCGAATGCCAAAAGAATCACACACAAAAATTTAAAGATAGTCGTTTAAGCCATTTAGGCTGCAGCTCGTTATAACGGGTCCGCCATCTAATGTTTTTTTTTTCAACTAGTGCTTATTTCGTGAATGGTAACACGTAGCTCATTTCTGATTTGACAAATAATTAATTTTATCCTTCCTCATCATCTTTTCAGATGAAGCTCATTTTGATCTTGGCGGGTATGTAAACAAGCAAAATTGTCGCATTTGGGGCACAAAAAACCCGCACGCATATTGAAAAGCCGATACACCTAAAACGAGTCACTGTTTGGTGCGGATTTTGGTCCAGAGGCATAATTGGGCCATTTTTCGAAAATGAGTAAGGAGTGGCCGTTACAGTTAATGGCAATCGTTATCGGGCCATGTTGAACGAATTTTTGTTCACAAAAATTGAAGAGGAGGATATTGGCAAAATTTGGTTTCAACAGAACGGCGCTACGTGCCACGCAGCTGAAGCTACACTAGATGTTGATGAATCATTTAAAAAAAAAAAAGTTAAAGTTGGCGGACCCTTTATACACTGACAGACAGACAGACAGACATTTCTTAAAACTAACTTTTTTAGACTTCTCTATGATCGTAATGTCATGTTTGATTGTTAACTCAATTTTTTTTTAATATTCCGAATCCTAAACTTGTCTTATAGATAGTCCCTATAATCGCAAGTAAAAACTTTCAATTGAGTCCGAAAACTGCACAGGTATTTTCTGGTGTAATAATCCAAGTTTTGAAACTTGAAAAAAAACTACATTCCTTGATCCCCGATGAAATATTTTCTTTTTTTCATTCGAAACCCATTAAACCACTTCAAGCACATACCAATCAATACATCACATACTGCCACACATTGACGAACAATACATTATCCTCATCCAAAATTCATTTGAATATATCCCCAGTAGAGTATGGTTTAATTTTGGCGCAAACAATAGCAGACGACTCAATTAAACTAGCATCAAACTTAATTAATTGCCGAGCCAAACAAACCATCAAAATCTCATATCACTATGCAAACATTAACTTTACGAACGCATATTTTAACGAATGTCAACTTTATGCATATTACATTTGCTTAATATTGCCTGCTGCCGGATAACAAGCCTGCCAACCCATCAGGGCTGCCACCTCACAAAAGATACACCAGAATTATTAAATACCAATAAAATAAATTTACATAAATTCCACATACGCCCCCGTAGCCCGAACATTGGCAATCGTGTGCGAGAGCACGTTGTTCGTTCAACATGCAATCACAACTTATTCCAATTTCACCAAAGAATTTCCAATAGGATTTTCCACACACACACCCACTCACACCTATAAACTATATGATTTCACAACCCTTGGAGCAGTTGGGGGTAGTTGGGGCGAAGTGAAGGTACCATAACTTTGAGTCAGGAGAGCATTTGTGTTTTATGAATTCCATCATCGACACAAAATTGTATCTTATGTTTGACACTCGATATCGACACAAAGTACCTTCTGACGTCCTTGGTTTGCCAAAAATTCTCATCACGTCCTGCTTCCGGTGTGGGAATGTACACACCCACACTATGTGTGGTAATCCTTACACCATCCCAACACCGTTATAATGCATTTGAAGAACGACATCATTCCGGAATATGACTTAACAATACGCCAGGGCAAGTGCTTCAAGTAACTGCACCATGATAATAACCTTTTGGAGGCTCACATGCTACTTGCTAAATAGAAATTCAGAAGGGTCCTTTTTGGGGGGAGGATTTGACGAAAGGATGTAGCAAGTCTTGGAAGTGAATTCAGTCATGCAATTATGGCTTCCACTTTGCATGGTAATGGAGCATTAGTAATCCCCTCTTTTTTGTTAACAAAAGGGTTACGGAATTAGTGATTTTGAAAAAGGACGTTTCATTTTATTTGATACTCCCACATTGGCCAACCCTCAGAATCACATTTTAAAGGACTTAAAAAGAATACGAGAGTTGTATTTGCTATGAATATGGTGTCCCTTTCGATGTTGGAACTTGTAAGGACTTAGCTGAAGCCCACACGTAGGAGACATTTTTGACAAAAAAAATGTATGTTTGGTGTAATTTGCCAAAGAGTTCAGCTCGTTGTTTTTTTCTCTTTTGCGAGTGGTTTACGTCATCTATAATCCTTTGCGAATGGAGTATCCTTTATGCTGGGTTATGTTGTGAGTGGTGCATATTTTTTTACTGTTACGTAAGGGATTGTTGCATTCATTTATGTAATTACTAATGGCATGACGGGAGGGTAATTTTTTTTAAATTTTGAAACATCATGTTGAGTATCCTTTCTCATGGTAAGAGAGTCTTTTGTATTTATATTAATTACTTTTCCGAAAAGGGTTGGTTTTGATGAGTTAAATAATATTATCCGTTACAATAATAAACAGAGCTAAGGGTAAATTTGTTATTCAAAAAGCATTATGAAACTATGGAGTTTGGGACGGAAGGTGTCGAAACATTGCTTTAAAATTGAAATGGCAAGAGAAAACTTCACCGGATTAACTTTATTCCATATTCGTGTTGTTCGGCTGTATTTAAGAGTACGTCTAAAATTTTGCTCAATGTGAACTGATGAGGATTCCTTGTGAGACGAATATTACGGGTGAAACTTTTAATGGGATGAAATCAGCTGCCTACATTTTTTTTTTATAAAAGAAACAATAAAATAAGGAGAGACACGTGTTCGAGAGGTGCAGTTCTTTCAGAGACAGTTCAATTTTCTCAATCTAAAAGTACTATTTTGTTTTCTATCGAGCAGATTTAGCTATGCTTGAGAAGCACCTGCCCAGAGTTGTAGTTTATACTCCAGTTTTGGGCGTATGCCGCATAAAGCTTTACAGATTGAAGCCAGATCAGACGGGGAAAAAACTTCTTGCATCGTTGTACTTATAAGTTCGAAGGCGAAGGACGTGAATCACCGAACGAATATGAGGTAGATTCGTCAGCAAAACATTTAAGTGGATTAGAAGTAACAGACAGAAGATCATTTATAAAAATGAAAAAAGAGTGTCGGAGACAGAACAGAGTCTTGGGGCACACCAGCATTTGTTTGGTTAAATAAGACTTGAAGCCGTAATACAAGTTTTATTGAATGTTCCAGAAGATAGCTTCTAATCCAACGAACCATATATCACCGATCCCAAAAGTACACATTTTGGATAAGACCGTCAAACTCTATCAAATGCCTTAGAAATATCAAGCGGAATAACCTTTCTTTCGCCAAAGCGATGCAAAGTCACTGTTCGGTGAGATATGAGATCAGATTAACAGTGGAATGATTGCAGCGAAAGCCAAATGCTGCTGGTCATGATGTATCTTTCGGTCGTGGATATACATATGTCTTAAAAATCAGGGTTAAATATAGCTTCCATGTCCTTAAAAAGGTGGTATGTAAGTGCCACAGGCAGGTAGGAGGAGACGAGAAGGGTTTTCCTATCTTAGGGACAGGCTGGACAAATGCTGTTTTCCATTTTCTAGGAAAGACTCCAAAGGAGTAGGAGCGATGGAAATACTTATGCAGTGGTTTTACCAGCGTGCATGAAAACCTCTTCATTGAAATGTGTGGTACACCGTCTGGGCCAGTAGATTTGTATATATTGAGATCTTTGAGAACTCTTGCTACTATACGAGTGCGGAAAATAATCTGTCCCATGGAAAAAATACATTCTCAGGTACAGGAGAGGCAACGTTTGTGTGATTCAACATAGAGCTCCTGAATTGTTTCAGTTTTGTCTCGGTAAGGTTGAGTTTGTTGAAACGGAACTTACTTTCTTTACACTCAGATTTAAACGAAGACTTTTCTTTGGGTTTAATACTTATTACTCTATTAGGAATAAAAGCACGCATCCCTATAAAAACACATTTGTGATCATTTCAGCACTGGAATCAATGTCACTATCTGGAAAAGATAGTGACGAGTTAATGTTACGGAAATAATTATTCAGGCTGTTGCTGCTCAAGATGAGAGGTAAAAAATAAGGGCGGCTTGCCCAAGAATATGCGGTGTTCGAGTTGGCTCATCGATAGGCTGGGTAAAGTGGTGTAACCCAGCAAAGATCTGGACATACCTTCCAAAATTGTGCAGCCAGATGGAATTGTTTACATTTAAATTACCCGCAATGACGATGGTCGAGTTCATAAATTTGAAACTTCAACATCACTGCTAAATGAACGCTCCATTTCACTAGGCAAATACCGTCCATTGGAAAGTTTTTTTTTTAACTTTTTTTAGAAGTGTTGGTGTTTGCTCTCTACAATGAAATGAAATTTTGTAAAAAATGTACACAAAAAGTACCATATTTTCACATTTGTATTTTGCAGTGATGTCATTTGTTTGCGTTTAAGAAATCGGGGTATTTCCGTGCGAGAATAATGTGAAACAATTTCAGAAATGAAGTCCAACAGCACGTGAAACTCGTTAAAAGTCGAATTTGGGCTGCAGTAAATAATAACATAATAAATGATTTGTTTTCGGACAGTCTAAATAATTTTTTTTTTTTAAGGAATAGTTATAGTGACATTTTATATTTAATAATTGAAATAATGATAAATGACACTCTATAAATTAACAAATTTTATTGGGTGTACAATATAATGTTAAGATTGGCATAAGTTAACCCGCCATTGGTGACGTGAATTTGACTTTCCATATAAACAACATTAAAACCAGGTCTCACAGACACATAGGGACCATTAACGGTTTAAACATAAAGAAAATGTGAGAAAATAAAAATTTAATATAAAAATCAAAAATATTAATTTGTTTATAAAAAACCAAAGCAGAAGTAATTAAGTTTAACAGTAATTCATTTAGGCCAATAAAACTTCGATTTGGTTATGATTAATTTCAAGAAACCACATTTTTATAGCATTTTTGTTTGATAAGCACCACCCAAGTTACAGATCCCGTTTTGAAGTTTAGAATAGAATATTCCAAAATAAGCTGTTTTTAAAGTTTTATAATCAATGATTTTTTTGAGATGGATAGAAGAACGTTGAAATATGATTTGTCCAACTCATATTATGATCAACAAAATACAAAAGTATTTAAAATCATAAACTATTTCAACTTGGAAACAATTCCCACAGCAAAAATAAGGTTGAACAAAGAATTAATATAGACGAGAAATAAAATGGGACCAAGGACAGACCCTTGTGGAACACCAACATTTAAAACCCTTGTGTTATTCAAAAAATCTCTAACTTTTTACTTTTTCGGTCCTGTTCTTTAGGTAAGACACAAACCAGTTATAAATATGGCAGCTAAAATATACCGCCAAGTCCAAACAGTTATATGAGATGCGCTTTTTCAAGCCAAATGTTGCTTTTGGAAGATCTGTCATAAACACGTAAGAAAAAACGGTGGCTCTGACGTGGAGTCGAACCCCGACCCTTTGCTAAGCAGTCCGACACACTAACCACTAAGCACTATCAAGTTAAAGTAGACAACCATATAAAGTAGACAAGACTTAAATTAAGACAGGTTCCGAAACTAATATATCAGATTCTGGAATCCTACTTTAAAAAATAGACTTTTTTAACTCCATCAATTTCCATGCCACTTGTTTCTAAATCATTTCATGAAAGCTGCCATTTTATCAAACAATTGTGGTTTTAGCTGAAATGCGTTTAATTAAATGAATTTTAAAAAGAATATTTTTCTTTAAAAAAAAGATATAAAAACAATTATTTATTTTAAAATTCTGAATGCAACAATTCAGTAATCAAAGCCAAAACAAATCCATTCGTTTGCTATATTTTATTAATTATTCCAAAAAATTTACCCAAACTCCTCAAATATTTATAAAATCCACAACAATGTCCGCCCATTTAAAGAATTCGAGAGAAAATGTCAACTCTCAAATAATTCAAGCCTGCCAGGTTAATCAATAAGGGTGTATACACTACACATTCCCATACCATAACAATGGCTGTTGTGAAATTCAATCAATTAAAAACAAAATTAAATCAAAACAACCACAACACACAAAAAGCCTCTAAGGAATTTCAGGAAATCTAATGCATGCATAAATCGCAGCAAGAAAATGCTTTAATTTGCGGCATAATATCGTTTTATGAAGGAAAATGCTCCATTTAGCCATCAGTGTTCCCGACCGACCGACGAGAGCAGAGCATGCCATCTCCAAGACATCAACCCACCCATTACCGCCATTGCAATGGTTATCTCTCTTGAACTGTTGGAATTTCAAATGAATTTTATTACCCGCACTGCCATAGAACCTTTTTATTCTTTTGTGGTGAAAAAATTATGAAAGTAGGTACTTCTAACTGGGATTGGGTCTAAATCAGTGTGCCTTGCCGCAACTAACAATGGTGGTCTATTTTTTTGAAAGCCCCGTTACGGCATTTATACAGAACCATATCTATCCTTTAACTGAGACCCAACCCATCCCACCCAATTATCACCCAACAACAAAACGCGCATAAAACTTCTTGAGGACTCACAGCGCCAAACATGGATTTACCAGACCAGTCATTTGCATAATTTCATTGTGGAAGCCTTCAAGACAGCCTATGGGATGCGGTATTACAAACGAGCATACCCCCCCCACCCCCCTCTTAACCACTGGGTCAAGTGCTAGATGACTGTAATGAGCGATCCACAGTTTAGTGTTTTCCTTGTTCCATCTCATTGTAGACTCCAGCTTCAGCTCCAGAACGACGCAACGTAGTTCACTATTGTCAGTTCAATGAACACTTTAACACGGTCGTCGGCTCCTTCACACTGGCCATGGACATAATCGTAAAACAACGCGGCTTTGTGTGCCTTGCGAAGTCGAGTTCTGTGAATGGTTAAATGATTCTTCAAATTGCTGGCCAGAGAAACATAGAAAAGCAGGCGTTCTGTTCTGTCTGCCCGCCCGCTTGTTCAGCTTGTCTGTGGGGCACTTGGGTTCGCGTGTTCCGTTGATTTCAGTGGGCATTATCGGTTGAAAGGTGTAGAAAGAGCAATTTTTCTTGATCATTTTGCCAACACCTTGAATGCGGAACTTTAGTTCTGGCGTGGAATTGATGTAATCGTAGCGAAGACAGCGTTGTTATAGAAATTGCTTGCGATTAGAGATACTTATGCAAGTTTAGGATTCGTGAATATAATAAAAATTGAGATGACAATCAAAAATGACATTAGGATCATAGAGAAGCTTGAGAAAGTTAGTGACAACAATTTCTATGTCTGTCCGTCTGTATGCAGCATAAACGGCTTAAGGATTACCTTCAAGTGTGTTATGAGTGATTCTTTTGGGATTCCTCAGTGGGATTTTTGAAATTAATTTTTTAGAGCTAAAAATAATAGTACCGTTAAGTAAATCTAATTTTTTTTTTATTGAAAACAGCACCAAGATTATTTTTATATGTATTTTCTAACATTTTATCCAAGCCACATTAACGGAAAACGTCTTTTAAAGGTACCTTTCATATAACGGTTATTTTTAATTTTCCAGTTTCTCGGAAACGGCTTATTGTATTTCCGTCAAATTGTATACATAAAGAGATCTAAATAGCCAAACTAATTCTGCATTCCAACATTAAATGCAGAATTTAATTAAATAATAGAATTTTTTTTTAAATTAAATTTTTTTTAAATTAATCAAAATGAAATGCACAACTGGATCGCACGTACTTCCTCTTATGTGTGGTCACAGCGTCGAATAAAATTTGAAAAATATTAAGGGTACTTCAAAGTTTTAACATTTTTTTTTTAACTAAAAAAAAAATTAATTGTAAAAACTGAGGAACATAAATTACTTACATTTAAAAAACAAAATTTAAAAAAAAATTCACTTAACCGTTTTTAAGGTTTCGATTTAAAAAAAATTATTAAAAATACAAAAAAAAAATGTATTCGAAAATATTTGTATGTAAAATTGCTTTGGATACGTCTTCCCGAATTTTAAATTTGATTTGTAATCGGTTAACCAATTCTCGAGAAAGTCGAAGAAAAAAAGCGGTCCTATAGGAGGACCTTCAAACTTACATTTTTCACTAGAATATATACTACACCTACAAAGTACACTGATTTCTTTTAATAAAAATTCTTGGAGCCGCTTTTACTTAACGGTTGTATGAGAGGTACCGTTACTATGTGAACTAAAAAAAAAATTAAAAAAAAGTCCCCTATAGAATGTCAAAGTAACCTTATGTTCTGTTCAGTGTGTAGTCCAAAACACATCGGGATATAGAGACAGACAGACAGACATAATTTTGCCAGTAACTCAAATTATGTTTCTCTATCGTCATAATGTCAAGCTTGATTGTTATGTTAAAAAGCTCTAAAAAACGGCGTGTTAAGATCTCAAAAACAAATTTTTGTTCAAAAAAGTAAAAATTAAAAACAGGATTTTATCAAAATCCGTCCTATAATTTTCGAAACCATTTTTTAATAAATGTGTGATGGTATACTTCCTTTTTACTAAAAACAGTAAAGTGCTGTGGCTTTGGCACTTTTTTATAAGCAGAGCCGTCTATATCTATAAGATAACAAAGGAACTGATGGTGTTCGCAGCTCAAAACAACGCCTTGTTAAAGACCTAGACGGCTCACTACTCAGCTCGGATGAGGACCACCTCAGAAGTTGTTTTTTACCTGATTGACAGGCAGCAATATGCAACCGACACACAGTCCAGAAAAGAAGGAACGAACACCAAAGCTGTAAAACTTGACGGCATTCCCCTTGAACTTTTTGAAGCGGTACCTACGACAACGAGCGAACTCCTAAAAGGAATCATCATCAAGATCCCGAAAAAATAGAAAATTTAAGAAAATACGAAAATCGGAGGGGGATTTGGGTCTGTTCTTTAACGCATAAGAGAACTCCAATAAGCCACACTCGATGCCGAACAAACCGGTTGCCGAATTAAATCCTCATCCATTGATCATATCAACAGAGACATTGCTGCATATTATCGCCAATAGTGTCTTTGATGGTCAGAAGCGATGTTTTGCGCGCAACCTCTCTGACATCCTACCTGAACCATCTTGATTATGAAGCTGATGCTTACTCGCTCATAGGATCATAGATTCTAAATCAAATAACAACACGGATGGAGACAGAAGTTAAAATCCTGGGGTTGAAAATCAATACCGACAAAACAAAGATGATTATACTCGTATCCAGTCATTTTCTCTAAAAAATATTTTAAGGTGTAAAAGGAAAGTACTTTCAGAAAGCGAGTTTTTACTTTCCAGAAAGCAGAATTTCTGAAAATACTTTTCTGGTCGACACACTATAAAAGCGAAAATGTTTTCCGAAAGCGCTTTCTGAAAGTGTTTTGTGTGTAAACGGGTACGGACTATGGTAGCTGCAAAATGGAGTTCGCTGAGGAAATTTTTGCAAGAAAAATTATTGGATTTCTGGGAATTAACATTGAAGCAAACTCTTTCCGAGTTGCAAATTGAGTACAGCATTGGAAATGAACTCATTGAATTTGCCACCAGATAGACCGTTGCCCAGCCGTTAAATGGCGGTGCCATTGCCACGCCGCATCGTTGAAAACGCTTTTGGTATCGTATAATGTTCGCTGGCGATGCTTCCAAACATCCATCGTGACACGATCAAAAAAATCGTATCTGCCATATGCCTAACTATTATTGTGTGGCCCAAAGAAAGGTATAATATACTGCCGGAAGTTTTTACTACCCTGGCCATAAAAAGCATCGCGTTGATTAACTCCCACTTCGGTTGATTTAATGCTCTACTTTTACTCTTAGCTTTAATATTTCTTTCTAAAAACGCTCTCATGAACTAGTCACACATTGGAAGGATTTTTTGTGAAAGCATTATCCCGAAAGCAAATCTCTCTCAGAAAACTTTAGGAAAGTACTTCTCAGGTCGTCACATTATGGAAGTTTTTAGGGAACTTTGGTTAAAGTTATGCACCTTAATCTGGAGTTAAGGCCACAAAACATTTTTATTGAATTTAATTCAACAAAAACTCCACAAAAAAAACAACAACAAACAACTAGCAATAGTTTTTGTTGTTGCAATATATTTTGTATTGACTTTGCTGGTCCACGAGCAAAACACCCAGATTTAGGTGCATAACTTTAACCAAAGTTCCCTAAAAGAAATATAATTCACTATTGCTATTACTATTAAAGATTAAAAAAATAAAAATATAAATAATAAGAGCAGCGAATAAAAAAATGCAAAAGAAAAACTTTACTATTATCAAAAAAAAAAAAAAAATTATAACAACCCTGCACATACGATGCTCCTTGTTCTACTTGTAACTGGATACCTTATTCGAACTTTTAGTAATTTCACGCCTCATCTGCAGCTGGTTCAAGTGGCAAATTACAGATATGCACATTAGGAATAATTCCAACGTATTCCCAGTCCCCATGGTGCTTGTTATAGCAGTCCGGCTAGCGAGCGCAATCATCAGTGCTCCTGCTATATTCCGCTCCGCCGAAGGATGCTGATGATAATGCTGCATTTGCTGCAACATAGTCTCGGAATTCGTCTTTTTTTTTGAAAAATTATGCAGCCTAGCTATCTTTGTTGCATTAGAAGAGCCATGGGCTACTGTGTTGTTATACTGGACTAAGTGCAATTAGAATTTTTAGGAAGTGTATACCCAGGCATTATGATACCTTGAACAAAAGTGTTGATGGTGATGAGAGCACCAAATGCTCGCAGGAGGTATGGTCTGTCAGAAACGATATTGCAGGCTTATATTAAATTATGATGATGCAGAAGTTACATGCGTGATGAGTTGGATGTTAAGTGCTGGTGAGCGAATGATTTTTTTTTTTATGATGGATAGGCGTATATTCTCTTTCTATTCAATCAATCTATTCATTTCAGGGATTCCAGACGTAAATAGAGAAGAGAATAAAAACTGAATGTTGGTAATTATCTTAGCAACAATTATTTTGCAAATTGCGGTCTTTTTTCTAATCTACTAGAAAAAAAACCGCCTGATTTAATATAAGTAACGTTTCAATATTTCATACAAAACATGTGGACAAAATGAAAAGGACGCGAAGGAGCCCACAAATTTATACAAAAGCATGTTGTACTTCCATTCAACGCCTCTGTAATTTAATTTCTTTAAGGATAAAATCATCTTTGAACGCTTGGCACCCTTATAAGTTAAATACTTGTATGCTCATACCCGTGCTCTTTGGATAAGTATACATCGAAACCCTCGAGTCAGACATCAAATGTAAAAATAATGCTTAAAATTAAAGTCCTGAGGTACAGAAAAGGAGGTTTAAATAAAGGAAGTTCATTGCAAGAGGTGTGCTTAAAATCTCACTTTTATAATACATGTGTGTTTCATATACATTTTCTTTACATTTAATTTAAAGGACAGGTTAAGGATTCTTAAACAAAGCTAAAAATAGATGAGACACATATTTAAGCTTTAAATCGAAAACCATTTCAATATTTTTCAAAATGTATTCCGTTTCCAAAATACTTCGAAAACCAATATTTTTAGAAAATTTGAAAAAATCGAAAAAAAAGTTTTTGAAAATTTTGAGATGCAATATTAATTGAATTATAAATGACTTCCTGTGTGCAAAATGTTATTGAAATCGGGATAATGGTTTAAGATAAAACCGCATTTGAAAAAAAACCGGTTTTATGAGAGATACCGTTATAGAACATGTTTTGAAAAATTCATTCTAACTAAAAGATGTATAGTAAAAAAATAGCGCCCAGAAAGTTTTATTAAAATCGTTAGAGTCGTTCTCGAGAAAATCAAACTTTTTGTTAAAGATTGTATAGCAGGTACCGTTATTTTTCGACCTAGAGCAAAAATGAAAAACCTGATACTACCAAGTATATACTAAATACCAAGTTTGAAGCTCATCCGCTAAGGTTGCAGAGGTGCGAACAGACAGACAGCTTTTTTCGACTTCTCTATCATCGTAATGTCATGTTTGGTTGTTAGATTTTTTTTTCGCACGAGTCCATAACTTGGCTTATAGTACCTATAATCGCAAGTAAAAATAGACATACCGCAAGAAAGTATTATTTTGTTTTAATAATAATAATAATAATAGTATTTCAACTAGGTGTTGTAAATCACAATGCCTTTTTAGAATGCAACCGGATGTTGCACGATACTAGTTAGAAGAATTAGAGAAATAGAAGAATTTTTTTCAGCGCAGTAGATCGACGGACGGCTTGCACTCATGACCGTATTTCCGCAAAGCCTAAAAAGGCTGGAGCCTTGGAGCCGGGCCAGCGTCAGGGGCCGCAATCTGAACAACTGTTAACTGTAGCAAGAAAGGTTAGGAAGTAAAAAAAAAGAATTTGTAAGAACCGCGCATTCGTTTGCATTTCATGTTAATCCAATTTTTGTTTTTTTGTTATAAATAATTGATAATTTAAAATAATAAAAAATTAATTGTTACTTTAATATTATTATTAAAAAATATATAAATATTTTAGCCCCACTCAAAAAACTTTTTCAAAAAATGTTATAATGGCGGACTTATATCGTTTTTTTGGCGTCTGGAATAGACCGTAAGCTTCTGAAAGTGTTCGTTTGGCAATAAATGATAGTAATATAGAATAAAATTGAATTTTGAATTATATTATAATGTTTTCTTTTTTATTGCAAATATAATACACCTCGTAGCCGCCATTTTTACAAATAAATATAATTCAAACCAAATTTATTTGAATCGCATTTGATATTTTACAAATACTTAAATTAAAATTCAGAATTAAAAATGATTTGGTAATTATTTCGTTTCGCATACCGGATCATGAAGTTCAGGGGGTCGATTAGCGGTGGTTTAGCTATGAAATGATAAATTTGATCACGTCATCTCAATACGATTCTCGGTCAGTGCTGACAAATGCATCACATCCCAACGCCTCGATTCCTTGAGTGCGAAAATGTTTGTGACAGACGTCTTGCAGAATGCCAAGACCTTGACAGACGCCGCCGCCGAAAACGCAGTAGACTTTTAGGAAATCAATTAAAATTAGTCGCACCCAAAAGCTTAATTAAGGTTCTTGGATACCATTCAAAGATGAGACTATAAATGTTTAAAATGATTGGAGACAGGAACACCATAGATACATTTTGTTCCCTTTAACACCGACGTAATGTCTCTTGTCTTTCACTTTTTGCAGTACCTAATATCTGCGGTCAGTGCTCAATTAAAATTGCCACCACTTGAGGCCACTTTTGGTCGAACTGTAAAGTATAGAGATTCGTTCTTTAGCCGTACTGCACGAATGTGGAACGTTTTACCCAGCTTTTTCTCTCCCTCCGTTTTTCCTAATGCTCGCACTGTGTTACTGGCATAATAAAGAACCTATCTAAACCCCATGAGTGCGCTTAATTATACAAAAATTGTATATTGTAAGATCTACTGCGGTATATTGCAATCTACTGCGGTTTCTTATCATACATACTGCACTTAATCATCTATAAGGTGGCAGCACTGTTCTCGATCTGTGAAAAAAAAGTGAAAACAAACGTCAAAAACTTTTCACAATTAAAAATTATTTTTCAAAACCCAATCATCCCGTGAAGAACACCGTAATTTCGAGACTAATTTTGTATTAAGCAACCATGTATACGAAAGGCAAATGATAGGGGACCGATCCATTCTGCCACAGTTTTGAATGTTTTATTAATCAATACTGATTAATTAAACTTTCAATGCATTAATACCATTAAATTAATATAAAAAAAGCTGCAGAATTTGACTCATGCTGATAAGACTCATCACTCATGCTAACCGCGATACTATTGTTCTTTCAACCAAAATCGATCGCAAACGTATTCTGAGTACCAGGCGAATATCAGATGTATGTATGTATGTGTGTATGCATGTCGAGTCTGTACTTCTAAACCGCTAAACGGATTTTAATAATGTATGGAATGTAATGGAATTGTATATGGTGTGAGTTAGCTGGCTGTAAGTTGGTGTTGGTGTCATTAATGTTTTTTATGACGTTATCACGTAAAATTATCGTCCGTAAACTAACAACTAACTTTTTTTATTGATAGGCATATTTTTGGGGCGCCACACACAAAAATCTGTGATGATGCTTTATAAATTTTAGTATTATCTACTCTGCATGGAGGGGCCTCTACTATTTTCACAATGTATTATATTTGTTTGGTGCACCAAAAGGCTCCACAGTCAAACACCACTTCAATGATGTAAATGAAATTTCTACCTTTTTGTATGCATTACATCATAAAACAAATATATAGTCCGGTCAAGCTAGCCCGAAAATTAGGGGCACCTTTGCATAAATTCCCAGAAAGCTTAAATGTTGCATGAAGGTTAAGTACACCATTTTATAACACCATTATAATGAAATGCAAAAGTATGTAAGCAAGTTTAAAGGTCACAAAGATGCTTTGTTTTGGATTATTTAGCAAATCGGTTAGTTTTATGATAAAAATAGCTGAGACAAAAATGAAGATCATGCAATTATCTATAAAAAGTGCCCTCACACTTTTTTTTCTAAAATTTTCCGTTTCTGAGAAAAAGCGATTCTAGAATTTACTAAAGGATGAGGTAGTGCTTAGTAAGGCGTACTCCACGTTCTAGTCCACTAAATAAAGAGTTTTATCATATACAAAAGTCCGATATAGTTAAAAAAATTTAATATGACCACCCATACTAAAAAATGGCCAGACTGGGTCGCACGTACTTGCTCTTATGTGCCTAATAACTTTGGACGGCAAGATCTTTGATTTACATATTTGATTTGATAACATTTACGGTGAAAATAACACAGTTTGAACTTCTAAAAACTATCAAAACCACCATCCTTAACGGTTTTTAGTATATATGAAGTACGCCATCACACGTCTTAAATAACAAAGAATTTATGAAAAAAGTATTTCGGAAATTGTAGGACGGATTTTTTTTATTTTTGTTTTTTGAAATAATTTTTTTTTTTTAATTTTGGTATGCATTTTTTAAGGGTTTATTAGTATACATGTGATTATAAAATTATAAATGATTTTTTTGATTAGTTATAAAAATATTGATTTTTCAAAAAAAAAAATCCAAAAATTAATTTTTATTAGAAAGAAAGTTATTCAAAATTTTGATATGCAGAATTAATTTGGTTATCTAGATGTCTTCAAATATAAAATTTGACAGAAATCCATAGAGCCGTTACCGAGCAAGCCAAAAATTTAAAAAAAACCGTTATATGAAAGGTCCGTTAATAGACTTATGTGGTTCTAATCAAATGATAGCCAATACCAACAAAAAATCTATCTAGATGTCTTCAAATATAAAATTTGACAGAAATCCATAAAGCCGTTACCGAGCAAGCCAAAAATTTAAAAAAACCGTTATATGAAAGGTCCGTTAATAGACTTGTGTGGTTCTAATCAAATGATAGCCAATACCAACAAAACAATTCTCAAAAATGTTCCTCAAAATCGTTGGAGCCATTTTCGAGAAAAATAAGCTATGGCAAGTAACGTTATTTGTAGCCTAAAAATAAAATTTCAATTTCTCCTCTGAGGAATGCCAAAAGAAAGGCACATACCAAATTTGAAGGCAACCCGTTTAGGCTGCAGCTTGAAATACACCCGGACAGACAGACAGACAAACAGACAGACAGACGGACATTTTTTGCCAATGACGTTTTTAGGCTTCTCTATGATCGTAATGTCATGTTTGATTGTTATCTCAAATTTTTTTATATTCACGAAAAGTAAACTTGCCCTATAATCGCAAGTAAAAAGAGCGATGATGTGATAAGATCCACGAGTCTTTAATTAGATTGTCTTCGTAAAATTCAAATTATTTCAACATGTATCTACAACCCAGAAGACACCATTTATTTGAAATACACTCCTTCATATCTCTCAGCACACTGTAGAGCCTTGGCGTACGTCTGGGTTAAGTCGTTTCTTTTTTTTTTTTTTTTTTATTAGACCCAGTACGCCAAAATGTTATTTCCACCAACATCTATATACCATCCAGGTGATGATGCTGCGAAAAGGGAAGAATTTTGTGCCGCAATAACTTTTGTTAACAGTCTTCCATCCTTCAAATAAATTACCTGCCAAATTTTGTTTACGCCATCAAATGAATTCCAATCTCATCCAACCCCACCGTAGCAGTCACCAACGACCGCCTCTCACCCCAATCTATTAATTAAAATCCGAGAGAAAGATTTCATTACATCCCCGGGAGGAAGGTATCTAATATTCTTGGCTGGACGGGTGATGAATTGATATGAGAGGCAGAAGGGCCGGGATATGGATATGATTATGTTTCAAAAACTACGGCTGGTTCAATTCGATATCTGACGGATATCGATTTCTGTCAATAAATAATAATTATTTTCCCTACGTGTGTGTGTGTATGGGGTTAGTTCATTGCCGGTGTGTAGGTGTTCGAAATTCAATATTCGCAGTTCTGGAAAACCTCAAAAAGTTACTTTCGGGACAAAACTTAGAAGAAAAGTTTTTTTTTCTTTTCTTCTTACTTCGCAGGCAAGGTTTTTCAACAAAAAGTTGGTAAAATGAATAAACTTCTATTAACTATTATCCATAAAATGAATGGAATTTCAAAAGTAAAAATGAAGCACTAGGGATTATTTCCAGACAAAACATATATAGGTGGAACCGAAAAATAATGGTCATATAATAGAAGTTTGAGGAAACTCTTAAGAGTTATCGATTGATAGGGGTAGTTTGAAAGAACTTTTTCGATACATCTGGGGCAAAGTATATCGAAAGTAGTTTTCAATGATGTTTTAACTCGAAAGCATATTGAATCTTACCAAAAGGAAGATTGTGGTTATGAGAATATTAACCGCTATAAGTATGATTCGAGAAGACTTGGAATGTGGTGCATTAAATATTTTTTTAATTTTTCAACTTAACCAACTTACTTTTTTCGGTGCAACCGTAACTGCCTCTTTCTTTTAACCTTTTTTAATACCTTACAACTTTGTTGGCAATGAAAGGTCGACTGCAACTATTGGTTTTGACTAAGCCACATAAACTGATGTTATTGATAAACGAATTCTGTCCTTTCCCTTTTTAACTGCAGGGCCTGTGCTTCACCTATTGCGACAGTGTCTCGGTCTTAAAGTAGCCGCCTATCCACCTATCCTCTGTTCTTATGGCCGACGTGGTAGATCAATGAAATTGGAGATATATTCTAAGATGACACCGTTTGAACGTGTGTTTTCTAAGTATTTATCTTGGAGGTAGTAAAACCCTCACATTTACTCGCCAGTGGATGTACAGGTAGCCCAGCATATACCAGTTCTTTCTCGTATCCCTTCAAGAACTAGATAAAGGGGTCCTATAGAGGACAGTTCTACATTTTTGGAAGTTAACTTTCAACTTCCAATCATTACAATTTTCCTGCATTTTGTCGGAGGCACTCTTCTTAAATTTAGACATTCATCGATGTCGAAAGAATTTTCCAAATCAACCAGACAAGCAAACATGCATTGATTCTTAGAATCGTTTCATTAGACATTTTCATACAACATTTTCGAATACCTTGCTACTACTCTAAAAAGAGATTTATTGACCGGAGATTGACCGGATTGAAGTAATCCTTTCCATTTTCGGGAGAGGAAGTGTAGCTGTTTTCCAACTCTATGCATCAAACAGTTTTTTTGTGTGTGTGTCTATTGCATCCTCAGAAAGATGTCGTCGTACAATAATAGTGATTCGAAGATCATTTGGAGGTTCCACCTTCGAAATAAATATGTAACATTGCGCATTTGGCCCGGCATACACAACGTTTTTGTCATTGAACATTCTCAGATTGCCATTGCGGGATGCTATTTCGAAAGTAAGAATGATTCAGGAGAGCTTCAGGAGAGTTCTCCAGGTCATAATTTGGGCGAATTCCCTCATTCACCTTAAGTCCTTAACACGGGATTGCCCTGTTCATCATTTGTTTTATAACTTTTTCCATCTGTGTCTATTTTGAAGAGATTCCTGTCATTTGGAGTCAAAATATTGTTCGAGCGGTGTTTTCTTGATCTTACTAAAGTCATAAAAACAAGCAGGCACAAATTCATCCAATATCACAAGCTCGTCCTGAAGCTGTATAGCGGCTGTTAGTCCGCAGTGATCACTGGTGTAATTGACCGTCTGTAAACAGTTACTTAACTGACCTTCAGCTATAAGTTTTGAGTATAACATTAATAGATCTAGAAAAGCATCGCTCCTTGAGAACGATGGTCTATCGTTATCATAAAAACGACAACAAACTGAACACTTTGTCTACCCACTCAATTAAATAGACGGTACCCCTCAGATTTCTTATTCCGATTCTATACTCACTACTATTCCTATTCCTATTACTATTCCTATTCCCATTCCTATTCCTATTCTTATTCTTGTTCCTTTTCGTATTCCTATTCCTTTTTACATTTTTATTACTAATCCATTTTTTTGTATTTCTTACAAATAATACAAAAATTTAATTAGTTTTAAAAATACTTATTATAGGGTTGCCACCCTTACAAAAATTGTTTTTTTATTTGTATTTATACTCTGTTCAATTTTTTTTTAGTACAGACCTTATGGAAGAGAGCTTTCAAACACACTGGTACCTGCAAGTGTTTGCATCGCACTCAACTTAAGAAATTACCACTTAAATATAAAAGAGAACCCTGAAATACATAGAAATTGTTGTAATATTTTATTTAACCCACGTACATTTCACCAAGACCTGTCTGCTCCCTGGCTGCGAGGAGACTGATTATTATTTGTTTCTCGCTTATTTTGTTTATTTTTGGTGGGCTAAAAACGGTACCTCGGAAACTGCCTATCCGATTGCAATCAAAATTGTTATGAACAGTTGGTAACCATACCTACATTTGTGTGAGAGCTATACCAATTTATAATGCCCAGTATAGTAACCCTGTCAGAGGTTTAAAATGGAGAAAGCTTATTGAAATCCATAACAGTAAGAGTGAAAGGCAAATATCCTATCTTCCCTGTACTGAAAATATAAATTGAACAGAGTATAGTTAAAATTGTAAACACATTTTTCTGCTGGAAATCAGCAGAATCCATGGAAATTTTCGTTCATAACATTTCATGTGTGTGTCAAAATGTCTTAAATAATTAGAGCACATCTTTTGAAAAACCTCACTTACCGACCATCTCAATTTGTGTTAAAAAATATGTGTGTCTGTTCAAAAAAAAATCGGGCAAGTGGTTGTTTGAAATTTTATGTAAGACAAAATTTGAGCTGAAAATGCAAGGATCTGTCATTACCTTCGGAAGCATACCCGCCACCATCACCCATCGTCAAGTCGACGTCGTCGTCTACAGCAACCAAAAATGTCAAATCTGTGGAAAAATCAATGAGTTTTGATGACAAGGTGATGGTACATGGGAGTTTTCATGGAAAAAGAAAAGATGATATGAAAGTAGAAAAATCGGGTAAGCCAGGTGGAAAATTAAGGTGCACATCTCAGTTCAAGGTATGTGTGGATCGAATAAATAGTTCAATTCGACAAGGTTGCATAGATGTTCATTTGCTGAACGAACCACTCAATCACATGTGTCATTTGTATGTGAATCTGACCAAGATTTGTGGTTCTTGACTATACATATATGAAGAAGCATCAGTTACCTGTCTTCGAATTCCACAATGGATGGGACATTTGAAATGTTTTGACAGTTTCACAGTGAATTTCTTTTGTTTAAAATGAATTAGAAAAGACTAGATACGGGATGAGTTTCATTCATTCAATCGGGGATATAATGAGGTCATGGAATTTTTGATTTTAAAAGGAATGAACCATTCTTGTCAAAATGAAATAAAGCGGAAATGTTTTTGTTTAACTAAATTATGGAGTGATTGAGTAAATCAAATGCATTTCCTTGAGCTGTTTCCAGAAGTTTATTTGGGTAACTTTTCTCAATCGAAATTGGTTTAGTGTGGTGTTGATTTGGATCGATGTCCATGTGCCAAGATGTTTTCTTTACACATAATATAATAAAGAATTTAAGACTCAAGACACCTTATTTTGATCTACTTTTGCGTTTCTTTGACTTTCTCGTTCCATATTTTTTTTTTATGAGTCAGTACCCTTAATGTGAATCCCGTATAAATTATTCCTGACGCATTTATCTTAAGCTTTGAAAGAAACTCTTAGAACAACTCCCACCTTAGTTATGCCCACTATCGCCTGCATCTTTATAAATTTTGATTAAATTTTAAATGTAAAAATGAAGGTTTCCTATTATCCTCTGGACACAGGTCACCCTTAATTTTGATGAGTGGCTTTCTCTGATAAACAAAAGTGCAAGAAAAGTCAAATTGCTCTTGAGTAAAGTACTCACCTTTATTCTATTTATAGCTTTTTAGGTGTCTTCCCTTACCTTTTGAAATAGACCCCAACCTAACTATGAAATAAACTGTTATGGATGTGGAAAAACCAGACTGCAAACCTTTTATCTAAATTAAAGAGCAGACAATTTACCAACGCATCGACATTTTTACCCCACATAACAGCAACTTTGAAAAGATACATAGATATATACCACAAGGGTCGAAAATGATTCGAACAAGAAAAACTGAAGTTTTCCACTTCATTGGCTTCAAAGTGTTGTTTTGTATCTAATAGATACAAATAAACAAACAAACAAAAAATAAACCTAAGAACCATCAAACAGGAACCGGTGAAAAAAAAATTGTTCTTTTAAGTGTAAAGAGTTTAAACTTCAAGGAAAATGAACATTGAGGAGGACGAAATAACGTATATAGATACTTCTTAAGTCAAATGCCATGTGCCACAACCATAACTACTTTTCGCTCTTCTCTAACAGAAGAAGGGAATTTAAGAAATAAAAGTGTTGGCAAGTGGCAGATGACTCTCGTGATAATGTCACCATATACACTACCCAGGCTCTCCTATTTTATTAGAGGCAAGAGACCCCTCAATACAAATAGCCAAGGTATAAATTGGTTAAGTTTTTTGTTTGGAAAATGTCAGAGATGTATTCCAATAAAATTAGTAGCATTTTTCGTACTTATTTCTTACAACAGGCAAGTAAAACCCGCACAGCAAACTTTAGTTTTTAAATAAGTTAAAAATCAAGAAATTCTTGAGCTTTATTGCTTAAATGCATTATATTTTGTATATAAGTCGTGCTTTATTGGTAATCTATAGATAGAGCAGTAATAGAAGGCCTAATAAAACGGTATAATCACTTTTAATTCAACCCCCAAAAATGGTTCCACATTTAAGGTGGTTGACATTTCTTTCAAAGCATTCCAGGCTTTATCTCAACTTTTTATATTCATTAATTTCACTAACTTACATCATCGACACTTTAGGTTTGTTGTTGTTTGCTGTATTAAATTTTACTGCGCTGGCTATACACTTACCAGTAAACCACGCCTATAATAATCGTGCACAGAAGGATTTTTGTGTTGCCCTTTTTAACATTAAAACACACTTCTCGAGCAGTAAGAAATAAGAGAAAATGAGACAGAAAGTGCCGATTAACTGGCTGAACACAATGACGACGGAAATGGAATACGCATACGGAACTGCAAAGATTGAATACACGCGAACTGTATTTTGCGATGGTACGTTACTGCATACGGAACTGCAATACGGTTGGGTAACTTTTAACTTTCACGTACAGTAAATTTGACATTTCATCTGATGCAGAGTGAAATTATTAAAGATAGAACTATCTTTCGTATGCCTGTCCCTCCCGAACCTTTTTTTTTAGTATAACTGAAATAACATCATATGATTCTATTCTTCTTGGTAATATTTCAATTCGTGGCAACAAAGTTTCTTCTCTCTTTTATCATTTCGTTTTAGTATTACATCCATTTTAAAACTCAAATGGCAAAGTTACTGTCAAATTTGACAGCTGTTCCGTACTCTGTGTTCAGCCAGTAAAGCATTGGTTTTGAATACTTTCAAATTAAATTGGCAAGGAAAAACCTCATCGGGTAAGGTATTAGGTATACCAAAGTAGTATTTTTCGGCTAAAAACAGAATCTTCGTATTCCAACCGAGACGAGTATTAGGGGTGGAGTTTTTAAAAGTGTACCATCATCCATCGCCAATATCTGCAAAAGCTACTATAAACAATCATTTGCAAAAAATCCCTTAGATCATGATCCATCATATTTCCTACTACTGTATCTTCCAATGTAAATAATCTTGATACTTTTAAGTCCTTATTGGCCTCCTTTAACTAAAAGACTAATTTAATACACAAGGTTCCGATTTCCCATTTTACTTAAAAAATGTTACTCGAGGTCGCCTCTTCCTATTTTTAAGTTGTTCAAGCTATCATTTTCGACCGGATTTCTACCCGACCAATGGTTATCACATCCAACCATTGATAAACTTTCTCATACCCATACTCTTCAAAGGCATTGTATGTACATATATTTTCTTTCCAACGCAAATTTCTAATATCCTCGAAGTAGCACGGATTTGTGAGGGAAGTTATACCACACTATTCTTGTTGAGTTCATCTCATTTTCAGTATCTGTAATGGAAAAAAAAGTAACGAAGTAAACGTGATCACTAGAGAATTCAGCAAGGCTCTCGATAAAATCTCATAGTTTAATTCTTTTTAAATTTTCTTAGTTTCAGTCCAAACCTCCTTAAATGGGTGTCCTTCTATCTTGACATGCGTCAATACAAAGTCCGTTTTCGTTCTGCTCTTTCATTTTCCTCTGGGGTACCCCAAGGTAGCCATCTTGTTCATCTCCTGTTTATCCTTGCCATTCATGATGTCGAGAAGATAATTTAATACTCTTTACTCTCCCTTTAAGGTGATCTCCTCTAGTCGTGACTTTATTCTGCTTAAAAATAATCCCAATTCATTCGTCACTTGGTGCAGTAAGAATTTTCTTGAACTTAACATAGTCAAATGCAAGCTAATAACGTTTTCCCGTAAAGTAAAAAGCCTCCCATCAGATCTCATCATCTTCAGAACTCCCATTAACCGTGTTCAGTTTGTCTGATATTTAGATGTCTTATGTCACTGCGAATTAACTTTTAGAGTTTATTTATTTATTTATTTAAAAACAAATGCATATATTACATGTAAGCATTAAAATTAAACATTTTAGTGATTAGCTACAAAGTTTAACAATTTAATAATTTCTTTATGATAATATTCTTTGATAAATAAGAAGTCAATTATATGAAAATAGTTATTAAAGTCAATACACATAATAATAAGTGGTTAATTTTTTCCATAGTTCACTCTCGCAGAAGCAGTATAGAAAAATGTTTGATTCCGTGTTATTTTTGGGCGAGTGTTGATATTGAGCATACTAAGAATTGGTGTAGAAATGATGGATCCAGATAATAATTGAAACAGGAAGATGACATTATGTACCTGCCTTCTTTTCCTAAGCGTTGAAAGACTAAGAAGTTTTAAAGGGTTCACATAGGGTGGAAGAAATTGTTTTGGGTCGCACGGAAGACCACGAAGAGCAAACAACAAAATTTTTTTTGACGTGACGTCTTATAAATCGATGACAGGCTACACATACGAAATAACATGACTCATGCTGATAAGACTCATGCTGATAATGCTGCTAAGACTCATGCTGATAATGCTGATAAGAAAAGTGACGCACGCTGCGATGCTGTGGTTCTTTCAACCAAAATCGATCGCAAGCACCAGGCGAACATGAAAAAGAACAGCCGCAAATTCCCAAAATAGTTCCACTCAAATTCAAAAAAAAAAAAGAGAAAAAGAAATACAAAATAGGCGGAGTTTTGTTAAAATATAAAGAGATGTAATTATTAGGGTGTGTGTGTGTGTGTGTGTATGTGAATTCAACGAGAAGGTTTGTGGGTGTGAGTTAAGGGGCTGTATGTTGGTGTTGCTGCCATCAATGTTTTCTTATGACGTTATCAAGTAAAATTATCGTCCGTAAACCAACTTTACAGTCAACCAACTCTTTTTTACTTGCGATTTATAGGGACTATAAGGAAGGTTATGCATTGGCAAAAAAATCTAACAGTCAAACATGACATTACGATGATAGAGAAGTCAAAAAAGTGGGTCCGGAAATTCCTTCCGTCTGTCTGTCCGTATCGATTTCTAAAGCCTAAACGGTTGGACCGATTTTATTCAAACTTGGTATATAGTATTTCTAGATTACTCTACCCGTTTTTCTACCCTGTTTTTCGAATTGGCATTCTAGCTCCAAGACTAACGGTACCTGTCATATAACTTTTAATGAAAAACTTATTTTTTCTCTAAAACGGCTCCTACGATTTTGATAAAACTTTCTGAAAGGTGTTTTCTATGCAAAATCTATCTTTAAAATTAAATGAAATTTTTCAGAAAAAGGTTTATAACGGTACCTCCCATATGACCGGTTTTTTTTAAATCAGACTTTATCGTTAAATAATTGACGTATTTTGATGAAATTTTCAAAATATGTAGTGTTTTATGACTTAAATAATATTGTCTATTAAAATTTTGCAAAGATATTTTTTTTTAAATTTTTAATAATTTTTTTTAAAAAACTTATTTTGTTTTTTTGTATATTTTGAAAACAAAAATATAATTTTTTTTTAATTTTTATCCTTCTATAAACTATAGATTTCTTTAAATTCACATACTCAACAAAATTTTAAAATATGTTTTCGAAAAGTTTTTAAAAAAAACATTTTTTTGAAAAAAACTGGTCAAACGATTTTGAAATGAAAAAATTATAACGTAGAAAACAGCAAAAGAAATAAGATGGCTTACAACATTTTTTCCAAACAACGTTATGAATAGTGTTTTTTTGATTTCATAAAAATTTTATTCGTTTAATATTTTCCCCCAAATTTTGTTGAAAGCAAACTTCGATATTTTTATTATTATTTATTTATCGTTACTTATTTTAAAGCATTTCATGATCATAACAGCACACAGAATAAATAATACGGACGCCTATGATAAACAAATAAACAAGCAATAACAACGAACAAATAAAAAAAATACTCGATTACCTACTGAATGCAAAAATTTCAATAAAAAAAAACAAAATTGTACACCTGCATAAAAACAACCACTGTGTTAAGTTTTAATATTGTCTATACCCACTCGCTTCACAGTGGTTAAAATAGGTATCTTAATTTTAGTACCTACCTTCCTCCCAACCTTATTATAAGTAGGTACATAACATCCTAAATAAATTCCAGGAATACCCCCAACATAATTAAGCTACCTTTTTTAATTAATTTTATTCCAAAAAGTAAATTATTGTTAACTGTACCTTATAGCTTATATCTAGGTATACCTATACCTAGCCTTGTTTTAAATTTTATTCTACAATGTGACCGCACATATGAGCAAGTAGGTGCGATCCAGTCGTGCAATAAATTTTTTTTTTTTTGACATTTTTAATTCTATTTATGGCAACTTCATATACAGCTACAGTACTCCAAAATAGGGCGGAAAAGTGAACAATATAAAACGTTTGCAATGTAAAGATCAGCAAATTCTCATAATGACGCCAAGGCGGTTCCTTGCTTTTTGCTTATTATTGTGTCAATGTGTGGATTAAAGGAGAGTTTTGTGGCAAATAAAACTCCTAACAACTCTTTCAACAATGTCTTCTTCAATAAGGTAGTATGAAGAAAAATGGTTCCCTACTTCTTCGATATGTCATAACCTTACACTTTTTTCTGTTGACTTCCATTCCATTTGAGCAACACGAGGCAAAAACTTTGTCAATGTCATATTCTAGGAATAAGGGTCCATTAAGTCATAGAACAGTTTGTATTATTATTATTATTATTATAAATTCTTTATTAAACTTCTCGATATGTTACAATTTTAAGTATATCTAAGAATAATTGCATGGCAAATTTTTGCCGTCTGCCTAGATTGACTAATTTCGAGTTTTGTTTTCCAAAATAGAAAAAGTTAAAGTTAATAAACATAGTTTAAAAAATTAAAGCAAAATATTTAATATTTGTTGGATTCATTTAAAAGATAGAAATACAATTAAACATTTATTTTCACTTCATTATAAAAACTCTACATTTATGATTTGATCAATCAGTCTATGAAACTGCTACGGTAACATAAGGCATGATTAATATAACGACAGAGAATTTTCCAATCTGAATACCCGTTCAAAACATGCTTTGTATCCTCAAGTGTAAGAAAGCTTTTTGAAAAATACAGCCTGCGGATTTCTTGTAATATTGGGCAAATAGCTATAAAGTGGTATGTATTTTCAATTTCATTGAGGTTGCACAAACTACATATCGGGTGAAGGTCACTTCTGTGCGGTTTATAATTTAAGTTAAGCATCTCGGTTCTTACTTTGAAAATAATACTCATTTGGTCAAAGGAAAGTTTTTCATTAAAATAATTACTTCGGTACAGTATGTGGTTCAAATCTTTGTACAATAGTCTCGTTGTAGATGTTTGAGCTCTATTTAGACATTGAAGATAAAGAGAGTCATCTACCTTAGCTATACATCTATAGAACGCGTCCTGCCAATCGGCCTGAGTTGTATTATTGAGATCAAGATTTAGAGCGTGTCGATCAGCCAACTCATTCTATTCCTTGAAAGGTGATAACTGACCTCGGAGTGCGTATTGCATAATTTGTTTTTGAAGATTTGAGTCGTCCCTTTTCATTACTCTTATTATATAATCAGCATTTGATTTTAAATTCTTAAGGAATATTTGTGGTAAACCGGATTCAACGTGCATAGCATAATTGGGTGTAGAACTAGCAAGTTTAAAAATGCGTTTGAAGAAAAAACGTTGAACTACTTCAAGTTGAAGTCTTCTTCGATGAGTGCTTTCAAAAATCATTATTTTTGATTTTGTGACATTAATTGAGAGCTCCCATAAGTCGCAAAATCGCTTGAGCTTATTTATTTGAAGCTGCAAAGTTATGGGATTATCTACCAATATAACAATATCGTCCGCATATAGAAGCATCTTTATTAGAGTTTCACCACATTTAACTCCTCCCGGGAAATCTTTGGATACATCATCAATATAAAATGCAAAAATAATTGGACTTAACCCACAACCTTGAGGAACACCAGCTCTTGTATTAAAAAATTCGGACATTGATATTCCATTCCAAATAGCAGCAGAGGTATCGGTTATAAGTAGCTTATATAAATTGAGAAACTTTCTCGATAAAGCTAACGTTGAAAGCTTATAGATTAAGGAAGCTCTGTTCACAGTATCAAAAGACGCCCTAAAATCGACAAAAAAAGCATATACTTTCTTTTTCTTGTCTAAAAACATTTTGACTATACTTGTGAGAGCAAATATATGATCCACCGTGGATAGTCCCGCCCGAAAACCGGCTTGAAAAATACTAAGGAGTTTATTCTCTTCAACCCATCTCGTTAACCTATGGTATAAAAGATGGGTGAATATTTTTCTAAGACAAGGTAGAACCGATATACCCCTGTAATTGCTCGGAAGTTGTAAGTCACCTTTTTTAAAAATTGCGCAAATCCATGCTTTCACAAACGTTTTTGGGATTGTTTCCTCTTCTAGAAGACTGTTGAAAAAAGAGTTAATTAGTTCCAAGAAATTCGGTGTTGAATTTTTATAAAATTCTGCAGGAATGCCATCAATACCTGCGGCTTTATCATTTTTCATTGATTTGAGCTTTTCTTGTAACTCTCTTATTGTAATCGGCCCGTCAAGCTCAGGGACTAAAACCAGAGGTAAGGCATTCTGGAATGGTAAGTGAGTTGAAACAGGGTTCAGGAGCTCTTCAAAGTAGTCTGCAAGTTTTTCAACTTCAATAACTGAAGATGAAAAAGTTTTACAGCCACCTAGCAGTCTCACCTTTGACCAGAAAGCTTTTGAGTCCTTACAGTTTGAAAGGGAGCCAGCAACCTCATTAAAATATTTTTTCTGTTTTTGAATACAAACATTTTTATAGAGTTTATTCGATTCTAAATAGAGCGTTTTAAAAAAAATTGAACTGGTCTTTCTGAAAAGGTTCAGATAGGAGAAAGATCTTTTACGAAGTTTCCTACATTCCCAGTCAAACCACTCAGAAACAAATTTACTCTCAGATTTAGTTTTTTCGAGATCGCAGCCTCTCTTATACAATTTGAAATAATTTCAACGGTTTGGTCACAATTCCGAAGTTCTTGAGCAGGAAGGTGAATTAAATGTGCATCAGGTGTTCGCTTATACACATCAGCACGATTGGTTTTCCATTTTATACTATTAACTGCATTTATCGGCATCAACGAAAGATCTTCAAACTTTAATGATGTAACTGTTGGCAAATGGCCAGAGTAATTTGCAGTTGCAACTTCAAAATCTTCAATAATACTAATCTAATTACCATTCGCCAAGCAATAATCAATTACTGAGGTGCCCTGACCCGAAACGAAAGTAAGTTCTCCTCTTTTGTCACTTTTGGTTGTCCCATTTAGAACTAAAAAAACAAAATCTTCAATAAAATCTAAAAGTTGCCTCCCGCACCTATTAACCGTCTCATCCATAGAGTTTCTTACACTTTCAAACACATGCGAAACGTTTTGTACCAGAGAAGCTGGGTTTTGAAAGTTACCGATTCTTCCATTTAGATCACCAAGTACCAAAATACTTTGCAGCTCATTTTCATTGATAAAAGTTATTAACTCATTAAAATCACTTATCCAATTGTTACAATTAAGATAAGTTAGGATAACGTAATAGTGATCATGCCTATGGTTTATCTCTATAACAGTTTTCCTACTTATCGACTTAATTTTTATAAAGTTATTTAAATTACATTTGTATGCGATTAAAATACCACCGCTAGCTCTACCAAAAACGTTACTTCTAGTAGCTGAAATAAATTTAACAGAGAAATCCTTAAAATATTTTATAAATTGTGTTTCACTACAGTTTGTATTCGTCAGCAAATTTCAAAATCTTGCAATACGAAATATCCGAAGTAATGTTATTAATAAAATGAAGAAATAAAAGTGGACCAGTGTAACTTCCTTGTGGAACTCCGGATAAAACATTTATTACCTTAGATGTGCAGTGTTTAAAAATTATGAATTGTGTACGATTTTTTAAATGATATCTTATCCAATCATTTATCCACTTTTGAAAACAATATCTTTCTAATTTATGTAGAAGTATGGGCTATGGAGTGGCATACTCTATCAAATGCTTTACTGAGATCAACATAGAAAACATCAGTTTGGAGGCCATTTTGCATATTTTTGTTGACATGATTATTAAATTCTAAAAGATTAGTGACGGTCGATTTCTTCAAACAAAATCCATATTGTTCAGGAGTGAGTAATTGTTGACAGTGAAATTCAATGTGTTTAAAGACAATTTTTTTTCAAAAAGCTTTGATATTCACGAAAGTATATGCAATTCCGCGATAGTTTTGAATGTTATTTTTATTACCGGACTTTATAAGAAGAGGTATAATAAATAACGACTTACATAACTCAGGGAATACACATATAAATATATAATTTTTGAAGAAATATAAGTCTTACTTGCTTTACCAAAAATGGACGCAATCTTATCAGGACCAGGCAAACAATTACTTTTTAATTCGTCAATAAATTGATAAATTACCAGATTTTTTTCTTAACTTAGGAACACAATTACAAAGACAATTATTTAGACAAACATTTATATCGTTTGAATTCAAAACACTGGTCCAGTCAAAATTGTTAAGTAACTCGTCAAGTTTTTCCATATTAATTTTGTTAAAATAAAATTTAGCAATCGAGAGCTTGCCACTTTTATAAGGATAATTCGTTAGAATAATGCAATTAATTGGATAATTGTGAAGAACCGGTAAAAGCAAGTTATTCACATTAACAATATCACAGGAACCAGGATAATCAGTAAAAACAAGGTCCAGATAACGTAGAAATTCGTTTGGCAATCCATAAATTTGGCTAAGACCTGATAAATGTACAATTTCAACGAAATTTCTTTGAAACTCCGGACCATGTTCAAGAACAGTATACTCCTCTTCAAGCTTCCAATCAAGATTTGTGAGATTGAAATCACCTTACACTATAACATTTGAATTGACAAAAGGTTCAACTATTTTCGATATTGCAGACGACCACAAATGACAAAAGATGAATAATGACCCATTAGCTTTACTGAAATAAGTTCTAGTTGTGTGTAATTGTTTGAAAGAACAAGTTCAGATTCAAAAATAATATATTTGAAAATTCTGTATTTGATATTGTTGTTTTCAAAACAAAAATTGCTTTGTAAATATTCCACCGAAATTTGAGATATTCTGTAATCCGTAAAAATTATGAAAATTTAGTATCGCCAGCGTCAGAATTGGTTTAAGCACTTTTTGGTATTTACATTCGATGATTAGTTTTAGGACAACATTGAAAAATTGCTTATAATTCTTACTCCTTAAGCTAATTTATAGAAATTACAGAAATTCCTAATTAATCAGTGATTTAAGGCATATTTACGAAATTACTATTGAGTATTAATTAATAGAAAAAAAATTGTTAAATTCAAACCAAAAAATGTTTACTACCATAATTCAAAGAAGACATCCCTGTTAAAAAAAAAAAAAAAAAAAAAAAAAGTAACATTACCTCACCGTCACAACCGCTACCATTATTGTTTCGCTACAGAACAGCCAACAACGGAACTCTTTAGCAAAGCACTTCTTCTTTATCGGTGGACATTATCAGTCAATGTCACAAATTTTTTTTTCTGCAGCGCGATATAACATTTACATTCAGACATCACAGACTTCCAGGTTGAAAAAGGGAAACAGGCAAAGCAGCACACACCTTTATCAACTTCTAGGTGACTTAAAGTCAATAGAGAGAGAAGAAGGGTCGACACGACACCGTCTCCTCCTTTGAACCAAGTGTTTATCTTCATCTAACACACAAAGCATTGCAAAAGTTTACTTAAGAAAATTGAAGACGTACCTTGCGTCGTCGTCTATACCACCTCGCATATATAAGAGTTCACGCGGCGCGCGTCACGGTTTGTCAACAAAAGCCGCATTTTATGCAAATTATTTTTGTATTTCCTGTGAAATGCGAAGGACGTGTCACTTGGAAGCTTTTTGTATTGTCATGAGTTACTGCGTTGTGTGTGCCATTGTGCGGCAATGACATTATGAGGCACAGCAGCATACATAGGGTGTTTTTTTTTTAGTCTTCTTGGTAATGATGACATTAAAGGTGTTGATTTAAACTTAAGTACTACTGTGGAATTTGGAAATGGTTTAAACCACATAAAAAAATGTCGCATTATGACAAATTATATGTGTTTTGGCGAAATATTCAAATAATCAATTAATGTATTTAAAGAAAGTTGATAATTTTGAAAAATTTCAGCGGGTAAAAGTATGCTTTATCTAAATGATGCTTACCACCATTAGCCTTATTGCAAATAAACTAAAAACCATTCGCCGGCGAAGCAAATTTACTAACATCAACCTCATAACCGGTCACGCACCTAACTAAGGAGTCCGAAGAAGATAAAAAAATATTCCTTCTATAAGCTTATACAAGATAGAGAGGAAATTCACAGCTTAGTATGACGTTAAAATCATCCATGGTGCGCTAAGTTAAATAAGGCGAAGGTATTCGTAAATAATGGTTTAATTTAGAATACTAATGACAATAGGCTACGAGTCATAGAAATAGCAGCATTCACGAAATTGTATGGTTTAGCGAACCAAGTTCCATTGTGAAGATATATATAAATCTATCTAAAGATCCTGAGTATCACATGGAGTCACTTGCAGCCATATTGACAAACTTTTGATAAATCATCGCCACTACTCCATCCTGGTGACGACACAAACGTAACGACTAACGAGGTGACAACATAGAATCGGGTCACTGTCTTGTTCGTAAGGTGCTCCGAGGGCGGAAGTACTGCAGCTCAGTTCTAAATCAACACGGCTGCCCTACGCGATGAAAAAAGCAATACTATAAGAGTCACTTATTGGACTCGCCCTCGAAGAGCTCGAAGAGGAAAGAATAATCCCTTGGGTACAAGATGTGGATGAGAAATGGTCACGTAACATCTTAGGCAGTAGTACCAAAGACAACAAGGTTTCGTGTGCCCACTGCCGAGGTGATCAAACATGGAGAATCAACATCAAATCAAGTGATTCGTGAAATTAAAGTACACGTATGAAAGCATGTAGTGCCCCGTGCTTTAGTGGTTTGTGTGTCAAACAGTTATGCCAAAGGGTCAGTGATCGATTCCCCGTCCGAACCACCTTTTTTCGAGGCAGTACTCCTGCTGCAAGAAAACCAAAAGCCCATACCATACTCAAAATCCATAATCGAAAACTTTCGTTTGGCGCAGCATTTTTTATTATGGTATTTAGTAGTACCCCTTGCGTGATTAGACTCGTGATTAGTGCCGCATCCTTACAAAGTATTAAAACTGAAGTACGCCTTGTCAAATATGAACTGGCTGAATGTATCGGAAGACTCCAAAATTGTTACCTTATGACACTTCGTTTCTGTTAACTTCTTCGTTAGATGATGGGAAAAAGAGGATGGGAAAGATGTTTAGAGCTAAACTTTTTTTAGATAAACATGTCATGATGGTAGATAGAAAAGCTTTGGGGGCGCATCATGATTGCCTGAGCCAGAGCTAGGCATTTCTTTTTCCAAGATTCCATAGATTCTTGTTTGCTGGTCAAAGTCCAGAAGTGGAGTAGAAGAAGCAGCGTCTCAAGAACCGCAGTATGTGCACTATCCAAAAAATTGTCACTCAGGGGATACTGTGGTGGACACTCTTGACCTGATGTCCTTAAAAAAAAAATTTCCAGCTGCATCCGCAACAACTTTTTTCCTCTGTGCCTCATCTCATTTCGGTGGATTACTACTTATCTTTCAGAATTATATCATTTACCCTCCTTACAACAGGCCTCCTTGGAATGGAAAATTGGCATTCATCACTGTTCTCGTCGATGTTGGAAAATATCACCTGCATGCTGCATAGTCTCGTCAACACTCTGCAATGGGCAGATTCCTCTTTTCTGCCTTTTTTTCTTTTTTTCCCTTCCTACTCGTCTCCGCGCATCATTACTATTTCGAAAATTTTATGAACAGTTTCAGGTGGTCACTTTGACGGGAGCATTGCGCCTTTCCAAGGCAACTCTGCCTTTTAACCTCAAGAAATCATCAGTAAAAGCTTCCTCGCAAAAAACCATTCGTTGGTCAAGTCGAATTTCGCAACATGTGACCTCCGGGTTAGTACAGGAAAAGGAGCTTTGAATCTGTCATATTTCGTACGCAAAAATAGGAGCGAAATCACCCATCAGAGGACCAAAAGCGTGTGATGGCTTGATAGAGAACCACATCAAGTGGGAACTTAAAAAGAAGGAGGAACAAAACCGGAAAAAATACTACAACGACCTCCCAAAACTTGGTACGTTTAACAAAAAACGGTATGTAGACTTGATAATTTTGAGCAAAAACAATGCAAGAATTCTAGCGGGCTTCCTAACTGGACATTGCAGGCTAAGAAAACATCTCAAAATACTAGGAGTTGAGAGGGAAGACCAATGCAGATACTGTAACGAACAGGAAAAATCTCCAGATCATATCCTCGGAGACTGTGAAGAAACTTCTAGGATCATATTACATAAAAGAAAAAGAGTTAAACTCCCTTAATGTAGCCAAGATCCTTAGCTTCATTAAGGAAATCAAACTGGATGAAATATTATAAATAAAATTAGAACTAACACTTATTTAATCACAATGGATCTCTAAGGTCGAAGTGCATTACAAAAACCCCAACTTTATTCATGGATTCATTTACGACACGACGTTCAAAGGCATCAATCAATTTCTCGTTACACTACTACTGTTCACCTGCTTTAATTGATCCTTTACATATAAAACATAGGTCTGATCCACTCGGTGTAGTCGACCTCTCGTAAGGTACTCGATTTAGGGTGAACTCAGATTCATCATGCTCTCTTGAACCCAATGAATTATTGAAACGATTCCAAATCGAAGCGCCATATCTCGGGAATGAATATAAACATGTTTGAAGAGTCAAAATTTAAGGAAATTAAACGTCTTACAAAAAAATATACAAATGCTTTCGCCGAAGAACGTAACGGAAAAAAGTAATTTAGGAAAAACCAGAGAAAGGTCAGCAATTTTTCAGTTTTCTCCGCTCCTCTTTTCACAAAGTTTTCAGAGGTCAAAAACTAGAAAAATTGTTAGTTAACAATCACTGAAAAACATTACGAAGTATCATTAAGTTCCGACTTTTTCCACCTAACCCTACTTTTTCCAACCTGTTGATTGTATGTATTATTTTATATTTCTTTATAAATTAAAGAAGAAAATGATTAAAACAAACCCAGGTTATCATACCACATAATCCATTCCCTGTTATTTGCAAAAAGAAATCAATGAAGTAAACGAAAGAGCTGAGGTTCGAACTTGATTCGCTTTCATCAAAATATTCAAATTGTAACCGATCGTCCCTCGTTAAGCTTAACAATAAAGTTGAATACCAACACCTCAAATCTAATACACGAACCATATAAAGCTTTTTCTCTCCTAAAGTATTTTGCCGGAAAAGAGTTGCAACTGGCAACATCACAGACCATAAGTCATTACCCATGATGCCATGATTCAGATTCCGTTCTCTCTTACTCTCTTTCTCTTTTCTCAAGCTTCTCTATTTTACTTCTGGTACAACTCTATTGCAAAACCAGACCGGTCAAATTCGCCACACCGATCGTCCAACCGACCGCAACCTGTCAGATAGATATAGCCCCCCAGGTGACAGAAGCCCAGAATGTATACTCTCTTTCCACAACCATAGTACCTACTGGAATAAATAAAAAAAAAAGAACACGCCGTATACCGCAATTATATCGGTCTAAGTCGACGTTGGGTTTTCAACTTGGTTTAGTCTTAGTTTTACCCTCGCAACGATCGACGGTTGGAGTAGCTCACGACTTTCTATTTGTCTAAATATTTCAGGTGCGGTTTGTGTATCTTACGGATCGGTGTTGAAATTCCAATCATCATTAAGTGACGTGAACCTGTTTCGAAATGAAAATACAAATTTATTAAATAAATATTGTTCGTTAAAAAAAAAGTTACACACTTGTTAACTCAAATAGTTTTTTTTTTCTACACATATTTCCTGAAAGTATCTCCATATGTCCAAAGATACTTCATGCAGCGTATCTTGTATCCATAATTTTATACTTCCTCAAAAATAAAAATACACAAAATGAAATGAAAAGTTATATCGGTTAACAAAGCTGAGAAAATCGCCGCTGCATTACGAAGAAAAGTGGATGGGAAATAAAAAAAAATAAAATCATCTCGCAAAAGAGTTATTGAGAAAAGTATCTGTATCTGTGCTATTATATCATCTTGTGTCAATTCATAAAAATAAAAAAAAATTTAAAAAAAAACAAAAATACATCAAAAAGATTGCAATCTTTAGTCGTCTCGAGGAGTGTGTGGAGCGGATTGCGCGCCCTCTGTTGCTGTGTATGGTGGATTGGATGGAGTGAGCCGTACTTATTCGATTACAATAGGCAGCTATTCTCATGACGGTGGGCGGTGTTGCAAGGTGAGGGGTGTTTTTAATATTTTTTTTTTATAACACACGAAGTAGAGGCCGTTTAATACCGGACAAGTTGGTAAGTTGTTGGGTTGTCGGTGCGGCGATTCTTTTTTTTAGTTATTAAGTATAGTTTTATTATTTTTTGTTGTTGTTAGTGTGTGTATCTGAGAGATTGAAACAGTGCGGCGAACAATAAGCGAAACTTAAAAAATAGAAGTATCAGCATCCTACTCGAAGAATTACCAACAACTATAGGCGCAATCGAACGATCGCAGAAGGTGAACAACTTTATTTTTGTTTTTATTTCCGTTCCGATTTTGATTTGCAGATTTCTTTAAACATTCTTGTGATTTTTTTTTGTATTTTATTTGGCGGTGTGTCCAAACAATATTTTATCATTTATATTGTTTTTTTTTGTGTGTGTGCTCAAGTGTGGAATATTATAGAGGGCGCTATTGTAATTATTACACAATGATAATTGGGTTTCTTGGATCATTTCTGGAATTTTTGTTTTGTGTTTTTGGTTAGAGATACATCCGAGGAAAAACTCTTGTGTGAAGAATAATGGGAGGCAATCAAATTGTGGCAACTATGGGCGGTCTGTTGTTGGGAGTTTTTAATTGCTTCACGTGTTGTAAAGGAGTTCTTTTTATAATTAAAGTTTGCTTCGGGAATGGAAAAATGGGGATTAGTTTCAGGGGAAATAATTGGAAAAGAATTAGTTGGAAAAATGCATACAAGGTTAATAGCTAGATACTTTGATTCAGATAATGTAACTTTTAAATTATCAGAAAATTTATTTGTTTCAATAGACTTTTTTTTCAAATTAAAAATGATTTTGTGGATAGAACTGGTTAAGGTTAAATTCTTGTTTTATATAGGACAATCCTTAAATCTTATTCAATTTAGTTCAATAGAGTTTTAAAACAATACAGTAATAATAAGGTTCATTAAATAAAAAAAATCTACAAATAAACAAACATTTTTAATTAATGCATGCCTTTATTGTGATGTTATATTCAAAATTAACAATTTAAATTGGCACTTCCACTTAAGCCACATAAACTGATGTGTCAGCCTCACAAAAATGGCAACAGTCAATACGTTTATTTGTATTGTAGCGAAGTATCTCGTATCTATAGCGGTCGATGGTTTTTAGCCCAATCATTAGTAATTAATACTTTTTGAAATCTCCTTAGAATTTTATAAAAAAGCCACAATAATTGAGTTTTTTAGAGTATAGCCTTCTAAACAGGATATTCTGTAAATAGAGGTGATCCCTGAAAACTTTTATATGCCTAGCATTTCAGCAATTTTTAAAAACTGTCAGCATAATCTACCCGAAAACTTAAAAATAATACTAATATTTGAACTATGTGTCTATAAGGCTTATTGGGTGTTAGAATGCAACTAAATGATGTAGTTAAAAGAATTAAAAAATAAGAATGAAAATAAGGCAATTACTTTATCACTTAAGGTTTACGGACGGCGTCTAGCTTACAGTTGAAGCTTTGATAATTGTCTCCATAATATGAGTATCGAACTGACGACCTCTGGGTTAGCTATCAAACGCCTTATCAGTTTTTTTAATGATTTTTATTATTTTTTTATATTATTTTTTATATCTTATAACTATTTAGACAAAAATGTTAAAAACTAGTTAATACTATCAACTTAATTAGCTTACTGGCCCTATGCGCCCTAAATTATTCTATATCTTTATTTTAGTTGCCTTTCGGCCTAAAAATAACTTAAATTTGTATTAAAATTAGAAAGTTTAAATTTTTCAGCCAGAAAAATTGAAACTGAGTTTCTGATCTATTTTTTTTTCTTGACCTATCTTAAACTACTTAAAATTAACTTAAAATAAACCTAAAATACCTAAATTTAGAACAGCTATAACAAGGTACTATAAAGCAAGTTATGGATTCGTGCAAAAAAATTCTAACAATCAAACATGACATTAAGATGATAGAGAAGTCGAAAAAAGTTTAACCGGAAATTCCGTCCGTCTGTCTGCATGTCCTAAGCGGATGGGCCGATTAGCTTCAAACTTGGTATTTAGTACTTACGTATTTGGTAGTATCTCGGAAGTGTTTTTCATTTTTTGCTCTAGGTCGAAAAATAACGGTACCTGCCTTACAATTTTTAACAAAAAGTTTGATTTTCTCGAAAACGCCTCTAAAGATTTTGATAAAACTTTCAGGTTGCTATTTTCTACAACAATGTATCTTAGAATGAATTTTTCGAAATTTGTTCTATAACGGTACCTCTCATAAAACCGGTTTTTTTCAAATGCGGTTTTATCGTAAACAATTATCCCGATTTCAATAAAATTTTACACACAGGAAGTCATTTATAATTCAATTAATATTGCATTTCAAAAGATTCAAAAACTTTTTTTCGATTTTTTAAAATTTTCTAAAAAAAAATTGGTTTTCAAAATATTTTGATTGAATTTTTTTCAAATAATTTTCCCAGATAAAAAAAACTAACGATTTCCTTATAATGAATGACATACTAGAAAAAAATAAAAAAAATCGAACTTTTAAAAAAACGTGGCCGAACGATTTTCAATATTTTTTTTCCTCGATAGACATTTAGTTTTCAAATTTTATTGCGTACTTTGTTTTTCCGCGAAAATCCTTAAATTGATTAAAAAATGAAAGAATTTTCGAAAAAAGTTTAATTTTTTTATTTTAATATATACATACATATGCAGCAACTAAGCAATTATCTAGTAAAGAAGAAGTTCGTGGGACCCAGTCGTCCTTTTTTTTAAATTTTATTCGACGATATGACCGCACATATGAGCAAGTACGTGCGATCCAGTCGTGCAATTTATTTTTTATTGTTTTATATATCTTCTTTTTGTATTTATTTGGATTTCTTATATATTTTTTGTTGGTGCCGCTGCAACTGCCCTTACCTGATTTAAAGATACCTTATACATCGATTCCTTCCGATCCAGATCGGGCACAATCTTTTCCATTATAGATGGTGCAACGTTGAACCATACAGGGCATCCATAGGCAATCATCGGCCTAATGAGGGCCATGTAGCAAATCACTTTCACCCTGCTGTCAAGGCGGCTGCTATAAAACAACCTACTTATTAAGGCAAAAGCTCCCCTAGCTCATGCCAGAGCGGTTGAAATATAGAAACTGATCCAACCAGATGCCAAGCTACTATACTACACTTTTAATCGCCAGTGGATGTCCATGTGGCCCAGCGATCACAAGCTTGCGCCAGTTCCTATCAGCCAAAGTAATTAGTAAATCGAAACAGGCACATTTCTGCCGAGAAAATCTAAAGGGCTTTAGCACGCCAGCGAAACCAGGAAACGAAATGACTAATGAACTGGCAAGAATTGGATCGTCATTCAATTCTCCCAGATTAATCATCAACTTTGGCAAAAAAAAAAACGAAATTTGTTCCGGACTTCATCCAAAAAGTTCTTCCAAACAACCCGATCGCTGGCCATCCAATATTGCACCCCAAGTCTTTAGAAGTCCTGATCTAAATGCCTGGTCTGCATTGATTTTGTCAAATAAAATGAGCTGCAAAAGACTTGGAGTAGCTTTTTATTTTTTCCACCCCATCTATTTCGGGGAAGATTTTGTAAAAATTATGATGGTATCGTCTCTGGAATGGTCCTGATCGCAGACTCAACCACCATGTTCTTAGTTTTCTCTTAAATTAGCCCCAAGTGTAATGCACGCTGCTCGATCTGGATGAAAGATTCTTGTAAGACTTGTTGACTTCTGTCGACATTGTGGATCTCATCTACGTCAGCTAGTATCTTGGTAGACTTGATGCAGATGGTCCTTCCGGTTTACTTCCCAGAGACATGAATTTATTTCTGAAACTGTTTATTCAACAGTTCATCGCTCCAGAATGCCTTCAGGATCGATAATCAGATTTCCTATAACGTCCTTACATTTGGGCATCATTGTTTAAATTGCGAAATATTTCAGACGTTTTGGTAGAACTTTGACGACTGGTGCATTCCTCGTTCTCTGTTTCTTTTCATTCCATAGAAAATAATTTTCTCCTTCTAAGAGATTATTAAATTGCTCGGTAGTCGGTATACCCGGCACTCTGATATTAGGACTTATTCTGTCCTTATTAAGCTCTTTTAAGGCGAGTACTATAGCTCCCGACTCTAGGTGTGTTGCTTTTGTTTTCATCGTGCAGGGCAGCCATGTTGATTGGAAACTGAGCGACGGATGTAATATTCCATCCTCGGAACACCATTACGACAAGATAGTGATCCAAACCTATGTTGATACTTCGAAACGTATCGTCATCAGTCTGGAATAGTATATCGATCATCAACTCTTGCTCAATTCCGTTGCGAATAACTTCATCAGTTGCAAGCCAGAAGGTGGAAGCCTGGTGATTGCAACGACCAATTTGGTTGATGATGGCATTTCTAAGACTCGTTTTATTCATTCATTATTTCAAGTCAGACTATGAGAGCCTATGTACTGCCTGATGATTTCAACCTCATACCTTGGACAGGTTTTAAGGATCCTCTCTACAAATTCGTAGTATGAATCTTTTTTGTTTTCTTTGAAATCCTCTTCTGAAATCTAAGCACCTGAAAGCTTATAAGGCTGAGGTTATTAAATTTGCCCCGCAAGCGAAAGGTACTTAAGCTTGCATATATTTGAATTAAAACCAAAGATGGTAAGCTTAATTTCTTTCTCTGACTACAAGCTTAACCCCAGTTCATGGCGTGTTTTTTGTGAATACTATTCTCGTTATTCAATGTAACCCTTTACTTTTCTTTCTAGTCCAATCTCAAGCCATGATCTCATATTAAAACCAACCTCGATTTTCTAACTTAGTTGGCTCAGTTCCTTTCTCTTTCCTTAAGAAAACTTAAACTTATCGTAGAACTACCAACAACGCACATAATAGGGTCACGTCTAAGCGTAGCGTGCTGAAATTATCTTTCCAAAATTTATTTCCTAACTAATAAATCTAAATATTTTTAAGTGTTTCCCAAGATTTCTACCATGACGGACAAACTTTTAATTGCTTTGAATTCGGAGCATGTGAACTTTTTTTTTATACTTTTCCGGTTTTTATTCTTTTATGATGGACGGTGAATTTAAACCATATTGAGTAAGAGTAAAAGTGTAAAAACCAAGTTCTTGGCAGAATCAAGATATTCACGAATTCCATTGTTGAATTGGGCTTGTTTCATGGAAGAAATGGTGCCATGGTGGTAACTCTTTACTTCCTTTTGAATATATTTGATTCCCCTTACGAACCTAACACATTTCCACTTTTACTAGAATAAAAGAAGCCCCAAAAATGACCATGAACTGAAAACCTTGAACTTCCTTCAAATAATAAAAAATAAAAAAAAAAATTAAACCACACTAACCACGACTCAGAACAAACGTCCTTTTTGTCCAAATTTGTGCGTCTTTCGTTCTGAGCGGATTTATTTTTGGATTTCTCCAAAAAAAAAACATTTTGTGGTTTAACAGAAACTCGTTAAAAAAAAAAAAAAAAAACCTCAATGCATTTTGGCCAACAAAAATAAAACTCAGCTCAACACAAAAACCCGAAATCTCCCCCAAACCCGTTCGAAACGTAATTCGAAATAAAGCCAACCGATGATGTCATCCGTATCGCGTCGTTCGCGAAATTCCCAAAAATGTATCTCATTGTGCTGAGCTTCTGCGCAAGCGCGCAACCAAAATTATTTATCTGTCAGATAAATTTCCTCTTCAAAGTTGGCTTCCAAATTAATGCTAATATCACGATTTGGTCATAAAAACACTACAAAACTGTGTCGCGGGTTTCCGCCGACCGACGATGCGACGCGACGGAAGAAAGAAAAGTTGACAGGAAAATGGAAACCTGAGCTTGAAGTTGGGAGATGATGGCTTGAGCAGGGTCTTTTCAAGATTACGAAACAACACAACCTAAGGCGGTTGATGAGAGAAGATAAATGGTGAAGATGCAAACTCACGTCACGCAGTCATAGTGAAAGTGAAATTTTGTGACGACGACGATGGCTCTGAGATTAGTTGGGACAACGAAACTGGATTAAAGCTTTGGGCCGCCTTATCGTAATGTTGATCTACCCAAATTGGGAGAATGGTATGTTTCGTTGGTGCCAACAAGAGTGGGTTCCCCAAATTGGGCAGAAATTGGAGTTCAAATTGAGTTTGGTTATGGAATGGCAGTGGGAATGTTGTTCTTTGGGCATAATCTTTCGCAATGATTCATTGAAAGGTGTGTGTTTTCTTAAGGACTTGAAGCTCAGCGGAATTTGAAAATATTTTATAAGTTTTAAGGAGAAGTTAGATTTTGAATTATATGGAATTATTGAACTTACATGTGTGTGTTTTTTTTTAGTGGAAATTCAAGAAAAAATGTTACTTATATTACTTTACTATTGACAATTTAAAATAAATTGCACGACTAGATCGCACGTACTTGCTCATATGTGCAGTCACATCGCCGAACTTATTCTTATGCTTAGATAATTTCTTAGTGGCTGCATATGTATGTCTGTATATATTAAAATAAAAAAAAATCGATAATTCTTTCATTTTTTTAAACTAATTAATTAAGAGTTTTCTCGGAAAAACTAAGTTTGCAATAAGATTTGAAAACTAAAGGTCTTTGGAAAAAAAAAATATTGAAAATATTTCGACCAGTTTTTTAAAAGTCGTTTTTCTTGAAAAACTTTTCGAAAATTTATTTTTAATTTTCTTTTAGTGTGTCATTATAAGAAAGTCTGTAGTTTTCATTTAAGAAAATTATTTAAAAAAAATCAATCAACCTGTTTTCAAAATATTTTGAAAACCATTTTTTTAAAAAAATTAAAAAAATCGAAAAAAAAGTTTTTGAAAATTTTTAAATGAAATATTAATTGAATTGTAAATGACTTCCTGTAAGCAAAATTTTATTGAAATCGGGATTATGGCTTGCGATAAGACCGCATTTGAAAAAAAAAACGGTTCTATGAGAGGTACCGTTATAGAACAAATTTCGAAAGAAAAATTCATTCTAACTGAAAGATTGTAAAAAAATCGCAGCCTGAAAGTTTTATCAAAATCATTAAAACCGTTTTCGAGAAAATTAGACTTTTTGTTCAATATTGTATGCAAGTACCGTTACTTTTCGATCTGAAAGCAAAAAAAACACCCCCGAGATAGGTACTACCAAATAAAAACTACATACCAAGTTTGAAGCGAATCGGTCCATCCGTTTAGGCTGTAGAGGTGCGAACAAACAGACAGACAAACAGACGGACCGAGGGAATTTCCCGACACACTTTTTTCGACTTCTCTATCATCGTAATGGCATGTTTGGTTGTTAGAATTTTTTGCACGAATCCATAAACTGCCTTATAGTACTAATATGGCTTAAATAAAGTTCCCATCAAAATCCATGTTAGTTGAGTATAGAAAGATACCATTCACAACTTATTGTTCGTATCTTCACATTTTAAATAAAAAAAAATGTCTTTATGTTCCTCTTAACCCAATTTGTTTGTATATGCAGGAAGCATACTTAAAGTAAAATTTCTCAAAATGTATCCGAAAAAGCCCTCAAGCCTTAAACGAACAAAAAAAAATATTGATAATTGATTAGCTATATGTAAATTTGTTTAACAAATGATTCTTCATATATTCGATTCATCAAAACGTAGTGTTTAAATACAATTGGCGTTGCAATATTCTAAAATGTTAACTAGCGGGTAAAAAATTCATTTAAAATGGGTACCTGCTAATGAAAAAAAATCGATTTAATTTTTTTGACTCATGAATAGAAACCGTCATTCGAAAGAAGAAAAATTATATTAGTCGGAATTACACGTCTAACAAATAACATAATTTCCCAAAGTTTTTAGTCATTATTTATTATTAGGCTAACCAATGTCATAAAACAAAACAAGAACAAATAGCAAAAGAAAATGGCAACCCTGCGGTTTTGGTTATGCATTAATAATAAATTATTCTTTCGTTTAAATTATCTTAACTATTAGTAGATAAGTGTACTTAATTTTAGGTTTTTTTCATTGAAATGCAGAGGAAAAATCATTACTTCTTCGTTTGGTTTTTGAGGTTTGTTAGACCGTACACTTTTGAAGAATTTGAGCCGACACATACAGGAAGAATGTTATGACAGTATTGCCTAGTAACCAGGGCCAAAGCATGGGGGAGACGGAAAGAGTAGAAATTTCTTCTATTTACGTAATGAAAATCGAGATACATACGTACGCTGTCAGAGAGGCCCCTTTGGATCTTAGCTATTAAAGCTAATTCACTTATTAGCCATTGTAAATCCGATATGAGCCAAATGTGTTTATGGGCTAGCAAAACTAAGCTGAAGCCGAAACATAAATTGACTTCGAGGAAAACTCTTACTTGGTGATTTAAATGACAAACACCTAGTTTGTGGATATCCAATACAATATCTTGAGGTAAACATCTATTAAATTGAATGATTTAAAACAACGCTGAAAATGACATCAGTCTTCTGATACAGATAGACCTTTATTTCAAAGAAGTTGCTCCTTTCTAGATTTTATTCTGTTAGACGCAAGATTGATTATTTCAGGCTCAATGGGTCAAGATCTAACAAATTGTTTACAGACAATCGAATACGACAGTGATCAATGCAAACTTTCCCATGTAATTCAGCTTCCAAACGGGCTTAAAAAATTGGACTTTTGGAAAATATGTGCAGTCTTACAATTTGATTCAAAATAACTTTTTACGTCAATTAAAAAAGCCGTTTCCTCCTGGCCTCACCATTTGACAGTGAGTCCGAAAAACTATGTTTGTGTTGTTTAGTTCAACTTACTGCTAGGCGACGCTTCATCATCGCTTTATCGAGGGAAGTACTTTCGAATAATACATTATAACCATTATAACTTTACCAAAAATGACGGAAACTTATAAAACTTGAAAAAAAAATTCAAATAAATGGATGAGACACCAGGTTAACAATAAATGTAACAATACGGAATCACAAAGAACACGAACAACAACACTTTACAAGAAAAAAAGAGTTGGTTGTCTGTAAAGTCGGTTTACGGACGATAATTTTACATGATAACGTAATAAAAAAAACATTGATGGCAAAAACACCAACATATAGCCGGTTAACTCACACTTACAAACCCTTACGTTAAATCCACACACACACACACCAATACAAAACTCCGCCTATTTTGTATTTCTTTTTCTCTTCTTGTTCTTTTTGAATGTTCGTCTGGTGCTTCCGATCGATTTTGGTTGTATCGCAGCATTCCTTACTTTTCTTATCAGCATTATGAGCATGAGTCTTATCAGCATGAGTCATGTTCATGTTATTTCGTATGTATAGCCTGTCATCGATTTATAAGACGTTATCCCGTCAAAAAACGGACTACTGACAGGACTTAGACTCTAAACGATTTACTGAAACAAGCAATCTGGAGATTAGTATCCTGATGTCTTCGACCAAAATACCGATGACCTAATCGCGTACAGAGCGGCTCTAAAGTTTGAGGTCATAATAACATTTTTGAAGGGTGGTTTGGAGTAGATACTACGCTATAGTGATGACTGGAAGTTGAAAATCAATATCCAAAAATCAGAAACGATTCTTTGTAAGACTATTTTATCTAGGACCTCGAGGGATACGAGAAAGAACTGGCGCAAGCTGGCTGGTCATATTTAGGACACATGGTCAGACACTGGCGAGTAGGTGTTTTTTGACAGATCACGCGTGACTGATGCTGTCATGGTATTTTAATTTAGCATTGTTTGACAAATCACTATATATGAACAAAATAAGTCACAACAACGTCTCCAAATTATTAAGGGTTATATGAAGTCAATGAACCAGCTACAAGAGTACAGGGTCTGAGAAACCAACATTATTATCGCAATTTGGGCTGATAATGCTTGAAAAAAAATTTGAATAAAATTATTTTCAGTAACTGAATATCAGATCACACCATTCAATTCAATTTTATGTTTTTCTTATTCAAAATAAAAAAATACTAAATGAATCACCATTGGCTTAGATGTACAAATCTTTATAAACTTTCATTAAAACTGTTTTCTACATAAAATTCCACTAATGTTTTCCGCCTAAATAATTTGAAGACGTTTAATAAGTATAGCAACTTAGAAGAATTCTCTGAAACTTTAAACCCTTCTTCAGTTTTTATTGTTAAGACCCTATTAATGAGCCTTAAGAATATTTAATGTTCCAACAAAGAAAAACCTTTCTAGTTGATAACTTAAATTTCAACTTGAAATGATCTTTTCTGGCGTGAAAAACGGTGCATTTTTATAATATGAAATAAATTCGTAATTTATTCATATTAAGGTTTAATGTTGCCCATTATTTAAAGTTATGATAATGACAGGGCATTTACAATATACAATCTTAGACGGATCTTGATTATGTCTTTGAATTTATTTTTTTACGATGCCTCATTCAAAACCATAATCCTAAACATTTTGTATCTTTTCCAAATTTTAAAACACGAACCAAAAAGTACATAATATGAACTACGTTTATGTTTTTGATAGGTAAAAGCAATTTACAGTATGAAGGGGCTTATCATCCCAGTAAAATGCATTGAACTTCATCTTTGATTTTTACCCTGTAATTTATCTGTTTCACACTTAGAGCAGGGATATAAATCTTATACTTACCTAGTTATTAGTTCTGGGGAGATCTTTGAATGTTTCCAGTTTTGGATATTTTTCATTTGTTTTTCTATTCCCAAAAACGTCATTGCTTCTAGATATTCAGAAATCATGAAAAGATTCACAGCTTTGTTTTTGAAAATTCAATTTAGTTGAAATAATTTTTTATTATTTCGGGTGCCAAAGTTTTTGAAATCCTTTTATCATATATGTGAATGTAGAAACATACTTGTTCACATGATTAGACGCATTTGACATACATTTAAATTGTTTGTGGGTGTATGCAAAAATTACCAAAAAATTTCATTTTTTTAGAATTTTTATTTAGTTCCCAATAAAAAAAAACAAAAACAAATGGCAAAGGAGTGGAAGTTAACGGTTCTTTTTTCTCTTTCTTCCCTATGATCTAAGAAAAAAGTGCAGTTTTTTTGTTCACATGATTAGACGCACACCTTAAATTAGTTAGTTGGTCGTGATTTCTTGCGTGGATTTGAATAAGTTTGAAAGTTTAAGTATTTAGAATTAATTTTTAATTGAAAAAGAAGTTTTGACCGCGGAAGAAAAAGGCAAAATCGACGCGCTGCATTCCGAAGGTTTTTTCATGCATTACCGAAATAAATTATAGTCACATTGTAGAATAAAATTAAAAAAATTAAAGTGAACATCAAAGCATTTATTCGATTTTTGTGACTTTTGATTGTTCGAATAATGTACGTTAAAATATATTGGGTGAAATAATTTAAACGCCATTTTATATCTTTAGGAAATGTTAAAAAGAGTGAATTTTTTTTTCAAAATTGTAGGAGCCGTTTTTAAATAAAACGGTTTTTTTAACAACTCTTTTTAAAAAATTAAAAAAAATAGTTCAAGAATACAAACCTAAGCACAAAAAAAACGTACATTTAAAAAAAAATTAAAAAAAAAACACTTGGCTGTTTTCAAAATATTGATTTTTCAAAAAAAAAAAAAAAATTAAAAAATTATTAAAAATACAACAAAAAAATTTGAAATTAAAAAATTAATGTAAAATCACTTAGGCCACCTACATCTTCTTGAATATCAATTTTGACTGTAATCGGATGACCAGTTTTCGAGAAAGTCGAAGAAAAAAAAAACTGGTCCTATGTGAGGTACCGTTTTAAGCCCACCATATTAAATTTTTTTTTTCACCGCAATATAATGCATATCTACAGTAGTACACTGATTTTTTTTTATAAAAATCTTGGAGCCGTTTTCGAGAAAAAAAAGCTTTTACATAACGGTTATATGACAGGTACCGTTATTTTTTGAGCTAAAAAAATGAATGTAGAATGTCAAAATAACCTTAAGTTCAAAATTTGAAGATGATTGGCCCAACCGTTTAGGCTGCAGTCCAATATACATCCGTACAGACAGACAGACAGACAGACAGACGGACAGAATTATGCCAGTAACTCAAATATGTTTCTCTGTCATCGTAATGTGATGTTTGATTGTTATCTCAAAATTTTTAATCTGCACGAATGCATAACTTGTATTATAGTACCTAACATCGCAAGTAAAAATGGGACGAAGTGACCATGTGGTGAGAAATTACATAAAAAGACAGTGCCTCATACGGTAAAAACTACAAGGGAAGAACAAAAGAAGCTTTAACACCTCAGGACAAGAGAAAAATTATTCAAATCGCGTCGAATTCAGCTCTATCCACGAGCAAAATTAAAGAAAAAGCTGGGATAACAGCCAGCACATCAACTGTTTGGCGAACTATTTTGAGTGCTGAACATCTAAAATTAAAAAAAATAACTAAAGAAAAAGCCTCCACTAAACGCCGTTAGAAAAGGACAGCGTTAGAGTTCGCACGGCTTCACATGACGTGGGATACAAGTCTTGGAAGTTCGCGAAATTGGCGAAATGTGGTTTTTTCAGACGAAAAAAAAAATTAATTTGGATGGCCCTGGTGGGTATAACCACTACTTCCACGGTCTTCGCAAGGAGGAACAGTTTTTGACCCTCCACCATTCAAAACAAAGAGGAGTTATGGTTTGGGGAGCCATTTCATACGGGGCATTCGATTTGGTTTTCGTTTCCAACAAGATGACGGGAGTTTCTTACAAAGCTCTCTTACAATGAACCTTTCCCGCCATTAAATAATTGTTTGGACCTCTACAGTGGATATTTCAGCAAGATAATGCGCCAATCCACAACGCTCGTGTGGTTAAATGTTTTCTTGTAGACGAAAATGTGGAATTGTTGCCGTAGCCAGCTTATTCACCTGACCTCAACATAATTGAAAATGTTTGGGGATGGCTTACGCGTAAAATTTACGAAGGAGATAAGCAGTATGAGACATGTGAGGAGCTAATTGTAGTGATTAAAGAAACTTGGAAGAGGATTTCCTTGGATTATTTAGAAAAATTATATAATTCACTAAACAAATAGAATTTTTGATTTTATTTTAAAATAAGTACTGTTTTTTAAAACTACCAAAACAAAAAAAAAAACAAAAAAAGTAAATAAAAAGTCTATGTTTCCTTTTTTATCGACATTTTATAGGTGCGTCTAATCATGTGAACAAAAAAATGCACTTTTTCTAAGATCATAGGCAAGAAAGAGACAAAAAGAACAGTTAAATTCCATTTATCTGCTATTTGTTTTTGTTTTTTTTTATTGAGAACTAAATAATACTTCTAATAAATGCCGTTTTTTGGTAATTGTTGCACACACCCACAAAGAATTTGAATGTATGTCAAAAAAATGTGTGCGTCTAATCATGTGAAGAGCACTGTACAACTAAACAAAAATAAAATCAATTTTTTGTATTTAATAGCAACAATAATCAGAAATTCAGAATTAACTGCATACACCAAGACATAGAGTTACCCGACCGACTCAATCTATTATGCAGATGAAATGTTTTTATCAAAATGAACTTGTTCGTCTTTACCATAATCTTCTTAATTATCTATAATTTTGATTAATCGAGCTGCTCTGCATTTTTATTTCCCTTCTTTGACGTCAACAGTTTGGAGCAAGAATTTTGAACACCATTAAAGAAGTGAATTTATGAAGTTAAAAACGAATGGATATATTTTTGTTTAGTGAATAAAGATAGATATTTTCTTGTTTTATGTACTACTTTTTTTATTTTCTTAAGAAAAACAGCAGAACTTCTAATAAAACAAAAAAGACGAATAAGATAATAAACGAACTGTGTAATCAAAACGTTATGACATGAGACTCTCAAAAAAAATAAAAACGTACCAACCGAAGATGATGAATCTAGTAATCAGGGTCTAACAACAAGCAATAAGGGAGAAGTATCAAGTAAATTCTGTAAAGTGTTAAAAAGAGTACAATCCCGGACAATTAAAGAAAACTATCCCGGATCTCCCCCGCATAGGCAAAAAAGAGTGCATGTCCTGGAAAACCCGTGTGGCAACGCTACCTTGGGCACCTTATCTTGCTGTGCGCATTTTTATAATATACAGTGCCTAACATTTGAATAGCCTCACACATAATATGCTTTTAAATTAACTGTACATACTATGGAATTGTACATATATTGGGTTGAAAGGTAGTACTGTGTTTTTTTTAATAAAAGAAACTTCAAATATTTTCGAAAAAGCTAACGGAATTTCTGAGACTATTTCGTTTGGATTCACTGAAATATTTTTTTTTTGTAACAATAGAATAGAATCATTGTTTCTTTTAGTTAAAATGAAAACCAAATAATTTTTTTTCCTTAGGAAAAGTATATTAAAGCTAACATAATTATTTCAGTACATTAAAAGACCTTACTTGTTTTAAATTTCGTCAAAAATGCGGTATTTTAATGAATAATACAAAGATTTTAATAGATCAAGGGAAATACTAGCCCAGGCCACTTTGATACCTCGAATAACCTCCTATTTATTTGTGTACTGCTTCCTACATGCATACACCTTTCGTGTCAAACATTTTCAACGATAGCCAACAAAGTTATTCTATATTTTGTCTTTGTAATCAAATTTGAATTATTCCAGCTGTGTGAATCAGCGCATCATCCTGCTGGAAAATAATAAGCACCGACCAGTCCGAAAATGTCCTGGAACTGAGGTAGAGACATTTTTAGTACAGTTTCGTAATACGGTGCTGTAATTCTACAGTTCACATAAATCAAATCGATTGTTCCATAGTATAATGTGGCGCCCCATACCTAAACGCCTCCCTTGCGTTGCGGCCGTGGTGATGGTCCGAAATCGGTTTTTCTTTTCTTAAATCCTGGATGTAATAGTTGGTTCCGTTAGGCCCATCGAGGATAAACCTACTTTCATCAGAAAATGTCAAATTCCGCTAATCGTTTGAGTGACTGCTGCCATCAGTGTTCGAAGCCATACTCACTGTTGGAATACTAAGCCGCTGTTGTTCTCGAATTTTGTTAAATGTTTTTTTTTAGTTTTAAACGCTTGCTTCAGGTGTCCGCCACTGTTAATTACTCTACTTATGGCCATTCAGCTCACTTCTAGCCCTACTTCATGTCAAATCTAACTTATAGAATGGGTTGAATTGTAAGCTCACCTTACAATTTTCCGGATTTTCTCTGCTTGAAAGTATAGTAAAAGCTTTGTAATTTTTTGGCATGAAATATTGGATTTCTTAAATAACTCTTAACTACTTTTGGACTTCGTATAAGTTTTTTAGCTATAGAGCGATTATGTACGGTCATGTTGTAGAATAAAATTTAAGAAGATTAAATTGAACAAGTATTTATTCGATTTTTGTGACTTTTGATTGTTCGAATAAAGTACGTTAAATTGTAATAAATGAAATAATATAAACGCAATATTTTATTTCTTTAAGAATCGCTTCCCGTGAGATCAGCGAAATTAAGCATCGTTGCGCGTGGTTAGTGGAAAGATGGGGGACCGTCTGAAAACCAACTGCGTGCTGTTGACATGTGTTATGTGTTTTCTGTTTTCCGTTCTCCTTCTGTCTTCTCTTCTGTCCTGTATCAATGTCGTCTTGTGTGTTGTCTTTGTAATTGTCTGAGCCGATGGCCTCAGTAGCCAGTGCTCGTAAATGTGTCTACTTCGTAGATTTATCTACGGAGTAGATTAAACATGTAATGTAATGTAATGTAATGTATTTCTTTAAGAAATTTAAAACAATGTGAATTTTGTTTTCAAAACCGTAGGAACGGCTTTTAAATAAAACGGTTTTTTAACAACTTTTTATTAAAAATACAAAAAAAAGATGGTTCACTTTTCACCCAAGGTATCCTTTCAAACATGGCCTCCATCTACACAACTGAAGCTCTAGCTATCTTAGAAGAGATGTCTTCAAAGCAAGGGAAAATGGACAATCTGCTCCGACAGTCAGTACTACAGACTATTGCCAATCCAAGAAACACACAGATACAATAGCCAAAATTCGTGATACCATATTCAAAGCAAATTCAAAAATTTAACTTATCTGGACTCCAGGTCATGTAACAATTAAAGGTAACGATAAAGCTGATGCAGCCGCGAACGCAGCCCACGAAGCCCCAACATACACTTTCAATACATATTCGCGCCTTGACCTAAAGAGACACATTATTCAAGAGTGTCATAAACTCTCATTGCTTGACTGGGAACACTATAAACACCACTACAGCTCGATCAACCCAAATAAAATTATCTAAAAATTAATATATAATAAAATATTTTCTTTTAACCCTAGAGCCGAAAGCCTTTGCTGCTATTTGCTCTTTTCTTATTAATAACAATTTTAATTGTACATTGATATTTTAATAAATAAATAACTAAATAAAAATAAATATAAGAATACAAACTTAAGCACGAAAATAACACATTTATTTTAATAACACATACATTTAAAAACAAAATTAAAAAAAATCACCTACCCGTTTTCAAAATATTGATTTTTCAAAAACAAACTAAAAAAAAATTATAAAAAAAAATTAATACGAAATTACTAAGGCTACATACATACATCTACAGTTTTCGAGAAAGTCGAAAAAAAAAACCGGACCTATTGGAGGTATCGTTTTTAGCCCTCCATATTAATTTTTTTCACCAAAATATAATGCTTATCTACAGTAGTATACTGATTTTTTTTCTTAAAAATTCCTGGAGCTGTTTTCGAGAAAAATAAGCTTTTACCTGTACCTTTAATTTTTGAGCTAAAAAAAAATTAAAAAAACACCCCTGTAGAATGTCAAAATAACCTTAAGTCTCAAATTTGAAGACCATTGGACCACAGTTTAGGCTACAATCCAAAATAAATCCGTACAGACAAACAGACAGACAGACGGACAGAGTTTTGCCAGAATCACAAATATGTTTCTCTATCATCGTAATGTCATATTTGATTGTTATCTCATTTTTTTTCACGAGTGCATAACTTGCAATATAGTACGTATAATCGCAAGTAAAAATAATGCGTAATTCAATGATTTATCAAAATCATAAAAACCGTTTAAGATGTAGTTATTGATGGTGTTCGAACTATGCCGTGAAAACACAATTTAAAAAAAACATCTCTAAGGAATGCTGAATAAATCATTAATACCAAGTTTGATGGTATATATTTCAGATATTTCGACAACAGAGATATGATTTGATACAGAGCTGTACAGAGGCAGATTTTTTTTCCTTAAAAATGTTATTATTCTCTATCATCATAACTTTGTATAAAAATGATTTTTTTAATAAGCACGATTCATATGCAACTGTAGTGCCCCGTGGCTTAGTGGTTAGTGTGTCGGACTGCTAAGCGAAAGAACCTGGGTTCAAATCCAGCTCATAGCCACCTTTTTTTCTGGGGTACTGCCTCTTGCGAGGAACTGACAGAACCTCCAAGAGTAAAATTTGTCTCGAAAAAGTGCATCTCATGTAGCCGTTCGGACTCGGCGGTAAACTGTAGGTCCCTTCCATTCTTGCAGAGTAACAACACACACACAGGAATGGTTGAGAGTATAAGTCACTAGGCCTTGGCTCCTTAAGGAGCTGTCGCGCCAATAAATTTATTTATTTTATTCATATGCAACTATACTCATACAATATCTACAGATATCAAAAGTAAATGAAATTCAAGTAAAAGAACTTCATATTCAACTAAGTAATATTCATTTAATGGCCTCATAAAAGAACTCATGATAACAAAATGTGTTTATAAGCACTTTTTACGAAAAAATAAAGATTTTCCCAATTTGGGCCATTAAGAAGGTCCACAGCTTCCTGTACCGTTAAAGTTTTTGCTCCTAAATATTGTTGTCTTTGTGTTGCATAAGTTGGGCACACTCCAATTAGGTGAAAACAGTCTTCTTTTGATTTAAGGTTACACAAAGTGCAAAACTGATAAAAGCTTCCATTGTATGGTGTTCCATTAAGTCTAAGGACATCGTCTCTGGTTTTAAAAATTAATTTTTTTTTTGCTTCTAACTTAGCAAGTTGCAAAAATAGTTATCAGCCTCTAGTGTTAAAGTTAAGTTTTGAATACAAAAATCTGCTCTCTGACTGCTGATCTTCCGCTACAAGCAACTCTCTTTGGGTATCTTCAAACTTTTGAATTGTACGATACAACCGATCTTTCAACGTATTTCGATTGTGGGGATTGTGGGATTGTGTTCGTATCTTCTCCATAGACTTGATCAAGTTTTCGCCATTTCTCCATCCACCAATCCTTATTTCGTATTTCATACTGAAGCATTTTGTTTCCGAGTCGCGTTTCGGGGAGGTCGAGCACTTTTATAATATAGTCGGCTTGTGTTATAAGCGTACTAGTATAAAGTTTAGGCAAACCTGTTTCTAAATAGACAGCATAATTTGGTGTTTTAATTGGAAGGTTGAACAATTTTTTGATGAAATATCTCTGCAGTTTTTCCATTTCCTCAAATTTTTCAATTCCCCATACTTGTGCAGCGTAACATTAGGTTGATTTAACGACTGAATCAAAGATTTTGTATTTTGTAGACAGGCAAACGTGCTCGTTAGACAAAACATTTTTCTAAGTACAGTTTATAAGCTTCTGACAAGATTTAGTTTAGTGGGCATTAAAATCGAGTGATGAATTTAGCTTTACCCCCAAGTACGTATATGCTCATCAAACCGGTTACGTTGCAGGAACCAGTTGATAGTTTTGTACTGAACTACCTCTATTATTTCTTTAAAAAAAAAACATTATCTTCGATTTATCCGTGTTTAGGATAAGTCCCCGTGGCTTAGTGGTTAAATTGCCGGACTGCTAAGCGAAAGAGCCTGGGTTCAAATCCCGCTCAAAGCCACCTTTTTTTCTGGGGTACTGCCTCTTGCGAGGAATTGACAAAACCTCCAAGAGTAAAATTTGTCTCGAAAAAGTGCATCTCATGGAGCCGTTCGGACTCGGCGGTAAACTGTAGGTCCCTTCCATTCATGCAAATCAACAACACACACACAGGAATGGTTGAGAGTATAAGTCACTAGGCCTTGGCTCTTTAAGGAGCTGTCGCGCCAATAAATTTATTTTATTTATTTATTTATTTAGGATAAGTCCCCACTTTTCACAGAATGAAACAAGGCAATTTATCATCAACTGTAGATTTTCTGGCGTTCCAGATAAAACAACCAAATCATCCGCCTACAGTAGAACATTAATAATGCTACCTGCGATTCTTACTCCACCAGGTAGTTCGGATACAACATCGTTAATGAAGAGAGCAAATAATAATGCACTAAGTGGGCATCCCTGTTTCACACCACTATCTGTTTCAAAGCAATCTGAGAAAGTAGTTATATTCAACTATTTGTTGGTGATTATTCATTGTTACTGGGATCTGTGTAAAACATGATGTTGTTATTTTTTATAACTTATGTTTTGTCAGATATTTTGATTTTACACTTATTTATTAATGAAAACCTGGGAGCTCAATAATTTTTCTTCAGGGATTCATCTTGATTTTTTCTCCATCACCATCAATGCTGACACTATATTGCGTCTTAAAATATAAAATTCAAGTAAAATTGTCAAAAAACATTTCAAAAACAATCTCATTAAAAAAAAAATCATTTATCTTCGAATACCTAAAACTCGTTATATCAATCACTATATAAACACAAATAAAAATATTAAATAAATTTACCAATTTATTTCGTCTCAACAATCGTCCATAAATCTTAAAGGATTACTCAAGATTTTTTAAGCCTTGAATGACAACAACAAATAGAATAGAAACAATAATAAGAAATGAAGTTAGTCAATACAATTATGCAAATTACAATTCGTCAATACAAACAATAAGTCTGTATGCTGTCGAGTTTAATTAAAGTTAATCCAAGTTAACTTAATCTCAACACTAAATCAGTCACGCAATAGAATAAACAAATTGAAGTAAATGTATTATAAAATAAAAATCATCAGCAAGACCTCGATTTGTAGTTCACTGGATTTTATCAACGAGACAATCGATAGATAAATATTCAGTGATCTAATTTTTTTTACCGACGTACCACACATAATCCACAAAACGCTCAGATACAAATCTAATTAATGGTACATTATATAGTCTGAGACACATTTCAGCGAGCTTGATGACAGGAAAGTTAAGTGTAGCTCCTTTAGAATAAAAGTAGGTTAACAGATTTTCAATTAAATACTTACATACATTAAGGTTAAAGTTATTTTAAATAAACCATTTTAATATAATTATGCCAGGAAATCTCATTCTGAACCGGGGGACAGTTATTGGTAAGATGAAGTGATTTTTCTTGTATCTTTTTCCTATTCCTAGGTGAAGTGGATGAAGGTGCTCTTAAGGAATCTTCATGTGGGTATGACATGTTGGTTTACATGGATTTTGCAATACAAAGTCGTGCGGTTTCCACTAGAATGTTATGATTTTCAGTTTAATTAAAAATATTCCACCGAAGGATTCCATCAAAAGGTGTGTTGTGTGTGGGGGATTTTGAAGAGTAAATACCACAATGACGGATTTAAGAATGCACAGTGGGGTCTTTTACACAACACACACTTTCTTTGCGGGAGAAAAATGCTTTGATAAAAAAAATCGATAGGAGAATGAAATTTGATTTAAAACTTGAAACATAATGTATATTCTAAGAAAATCTTTCCCGAAGAAAACTATAAAAGATGGTGTATATTTCACTGATTCAAATTCGAAACGGTGTTTTTTTAGACGTGTGGTTTTTAAAAAGAAATAAAGAGCATATAATTTAATATTATGGCCAAGAATTTAGCTTTATTATCAATATAAGGGTTTGCCATTATGTTTAAGAAATGATTTCGGGCAAGTAACCCCCGCGGCTGGCTCAAATAAATTCCAGCCGAGAGGCCCAATTTTCCCAATTTTGTGAAAATCGGGATCGGTAGCCATCTCGTTTTGGGCCCATTCAACGAACGTGCGACGCGCTTGATGGTCGTTAAGCTTCAATTCTTGCACGAGTTGGATTTGATAAGCCCGCAAACCAAGATGCTTCCTCAAAATGTTCCATAAAGTGGATGGGCACAGCTCCAATTGTTGCGCGCAATGCCGGATGGACTTATTCGGGTCTTCTTCAATACTCTGATCCACCGAATCGAACCATTATTTTGGTAATAAATTTGCACGATTTGCAAACGTTGTTCAGAAGTAAGTTTTTTTCATTATGAAATGTCAAACCAAACTGAGCATAAATCAATAGCCATCTGTCAAAAAGACCAACTCCGGAAAAAGTATTGCCAGATTGAAAACCACACGTCTACAAAAAAACACCCTTTATTATACATATATCAACGAGAAAGATTGTAAAATGTTAAGGTGAGATATTTTTAAAGTCGACATTTTTTTTTTAAAATATTCACGCGAGAAAAGGTTTTCTTTCCGCACATCAGCTAAAGTTCTGCATATTGAAATTGATTTTTTTTTTTCATGAATTTAGACCTATTACGATTTTGCAGTTCCTTTTAGAAATCTAAAAGAATACTAAAGAAACCATTTAATGTTTTTTTGATAATCAGGTTTTCAGAAAAAAAAACACAGTCAATAAGCCAAATATTACTAATGTTATTGAAGACTCTCCACTGTTGTAGAGTCGATGGATGAAGACTGACAGTTTTATTTTTACTACATTTTTTTAAAGCTTTTAATTCCGTTGCATAATCCTTTTGGGGCAACAAGCTTCTGTGCGAATTTAATTTCTTTTTCAGGGCATAAAACTGAAGTCTTACTCAACTTATTCGATGCACGCATTATAAATTAGTAATACTTTATCAGACTTCTTGTCGAAAACATATGACAAAGGAGTCGATGGTGAGTCCTATATTCTGTTTCCGCTGCACATGAATTAAATTCCACCTGTAGTATAAAACTGCTTGCTTTCATGTATGCTTACGACGTAGAACTATAGTTTTCCCTTGGGAAAACATTAATGAGAGCAACACCAACATACAGTCCGTTAACTCACACCCACCAATCCTCTCGTTAAATCCACACCCCAATGTCTACATCTACTTTCTACTTTAACAAAACTCCGCCTATTTTGTATTTATTTTTCTCTTCTTGTTCTTTTTGAATTTGAGTGGAATTATTTTGGGAATTTGCGCTTGTTCTTTTTCATATTCGCCTGGTGCTTGCAATCGATTTTGGTTGAAAGAACCACAGTATCGCGGATAGCATGAGTCATGAGTCTTATGTTACATGTGTAGCCTGTCGTCGATTTATAAGACGTTATCACGTAAAAAAATTCTAATTAACCAATGTTTAGCTAGAGGATAAGCATTTTAATGCATATTTGCTTAGCTCCAATATGCACGAATGTTGATTTCATCCATAATGACGTGAGAGTAAATATCCAAACTACTATTCACATTGCACAAAACGTTATTGGTTATGCGGATGACGCCAATAGTTAAGCTCTTTATAGATACATTATTCTGCAAAAGATTGTTTGTGAAGGATTGAGTGACAGACACACACCTATGTCTATTATGTACCCAGTTTGGAGTTTTGATGTTAAAATCATGCTAACAATAGGCTCATCTCACAAGCTCAATGTTATTTGTGTTCAATGTTGAAAACGGGGTGACACAAGCCTCCAAAATACAAGTATAACGAGCCTCTTATACGCCAAACAACAAAGAAACCACATTTCGACGTTCATTATATCAGTGGCATTCATCGAAATCCTGAAATGTTCCTTTTTCAACATCCCTAACCATACATCCATCCATCTATTGGTTGCCATCACTCCTCATTGCTGCTTCATTAAGACCTGACAACACATCAATGTCACACAAAACAGCGCAATGAAAAGTGTCATCAGGGAATCCGCTATGAAAAAGTATCTTTAGCTATACAGTTTACACAGTACTGCCATCTATCAATGGAGAAAAATCTAAAATCGAAGCGAAAATTGTCAAAACAGCCTCAAGGTGCCGAAGTCAAGAGAAGTTCCATTCAATTAATTTCAACAAATACTTGTTTCAGTCGCAGCACTACTGTTGGCAGAAAAGACTCATATACCAGCTTCACCATGTGGCATCTATCGACAAACAAACAGAAGTCAACTTGGTTGGAGCACCAGAAGAAGATTCTCTGAACTGATAGTTTCATAATAATGACACAATTCTGTAGGAATCTACCCCCATGCCATCATTTCTAAGCGAATGACACATCTCCAGAGATATACTCTCTAGACACACACGAATCCATAAACAGGTATTGGTCGCACAAAGATACATTTAACGTGTTTTAAAGCTGAAAAGCTAGTTGACTTGTTTAGAGGTGGTTTTTTTTTGCCAACTTTTTTCCGTTTATTTGTTAAGTGTAGCGTGCTTGATTGTGCCAAGTGCACTTATTCATTCAAGTGCACTTGCAATTACGCCACTCCCCTTCCGCCCCCTCATATCCAGATGCTGCAGAATTTGATGAATGCATTCGGGTATTTTGAGTTTGTGTATATCTTTGGATGATGCTACACCTTGCGTTTCAACTACACGAGGCGACCGACGACGATGCAGTTGAATTTTCCTGTAATTTGTATTCTAGGTGAAGTATTTATTGAGGTTTTTTTATTCTCAATTCCATAGTCTACAACTGTACTATGGCTTAGAAAATTTGAATGTATATTGGTTGAGAGAGAAGTTCATGATGATGGTATATGCTTTTTCTTGAATTGAATTTTGATTATTCTGCACGAGATAATAATTATTTCAAGAACGATGATTATGAGTTCATTACTGCCGGTTGATTTATTTGGTGAATAATTTTTATTTTTCTAATGGAATTTTTTAATGCTATTTGTAACAATAATAATTCAAGTTGGTTACCAATAATTATGGTCAGAAAAGAATTGATGAAAATCCGTTTTTCAAAAAAAAAAATATAAATCGGAACCTGTTTTCAAATGAAATTGGTTTTTGCAATAAACGCCAATGAGAACGATTTTCAATGAGGAGTAAGAAAAAAAGTTATTTTAGACATACTTATAGCAATGTTTCACATGATTCAGTAGTAATTTTAGAATAAATACAATTTTGCAATTAGCATCTCTGAATTCACACTTATTTGCATCAGAAAATTGCATTGGGTGAACCAACGTATATATGGTGTACCAGACATGTTATCAGAGATTTAAAATCGGGTTGTCACAGTATTACATATATTCGTATTTATGGCTCAAAGACGTCTATATAAAGTCTTGAAAGAATTAGTCTTGAGATATCATTTTTATAGTGCCTTGTGTGGTAGCAATAATCTTAGGTAGAGCTGGCCTCAAGCAACAAGCTGATCCAGTCACAGTTCGGTCCCTAGCTAGCGGCCTCCATTTTTCAACAAGAGATATGGAGGTCGAAGTCCTCTTACCACTTACGCATGACATCTAAGTCGCGGTCTTCCTCTACTGCTTCATATTTCCGAGATGGAATTGAAGATTTCCAGGCCGAAACATTAGAGTCCATTCGCTCTATACGACCAAGCCATCTGAAACGTTGGACTTTTACTCTCTTGCCACTCGCTGTTACTGCATACTTCTTGACTTGAAGCAGCCTATAGCTGCATTTCACAATGTCAATGCTTCTCAACCATGCACCACGAACGGGAAACTGGGATAACTATGGTCTTATAAAGCGGCAACTTAGTTGCACGACAAAAGTTTTTGCTACTGAAGTATTTTCTTACCCAGAAGAAGCGGCGATTGGCAAGAGTTATTCTTCATTTGATCTTAGCCCTAGTATTGTTCTCAGAGTTGGTAGCAGGAACCCACTGACATCACGCTACGTACTTCTGATTATGTCAATAGCGTTGGCACGTATGCGAGTGATTTCGACGGACTTTTGAAAAATCGTGCCGGTGGAATTGGTGTGAGTGTTCTGCATTATGTTTTTAAGTCTGATATAAAAGAAATTTGCATAACAGTCCACGACCTTGTCAAATCCTGTTTTGACATCAAAAGCATCGCTGAGGTCTAAGGTTTTTTACGGACCTTGACGGAACAGCGTACGTTTTCCATCGTCATTCTGCACAGGCGAACGAGTCTGGCAGGGATGACGAAACCGCACATTGCTCTATATAGCTTGTATCTAAATATTTGGGAATGGGAAGCGAAGACATGACCAGACACGAGATTTACTTTACCTGTTACTAATACACACACGAATAAATAACGAATAACGTAGGACGAGAAAAAGCGTCCCTTCGGTCAACCAGTTTCGCGCTAAAAAGAATCATATTTTTTTCTTTAAAAGTTCAGTCTTCTAACTCATCTAGTAAAGATCGGTCGCTCAATAGAGATTAAAATTAAATTCTGGAAATGTTGCTACTGGTTTTCATTAATTAACGCTGGCAGTAAAAAACTTCTTTGGAGGTTATTAGAGACTCAATCAGAAAATGACCTTATACATACACAATACATAAAGTGCTTGTTGAACAAGTGAAATTCAACAACTTGTAACAAATCTAGGAGAACTATAACACTTGTTTTGGCTTTTTTCAACAAGTGGGACATTTCATAACATCATGTTAACTGGAAACAACAACTGTTAAGAAAAAAAGAGAATAAACTTGTTGAATTGTTGATAAATTTCAACCGACCGACTTATTGGAAGTTAATAAGTTAGTTAGGAATAAGGCACTTGCAGTAGTGTTTATAAGGCGATAGATTTTGAAAAATCGTTTTGAATTTATTTAGTAGTCAAGTTTTGTTTAAAAAAATGATTCTGAATCGAACAGGGGCAGTGAACAGGGTTAGGAACTAGATCTCAATACCATGTATTAGGTGACATTCAAAATGACACTGGCTAAATATGTAAGATAAGTCACATTTCGAATAAATGAAATTGAATTTCATAAACAAGTTTGTTAGACTGAAACTGACATCGTGAAAAGGTGAAATGCCAGAAGTTTGCGTTGCTATCGATGGTATTTTGATAAATATTCACGATTGATTCGCTAAACTATATGTCAAATTTTTCGCTGCAGGAACTATGTTTAAACGCTGTGACTACGAAAATGTTTACTGCCATTTATCACCATTCTTCTGTTTTAATAAATGGATCAGAAAAAGCACCAAACACATTATATTTGAATTAAAGGTTTCAATGCAAACTCTATATAATGCTTTGTAAGAAAAATAAAATTTAAAAACAACTAAGTAGACGACTCGGCACTAAAAGCCGTAAAAAGCTATTTTAAATCAATAATTCAACAAAGTCTAAAATAAGTACTGAGTCTTCTACTTAGTTGTTTTTAAATTTTATATTTCTTGTTGACCGTAAAACGGACGTTTTGTGCGATACGTATTTCGAACAGAACCATGATTTTCAAAATTTGCACAATTTAGAAGCGTTGTTCAGGCGTCAGTCTAATCACGTTGAAATTCCAAATCCAACTTAAAATAAATCACTTTGCAGCTGACAAAATGGCAGCCAGTTAAAAAAGTGTTGCCAACTTAAAGTTATAAAAATGAAAATATCGGCAGTCGTACCTAACACAGATGGCAGTGTGCATTAGTTAAATGACTGACACTGTATTTTGGGTTATCTACGTGCGGTAAGCAACCACTAGATGGTGCTATGTTTTTTTGACACTACAATATATTTCACGTCACATGTGTTTTAAACATTGATTTGATTGATTTGATAAGCAGATCACCATTTCCAATGGTGAACGTTGAGTTGTAGAAACTGCGTACTAGCTACTACAACATTTTGCCCGGAAGCAAACAAAATTCACCTGAACTCGTTATCGGTCCTACAGACTGTGTTTTCCGACCATACCAATAACACCCTCTTTCTATGGCCAATAAATTCTTTTCAGTCGGCCTTCAACAACAAATCAACATTCTGTTATTGTCTATAAAAAGTCGCTGTTTTTCATCTTTTTTGTAGGGCCCATCTCATCGCATGACAGTTTCATATGTCTCCATTTTAGGAGTCTATGAACTTCAACTGCAAGTGCTTTGGTAAAGAACCTTACATTCCACGTACAGATCCATTGTTATAGTTAAGGACAAAAAAATTAAGTAAAAATTCCGAACACTACGAACTTAGTTTTTTTTTCAATTTGGAACTAAAATTATTCAAATTAAAACGGATTCCAGCTTAGAATAATGAATCAACATTTTTGAATTACATTTTAATTTGGACCAAAAATTAAGTCTTCAAAACTGCATTTTATCCATTTCTTTGCCTTCCAAGTATATTTACTACTTTGTTAATGACTTTATTTTTCAACACATTCATAATTTCAACTGAAAATGACTTCGCTTTAGAGAGAATATCCTGCAATCACAAGTTTTCTAGACTACTCTGTCCTTGCAATAGAAAAGCTTCTTTCGACCCATGATCACCATGCAATCTAAAGTGTTGCAATTTTCCATTTATATTTCAACCCATTTGTGGTTTAATACAAACGTTGTACATAAATTTACATTCTTCTTGTAGGCATTGTTGTCCTATTGCTTAACCACAAGCATTTCCATAGCTTTCAAGAGAAATGATAATGGCATTGTTTTTGTCCATTTTGTCTGGCAGAAACATGTGTTTCTTCTTCGTATGGAAGGAACCAGCCATGTCTGCTTTGTCTCATGAAAATGTTTAAATTCTCATAGTGCTGTTCTAGAATGTGGACAAAGGTGGCCAAAACTTTCTGAACATACGCCTTATTTATGTGGCATTCTTTGGCATCAATACTCTGCTGTTGAAGAAATATCAGTAAAGACTGAACGGAAATCGATAAATATTGGGATTGAATACTATAACATAATCACAAAATCAATTCAAATGGTATGGCCAATGTTTTGATGAGTTCCTGTAAAGATTACCATAGGTCCCACGATACTACTAATTATGCCAAATTCCCTTTAATGCCTTCCGATATCTTCCCGGAAAATTATATTTCATTACGTCTTCCGTTGCTGACATAAAAAAGAGCTTACGCATTATAAAAGAAATTCCTAAGGACAACGACAACGACGACGACGGAAGAAGATTAACTTATTACATGATAATTAAACTGCACTTATCCAGGAAAATAATTAATTTTCATTGAATAATTGCACTACAAGCCCGGAAAGGATATCAATCATTATTTCTTCCTTTCTGTCGTTATACATAGTGTAGTACAAAAAAAAAACACCCAGATGGCCGCAGTGAATAAAGATTCCAATTAATTTGCCAATAAATGATTTTTTTACGCAATTTCAAAAGAGGAAGGTATGAGGCAAAATCGAAAAAAAACTCCGTTTTACAACTACATGCTACATTCCTTATAATGGACCGTGCCACGTAATTATGTAATGTGAATCGATTAGGTTTTAATGCCATTTTCTGTGGGGCTAACTTTTTGATGGCTATAGCCACAGCTACTTGAGGCAATACATTCTATGTTCTGTGGGAAAGCTATGTATAGGGATAATTTATTGTTGTTGCAAAAGGGCGCGAACTGAGATGAAGCTTTGCTGCAGCAGATGATGGTAGGAATGGTTAGCCAGAAGCAAGTATAATGGAGTAGTTAAATTGTTGATGCTGTTTGAATTACATGACAACCAGCAACAGCACGTCCACACCATGCTGTTACATTTGATGTCAGAGTGGATATGTGTTTTTTAATGGCCGGAGGAAGTTCAAGGAACGGCAAACGCGAAGAGTTGATGATGTAATTCGATAATGAGGAGGAAGTCCGCCTCGGGTTAAGAGATGTAAGAGGGAAAATCAGCCTGAACTAAATGGTTCAATTGTATCTGATAATTTAATTAAAAGTTTTAGCTAGGTTTTCACATGTGGAAATAATTTTGTTGGAAAAGAACTTAAATTTACAAATCATGAAAAATCTGTTAAAATGTAAGTTTAGGGTACAACTAACTTTATTTTACTTCTAATGACACTACAAAACGTGGTGCTTCTGGGCCTAGTTTAATATGCTCCTCTAGCCGGCTCGATTTTTTAGCCTGCTGTCTCCAAATTTGCAATCCAAGCAGTCGGAGGTCGAGGTCTACCTTTTCTCTGCGTTCGAAGATCTTCTGACTGTGTCGGTACGACCTAAGGAGTTGTTTTTCTCTTCTAAAGCAGCATGGGCTCTAATGAGGCTTAAATGATGGAATTTGGCCCTAATACGGATCGTCGTAATTTTCTCTAAGATCATTTATCATTTATCGAAGTCTTCCTCTGAGTTGACAGAGAAACCGCATCCAAACAAGTTCAACGTATGGCATTTCCCATAAGAGAAATTGCAGTTCTGCTCTTCTCTGGACCTTTCCAACCCATCCCATCTTTTTGACTGCTGTTAAATAAATTTTGAAGCTGGCGAGGGTCTCGGCTACCTGTTCAGCTTTATGAAGCTTTTTTTATAATACGTGCATAAACGTAAATCATCATTTATCATCTTAATTATTACTAAGTTTGAACATCAACTCTTTCATTTAGTAGGATTTTTCGTTTTATTTCTAAGTTTAGCTCTATCATTAGGTTAGAATTCTTCTTTTTGTTATTGATTTGATTTTGAATTAAGGAAAAAATATTTTTGTTATAATTTAATGTACATAATCGACATTTTTTTGTATAACAAAAGCCTAGACCTAGAGCTACATAGTGAACATTCGCTACCAATAAATCAGTCATTCTTTCGATTAAACAGAATCAATCAAATAATTTCATTGCAAGAACTAGCACATGACCTTTTGAAATTCAGTAAAATAATTCGAATGACATCATGGCAAACTCGGACATTTTCTTAACTTTTAAGAACAAAAACACCAACTTAATTCCACAACTGCTTAAAGTAAAACTTAATGGACCGAAAAAGCACCACACAGCAAAACAAAAAACAAACCTCCGCGCTCCGCTTACCCTTCTGCCATCGGGCAAAGTATATACCTTCGTTACTGTATGTGTCTATATAATGTATAAAGTTTAACACTCCTGACCTTGGTGTCGGAACCAATTTGTCATAATTGAGCACACCTTGTCTCACATAAATAATTCAATTTGAATTTTTTGAAAATGACATCGGTTCCTCGTAAAAATATGCGACACATATTGCTAATGCCTCTTTCCATTAGGCATTTTTAAATTGGTGTTGCCATCAAAATGATCAATAAAACCTTTTGTTTTGCTTGTATAAGTGTGGTTAAAGTGTATTCGAATTCGAGGCATGTAGGAGTGAATTATTATTTTATAGTGCTTACATTATTACACTCAGTGTGCTTCATGCTGAAATGCTATTCTCTGTCCCAGCATTTGCCTTCATTTCCATTATACCATTACCATTACCGTCACAAAACTGTGGCTATGAAATGAAATGATTTCATTCAGAAAATTGTAAGCTTTTCCATTTGGATTTCGATGTGGGTTTGTTGTCATTTTACCGCTCAATTATCAAGACAGAGCAGGTGGAAAATAATTGCAGGTAATCGCAAACAAATTGCACGACTGTCGGTTGGTAGAATGGAATTTTTTTTATTTTTTTGTTTGTAGATAATAAAAAAGTTATATTTTGTATTGTTAAATGCTGGTTTATATTGTTTTCCAGGTTGTGGATGGATAAAATGTATATCAGATAGTAATTTTTGTCCGATTAATCTTAAAAATAAACTATTTTTAGTTAGCTAACTCATAATTAAAATGAAATTGTTCATGATCATGCATCATTTGATTCAATTTATGGTGTTTGTTAGCAGACATAACCGATATACATATATTTAACCATTACTCCACTGTGTTATAATTGAATTACAAAATTGAGTGCTATATGTATTTTCTCAAGTTTTGTTGAATACAAAAGATATACATACATATAGGTATAGACCACAAATAACAAAGAAATCAGTTAAGAGTTATGATCGTACAATTAAACGACTATAGCCTTGCTATTCCAAAAGGCTGTAAATTAGGACCCAATTTTATGATTTAAAACGAACTATTTTCCTGTCTGCCCAAAATTCTTTCCTATCTTTCTATTGTGTCAACGTACTAGTCAGAAAATTTTCTTCAATCTTCCGCCCATTTATAAAGGTTGTTTTTTTTAGAGGTACAGAACTTTAAGTTGGCAACACTATTTTAACTGGCGGCCATTTTTTCAGTTGTCAATTGATTTATTTTTAGTTCGGTTTGGCATTTCAACATGAACAGGCTGATGCCTGGACAAATAATTTTGAAAATCATGGTTCTGTTCGAAATACGTATCGCGCACTACGCCCATTTTACGGTCAACATAAGCTTTGTTCTTCTACTCTCTAGAACAGACTATTTTGAACAGTTTTACACAAATGTTGTTCGTTTATTTACATTTTCGAGAGTTTTCGTGAGAAGAGACATGTTGCGAGATAGAAAAACATTTCCCCTTAATTCCCTATTTTAAACCAAAAAATGTCTTGACGTTTTGTGAAGTCGTCGTATTTGAAGAATTTTAAATAAAAAAAAATTGAAAAGTTAAATCCAAAGTAAATAATAAAATAACCTAACAATAGCCTAATAAAATGGTTTCCATTATAATTTTTTATTTTATCTCGACTTAATTGATCTATTTCGTTTAGTTAAATTTTAGTTTTTTTGACGTTTAAAAAGTTTCCCTATTTTGATCCACAAAGCGTTCTTTTATTTTTCAGCGAATTTATTATTTTCTGAGGACTTTTATCCCCACTCTTCAAAGTTTGACAGTTTTCCTAAAACAATCCAAAAAGTAGACGAACGGACCTATTATCGTCCATCAGAGCAATTAATTCGATTAACTTTGGAACGATTTTACAGCACGTTTACTCTAAATTGATACTACGCATCCACAGAGACGTCCGTACAGGAAGACCTGAATCAATCTATCCGCCATCATGCACATAAATTGGATATGTGTCCATCCACTTTATGGAAGATTTTGCTGAAAGATCTTGGTTTGCGTGCTTACAAAATCCAACTCCTGCAAGAACTGAAGCCACAGGATTACGTAGCATGGCGTAGATTCGGTGAATGGGCCCAAAACAAGATTGCCGTTGATCCCAATTTTCATACGCGAATTTTGTTTAGCAATGAAGGTCACTTTTGGTTGCATGGATACGTCAATAAACAGAACTGCCATATTTGAAATGATGATAATCCTCAAGTGTATGTTGAGACACCGTTACATCTACAAAAACTGACTGTTTGGCGTGCTTTATGGGTTGGTGGAATAATTGGTCCGTACTCCTTTAAAAACGATGCTGGCCAGAACTTTAAAGTCAATGGTGACCGCTATAGAGCCATAATTACTGACTTTTTCGTTCATCAGTTGTACAACCATGATGTGCAAAAGCTGTGGTTTCAACAAGACGGCGCAACATGTCACATAGCTCGTGCCACAATTGATTTATTGAAGGAAACGTTTGGTAACCACATAGTTTTACGTTATAGACCCGGCCTCCAAGATGGTGCGATTTAACACCGCTTGACTATTTTCTGTGGGGATATGCGAAGTCGCTAGTCAACGCCGATAAGCCCGAAATGATTGACCACTTGGAGGACAATATGCGCCGCGTTATTGCCGATATACGGTCATATACCAAAAATCATGTTTAAATCATAATGCCAGAAGATTATCTTTTGAACAAAGTAAATTTCATGTGAATTTAATAAAACCATTTTTTTATTCCATTTCAAAATTCTGTACCCCTTCAAAAAACACCCGATACAACTTCTTTGACATGTACGTGGTTTTGATATACAGAAAAAAAGAGAAAAACAAAATATTGGGATTATTTTTGAAGTAATGAGCAATTTAATTTTAATAAATAAAAATAATTCATTATAATGAAAGAAATTCTTGGTTTTTTATTGAAAAATCAGTTTTAAATAATACTTTACAATCCAGGCGCGGATCCAGGATTTCGATCACTCATTGAATACGTAGGCCTTTTTTAACGATTCTTCGTACATGTGTCTTTCTTAAAAATATTAAATTTGATAATAAACAAACAATTTTATATAATAAAATTTGTAATGTGTGATGTGCCTACATTTATTAAGGTCTAAGAGTTGTTCAAAGTAATCCAATCGAGACTTAACGGTGGTATCAAACTAATCATTATGTTATCTGACTGTATTTTCCGGGATAAAAATCGTTAGTTTAAACACATCTTAATTTTCGGGTTGAAAACTTTCACGGAAACCGATTAAGACAAAGTCAAGTATAGGCGCATATAAAGATATTCTGTGCACACCTCTGCTGAATTAGTGCCAACATGGCTCGGTAAATTTGTTTAAATACGAGGAACTTTCAACTCAACATTCAATTGATCACAAAAATTTGTTGCATGCTGTCAGATGTTGTTCAAATTAGTGTCTACATAATATGTATATTCCTCCGGGCAACTAGAAAGAACGGAAGTTCTTCACCAGTATTGCACTGCTATTAAGGTCAAGAGATGATGCAACTTGCTCAGGGACTGTGTTAAAGAAAACACATCACTTTAACACAATGCTGATGGAATAAACTGTGTATTACATAATGTTGCTACAAGTGAAGAAGCCTTGTTAGTTGTACTTGGGTCTTGCCACAACGAAATCGTTTCCAGTGCTTCCATAATTTTGACGAGTTCTAAAGAAAATTGGAGTAGACCTCTTACATAGGCTTGCCACCGCAGCGTCCCGAATGGCAGGTACTTCTCTTCATCAGTTCTGGAATAAGCTAGTTCCTCCAATATATCTACGGAAACTACAAAATCTTCACGAATATTACCTTGGTGTACGTATCGTGAGACAAAACTCTGCGCTGGGAAAGTTGAGATACTTCGGTTGTCTCATAAAAAAGTATTGAATAATATCTTGATGCCCGATAGTTATTCATAATTTGATCAAAACCCCTCCCGCTTAGCTGTTGTCTTCCTTATATACATATGTAGCATTAGAAGAGGTTGACTGCAAATGTTGCTTTTATTTCATATCTCTAGCAGATACGCGAAACTTTATAAATTCTTTAAAATTTCCTTCGATAACTGTCACGTCAGATGGATTTAAAATATCTGTGTTTTTAACTATAGCTTACCATCTCTATGACGACTAAATACTTAATTTTGCCGTCAAAGGAAGATGATGGTTTCTACTATGAAAACGGAGGTGTTTCCTGTTTTCTTCTTCCTTTTCGAGAGGCTTTTGATTCACTCGTTTAACGAGTTCCAAGTTTGGGTTGTTATTAGTTGAAGAAACCCAGTCCGGCTGCAAAAGCTCGTTTGTTTTGGTTGGTTTTCCAAATCTACATTTTGCCACTAATATCTTTGAAGTTAATTAAGTGATTTTTCACAAGACTTTTTAAGGGCATAGTTTTTTGACCACAATCAATACTGCTAGTCACGAATAAAGGGCAGTATTTACCAAAGAAACGATGTTTCGGAGATGAATACACAAGCCAAGAATATTTATGGCCAAAATACCGTTTGACAACCTTACGTTTGAGGAAGTGCGAGGAAAATGTAAATTTGTAGTCGTCTTTTGATTGCGAAGAATTCGACAGAAGTTAATGTTTCGTGAAGTCATCAGTATATTTAATTAAAAAGCCATAGGGACACTTTACTTTTTAGAAACAAGGGTTTTACTATAAGCTGGTCTTTTATTGATTGGTTGAAAAAATGAGTCAACACTTCTGTTGTTTGAGTCTTGCTTTTTCTTCATTTTTTTCGAAAATTTCGAAAATCACACTTCAATAACTTTTTTTAAAAACAGAGAAACCTTTGTAAAAAATTCTTAAAAAATATTTTATTCACAAAAATATCTAAATATTTGTTAACTGTTTTTAAGCTTCGGATTTGCTATTTTTCTTAAGCGAAAAAGTGTTCCTTGATAAAAAGAATTCCTTACCCCGCGTACATTTGAATTTTTTTAAGTGTCAAAAAGTTTTTAAATTACGTCTTTTCCAATTAAAAAACGTTCGGTAATATTAAACAAACTTCTTTGAAGTAATGGTTCTTTTGGTCTATTGGTGGTAACTTGAGGTACTTTTAATATTTCCGCAGGTTTTTCAAAACCAAAAATGTTTTAGTTTCCTAAAAGAATGCCACACCAAAGTCAAGAAAGTCACAAGATGCAACCGTTTTTAACAATTTGAAATTATCTTTCGTCGAAAATGAACAACAAAGCTTTGATAGATCAGTTAGGATAAAAAAATTAAAGAGGTAATAAATTGCAGTTATAATAGTAGTAGTAAGAAAAAAAATTATTATGTGTTGTGCTTTGGAACAGATTATGGTCCGCATACTCGTTCTTTTGAACCCAAAATTCAAACTTCAAAGGGCCTGTAAGATTAGGTTAGTTGGGGTGATAATACGGCGAACTGAAATACTTCAATCGAATCTCAGGTAGGAACAAGGGTGGGAAACATAAAGGAAATTAGTACAAAAAAATTGCTGTGAAGTACCCTTTGAAGTACTGATTTGAGCCATTCCATCTACATTTTGACACTTTATATATACATAAGCTGGTGTGCCCCAGGGCTCTGTTCGGTCTCCGACTCTTTTCCTCATTTTTATAAATGATCTTCTGTCTGTTACTTCTAATCCACTTAACTGTTTTGCTGACGACTCTACCCTCAGCTTTTCATATTCGTTCGATAATTCACGTCCTTCGCCTTCGGACGTACAATTGCAACGGTGCCGTATGTCAAGCTCATTAAACTCCGATTTATACAGCATTGTCAAATGGGGTAATAGAAATCGTGTGGAGTTTAATGCTTCGAAAACTCAATGCTGTCTTCTGTCGTTAAAGCTAAACATTCCCCCAATGCCATTGTCCATGAATGGCACTTACATCGAAGAAACCGAAAAGCTCTCAGTACTCGGTATGTGTGTCAACGACGACCTCCGTTGGAACGACCATATATTTGAGATCGCTAAGAATGCTGCAAAGTGCTTAGGTTTTCTGTATCGGTGTAAGAAGTACTTTTCCCCATCTGATCTGGCTACAATTTATAAAGCGTTTATACGCCCTAAACTCGAGTATAACTCCCACCTCTGGGCAGGTGCTTCGCAAACATCGCTTCACCTGCTTGATAGAATACAAAATCGAGCGTTAAGATTGATAGGTAATAGAACTGCTGCTGAAACAATTGCCCCACTCGGACACCGACGCAATGTTTCATGTCTTTCCTTATTTTATCGTTTCTTTTACAAAAAATGTTCACTCGAAGTAGCCAGTTGCATTCCTCCCCTTAAAAGTTTCTCCCGTAATACTCGTCTCGCAAGGAATGCTCATCAGTTCACCCTTGAGCCTAATTTCGGACGTACCGTGAAATATAGGGATTCTTTTTTTAGCCGAACGACACGAATCTGGAATAGTTTACCCGGCGGGATTTTCCCTTGCCATTTTGATCTGCAAACATTCAAAACCAATGTTAATCGGCACCTCCTATCTCTCCCCTCCCTATCTTCGTAATGCCCGCGCAGTGTGTTCTACATTAAAAGGGAAACACATAATCCCTTGTGCGCGCGTTAATTATAAAAAAAAAAAAAAAAAAAAAAAAAAAAAATAAGTCGGATGTGCTATTGTGGTATTTAGCGTATGTGGTTTCCCATTGAATTGTACCCTGTTAACATTTGTTCTGTGTTTTTCTTTGAAATATTCTGCCCAAAACTTCTCGAAATCCGACAATTGTCAATATTGTTAAACATCTTTCATTTGTAGCTGTGAGGAAATTTGTGTTGAATTATATTGTTTTCTTACATCACGGGCACAGTACCCAAGATAATATGAAACCAGTTGGTGTTCCCTTATCGTTAATGTTCACTATATGGTTTTATAACTCTATATTTTCCCCTTTTCCAGTTTTCCTTTACTTGACTCTTAAAGCACTTTTGGCCAACAACTACTTTGTAAAACAGTCGACTGGGTTTATAAAGACTGTTCTTAAGGGCTGCAGTATTTTTAGTTCTAATGGTACCAATACATGCTAGTCCTTCAATCTTATAGTAACGGTTTTGAGATTGATTGCTTTTCCTTCGACATAGCCACTGAACCGTAATGAACAAGTCTTGCTAAAAATTCTATTACGGTTACAAAGTCACTATAATAGTAATTGTAGGTTGCTTTCAGTTATGCAAACTTACAACACAAACTAGGCTCCGAATGGAACTGTCATGCCAACCAATTATTATTTTGAATCCGGAAAAGAATTGTCTGACCAACGAAAAAGCCAATTCGGATGAACTTAACAACTTTTTCCGTTTTCTTAACTGGTTTTGGTTTTTTTAGATGAAGACATTGATGCTTCTACAAACATGATAATCAATATAATCTTCCATTGATTAATTATTTTGTTGCTCATGGAAAATATAAAAATAAATAAATTAAATTTACTGGCGCGACAGCTCCTTAAGGAGCCAAGGCCTAGTGACTTATAATCTCAACCATTCCTGTGTGTGTGTTGTTACTCTGCAAGAATGGAAGGGACCTACAGTTTACCGCCGAGTCCGAACGGCTACATGAGATGCACTTTTTCGAGACAAATTTTACTCTTGGAGGTTTTGTCAGTTCCTCGCAAGAGGCAGTACCCCAGAAAAAAAGGTGGCTATGAGCTGGATTTGAACCCAGGTTCTTTCGCTTAGCAGTCCGACACACTAACCACTAAGCTACGGGGCACTACAATGGAAAATATATTGCAACAAAAACTATTACTAGTTGTTTGTTGTTGTTTTTTTTGTGGAGTTTTTGTTGAATTAAATTCAATAAAAGGGTCTTGTGTCCTTTACTCCAAAAAGTGTGCGTTTCGCCCATGGAATAAAAAGTATCAAACCTAAGGAGAACTCTTGTTTGATTCAAGCTGCAAGGAAGCAGCTATCAAAGTGGAATAATTACATTTTCGGTTATAAAAATTCATTCCTTCAGAGGAAAACCGACTAAGATTCAAACAAGGCATAAATTACTGCAAAGTCTTGATTCAAAGAGCCAAATTCGTGCATGACAAAAAATTTGGAAAAAAAAACTACTGCATTATTCTGAAGGCTGCTAGTTCTATAGAAAATGCCAATGTGTTTACAAACTACCAGGTAGCCATTAGGGATTCACCTGTTCAAGAGAATTAACATACAATTTTCGATTCCCTTCAGTCGTTAGAGCACTGAAAAATTCGAAACTCACAAATCCAGTGACCCTGATAGTGTATCACCTATTTTTCTTAAAAATGGCTTCTTCCAATGTGGCTAAACCATTCCATAGCCTTGTATAGCTATCATATTATTTCCTGGATGCAAAGAAACATTTGTTCGACGAATTCCGAAATTTACCCTCAAATTTCCAATCAAATACTCTGACATCCATTTTGTCCAATGTCATTTAAATACTTATCAATTGTCAGCTTATGAAATATTTTGAAAAACTACAACAACAACACAACTTTGTTGTGCCTCAAGGATCTCTTTTATCTTTGCGACGATTTTTCTTATCTTGATAAATGATCTACTTTTGAAAAACTACTAGATGTAACAAATGCAATGACACTTGCATGTCTCCTCCCAGAGATAGAACAATCCTAATCCGAGAGACCTACCGCCGTTGCGTTGCCCAGATTTCCTGATGTCAACCCGGCGAATTCTAGGAGATCATGATAATCGTCGGTTAAAGAAGAACAAGAAAAAGAATAAGGCCCAATGCACACGGATAAAATGGAAAAAAATTAAACCGGTTGGTAATTCGGGTTACTGACCAGTTACAAGGTCAGCGGTGCCTTGATTCCACACACGAGAAAACTCATTACCAATCAAAATCTGTAGTTTGTTAAGTGTCTTTTAGCAAAGCAGTGTTTTTCAAATCTCCCCCACCAGCAACAGTTTGATCAATATCAATAGGCAACTCGACACGCAAATTAACAGACGACTGGTTACAAACTGATTTTTGTGAATTGCAAACGAGTTTTCAAGCAGTAGCATCGTGTGCGTTGTCCTATTTGATTAAATAGGTTATGACTCAAAGCAAACTAGTTGCCAATTCGCATCGCTGATCAGTTTTTTTTTCAGTTGCTCCGTGTGCATTAGGCCTAAATGATCTTCTGTCTGAAACTACTAATCCACTTACCTGTTTCGCAAATGGGCAAATAGGTTCACCTCTCCGTTCTTCGAATATAGAGCTGAAGTCACGAGATATAAATTTTATAAAAAATAAATCGAATTCTAATAAATTAAAGGTTTTAATACAAACTTTATATACTACGTTGTAAGAAAAATAAAATTTAAAATAACTAAGTAGAAGATTAAGCACTTATTTTGGACTTTGTTGAATTATTGATTCAAAATAGCTTTTTGCGGCCTTTAAGTCCACCAAAAATTGGCGTTTCGTCCCGGTAATCACTTGGACTATTCAGTTGACAGTGAGTACCTTTGTCAAGACGCAACTTTCGATTTGTTCAACCCTACATACTATATTGTTTCCTCCACAAATGTCAAAGTCACAATGACATCAACATGAGACGCCATTTGCAATATAATTGAAGTTCAAATTGATTATCCATTTATAGTTATTAGTTGATCATTAAGCTTTTGCCATTCTTCTTACTTCTATATAGCTCACGTATGTTGAATGTATACCTAGCAAGTGCGTTGTTAAAGGCACATTTTGACAATTGAAGATCTTTCGATTGGATAGTTCTGAATCTGATTCCGAATTTCAATTCCCTTGTTTTGGGTTTTAATATGGAAGCAATATAACTCGATTACACCTGTGCATTCCATTTGTAACAATAATATCATCATCATTATGGCATCGATGCGATGGAGGCAGCCATGTAAGCAGAAGCATTTCGTTGCTTCCAGCCTACCCAACTACCTACCTGTTTGGCACATGACGAAGAGGTGCAGATGTCAGGTGGGTGATGTAACTTACTCATGTGTATTAAATGAATGTTTGTGTGTTATTAACAAAACACAGCACACACACAAAGTCAGGAGTGATTTGTGTGGGTAACGACCCATATGTGCGAACGAACAAAAAGGTGCTATATGGAGGTGGTTTTGAGGATTGAGGCTTGCGGCCGGAGACTGAGGCCTTGTTGCCACGCAACGTGTGATTATGCATTATCACCGGTTGTGCGGGGAAAACTGTTGTTTTTTTTCACTTTCATTTAACATCGCCTGTCACATCTCGATAGTCAATCGATTGTCTTTGGAATTCTATTCACAGTTTGACAGTGGCAAAGCTTCTTTAATGTGTCTTCTGTGTGATGCTTCTGATGGAATCGAATTTATTTTATTCAGATACAAAGGCTAAGATTGAAATTGAAACACGATAAATATTCAATTAAATACATTCACTACACCTGATGCTTAAGGTCAAGATAAGTTCATGATGGAGTACTTTAATGGGATATTGGACATGGATTTTTATCGTACCTGTGATTAATCAAAAATCCATTATATCACACGTGCTCTGATGACTTCGAAGAAGTTTTTCTTTAGACATATTGACCCGTGATGGCCATGGCAAATTACCCTTATTAGGAATTTAATGAATTGCAAACAATGGTTCCAAATGTTTTTTGATTTGATTCGTTGTTAAATAAAACATCACAGAAGTTCCCCCTCAAAACTGCTGTCAAAATTAGCTTCCATGTGATTGGAGTGAGACATGTATCATGACTCATTATGCAACACAATGTCTTACCTCATTAATTTTTGGTTTCATTCGAAATATCCCAAAAATAATTTTGTCTTCACTCTCGTTTTCTGATGGATGTTACCTTATTTGGTAATTAAGCTAATTTAACACATAACCTCAGGTAATTAAGCCACCTCCGCACTTTATTATGAAACCATCAACGCAACATTCATTTATGGCGCGACGCATGAAATGGAACAAATCGGTGTTAAGGTCAGACTTCAGAACTATATATGTAAATGAAGGCTGATGATGAAGACTTTTGACCATATTTGATAAAATGCATTTTTTATGAGAAAGATTCTTGAATCTAATAGCTTTGATACCAACTCCACAATTCACGTGGGATCTTTCTAAACAGACAATCATTTTGCTTGCCATTGTATTGCAAACTTCATTTATCATTGGTGTATCCCACTTCTGATTAAGGTTTTTCTATTTCTCTAATAAATATTTATGACAAGGCCTGTTTGTATAAGTAAAACTTAATAGAGTTACTTGTTCGCTCCGTGCAAATAGTTTTTCAAGGTTGTGAACAAAGATAAAAATGTGAATTGCATTTTCAACCCAACCTCAATCCATGAATGAAATGATAATCTTATGCCACATTGTAATAAGGAAGTGATTTAGTTATAGCACCTTATAAGCACACACCCATCAATCATGCTAAACACCTACATAGATAAATCTTAAATTGGATAATTTTGTCAAAAGAAAGAGATAGATAGACTAAGACATGCCATTGACATTCAATTAACATAATTACGTGACACAAATGACATTCAATTATCCACTTGAAATTCACTTGGAGTCTCGTACTCTAAAACAGTACTTAATAGAGTGGCTTTTTGGCAACAATGAGAATGCTTTTGTTAAACTAATGAATATTTTGGTTTTGGCTTTGCAAATATAAATTGTGGTCTCATTTCCGGTGGTACCAAGAACGGGACACTACTAAATTGGAAGATAAATAATTTGAGGTTTGATGAAACAAAAACAAAAGACAGGTAACGGGGCTTAAATCTTTAATTCAAGTTTTCGTGAGTTGAATCACAAGCAATTTGACAAATTAAATTGATTTTTTTTTTTACCGTTTTAAGTAGTTTGAGATGTACTATTGGTAATAAAAGAAACTCTCATTTTTTTAAAAAGAAACGGCCAGTAAGGACTTATTTATAGCATATTTATATTCTGACTAAAACAACTTTTTTCAGAAAATTTGTTTTATAAACGATTTAAAAATGTTTTTTTGGTTTCGAAACAAAAAAAAAGCAAAAAAAAAAACATAATTTTTCGGAACTTGATTTTGGGAGCAGTTTGAGTAGAACTATAAAACTCAGATGTTTTCAATTTATCTGTGATATTTTTTTATCGGGTGTGATTGTAGGACCAAAATAAGAAATGGAAACATAACTGGGTAGCACGAACTTGCTCTTATGTGCCTAATCATCTTGAAAAAAAAAAGATTTTTGATAGAAAATAGAAAAATGTACGTAGAAGGATATCATGATCTGAACTTATAAGAAATGTGTAAACCATACCACGTAACGATTTCTATTAAAAATAAACACTTTACTTGAATCCATCTAAAAAATATGGTCAGTACTAGGTCGCACGTTCTTGCTTTTGTATATACCTTATAACATAGTCGGAAAGCTGGTGAAAGTTTTTTGTCATTAGTGCACAGAAAATGTTTTGTTCAACTTGAGTTAGGAATCAATAAAATCAGCATCTGGCAGCTATCAGCTGGGGCGTATGGGCGTGGCAAAGTTGATTTTTGTATCTGAACAATTTTTTTTTTTTTTTTTTTTTTTTTTTATAATTAACGCGCGCACAAGGGACTATTTGTTTCCCTTTTAATGTAACACACTGCGCGGGCATTAGGAAGATAGGGAGGGGAGAGATAGGAGGTGTCGATTAACATTGGTTTTGAATGTTTGCATGTTGAAATGGCAAGGGAAAATCTCGCCGGGTAAACCATTCCAAAGTCGTGTTGTACGGCTAAAAAAAGAATCTCTATATTTCACGGTACGTCCGAAATTGGGCTCAAGGGTGAACTGATGGGCATTCCTAGCAAGACGAGTATTACGGGCGAAACTTTTAAGGGGAGGAATGCAGCTGGCTACCTCGAGTGAACATTTTTTATAAAAGAACCGATAAAATAAGGAAAGACATGAAACATTGCGTCGGTGTTCGAGAGGGGCAATTGTTTCAGCGGCAGTTCTATTTCCTATCAATCTTAACGCTCGATTTTGTATTCTATCAAGCAGGTGAAGCGATGATTGTGAAGCACCTGCCCACAGGTGGGAGTTGTACTCCAGTTTAGGGCGTATAAACGCTTTATAAATTGTAGCCAGATCAGATGGGGAAAAATACTTCTTACACCGATACAGAAAACCTAAGCACTTTGCAGCATTCTTAGCGATCTCAAATATATGGTCGTGCCAACGGAGGTCGTCGTTGACACACATACCGAGTACTGAGAGCTTTTCGGTTTCTTCGATGTAAGTGCCATTCATGGACAATGGCATTGGGGGAATGTTTAGCTTTAACGACAGAAGACAGCATTGAGTTTTCGAAGCATTAAACTCCACACGATTTCTATTACCCCATTTGATAATGCTGTATAAATCGGAGTTTAATGAGCTTGACATACGGCACCGTTGCAATTGTACGTCCGAAGGCGAAGGACGTGAATTATCGAACGAATATGAAAAGCTGAGGGTAGAGTCGTCAGCAAAACAGTTAAGTGGATTAGAAGTAACAGACAGAAGATCATTTATAAAAATGAGGAAAAGAGTCGGAGACAGAACAGAGCCCTGGGGCACACCAGCATTTATTTTATGGGAATCAGACTTGAATCCGTCCAATACAACTTGTATTGAACGGTCCAGGAGATAGCTTCTAATCCAACGAACAAGAGTATTATCGATCCCAAAAGCACGCATTTTCGATAAGAGAGCTTCATGCCAAACTCTATCAAATGCCTTGGAGATATCAAGAGCAATAATCTTACTTTCACCAAAGCGATGTAAAGATTTGTTCCACTGTTCGGTGAGATATGCCATCAGATCACCAGTGGAACGGTTGCTGCGGAAGCCATACTGACGGTCATGGAGAAGCTTACGATCTTCGAGATATTCCTTAAGCTGACGGTTAATCAGTGTTTCCATGACCTTAGAAAGAAGGGATGTCAGTGCTATGGGTCGGTAGGAGGAGGGGGAGGATGGGTCACCTTTCTTAGGGACAGGCTGGACAAATGCTGTTTTCCATCTTCTAGGAAAGATTCCAGAAGAGTAGGAGCGATGGAAAAGCTTACGCAGTGGCTTTGCCAGTGTGGAAGAACACCTCTTCAGAATAATCGGGGGTATACCATCCGGGCCAGCGGATTTGTGTATATCGAGATCTTTGAGAACTCTTGCTACTGTACGAGTGCGGAAAAAAATCTGTCCCATGGAAAAATTTACATTCTCAAGTACAGGAGGGGCAACGTTGCTATGCGGCAGCGTGGAGCTGGCAGCGAAATGGGCGGCGAGCAAGTTTGCCTTCTCTGAAGAGTAAACAATTGGTGTGTTATTGTCGATGAGCGTTGGAACCGAAGATGTTGAGGAGTTTTTAATATTTTTTACAAATGACCAAAAATTTTTACTGCCTTTGGGACACTGCAGAATTTTTTGCCGTAATTTTTGGTCATGCAAAAATTTGGTTCTTTCAATAACGGAGTTGCATGAGTTTCTTGCTTGTTTGTGCTTTTTCCGATTTTCCTCTGTAGGGTTGGCTTTGTAAGAACGGAAACTTACTTCTTTGAGCCTGATAGCTTCTTTACACTCAGAATTAAACCAAGACTTTTCTTTAGGTTTGATGCTTTTTACTCTGTTGGGAATAAAAGCACGCATCCCTAGAAGAATCACATTTGTGATCATTTCAGCACTGGCATCAATGTCACTATCGAGGAAGCATAGTGACCAGTTAAAGTTTCGGAAAAAAATATTCAGGCCGTCCCAGTTGGCTTTCTCGTATTGCCAAACGGTCCTGGTGGGAAGTTTTTCTTTAACTGGATGGGTGGAGGATGAGAAATTAGCTGAAATGACACAATGGTCTGAAGTGCCAAATGGAGAAGTTACACTAATGGTATATTTATCAGGGTGAGAAGTAAGAAACAAGTCAAGAGTATGGGCGGCTTGCCCAGCAACATCCGGTATACGCGTTGGCACATCGATCAGCTGGGTAAGGTGATGTAACCCGGCAAAGAGCTCGACATACCTTCCTTCGGGTGTTGTCTGACCAGAATAGCGGAGCCAATTGGAATTGTGTACATTGAAATCGCCCGCAATAACGATTTCAGTGCGAGGACAAAGGGAAACAATTTTCGAGATAGAATCTGACAGCGCATCAAACTCGTTACAAGTCGAATTGCTGTCGAGATTTGGACTCCTGTAAATAAAACAATAATGAATGACATGCTTGCGGACAGTGAATTTGAGCCACAAGAAGTTAAAGTCCGTGTTGGAACATTGCCCATATTGGGGAAGGCTCTGGCAAGCAATATCATTTCTAACATAGACCACGAGACCATGATGGGAAAAGAGTAATGGCACCAAGCTATACCCATGTAGAGTAAATTCTGATAAATCAGTATTTACTCCAACCTGGGTTTCACTTAATGCCAAAACAGCTGGCCTGTATTGAACAGTGTAGACGTACAGGTGAAAGAAATTCTTTCTAATACCACGAACATTGGAATACACGACACAAAAATCACTTACCATTTAAAAATACTTACACACAAAACACAATTCTGAATAAGTCGAACCATGCAGTGAAAATCAAAATTAATCTCTGTAATAATCAAACTGTCTTAGGTGTTATGCCCATAAGACAGCTTGCATACAAAAAATCAATTTAAATATTCAGCACAATAGGACAAACTCAGATGCCCTTATCTATTTACCGCAAGCATACGATGCCTACAGTAGATAAGAAAGAGGCAGTTAAGCTAAGCACAAAGGGTTGGGACAGATAGGAGGATAATTTAATTTGTTATGCAAGTGTGAATTATTTTTTTTTTTCTTTCACAGCGCGAATGGGCATCTTATCGTCTTCCAACGACGCAAGTGGATATTGTTATTATCTTTACAGCACACGCGAGGGGGTTTTGCCAATTTCTCAAACGAGTGTGTAATATAATTTTTTTTTTAACACTCGCGATAACAATGCGCAATAATTTTTTTTTTTTTTGACTTTTGTTTAATTGTTATGCGCGCACCTCGACCCGACGTCCGGCCGCTATGAGCTTAAGATCGACACTGACAATTTTCATTAAAATAGTTGGAGCCGTTTACGAGAAAAACGAGTTTTCCCTTAACGGTTATATGGCAGGTACCGTCATTTTTAGTCCTAAAAATAAAGAGAACCACACGTTCCAAATTTAAGTAATCATATAGCCGTATACACAAAGATGGATATACAACATTTTGCCGTTAGTAATTATGTTTCTCTATTATTCTTATATTTATTTTGCTAAATTAAAAATTTAAAGGGGTAGGTGGATTATTTATTTTTATTTTGTTTTTAAGTGTAGGTCGTTTATTTGCTCAAGTTTATTAAATTCTTTTTTTATATAAAAGTTGTTAGAGGAAACGTTTTTTTTTTTTTAATCGTTCCTTCGATGTTTGCTTCTGGATATTTGTTCGCAAGCTGTTTTGTGTTTGTGTCATTTACGTACTAAAACAATGCTCAGAGAACATCGCCAGCTAAATGGTAAGACTATTAACTTAAAACATTCCACATCTCGATCAAATTTACCTCAAGAACCTTAGATAATCTTGGTCTTTTTTGGCAGACTTGGCACTTGGCACACTAAAGAAACATTTTCTGGATGTCCCCAGCAATGGCTGTTTTTTTTATCGAATAGGATACAGCACATCATTTAAGATCGCCAACACATCTGGCCCTTTCAAAAGCGTGTCGTTAAGTGATGTACCTTAGGAAGAAGCATTTTCATATAACTACTAACACCATCCGAACTTTTTCTGGGTTGTTACGATTTTGTAAAATAAAAAAAAATCGACCGGTACCAAGTTTTTGAACTATTCTTCTTTGAGTCTGATGAACCGACTTTTCTATCAAACCCGCTTGTAATTAAAACGGTAATTTCTTTATTGATTGTGGCACGCAGTAAATGCTCAAAAACCAACTTCTTTCTAGGCACTTAGGTCTCTTGAAAGCCATAGGTTAGCTATTCAGCAGAACAACCGCGTTATAACGCCATAAAAATCAACTTTTGTGAGCGCCTTAATTTTTGTCAAAACTTTAAAATCTCATTAGCTTAAATCTCTTCAGCTGATTTCTTCGGCTCCTTTTCGATCCCATTGCTTTCCAAGACATAATGGTTTTTTTTAACATCTCATTAAGATACCGGTTGCAATCACAGATATGGTTCACTCCGTTTTCATAACAATCGTGGGCGTTCGTTCTACTTACGCAACAACCTAGTCGAGTTTTTATAGCAACTAGGTCTTCCAGGAACCTTAAATTTTTGTTTAACAAATTCATTCTACTATTCTTCCAACCGCAGTATCTCTTTCAGCTTCGACGACTCCTACTAGCAGGCAACACAGTCATTCCCCTCAGACATTTTGTTGAATCTAATCTTTTCTTATTTAGAATTTTTACTGTAGTTTTAGTCGAGCAGGCGGTTTTTTAGTGAGCTTTTTTGTAATAAGAATCAACCCTTATTAAAAAAAAACTTATTTTAAATTAACATAACAAGATTATTTAAATGAATAATTATACTAAAAAGTTAGGGAGCCTACTTTGCATCTGCCTCTCTGCATAAAGCTGCACTTATTTTCAGTTGACATTTAAATAAAAGTTGGCCTACGATTTGTAATATAAGTTATTATCCGGATTACTGATTTTTAGCAACAATCTATTCTACTTTTAAGTATCAAAAGTATCAAAATACAGGACCACGGAGAGAATATTGGGGTTCGGGGGTAATCATGTACGCCCTTCCTTTCTAATTGTAAATAAGACTGCGCTTTGTATAATTAATAGAAAACTTTATTAAATCAATCAAATCAGTAAAAAATCTCTGTGTTTTCTCTGTTTACCTCTGTGCATGTGCAATGCAAGTTTTTTCCCTTTAGCCAAGGGAAAAACATTGATGGCGGAATTCAAATCTTTTTTCCCAGCCAATTCCGATTCTGGCAAAGTATTTCTAATCCTGATACTCGTTTTTGGCCGAATAGGAACGATGATAATGTTTGATCCTTACGATTTACAAGTACTTAAGCTAACAGATCCCTCAGCACTGGACACTAAAATTGGTTACGTACCGAATATGCGAAATGCTGTTAAAAAGTTTGAAAACTGTGCTCAATTTCTTCGTAATAATGTCATTTAACAATTTAAATGGAGGATGAAAAAGGCATGAAATTTGCTCCATAAATGTTTTTTTATGCCAACAACTGGAATAAGGGCTGTTACGGTCATAAAATCATAGAAAATTACATAGACATGGAAACCCAAACCGACTGTACTATATACCGCACTTAGATTTTAACACTGTAGCACTAATAGACTTTCCTACAAGAGAATGCTGGAAGGAAAACCGGGTCATACACGAAAATCCTATATCGGTCTATACTCGCTATATAGACAGTTCAAAAACAGAAGTACGTGTAGGATCTAGTATCATCTCGATATAAACTCACTATTAAATAGTAGTCTTCAATTTTGGGTACAGAACGCAAGTGTTTTTTCCAAAGAGCAGATAACGTTTTAGATGTTTGATTTTGCAAAAGCAAAAGCTGTTGTACTTCAATTTCAATGGTCGCGCCTCTGGCCTGGAGTAAAAGACTTCTATCATCGTTGAAATTTTTAAACCATGTAGACACCATTAAAACGCATTTAAATTTGCACATGTATCTGATACATCTATTGAGAATGTCTGCGAGTTTCAGCGGTCAAATTCAGTTTTCCCAGAAAAATAAAAGCATTAATAATAATTGACGAAACCCTTTAAGAACTTCGGGCTCTCTAAAAACTACAGGCACAGGAGTAATTCACCCGTTACCCCTCCCCTCGACTGCATGATCAAGATGATTCATAAAAATTATAAAAAAGATGGTTGTCTGTAACGTCGGTTTACGGACAGTAATTTTACGTGATAATAATGTCATAAGAAAGCATTGATGGCAGCAAGTACAACATACAGCCCGTTTACTCACACCCACAAACCCTCTCGTTAAATCTACACACACACACCTTAATATCTACATCTACTTTTTAACTTTAACAAAACTCCGCCTATTTTTTTTATTTCTTTTCCTCTTCTTGTTCTTTTTTGAATTTGAGTGGAATTATTTTCGGAATTTGGGCCTGGTCTTTTTTATGTTCGCCTGGTGCTTGCGATCGATTTTGGTTGAAAGAACCACAATATCGCGGTTAGCATGAGTCATGAGTCTTATCAGCATGAGTCATGTTATTTCGTACGTGTAGCCTTTTATCGATTTATAAGACGTTATTACGTTAATAATAAATATAATTATATATTTCCCCCCTGATAGCTTTGATGCAGGATCTACGAGGCATAACCATTGTTGTTTAATGTCTAAGTAAGCTCTCTCTTGTTGCCATATGTGTTTTACAAATATTAAAAAAAAAATCAAAATGGTGACAAAATATTAAATTCTTTAGGCAATGAAGTGCCTTGTGGCTTAGTGGTTAGTGTGTCGGACGGATAAGCGAAAGGCCTGGTTTCGACTAACGCTCATAGCCACCTTTTTTCCGGAGTAAAATTTGTCTCGATAAAGTGCATCTCATGCAGCCGTTCGGACTCGGCGTTAAATTGTAGGTCCCTTCCATTCTTGCAGATTAAAAAAATACACGCAGATATGATGGAGAGTATAAATCAATAGGCCTTGGTTATTAAAGGAGCTGTCGGGCCAATCAATTTATTTATTTAATTTTAGGGAATAAAAATACATTTAAAGTTGAACTTAGGAAAAATAAAAATTTTATTTAAAAGCCTATTCCAGCTTAAAGACTCTGAAATCTTTTACATATTCTTAACGTTTTTGGTAATTGAAAATTGAGGTGATTTACAAATGTATTTGGTCTTTAAGGCTTTTTCGACAACAGTACAAGAATATTTTTTCTAACATAGGGGTCGTATTGAACAGGTTTTAAAGTAAGCAACATACAGATACAGCTTAACTCGAATTACTTCAAGTAGAATGATTACCCAGCCAGTAACCACTTAGGTCATTTCTGACTTCTCAGGTTGAAACTCAAAAACTCAAACACAACCTTTAAAACATTCCTATAAACGTCATCCTTAAACCGTTCATTTGCTTCATAACACAATTATTGAGAAAATTCCTTCACGCAGTAACATAAAAATAAAGCACCTTTTTAATTCCACACACGACCTTTTATAGGTTTTTATGAGCATTGTACTGACGTCTGACGTGCGACCCTTTTGTTGTTTTCGTATCAAAAAAAAAGATTGGTTCTCTATCGATTTCATTATAGATATTTACTATATCCTTTGAATCACTTTCTTTTGAACCTATGAATTCATGACCCATTCACCTTAATCACTGCCAGAACTCAGAACCTTCCTGCTGAGAAATTTAAGAAATGTTTACTCCTACTGCCACTCGAAGGCAATTCAAGCGAGTAAAGATTTCCTCTGTTGTAACCTATAACTTACTTCACCTCAAACAATGACGCATTCTCGAGCCAAAGGTATGCAGACTCTTACAAATGTCCACCCAAACCGGGTAACTTCCGAGCCCGACGGTGTTGTGGGCTTATTGCACTAAATCTCATGCTGAGGCTTTGCATATAGAAGTCCATAAAAAGTGACAAAGACTCTTCCATTATTTTTCTGCTGCACAGAAGTGTTCTATCGCCTTTTACTTCAAATGCAGGCAGACTAGTAGAGGAAAGGATAAGTTCTCTCCGTCTGCCTATATAAGAGCCAAGCCCACACATCCAATGTGGCAGGGAAAACTTTACAACTCAACCTGTTTACTATCTCTGTGTTGACAGTAAGAGCCCACAAATTTTGTGCAACAAAAACCATGTCTCTCAACTTTTGCAATTATTATTCCTTCGGACGAGGATGACCGGCGACGCAGAGTGAGCGTGTAAAATGCGGTTGGCCTACACACATTAGCAACCAGAATACGTCTGCATCTCTTGGATCTGGAGGAATATATGGTTTCCATCATCATTTCCGAGTGTGTTACATGGGATTAGGACTTTCTTTTCTCTTCCTAAAGGAACGAAATGCAAATTCATGTTGGTCTGTTGGTTAGCTGGTTGACAGATGCAGAAAGTTCGATATAAGTCTGTCAACTTGAACTGGACCAGTGAAGCATGGTTGCCAACGTTTTGTATCTTCATAAGAAATATAAATAATCCAAGATTTACGAATAGTCCAGAAACTCTTCAGATGAGCTGCAGTTACTAGTGATTAGGATGGGCTTAGAAACCCAGGAAAGCCTTACCCACTGCGTTCAAAAAATTAAAGAACATAAGCTCACATTGGAATCCACTCCACTGTATAAAAAGCACAATCCGGTGCGGTGGTGTCACAATCCCAAAAAGCACAACGGCATGCGGCAATCCGAGGATAAACCCTGCTCTAACACAATTGGACACCGAATCCCATCAAAGCCGTCATTGGTATAGTTGTAGGTATAAGGGGAGGAATAAATCACATTCGATGCATCAAAAATATCGTCCACCTCTTCATGTCTGGCCATAGCTGGTGAACATGAATTAATGTTACGTCAAACCGAAGCCCGGAATAGCCCGTGACAGATAGAAAGAAAAAGAGGTTCCACAAGGCTTCTTTTTGCAGTTTGGATTTTTGTCCTTAAACAACATTGTTGTGCAAAGTATCTACGAGACCAACAACCGTAGGGTGACTGTAAATTCAAATTCAACTAGATTGTGGGAAAATCCGCACAAATGTCGGTTTCCATATAAAGCGGGTGGGCGAACTGGCAAAGTGAAGAGGAGGAAGCCAAAGGACAGGATGAGATGCGAGTTTACTTCCAGCTTCAGCTCTAGAATCATTGCATTTCCTTTCTCCAAAAAAAAATAAAAACGCAAAAAGCGAAGCAGAAAACACTCAAAAAAGGGCAAAAAACAACACAGACTACATCCATTGTGAGATAGAAGATGAGAAAATGAGATGCAGTTCACTTTATACGATGATAGCGATGCTAATAGTCGATGTAGGATTTTCTCTTTGAAGTTAGATAGTTGTTGGTATTTTTTTTTATATATATTCTTACCGCTGTAGCACGATCTTGGTTGCGATATGCAAATGTATTCCAACTGCAGACAGTTGGATATTCAAATAAAATTTGCTTCGTTTTTTTGGGGTAAAAAAGGTATTTTCGCTTCCTTGGGGACTTTCCTTACCAAGGTATTTCTTATTTCGTTTGTGAATGAGACTTTTTTTGTCTGTTGCCTTAGCTTAAATGATTTTAGGTCAGATTTTCAATATAAGGTCTAGCTACTTCTTCTTTCTTTTGCTGGAACCGTTTGTTTTGTAAGACCGCAGCTATGAGACTTGAATTACCCAACGGTTTGATCAAATTTAAGGAAAGTAGCTCAAATAAAATTAGTTACATTTATCACTGCTTTTAAGTGCGTTATTTGGATAAGAAATGCAGGAAAATGCTTTTCTGCGATAAGAGATTGAAAACAATTTGTAAACCCAAGATAAAAAGTGGCTTATATTTCTATTTGCGAGGTAATACTACACTTTTGAAGTACTCAGAATAATCGTCCTCGTGTTTATTTTGTGGCTATCTGCTTTCCGCAATTGGTCATTTTATGCTGAAAGGCTGCATACCTTTCAGTCGAAAGGCTCAAAAAGTTCTTCCATTTATCCCATTTACTGGTCGACGTCATCGCACGGTGCAGGGACCTAACTTACAGGTATTAACTTCACTACTAGTGAGAAATAATTTACTTTTTGGCGTGATAACTTCTTATAAAACGATGACAGGCTAGACGTACGAATTAACATGACTCATGCTGATAAGACACTCATGAGTCATGACTGATGCTAACCGCGATACTGTGGTTCTTTCAAGCAAAATCGATCGCAAGCACCAGGCGAACATGAAAAAGAACAGGTGCAAATTCCCAAAATAATTCCACTCAAATTCAAAAAGAACAACAAGAGAAAAAGAAATACAAAATAGGCGGAGTTTTGTTAAAGTAGTAAGTAGATGTAGATATTGGGGTATGTGTGTGGATTTAACGAGAGGATTTGTGGGTAATTTTTTTTATAAAAATAAATCGGTTTTTTTAACAACTGTTTTTTTAAAACATTAAAAAAAATAATTCAAGAATACAAACTTAAGCACTAAAATAACATACATTTAAAAACAAAATTTAAAAAAAATTCACTTACCCGTTTTCATAAAATTGACTTTTCAAAAAAAAAAAATTTAATTTAAAATTTTAAAATTAAATTAAATAAAAAAAAAACAAAAAAAAAGTTTAAAAACAATTAATGCAAAATTACTTAGACTACCTACATCTGCTTGAATATCAATGTTGATAGTATTCGTATCACCAGTTTTCGAGAAAGTCAAAAAAAAATAATAAAATAAAATGAAGGGGACCGTTTTTAGCCCACCATATTAAGTTTTTTTTTTTCAACAAAATATAGTGCTTACGCACAGTAATACTCTGATTTTTGTTCATAAAAATTCTTGGAGCCGTTTTCGAAAAAAGTAAGATCTTACATAACGGTTATATTACAGGTACTGTTATTTTTTGAGCTTAAAAAATGGAAAAAACTCCTCTGTCAAAATAACCTTAAGCTATAAATTTAAAGATGATTGGCCCAACCGTTTAGGTTACAGTCCAAAATACGTCAGACAGACAGACGGACAGAATTTTGCCAGTAACTCAAATATGTTTCTCTATTATAGTAATGTCATGTTTGATTGTTATCTCAATATTTTTTTCCACTAATGCATAAATTGCATTATAGTTAGTACCTATAATCGCAAGTAAAAACTGTCAAAACCACAACACTCAACGGTTTTTAGTATATATGAAGTATGCCATAACACGTCTTGTATAATAACGAATTTATGAAAAAAAGTATTTCGAAAATTGTAGGATGGATTTTGATAAAATCCTGTTTTTTTTATTTTTTGTTTTTTTGAATTTTTTTTTGTTGAAATTTTTCAAAAAAAATCAAAAATTAATTTTAATTAGAAAAAAAAGTTATTCAACGCAGAATTAATGAAGCTATCTTCTCAAATGCCTATAAAATTTGACAGAAATCCAAAGAGCCGTTACCGAGAATGTCAAAAGTTAAAAAAAGCGTTATATGAAAGTTACCGTTGACAAACTTTTCCTGTAAATTTGATTCCTATTAAATAATAGCCAGTATAAATAAAAAACATTCTCAAAAATGTTCATCAAAATTGTTGGAGCGGTTTTCGAGTTTTTCCTTAACGGTTATATGGCAGGTACATTTGAAAATAATTGTCCCAGCCGTTCATATACCTACCTTTAGCCTGAAATCCCACTCAAAAACACAAAAAATGTTAAGAATGCAATGTGCCAGACCCAATTCTTCATGACCTTTTCGGTCCACTTAGCAAACCTTATTTCATACTTTGAAACTGATCAAGATCTGTAAGTCTCCATTAACATCTATTGCCAGCATTCCTTAACATAATTCAAATTATAAAAATCTAATCTTTTCGATATCCACTTAGCCACTCCTTGGAACAGTTTATTAAACTCCTTACACACCTCCCACCTTATGTCGTCTGGGGTTACCACAATCAACTTTGCAGCAATCTTCACGCGTATATAGAATAACAAGGTGTAGTCGCAAATATGACATTACAATCCGCCAAAGGTGGCATATCTACTAAATCTTCCAAAGCCACCGCCGCCACCGCTGCACCGCCCAAAAAATAAATTCTCACATGCGACTTTTTATTGCTCATTTCCCACACGTCATACCTGCCTTGCACCATTCAAATAAAGTTACAATTTGCCGCGTTCCAGACGTCACATTCACTCGTAATACACATCCGTCTGTGACCCCTTCTGCAAACATGTCTCTGTAAAGTCTGCGACTTAGCTTTTTAAGTAACAACTTGACCCACGGCTATGACAAATGCATTTACCCTTCTCCTTCGTAACGATTGTGTGTGTCAACCTTTGAACGTTCATAACGGCACAGCACCACCAACTTTGACTACACACAAAATGGGTGCGTCATGGCGGCCGCCGCCGGTAAATAAATACAAAAAACAGTAAATTCGCGGTACCCAGGTAATTTATGCAGTGTCAGGTGCCATGACTTTTATGCCCAGCAGCTCCGTAGTACAACAACAAAAAATTGTCAAAGCCTTTACCTTTATCCACAACGCTGAAAGTATTGTGGGGGAGTCGGGGTATTTTGTACGACTGTTTCTGTTTATTGAAACCTGGAAGACAACTGTTGCAAAAACGCGCTTGGAAGGCATTCCAGTGTCCAAATGGACCAAGAATTCTAAATGGAGCCTGTGATCTGGGACCACCCCACCCATCTTTGTTCGTGATCTATTCGACATTGCATACCTGGGGTTTGGTTAGATTAAAGTGAGATAGAAAAATAGTAAAAACCCAAATGGTCCGGGCCCCACGGGCCAATGTGCCACGCTCTGTCCAGAGTACAATAAACAGCATTTCATATTTACCTCTGGTGATTACACAAGAGAACCGTTTCTGGAATTCATTTGGGAAAATAGTTTTCCCACGTTTTTCGCCACTGCGCTTCAACTGCATCTAATTAATCGCCAAGAACGGAATGTAGGTAAATGAAGGTTCATATCTTTTTTTTATTTCTATACAACTACAGGGGCGCATTTAGTCTTAAAATGTTTAAGGCCGGCTTTGCAATAAAACTGTTTTTTTTTTTAAATAAGAAATTAAAAGTTTAAGCGAAAGCAAATGAGTCAGGGATTTTGAAGAGTTTGAACGTAAAACAAATTATTTTTTAAGCTCAAATAAGGTTTGAGTAACTGTCAATCAACTCATGGCTAAATGTCAAAATAAAAAAGGTAAACGACAAAGACAATTAACAACTTGAATTAATTCCTAAATTGTATAGATGATAACAGGTTGAACAGACCTGAAGAGTAAAACACTGACCAGAAACGCGAAAAATATGGCATCAGCTTAAAAATTATGGGCAAATGACAGAATCGCTGCAGTAATGTTCTACTTATCCCAAAACCAAGCTGTCATTCCACCATTTCATGGAAATCATTACAAAATTATTTTAGTAACTGCCTTCAGAAAGCTGAAGTTGTCAAAATAGCCAGGTGCCAAAACTCCAACTGATTGCCACATCTAAGCCTGTGATTCTGTAGAGTTCTACAATTGGTGGGGGTAGATTTTGGTTGCATGTAGTGGCCAAGTTGTTTTGGTGACATCTGTCATATATACCTATCAAGAAGAACCGTAGAGACGCCATTCAAAACCAAGAAGTATGGAGTAGACCCCTTTCCAGTCGGAAAGCTCCCTTGGTGAAAGGCATTTGTTTGTACCACAACATTGTATGGCAACATTGTATGCATAAGTACATTGTATGCCAATATTGTATGTCACCATTTTATGCCAACATTGTATGGCAACATTGTATGCCAACATTGTATGTAAACACTGTATTCCAACATTGTATGTCAACATTGTATGGCAACATTGTATGCATAAGTACCTACATTGTATGCCAATATTGTATGCCAACATTGTATGCAAACATTGTCTGCCAAAATTGTATTCCAATATTGCATGCCATCTTTGTATGCCAACTTTGTATGCCAACATTGTATGTCAACATTGTATACCAACATTGTATGCAAACACTGTATTCCAACATTGTATGTCAACATTGTATGGCAACATTGTATGCATAAGTACCTACATTGTATGCCAATATTGTATGCCAACATTGTATGCCAACATTGTATGCCAACATTGTATGCAAACATTGTATGCCAAAATTGTATGCCAATATTGCATGCCAAATTTGTATGCAAACATTGTATATCAATATTGTATCCCAACATTGCATGCAAACTTTGTATGCCAACATTGTATGCAAAAACTGTATTCCAACATTGTATGTCAACATTGTATGGCAACATTGTATGCATAAGTACATTGTATGCCAATATTGTATGCCAATATTGTATTCCACCTTTTATGCCAACATTGTATGCCAACATTGTATGCAAACATTGTATGCCAATATTGTATTCCACCATTTTATGCCAACATTGTATGCCAACATTGTATGCAAACATTGTATGCCAAAATTGTATGGCAACATTGTATGCATAAGTACATTGTATGCCAATATTGTATGCCACTATTTTATGCCAACACCAACATTGTATGCCAACATTGTATGCAAACATTGTATGCCAATATTGTATTCCACCATTTTATGCCAACATTGTATGCCAACATTGTATGCAAACATTGTATGCCAAAATTGTATGCCAATATTGCATGCCAAATTTGTATGCAAACATTGTATATCAATATTGTATCCCAACATTGCATGCAAACTTTGTATGCCAACTTTGTATGCCAACACTGTATGGCAACATTGTATGCAAAAACTGTATTCCAACATTGTATGTCAACATTGTATGGCAACATTGTATGCATAAGTACCTACATTGTATGCCAATATTGTATGCCAACATTGTATGCATGCATTGGATAGATTTGGTCGGCCTGCTCCCCTGCGAGATCCAGCTCACCTAGGAGCTCAAAGTTCACGACTATAGACAACGCCTTTTGTTCGTTAATTGGTCGTTCGTAAGAGAACCCCAATTGGGGCCCAAAGATAATCTTTAGCGACGATGTTGAACACAGACAATTGGCCGTTGATACGTTTCGGAAGACACTTACCCACACGAGGTTCACCGGATTACAAAATATCTCAAAAAGTTTCCGTTTGATGACGATTGTTGGCAGGAATTTTCGTTGGTCCGTACTTTTTCGAAGACGACGTTTATGAGCCACACATCCGTTTTCTCTTAAACATTTCAATTGCAGTATGCCTTAAGGCCCTTTTTATAACAAATACAGCCCTGTGTTCCATATGTTGCAACTAATTGCGCACATTATACGTATTGCATTTTGCATGCGATAATTCGCGTAATGACCGAGAGACTCAACACACACATGCGAAACCATGCCAATAAGCCACCGCATTTTACCGTAACAGTTTGACGGTTATGCTTGCCCCCTCTTCGTTCGCGTTGCATAGTTTGTTGCTGTTAATCATGCAACGGTTACGGTACCCACCGCACAACCTACCACCACCACCAGCCAAAGCCTGTAGGTGCTGCATCAGATTGAAACAGATGCAACAAACTGTGTGTGGATACTTTGCATTAGGCCGACTTGCTGATGGGCACAATTAATGGGGCGGTGTGCGCCATCAGAGTGCCTGAGCTGATTCAATTAAGGCTCCCAATGCTGCCATGAGGCTGATTCTGCGGCTGCAAGCTGGTTGGTCGAGCGTGTAGAACGTAGAGGGAACCTATTCGTGGAACTTAATTGCGATGAAATCAAATTAGAAACAAAAAATGAGGCAAATCCGCATTTGTATCTAAAACCTGCTGAGGCATTCTGTTTGTTTTTAGTATTTTTCTCTGCAGAATGACTCTTGGGTGCTGATTTTGCATTTGGTGTTACGCAAGTGTTTATGTTGTTTGTCGTTTCTCGGTTTGTTCCTGCTCGGTGGCGGCGAGGCGGCTTCAAGCTGGGCTGACGTTCGTGGGTTCGTTCGTTCTCTGCCACAAGGTGCGATCAACCACCTGTAAGCTTGTGCTTTGCGTTACGGTTTTTAGGTTTTGTTATTTTCCTTGATGCAAGCAAACATCATGATTGCTGATTTACCGAGGCGTAGAAAATGATTGGTGGCAACTGACAGAAGCAGCTTCAGCTATGGCTCGAAGGGTCGGTTTTAAAATTTGGATTTTAGCCCAGAAACGTGCTGAAATGAAAATGTTATGGCATTCGACAACACTTACATAAATCGCCCACTTTAATGAGACTTTAATAGTTTTTTTAAAGCTTTTCTTGGTGCAACTAAGTCTTAAGTCATACTTTAGTGAGTCATGGAACACGTTTCTCGAGTTCAGATTGAACCGTTGTCTTTGCATGCTTGTGGGAATTAAAATACAAAATCACATTTGGATTTGGATACTTAGAGGCCGGTGGCCATTTTGGCTTAGTTGATTGGAAGTAGACCGGGGTAATCAAACAAGCAGCTTGGAGAAAAAACTTGCTTAATAGTTTAATTAAACTTTTAGGCCAGTTTTTTTTTTTTTTTTTTTTTTGTTGCATATAATACGTTCAGCTCTGACGACGTTGGCTGCAAAGAAGTTGGATTTTTATTTTAGAGCATACAAGACAGTTTGAAGTCTCCGGAGGGTTTTTATAATATATGTTCCAATTTTGCATAACAATCAATTTCAGTTACAATGTAAGGCGAAGTTGTTGGAAGTGGAATTAAAACTATAAATGTACCTACTGCTTCGATAATTAAAAATATTAGAATGCATGATAACACTGGTCTGAGCTTTTTTATGACTCCTGGCCCTGCTTCATTTTCATTCAATTTATGAATTTCTAAAAACGTCAATGCAGCAAGAGGATTTGAAGTTTTGATGTATAATTCAGGCTTTGAAAAGGCACATTGCATTGATAACAAGCTTTTTAGGGCTGTTTTTACCAATAATTTAGGAAATATATATATAAATATATAATACTTATTTATTATTTATAACTGGTCCTATTCATACTGTTTTGGAACAAATACAGGATCACCAACTCGGCTTTTAGAAAGAACTTGCCTAAAAATTCAGGTCAAACGGCAACAGAACGCCACTTTTTTAACCCAAACAAAGAAAAAAGGTAGGCGCAACAAGTACTGAATCAAACTAATGCAATTTGCAGTAGATAAGGAGATCGAGAGTTCGATCACAGGTCTGCAACGAAAATCGCCTTTGAACCAAACAATACTTTTCTAGAGGTTTTTGGGATGCTGATTCCGAATCCGAAGTTAAAATTGCTGTTACACGTCACGTTTTTGAGATATTTTAATATAAACAGGTCAAAAACACGTTTTTTTAGTACATTTGACGTCAAATTTCTCAACCGGTAAACATTTTTTTTTGCAACACTGCAAATCAGGTCTAAATCATGTTAAATCTTTTTAAATTCGTTCTAATTTCAAAGATATTGTAAATAAAGGAGGGAATATTTGTAGGACCCCAAATACGAGAACTTTTTAAGGACCCAATTTTCAAAGCTAAGCTTACTGAGACCGAAATTTACAATTACAATTACAGTTACAATTTTCTTGGAAATAAGAGAAGTGAAAACTATAGAGAAATCATCCAAGAACTGCTTGGCTCTTATGAGGCTCTTAAATGCAACGTTACTTAAAATCCATTTTTTGGACTCCCATTTAGTTTTTTTCCCGGTTAACCTTGGTGCGGTATCAGATGAACATGGTGAAAGGTTTCATCAAGATATGATACATATAGAAAGAAGATATAACGGGAAATGGTCAGAAGCAATGCTGGCAGATTTTTGCCGGTCAATTTATCGTGAAACGCCAATGGAATTAAATTGCACGAGTCGATGGCACATACTTGCTCATATGTGCGGTCACATTCTAGAATAAGATTTAAGAAAATTAAAGTGAACATCAAAGCATTTATTCGATTTTTGTGACTTTTGATTGTTTGAATAGAGTATGTTAAATTGTATTGGGTGAAATAATTTAAACGTCATTTTATTTCTTTAGGAAATGTAAAAAAGTGTGTTTTTTTTGAAAATTGTAGGAGCCGTTTTTAAATGAAACGGTTTTTTAACAACTTTTTTAAAAAAAATTAAAAAAAATAATTCAAGAATACAAACTTAAGCACAAAAATAACAAACATTTAAAAACAAAATTTAAAAAAAAAATCACTAACCCGTTTTCAAAATATTGATTTTTCAAAAAAAAAACAAATTAAAAAAAATTATTAAAAATACAAAATAAAAATTTTGAAATTAAAAAATTAATATAAAATCACTTAGGCTACCTACATCTTCTTGAATATCAATTTTGACTGTAATCGGATGACCAGTTTTCGAGAAAGTCGAAGAAAAAAAACCGGTCCTATGGGAGGCACCGTTTTTAGTCCACCATATTAATTTTTTTTCACCAAAATGTAATGCATACCTACAGTAGTACATTGATTCTTTTTCATAAACAAATCTTGGAGCCGTTTTCAATAAAAATAAGTTTTTACATAACGGTTATATGACAGGTACCGTTAATTTTTGAGCTAAAAAAAAATTAAAAAACTCCTCTGTAGAATCTCAAAATATTACATATTTTTCAAAAATCAATTTAAAAAAAACGGTACGTGATAGAATTTTTCAGAAACCAGATTCAGATTCAGAAAAGTGTAACCTTTCATAATTTCAAAAAATTATTTGCAGAACAAAAAAAAATTTTTTTGCAGACCATTTGTAAAGCAATGTACGTCCGTACGTTTTAAAGTGAAAAAATAGCCATTTTATTCTCAATCTATTGCTTCTTTCCTGTTTTTCAAATTCTTCCAAATTAACACTCGCACTGTGTTAGTTCTTGATAAATGTAGTAATAATCCAATCATATGTATACAAAAAACGCAAGGACACCTATATTAAGTTGGCCTTAGAGGCAATCCATGAACTGCTGAAGTTTTCTAGGGTCAATCCGGGCAATACAAATTTTCGTAGACTTTTTCTAAAATAACTGATTTTGAATAAATTTGAATTTCTTTTAAATGAATTGAGCCGCGTTTAATAAATATTTCTTAAAAGTTTGAAGTAAACACTTATGCCTTCGAATTTATAAAATATGGCTTAACTTGCAAAAACGCATTTGTAATCAGATGGTGCATCTTTTTTTGACGATTATCAAGCTCATTATAATTTATGTCTGTAGAGGTGTTTTAACAAAATAATTGATTACCTAGTTTTTCAAACTAAAAACAAGTTTTTTTGCAAATTGCAATCACCGTGCACATCATCGTTCCTTAATTTGTCCTACAATCATTTATATAAACTCTAAGATGAGTGTTGATATTTACTGCATTGCTTTTTATTGGCAAAACTTATCGTAATCTTTGATTTCCTTAAAACAAAAATTACTTTAGATTTAATTTTTTTTGTGCCCTATAAAATTTATTGACAGAAATTGATATGACAACAATAACCACATTTGGAACTTTTGTAGAACGGATTTTGATGAAATTATGTTTTTTATTTTTTGTTTTTTTAATTTTTTTTTTAAATTTTGTCATGCAGTTTTTTAGAGTTTATAAATTAATATTCATGTAATTATGAAATAAAAAAATATTATTTTTTGATTAGTTCTAAAAATATTGATTTTTGAAAAAAAAAATTTCAAAAATTAATTTTAATTAGTAAAAAAAAATTATTCAAAGTTTTGATATGCAGAATTAATTTGGCTATCTAGATTTTATCAAAATAAAATTTGACAAAAATCCATAGAGCCGTTAACGAGAAAGCTAAAAGTTATATGAAACGTACCGTTAATAGACTTTTCCCGTGTATGTGGCTCTGATCAAATGATAGCCAATACCAACAAACAAATAAAAAATAAACGGTTTTATGGCAAGTACCGTTATTTTTAGCACTAAAAATATTTCAATTTACCCTCTGAGTAATGCCAAGAGATAAACACATACCAAATTTGAAGCCAATCACCGTTTAGGCTGCAGCTCGACATACACCCGGACAGACAGACAGACAGACAGACAGACGGACGGATATTTTTTGCCAATGACTTTTTTAGGCTTCTCTATGATCGTAATTTCATGTTTGATTGTTATCTCAATTTTTTTATAATCCTAAGCTTGCCTTATAGTCTCTATAATCGCAAGTTAAAAAAAATGTTAAGAAATGGCTTCATGACTTTGATTTCTTTGATTCAGATATGGAAGATAAGGATGTTTACTTCTCATTCGCGCTCTTTGAGCTTTCATAAGGAAATAGGATTTGAGTAAGTGCGAGATTGTTTATGCAAATGTTCTTTAAATCCAAAAGAAACTTTGCACGTACCTATCCTTTGCACCTACTCCAAATCCTATATTGAGCACAAGCTAGGGGGTTGCAGGGGCAGCCTCATACCTATGTAATTCATACTAACATTTTTCGAAGTGGGACATATCTCCCAGTTTTGTTTTTTGTTTGTTTGGGACTTATACTGGCCTAAGAGGCTTTTATTGCCAATTTTTGTCTTCGACATAATTTCCTTGAATTTAGAAAATATTGTAGAAAACGTATGATCGAAAGCATTAAAACCGATGAATCGACTTTATTACAATCTACGTTATTTTACGGCACCGTAGTTTTGCCTAGGCAACTACATAAGTTTCACCTAACAAACTTATGCAAAAATAGTTCTGCCTAGGCAAAACTAGTTCTGCCTAAAAAACAGTTTTGCCGGTATCATATCTACTCCTTTTTTCATTTAAAAATATTTTAATGTAAAAGAAGAAAATTTATGCCATTATTTACAAGGATAAATAATCTTTAAGTTTTGTATGTTAGTTAAATTTTTAAATGTATTTTGATGCTTGTGCTACTTCATAAAATATTTTTACTTGCGATTATAGGGATTATAAGGTAAGTTTAGGATTCGTGAATTTAAAAAAAATTTATATAACAATCAAACATGGCATTACGATCATAGAGAAGTCTAAAAAAGTGATCGAGAAAAAATGTCTGTCTGTCTGTCTGTCTGTCAGTATGTATAACGAGCTGCAGCCTAAACGGCTTAAGCGATTATCTTCAAACTTGGTGTGTGTGATTCCTTTGGGATTCCCCAGAGGGCAAATTAACATTTTATTTTTAGCCCTAAAAATAACGGTACTTGCCATATGACCGTTTAGGAAAATCTTATTTTTCTCGAAAACGGCTCCAGCTTGAGATTTTTTTTGTTGGTATTGGATATCATTTGATTAGTTCCACATATACGGGAAAAGTCTATTAACGGGACCTTTCATATAACGGTTTTTTTTTTTTTTTTTTGGCTTTCTCGGTTACGGTTCTTTGGATTTCTGTCAAATTTTATATTTAGGAAGATCTAGGTAGCCGAATTAATTTTGCATATCAAAATTTTGAATAACTGTTTTTTTCTAATTAAAATTAATTTTTGAAATTTTTTTTTTCAAAAATCAATATTTTGAATTCTTATCAAAAAAAATTATTTTAAATTTTATAATCACATATATTTTAATAAATTCAAAAAACTGCATACCAAAATTTAAAAACTATTTTTTTTTTCAAAAAACTAAAAATAAAAAACAGGATTTTATCAAAACCGGTCCTACAATTTTCGAAACACATTTTTCATAAATTCCTTGTTATTTAAGACGTGCGATGGCATACTTCATTTTTACTAAAAACCGTTAAGAATTGTGGTTTTTAATACTTTTTATAAGTTCAAATTGTGTTATTTTCAACGCAAATGTTACTTGTTTCTGCCAAAAATTTTGCTTTCCAATGTAATTAGGCACATAAGAGCAAGTACGTGCGACCCAGTCGTGCCCATTTTTTCTTAAAGTATTAACCTTTACGTTTAGAATAATACATTTAATTGAACATTGAAAGAAAAGAGACTTAATACAACATCTTTAATCTTTATTTAATAAATTGTATTTTAATAATTCTTTTCTTTAATCCCATTTTTTTATCTTTTTTCAGCCTTGGATCTTAAGGACCATCTAAGGTTAGTGCTAATTATTTATCTAATAAACATTATTATATTTGTGTGTTTGTTTGTTTGTTCGTTTGTATTTGATGAGCTGCCATACTATACTATATACATACCCAATTGCAATGGGTAGGTGGGGCGCATGTCGTACCAGCAAATGTGTTTAAAAAAAAACAACAAAAAATTATAAAATAATGAATTATAATGAAGTAATAAATCTATCTCATCCTATAATGTAAGTTTTTTAAGTGTTCAAAAAATGGCCTTTAGGTGGCGCTACAAAATAAATTTAAAAAATATGCAAAGTAGGTATGCATATGTGTAAGAAATAAAGAAATGAGTTCTGTTTGCGAAACTTTAAAATTATACCAAAGTTGCCACCTCAAAGAGGTTTTTAATATGATATGAGCTTAAATAAAAATTACAAATTAAGGGACAGAGCGGCAGCAAACCGCCGGGTATCTGCTAGTCCTATTATTATTATAAACGTGAAAGTTTGTGAGTATGTATGAATGTATGTGTATGTATGTACATATGTATGTATGTATGTATCTTTGTTGCTCTTTCACGCAAAAACTACTGAATGGATTTTGATGAAACTTCACAATAATATAGCTTACATATCAGAATAACACATAGGCTACAATTCATAAAGATATATCGTATATTATCCAATGTATAACGATAAGTGTCAAGAAAGTCGGAAAAAACAATTTCATCAAATTATCAGCGCGATTTGTTTGTGGTTAATAATAAGTTATAAGGAATTTTTTATGTAAATTGGTATACTAATTAAATATAGTAGGAGATAGTATATATATAAAACCAAAATTTGTGTGGGTGTAAGCTTTAGTCTCTAAAACTATGCACAAAACCCTCTTGAGTGCTAAAAGCAATTTATTCTACAAGTGATAAGGAAGGTTTATAGAGCGGTCCGACCCCTGCCGATAGATGGCGCTGGCATTTTCATTGATAAAATAAACTCAGTTTTTTAAATCTCGAAATAAAATACTTTATTCATTCTTTCTTGGGCGTAACAACGTACGCCGGGTAAGGCTAGTAATAAATAAATTTCGATATTCGACTCATTTGTCGTAATACTAACGAATTAATGACATATATTCCTTATGACAATTTATCACGATAAATGCCAAAAACAAAAATGTTACCATAATTAATGTCTAATTACCAAAAATATCATTAAAAACAAAATTCGAACTTCGAACTTCAATTACTACCTAATCTGCCACAAACACTTTCCACCAGCTCGACATGTGTTCTCATTAAGACACTTGTTTGAGTATATATATATGTACCTTTGGTTTTGATTAATGTCCAAAAGGATATCTCGAATAATTCACAGCTCAATTAAGCCAACTGATTGTGAATTATGGCATTGCAAACTAATAAACTGTTACGATGGAACATATCCTTACAGATCAAAGTTCCGGTGGTGGTCATTTTGGTCCACAGCAGCGACCAACTGTATATACGTAATGCCAATGATTTATGAAGTTATAATCCCAACATCAAACGTGACCAATTAGCCACCAGCTGGTGTGGGCCACACAACGTAATTCCCTAAAAATGCTCACACTCGCCCTCAAGAGGGACTCAAATTGACCGGAAACTTAGATGTTTTTCCAGTAACAGTGACTGTGGTTGTCAGCGAGAATCGTCAATTGTGGTGTCGTGGGAACATGGGTTACATTATACATTACATGGCTAGGAGTGTTAAATTTTCGGACAGGCATTTGATGAAGCGTGAACTGTTGTTTTTTTGGTTGTTTATTTTCAATGCGCGGTTTCAACTAATTTCGTGTTGAGAGACCCTTCGATGATAAATCAAATAAGCACTACTAACTCTTTAAAAGGTACTTATGTATAACAGAGTCAAGACAAAATAAAACATAGTTAAAGGGTCGAAAAGCTGAGTGGGAAAGTGAATTTCACCGGTGAAATTGTGGGTTCGTGTTTAACATTATTCTTTGAAAGAAGATCGAAAAAGTTTTGAAGGGCAAGACATTATTCAGCAGATTGGACCTCGCTCGTGCATATCATTAAATACCGATGGCTCCAGAGGACATTCCAAAGACAGCCATCATTACACCGTTTGGGTTGTATGAGTTTATCCGCATGACGTTTGGACTACGGAATGCAGCAACACACAACAGCGATTCGTCAGCTCTGTTTTTGGTGAGTTAAGTTTTGCCGTCACTTATATTGAAGACATGCTTATAGCATCAAAATCTGCTGAAGAACATAACATAATCTTCAGGACAACGGCATCACTATCAATATGGAAAAGTGCGAGTTCGACAAAATCGAACGCACCTTCCTCGGTTTATTGATAGCACTGGCATACGACCACCACAGGACACCATCAAAGCTATATCGGAGTTTCCGTAACCAACAACAGTTCGGAAACTTCGCCGCTTCTTGGGAGCGCTTAATTTCTTCCGTCAGTATTTACCACATGCAGCCGCGGAACAAGCACCACTTTCACAGATTCTCCGAGGTGTTACTAAGAGCGACCGCTCACCACTCTCACGGTCTACAACAAATCTGCTTCACTTACCCACCCGTCACCGGATGCCGACCTACACCTCATGGGTGACGCATCAAACACTGTAGTCGGTGCATTGTTACTCCAAGTCCAGTAGGATATTTTTCGAAAACTTTAACGCATTCGCAACAAAAGTATAGCACGTTCGATTGGGAGTTGTTGGCTATAAAGCAGGTTATCGTACATTTTCGCTGCTTGGTTGAAGTTCGACATTTTGCAATTTTCACCGACCACAAACCATTGACTTTTGCTTTTCACAACACACCATCTCCCAGCGAAACACTACGTCGCCAACGATATATGGACTACATTGCTCAGTTTTCAACCGATATCCGCCATGTCAACGGTACTGACAATGCAGCAGCTGACGCCCTGTCTCGGATTTCAGCAATCGAAATGTGTTGGACTACGCTGCCATAGCTAAGGCGCAATGTTTTGACCAGGAACTGCAGAAGTTAAATACGGTGAGTCCATTCATTCATTCCATCCATTCACAGTTACTCGGATGTCAACGCATACACACCACCGCCTACAACCCCCAGGCAAATGGGGTAGTTGAGAGATGGCACCGTAAATTAAAAACAGCACTCGGCACTCACTTACCCAGGATTTGACTACAAGCACTTCCAACCGTTCTGCTAGGATTACGTTCTATGGTAAACGAGTCCGGCACTTCAAGCGCACAACTTGTTTACGGAACTGAACTTTGACTTCCTTGAGATTTCTTGGCGGCACCCAACAATATACAGGAACCCATTGCTTTTCTTCAAGAGCTAAGAGAGGCATTAATTGTATACCTAAGGATCTCGGAACTGCCTCACACGTATACTTACTAACCGACAGCAGCCACCGACCGTTACAGCCTGCATATACCGGACCATATCAAGTCCTAGACTGTCAACCTCAGGCTTACAAACTGACTATGCCGAATAAGGATGCATACGTGTCCGTTCAACGCTTAAAACCAGCGTATCAGCTAGAAGAACAAGAAACTGCACTAACGTCAATTGAACCGATGCCTCAGACAATCAGCATCAGCTCAGACGCGAAAGCTCCAGTTTAGTTATCACCAAACGTTCCAGCACAGTGCCGCATCACATCCACAACAAGAAAATCAATCACTGTGGCGAATCACATCCACAACAAGACAATCAATCACCGTGCGATTCGCATCCGCATCACCACAGTCACATCATTTGTTAAGAAGAAAAATTCACATCCATATTCGCTTACCTCTCGATTTACCAAGTTTGATTTTTGACAGACATGTTGACATCATGATACACAGAAATACAAGGTATGCTCGTAAAGGCATACAAATCGCCATCTTGATATTTTATGACGTCACATTCTTCTTTTATTATTATTTTATTTATTAAGTGAAGATTATTTTTTAAAACTGAAGGTTTAAACGATTTTTTTATGATCATAAGAACAATAAACATAAAAAAACAATAACAAGATCGGCAAATTAACATATTTATTTACACTCTCTAAGAACAAAAATCAGAAGAATGTGACGTCACACGCAAAATCAGCCAAAGTGAGCACACCTTGTATTTCTGTGTATCATGTCAACACATGCAAGGTATGCTCAGACATATACAAATCGCCATCTTGATATTTAAGACGTCACATTCTTCTTTTATTATTATTTCATTTATTAAGTGAATATTATTTTTTAAAATTGATTTTTTTTATGATTATAAGAACAATAAACTTAATTGTATCATGCATATTGAGAGTTTTTTGTGAGTTCTTTCTTGTGTCATCCATTGGAGAAATAAAAATTTAATTAGTAAGAAAATAGATTTCTTCTTATTAGAAGATCATATTGCTAATTTAATTAATAGTTAGTACAAATCATTACAAGACGATTATGGCTGCTTCTTCTTCGTGATCCGGAATTTGCATTCACAGCAATACTACCTCCTACTGAAGCATTAGGCAAAAACCAGATTCAGTCATCATTCCACTAAAATATCCAACTGGGGCAACGATTGCAAATTCTGGAATTGAACTCCCGTCTAAACGTTTTTAGCCTCATGTTATTCTTGACCTTGAGGATTCCACTCAAAGCTCGACTTTTCTATGTTTTCGTTTGGTTTTGTCAGTGTGTGCACATCGTTTACTTGTGAAATTCTCCTACCATCCAGCATTTACTGCAATTTCACAACAAACAGGTCAAACAGAGAAAAGGTCAGCCAAAGAAAAATACAAAAAATAAAGCAATCAACTTAGGAAGGTCTGTTTGACTGTTGATGGTATTCTCCCTGTTCTCTGGTTGTTATGTCAAGTCGGAGTCCAAACGAGCGAAACTCTAAAAGCTCCATTATTTCGATATTCACTGCCTGCAACCCCTCGGGCATGGGGCAGTTTTGCGCCACGGAATGCGAAGAAGGAGTCTTGTTGTCCAAATACGTGACATTTCAGGAGTTGTTTATTTTTAAATCCTTTTATTGAGAAAGGGAGCAATAACGAATTTCATGGGAGCTCTTTACTATGGTTGGTCACTTTTCGTGTAACCCTTTAATGGTGGCGGCCACAAGACTGTATATATATTTTTTTTTGTATTGGACATTATGCATCAATATTGGAAGACTTACTGCTGCAGACAGACCCTTCTTTAACGTACGAACTTTATTTTATTGAAAGATATTTTTAGGTTTGTTCGTCTCTTATATGTAAGTTTGGTGATTTAGATTCTATTCAATTGTGTAATGGATATGTGGTTTAAAAATAAATGTACAAAGTGTACGAAATGACTAGTGCTTTGGATACGATTATGGAATAGAAATGAATTTGGGACGCGTGATGTGTCAAGTAATGATGAAGAACTATGTTGGTTTGGTTTGTGTATGGAAGGTTAATGGTCGAAATGGTTTGGGGAGCTTTGTTTTGACGTAGGGTTTTATGAAGAAGTCATAAATTATGCGGAAAATTGTGACGAGAATGAGGGCCTCGACTTTAGAAGAAAATAATTCGAATAAAAGGTGATAAAAGGTGTCAAATAAGAAAAAGTGATTGGATTACTTTGGGATAAGTTAACAATTGATTGTTTATAAATGAAGATGAAAGGTGAGCCAGAAGTTATATTTTAAAAATGTATCCCTATTTCAATTCTTATATGCAGGGTGGACCAAAAGAAATCACCCTATTGGAAGATGCTCTCATTTTTTGCAAATGGCCGCCAATGTCAAAACTATTTTGACATTTGTGGACAAGACAGATGCCGAATACATGTGAAAAAGCCATAGAGCGATACATGAACCGACATGAACCGATATTCAGAAGGTGGCGTTCACGGGTCCCCTCATCTCTCGTTTTGGCGATTTGCACTGGCACGCAAGATCGCCCGATTTAACTGTTTCAGACTTTTTTGTGGGGTTTTTTGAAGTCCCGTGTTTACGTGAACAAGCCCGAGACTCTGAAAGCCTTCAAGGACAACATTCGACACGAGTGCGGGAATCTGTCACCCGAAGTTCTCGCTGAAGTGATGAAAAATGCCATAAATCAATCAATCAATTGTGACGGCGCCCATTTGGCCGATATCATCTTCTCGACTTGACCAATACAATTCTTAAGGTTCAAATAAACATAATCAAAAAACAGAATCGAAGTTTTTGATTTAGAAAAAAAAAGAAAACCAAACAACATCGGATGGATGACTTCTTTTGGCCCACCCTGTACATAAATGTAGACATTTTCAATAGAAAGGTTCTCACAAAAACACAATATTTGTGTGAAGTGCTCATGTTTATATTATAATCGATTGTCCTGGTTTTAAATACCAGTAGCAATTGCATCTCCTTATTTAGGATAGGGTTCCAGTTACGGTGGAAAACTAAGTCATCAAAATCCACATTTATCCTTTTCTTTGTGTTTGAGTGCTCAAAGGATTTTTCCGAACGATGTCGAACACTTTATTTGAAAGGAAATTATTTTAAAAGAATTGGCATTGTTACTAGGCCTTTCTGGAATCTTAAAAATACAAACTTTAAATTGTTATTCCCTACCAATTAGTAATTTTCAATAACATGTTATGCAAACAAAATAAAGTAAACAATACTTTCAGCGAAAGTCGACTCATTGTTGGCAAATGTTTAAGATTAGTGGTGCTAAATTCTTGGAACCAAAGATAGCCCCAACTAAACATATTGCACATAGCACATGGGTTAACAAAAATATCTTTAAGGCATAACCATTTTCTTATTTTAAAACTCATAAAAATTATAACTAAATCATTTTTAAAGAATATTTTTTTAAATTGTTTTAAAAACATATAAAAGTATATATATAAAAACATATTCATAATTAACTGAAATAGAAACTTCAAAACAAACAAATATATAATAGATTTCTGATTTACAGCATTACAAAAAAAACACAAAAAAATTGCACGACTCGGCCGCACGTACTTGCTCTTATTTTATTTTATTTTTTTATTTATTGTTCAATATACTCTTTTACAAAAAATACCTAGTTACAATAATTTACATCGGAAATTTACATATTATGCAATAGAGAATAGTTAGTGACATTTTTTATTTTGCTTATAAAAGCGATAAATAGTGTTAGATGTCACTTCGTAAAAAGAAAAAAACTAAATTAAACATTGTGGGGTGACATATTATATAATTGATCAAGATTATTTGATACAACATTTTTTATGCAAGGTAGGTGAGCAAAACTTCGATGTTGTTGTGATCAAAATCAAGTAGAAATGCTTTAACTTTGTTTATGAATTTATTTGGATTTCTTAGTATTCTAATTTCAAGAGCAAGACGATTAAAGAGTTTACAAGATACAACTGGATAGGAATTTCTGTAATTTCAACAACATGGCGATTTAAGCTACGCAAGTAACGCGAATGGGAAATTGGAGCTTGCATATAGCCAGCTCTCACAAAAAATATCTTAGATACTTTAAAAAAGAATAAATGTCTTACTGGAAGTATATCCAGAGACCTAAATAAACCCATGCTATGAACGAGCCGATGTGCATTACAAATTCTTCTAATGGCACACTTTTGTAAAACGAGAAGTGGCTTAAGATTGGTCAGATATGCATCCCCCCAACAAATAATTCCATATTGTAATTTTGAATGGAAGATTCCATGGTAAACAGTTTTAAGTGTCTTTTTAGAGTAAAACATTTTCAGGCGATAGAGACACCTAACCGAAGAGCGCAAGCACTGCTTCAAGTCCGATATACAGTCATAAGCAAAATTATTTGCACAATGTATTTTGTTAGTAGACCTTCTCAAAAAATAGTTGTACCTTTCAAAACCACCCTTAATCTGGTTTATTTGTTTTATTTATCAATAATAAAGACAATTTTTGAAAAAATTAACAAAAAAAAATGATCCAGCTTCATAAATCACGGTTAAATTCATAATTTAAAAAGTGGCACAATTATTGTCACACCCAACAATGCTGGCAAAATTATTTGCACAAGGGCAATTGACGTGTTTTACAACCTCCTAAAGCCAAAAAAAGCATATTAAAATAGACCAAAGTAATGGGGTATCGTAAGCAAAGCATTACCTAGTATTTTGTGTTTCCTCCTTTGGCAGCAATAACCTATGCGATGCGTCTTGGATCAGAGTCAATAAAATGTCGAATTTGTTCTGCTGGAATAGAACTCCAAGCCATTATAAAAGGTTTCCATGTTTCATCTTCAGACTGCCCAATACTAAATGGAATTTTAGACTTCGCAATATGCCAAACATTTTCTAAAACATTTAAGTCAGGACTTTGCAGTCCGATTCAAAACTACTTGCTCTACTTCTAATAGATACTTGTTGATAGTCCAAACCGTGTGTATGGGTGCATTGTCATGTTGAAGTACAAAGTCGGTTCCGATGAACCTTGATCGTGCTAGCAGTACATTATTTAGAATTTCTAAATAATGAGACTGATTCATACGATCTGAGCACCTCACAAGTGGTCCTCTACCACTATAGGATATGCATCCCTATATCAATACATTGCCTCCATGTGGGTCGGGTGGTGGATTTTTTTGCTTTGGTTTTTGGATTGGAATAAAAAAATCTTCGTCCATAAGTGCCATATAGAGAATAAGCAGTCTCGTCGGTCCAAAAAACTTTTCTCCAAAAATCTGCTGTTTTATTTATGTGATCCCGTTTTTTGGGAAACGTAAGCTTTAACTTGGTTTTCTTTCAACCTTCGTCGCAGTGTTCTTTCACTAATATTGGTCTCACGATTTTTTAAATGTTTTTTAGCACACCTTGGACTTTTTCAGAAGGGTTACATTTAAAATGTCAAACGATAAGTTTGTCTTTCCGACTCGTTGTTATTCTTTATCTTCTTCTTCCGATTTGATTTTTAAACTGTTAATTTTTTTCTTTATCTATCAGATAATAAACTGCGGTGATATTTTTCAGCGATTTTTTCAGCCGGAATACCGAGTTTAAATTCTGCAACAATCGCCACACGTGTTTCTAACGCAATTTCCTTAGTTTTACCCATTTAAAACAAGTTACCTTGATGGAGAATGACGCTAGACTACTGGAACAGCAGCACGCACGTTCACATTGATTGAGTTGAATATTACTCTAACGGTTTTCTCTCCCAAGTCATCGATTGTCCTTGTGCTTTGTTGGGTGTGACAATAATTGTGCCACTTTTTAAATTATGTATTTAACCGTTATTTATGAAGTTCGATAATTTTTTTTGTGTTAATTTTTTTCAAAAATTGTTGTTATCATTGATTAATAAAACAAATAAACCAGATAAAGGGTGTTCTGAAAGGTACAACTATTTTTTTGAGAAGTTCTACTAAGAAAATACATTGTGCAAATAATTTTGCTTATGACTGTATGTTGTGTCCAACTCATATTTTGGTCGATAGTAGTACCGAGGTATTTAAAGTTCTTAACTACTTCAATTTCAAAACAATTCAAACTTCAAGCGGCATTTTCGTTAAAAACTTTTCCGGACGCTGCTATACAAGTACAATCATTAATGTTGAAACGCTGGCAATCATAAGAGTGGAAATCAATATCAACATGAAGTGGTTCATAACTCAAACTGAAAAGCATTAATTTGGTTTTCCTACTTACAATTAACCTGTGTGTTGCAAACCATATTCTCAGCAAGTGAATGTCATGATTAAGTTCACCTAACAGATTCAGTTAAACCATATTCGATGCCAAGGTTATTGCAAAGTTGTGACTTTTCCTGCAAAAGGCAGGGAAAACAGGGTGTTTATAAATACCAAAAACAGTATAGGTCCCAAAACGGACCCTTGGGGAACACCAACGTTCATTACCTGAGGGTTACTAAGGAAATCCCCAATACGAACTCTTTGTATACGGTCCTTTAAATATGAAGCAAACCAATTATGGATAAATCCACGAAATCCTGCGTCATATAATTTATCCAAAAGAATGTCATGAGCAACGTAATATCAACAAAGAGGCCAGCACAAAACTTTTGTTAATAAAAGAACAACATCCTCAGTGGAACAGCCTTTTCTGAATTCAAACTGCATTGGACTAAAAAAATTAATTCTTACCAGATGCTTATACATTCGTTTCTTTATAGCTTTTTCAAAAACTTTCGACATTGAAGAAAGCAAGGAAATGGGCCTGTAGTTGTTTTTTTTCTTTTCGATTTCCTTTCTTAAAGAGAGGTAGTACATTAGCACATTTCAGTTTGTCAGGGAAAACTCCACTATAAATACTTAAATTGAATAGATATGCAAGAATATCAAATAATTTGGGGCAATTTTCTTTAGAATAACACTCGAAATGTCATCGTTTCCACAGGATTTTGAGTTGTTTAGCGAGAAGATGGCAGTTAAAATTTCAAACCCAGTAATTTCATTAAAAAAGAAGCTATTACCAATGGTTACTCGTTCTACGCTTACACATCGGTTACAAGTCGACCCACAGCTAGGTTCGGTCGATAAATTTTCCACAGAGCTAAAAAATTTATTAAACGTATTTGCTACTTCTACAGGTTCTTCGATTTCGGTTCCTTCCTCATACAGCACTATGGAGTTACACTGCGAAGGTTGGCGACTATTAGTTATACTATTGATGATACTCCATTCCTTTTTTGGGGTTTCCTTGTGCATCACGGAATTAAGAAAAGTAGTAGTAAAAGTAATACAATACTTAACGGTTTTTTAGTAAAAAATGAAGTAGGCCATCACACGTCTTAAATAACAAAGAATTTATGAAAAATGTATTTCGCAAATTATAGGACCTGTTTTGACAAAATCCTGTTTTTTATTTTAGTTTTTTGAAAAAAAAAATTGTTTTTGAAATTGTTGTATGCAGTTTTGTAGAGTTTATTAATATACATGTGATTATAAAATTTAAAATAATTTTTTTTGATTAGTTTTAAAAATATTGATTAAAAAAAAAAAATCAAAAATTAATTTTAATTAGAAAAAAAATGTATTCAAAATTTTGATATGCAGAAATAATTCAGCTACCTAGATCTTCTCAAATATAAAATTTTACAGAAATCCAAAGAGCCGCTACCGAGAAAGCCCAAAAAATAAAAAACCGTTACATGAAAGGTACCGTTAATAGGCTTTTCCCGTAAATTTGGTTCTAATCAAATGATAGCCAAAACCAACAAAAAAAAATCTCAAAAATGTTCATCAAAATCGTTGGAGCCGTTTTCGAGGAAAATAAGCTTTTCCTAAACGGTCATATGGCAGGTACCGTTATTTTTAGGCCTAATTCCCCTGTGGGGAATGCCAAAATAATCACACACACCAAGTTTGAAGATAATCGCTTAAGCCGTTTAGGCTGCAGCTCGTCATACATACTCACAGACAGACAGACATTTTTTCTCGATGACTTTTTTAGACTTCTCCATGATCGTAATCTAATGTTTCATTTTTATCTAATTTTTTTATATATTTAAGAATCCTAAATTTGCCTTATAGTCCCTATAATCGCAAGTAAAAATTAAACTTGCCAATTGAAAATAAAAAAATAATTGCCGTTAAAAATTTGGTTTAAAGGCTTTTAAACTGGTGGGCTTAAACCAAGCTCAACCGATAGAACTTAAACGACAAATTCTCGTTTGAATTCGTAATGATCACTCCGTTTAAACAAAATATGACTAACGGCTGGAGTCGGTTTAAATTGTATAGTCTAAACCGAAAGATAAAACTCTGTTAAAAGAAAAACAATGCAAAATAAGAAACAAAACAAAAATAAAAAAGAAATAAAAATACCTCATTTCTGAGTCACACGTTAATGCTTAGTAGTGGATAGTAATTATAGGCCAATTCGGTAAAAAAAAATAAAAGTCGTAAAGACATTTTGCATTCCTACTTACATGACATGAAGTATTATATGTTTCCGCTTATTTCCATAATCGTGGTATTTGGTATGAAAATACCATTTAATATTACTACACTGCAAATATTTGAATTCGTTTTGATAATTAAAAATATACCATTCTTACGCAACAACCGTCCATTTAATTTATGGCTTTTATTAAAAGTGCGTCAAGCAATATGAGTAACATAAAATGAAAGGTAAAATATTGGCGAAAGTCTATATCTTCACAAGCAATTGTCATGTTGCATCATTCGATGCAATACGGAGCCAATACGCATCTTCTACAGGCGCAGCGTGGCGAACATTTTCAACTTTTCGCTTGAATATATTTCACTCGACACATTAATTTTCACCTTAAATTTTAAATAAAACGGTTTTATTTAACAACTTTTTTTAAAATAAAATAAAAAAATAATTAAAGAATATAAATTTAAGCACAAAAATTAAATATATTTAAAAACAAAATCTTAAAAAAATTCAATATTTTAAAAAAGTCCTCTGTCAAAATAATTGTATGTTCTAAATTCATTTGGAGACGATTAACCCAGCCGTTTAAGCTGAAGATCGAAATATTTTCCGTACATATATACGAATAGACCGAAAGACAGAATTTTGCCAGTAACTCAAATTTATGCTTTTCTTTCGTGCATGCTACATGTAACTGGTTGTCGGTCATCATTACGAATTACTACAATTATTACCAATATGGTTGTGGGAGGAGCTAATCGCAGCCATAAATCTGGGAGTAATTTTTGTATCAGCAAATGATTTTTACTTGCGATGCAAGTTATGCATTCGTGCAGATTAAAAATTTTGAGATAACAATCAAACATGACATTACGAGGATAGAGAAACATATTTGAGCCTAAACGGTTTGGCCAATGGTTTTCGAATTTGGAACATAAGGTTATTTTGACATTCTACAGAGGACTTTTTTAATTTTTTTTTTTAGCTCAAATATTAACGGTACCTGTCATGGAACCGTTAAGTAAAAGCTTATTTTTCTCGGAAACGGCTCCAAGATTTTTTATGAAAAAAATCAGTGTACTATTGTATGTGTAGTTTTTTTTTCTTCGATTGTCTCGAAAACTGGACATCCGATTTCAATCAAAATTGATATTCAGGAAATGGGTAGTTGGATTTTTTTTTAAATGTAAGTAATTTTTTGTTTAAGTTTGCATTCTTGAATATTTTTTTTTAATTTTTAAAAAAAGTTGTTAAATAAAACCCGTTCCTACGATTTAAAAAAGATGCACACTTTTTCACATTTTCTAAGGAAATAAAATGGCGTTTAAATTTCAAATAATCACAAGTCAGAAAAATCGTATAAAAACTTTGAAGTTCCTTTAATATTTTTCAAATTTCATTCGAAGATGAAGAGCAAGTAAGTGCGATCCAGTGGTGCAATTTATTTGTATTCAGGTTAACTTTTGTTTTAAATATTTGATAAATGTCCAATTAATTACAAGAGACTTATGGTGGACCTGGACTTCAACTAACCAGCTTCTTCAGTTTTTTTTCTGGGTTCCTTGTTAAGTACCTCCACTTTTGTACTAGAAGTTAGTTTGAGGTCCTTTCCGAAGAATTTTCACCTAGACACATCCTCATCTACTTCCAACAACACCCCTGTTGGAATCATGAGAGTTTTATTAATAAACTCTTCAAAAGCCCGATAGAGAGCCTTGTTGTACAATTGGACGTTCTTTTAATAGATCATTCCTCTGGTGTTGGTCTCATATTTCTGATTTACTTTCGTTGTCGCGTAAGAATGGTTTAAATCTTTTTTTTTTTATATCAGAGGTATTGTTGAAGTCTTTACTGACCTTGAAAGAAGAACTTGCGTTTTCAATAGTCTTTCTGCACAGATTGACGAATTTGACATATAGGCCAAGTTGGCATGACAACTCATTAAAGAGCTATAGATCCAGTCACTGAAAAACCTTACTTACTACATCACAGGGTGTTCTAAGTTTAAACTTAGAAGACCCCAGGCTATTTAATAGCCACACTTTCTAAAAACCAAGTTTAAAATAAGTCATTCAATCAAATTAAGGAAAACATCCGCATAATAATCATTGGTCTAAGGACGAAATAACGAAAACATATTATCTCTTTTCCCAATATAATACACGATTTTATATATACAAATCTAGAATAAGAAAAGTCTAAAAAAGTAGCGTCTATTTTTCTCCCAACAAAAAGACAAAGTTCGTCATTATTCAAAAAAAAAAAAAAAAACCTACACACTGTCCCTTTTAGACACAAGCCTTCATATCATATTTTGTGAAATAACCCAATTCAACCCCACCAACAGATTACATCTTATCCACACCTCCAAACTACACCAAGTTTATTGCCAAAAGAGCAGCCAAATCCCTGGAAAAAGTTAATTTTAGCACCGAAAATGCCTTCCAAACACGCAACAATTTCTCCATAGATGGATACCAAGAATCCGTTTGGTCGGTGTATTGACTTTTAAAAGTCAAATGCCAAAATGATAACAATCAAACAGACAGGCCTTGAACTTGCCACTATAAACAGTCCTATCCAAAGTCAATCTTAATAATTTTTTCTTTTTTTTTTTTGGCTTCGTTCCTGCCACATCCCTTATTGTCATATATTACTTATCTTTTCATTGAATTTCTCAGACAGCTTTTCAAGCTCTGATCTTTGGTGTATGATTTTTTTGTAGCTTTAGATAGATACCTTTGTCAATCAATCAAAAACTTGTGTGAGTCCTTAATTCTATTACCTTCCCCGCCACAAGCGGATGGTGGAAGCAAAACACTTTACTGGCATTGGTGCCTCCTAATTAAATTTGCATTTCATTTTGTGTGCAAGGTTATCCTGAATCTTTTTCATGTTTCATGTTCTGGGTCGTTCGAACTTGGTTTATCTTCAAATCCTGGTGGTCCTTTTCTCCTTTTGTTCGGGCAAATCCATTGGGATCTCGACATCCTCCACTGCCCCAATGTTCTGGAATAAAAATCGGTATAAAATAAAAAAAGAACAAAAAAAACAAAAAAGAACTCCTCCAATATTCAAATTCATTGCACACGTCCTCGTCGCCGATCAGCTAAAGCCTATGGGATAGATAGAGTGATGTGCTATTGTAAAAAAAAAATATATATCGCCATCGTCAGATACATCTCAAAGATACTATGAATAATTTATCACAAAAATTGATTTATTTTAGGCGTAATCTCGCAATACCTACACCCCTAGGGAGAATCATGGTTAGTTCAGCCGGGAAGGTGCTCCCCTTTAAGGATTATGCCGGCTGAACATGTTTTGCATTTTATCCCTTCTGTGCATCACCGCTGTATTTTTTTTTTTTTTTGTGCGTCGCGGCTTTCGTCGGCGTCATCGTCTTTATTACCCCTTCAACCTTTTTATCTGATTCCAGGACAGCGATTCCTTTGCTTGAATCAAGTCTCAGTTAAAACCTTTATAGTTGAGTATGTATGCAAATTTTTGTGTGCCCCCTCCTCATCAGTTTTAAATATCCCCGATGGCAGTAACTCTTCGGAAGGATAAAAACAAATAACCCAGGATACCATGGAGAGACCTTCAACTCCTAGAATACTTGTATTAGAAGCAATAACATTTATAATAACAACGAAGCAAGGGAACAACAAGTTGTAACATTTTACGAGTGGCTCTTCAAAAATGGGTTCACTCTTGTTTAAGGGTTTGAGGGCAAGGTTCTACCCTTTTTGTTTTTTGTTTTACTTCTATAAAAGACAGGAGTCACAGCCTTAGCCAAATCAAAGCGAACGAAAGAGTCCTTAGGGGGAATACGAGTGGGGGATATTATGCTGGTGCTGGCTTAGGGCTCGTGGACATGGATCCCAGCGTGAAATTTAAGGGCGAGGTTTCAGGCAATTGTTGGAAATTTGAAATTAAATAAAAAAATAAAAACGTCTGAGTATATTAGCTTGCTATTGAACAGGACGTCAACCCAGAGACGAGTCCTTGTCGACATGTAAATTGCTTGAGTCATATCAGTACTCTAGTGTTAATAACGTTGTGAAGAAGATTTGACAAAGACGTGATGGCGAAGAGCTGATGTGGATGAATGTGCGAAGTGCAGGTACATAAAAAGATTTACCTTTGTTGAAATAAAATAGAGATGAATTTCGAAAAGACTTTCGAAGTGAATTGAAATTGAATTTGTCGAATTTATTATTGTTTGCTTAAATGTTAGTATATACAGGGTGACTTAGAAGAATTGATGCTCTATTTAAAAATGCTTAGTTTTTTTTTAAAGCCGTTGGAAAATCATTATTTAAATTTGTTCGTAAAATCCGCCATCCTTGTGCGGATTTTGATTCAACAAGTTCTTCCATACCTATGTCCGGATTTCATACCGACGCCTTCGAATTTTGCACTTCAAGGCTTTAGGCTCTTTGGTCTATCTCTGCATCATCGTTCATATGTAAGCTAGATCTGCCACGCTGTCTTCTACCATTAAAAGAATTCCAAAAGACTTTCGTCATGGTTTCTGTTCGTTCAAACTGCTGCAAATAAAAATATGCGCGGCACGAAAATTTATGTTGAATTAGGTTGCAAACGAAACTTTAAACCCTGCGACTTTGGATATTCGTATGCACCATAGAAAAAAGAAATAAGAACGAAAAATGAGAGGATAATTTTCTCTTCGCCAACAAACTGCAAAATGTCCCGTTCCGCGACATATGTGTACCGGTGCCTGTATATTTCTTATGGGACTACTAAAACGTTTGCATTTATGTGGGCACGAAACGTATGGCTGATTGGCTGCTCCTCACACGAATCTCACACGTATTCACATACACAAAATAAAATTTCAGGGTTTGCAGGACATGGTCGGTACGGGTCGCAGTTTTTTTCTTTTTTCTATGGTATGCACCAAACAATTTATAAACGATTAAATACGATTTATTTTATAAAAAGTCGGTTTACGGACGATAGTTTTACGTGATATTGTCATAAGAAAACATTGATGGCAGCAACACCAACATACAACGTTAAGTCACACTCACAAACCTTCTCTTTAGATATACACATACACACCCCAATATCTATACATCTACTTTATAATTTAACAAAACTCCGCCTATTTTGTATTTCTTTAATTATAAAAATTTTATATAAAATGTTGTATTAATTTATTTTTGCAAAACGAAAAGTTAATTTTTGTCTCTGGGTGTTTGTTCCTGCTAATCTCGGAAATGGTTTGAGCTATTTAGCCGATAGCTGACGTTGTAAGGAGTAACTTAGGCCAATGTAATTACCCCTTCGGTGGCGCTAGGATCTTTATAAATCTTCCTATTTTTAGAACGATTTGACAATATTTTGACTCGTAAGGTGCAGATATGTACAAAAATGTAGTTTCTCCTGTATACCTTAAAAAATTCCACTTCATCAGTAGTATATTTGAATGGCTTGGCCGATTGAAAAAAAATGTGTGTTGTATTAACATGTTCAGCTTGGCAGATTTAAGATATATTTGTATGTGATAGGAAGCACTGTTATTGCGATCTTGAAAACGATGGTAAACCTGAGCAACGCCGATTGGGTCAGTTAGTATTAATTAAAATGAAAATATATTACTTTTTTGTTATAATTTTTGTTTTCAATATCTGCTACATATTTTTCAAATCTACTTGGTTTTTTGGGCGATCGGCTTCATTTTCTGGACTAGGCAATCCCATCCCTGCCACAAACTCTCTAGTTAAATTAATTATTTTGGAAATTAGCGCATTTTCTTTTTCATGTTCGCCTAGTGCTTGCGATCGATTTTGGTTCAAAGAACCACAGTATCCCGGTTATGAGTCTTATCAGCATGAGTCATTCTATTTCGTATGTGTAGCCTGTCATCGATTTATAAGATTATTTAACGGATGTAAATATGATTATATGCAATCAAATTAAATGCCACAAGGGCGTACTTACGGGTAAGTGGAATAGGGCGCCAGATTTTTTTTTTTAAATGTATTTTCAAACCTTAAATGGAACCGCCGCGACATGCGGCAAGTGGAATCAAATAAGCAAAAAATAACAACGCAAGATTTTAACTCCCGAATGATTTCCATTGAATTGTATTGTTTGGTAAACCTTTCAACATAGGATTAAAACCCAAAATCTTTTCGACTAAGAATTTGTACACAGGGAATTTTTCTAAAATAAGGAAGATGTACCGTTATCAATACAAACAAGAACAAAGAATTTTTCTAGTTTCTCAAATTTGAGAATTTTCGCAATAAAACACCCAAATAAAATGAGAAAAATAAAAGAAAAAGAAACAGTTTGTAACCACCAAACTACACCACGATATTATATATGTATACTTTTTATAAAAAAAATTCTTATCTTCTTTTTTTTGCAACTCCTTCGTCCTTCTTTCGCTCTCAACTTCTAAAAATTTCGTGACTGCCAAAAAAACAATAATTTTTTCTTGAAAATTAATTTAACTTTTCTTAAAACCTTTCACTCTAAGTGTCTACGTTAGTCTTTCTTTCGATCCTTTAATATTATTTTAATAGCCGTGTTTTATTGATAAGTGTATACCCACTGCAGTAAAATTTTATACGGCGAACAATAACAAACAATAAGTGTCGATATTAAGGTTAGTGAAATTAGAGAATATAATATGTTGAGATAAGGCTTGGAAAGAAATGTCAACCAACTCGAATGTAAAAAAAATATATTTGTAGGTTTGCAAGATTTTATTACTTAAGGATATGTTCGTTGAGTATCATTATACAAAATTACAAGACAGCGCTTTCCCTTTTGACGTAATCAGTAACCCAAATTAACTATATTAAATACCATTGTTGGAAAGGATCCAAAGTGTTAGTTGACTTAAAATGTACATTAAATCAATCAGATAAGACATTAGACAAACCCTGCATCAATTGAAACTTAAATTACTCCAGTTTATTTCCTAAAACCGAATTTAATTGTCATCAAGGGTCACTGATGACGTCATGGTTGAGTATTTTATCAGGTTGTCTCTGTCCGAGACTGAGTTGAATTGAAGTTGAACTTTTCGCAATTATCAAATTCGGCTCTAAGTCTATGCAGAAGACCTTTCAGTACTTCAAACAATCATTAAAAGATGCTTTACAGTGATGTACATGTCGACTTCTGCTTCGATAGAGAGGGGAGATTGAAATACACAGATCTTCATGGTTGAAGATTATAGAAAATACGAGTTTTATTAAGATTGCAAAGCATTCAGTAGACGAAATTTATAATAAAAGAAAGCACCTCAACAACAAAAACATAAAACCTTACCGTATTTATATATATATATATATATATATGTACCTAACCGGTGTAATACTACGTAAAATACTGTTTTCAATGTTTCCCTTTCTTTCTCTTATAATATAGACATATATAGACATAGGTCCTGCTCCTTTGCGCGTCTTTCTTCATTTGACGATTCACCTCGCTGTATTTTGGCATCTCTCTCTCTCTCTCTCTCTCTCTCTCAGAAATGTTTCTGAAATGTTTTTTCTTTCAGAAACATTTCTGAAATGTTTATTTGTTTCCAATTTTATGTATCCAGTTTATACTTCAAAATGGATTGAAAAAAAAGTAGCAATCAGAGCATCGCGTTTTGTTTTTATGAACAAAATACAAACGAATAAAAATAAAAAACCTGTCAACTAGACTAAAATGCTTGAAAAATAAGGAAAGTTTTCCGTTCGGAAGGAAAAACATAGAGGAAAATTTCATAAACATTTTAGAAATGTTTCGCGAAGAGTCCAGACCTAAATAAACATTTCAGAAACATTTAAAAACCATTTAAGAAAAAAAAAAACATTTCTGAAATGTTTTTTAAATGTAAATGTAAATGTAAAAATAATTCAAGAATACAAGCACAAAAATAACGTACATTTAAAAACAAAATTAAAAAAAAAATTCACTTACCCGTTTCAAAAAAAAAAATTAAAAAAAAAATTATTAAAAATACAAAAAAAAAAAGTTTTCGAAAAAAAATTATGCAAAACTAATCAGGCTACCTACATCTTCTTGAATATCAATTTTGATTGTAATCGGATCTCCAGTTTTCGAGAAAGTCAAAGAAAAAAAACCGGTCCTTTAACCGTTTTTAGCCCACCATATTATTTTTTTTTTTCACTAAAATATAATGCATACTTACAGTAGTACACTGAGAAAAATAAGCTTTTACATAACGGTTATATGAGAGGTACCGTTAATTTTTGAGCCAAAAAAAAAATAAAAACTCCTCTGTAGAATGTCAAAATAACCTTAAGTTCAAAATTTGAAGACGATTGGCCCAACCATTTAGGCTGCAGTCCAATATACATCCGTACAGACAGACAGACCGTCAAAATTTTGCCAGTAATTCAAATATGTTTCTCTATCATCGTAATGTCATGTTTGATTGTTATCTCAAAAATTTTAATCTGCACGAATGCATAACATACATTATAGGACCTATAATCGCAAGTAAAAATCATGAAAAAGAGAATTAATTTCTATCTGAATAAGCCTAACCCTTCAAGCTAGAATACAGGAGATTCTGTAGATTAGTTAAAAATTAAGTTCTTCTACATGTGAATATCCCTACACTCTGGCCAAGTAAATTATTATGATCAACACGTTTTTAACCAACAAAACACTTTATTTTCTAAAAAGTTGACAGTAAATTATTTAGCATTTTTTTTATTATTATTTATATTCATATTTTCATATTACTTTCGGAGACTTAATTCTCCAACATTAAAAGCCATCCAAATCATCTTACAAAATTTTAAGTGCTGTGCCATGGCGATGAATACTTCCAAAGTACACAAAGGCAAATGTCCTTTAGATAGAACTAATGTTTTTAAAAAGGTCCTTTCTTTCAACAGCTTTAGTAGTGGTCGGGAGGGGGGTGAGGGTATGTCAAAAGCCTACTCATTTGTTTATCACAATAAATGGTGATACAAATTATATTTCTTATTCATGACTGAATTAATTTAAGGATCTTTTTAGAATTTATTTTATGATGGCGTAAATTTTTTTCAAAGAAAAAAAAATATAATAATAAGAACCTACTCATTCATTATTTTGTTTTTTTTTCTTTTCTTTTTTGTTATTTATTCGTTTTAACCAAAAGTGCTTGGGTCATCTTTGATTATTATCGTTGTGGTGGTTGGTTCTTTATTAAAAAAAATACAAAAAAAAAACTCAAACAAAAGAAAAGTTGTTTTTAGGTTCCATTTTAATAGACAAAAAGCAAAATGGGGTCGATAATTGAGAATGAAAAGAGAAGTTGATAGACATCGCACAATCCTAAGAATAAGTCTGGAGAGATATGTATGTCTGGTGGAAAAAGACATTAATTCAGCTGTTGGGGGGAAAAATATGTTCCAAGTTTTATCTTGGCATTTTTGGGGATCATTTGCTTAGAAAATAGACAGTGGGTGTGGAAAACGAATGTAGGAATTGAAAAGCAATCCTTAGGTTTCTTTTTTGAAATACTTTTTTTTGTTGTTATAATAAAATAAATAGGAATATACTTTTGTAAGGGAAACACAGGGTAAAGTTTTTTTAGTTAATACATAAATAAATTTATTGGCGCTACAGCTCCAACCCCGGAAAAGAAGGTGGCTATGACCAGGATTCAAACCCAGGCTCATTCGGTCAGCAGTCTGACACACTAACCACTTTGCCACGGGTCACTACAAACAGTGTTAATACAATCGTTTAATTGTCAAACCTTGTCGTACAACACAGTTATGTAGATGTTCATGTTTGCAAACCAGGTGGCCCGGAGACACTATTAATTTCTTCTTTGTAAAAACAAAATTTCATGTTTTATTGTTAACGCTTTTGAATTTCCCATAAGGAATTTCAAGATTCTTGGCAAACGTTTCCTGTTTTTCTCCTTTAATTTACCCCCTGTCTTTGGATCGAAGAAATTGAATTTAATGTTCTCTTTTTCGTGTCATCCAAGGTTGACTCTTAAGTCCCTTTCATATAGTTGTTGCTCTTTTTAAGAAATTCCTTTGATGTTCCTAATCTGTATGTTCTATAACTTACCAAGTTTAATTTTTTTTTATTTCAAAGGAAGAAAAAATGACCACTGGGTCCCACTTACTTGCTTTTATGTATCTTATCACATTGAAAGGCTATATCTTTGAAAGAAAAAAGTAACAACAACGTTGAAATATAAAACGGCCTGAACTTATAAAAAATGCCAAAACCGCAATACTGATTTTGATAAAATGCAGATTTTTATCTCGTCCTATGCAGTCATTAAATGGGAGCAAAATCCACAAACACCTAGAGTTTGGCAAGGTTTTCTCCCTAAAGAGGCAGGGAGCTACATTGCTGGCTCTTGCCATTGCACAAACCTACTATGGACGTAGTCTATATATGTCTATGACATACTAAACAAAAATTTAAAACATTTTTTTCCAATAGTTTAAAAAAAAATTACTTTAAAAACAAAAACTGGTTGAACGATTTTCAATATTTTTTTTCCTCGATAGACATTTAGTTTTCAATTTTTATTGCATACTTAGTTTTTTTGATAAAACTCTTAAACAAATTTGAGAATTTTCGAAAAAACATTTGTTTTATTCTAATATATACGACAGATGGGACTAGCAATCAATGAGGCCAAAACGAAGTACCTGCTGTCAACAAAAAGGGACACGCAACACCAGCGGATTGGACAAAACATCACAATAGAAAGGTACAACTTTGAGCTAGTTAGGGACTTTGTGTACCTCGGATATACGAGCTGTACAGCGACATTGATCTGGTCAAAAAAATACGCATGTCACGCTTAAGATGGCTAGGTCATGTAGACAACAATGCTCCAGCTCGCAGGATCTTCGATTTTATCCGAGAGGGTAGACGCAGTCAAGGAAGTCCTTGCATTACGGCGCGCTCAAGTGGAGGACGACCTCAACCAACTTGGAGTGCGAAACTGGAGGCAGCTAGCCAAAGACCGAGCTGGCTGGAGAGGCATGTTGGTTGAGGCCCAGGTTCGTCCCGAACTCTAGCGCCCCCTAAGTAAGTAAGTATATACGCAGCCACGAAGCAATTATCTAGCATAAGAACAAGTTCGTGCGACCCAGACGTGCATTTTATTTAAATTTTATTTGACGACATATGACGCACATATGAGCAAGTACGTGCGATCCAGTCGTGCAATTTATTTGTAACGTATTCTTTTCATACCAAGCAATTCCCACATGTAATCTCAACGGTGATTAGAATTCAATTGCTTGTTCCCGATGCGTTAATGTGGTCGACTCATGGATCAACCGTTGCGAAAACCAAGTTGTTGCCTTCTTAAGTGTAGACTCCGTTCTAGACTTGATTCGCTGGACAATAATAGTAGCCACCACCTTCAAGAAGGCAGGCAACATGGTGATACCTCTCCAGTTAATGCAGATCTTGAGATCGCCAATCTCCTTTCTTCCTTTTTTTTTGGAAAATGTTTTGATTTACCCAAACAACCTTTCCAAGTAAAAACACCATACAGTCTGCTTTCAGTAAATCGGCGGGATGCAGTCAAGCCCAACTGCTTTGCCGTTTTTTTAGAAGCCCCTGGAAAAGACCTACGTATATCCAGAAGTTGGTAATTTGAATTTGAACTCTGTCTCACAATTTACAGTTTTCCTACTCATAACTGGTATTGCCTTTATATTGATGATGACTATCCACCAAATCGTGGACATCCACCTCTAGAAATTATGTTCAAGCCGAAACATTCCTTTAACCTTCATATTCTCACGCTATTACTGTGCCAGCAACAATATCCTTCCAAGCATCTCCTTTGTCTGCATACCACAGAGCTGACATTTTTCATCTCGATCCTGACCTCGAGACATCCGAAGGAAGTCAATTATTAAATATTTCTCATATCCCTCACCGAATAAGGTATAAATGACTAAAGACTAGAAGAGTTTCCATCATCTCGACGAGGCTAATTAGTTGCGTGATAACAATTTCTCGCTTAGAACGCTTAAATTCCAAAATGTCCACCATGCACTCTACCTCCAGGACATTCTAAGACCACCCATATACACTAGACTAGCCTCTTTTTTCCTGTTTGACATGCAATTGTAGTTTGGTGGGATTCTCCGGAGATCAAGGAAATCATTACAACTGTCAGATCGCATAAGTGTCTCGTTTAGATTGGTCTCCTTTGTCGGCTGTGTACATATATACCCGCGCAACAAATGTAGCAAAACATTCAGAAAATGGCAGCACCAGATACGCGACTCGATAAAAGATACTCGCTCGCAACGATCGTTAATTACCTCCATTAGACCGGCCGACTGATTCTCTCGTTACATTATATCACCGCCGCGGCTGGTTTGGCCATAATTTTACAATTAGTCGGCTTAAGCTTTAAGCATAAGAGTGGTCTGGAAGATGTGTTTGCCCGTCGTCTGGGTATGTCATGTCCTGTGGACATTCCTCTATTTATTGGAAGATCAAAGAATCGCGCGCGTCTGCCCAGCCTGTCTGGGACTACACCTCCAACTCGTCCAACTAATCATTCTTAATCAATGTTAAGTACACCGAAAAGACATTTGGCCTCCCGATGATGGTTGATGGGGTTGGCAGAATCGGCAAAAGGAAGACCAGAAAAGCAAGACTTTGGATTCCTCGTCGGCTTGTTGTGCAACATCATTGAGCCTTAGGGACATAGCGCAGGAAAAAAAAAAGATTGACTATCTTCGCGGGATTTCACTCTCTGTTGAGGAATTTTGTTTACAAATCGGTCCAGTCTGGGTGGAAAGGAGTCGCAGTCGGGCATATTGGCCAAAGGGCTTAATTACACACAGGTTTGCGATAAGTGATCTTTAGGCGGCTCATCCATTGACTGGGGCCGTAATTGCATGTCAGTATGTTTGTGTCAGGATGGGAAATATGTTGTTTGTTGGGAGGTTTTTCTTAGGAGCTCTCGAGAGGTGCGTTCCTTAAGTGATGATAGATAATAAGAAGCAAGGGTAACAATGTTTGGGTGTGCCGACAGGTTTTTTTTTTGTCGAATGAGGACTAAAATTTAAATACTTAGACTACAGGTCTGCTTATTTAATTTATTTTTTACCCCAGTTTAAGATTTAATCCATCAACACATGTAACGCTCGAAACCGGATACACTTCCACCTTGAACCCATGTCAGGATAAATTCTTATGGGCTATTAAATAAAGTGTATATCCGTGTTTTTTTTTTCAAACCCTTCCAGGTCCTACAGGATATGCTTATATGCACAGGTCCTCTTCTAAGATGAGTTGGTTTTTTTTTATCAGTATTTCCTGATACCCTTTTTGTGAAACAGTCAATTAGGAGCTCTCGACATGTGGCTGACATTTGCAGAATAAGAGCCCAGGCGCCTGAAACCAACTCGACACGAGAAGGGTTTGTTTTTTACACAAGAGGATGACTGTTGTAACAACTTCAGCAGGAATTCCCAGAAACAATTTTGCAAAATAATTCACTCTTAGCTCCGAATGATGAGAGACACTCGTAATGGGTAAATCTTTCGTTTGGAAGACGAAACCACATTCGAATCCAGGTAAATTGGTATAGGAATTAAGCTTAAGGGCACCCCCCACCCCCAACATATCATATTATCCAGTAATTAGTTATCTTGAGTGAGTATTAAATTGCACTTGTATATACAAATCAAAGGGTTTTTCCAGGATAATTATAATATCCCGTGTAAGGATTGATCTATTTTTAGATTTGAAATACGAGTATGGTGGAATTCATTCCTAAGTAAGTCTAGGTGGGAGAACTTTGATTTTATGCAAAAGCCCAAAATCACGAAAACAAGTGAAACTGATTTTGGATTGAAATCCAATACAACATATATGGCCCGAAGGCCTTGCTTTGTGTGCCCTCTGATGATGGTAATTTGCTATTGTTGGAAATATCCAAACTTGAACTTTGATATTCAATTAAAATGGTTGCTTTTGTAAGCCTTTGCAAACGGTGATTGGTATTGTGTCGTGTCCATGATGTTTCAGGTTGTGTGGTTGTGTGATGTGAAATTTGGATTATTTATGCCTTGAGGCGTTGAATGATGGAAATACAGGGAAACATACATATAGAGTCGTTGGTTTTGGGTATGTCAGTTGCAGAAAGTAAGCCATTGGGTATGTGCTTATGAGCTTACATAAACATATGTGAAAGGGTATGAAAAGTTACAGGTTTGAGTTAGTACCTATTTTTTTCCATTTTATTCATGTTAAAAAAAATATTTATTTTTTTTTATTTTTGGCAATTTAAAATTCAGTAGAATTTCCATTAATAAAATTTTTTAACATTTCATAACACTCCCAATTCACTTGCGCGCAATACAACGGAGTCTCGATGTTTTAAAATTCTTGGAAAATATTATTATTAATAATAATAATAATAATAATAATAATAATAATAATAATAATAATAATAATAGTAATTTTCGATTCAATATTAATAATATTTAAGTATAGAATGCGGACATGGCAACTAAGCCGTCTATGACATATGATATGACATTTTGTGGAAAGTGAATATAAGATAAGAAGAATAATGTATAATTTAATTGATAAGAAAGAAGTATTTACTAGTAATAAGTAGTAGTTTTTAAATATAGTTCTTAAAGAAGGAATGTCTATCGAGAAAAATAAATTGCACGTCTGAATCGCACGTACTTGCTCATATGTGCGGTCACATTGTCAAATAGATTTAAAAAATGCACGACTGGGTCGCACGAACTTGTTCTTATGCTAGATAATTGCTTAGTGGCTGCATATGTATGTATGTATATAAAGGATGTTTATTTTTGACGTGTGTTTTTCAAGAAGAAATAAAACGCATAAAGTTTAATGTTATGGCCAAGAATTTAACTTGATTATAAAGATAAGGGTTTGCATTATGTTTTAAAAATGATTTATGGGAAGTGACCGTTGGCTCGAATAAATTACAGCCGAGGCCCAATGAAAATCGGGATCGGTGGCCATCTCGTTTTGGGCCAATTCACCAAACGTGCGACGCGCTTGATGGTCGTTCGGCTTCAATTCTTGCACGCGTTGGATTTTGTAAGCCTGCATACCAAGATCCTCCCGCAAAATCTTCCATAAAGTGGATGGGCACATCTCCAATTGTTGCGCGCAATGGCGGGTCATTCGGGTCTTCTTGATACTTTGCTCTACCGATACGAACCATTATTTTGGTAATAAATTTGCACAATTTACACACTTGTTCAGGAGTAAGTCTATTCATTATGAAATGGCAAACCAAACTGAGAATAAAACACGTGAGAGCTGTCAAAAAGACCAACTCCGAAAATAGTATTGCCAGATTGAAAACCACACGTCTAAAATAAAAATATATTTTTTTTTTAGAAAATTCTTTCATTTTTTTAATTAGTTGAAGAGTTTTCTCGGAAAAACTAAGTATACAATAAAATTTGAAAACTAAATGTCTCTCGAGGAAAAAAAATATTGAAAATCGTTCGACCAGTTTTTTTAAAAAGTCGTTTTATTTAAAAAACTTTTCCAAAAAATATTTAAATTTTTTTTCTAGTATTTCATAATAAGGAAATCTATAGTTTTCATCTGAGAAAATTATTTTAAAAAATTCAATCAACCCATTTTCAAAATATTTCGAAAATTAAATTTATTTTTTAGAAAATTTAAAAAAATCGAAAAAAAAAGTTTTTGAAAATTTTGAAATGCAATATTAATTGAATAAATTATAAATGACTTTCAAAATATTTTGAAAACCAATTTTTTTTATAAAATTTTAACAAATCGAAAAAAAAGTTTTTGAAAATTTTGAAATGCAATACTAACTAATTGAATTATAAATAATTTCCTGTGTAAAATCGGGATAATGGTTCACAATAAAACCGCATTTGAAAAAACTGGTTCTATGATAGGTTCCGTTATAGAACAAATTTCGAAAAATTCATTCTAACTGAAAGAGGTATTGTTGTAAAAAATAGCATTCTGAAAGTTTTATCAAAATCATTAGAGCCATTATTGAGAAAATCAAAGTTTTGTTAAAAATTGTATAGCAGGTACCGTTACTTTTTGACCTAGAGCAAAAATAAAAAAACACCTCCCCCTCCCCCCCGATATACTAGCAAATAAACACAAAATACCAAGTTTGAAGCAAATCGGCCCATCTGTTTAGGCTGTAGAGGTCCGAATAGACAGACGGGCGGAATTTCCGAACCCACTTTTTTCGACTAGTACCTATAATCGCAAGTAAAAAAGTAACCGGTGTTTTCAAAAGCTGTTTCGATACTTTAGAGCATGTTTGCAATATTTGTATAGGTTGGACCATCCTCGAGCTCCATTTATATTTCATATAGACTATTAAGTGATAGAAAACATTCTTGGAAATACAAGGTAGTATTTCTTGTAATATTGGGCAGATGGCAATGAAGTGGTAAATATCTTCGGATTCCCTTCTATTACATAAGTTGCAAGCTGGCAGTAGATCGGTGCTATGTGCAATGCAGTTCAGACTGAGAATTTATAATCTAGCCTTGAGAATGGTACTTATAGCCTCGGAAGAGTACTTGATATTGAAGTAGCTTTCATTAGTTAGCATTTGATGGTTAAGGTTGCTGTATTAAGTTCTTGAGGCTGCTGAAGAAGCTCTGGTTAAGTGTTGATCGTATATTTTATCATCTTTGGCTACAATATAATAAATCCTGGCACTCATGGACGTTTCTTTCTGTAAGAGATAGGGATATGTCGTTCGACAAGGCCACCTGGTGAGCTGGTTCCATTCTCTAAAAGGATAAGTTTTAGAGCCTTACAGCAATTGATTTATGGAGGCTGTTTTCAGTTCTCCGCATCTCTCTTGTTAGGTAATCTGCCTGAGATCCTGCTAAGCCATTGAGGCGTGATTGCGAAACAAACATCTTCCAAACATACAAACATTTGGATGTTTGTTCGGCAATCACGCCTCCAGGGCTTAACAGATTTAAATGAAATTTGGAATTTTACAATTATTTGACTTTATTACTTATTCACATTTAAAACTACTCTTTATTTTTACACTTGTCAACGGCAACGCTGTCGTCACGAACCTGAAACAGAACAACCTATCGAAAGAACGAGAAAGATTCGGGGGATTCGTCAATGTGGTATCAAGAGAGTAGATCGCCTTCAACGTTTAATAGTTTGTTCTTATACAGTATTCTTTAAATACTTAATGTAAAACTTTTATCTTGATTAAAGTGAATTGTTCAAAAATTAAAAGGTTTCTTGTTCATCTTGACACACTTCTTGCTTTATCTCAATGAACCACTTTTTATTATCGCTTTCGATGTTCACACTTCAACGCATAAAGATCAACTGTGTGTCTCTTAGTACCATTTATCCGTCTATTTATACAAACTGACAAAGTTCTCGAAATTTCCCCTTTAGTTATTTTTCACAGGTACTTTTCCATTCTCCTACATCCTCATTTCCAGATTATTCTAGTACCTTCTTTCAGTTGCTGTCAGTGCTTTCGTTAAGTTGGCTGCTTAGGTTGTCAAAGTCTATGGGTGAATTCAGTGATTCCTGAATGTTTTTTCTCGCTTCAAGTTGGAAAGAAGAAACACAATTCATCCTCAGAAAATCGTCACATTTTGTCGCTGCATGACAATATACATATAATTAATATACCATAAGGACTGCTTCCACTAAACTTTCTGGAACGTCAGAAATTCGTATTCTATCAAAGATAAGGAAAATGTTCTAATTTTGTTTTAAATTGCAAATTTAGTTTAAACAATTGTCAAGTCAACTTTTATTTATAAGTAAATGCTTAAATACTGACATAATTGTTTACTTCTTTATTTCATTGCAGATAAAATCGCACACCTCCTTCGCGTCCATATGATCGTAAGTACCAATTTCATACATCCTTAACGCCTTCATCACTCTTACCAATTCCATTTACCACACTAATGATTATGTCTGGCCATTAAAATGTCCCAAATCAAATTATATGAAAGTACGAACGTTCAACGCTCTTATATGATCATAAAATCTTCTTTTTATTTTTTAAAAAGATGTTAAGCTCCATTAAAAAATTACATTTTATTCGCACAAGAACTACAAATACTCTTTCAAGCTATTGCAAGACCCAGACTCAGACTTTTTTAATTCAGACATTGCTCTCTGGGGGATAAGGACTACAAGGACGACATTTTATGATCCAAACTAAACTGCGTGCAAGCAAAACAGCAAACATTTTTTATGACTTATATATTGTATAAATGTGGCGATGCTCTGTTGAATCATTCACCTCCCTGTCCATTGTATCATTCCTATGCTGTATCAGCAAAATGCCATCTCTATCATTTTCATCTCCCCCAACCAACTTGTTGAATGAACAGAAAATCGACGCTTATACGGTTCCCAACTGACGATATCGCAAATAAACTTTATTGTACACACACAGACATCCAATTTTAGTGCAGAAGCATTGTCGGTCGGATGTCCTTTTTTTAGAGGAGACCAACAACTCTAGGAGAGGGAGCGTTGCTTTAAGCTAAACAAATCGTTTGTTCGGCGAAATTCTTAAACAAAGTGAAAAGGGGGGCCACCAGCAGCCACAAAGCAGCACACAAAACACTTTATCCCTAAAGTACTCGCATTGGGGAAATTTATTGCCGCCATCAGGATTTTAACCGCAAGGAAGGTTTTTTTTTTTTGAAAGTCTTGCATTTTTTTATGTTTTGAAACGTCTTTCTTACTATTTATCAAACAAAATTAAGTCCTAGTTGGTTAAGGGAAGGTGAGAATGTGCTTTTAAAAAGTAAAAGATATTTTTTTATAGTCAGGGGATGTTTTAATTAAGAGTTATTTAAGGAGGAGGGTAGAAATCCTTTAGGATTTTAAGAGGTTATTTCAAATTTGTTACTCTGCAGTATAGTGTCAATGAGAATGGCTAAAATTATGGTTCTGGTTGTGTGAAATTTTACTAGGACTTTAGTATAAAAGATGAAAAGAACAAGATACTTTAACATAACTTTTAATTACACTATACGGAGGAAGGAGTGACTATAAGTGACTACAGTCCGGAGTGGAACTCGTCCTCAACCAACAAGCTTTTCAATATCGGTGGCTTATGCGACTAAATAAAATTAATTACAATAACAATATTCAAAATTGGTATCTGGATTTATACAAAATGATTTGTTGACCGCTAAAGGCTAAATCGCCTGATGGCTAAACACATATAGGCTCCATTCAAAACCCAATATCCCGGTACAAAATCAAACTCCCCAACATCGGTTGTCAGTATGTCATTTAATTCAGTTGTGGCTAACGGCACAGTGGTCCACCCACCAAGCCCCCCGCCATGCCATTACGGTCGGACACAGTAAGCTCCTCCAATTTATTCCACATTGTGTGTCCAATTTTATCAAATTATCTCCGACACTTCTGGCTCTGAAAGCCCAAATTTTACTAAACAACTCCGCATGCCTCGTGGTCAGATAAGCAGGTTAGGAATATTGAGCTTAACAATCCACGATTTTAGCATCATGTTGCATGGGATAGTGTCGTTGTGGGCGATGGTAATCGATCCATCGGTTGAGTTGTGTTGAAGGACTTCAAGGCAACCAAAATAATGTTACAAAAACTTTTTACTCGTCGCTTTTCAAAATTGAATCAGAATACAATTTACACCACCGCATCCCAACTGTTGCCATAAATATCTGTAAGATCTAGTACTTCCTCTAAGAATTCGAATATATGTAAAGATGCTCCTATGTATAAGTTTTAAATAAATTTAACCAAAAAAAGGAACCAACAAATAAATTAACCCGGAAATCCGCCACAGAAAATGGAGAAATTTCCTCAAATTAGTATTAGATAAAAGACTGAAAGTGAATTTACCTGCCCGACCGTAACATCCCAATTAAGTAAAGTTTTACTTCGTTATACCCCACGGATGTTGGGCCTTTTTTGTTTCCATTTTCCTGGTAACTGACGTACGTTTGCAAAAAAAAATTCCAACTACAAGTTGTGTTTCTAATACTTTGGTGTTCCTGTTCGTTAATGAGGAAAACTTTGTGTGTTTTTTTTTTGTGTTCTTATATTACAAATTGGAGTAAACACATACACACGTATCTAAGTATGGGTATGTGTGTTGGTATTTTAAAAAGTTATGTGATATGAAGAGGATTTTCTAATTTGTTTCAACTCCTCTTTGGCGTGATTGCAATCCCGCCGCAGTACTTTTTTTTACCGATATTCTTTGTTAAATTACACGAAACTTAGTTATTTTTCAAGTGGATTTTTATAATAATTATTATTTTTCTAACACTTGAATGAAAATCGAATTTTATTTCTTAAAAAAGCCAATTTTAGATACTAAAAGATCTTCATAATATATTTAAAACAATCGGCGAACAATGCTTTTAATTAAAAGACGAAATTTTTATTTTGTTAGTTCTTCGTGATTCTCATCGTTTAGCTGGCATATATATGTTTGTATTTTTATGTTACATATCATTGGAAGATTCTGATTTTTAAGAGGAAAATTTGAGTTTCCAAATTTTATATTTAAAAGACTGTTGTATTTCATCGTTCATACCCCAAAAAAAAAAAATTTAATTTTGTGAGTTTTGAAAAGATTTTATTTAGATAACAACGAAATTGATTGAGCGTTAGTTCTTGAAAAGGGAGTTTAAATAAGTCAGCCTTTCAGCCATACAAAACTTTGCATATAACCAATACTCGAACTAACTCTAAATCCTATAAATAGCCTAAACAGGGGGGTTGCATACGAACTGTACCTTTACCATAACACTAATGGGTGAGTGGGTCTGCACCCTGAAAATGGAGTTTAAGTCCCTAGAACCCGCATACCCTTAGGTTATGTTTAAAAAGAAATTGTATGTTATATTAATACGACAACGATTTTTTTTTTTTACATTTCTTCTCGTTGGTTCTTATACAGGGTGTCCGCCAGGAAGGTATACTACTTTGTTTGTTTATAATTTTTGATTTAATGAAAGAGAATGGATCTTATATTTATAAATGTTTTATTTAATGTCGTGTGCCCGTAGTGCCCCGTGGCTTAGTGGTTAGTGTGTCGGACTGCTAAGCGAAAGAACCTGGGTTCAAATCCAGCTCAAAGCCACCTTTTTTTCTGGGGTACTGCCTCTTGCGAGGAACTGACAAAACCTCCAAGAGTAAAATTTGTCTCGAAAAAGTGCATCTCATGTGCCGTTCGGACTCGGCGGTAAACTGTAGGTCCCTTCCATTCTTGCAGAGTAACAACACACACACAGGAATGGTTGAGAGTATAAGTCACTAGGCCTTGGCTCCTTAAGGAGCTGTCGCGCCAATAAATTTATTTTTTATTTATTTAATGTCGGCAATTATACAATATAAGGTAAATGTCCGCCTCTGTTAGTATCACAAATGCGAGCTCTTTAGAGCACATTTTTCATTACATTCTCACACATTTCACGCGGTATTTCATTAATTTCATCACGAATATTTTGTTTGAGTTGCTCAAGCGTTTCTGGTTTGCTTGCATAAACCTAAAAAAAGTCCGGAGCAGTCAAATCAGGCGACCGTGGAGGCCAATCAACATCACTATTTCTTGAAATAACTTGTTGTGGAAAGAGGTCTCGCAGTCATTCCATTGTAATCCTGGCTGTATGCGATGTGGCACCGTCCTTTTGATACCACATGTTAATCAAGCCCAAAGCATGCAGTTTTGGCGTTAAATAGTTTTCAATCATATCACGATATCGCTCCCCGTTCACAGTTACCGTTACGACGTTTCCATTTTCAAAGATGTAAGGTCTAATGATTCCTCCTGACCAAATTGCACACCAGAATGTAACTTTTAATGAATGCAAAGGTGACTGATGAATAATTTGAGGGTTTTCCACTGCCCAGAACCGACTATTCTGTTTATCCATATACAATACATATCCATATGCATATCCATTCAAATGAAAATGTGCGTCGTCACTTATTATGATTTTTTCATGAAAATCGGGGTTGTCATGGGCTATCTGTAACATCATATTGGCATATGTACGGCGGCGTAAATGGTCTTGTGGAAGAAACTCTTGTGTCAACTGAATCTTAAATGGAAACAAATGCAAATCCTTGTGCAAAATTGTGGTCAAAGTTGTTCTTTGCAGACCAAGCTCCTGAGCACGGCGTCGAATTGAGGTTGATGGACTGTTTTGAACACTTCCTTGAGCAGCAGTAATGTTTTCGGGAGATCTTGCAGTACCTTGTGGTCCATGCTTGGGCCTATCACCCTCAGACCCTCTTTCTTTGAAATCATTTACTATACGATAAATAGTGCATGTTGTTTCTCCCAAAAATTGCACGTAACTTTCTCATCGTCACAGTAATCGATGATTGATTTTGATAAAATGTTTGAACGATTAAAACACGTTGGTTTATCTAATATTTTTCCATAATAAATTTTCCAGGTGTCTACTTTACGACTGCCATATATGAACCGTCAAGACTAATGTTTACCAAAATGGCAGCAAAACAATGTAGTATACCTTCTCGGCGGACACCCTGTACAATAGTGTGACAAAAATTAGGAGTAGTGAAATAATCAATAGAGTGCTGTATTCAAAAATTAGTAAATTGCCCGACTGTATCGTACGTACTTGCTCAGATGTGCAGTCACATTGTAGAATAAAATTTAAGAAAATTAAAGTTAAGATCAAAGCATTTATTCGATTTTTTGTGACTTTTGATTGTTCGAATAAAATACGTTTTAAATTTTATTGAGTAAAATAACTTAAACGCCATTTTATTTCTTTAAGAAATGTTAAAAAGTGTGATTTTTTTTTCAAAATCGTAGGAACGGTTTTTTTAATAAAATGGGTTTTTAACTTTTTTAAAAAATAAAAAAAAAATAATTTAATATAACAAACTTAAGGACAAAAATAACAATATTTAAAAAAAAAAATTAAAAAAAAAATTCACCACCTTAAAAATTTTTTTAAAACAACAAAATAAAGGTTTTCGAAAATATTTTAAAATAAAATTACTTAGGCGGCTACCTTATAATAAACAGAAAAAACCTAGATGTCTTGCCTGGGGTACACCAGAGTGAGCATTTACAGGATTTTAAACGGAATTTCGAATTTTAACTTTCAAAGTAATGCTTACGAAAATTCAGTGTATTTCCAGGTCGTTGAACCTTCTTTTTTTGGCACAAAATTATGTTTTTCAAATGTTCGGTTTTTTGGAAGAAAAGACAAGTTTTAATTAATGACTTGTTCAAAGAGCTTTGGAATACAAGACAATTTAGAAATCGGTCTGTAGTTTTTTCTCCCTCTTTAAAAAGAGAAATGATAAGGTAGATTTTCTTTGGACCTCACAGAACACCGGAGTCTTAGTATAGAAACTATAATCCCATCGAAGTCCTACAATGGAGCTTATAAAGGAGAACATATAACTTTTTGATTCGAGGTCACATTTAAAAGATGCTGATTTCGACTAATAGTTAAATCTTCAGGGCCTAAAACCCCTAAAATGACTTTTAAGATAAAAACAATTTCGACATATTTTATCCTGCCCAAAGAATACTTATGAGACAGTCATGGGCTGATACAGGATAGATCGGGGCCGCCTATCATTAGTTCATTATTATTATATATAGCAGAGCAAGGTTTGGTATCGCGGTTCAGTAGGACAGTACCCAATCTTAAGTCCAGAGTCACAAAGAACATTTTTCGATATAACTTGATCATTGAATCGAGTTTGAAATATGTTGTTTGTTATATCACCCATGTGGCTTGACCGTTAATATGTCTTAGTCCATCAGGACGAGAAATACCACCCAAAATGGACGTAAATGCTCTCTAAGTTTCAGTCACCGACTCAAAATTTCAGTAATATTTATTTTTTTTTAAACTTACCCTTTCATGATAAAACTCGACTGTTTTAAATGCATTCCCAGTAAATTGCAATTCATAAAAGAAATTCTCTAATTTTAGTGGATATAATTCTTTCAAATCCCCGAGTATGTTGACTCCTTTTTCTCATTCAACGTGCATACTTTTTTATGTGGCACGTTTTCTTAAATCATGTTATAAATTCCTCCAGACGATGTCCCTTTAAATTCCTCAAAATTTGCACGTCGAATTCCATGCACGTATAAATTCGCCTTTTAAATCCTTTTTATCATCACCCAACCCTCCCATTTTCTCTGGTTTTATAGTGCCTCGTGCCTTGAACGATGTTAAACCATTATTAATCACTGCCAGTGGTTTATGTCCTTTTGCAACAGATCCTCGTGTTCGTCCCCCACAACAACTTGTATAGAAGATTCTGCTGCTGCTGCCAACTTCGTTCAAATTGAAATTAATTTCCATTACTTAATTGCTTTACCTTAAAACAAATAAAAAGCTTCTCAAACATCTGTGTTGCATAAATAAATCAAAACCGAATATTCTTACACCTGATTCTGTATGTGTGTGGGTGTGTTTTTTGTTTCAAATCCTTCTTCTACGGAGTTATTGACGTCGCCATGTCGTCGGTGTTCGGTGTCGTTGGCCGACCACACTAAATTCCAACAAAAGTGTTTTTCTGTTTTTCAAATAATTTTTTTTGTTGGTTTTAATTTTAAACCATTTAAAAGCTATAAACAAAAAATAAAGTTGCTAAATAACGTCAAACAAAAATGACACGGTCGACGCAATCTCGAGGCCGCCAGAGGACCATAGTTAACGTACGTGGTTGAATAAATTATATTGCAGCCACAAACGAGTGGCTGACGAGTGAGTTTCCACCACTTAATTGACAGCTCGAATAAGGGGGACCTGACGGTGCCGGACCAAATAATGAGGATCCGCCTCTGCCAGCTCTGCTGCTTCTGTCCAGTGGCGTGCTAATTGTTTTCCTACATTGTTAAAGCAAGCACGCAAGTAGCTATGCAAAAACCAATTATGGTGGTCGGTTGTTGTCTTGTGGCAGACATAAATTTATTTTATTTAAAATTGGGGTACCTCCATGTTATAGTACACAGCCAATTTTTACTTGCGATTATAGGTACGAGGTATAATACAAGGTATGCATTCGTGCAGATTAAAAATGTTAACTTAACCTGTCATATAACCGTTAAGTAAAAGCTTATTTTTCTCGACAACAAAGGCTCCAAGAATTTTTATGAAAAAAAATCTGTGTACTTTTGTAGGTGTGGTATATCTTTTAGTGAAAAGTGGCCCTAAAACGGTACCCCGCATAGAACCGTTTTTTTCTGTGAATTTCTCGAGAACTGGGTAACCGATTACAATCATATTCGGGAAAATTTAGGTAGCCAAAGTAATTTTACATAAAAATATTTTTGAATGACTTTTTTTTTGTATTTAAAAAAAAAAATTAATAAAATACTGCAATGCCCAAAAGGCTGTAAAAATGTTTGATCATTTGTAAAATACATAGAACTCGTCGTCGTCATCGGTTCCTACGCTTGTCTTCAACAATACTCCTGCTGTAAGTTCTCAAGAAAAAGCAGATCGGCTTGCAGCCCAATTTTGTATTTAAAAAAAAAAAAAATTAATAAAATACTGCAATGCCCAAAAGGCAGTAAAAATGTTTGATCATTTGTAAAATACATAGAACTCGTCGTCGTCATCGGTTCCTACGCTTGTCTTCAACGATACTCCTGCTGTAAGTTCTCAAGAAAAAGCAGATCGGCTTGCAGCCCAATTTGCGTCAAACTCAACGCTGTCAGCAGGTGTCAGATCTCCTCCTGTGCTCGAGAGCGTAAATGATTTTATGGGATTAATCTTCTTTAGCTTAGTGGTTAGTGTGTCGGACTGCTAAGCGAAAGAACCTGGGTTCAAATCCAGCTCATAGCCACCTTTTTTCTGGGGTACTGTCTCTTGCGAGGAATTGACAAAACCTCCAAGAGTAAAATTTGTCTCGAAAAAGTGCATCTCATGGAGCCGTTCGGACTCGGCGGTAAACTGTAGGTCCCTTCCATTCATGCAGATCAACAACACACACACAGGAATGGTTGAGAGTATAAGTCACAAGGCCTTTGCTCCTTAAGGAGCTGTCGCGCCAATAAATTTATTTTTTTTTATTGTTTTGAAGACGCGTTCTTCAAAGCTGGCAAAACCTCTGTGTAAGCTTTTCCATCGTTCTTATTCCTCTGGGCTTTTTCCGAGTGAATGGAAAACAGCGTTTGTCCCGCCTAGCTCTTAAAAAGGCGAATCTTCTTCAACCTCAAACTATCGACCAATTGCTCTAATGTCCCTTCTTTCTAAGGTTATGGAAACGCTGATTTATTTTCAGCTTAAGAAATATTTTGAAGAACGAAAGCTTCCTAATGACCGGCAGTACGGCTTTCTTAGCAACAGGTCTACTTGTGATTTGATGGTATACCTCACCGAAAAGTGGAACCAATCTCTCCACCGTTTTCGGGAAAGCAAAATTATCGCACTTGATATATCTAAGGCATTTGATAGAGTTTGGCATCAAGCCCCTATATCAAAAATGCGTGCATTTGGATTAGATGAAAATTTTCTTCGTTGGATTAATAATAGTAATAACCTTTCAATAGAAGTTTGTGTTGGGCGGATTTAAGTCTGATAATCACAAAATAAAGGCTTGTTGTGGCGCAGGGCTCTGATTTGTCACCGACTCTCTTCCTCATACCAACTAATCCAGTAAATTGTTTTGCTGACGACAATACTCTGACTAAATAATTTACCTTCAAAAGGAAAGTGGTTGTGCATGAACTCGTTGCAAATATTTTTTTTTAATCTTTCTATTAAACATTGATTTATAATTAGTAAGTTAGTGTTCACGTTGGGCGCCACTTAATTGATTTTTTTTAACCGACGAAAATCTTCAAAAGACACTCGGTAATGATCGGTACCGAGTAGTGTTGGGCTTTTACTGCAATAAAATCACCGGTGAATCAAACAAACAACGATTTTTCTTTCTTTATTTTTAAATCGCATTGGGGGAAGATTACAGTTATAACACTTTCCCATACCTTTTAGATCATCAGCTCATGAGGCTTGGTTCTTCTTAATCTCCGTACATTTAAGACGGTCTCCATTTCAGATTTGGTATGACTTTGCAGTCGCTGATTGTGTGATACAACGTGTTTCTTACCACTTCTGTAACCATTTCAATTTGAAGGTCACGATGTAGATCGCTATTTCTTGTATACCAAGAGTCATTAATTATTCCACGAAAGACCTTGCTTTGGAATTTTTGGATAGGTTTTATTTGTATAATCCCATAGTTGGATGCCATATGTCCAAACGGATTTCAGTACTTGCTTATATAACATTAGTTTGTTCTGGATAGATAGGTCAAAGTTCTTTCCTACAGTAACCAGTAAATTTTTCTACACTTCAATTTTAGTTCTTCTCTTTTTTTTTGATGTGTTGCATTCAAAGTCATTAAAAGGTATTTGGCGGTATTGGAGTAAGGTACTGCTATACTGTTTATAAAAATTGAAACAGTTCTTATGTTTTTGTTTGTAAAGTTTATATGTGTCAATTTTGATTCGTTTAATTTGATACGCCATATTTGTATCCAATCATTAACTTTATCGACTGTATTTTTCAATTTTTAGTAGCCTTTGTTACTGATTTGTCTGGCACCAATATTGCAGTATCATCAGCAAGGGTTGCCATAATAGGGTTGTTGTCCACTGGAATGTCCCTTGTATATAACAAATACAGGTTGGTCCTAGGACACTTCCTTGTGGTACACCGGCTTCAATTGTCCATAGTTTCGAGTAATGTTGGTCGTATCTTACTCTAAAGAGTCGGTACTTTCAGTATTTCGTAGTACTGCCTGGGAAGGTCCATATGCAGTTTGCACTCAAGTCCCAAGTGCCAAATATTGTCAAAGGCTTGAGCAACATCTAAGAATAGAGCCAAACATACTTGTTTTTCTTCAAGTTCCTTTTCCACAACATCCGTAATTCGATGTACTTGGTGTATCGTGGAATATTTATTTCTATTAATATTATTTCGTAAGCAGAACACGCTTACTTTAAAAGAAAATCGGTAGAAACTGTTACTGTCCTTTACAAATCTTGATAAGCGTTATGGTATACTCCCTGCACCATAAAAAGCACACTCTAGTTTCATTTTTCGTTATCGAAGGTGCTTTTAGTAACGTCAGCTTTAACGCAATCTCTCTATGCTAGTAGATGTACATCGCAAAGTGGTACCCTCACTTGAAGAGTTAATAAAACTACGATTCTTACTCAGGATTATTGTTTGTTTTATAAAAATCTTTGTAAAAATCTTTTAGGCAGTCAGGTGTTTCCTGAGACCCGCAGTTTTTTTGTGTATTTAACAATCAATTTTCAAAAACAATACCTCAAAAGTTTATATATTTACTCACAATTATTTTTCAATATTACTGAACATTGGTATTGTTTTTCCGAGTTCATAAAATCAATTAAAAAAAAATAAATAAATTGCACGACTGGATCGCACGTACTTGCTCTTATGTGCGGTCACAGCTTGGAATAAAATTTGAAAAATATTAAGGAAACTTCAAAGATTATATTCGATTTTTCTGACTTTTGATTGTTTGAAAAAAGTACGTAATATAGTTTTCAGCGGAAAAATTTGAATGCCATTTTATTTCTATAAAAAATGTGAAAAAGTGTGAATTTTTTTCAAAATCGTTAGAGACGTTTTTAAATAAACGTTTTTTTTACAACTTTTTTTAAAAAATTAAAAAAAATAATTCAAGAATACAAACTTAAGCACAAAAATAACGTACATTTAAAAACAAAATAAAAAAAAATTCACTTGCCCGTTTTCAAAATATTGATTTTTCAAAAAAAAAATGTTTTTAAATTAAAAATACAAAGAAAAAAGTTTTCAAAAAAAAATTTATGCAAAATTACTCAAGCTACTTACATCTTCTTTACGATAATTTTGATTGTAATCGGATCACCAGTTTTCGAAAAAGTCGAAGAAAAAAAACCGGTCCTATGGGAGGTACCGTTTTTAGCCCACCATATTATTTTTTTTGTTCACCAAAATATAATGCTTTTTTAATAAAAATTCTTCTAGCCGTTTTCGAGAAAAATAAGCTTTTACATAACGGTTATATGACAGGTACCGTTAATTTTTGAGCTAAACAAAAAAATTGAAAAAAACTCCTCTGTAGAATGTCAAAATAACCTTAAGTTCAAAATTTGAAGACGATTGGACAAACCGTTTAGGCTGCAGTTCAAAATACATCTGTACTTACAGACAGCCAGACAGACAGTCTCAAATATGTTTCTCTATTATCGTAATGTCATGTTTGATTGTTATCTCAAATTTTTTAATATACACGAATGCATAACTTGCATTATAGTACCTATAATCGCAAGTAAAAAAGATCCAGCATTGGCCGCCATTTAAAATTTACACAAATAATCTCTTATTCTTTAAATTTATAACATAACTATACCGTTTTTTTAATACCGTAATTGTGAGAATTTCATTTTATATGTGATATATAATTTTAGAAATAAATAAAGTTCCTAAATTGGGCGCCACTCAGAAAAAATTAAATGCATATAAATCTTTCTTTGATGATACCACTTTATTTTTCTTTTGGTTAATAATCTCAAACGATAAATTGTTCCCTATTTTGCCAAATCCCCATTAAGTCCTGCAGCATTTTATCTTAATCCTGTGATAATTGCCACAAAAACTCCCTTTTCCCACCACCTTTACCCTCAATAACATATTAAAATTTTACGAAAGAAAGTGAATCTTATTGCAAAAACTCCTTCATCCAGACCACTTAACACCTCCCCTTCCCTCCCCTTGCACAAGAATTATTTCAGCTAAGAGAGAAGGTGACGTCTAATGCTCCCAAAGGAGTAATCCCATGTGACAATCCATTAAGTGTCACTAAAATACCATAGGACACTTTGCCTTAAAATGTCACCTTAACCCTTGAAGTAGCATGGAAAAGAGAATGATAGAGAGAGAAAGCAAATATAAAGATATAACGTAATTTAAGTTTGGCTAACGATACCCTTGGTAGTTCATTGCACTTTTCTGTAAAGTGTGTCTTCCACTTTGAGTTGAATCATTTGTTTGTGAAGGAATTTCTAAGAATCTGCAAAATGAACACATTCATCAGCTAGCTATTTGTGAACACTCTGTGAAGCATGAAAGTTAATATTCAACTCCAGTAAAAAGGACATGGGTTAATTAATCATAGTGTTGTTTCTATGCCATGGTAAAATTATTAATTGAAAAAAGTTTATCTTTTGCGCACTAAGATGAATATTCTATTTGTTGATTTAGTCATCGTGTTTGTAATAAAAGCCTTTTGATTCTTCTGATTCTGGGGAAAACCTTAAAATAAGTAAATTTAGTGATTTAATAAAAATTAATGAAAGCCTACTAATTGATGGTATAAAAATAAACGTGTGCTTGAAATGTGCGTTTTCTTGGTTTTCTTAGCAATCATTAGCTATGGCTTGGATAATTTTAGAAGAAGTGTAAGGAATTTGTTTGGATCAATAGTCATTATCATTCAATTTAAGGAATTGGAAAGCTAATTAAAGGTGTTATTTTTGGTCTTCGGTTAATTATCAGAACACTTACTTAGGGGGCGCTACAGTTAGGGACGAACCTGGGCCTCAAACAACATGCCTCTCCAGCCAGCTCGGTCTTTGGCTAGCTGCCTCCAGTTTCGCACTCCAAGTTGGTTGAGGTCGTCCTCCACTTGAGCGCGCCACCTAAGGCGAGGTCTTCCTTGACTGCATTTACCCTCTGGGATGGAATTGAAGATCCTGCGAGCATTGTTGTCCATTCGCTCTACATGACCTAGCCATCTTAAACGTGATATGCGTATTTTTTTGACCAGATCAATGTCGCTGTACAGCTCGTATAGTTCTTGGTTGAACCTTCTCTTCCAAAGCCCGTTAACGCAGGTAGGGCCAAAAATCCTCCGAAGAATCTTACGCTCGAAAGTAAGGATATCTTCATCCGCTTTACATAGAATTCATGCCTCGGCGCCATAGAGCAGGACTGGGATGATTAGGGTCTTATACATAGTCTCCTTTGTTTTTCGAGAGAGGGCTTTGCTACTCAATTGCCTTCCTAGCCCATAGAAAAAGCGATTGGCAAGAGTAATTCTTCGCTTTATTTCTGACGAGATGTTGTTGTAAGATTTTATAGCGGATCCGAGGTAAAAAAAGTCCCTTAAAGTTGTACCTGTCTATTGTGTTGTTTTGTCCAATCCGCCGGTGTTCCATGTCCTTTTTTGTGGACAGCAGGTACTTCGTTTTCGACTCATTGACTGCTAGTCTCATCTTAACCGCTTCAGCTTCAATATTAGCAAACGCTCCAGTGACAGCTCGCCGAGTTCTGCCAATGCAATAGCAATTGTACAATTTTTTCAAGTATTAAATTGAATTGAAGAAATCGCACGATAGCGCATCACCTTGCCGGAATCCTTTTTTGACATCAAAAGCTTCTGTGAGGTCAGTACCAACCTTGACGGAGCATCTAGAGTTCTCCATTGTCATCCTGCACAGGCGGACGAGTTTTGTGGGGATGCAAAAACCAGACATGTCTCTGTATAGCTCGTCTCTATAAATGCTATCGTACGCGGCCTTAAAATCGATAAAGATGTGGTGGGTATCGATTGGAATTCTTGGGTAGTTTCCAGGATCTGCCGTAGCGTGAACTTTTAATCGACTGTGGACTTTCCTGGTCTGAAACCACACTGATAGGCTGCTGACGAAAGATTTCAGGCGTTCACATAGTACGGCAAAGAGGATCTTATAGGCGATATTCAGGAGACTAATTCCTCTATAGTTGGCGCAGTTTAGAGGGTCTCCTTTCTTGTGGATCGGGCAAACGATGCTGAGGTTCCATTCATCAGGCATACTTTCTTCTGACCAAACTTTAGAGATGAGTTGGTGTATACACTCCACCAGGTCATCTCCGGCCACTTTAAAAAGTTCGGCGGGTAGTTCGTCGGGTTCAGCAGCTTTTTTGTTTTTTAGTTTATATATTGCTATCCTTACTTCATTTTGGTCAGGTGGACGGAAGTTTTGTCTGTCATCATCCATGTTGAATGGTTCATTCTGCCTGACAGCGGGATTTTTGTCTTCATCGCCGTTTAACAGTCTGCAGAAATGGTCCTTCCATGTACTCAGCACCGACTGTGACTCTACTATGAGGTTTTTCATCCTATGTATACAGGCTTCTCTGCGGGTTTTTATCCTTGGCACCTTCTTTTTACCTTGTGGTAAAACTTCCGCACGTTGTTCCTGGAGTAGCATCTCTCAATATCTTCGATCGCGCGCTTCTCATACTCTCTCTTTTTCTTTTGGAGAAGCCGGTGTTCTTTCCGTCTTTTCTGCTCGTAGAGCTCGCGTAGAGCAGCTCTCGTCTTTCTTTGCAGCGCCGCTTTATATGCCTCTTATTTGGCTGCATGGGCCTGCCTGCATTCGTCATCGAACCAGAGGTTTCGTGGTGGTGGTCTGGTGAAACCTAGCACATCAGTTGCGGCATCTCTGATGGCTTGTGGGCAGTGTTGCCACTGGTCTTAGGCACTTGATGCTGGCGGTAATGGATTTCTTGAGAGGTTACGGGATATTCGATGGGCATAGGTTCTGGCGGTTTCTTGCGATTGCAGCTTTCCCACGTCATACTTCCTCACAGTATTACTCCGTTGTTGTGGTGTTCGGGTTATTCGCATTCTTACCTTTGCTGCAACAAGGTAGTGATCCGAATCGATGTTAGCTGCTCGGAAGATGCGAACATCCAAAATACTGGAGGCGTGTCTTGCATCGATCGCAATCTTTAATCTGGGTGTCGCCAAGTCCCTTTATGTATATCGAGATGGGGAAACCGTGTGCTTGCGTTTTCAGACGTTGTGTCGTGTAAGCTATGTTTTCCGACAGTCTTACCAAAGATTTCCTCTTTGCCTATTTTGACGTTAAAATCGCCTAGTACGATCTTAACCACGTATTTAGGGCATTGCTCATAGGTTTTGTCGAGGAGCTCGTAGAAGTCATGTTTGGTGACGTCATCTTTGTCCTTTGTGGGGGCATTAGCCTTGATACGGATTGTCACAAGTCGCTCCCTTACGTGTCGAAAGCCCAAGACTTCTTGCCTAAGTCTACCGCTTATGACGAATCCGCACCCAAATAAATGCTGTGGTCTTCTTCCACAATCACCGTAGTACACGTCACAGTTTTTCATTCTCTTTTTGCCCGGCATATCCCATCGCATTTCCTGTAATTCCTGCTCTGTAGCAGTCTAGGGCCTCCGTTAGTTGTTTGGCAGATCCGAAGGTCGTTGTCCTTAAATCCCCTGACCGGACCTTTGTTGGATTCCTTGGACAAAACGAACCGGAGAATCCGGAGTCAGTAACCCACTTTGGGGATATGAGCGCTGCCGTTGGCCCATTAAGGGCTCATCCGCCACCATCTCTGTTTCAATGCCTTGACTTGCATTAATTTGTCCCAATGACCTTATCTCCAAATACGTCGAAGTAGCTCATTAGGGCATCTGCTTCATTGACTGTTAACGCCACCGTTGGTCCAATTGGTTGGGCTCATATCCCGTCCGTCCTCTTTCTGAGGGTCTCGTGCAAGACTTCTGCGAATCGATCAGAACAGTCATTAAAGCAGAGCATTACAGTGTTGCTATTTTTTTTCTGTGTTCAACACTCGCGCTTATAAGTTTAGCAGGAATATCCAGATGGACAGACCAGTACCTGGTTGACGCCTTTCAGCGCCTACCCTATTCATACAGCACCCAACCACCAGAATTATCAGAACAACTGATCCGAATTCAAAATAGTTAAAATGAGTAAACTTTTTTTCAAGGGACTTTTTTAAGCATCGTCTTAAAGAAACTGTCTCCCAGTAAAATATTTCCTGATTCACAATTTAATTCAATTAATCCAATGAACATTTTAAAACCTCAATCTTAAACCATCATTCACGAGAATTGAAGACAAGAATTGACCAAAGAAGCACAAACAAACAAAATTTAAAATTCCCAAGGCTCGTATGACTTCCATTATTGTGTTATATAGAATATCCTTTTTTTATTATTTTATTTTCAAATTCAAAAGTCAACAACTTTTACATCTCATTTAATATTTTTTTTCTTTTTATTGTTTTTGTTTAAAAGATGATGACATAAATGAAAATATTATTATTCCTGGTGGTGAAGCAAAACAAAGGTTGAATAACTTTGATTGTTGTGGTTTTGGGTTTCGTCGTTATTTCAGGCTTTATTGACATGTATCACGAGAACGTGCCATGCATTCTAGTGATTTCTTGATTTTTTACTAGAAAATTTTCCAAAATATAATCAAACGTTCATACAGAAGCTTCATACGAAGACATTTAGACAGTTTAATGTCTGTAATCGGAATTTTAGAGCTTCGAGTTATAAATCATTCCATTTTGTTTTTTTTTTTTTTATTATTTAAAATTCAAACTTTGTTTTTGAATAGAGTTTACGTTTCAAGCGAAATTTACATCGGAATCGGGGTTTGATAAAGTTTCCAGTGTAAACCATTTGTGATGTTCATCTTCTTGATTTCGGATATGGTCAGGAAGTTTTCAGTCTTTGGATTGTTCTGTATCTAAAAACAACTTAATGTTGGTGTTTCTGTATTTGATTGTAGGCTCACTCAATGTTGTTAGTGAATCCAAGTAATTGTGTTTATTTATTTAAGATAGTTTCTGATCTGCTGGCCTGAATGTTACGTACTATCTTTTTAATGACAATGTTGAAAGAGGTGCATAACAGTATGTCACCTTGTCGTAACCCTCTGTTGGTGTCAAAGATCTTAGTAATATCCCTACCAATTTTGACGGAGCAGCGAGCATTCTCCATCGTCATCCTGATAAGACGTACCAGTTTAGCAGGAAGTAGAAACCTGAAGATGTCTCGGTACAGTTTATCCCTGTTTATACTGTCTTAGGCTGCCTAAAAATCAATCAGGATGTTATAGGCTATATTTCATTCTTCTAAAGTTGGTTGAGTTTCAAATCGTCGGTTATACTTTCCCTCCGACTAGTTGGTGTATGCACCCGACCAGGTCATCTCCAGCGTGCCTAAAAGGTTCAGCTTGTAGCCCACCGGCACCAGTTGCTTTTGTTTGTTTTTAGTCTGACAATGGCAACTTGGATCTCATTTTGGTCGGGTGTATTCTTGATTGTCATCTAGGTTGACTGGTCCAGGTCGATCATTGGTTGGATATTGGCCGTCATCGCCATTCAACAACTGGTTGAAGTAGACTCTCCAGATTGTTAATACAACTGCGTATCTATTAAGCGGGGTTCACATGGGACAATGTGACAAGACAATCATTGTAGCATGTGAACAATTGTTTCCAGGACAAGACAATTGTCATTATATTGTCCTCCGAGCTATTAATATAGATTATTGTCCCATTGTCTTGTCTGCGTGTGAACGCTGCTTTACGGTGTTTCCATCCTCATCTTTGCAGAGCCCATGACAGCTAGTAAACCTCTGCATCTCTTGGACTTCACAACACAATGCCAATTATCGATTTTGGAAGTATTACACCAGTTCCGTTATTATCCTATTTTTTTCTGTAGTTTCTGTAGTGAAACATCGTATATCTACGTTTTTGTGTTAACATCTATCAAATGCACCCTACTGAAGCAGTAATTCAGCTGTTTTTGGGCAGACAATACATTAATTTACCTTCTTTTAATAACTTTGTTTTCAGCATTTATAGTTTCGCGGTTTCAACTCACAGCAAGACTTAAGTATCCATAAAAAAGCTTGGGGAGGTGTATCCATTTCTTATTTTTTCCAAAGGCGGAAGATTTGTTGTACAATTCATGGATACCCCAGTTTATTTTTTTTTTTTTGTGATCTTTTTTAAACATCGCCACTGATCTGAGGTTGTCTTAGCCCTGAGTCTCCCATGTACAACTGTGGACAAATTATGAGATGTTTTTTCCCATTCCAGCAACAAGAAAACAATAGTTCCAAGACTAAAATTAGGTTACATTCTAAACTTGTACTTGATCTCTAACAATTAAATCAGCCAACGTCTCAAAAACCAACACCTTTAACTCCTTCTATCTTCCTTCATTCTTTTAAAGATTGACGTTGGATAAAAAAAACCTAATATGCAAAATCATCAATTTTTTATTTAATTCAATCAACACTCTATAAATCGAATGTGTGCTCACCTTTACACACCATAAATCTCACCAGAATCGAAGATCGTTGTTGTGCCACAAATATGCCATCATTAAACAACAAAAGAGGATACATAAACCTCATCAACGAAATACCAATAAGTTCCCATGTGTTCAAATAAATTTTGTAATAGCTACCTAAGCTATTGCCAAATTTTATCCGCCTACCCATAATTACATCGGAAAAATGCAGAGAAATCATTATACCAGCCCAAGGTTGATGAACATAAATCTTCCACCAGCCACCGACACCCGATTTGACTTCGAAATAACACAACGTTTGTCTTTTTCACAGCAGCTACACACATCCCAACTCCAAGCCAAACCAATATAATACCAACAATCCGTGTACAAGTAAATTTTACGCAAATTAATCCGTATCTGGGAGATGCTGAAATTTTTATTACATACCTAACTTCATAACCATAAAACAATAACAAAGTTTAATATACAACATGAAACGACAGTGCCCCTCAAACTCAATTCCAGCGATTACGTCAGAGCGAGAGGGACAATTTAATTCGTGGTTAACAGAACTTTCTGTGGAAGAACTTTATTTGAAAATTTCTTGGACCCGACGCCTTCATTGTGTGTTGGGACAACAAAACAACGACAATAAGTCGACAATGGCTGAGGCGAAATCCGGAGCAGCAGCTCTGGATAATCTGGACGCCGAACACTTACCCGCCATGCCATCACCATCATTATGGAAACGATGTTCCTCGTCATTAATTCCGCAAAGTTATTCGTATTACCTAAGCTCTGCATTGTTGCAATAAGCAAAACTTTATGGACTGACTGCACTAGATAAGTCCGTCCGACCCGGATGTGTGTCTGTATGTTCAAGTACTTGAAGAATAAGTTTCGAGCAACAATAAGTAGTGTTTCGCTATGAGTCCATGGCGATTGGCGAAGTAGTTCGTGAATATATGCGGAAGCAATTAAGTTTGATGAAATGCCTCTTTAATGTAAGTTGTTGAAGTCTATTCCTCCATAAGGAGATTCGCGTAAGAGCCTTTCATCTCAATGGACCCGACTGAGACTGACTCAATGAATGGCCTTTCTGAGTGGATAAATAAGCAAATGATTACAAATGAAGTATAGTGGAAGATCGATGGGTTTTCGCATGAGAGGCTGAGTTTATTTGGAAAAGCTATTTTCGGCTTTCGGGTATGGAAAGGAAATTCGAGGAAATCTTTTTTTTTTCGAATTATTTGTGATATTGGTTGGGCGGGAGGCTTGAGCTTTAGTGACAAATGGGTTTCGATGATTTATTTGTATTTAGGTAGTTTCTTTCTTTGATTTGATTTCAACAATGACACATCTTATTGGATTTGACGAATTGTTTTCTTTTTCGTTTGACATTTAAATGATTTTATTTCGCAAATAGGCGGAGAATTGGATAAACTTTATTTTGCAGTTAATGTCGACAAAAGCAGATATTCCGTGCTAGGGGCTTTTTTCCATAAATTAAAGGAAAGATTTTTTTCTCAAACTACATAGTTCCAGAGAAAAAAAGATTTCCAAGTAAACTTATAACTTATGACAGTATTTCTGAACAAAGATACTTAATTTGCATCCAATTATGCTGAAAACTATAAGAAATGAAAGAGTAATCTTTAAATTAAGTTCAACAAGCACAGAATGTGATCCTGCGAGCCGGATAAAAAATTAATCACAAGTGTTGTGCAGAGCAAACAAGATTTCGGAAAAGATTTGTGTTCTCAATAAAAGAATAATCTTAAACTTAAGTTCTAAAAAGATTTAATTTTATAAATTGGTGCTGCAAGCCGGATGAATTAGATTTAAAAATAAATCGCAAGCCTTATGTCCAGATCAAACAAGAATTGTATAACCACTTGTTATCTAGATGAACTAATAATCTTAAATTTAAGTTGCCAAAAGATATCAGTTCAAAATTTGGTCCTGCAAGCCGAATGAATTAGATTAAATAATAAACCAGAACAAACAAACAAGAATTGGATAAACACTTGTGTTCTTAATAGAAGAACAATCTTAAACTTGAATTCTAAAAAATTTCACTTCAGAATGTTTGTGCCTCATTACCTTTTGGTTTTGAAGAGTATATGTTTTCACTATAATGCAGTATAGCAAGCGGAATCTTCGTTTTTCTTCAATTTAAGGTAAGCTTGATGTTGCAAACTTGTGGACAAAAAATATTTTTTGTAATGAAAAAAGATTCAAGTAATTTTTAACCTTCCTTATTCTGAAATTTATTGGCAGCGAAATAGCAATTTTAAACTTGTTTTCCTGTAAGATATTAGTTAGGAGTTTGATCGTGCGAGCCGGATGAATTAGATTTAAAAGTCAATCTTAAACAAAATGTGGTCAAGTGGACACCAAGCGGCATACCTGTCCCTACCACATACAAATGCCTTAATTTTTCTTCATCTGAAGGAGGTATCTATTGTGTTTTTGTTGTAAATCGAAATTAATTCATCTTTTGGTGAGTTTGTGAAGTAAAATAAAAAAATAAAAAAATTGGTATGCTCTTTGAAAAACGTTATTTCGAACAAAAAAATGTTTATAAAATATACTATATATCAAATACGTGTGATTTCTTAAAACATTTTTTTTCTCAAACCTATGAAGAAAACATATTTTACATATTGGAAATGTTATGTGGTATTTGTAATGTATTTAAAGCAGAAAAAATCCATTAGAAAATAATAAAATAAAATACAAATTTTCGAGGCCGGATTATTCAAAAAAATTATATGAAAAATAAAAAATCTTCTCCATACGTTTTAAAGAACTTTTCTTTCCCTTAAAAGGACGAACATGGTTTATCTGGTTTTAGCCTCTATCTCACTTACAGATGTATTCTATAGATCGGTTTTGAGCATTTTTTACGAAACAAGTCACGGAAATATTGAAATAAAACGAAAACAAAATCAAAAATTAAAAAAAACTTTCAGGGATTTCAAAGCCAAAATACCATTCTTGGATACGCAATTTAAATTTTTGTAATATATTCACTACGGACTTCAAATAGATGCAATCCGTTTGTGCAATTTTTCGCATTTTTTCAAAAAAAGGGTGGAGGCTTCTTAAAATCAAATGGAGGAATTAAGAGACCGAGAAACGTTTGCGATAGAAGAATAAATGTAGTTAATGATGTCTGTAGTCTGATTTATGTATATGTAGCGATATGAGATTTTTCATGGTTCTTAGTTTGTTTTGTAAGTTATTTACAGAATATTAATCAATTTTTTTTGTCTTTCATTACCACAGGATCACATCAAAATCTCAAGTTCTGCTAATACATGTTATAAATGTTAAAGTTTGTAAGTTTGAATCTTTGTTCCGCAATCACCCTTCAACGACTTAACGGATTTGTATTAAATTTAGTAGGTAGATGGATGAGGTTCTGGATTACAAAATATTCTACTTCTTTAATTAAACCACCACACTACGAATAGTCCTCTCGGTAAGACGATTATGGCAACCGTAAAATGGGCGAAGCATGCCGTCGTTGAATGTTATATACATTCGGGGTGATTTGGGAAAACAGACTTAATAAATTACAGTCAATTTGACAGATGTAGCTTCAACAATATAACCGCTCCCAACTGTCAAAATTCGGAAAACTCTGATGAAAGACCCTTTATTATTATTAATATTGTTTGCCCTACTAGTCGAAAATAGTGAATATGTTTTCTATTGGTTTTGCACCCTTTAAAAGGATTTATATCGCCAAATGCTTAAGAATTCAAAAAAACATTATTGTTTGTCTACCAAACAACATCGTTTATCATTTAACATTGAAACATGAAAACTGGAACATTTAAAATTGCTTAACATAATGCTCGCTACCCACGCAAATATTAAAAAAAAAACCATCGCGTGTTCGAAAATTTATTACAATACTCTGAAAACTGGGCACTTCACCTGCTTGTTGTAAGCACCAAAATCCCAACATTGTTGTCGTTCTTTTTAAATAGAATCCCATTTACTGGCGGAGGCCGTTACTATTTGAAGCACAAACCCCAAAATATCCGATCACGTTCCACGCCACATTGCAAAGACAAAAGTCTACCACTCTTAACCATCTCTTATCGCACATCTCCATGCCCCAAACCAACTGTCGAAACAAAACAGCTTAACCCAACAACGAGCCCAATTACCATTGCTACTGAGTGTGTGTGCCACAGCAATATCCGGTACAAGATTGTTACACACCCTCATCCCTCACACCAATTTACCAAAAAAGCATGATGTCCCCAAGGGACACATGACAACAAGACACCATTGCCCCATTGCCTGCAACCAACGCGACGACCATTCATGAAAGTGTATCTTTCGTGTCGCAATCCAATTCCAAAGGTGTTCTCTTCCACCAAAACCAAAAAAGCCAAATTAATAGCTACTCGTAGACTTTGGCTTATATTACCCACAAGAGATTCGCCCCCCCCCCCTCCCTCCCCCCGCATATTCTGTTTCCATAGTGGACAGCTAATTAAATTAGAAAATTAGACAAGGATCATCAGTTTGTATAGTAATTATGTTCCGAATAAAGACACAGTGGGTCAGTGCGCTTGCCACAGCAATTGGATGCACTTACTCTCGTTGCGGTCGCATTGACTTAGATTCAGGTTGCCTTAGGGACATAAACGTAAAATGCAAATTGGATTTGGATGCTCATTGTCGTTGTTGGTCGGCCGAATGGGGCATGTCATAAAGGGAAACAAAGAAATCAGTGCAATCCCGTTGGCATAGAATTGTGCCAAGTCTCTAATCAGCACAACAGGTTGTTTGTTGCATATTTCTCTGGGCTGCAACATGCCATAGATTTTGTTTAAATTGCCTTCGACCGTGCAGTATATAAGCAACAAAGTACGGGCCCAGAAGGTGTGTTGTGTGGGAAGGATAGATGTTGATGTTGGGCCAAGAACAAAAAACACAAAACCAATCGAGAGCGGAGGGAAATATAAAAATTGGATATCTGATTTGGCGCGATTGGTTTTGAAGACAGTGGAGCCTACAGAAATTCGTATGAGGGTATTTTTAAGTCTTACAATAATCTAGAATACTTATTCTACATATGTTTCGACATCCATCTAAGGAAACTATTAAGAGGCTTCCGACCAATATTTGTTTCTTTCAATCGATGGTAAGAAAGTGAGAGTTGTTTAGGTATGCAGGGTTTGGAATGTGTTGTCTAGTATTTTTTTCATTTATAGAGGACTTATTTACTTACCTATCCCTTCACATTCCCATGAATTTTTCTTCATTTGAGTGAGGTACCTATTTTTTATTTTACTTTTTGGAAATTATGCATCTTTAGGTTAATAGGTGAACTAAAAATGTGTAATAACGTTATTTTGAAGAAAAAATAGACAAACAAATATTTACTCAAATCATTGAAGAAAAAATATTTTACACATTTGAAAATTATGTGGTGTTTGTCCTATAAAAGGGTGAAAAAACGTCAGAAAATAAAAAAAAAATTTTTTTAAATAAAAATTTCAGAGGACGGATTATTAAAAAAAAATTATATGAACAATACAAAATCTGCTCCAAGGGTTTCAAAGATCTGTTCATTGCCTTTAAGACGACATAATAGTTTATTTAGTTTAAGCCTCTACTTCATGTTCTAGGTGTAATCCCAGAGCGGTTTTGGCGGTTTTGAGCAATTTTACGAAACAAGTCACCAACATATTGAAATAAAACAAATATAAAATTTAAAAATTAAAAACAGCCTCAGCCATTTCAAAGCCAAAATACTATTCTTCTATACGCAATTTAAATTTGTATAATACATTAACTACGCACTTTGTTCTACACGTATCCATTTGTGTAATTTCTTACTTTTTTTCAAAAACAAATGGACGTAACCCTCTTAATCTGTTCTGCTTTTGAATTTCGAGCTTAAGTTTGAAGAGACTGATTCGAAATATTTCAAAAAAGCCTGAGTCTGACTATCTGAGAATTTTAACTTGAAATATACGCTACAATAATTATACATATAGGCAGAGTAGGTAAGAAACTTAGATTTAGTCTTTCTGAGTACAATTAAAAAGAATTCTTTCAATGATTGAATATTATGATAGATGCACACAAATGCTTTATATTGTTTTTTTGTTTAGTAGAAAAAACTTTTACACTGTGGCGATTATGGCCAATATCCCGCCAATTATTGACGTGGACCAGTCAATCTAGCTGACGATCAAGAATTACATTCGCCCGACTAAAATGAAAATTAGAATAAAGCTAGCTTTGAAATTTCTGCTAAACTTACTAATTCGACGAATTGGTAGGGATAGGGATATACTACTGAGACCTTCGACACCATCAGAGGGTAACGACAAGATGACGAACTGTCGTGCACCTGTTTCAACATTGTGCTATAGAAGAAACACCCTGGCCAGCAAGCACATCAGGCAATATCATTTTTGTATGAAAACTCTAAGCGAATCGATCGCCAGGCGATCATGAAAAACGACACAGTCGTTGAACGACGGCGATTCCAATATTTTTTATCTGTACATAACAAGCGAATCACTTGCCAGCGTACCAGGCAATCATAAAAAACAGCAAATTCGTTGAACGACGACGATTCCGTTGATGTTTGCATGGAAATTCAAAACAAATCGATCGCTGCCAGGCGATCATGATGTAAATCGATACTAAGTTGAACTTCATGTCGATTTTTTAAGATTCAACCGTTCAAATTTACAGTCAACGACGATCAAAAAAGAATAAAATATGAACCGAATTCATGAGAAGAACCAGAAAACCTTTTTTTTTCCAGACAATTTCTGCTCAAAAAAAACATTCTCTAATAAAAAAACTAAAATTTGTACAATTCCAATCGGATTCATGAGAAAAACCAATACCTAAACAAAAAATACATGCACTCTCCATAGTTCTGAATATCTCTTATCATTTTTATCGCGCAAATGCATTTTACTCTTAACCCCTCCAATGGAAAAAATCGGCCCCACTGTTATACTTCATTGATTAGGTAACCGCCATAGCACTATTTGGTTTATTTACTATCTGTTCGTTTCACCGTTCGATTTTAGTTGCGGATTTTTTCTTCTGCGGAATGTGGCTGCAACTAGCTACATTTGATTCCACCCAATTTTTTGTAGATTTGTTTATGTTTTTTTTTCTATTCGGAATCTACTCCTATCAGCTATGCAGAGACCTCATGCGAATAGTTATTGCAACAGTCCCAGGACCAAAATCAAACATTGGGGAGAGGTCAGATTATCGAGTCACGCTATTTTCCGGCGTGCTATGGTGTATAGCCGAGTTCCAAGTACCTGTCCGGAGATAGTGAATTTATATGTTTGTCTTTTTGTCGTGGTAATGGCAATCAAAGAGTGAACTGGTGCTGAGAATACGTTAGTGAAGGGGAAGCCAACTATACATAACAGACAAAATAAAAAAAGATGCCCGAGGAAAAGAGACACACAAAAAACGGGACCAGTTGTAAAATCTGTGAGTTCTAATAGCGGTTTCGCTGAATTACCTCGTTTACATCTATGATTGGGTATGGTTTTCAATTTTTTTCTTCTTCTTTAGTTGTCCATTGTGTGAGAGATGATAGAAATTGACGAGGGGAATGATGGAAGAAATGGTCCTGATTCACCAGTGAGCATTTTAGTAGTTGAAGATGGGAAGATGGGAAAATTATGTGGACGATGGGTGGACGATGCTGATGGAGTTTCCATTGTTTTGGTTGAAACTGTTTTTTTTTTTTAGGGGAAAGGCGATTAATGATTAAAATGTTTCTAGCAGTTCCGTTTTTTTTTTGTTTGGTTCTTTGTCTTCTTTGTTTCATCTCTGTAATCTGGAGCAGAAGAAATATTACTTTGTTGCCCTCTTTGTTGTTATACTCTATGGCCATGGTTTGGAGAATTTGATTTGCTTGAAATTAGAGGCCATTAAAGGTGCACACAGAGTGAAAGAAAGTCAGTGGGTAATAATAATAATAATAATTATTATGCTGAAAGAAGATAAACTGTCAGAATATCAAATGGATACCGACATTTGTGTTTTTGGGGGGGCAATTGTATGATGATGTGGTTAGGTTTTTAATGTTAAATTGTTCTTTTCGTTGAGAATGTCGTGATCTGTTTGTTTTGTTGTTAGCGTAGCAAAACACGTAATTTTTGTTCTTTAGCCTATTTAGCTGAACTCAATAGAAAATGCGATTCTTTTCTGAAAGTAAACTTAGAATTGTTGAAAAGGTTCTCACGCGTAGAAAAACTATACATTTTAATGATAGTCAATCACATTACAACTGCCTGCATATGCGTCATCGATTTTTTGAATATGAGTAATTAGGAGATTGATCTTCTATATATTTGTAGTCTTTTCACTAAAAAATATGTGTACAGTGAAGATATCTCAGTCTAATTGATGTGGAAAGTGAAATCTCATTAATCTGTTGGTGAGCGCAAATATAAAAGGTTAACCGTAGGGAATATTATAAATCATTCATCTTAACAAACTTTAAAAAAGCACCAACTGCGAAAGCTCTTTAACAAAATCCAAAGAAAAATTCACCAAGATTTGCATTAACTTAGTAAGTAATAATCCGAAGATAATGTGCTTTTTTTCAATACACAAGAAGAGGGTTGGTTGCAACTACAATTCGTCTATATGCCGTTATTAAGCCAATGGTTGAGTTTTTAGTATCAGTATGCATTCAGGGAGCATTTCCTTCAACTGGCACCATTTACAAAAACATAGCTCTCGCAAAAGGCCTGTACTGACAATTTTTAGTGGACAAACTATAGTAGAGGAGATTGTTAACGTTATGTTATAAGAGATATAACCCTTTATAATGATACACCATAGTGTGGTCGTAACTTTGTCCAACAGTTGAGATCGCCATGGAGTTTTCTTTCTTTGTTACCTTACCCCCAAACCCCACCCTCTCATACGCACGGGTTTAAAGCTACGTGCTATTTGCTTTATTGGTCGAGAGAAGGTTTATTATCACACTCTGTCGAATAACGAATAAGGAATACCGTAACAAGAGCAGGGCCCCTATTATGTATTACGAAGCGATATTAAATTTAACGATACTAAATTTAACGATACTAAATTTCACGAAAGTTAAGACGAGCGATTAAGTAAAACGAAAAAAGCGTAATAAAAATGTTGCAATTTACAAAAATGAAAGAAACATTCTATTTTGAAATGCAACCAAGTTCATACCTAATTAGAACTGTCAGAAATGTGTTGTTTTTTTTCTACTGCCACTGAAATGCAACTTGTTTGCCCGCATTTTGCATTTTTAATTACATTTTTGATGTTTCTAAACCTATCAAATATTAATAAATGAATATGTATATATATTTCTAATATAAATAATGCTTAAATGCAGTTATATTGTTTCATACTTCAATGATTTTTAAGGAGGCCCGCATGAATTTTTTTTGATACCAAGTTGCTCCAATGTGTTACATTGGCTGTAGGGTAAATAATTTTTGCCATCCCGCGGTTGCCTTGTGTTGTTATCAAAATTAAACAAATTGAATTTTCATTTTTCTCGGAGCATCAGAAATATTTTACTTTCAAAAACAAAACAAAACAAATACACTATGCTATGACAGATTAACGAAACGAAAGTTGAAACAACAGCAAAATGTCAGAGAATCATTAATCTTAAACAATTTTCGTTATATTTAATCGCATTTTAACAACTATGATTGAACTTCAACGATAATCGTTATAAATAATAAGGCCCAAAATAACTAACAACGAAGAACGACGAACGACAAACGAAAAAAATAAACTGAGAACAGCGATTGGAAAACGAAGAACTAAGAACAAAAAACAAAGAACAAGAACAAAGAATGAGGAACAAAGAACGAAGAACAAAAGACGAAGAACTAAGAGCGAAGAACAAAGAACGAAGAACGAAGAACCAAAAACGAAGAAGGAAGAAAGATGAAAGAAGAATGAGGTTCGAAGAACAAAGGAAGAAGAACAAGAAACTAGGAACGAAGAACAGAGCGTTCAGTAGACCAGAGTATAGTTCGACATAGGGCTGTGTCAATTGTTCATTTTCAAAGATTCAATCGTTTATGATTGGGTCATTTAAGAGATTCGGTCTTTTCAATTAATCATTTTACAAATCAATCCCATATCTACTCTCTTTCACTCGTTTCAATTTATACCCATACCGGTCACCGAAATGTTGTGTTGTGAATAAATCATTTTGCATATGTGATATGTTATGTATCTCTGCATTTAGATCTATCCGACACCGACATTGACATTTCTTGAGTGTATGTATCTGTATCCGTGTATGTCTCTTTCTCTCTAGCCTCACTCCCTGAGTAAAAAAAAATATTAAAATTTCAGTTCAGTTTCAGTTTATTTATTTCAATCATTCGCGATTGAATGAATTTCAGTTTCGTTTTCCGCTCATTTGAAAAGTATTGAAATTGTAAACGACCGACTTATGGAAGTGTGATTGCAATCATCAATACTTTTCAGTGAACGGGTCGTAAAGACCGAATCAATCATGATTGACACAGCTCTAGTTCTTCGACATCAACGTCGGCAAATCTCTAAAAAATGTTGGATCCTTCTGTATACATAAGTAAGACTAGAAATTGGCTAGATTAATGAGGGATGAAGCATCTACCTTCTAGTTGAGATTTGCATTTGAATAGGTACACAAGCTGTATTTTTTTCATGATTTGGTTCAACAAGTTTTAAATTTTCTTTGTTTAAAGCTCTAGATTTGCAAATGGTGTGCCGTTCTAACAACCGTGGACGTGATCATCTATATTTTTCAAGATTTTCTTCAGTTTTTGCCCATGTACCTACTTTGTAATTCTTTTTGCATCCTCAACATCAGTTTTACTTTTTATTTTCCTATCCCAATCCCATTGTTATTATGTGAGATCATTGGACCGACAAGCGCATGCCTATAAGGCTCCAAAGAATAATTAACTATCCTAACTACCGATATGGCACCGCGATATTGCTGCCATCTATGAAACAACAAAACAACTAAAACGAAAGAACTCTCCGTCAATTTTTATCAAAACTCCATATTTTTTTGTGTCCAATGAAGCACGTATTACCAGCTATCCATGATTCACGTAAACAAAAAAATCCAGGACACGACACCAGCAAACTAGCTCACCTTGATTATAGCACAATTCAACCAGCTTTACGATACTCTATTTATGATCCCGGTAACGAACATTGTTCAGTGAGCAAAGAATATACCCAAAGCCCAACACCCATCTTTCCCCATCGGCTAATAATGAAATTTACGAAGCCTCAAACTGTCCCATTTCTGTCCCGGGCTCACAAGATTAACTGCATGGGTACGCGTGCGCGCGCTTTCAAGCTTCGAGCACCCACTGATTGCCATCTTGCTGTATTGAGATTTATCGTGCCCCATAAACATTTTCCAGTTGCACAGACTAAAAGGCTCTCGCGCCAATGTAGAGATGACAAGACATCACTGGTGACGAACAGAGTCCCCTCTAGAGCTCAAGGCATTGCAGTTCTGGGAGGTGTGCTCGATTTTTTTTTTTTTTTTTTTTGTTAATGTTCCTTCAGCCTTAATGTGCTAATCGTGAAATTTCTGTCCCAGAGTTGAGAACCATTGTCACGCCTGCCCGCTGTTGTAGTGCGGCCCTGTTGCCGTCTATCGAATAGACAACCACGTCCGTCGCCTGTACAGGATTTATGCTTAGATTCGAATCACTAGTAGTTATTGACTCTTTGCATGTCTACCGAAGCGAGAACCACGCTTGCCGACTCCGAAGGGGGTTTGCACCACGGTTCCGTCAATTGCGATAGTGATTGAGTGCAGCGCGGATGCAATGGGTTCGATCTGAAGCTGCTTGTTTTGTGGCCTTTGTTGTGGCGTTTTCCTAAATTCAATCAAATGATGGCGCGTTCGTTCAATAAAATGACAGAATAATGGTCAGGCAGAAGGGTAAAAGGAATTCATTGTTGTATAGTTCGTATGGCACTTTTAGTGGTGCTGTTCCTTCGTCGATTAAAAACTAGTTACAGATATTTGCGAAACAGGGTGTTAGCAATAGAAATTTGAGCTAAATAAGTTTACTTATTTTGGAAATTACTTTGATTTTTAGAAGCGTTGTAGAAACCACGTGAAAAGTTCCATAAAAATCCATCAGGTGGTTCGCGAGTTCATATAGGGCAAACAAACAATGTTTCATGTTTATATACAATTTTTTTTAAATAATGAAGAATAAAAGGAACACCCTGTTTATAGAAAATCATTGCTTAAACACTTTTTCACACATGACAGATATGAAAAAAACATCGTTAATGTTGTTCTTATGCTATTCAGCAATTCAGCATCCATTGACTAAAGCTTACCATACATTGTAAGCGCACCTTAATCTAGCACTATTAGGGTACGTAACAGTTATATGTATGTTCTAAGCTGAAGCGATTAATAAACTGATGTGTTAAAGAAATTTTTAATTGCCTCACTTGTTGCATGCTAATGAAGCCTTTAAACGCAATGTGCTGATAAATACAAACACTGAAAATCCCATGAGTAAAACGCTCCTCAAGGATCTTCACAGCAAAGCAAACTTAAGGCTTATTTTTTAAACGTGTGGCATGCAACACCCTACGTGTGCTCAGTGCTCAAGCATATAGCTAGTGTGTTCTGTGTTTACTTGCGACAGATTGGCAGGTTGGTAATTAGATAAACGACGACGCAGGACCACCTTATTTAGCTTCATGATGAACTGCGATAGCTAAACCAAGTCCTGGAGGTTGGGCCGCACAAGGATTTTATTATTATTTTGCATGTGGGCCTTAGACACATTAAATTATACGATACGCCGCGCCATGTTGAAATTAACTCATTTTGTGTGGCTGATGATATAGATTAATTGATAGATGCATCAGATTGGGGCGGTGAAATTAATGCCGCCTCTTGTGTGCAATACGAAGGACATAATTCCAGTTGTAATAAAAAGAAGTCATACATTTTTAAAGGCTTTAAATATTTTATTTGCGGGAATGCCCAGGTAATTAAATTATATTAGTTGAGAGTCGAATAGGATTTATGGTTAATTGCTAAGGCTTGAAGAGACTTAATGAGATACTTTTTTATAGATTCGGTTTGTAATGCAACGATACTTTTTTATTTATGATTATTTGCAATGGTGCTTCAATGGAAGAGTCCCGTTTAAAAGAAATAAAAAAGGCGGGCTCGATTTTAAATAACAAGAAGCAGTTTATTAAACAAGCTGCTTATTTACAAGCAAGTGCTTATACCTTGGAGGGACTCTTGAACAGTTTGAAAAAAAAAATTCTGAAGTAATATATTATATAAAATTTAAAACAAGCCCAGGACTCCAAATGGAGTCCAAGCTATTTCATAAGTTGAAAAATAAAATGTGTGTCTTTTGGACGGACGTATTCTTCGATCCAATATTGTATTGATTTTAATGATTCCTTTCCTGAGATACTTTTTTTTATTAAAAAGATTTAATAGATTGTTTGGTTTGTAATTCAAAGATACTTTTTTATTTATAATTATTTTTATGGTGCTTCAATGGAAGAATCACTTTAAAAAAAAGAAAGGCGGGTTAGAGTTTAAATAAAAAGAAGTAGTTTATAAAACAAGCTGCTTATTTACAAGCAAGTGCTTAAACCTTGGAGGGAATTTTGAGTGATTTAAAAAAAAACCTGAAGTAATATATTATATAAAATTTAAAACAAGTCCAGGAGTCCAAAAGGAGTACAAGCTTTTTCAGTAGTTGAAAAGTAAAATTTGTATCCTTTGGATGGACGTATTCTTCGATCCAGCATTGTACGGATTTAAATGATTCCTTCACTATTATGAGCATGTCTCAGAAGTGACGTTCAATGTTTTCCCATTCACTTATCAAGAAGCAAATCATCAAGGCTCCCTGCAAATCAAATACAAAAGGCACAAACACTCTTACTCCATTTGCCACTATCCTCGATAGAATCAACCATTCCACCACAATTTCCAATCAATTCAATATTTCCTTTGCCCATGCGGTTGAATAACTTTCGCTGACTCTAAAGCATTCTTTTCGGTCGAAACTCAATGTTTTCCATTACATGAAACCCGATCATGTTCCAATCAACCAGCAAACAGCACAACACAACCTCCATAAATGGAAGTCCAATGAATTCCGGGCCAAATCGCTTGAGATGGTTACAGTGCCTTTTTTTATTTTTTGTGGCTTAAAACAAAGTAAAGAGAACTCGCCTTATCCATAGCATCGTCCTTTCGTCCTAGACCATCAACTCTCTCTCAAGTGAGTCTTTTGTTTTGTTTTTTTTTTAAAGGATTTTATGCCGCCGAGGGCTGCTTCCATCATTTTATTGTTCCACCGCCACGGAGGAACCTCGCCGACAACTTTTATCGGCTCCAAAACAAAAGTGATTCAATTGTTCAATTTGAATCGATTGAAATTTATTCACATAGATACTCACCGACACGGCATGAATGGCATTGTGGCAGGAAAGGTAACAACTTGATAAATGCCCTCACTCTTTATAGAAAAGCCAGCCTTCGGAGGCACCAGCCAAACATAGGATTGCAAGTGCACACCGAAAAAAAAAATAAGAACAAACTATTGAATGGAAAAGCAATTTTCGAAACAACATCGATGCACAATAATCCATTTTTATCGGGGCAGCAAAAGAACAATTCACATTCGATTGTCGCGCTACACTTGATTGGAGGAGTTTTGATAGATAGTGCTTGTTGTTGCCACCATCCTGCCATTGTTCTATAGGAGGACAAGTTGATGGCTCTATCACTATACCTATATTTGTATCTAGATATTTTATGCTCTGTTCAGCACACAAACGTTCTGATCAGCTCAGCTCAGAGTTTGTTGATTGAAATGATGGATGAGGATGGAGTGAATGTCGGGAGGATAATGAAAATATATGTTGGGGGAAGTATTGGAAAAACAGTGCATTTTGGGAAACTCCAAGTAATATTGTTTTAAACTCTGCAAAAACGTGTTCATATTGATTTATGTTTGAGTGGTTTTCTAGAGAGAGTTTATCAACATTTAATTCGACTTGTCGTCCTTTGATTGATATGGAATCAGTTTAAACAGGCGCATATGTCAGGACGAATAATGTTTTGTTTGAAAAAAATATTCGGTTTAAACGATAAATGTTAAGTAAACCCTGGCAACTGAAGTAGATAGTAACTCCATCCCTTGTTTTGCTCTATGGGATGAATACAGCAATGATGTGTGAAAAAAGATAAGCAAATAGGGGTTAAGCATCCTACCCATAAAAAAGTGATTATAAAGAAATGTTCGATCATAGGGAGTGGGCTTTTTATGGCTGAAATGAATTCTGAATTGAAGCCACAATTTAGGGGTCTTCATATTACCCGTGCACTGAAATTGTAATAAACAATAAAAAAGCTGTTATCATCTCTGTTCCACTTCCAAGGCTTCCCAGAAAATCCAAATTCCGTTGGTCCGTTAGATGGAGAAAAAAATAACTTCTAAACATGTAGTCATTATTGGAGAGCACAAGATCTTAGTCAAGAAAGTCAAGGAATCTTCGGAAATAAAAGAGGCCACACACCTACCCCCCCCCCCCTTCCTCGAGATCCAAGTAAAATACTTAATTTTTTTTTCAACACAACGTTTAAACATTCGAAAGAGGAATAAAAAATGTATTTTGGTGTCTTTTTTATATGACAGGGGTAGATACCTCTAGTTGCATACTCATCCTTCTTCCTTTCAATTACATACAGGGTAGGTCAAAACAAGTCATTCATCCGATGTTGTCTGGCTCTCTTTTTTTTCTAAATGAAAAACTTCGATTCTGTTTTTTGATTATGTTTATTTGAACCTTTAGAATTGTATTGGTCAAGTCGAGAAGATGATATCGGTCAAATGGGCGCCGTCACAATTGATTGCCATACGGGCTCGTTTTATGGCATTTTTCATCATTTCGGCGTGAATTTCGGGTGTCGAATGTTGTCCTTGAGGGGCTTGTTTCCGTAAACACGGGATTTCAAAAAACCAGACAAAAAAGTCTGAAACGGTAAAATCGGGCGATCTTGCGGTCCAGGGCAAATTGCCAAAACGAGAGATGAGGCGACCCGGGAACGCTGCCTTCAGAATATCGGTTCATGTCGATTCATGTATCGCTCCATGGCTTGTTCACTTGTATTCTGTGTCTATCTAGTCCACAAATGTCAAAACAGATTTGACATTGGCGGCCATTAGCAAAAATGAGAGCATCTTCCAATAGGGTGATTTCTTTTTGCCCACCTTGTACTTATGAAGTATTCGTCTTGCTCTACTCATCGTTCTCTCAAGGATGGAATAAATGACCATCCGAGTCGGAGCATTGGTGTCTTTTGATTCAGTCACATATGCTTCTCATTTTACCTAACTTTTTTGGATAGATATGTGTCACAGCTCACAGTAAAACATGTACCAGACGGCGTTCGCGCACACGGGATCAAAAATCTCCAAAGTTTTTCGCAGTCCAAAGCCCAAAGCAACATCATTGTGTTTGTCTAAAGTTAAAGCCTCTTGAACAGCAGCTTAAGCCAGAGCCAATATTTTTGTTGATAGCGGAATCCAGTTATCCAAAGTTTCTGACAACATAAGTCTTAGTTGTCAATATTTAGTTTCTTCGCTTGATAACTTGAAAAATGTTTCACATTGCCTGATGAATTGAACTTCGCTGCTTTTACCTTACTTTAACTTGTCATTGTTAAAAGAATACAATATTTGAGTGGAAAAAGTTTAAAAAAACCCTTTGTTTATTATTCAACCTTCTTGGTTGAATTCTTATGTGAGACTACACTGACTGAGCTGAAATGATCATTTTTGTTTTCGTTCTAATTATCTACTTTCCATAATGTTCTTTCGTTAAAAAGCTCAGCATCAAACACAATAATAGTGGCAAAAGCTTAAAGTTATTACCATTCGATAAATTGTCAATTTCTTCGCTTTATGCAAGTTATTGGATGGATCTTGTTTATTTGAAGTTCCTATGTTCTTACAAGAGCTGTCGTAATGTGAGTGTTTGGTCGTTGGTGCACATTCCTGGCATAAAATCAAGCTTAACGCTTTCACTTTCGTAAAGAAAACAAATTCTGTACAGTTGCGAACAATCTAATGGTCTTCATTCCAAAACTATAATCACAAGGGACTATTTGTTTCCCTTTTAATGTAGAACACACTGCGTGGGCATTAGGAAGATAGGAAGGGGAGAGATAGGAGATGTCCATTAACATTGGTTATGAATGTTAGCAGATCAAAATGGCAAGCGAAAATCTCGCCGGGTAAACTATTCCAAATTCGTGTTGTTCGGATAAAAAAAAAGAATACGGTACGTCCGAAATTTGGCTCAAGGGTGAACTGATGGGCATTCATTGCGAGACGAGTATTAAGGGAGAAACTTTTAAGGAGAGGAATGCAACTGGCTACTTCGAGTGAACATTTTTTGTAAAAGAAACGATAAAATAAGGAAAGTCATATATATGCATGTTTTGTATGGCTTGTTATGTATTTGTTTTATTGTTATTGCATTTTTTTCTCTAAAAATATATTACGAAATATTAAATCTCTTATTCATCGTTTTAAAGTAACGTTTTCAATATGTTATTATTTTTAATTGGATTTTGCTTATACATATGTAATCCACGAACTCCAAAAATGTAATATGATTGTTATTTTCTTATGAAATTTTTGTGCCAATCATAAGGATAAGTAAAATATTATATATTCTTAACATAACTCAATATATGTACGCATGTATACGATGTGTAAGAGATGTCACACGCACTCTACTCTACTCTCCTGTGTATTTTTTCCTTTAGTTCTTATGTCTTCATAAGAACAATTTTGAATTTAATTTGATCAAAATGAAATTTGAAATGTGATTTTTATTATTTTTTATGTCTAAAGTAAATCTTTTTTTTTGGGGGAAATGTTTAAAAAGAAAAATTATCAATTGCCAACATGTTTTCTTATAGATGACAAGGAACAAGGAACAAATAAAAAAACAAGAGGTTAATATTAATGACATCAGCTTTGTGTACGTTCGTGTTTTAAAATTGTTCACAACAATGTATCCTTGTTTTCGTTCCACAAATAAACATAATGAAACAACGTAACCAAAAATATTAACGAAAAACACGAATCTTGATCCTTGCGATTTTTACTTGCGATTATAAGGACTATAAGGCAAGTTTAGGATTCGTGAATATAAAAAAATTTGAGATAACAATCAAACATGACATTACGATCATTGGCAAAAAATGTCCGTATGTCTGTCTGTCCGGATGTATATAGAACTGCAGCCTAAACGGGTTAAGCGATTGCCTTTAAATTTGGTATGTGTTGCATTCACCAGAGGGGAAATTGAAATTTTATTTTTAGGGCTAAAAATAACGGTACTTGCCATACGGCCGTTTAGGAAAATCTAATTTTTCTCGAAAACGGCTCCAACGATTTTGATAAAAATTTTCGAGAATTTTTTTGTTGGTATATATATACGGGAAAAGTCTGTTAACGGGACCTTTCATATAACGGTTTAATTTTTGGCTTGCTCGGTAACGGCTCTATGGATTCCTATCAAATTTTATATTTGAGAAGATCTAAGTAGCCGAATTAGTTCTGAATATCAAAATTTTGAATAACTTTTTTTTTCTATTAAAAATTAATTTTTTTTTTTTTTTTGAAAAATCTATGTTTCAAAAATTAACAAAACAAAAAAATATTTTTTAATTTTATAATCACACGTATACTAATAAACTCTAAAAAACTGCATACCAAAATTTAAAAACAATTTTTTTTTCAAAAAACTAAAAATAAAAAACAGGATTTTATCAAAATCCGTCCTACAATTTTCGAAATGCTTTTTTTATAAATTCTTTGTTACTAAAGACGTTTGATGGTGTACCTCATTTTTACTAAAAACCGTTAAGTATTGTGGGTTTGATAGTTTTTATAAGTTCAAACTGTGTTATTTTGAACGTAAATGTTTTTTTGTTTTTGTCAAAGATCTTGCCGTCCAGTGTTATTAGGCACATAAGAGCAAGTACGTGCGACCCAGTCGTGCCCATTTTTTTATTTACAGTTGGTTCTTATTTTAAGTAAATTAAAAAAAAGAAAACATTAATGGAAATTAAATACAAGGTTGGTATCAAAATCAGGAAAAGAAGTCACCGACATTCTGAAAATGTAAAAAAATGTAGCACTTACTATTTTCCAAAAGGGCGCTAAAAAAGAAAATTTTTTTTTAGTCCACTGATGTGCTTATGCTTAGGTGTTTTGGAACTGGGATATAGGATCATAACCCATTCTTCTTATCGCTACCTTAGAATGCTTTTCCAATTCCATTCAACTTTTTTTTTAAATAACCAAATTAAAAAAAATCATTTCCCTGTTTACGCTAAAAATATTTCATTTCGATAATTCAATTAAACCAGAAAATAAAAATGTCCCATTCCGCAAATAAACACAACCAAGCTCACCACGAATAGCACTCCATGCCGAAAAAGGCATTCCAATGTTCCTGCACGAGCTGTGTAAACAAATGGGAAACAACTATCTGCACATAGTAGACAACAAAAAAATGAATTAAACAGGAATATAGAAAGCCATCCAATTTCTGTGTAACCATGTGCAACCATTCCGCCAAGCATGACTAAGTCCCAGCTCAAGCACTATTATACCTCCCAGCCTGGCCATACCATCGGCTATTCCATGGAACAACAAGGACCCATGTACAAATAAACAAGAAGACTACAAAAACAGTAATAATAATGTGAAAATTCATTGTTTTTTTTTTTGTGTTGGAAACTTCTGGAGTGAAGCTCCACCATAAGCTATAAGCTGGAGTTTGGTTGTGCAGAATCAGTAGACCTTATCGCTTCCGATCAATATACCTTAGAGTTGGTGTTGTCTTATATTCAAAGACTCGTATCTATTTAGACATATTTTTTTAGTGGCCATTCAGCGATGGTGTCCACTCTGTCCACATTTTCTATGGAACACTGTCTATAGAATTCGGAATCCTTAATAAGATGTTGGAAGAAATATCGGCAATCATGTAACGATTTGTCGGCGTGCTTGGCTATAAAGAAAACACATACAAATAAAGTGAACGGAATATCCACCAAAGAGTCGGAGTGGCCGTGGACTATTTATCGCACCTTGTGCTCGCATCTTATAGAGAAATGGTCGAACTATTGAAATCCAAAAGGCTTTCATGATAAATGTGGTCGATACGAAGAGGAGGAAGTCATGTCTTTTCGAATTTGTTCCTTTTAATTAAATTTCACTAGCAGAAGTGATTTTATCGAATTTCCTGGACTCCATTTTTGAACAGCTGCAGCTGGGAGCCATTTTTTCTTTTCTTTATTCTCTCATTGAATCAAGTCGGTGGTAAAGTTTCGTTAGGTAGGTGTTTTTTCTTTATTAGTTCAGAGCAGTTTCGTTAGGTGTTTTCTTTATAAGTTCAGAAGAGTTTAAAATGTCAAAAAACTTAATTGAACTGAGCGTTCAGACCTTCAAATTGTTTTTTTTTTTTTTTTTTTTTTTTTTTTTTTGAATTCAGTGGGTGTTGTTGAACACAACAGGCGTATAATTAAAAAAAAATCCTCAAAACATTAAAATGAAGGAAAATATTATTCTCTCTGGTTGAAGAAGGTAAGATGGCGGAGAATTTTGAGACACCTTCTTCTTTCTATTTATGACAGTTCAGTGCACAAGTTGATTCAAAAATATATTAGAGAGCTTTCAACATTCCTGCTCAGAATCTTACTTTGTTTTCTCAGGCTTTACTCATGATCAGTACTAAGCTCAGAGCTTAAAACCTATGTCCACTAAAAATTGTTGGAAAACAATTATAGAAGAGCTTCATTTTTCCAAATGGTGCCAATTGTGGTGCTAATCCCTGAAACATCCACTGATTTAAATAAATAAATACATTTTTAGTGGAGAGAGTATATACAGACTAACAACTTACAACAGTGCTGCCACCCTACTCCTTTAGCAGTAGATCTACTGCGCTTAGCCCCTTATGACAATCTACTGCGCAGCAAAACGAATCTACTCCTCTTTGAAAATTTTTAACATTATCCAAAATTAACTACATATAAATGCCCCATTCAAAATTTAAAATGTAATCTGAATATTTCCACCGAGTATTTCAAAATTCAGAATACATTCTCTTGTGGGTTGCGGGCTCAATTATAAACGTCCCAAACGACTGGACCGATTTGGATAAAATTGTGTGTGTATGTTTCAATGGGTTCCTGGTTAGTTTGAAAACTTAATTGAAAAAAAAGTCGGAAAATTCTACACAGGTACTGGTGTTGGTGCAAATTTAGATTTTCAGTTTAATTGAAAATTCTTATTAATGAACCGTTTTTGAGGGAACTTTCACAGCTACATACGAAGATAGCCGATTTTTTTAAGAAGTAACTTAGGCTATTTTTAGTACCCATTGGTGGCGCTAGGTGGCTTTTTCGTTTTTTTTTTATTTATGGGACGATTTGACTCATAATTACAACGTGTTATAATATTCAAATAAATATAATACGATTACGTTGGTGGCGTTTAGTTTTTGTCGCTGTTACTGTACCGCTGTTGTCGGGATCCAGAAAATATATGGTAAGCTCTAACAACGCCGGGTAGTGAGTCGGCTAGTATGTATATATGTATATGTTTAATTTATATTGCTATATATTGCATTCTACTGCGTTTTTCTTTTCATATATACTTCGCTTAATCAACTATTGAGTGGCAGCACTGCTTAAAACCAGTGTTGCCACTTCCAATTTAAAAAGTGTGTAATATTGAGCTAAAAGTGATGTGGTAGATTTTAAAATTCTTCAAAATTATGGTAGATCTACAACCAATGGTGAAAAAGTGTCAACACTGCTAACAACTGAACTATATTTCTAAGGAGATTGGACTCATTTTTTCTATATATCTAAGGAAGAGCAACTATGCCTCGGAAAATTTATAAAGATTTTTAAACATCTCGAAGATTTCTTTAAACAACCATAAAGTATCGTTCTTTAGATAAAAATCGTTCGATTGATTTTGATGAAATTACGGTTAAAATTGTTTTTTTGAAGATCTTAGCATTAATTTGCCGTAGAAACTGGGAATACCTATGTAGGAATATGTGTATACTTCTCTTTCATCTTCGTTGAACTAAACAAAATGGAGGTGTGAAAATAAAAATTGTCAAAAAAGAGATAGTGGATAGATATGTGGGAATAGATGCGCGTATATTGCTATGTATCAGGAAATAATTAATGGCATGATAGAAGATAATCCAAAATCGAAATATAATAGCAAATGAATAGTTTAGAATAGCGGTTCGTATCTTAGATCTTACGCTCATAATTTTTACAGCTTTAAGACCCAACCATAATTGAAGAATTGAAACGTACGTTGCCGTACGAAACAGTGCGAATATATATGCGATTTATATAACCAACCCGAAATGATATTTTGATAAAGTTTCATTCAGTTTTATTTCCGTACGTGATGTACACTTTCAAGTAAGGAATGACAAGGCTATTATGCTCAACTTATGTATTGGACAGAACGGAAAGAAACTTTTCGTTCAGTTTTGACTATAGCTTTTTATTTCTTTCGCGTATTATTGTTGGGCCTTTAGCAATTGCAATAATAGCAATGACCACGCATGACCTGCTGTCAAAATTTAACGAAATATTTAGTAATGTTACTAAAAACACCCGAAATAACTAAAATTAACATTGCTTTATGTATGTTTTTACTTTTAAATTTCGTTAGCTGTGAAATTTGCGTTTATTACACTGATTCATAATAAAATAATGCATGCTTAACTTAACGAGGGAAGCATGTGTCCATTATAGCTAATGCCTCTGTGGTTTGGATCATTGACCCATTGGTTTTTGACATTACGCTATACTTGGTTATGCCTATTAATAGTTGAACTTTGAATCTAATGATTGCTGTTCAACACCGTGATTTTTGTTAGTTTCTCCTCTTTCTGTTTTCATTAGTTTTATCTACAAGGTGGGCAAAAAGAAATTGGAAGATGCTCTCATTTTTGCAAATGGCTGCCAATGTCAAATCTGTTTTGACATTTGTGGACTAGACAGATGCAGAATACAAATGAACAAGCCATTGAGCGATATATGTACCGACATGAACCGATATTCTGAAGGCGGCGTTCCCGGGTCGCATCATCTCTCGTTTTGGCGATTTGCACTGGCCCGCAAGATCGCCCGATTTAACCGTTTCAGACTTTTTTTGGCGGGGTTTTAGAAGTCCTGTGTTTACGTGAACAAACCCGAGACTCTAGAAGTCCTCAAGGAAAACATTCGACATGAGTGCGAGAATCTGTCGCCCGAAGTTCTCGCTGAATTGATATAAAATGCAATAAAACGAGCAATTGTGATATCATCTTCTCGACTTGACCAATACAATTCTAAGGATTCAAATAAACATAATCAAAAACAGAATCGAAGTTTTTCTTTTAGAAAAAAAGAGCCAAACAACATCGGATGGATGACTTCTTTTGGCCGACCCTGTATTATTATATGGATTTTATTTAAAGCTCTTCTCTTAATTGTGCATTTGACAGAATAGAAGTGAACGTTTTGATGACACTTTATATTTAAAAGTAAAGGAGAGGGAACGAGAATGAAATGGAAAGAATATTTTATTTATGGAACACTCTATATTGTTGTTTTTATTTTTCAGTCTGAAAGTTTAAGCATGCTTTTAGCATACTCTTTGAGGACAGTAAAAAGAATAGTGGCCATAGGGTATTCCCTTGTATATCTCACAGTTTTATATTATATATTATATATTTTGTTTGTTACATTAGAACGGTTCGGGGTTGCTGACTTATTGAAACATTATTTTTTCGGAATGGACTATAACAGAATTTCTTTTAAAGACGATTAAACCTAAGATTTATGTCGCAAGCATTTAAAAGTCTGACCCAAACATGGCGCAGTAATTAAAATACAAAACACTGAAACAAACACCAAATTGTATCGTCGCAAATGTCAAACCCACACCCTTCTATACTATTTCACTTTCTTTTCCAGTCTCATTAATGAGTATTAATGGCTTTTCAAGAACCTCGTCTTGTAACTTTCATTCATCAAAAACCCTCCCTCCCATTGCTTTTGTCAGTATTTCAAAAACACCTCCTCTCGTTACGATTCAAAAAGTTCCTCAAATACCATTGACAATTTAAATGCAAAGCATGAAAACCGATTATTTAAGAAAATATTTGTTTCTCGTTAGTAAGAGAACACAGATTTAGCAATTTTCTTGAGCATTCTATGTTCCTTCAACAATTTGTTGTGTCCTTGTTAAGCAGGGCGGCCGAGGAAAACATTCATCCACGACCACACTTAGGCACATAAGACACCAGCAACTAGGTTTAACGATTATTGCTTAGTTGCTATCTGTTGTGTTCATTTCAATTCGTCCTCCTCGCTTGTTGTTTATATTTATTTATTCATTTTGCTTCCTTTTTCTCTTGTTTCAGATGAAAATGGATGCTAAATGCCCGGAAGTAATCGCTGAAAATACAATATCCTCTTAAGGATATCCGAGTGGAAAGAAAACTACCATCGAAAAGGAGTGTTTTCTTCCGTAAGAAATATATCTTTTGGTGTTAATTTATTTTCTTTAAAAGATATAAGTTCAATCGAGAAAAAATATCCTTGATTTGCAATTAAAGGAGTTGAAAGTTGACGAAAGGAAACAATCCACAACGAGTCACCACGTAAAAAGGAGAAACGGAAATCAAATATTTATTAGTATTGTTGGCAACTTGAATTCACCTAAAAAGCACCAAACATGCACGAACGACGAGTGAAAAAGTAAGTATTATCCTTTATAGAGCACAAAAGCAAAACTCCTTATTGTTGTCCATTTCAGACTCAAGAGTGGACATTATGTAGCAACACATGGTCGTCTCACACCAGACCCACCGTATGTGCATTCGAATCGAGGTTACTCCACCGATGGCGAGGAATCACATCGTGCACCCTCCGAACGCACCATGTCAGAGTACACGGTGGCAAACGAGCGCACCTCTCCAGGACATTATAATTCAGCTCGCAAGACCAGAATAAATGGAGTCCACACTACGGACAGTGGAATAGGTGGTGGTGGTGGCTCGGTGAGCAACGGCGGACCTAGGTCGTTAGGTCCCAGCGTTATAAACGGCGGCCCACCAACACGAATACCACCGAGAGCGCCATCTGCACTGAGCTATGACCATGGTGGCGACGCTGGAAGTGATATTTATGTCACGAGTGCCGCGTACAAGGCACCATCGGAAATAAGGTGAGGACAGACAGAATATTATGAAGGAGCTTTAAATGTTGTCTCTTCTATCTTCAAAACGGGAAGCAATTGGATTTTCCGAATGTTTTCCATACATACTGTTTGTGGCACCAAGGATGAGAATATTGTATGTGTGTGTATGTGATAGAATCCCTATTTAACGGTGCATGAACGTTCGTTTAGTTTAAATAGGATACATTGTTGTTTGGAAATTGTGTGTACATAGATATGAGGCAGCATAGTGAGAGAGAGGATTTACAAATTCTTTTCAGAGTTAAGTCTGAGAAACGTGACACATGAAACATTTCGCTTGAAGGGATTCTCCATTTGCAGCGAGCAAACGTGTGACTTTCCAGATAAAATTCAAATTAGTTTGTCACTGCGAAGTGTGATTTTTTTATCAATTTTTTTGAAGGGAAAAATAGGGAATCATCATGAATAGTGTGTTTGTTTTTCTTTTATACTTATTTGCATTATTCTGCTTCTTTTAGTTTAAGGTTACAGTTTTCGCGAAGTACGTATTTAATTTGTTTTTTTTTTTTTACTTTGATCTTTGTTGGTGAAATGTTTTTCATTAAATTTATTTAAAGATTAGCGCCGAAAACTTTTATCTAAAGAAAGCTATTGGAAAACGAATGGCTAATGTTTCCTTACCACCGTGGTTTTTCCTGTGAAATTTAAAGCGAATAAAATATACAAAAGTATGGCGAGTTTTATAATTCGAGCGCCAGATTTGAATTCAAATATTTTACTTTTATGTTTTAGTAGAAGTCAAAAGTATTTTAAAGATAGTAATGATTTAAGTAAATAAATAATTATGATTTTATTGATGATGATGATGATGAGTGAAATAATATGTTCTGCCGCCTTTGAAAGGTCTGTCTTAATCTTTCAACACGGATTAGCTGCCAGCTTACGAATTGGTCGTCTAAACTCTCCTTGAGCCGTTGTTTACATCGGCTACTCTGACCCGACCATCTGGACATTCGATAATTTTCGTGAGTCTTCCCATGAGCCACTTTTGTGGGAACAGTTGTCCTCGTGGATGATGACGAGGCTACCAATTGCGATGTTTGGGCTGGGTGACGTCCACTTTGCACGACCTTGGAGTTCTTTGAGGTACCATTGCTTCCAGAAGTGCGTTTTGACACCGTTTATTTGCCGCCATCTTTACAAATAGCTGACGAGAGAGACGTCTACAACTGGCTGAGGAATTGCTTTAAGCCATGACCCAATAAGAAGATGTGCTGCTTCGAAGTCGTTGGGATTGCTAGACATGGGAACGATAGGCATGGAGTTCATTATGGCCTTGACCTCAACCAGCGCTATCGACAGTCCTTCAAACGATAGTTTTGCACTTCCTAGGTTGCGATATAGGTGATCCTTTTTGTTATCTTTACGGCAGCTTCCCAAATTCCACCGATGTGGGGTGCCCTGGAGGGTATAAAATCAAAGTTTATAGTGGCATTAGAACAAAAATGTATAGTATTTTCTTTAATATTTTTTTTTAGCAAGATATCAAGTAGTTCCCTAAGATTTGACTGAGCGCCAACAAAATTTGTCGCGTCGTCACAATGGATGTCTCTTGGAATACCTCTAAGTCCTATCATCCTTTTCAACGCTCCTATGAAGGCATTGGATGACAGATCCGAAACAGCTTTGAGGTACATGCTTTCGACGAGAAACAAACAAATACAGCAACAAAGATTGTGAAAGGAACTTTGCCTCGAATTTTATAGTAGGTGTTGATTGGACCACACAAGTTTAAATAATGAAGATGTTCATCGAGTGTCTTGCTAAAGGCGCAATCCTTTGGTAATAACAACGGTTCTTTACCTTCCTCTGGCATGTCTGCGTGCCAGTGAAGTCCTTGCCTGTCTTTGCTGAACGGACTTGAAAATTGTATGTGTCCTTTGAGTGGCGTGTTTGATTTTATAGCTTCGATTTCCTTTGAAAATTGCTTCATTTGGATCACGTTCACTATAACGTGAAGAGCAAATTCTAGCTCATCACGAGTTAAGTATTTACCTGCGGAAACGGGATTCTCAATACTAACAAATTGATGAACCTTGCAACGTATGCGAAAATTCTGATGAGTTTTGTATATGAATTCAATCTCTCTATTGTTTCGAAATAATGGTTTTTGTCAGATTGTAGACAATGCAAAAAGGTTTTTCATTTCTCCAACGAAAGCTCTTCTGGAGAAAAAGAAATTTCTTTGATGGATGGTCAATTTTCTTCCTGTTCAATCAAAAATCCTGGATCCCTAAACCATATCGAATTTTGCAGCTATGCCACGGTGCATCCTCTCGAGACCACATCTGCAGGGTTTTCATGTGTTGGGATATGTTTTCAAACTACCTGCTTCATATTTTTTTGGATTTCAGCAACCATTTTTCCAACGAAGGTGTTCAGCTTCGACGAATGCATGGATATTCAGTGAATGTGTCCTACTCGAACTAATTCCTTATCTACCAGTATTTGCACTCTTTTTTAAGAAAACCCACGAGATCGTAAGCCAACATTTCTATCATGTTAGTCTCCAGTAGAATACTAGTAGCAATACTCAGTAAGGATTATTTGTTAATAGCACTACAGCCACCACGCTATACTCCCACAAGACAACAAGGTATACCTAACTAGCATCTACCACTAAGATAATTCGAGTAATTAGCTAGGTGTTATAACTCCTCTCGACTCCTCAGCTTAAATGATTTAATGGAACCAATCTTCTTTCGCATTTTTTCGTTGCAAGAGTCTTAAAAGATCTTGGCATGAGTCCGCTAGCCTAAACCTGGATAGTTTACCAGCTATTATTCTGAAAAGATTTTCTTCGACGCTATCTTAGCCACTTTTTTCAACTTTTCCATTAGTCCAGTCTGTCCCCAATAAGTCACTTTTCCTCTTCCTTGAATTAATAATAACCTTTCGAACTGCTTGATATAATTTTTACTTGCGATTATAGGTACTATAATACAAGTTATGCATTCGTGCAGATTAAAAAATTTGAGATAACAATCAAACATGAGATTACGATGATAGAGAAACATATTTGAGTCTGTCTGTCTGTCTATCTGTACGGATGTATATTGGACTGCAGCCTAAACGGTTGGGCCAATCGTCTTCAAATTTTGAACTTAAAGTTATTTTGACATTTTACAAAGGAGTTTTTAAATTTTTTTTTTTAGCTCAACAATTTACGGTACCTGTCATATAACCGTTATGTTAAAGCTTATTTTTCTCGAAAACGGCTCCAAGAATTTTTATAAAAAAAAATCAGTGCACCTGTAAGTATGCATTATATTTAAGTGAAAAAAAAATTAATATGGTGGGCTAAAAACGGTACCTCCCATAGGACCGGTATTTTTTTTCTTCGACTTTTTCGAAAACTGGAGATCCGATTACAATCAAAATTGATATTCAAGAAGATATGGGTAGCCTGAGTAATTTTTTAACGGGTAAGTGATTTTTTATTTTTTTTTTAAATGTACGTTATTTTTGTGCTTAAGTTTTTATTCTTAAATTATTTTTTTTATTTTTTTAAAAAAAAGTTGTTAAAAAAACCGTTTTATTTAAAAACGGCTCCTACAATTTTTGAAAAAAAATTCACACTTTTTTATATTTCCTAAAGAAATAAAATGGCGTTTAAATTATTTCACCCAATACATTTTAACGTACGTTATTCGAACAATCAAAAGTCACAAAAATCGAATAAATGCTTTGATGTTCACTTTAATTTTTTTAAATTTTATTCAACAATGTGACAGCACATATGAGCAAGTACGTGCGATCCAGTCGTGCAATTTATTTTTGACGGATTCAAGTCTAATAGGCAATAAATAAATAGCGTTGTGCCCCAGGGCACCGTTTTTTCTCCACCTTTTTTAAAGCTTTTTTAGTTAATTTGCTTGCCGTTGACAGTACTTTTAAGCTTTTTTATTCATTTCTCAACCATGTTCTTTGGATGTGGAACTGCAATTACCGATTAGTTCAATTCATTCTGATCTTGATAGTATTGTATAGGGTGTTTTTTTATAGGTATAGAACTTTAGGTTGGCAGCACTATTTTAACTGGCGGCCATTTTTTCAGCTGTCAAGTGATTTATTTTTACATTTTTAGTTTGGTTTGGCATTTCAACATGAATAGACTGACGCCTGAACAACGCTTCCAAATTGTGCAAATTAATTTTGAAAATCATGGTTCTTTTCGAAATACGTATCGCGCACTACGTCCATATTACGGTCAACATAATCGTCCATCAGAGCAATTAATTCGATTAACTATGGAACGTTTTTGCACCACGTTTACTCTAACTGATAATACGCATCAACAGAGACGTCGTACAGTGCGTACAGAAGAAGTCATTGCTGCTGTAGAACGTAGTGTAGAGGAAGATCCGAATCAGTCTATCCGCCATCGTGCACAGGAATTGGATATGTGTCCATTCACTTTATGGAAGATTTTTTTTGCGTGCTTACAAAATCTAACTCACGCAAGAATTGAAGCCACAGGATCACCTAACAAGGCGTAGATCCAGTGAATGGGCCCAAAAAAAGATTTCCTTTGATCCCAAATTTAATAAGCGAATTTTGTCTAGCGATAAAGCTCACTTTTGGTTGAATGGATAGGTCAATTAACAAAACTACCGTATTCGGAGATAATCCTGAAGTATATGTTAAGACACCGTTACACCCACAAAAACTGACTGATTGGTGTGCTTTATGGTTTGGTGGATTAATTGGTCCGTACTTCTTTAAGAACGGTGCTGGCCAGAACGGTACAGTCAATGGTGACCGCTATAGAGCAACGATTACTGACTTTTTTGTTTATCAAATGAACAACCATGCTGTGCAGAAGCTGTGGTTTCAACAAGATGGCGCAATATGTCACACAGCTCGTACTACAATTAATTTATTGAAAGAAACGTTTGCTAACCGCATAGTTTCACGTTACGGATCCGTGAATTGGCCTACAAGATCTTGCGATTTAACACCGCTTGACTATTTTCTGTGGAGATATGTAAAGTCGCTAGACTACGTCAATAAGCCCGATACGATTGACCACTTGTTAGACAACATTCGCCGCGTTATTCTCGATAAACGACCAAAAATCTTGGAAAAATTGGACCTCCAGATTAGACTACGTCCAAGCCAGCCGTGGCGGTCTTATGCCAAAAGACATATTTAAGTTATAATCCCAGAAAATTATCTTTTGAACAAAGTAAATTTTATGTCAATTTAAAAATATCATATTTGGTTTATTCCATTTCAAATTTCTATATTTCTTATAAAAACACCCGTTACAATGCGGATCAAGAAATCGCGTCGAATTTAATGCTTCAAAAGCTCAATGTTATGTTAAAGCGAAACGTACCTCCCACGACACTATGCATGAGTGACACTGACATCGAAGAAAATGAGCACCTCTCAGTTTTGGAATATGCATAACAGACTACATTCTGCTTATAGGCAACTAATTGGACGTCGCTAAAGGTTAAAAGCCTGTAAAGTTTCAAGGTTACCTTCGAAGATGTAAAAAATGTAAGATCTAATTACAGGCTATAATGCATGTATTGAGTGTGGAATCTCTTGCCGGACTCAGTTTTTTTTCCAATTTTAAAATTCAGAATCTTAAAATGAATTTGACGCCCCGTTTTACAAGAGTCGTTACACCATATGACATATGTACCAAATCTTGGAGCCTACTCAAACCCTTCCCAGAAGCTATAAAAAACTTTTACTTTAGTATCTTTTTCGAAGAAAATGCGCTTGAATTTCTGGAAAAAGCGTAATGATCAAACACGTGAACAAAACTTGAAAGAAATTATTAGAATTCTCTATGACAGTAATGCCATGTTTGATTAATGCCTCACTTATTTTCATATTCACAAGAGCAAAACTTGCCTTATACTAACTTTTATCTTAAGTAAGAAATAAAGGATGCAAACTAAATGGTCCATTTCAAAATCATATTATTTTTAGTGCAATTTTTAACATTTTCCAAATATTTTCCTAAATGGTTCTAGGACAATTGTTTTTCATAGAAAAAAACCTAAACCGAGGTTATAAATAAGAATAAAAATAGAAATTCCTATGTTCTTCCTCTAATAAAAATAAATTGCACGACTGGATCGCCATACTTGCTCATATGTGCGGTCACGTTGTAGAATAAAATTTAAGAAAATCAAAGTGAACATCATAGCATTTATTCGATTTTTGCGACTTTTGATTGTTCAAATAAAGTACGTTAAATTATATTGGGTGAAATAATTTAAACGCCATTTTATTTCTTTAGGAAATGTAAGAAAGTGTGATTTTTTTTTAAATCGTAGATAAAACAGTTTTTTTAAACTTTTTTTAAAAAAATTTAAAAAAAATAATTCAAGAATACAAACTTAAGCACAAAAATAACGATCATTTAAAAACAAAATTTAAAAAAAAAATCACTTTCCCGTTTTCAAAATATTGATTTTAAAAAAAAAGTTTTTTTTTTAAATTATTAAAAATACAAAAAAAAGTTTTCGAATAAAAAATTAATGCAAAATTACTCAGGCTATCTACATCTTTTTGAATATCAATTTTGATTGTAATCGGATCACCAGTTTTCGAAAAAGTCGAAGAAAAAAAAAACCGGTCCTATGGGAGGTACCCTTTTTAGCCCACCATATTAAATTTTTTTTCACCAAAATATAATGCATACCTACAGTAGTACACTGATTTTTTTTTATAAAAAATCTTGGAGCCGTTTTCCAAAAAAATAAGCTTTTGCATAACGATTATATGACAGGTACCGTTAATTTTTTAGCTAAAAAAATTGAAAAAAACTCCTCTGTAGAATGTTCCTTAAGTTCAAAATTTGAAGACGATTGGCCCAACCGTTTAGGCTGTAGTCCAAAATACATCCGTACAGACAGACAGACGGACAGAATTTTGCCAGTAACTCAAATATGTTTCTATATCATCGTAATGTCATGTTTGATTGATATCTCAAAAAAAATGTTTTGCACGAATGCATAACTTGTACCTATAATCGCAAGTAAAAAATTGATTTCTAGTCACTGAGCATTTTTTCGTGCACTTCTTTTCATACAATATGATAATTGTCAAAAAAAGTTCCACATACGCCACAGTAACCAAACAAAAAATAGTAATACAATTCAGCCGCACCAAACGAATGCCAAATATGGTCCAATTTTATTTATCAAATTCTTTCGTCAAAAGTTGCATTATTTTTATTTGGAACAAATATTCTAACTTGAGTATAACAGTTCTTAGTTATTTCTTTACAAATTGCACAAAAAAGTTAAAATGAAAGTCAATGCAAGATACAACGGTAAGTAATTCAGTATACATTTTTAATTATTCTATACAATAAATGAGACCGCAGTACCTTAAAGTGTACAGAATAACTGGCACAATAGTCTTCCCTCAGGGGTCACCTATTTTTTAAGGAAAGGCTTGACAATTGCTGTTTTCCATCTTCTAGAATGATTCCAAAAGAGTAAGAGCGAAAAGCTTATGCAGTGGCTTTGCATCTTTCTTTTCAAAAGAATGTAGTTATCCGGATGGTATACCCAGCGGATTTGTGTGTATAGCAAGATCTTTGAGAACTCTTCCTTCTGTACGAGTATGGAAATAAACTTGTCTCAAGGAAAATTCTCAATTACTACCGGCAAAATGGGCTGCAAACAAGTTTGCCTCATTGGAAGAGTAAATAATCTGCCTTATTTCATGGCCAAATTCCACTGAACCATTTCCAAAAAGTGGCATGTCCCATGTGGCATAGGGGTTCTGGTGAGTGTGCTGTCCTAGTCATCTATGACAATGGATCCAAAAGTCCACCTGATGATTTTACAACGCACACATAGGAATGATTGGCATATACATAAGTCACAAGGCGTTGGCTACTTAAGGACCTGTCGCGCCAGCAATTATGAATTCTTAAAAGTTGATCCAAATTGTTGCAGATTTGTCCTTTGCTTTCTATGGAAGCGAATATTTCGTTATGGTTATTTTATTTTTCATTGCAAATTAATTCTCTGGATTTTCAAAAACTTTCTCTGTTGAAGAGAACCACTTGATTATGTACTTCTGTTGCAATCTATTTCTATAACAAAAAAAAAAAACTAATTGACTTGAAAATGAAAAAAACTTTTCTTTCATTACTTAGGACAGTAAAAATGTTGAGTGAACTATTCCTTAGTTCCATTCAGTGAAGAACATTATATGTCAAGGTGGTGTTTGTTATTAATGAAGACATAATTGTGAGTTTCAACATTTCCTAGGAACCTTGACATAAAATGCATTTTGTTTTCTCATTATTTACAATCAACTGAAGTGACATTTTGAAGGATTTTCATACTGTCTAGATGCAATCGCTTGAGAATATAAAGTATTTAATTATAATTCCTCCGACACTTGTTTCATAATTTATTCGGAACTGATTGGAGTTACTAAATTCATGCATTTAGAAGTTCATCAAGTTCTTATGGTTCTTATAAACATTGCACTGTTTAGTTAATCGCTCAAATTTCTAGTAAAAATTAAACACCTTATAAGGAGCCATTCACACTTTAACAAATCAATTAATTCTGTTTTCATTTGTTTTATATGATACAGTCGCTACAGTCATCGACCTCAATCCCGTGGTGGACCACGCAGTGTTTACTCCGTAGCTAGCACCGCCAAGACAGGACGAAGTGGCCGAAGTGGGCGATCGCAGAAACACAGAGGTGCCAAAATCGAAGCTATGTCAGCCCCAAATCCATTTTGTCCCAATGTCAAAGGTGTTTGCTGTCTAATGCTCCTGCTTAACTTAGGTCTTATTCTAGTGACGCTTGGATTTGTGATTGTCATCCAGTTCTTTGAACCGCTGTTTGTATGGTAAACTTGTCTTCTGGAAAAAAGTTAAATCACCTATTTTACATTTTCTTTTTTATAATTTTCAGGGTCTTGGGAATAATATTCCTGATCTTTGGTTTCCTCACTCTAATCGGTAGCATGGTATACTGTGTATACGTTTGTCGGGATGCAAAAACACCATCCCAAGTCCGAAATGAAGATCTGTATTGGACGCGTCATTGGCAAAAGAACATCGGCTATACACCTCAGGAAATCAATTACAAAGCCGACAAATACGATGGTTATTCGGACCGTTATTCTGTTAGCAAAATGAGCGGCAAATATTCTGACAGAGAGAGTAATCGTTACTAAACTAACACCACTGGTCTGACATACGTAGGTGTTAATAATCCAAAATGCCATAGCCGGGAACGTGGTTGTTTCTAACTGAATTCGAAAAACTCATACTTATTTATATGAAATTTTGGAGTAATGCTATGTATACATATGAATCAAAATTTTGATAAAAAAAAAAACAAAAATATAGAAGCAAATATTAAGAAAATCCTGTACCCAAGGGTTGAAGTCAGTTTCGATAAAACAATTAAAAAATTAATCGATTTAATGAAGTTAAGTTAAATTTAATGTTTAAATAATAATAATGAACACCTGCTAACAATTTTGTAACTAATTGATTATATTTGTTGTATAACAATTTGTGTAAATTTAATTTAAAGCAGAAACTTCGTGTAATATAATTATTGCTCCATTTAATGCATACAATTAAGGTAACTAACTATTTTTTAAATATTTTTTTATATCTGTAAATTAACACAACGGTTTTTTATATTTTAATACTTTTGTTGTATTATCTATAAAAAGTGAACACTACATAATTATGTACTTTTTTAAACATTTGTAAATAATAAAAGTAAAATAAATAAATAAAATAATAAAAAAAATTAATACAATAATTCTGTGTTTTTTTAATTTGATCCAAAGTTTAATTTAATTATTTATTCCCTAAAGTGTGTCTTATGTATGATGTATGTGGTACATCAACATCACCGACAAAGAAAAAATTGCAACTGTCAGTTTCCATATTTACTGAAATTTCGAAAAAAATCTTTTGGAAAAACATGAATGTTTATGTTTACATTTATCTTGATTACCCCGAATATGTCCATTTCTTTCATAATAGATGGACTGTTTTTTTCTAAAACAAATGGATAACTTTCAACTATGTAAATTAAGAAGAAATTATTTTGGAATTAATTTCAATTCAATTTCAAAAGTTCTTTTTCAGTCCATGTGTAACATTTTCTTTCTCAAAACACGTCAACCAAGTAACACCAAAGCTCAACTGTCAAAAAATATCGTCAAATTGTCACTCCTTTATTCGTTACTTCATTCCCCACATATTTTCACTTCAAAGAGAAGAATGAGGAGGCAACCGAAAGTAGGAATCATGTAAACTACATATGTAGGTCATACAGAATATCTGTTAATTTTTTATAAATAAAAATGTAACATTTTGATATTAAGCAGCTCTGTTCAATTACTTTTTGTAGTAAGATGGTTAATATCTGTCAAAATCTAACATAAGACGTAACCAAATTCAAATTTAACACATATATGGTGTAAAATTACAAAAGTGACACATAGCAAGTGTCAGCGCAATAAGAAAGACATCCCTGTTAATTTATAGTACTAATCAATAGGCGTTTTTCTGAATTCACTCAGAAAAGGTCTCTGAACAGAGTCTGAGCGTTCGTTTCAGCACTTTGCTGTCACAAATTGTCATTTTTGATATGACTCTCTCACAAGCGTCAATATTATGCATGGGATTAAGTGAAATAGCCAACAACTCTAAATTGACGTTAATTGCATTCAGCATTTTCTCAGAATGCTCAGTCAATTTATCCTGAGTGACTACAGGTTTCTCAGAGCACGCTGTGATCATTCTCTGAACGAAAAAAGAAATGCAACTTTTAAGATCTGAATGCTCTGAGCAAAAAAAGAAATACCACTTTTTTTGACAACTCAGACTGCTCTGAACGAAAAAAAGAAAAACGCCTAATATATTTATGGCTTGACATAAAGTAAAAAGCATTGTCTCTCATTCTTTATTTGTTGGCCTTGGTCATGGAATGCACACCACACATGCCAGAGAAATAAATTATATATAAAAAATTAAATTTGTTTGTTCGTATTTAATGCGCTGCCATACCGTTCATCCAATTGCAATGAAACTTTGTCAGTTTATTGCTTGGACTTACGGGAAGGATATAGGCATAGTAAAATTTGTTTCCAGTAGGTGGTGCGCACGTCTGTGGTACTAGGGAATGTGTTTGAAAGAGCAATAGAAAATTACGAATTATTGAATTATTATAAGAAAGAGAGAAATATGAATCTAAATAATACCGAAAGGAAGGTTCTTGAATAATTCGAATAATGCCCTATAGGTGGGGCTAACAAAATTAAAAAAATAAAAGATAAGAAATGTGAAAAATGAAAAGTTATTTTTATGTTAACAAAACCCTAAAAATACTTAATGGATCACTACGAAAAATGCCACACATACTTATGTATTTTTTCACTTAAAGAATTTTTTAAGCTTCGTATTCATAACGCCCGGCAAACTGACGAACATTGTGATTCGTAGCAGCTGCGCAAAATGAATACCACGTTGCCGCGGGCGGCAGCTAGAACATTTGCTCACTCGAACATTTCCGATGGATTTTTATTGTGCGGCAACTGTCAAAGTCCGTTTTGTTAGTTTAGTATAGTAGTTTGGATTTACTTTTACCGCGCTATTAAATATGTCTTTGAAAATGTTACGCGTATAAAATGTCACATATTCCGCGGACGACGATGGCGCGCCCACATGCCGCGGGTAGTGAATACGAAGCTTTATGCTATAAGCATTGTTCAAACTTGCAAGTGATTGATGCTGCAGCACATCAACTTAAAGGATTAGGAGATGTTAGTGAGCATAATAGGTATAAAGTATAGGTAGATGGCGCTGTTGAACATACCTGAAGAAAAACAAACATATTTTCTTTTTTAGTATAACTGAGTGTTGTAAGCATAGTAAAATAAACTTCCAGGAGGTCGCACGCATGTCGTAACGCAAAATGTATTTTAAGTAGCAAAAGAAAATTACAAAATAATGAATTACTATAAGAAAGGGGGTCAATAAATCCACCTGATTCCATAGTGAAAGTGCTTGGTTCGAAAAATGCCCTTCAGGTGGCGTTCCATATAAGCAAACAGAGCGACACGAAGCGCCGAGTTTCTACTAATAATTTTTAAAAATCAAATAATAGTTTCTTAATAAATAAACGTATCCTAAGACTAGTTTAAATAAATGGAGTTGATGAAAGTGATAGTTAATGAAATTAACTTTCCAGGTCGTCATAACACTGCTTGCAAAGAGATTTTATATGTTATTTGTGTGTTAAAAAAAAATATTGTAAAAGTTTAGCTGTCTAATTTTATAATCAACACAAACAAATTAATTAATTAAAGGTAACGTGACTCAAACGTGACGAAGCCAAAGCTGAAGCGTGATGGCTAAAACACTATCACGCTTCAGCTTTGGCTTCGCCACGTTACATTTCACACGCTTTGTGTCCGCTTTGAATGACATTTTCTGCATTTCGGTTTTTGTTTTTGCTTCTGTCAAAGGGAGCAAAAGTTCAACCAGTTTCTACTTAAGCTTTACGTTTGAGTCACGTTACCTTATATTGTACACGAACCAAACGTAACGTCAAAGCCAAAGCGAGATCGTGATAGGATGTATTGATTTCCTATGGTTGAACTTGTAAACGTCAGGCGAAACCGAAGCTAAAGCGTGATTGTGTTTTAGCCATGATTGTGTTTTAGCCATTAAGAAAGCACAAGCATTTTTGACATTGCGTTCGGAATGTACGTTTGAAAGCGTACAATATATACGGAAATAAAACTGAACGAAACTTCATCAAAATCATTTCGAGTTGGTTATTCAATTCAAATCACAGGTATTCGCAGTGTTTCGTACGGCAACGTACTTTTCAATTATTCAATTATAAATCATTATATAAATTTATTGGCGTGACAGTTTGTTTTATAACTCAACAGTTCCAGAAAAATAACACCTACTTACTTACTTACTTACTTAGGTGGCGCTACAGTTCGGGACGAACCTGGGCCTCAACCAACATGCCTCTCCAGCCAACTCGGTCTTTGGCTAGCTGCCTCCAGTTTTGCACTCCAAGTTGGTTGAGGTCGTCCTCCACTTGTGCGCGCCACCTAAGGCGAGGTCTTCCTTGACTGCGTCTACCCTCTGGGATGGAATCGAAGATCCTGCGAGCCGGAGCATTGTTGTCCATTCGCTCTACATGACCTAGCCATCTTAAACGTGATATGCGTATTTTTTTGACCAGGTCAATGTCGCTGTACAGCTCGTATAGTTCTTGGTTGAACCTTCTCCTCCAAAGCCCGTTAACGCAGATAGGGCCAAATTAATACAAAAACTTCTATATCCTTATTATTATTATTATTATATATAAAAGCTACGGACTAATTTTTTTCGTTAATAAAAACAAAATGTAGGTTTAATAGTAAAGTGATGTTTACAAAAAATCCCTTAAGAAAATCTACTACAATAAGTTAGATGCCTGTTCAGTAACTTAAAATTTTCACCAAGTTTCTCAAACTAGGATTTTTTTTGTATGAAAAAAGAATAATAAAGCTCACATATTAATAATTCCTTTGAGAATAACTGGCTGGACACAATGGTGAAACTGAAGCTGTAGTATGAAGCGCTGTCAAAGTTAAACCCCACCTATAAGGCAAACAAAATGAGTAGCTGAAGCTGTAGCTTGTAATTTAGCTGTAGCCCAAGTTCACTCAACTTCAACTTGCGCTTCAAGCTTCAGCTTCATTTTGGCATTACACAGCAACAAAATTGGTTAGTTCAATGTTTCTGATCTCTCCGAGATCTCTTTTTTCTCAGATCCAATGAAAATGACTTAGAAAATTCCTTGACCACTCCAACTTGAACTGGCCTAGTCAAACGAAAATAAAATGTGTGAGGGAAACATGGAATTATTTATAGAGCTGGTTAAAAAAGAAAATATTTTATGGGATTTAACCAACTATAAAAATATTAAAAAGAAGGCGCAATTGTGGAGGAATATTTCGATAGCATTTGGCATATATATATGTATATATTTTATATTCTTGGCAGCAAAATTGACATTCCGTACTTCACCATTATGTTCGAGTCAGCTACATTACTTAGCTTCAATGTTGTCGTTCTACATTTTTGCACCTCATACTACAGCTTCAGCTTCACCATTGTGTTCAGCCAGTTAATTTGACACATCTGGTTCTTATTCCTTCGCTTATCCATCAAATTCGGTGGACTAACTTAAGAGACGTCGATTAGTAGTTTTTTTATTGATAACATTTTGCACTTTGTCCACGGAATGTCAATTTTCCACGTTTATTGATTTCACTGCTAGATACGATACCCGATATTGTTTATTCTGTTGTTTCTTATTTCGTCTTTTAGATAGACACCTAACTAAACAAATAGTTTTTTTTTTTTATTCAACAACATTTTGTTAGTCAATGTTTAATTTTTACATTTAACAAGATATGGCTCAACAAGTAAAAAAAATTTCAATTCTTCCTTTTGTATTAAAAGAATAAGGGAAGAGGCAAACTAAACAGGAATAATATAACCATAAAAAAGAGTTGGTTGTCTGTAAAGTCGGTTTACCGGCGATAATTTTAAGTGATAACGTCATAAGAAAACATTGATGGCAGCAACACCAACATACAGCCCGTTAACTCACACCCACAAACCCTCTCGTCAAATCCACACACACACACACACCTAAATATCTACATCTACTTTCTACTCTAACAAAACTCCGCCTATTTTGTATTTCTTTTCTCTTATCAGCATGAGTCTTAACAGCATGAGTTATGTTATTTTGTACGTGTAGCCTGTCATCGATTTATAAGACGTCAACAAATCTAGAAATTATTTGCTCCCGAATGGTTCAGTTTCACCAAAGGAAAACGCCATTAGAATGAAATCAACTCTCTTCAAGTACGTGTATTTTTTTTTTCTTTAGGCGAAATACTTTAACCTTTTAAGATACATTTTTAATTTCGTTCCGAAAATTTATATTTTATTTCTAATAATAAACAAAGCATTTTAAGCGAATACTAAAGGAAAAAAATACTTACCGTAGAATTAAATCACTTGCCCGAAAACAACATGTATTGTTTGGCATTTTCACCTCATCATCTTCAGATTTTTTAGCTAAACATTTTGTGAGAAAACTACTTCTTTGTGTTGAAAAAAAAACTTGTGATTTATAAGCTCGTTTTTTTAAAATTTGTAACGGTTTTGCTCATACACTGAACGACTGAACAACGAACATTATAGACAAAGCTCCAACTTTATGACACAACTATTATTTTGTACACAAACCAATTCTATTGTTCGATTTCCGTTTAGATAAAAAGCTTTAGTTTCCACTGTTTCCTCATTGCCAGTCCTGTATGTGTCAACTGTCAAACAGACTCACCTTACAAAAAGACATGCCGTGTTTGTTTTTCTTCTATCAAAATAACAAAACCAAATCATTTTAATAGTACTATATATTTCAGTTAAATAAAATTAAAAATAAAAGATGAATTAAATAAGATCTGTCAAGAGGTCATAATATAAATTTGATTATGTTTATATAAATTTTAGTTTAGTCAGTGGATCAATGTATGAAAAACTGTTTATTATAAAATATGTTGAAATAGAAAATGAATCGAAATTTAATTAATAAAAAGTTTCATTGAAAAAATTATAGAGATTTTAAAATAATAAAAAGTTTTATTGAAATAATTATAGAGATTTGATAGACAATCAGAAATTTTAAGTTTTGAAGAAATATCTGTTGACACTTCTAAACGTCATTTTTGCAATCGTATAGTCTTTATCAGATAAAATTTCTCTGGGACAAAACTTGAAAGTAAATGAACGAAAGAAAATTGTAGCTGTCACTTTCTTTAGATGATCTCTCAATACGCTAATGCTTTTTTAGGATAAAGTAAACGTATGAAAGCATATGAAAACTATTTATAGTAAGAGCTTGAACAAAGCTAATATGTTGTTTTTAAGGTTCTATCATCCAATAAAAACCATGGATCGTAATTGCATCCCTGCTTATTTGAATAATGGAATGGAAAAGCATGTCAGGTAGACAAATCATTCAACTTGAAGGCAAAACATACAAAATACATATATTATACGGTACTAAAAGCGTACTACACTACAATGGCAACTCTATCACCTAAGTACCTGCAAAACATAAAACAACATTTATTTTTTCTATGAGTGTAGTTGTTCGCAGCTCAATCGTTTATCCGCATTTCTTCACTTCATTCAACAAACACTTCTCGGAAAAAATACCTATACAATCCGTGATTAATTCTTATTTTGTGTGTGACCTCGAAGCAGAGTTGCAACGAAATTCCAAAAAGAAAATATGTCATCCACTCCCAGCACCAGCAGCACACCAACCAACAATCCCACCACATCTTCTGCTATTAGCGTCAATCTAGAATTCGTCCGTGACGAAGATTTTGTTGAATATTTTATTTTTCCTTCTGCTGAGACAAAGGTAGGCGAAGACAACGAAAGGCAGCTTGAAGAGTTGCTTCAGAAAATCAAATCACAAGTGGAGAAAATCACAGAACACTATATTTGGCACAAAGATGAATTCAATCTTAACATTCGGACGGAAGCCCAGGAAATCCTTCGAGAGGAAGATCACAACGAGAAACAGGGTATGTTGGCAATTTAATTTTCATGGCTATTTATAGTTGTGGTATTCTTGTTTTTCTCTTCCCACACCCTAGTTCCCTTACCAACCCATCTGCATGGGATAACCCATTATGGTGACGACATTCAAGACGAATGGTTCATAGTACATATTCTGTATGAGATTACACGTGAGAATGCCGGAGTGGTGTCTCGCGTTATTGATGCCGATGGGGAGTTTTTGGTCATCGAGGCAGCCGATTATCTGCCCAAATGGGCCAACCCGGACACGTGTGAACAAAGGGTAAGTTGTGGGTGCAGTTAGTTTGTTAAATTTGTGTGTGCCTTTGTGTGAATTATGAATGTGCAACATGCGGAAGTAGTGAGGGTTGGGTTTTCTTTTGTTGTCTGACATTGTTTTTCTTATTACCTTTCCAAATAAGGTGTACATATCGGAAGGTCATTTGCTGTTGGTGCAGAATTCACCATCAAATACATCTCAAGTTTTGTCGGTGGCTGGAGCGCTGTCTAAAATCGCACAGAATCCAACTCTGTATCGAGTTTCCAGTGACATTCAACGCTGTATCGATGTGCGTCTAACGGAATTCACACCAGAACAACGCTTAGAGGCGATGCACACACAAATTGCTCATCTGCCCATAGGTGTGGCAACTATTCTAGCCAAACGCCCTTCTTTGATAGCACCAGCATGCAGGGCTTTCTGTGAACGTGATTCAATTGATATGAAGGCGTGCAGGGCTATGAGGTTCTTTCCACCTGAAAACAGAGTTCGAACAGCTGTTAAGTTCACACGTTGCCTCTATGCAATGATAATGCACAGTGGATATGTTCCAGATCGTCGAACTGGATGGAATCTCTCTGATGTCACTAGTCCCGAGGAGTATAAAGAGGACCTTCTTGGAGTTAAAATCGCGTGTGGTTTTGAGATTCTAGCATCACAAGCAAAAATCAATGGGTTTCTTGAGAATGACCCAACTTGGCGTGCCTATCTGAAAAATCTTATTGCCAAAGGCTACTTTAAAGACAATCTAGAAGGTTCGGCAAAGTATAATGAACTTTTAGAGGAGGCTAAATCTTTTTTTATGACCAACGGTATGAGATTCCGAACGAGGCCTCTAGTGGGCAAAGAAATCGTCGAAATGCTCCACTCGCTGGATCCTGTAAACGCCGAAAAACTTAGGGAAGAAGAAAGCAGTCTTCCCCGAAGCGATAGTGACAGATGGCTGAATATATCATCTGAAGAACTTGATGCAATGCTGACCAAAAAGTATGGGACCAAGAAGCTATTCACATCAACTGGTGATATGAACGCCAAGGAATTCACTATGAACATCACAGATTTCCTGGACAGGAAATCAGAATTCGATGGAATTGATGAAGTGGCTCCGCCGGTAATATCGCCCAGAAAGACAAACATTCGAAAGAACACCTCGATGCGAAAAGCAGTGAAGGACCATCCGATAACAGCTCCATCGCCAGAACAATCGGTGAGTTTTGATCCAGATGCGTTTTCCACACATGTCAAGAATTTGTTGGACTTTGTCATCCCCGAAGATAATTGGGAATCGAATTCTGAGATGAGTGATTATGAGGATGAGGAGGATATAGAGAAAAATATCGAAGAAATGACCAATTCTGAGATGCGTATGGAATCGGATATCAAAGCGTACATGGATCAGATGGACAAGGAGTTATCAAACACGACCATGGGGAAGTCCTTCGAAAAGGGTAAAGGAAAGCGTCCCAGGTCGGCCGTGAATGATGATTTTGATGATATTGAATCATTCAAACCGATAGACATCAATGTGAATACTCTGAAGAACATGATGGACAGTTACAAATCCCAGGCGGGAGGTTCAGGGCCAACTGCGAATCTATTGAATGCAATGGGAATAGGAATTCAAAATTCTGATAAATCGTCTAAAGACGACCAAGAACTGACGGAATCAACCGTATAATTAGTTTTCCCTAAATAATATTTTAAGTACTTACCATTGGAAAAGGTTTCCTCAGGCATTTTACGACGAATTTCCTTCCTAGGCACATTTCAATAACAAAGATCAGATCACAAAAATAGCTTTAAAAAAAATTTATTTCATTATCCATTCTTTTTGTTTTGAATTGACCAAATTGTTTAATAAAAATAAGTATTCTTTTTCTTCTCATTTTTGAGCAATAAATATAAAGTAAAAACTTCAACCTCATCTGTTTCTCTTCCAACTGTTGTCACGTCTTTGATGATGTTCACGATTTTGGTCTCTTTGGTGACCGTCGGGGCGCCTGTGGTTATTGTTCCATCGTCGATTACTGCGAAAGACGCCACCACCCTGCTGATTTCGATTGAACGGTCTGCACTCTCCCCAGTTGGGCACAACTGGTGGATCTGGTACGGGCTGGGCGCAGTATTGCACGAACTCTTCGTCTTGGTCAGTAAAACGATATGCGAATTCCTCTTCGCATTCATCTAGGAATTCAATGTCTTTATCGGTGAGTCGGTTTATTTTACGATTTGGATCGACCATATTTATAACTTTTAAATATAAATATATTAAAATTAATTATTAAGAAATACAAACTTACTCAAAAAGAATATTTAGTTTTTTTTTGTCAAGCAGAAGCAATTAAACGTCAAGAAATAAGTTCAATCACAGTGGAAGATATGTAATGAAGTTAGGTAAACGTTACATGTGACAATTCTGATAAATGATAACTCACAATAAGAGTTATACTATTTGTTATACATTCTCTATAGTACTCTCATGGCGCCATTTTTCGCCTGGCCATCTTCCTGGTTGATTCGCAACTAACTCTAAATAGTGGAGACGAGAACATTTACCGATATTTTACCAGTATGAAATACTTTTGTTATTTGTTCTTATTCTATATCCATAACAATTGGCGATAACAGTGCGCCTTCATTGTGGCTTGATTCGCAACTAAAAAAATGATGCTTCATAGTACTATATGCAGTGTATATACAAAGATTCTGTATATTAAAAAGAAAATAGCCCTTGACAAAAAAAAATGTTATTTCACCATGAAAACTAAAAACATTATAACTGGCAGAAGTTGCAAGAGGAAATATTATTTTATCGTGAAATTTTTCTATTGTCAAAAACTATGAAGTTCGCGTGAAAAAGGAAGTTGTGGCTTAGATAATAACTAAAACTTGAATGTTCCATCTTTTTTTGTTTGATTATTCTTCTCGTTTACACTTCATTAATGCATGCCTCAGAGGCCGTACTGTATAAGATCGTCCTACTGGAACATCATGTAAACTTGGTCCATATTGTTCAATTTGGAACATAAGAAAATCATTAGCATCGTTATGCAGCGATAGCCATTGACGGTGACCACCTCACCAACGTCGTTTTCTATAAAGTTCGGATCAATGACGCCGCGAGCCCAAAATCTACACTAATGACGAATTCGTTTTTAATTTTCAGATTGGATCTCAGATTTCAGATTTTACTTGTGTAAACCATAGAAAAAAGAATTACGACCCGTACCGACCATGCCCTGCAAACCCTGAAATTTTATTTTGTGTATGTGAATACATGTGAGATTCGTGTGAGAAGCAGCCAATTAGCCATTCGTTTCCTAGTCCCCAAAACTGAAGACGTATTACTAGTTCCATAAAAAAATGTACAGGGATCGTTACACATATGTCGCTGATGGATCATTTTTCAGTTTGTATGCGAAGAGAGAATGATCCTCTCAGTTGTCGTTCTTGTTTCTTTTGTCTATGGTATAAACGAACATGAAACGAATAATAGGGAAAAATGTCAAAACACTTTATCTACTTACTGCCTTAGTAGTGTTTTAATTGATCATAATTGTTAGTTTCTTTTAAAATCTTAATAAAATCAGCAATATTTGAATAGATTTGAACATAACTTAAAACCCCTTGTTTTTTACGATGTTTTAAAATATCCCTTTTTCCCTTCTAGTGCTTTTAGCTTGTATTATACGCAAACCAATAAAAAAAAAAAAAAACCAAAAAAAAATGCCACAGATGTCGCACACTTCTATGAATGGAATTTCAAAGTGCCAGTTATGTTTTATTGGTAAATGAGACTTTTTAAATTTTAAAAAACAACAGATGTCGCGAACTTCTATGTCAAAATTGTAAGTAGTTAATTTTTTCCTGAAGTGGGGTAACGAGAGCGCCTCATGACAATCCGCATCAAGGCTAAATTTGACAATATTAGCCTTATATGCGTGCATGCCCCCACAGAGGAAAAAGATGATGACACCAAAGAAATGTTTTTTGAACTCCTGGACAAAACATATGAGCAATGCCCTAGCTATGACATTAAAATTTTACTAGGCGAGTGTCGGCCAGTACACGCAGCTAAACAAGAAGCATTCTAGGCGGCGCTGCAAAGAAGGACCAGAACTACCCGTGCACTCTACGAGCAGAAGAGGAAAGAGGAACACCGCCTTCTCAGAAAAAAAGGGAACATGAGAAGCGTGCGATCGAGGAAATGGAGAGATGTAATTGCAGAAATGAAGTTCGAAAGTTTTACCAATCGCTGGTTCTTCGGGCTTAGAAGGTAATTAAGTAGCAAAAGACACAGACCTAGCCAAAAGAGTAAAAATTCAACGTCTCAGATGGCTGGGTCATATAGAGCGGATGGATATCAATGTTCAACCGACCCCACGTGTGAAAATGGAGACAGCTAGCTAGGGACCGAGCTGGCTGGAGAAGCTTGTTGGTTGAGGCCTAGGTCCAACCCGGACTGTAGCGCCACCTTAGGTCAGGTAGGTAGTTGTATCGGTGTAAATCTCGATAAAAATCCAGATTTTCAAAAAATTCTAGAAATCAAAAAAAAGTTTTTTTTTAAACGAACAAGTAATTAGACCTCAGATCAAGAAAAATTATGTCAAATAAAAAGGAGTTCGTTGTCTGTAAAGTCGGTTTACGGGCGATAATTTTTCGTGATAACGTCGTCTCGTGCTCAGAATACGTTTGCGATCGATTTTGGTTGAAAAAAATGACCCACAAACCCTCTTGTTAAATCAACACACACACACACCATTTTTACATCTACTGTCTACTTTAACAAAACTCTGCCTAATTTGTATTTCTTTTCATGTTCGCCTGGTGCTTGGGATCGATTTTGGTTGAAAGAACCACAGTATCGCGGTCAGTTATGAGTCTTATCAGCATGAGTCATTTTATTTCGTACGTGTAGTCTGTCATCGATTTATAAGAATTTGTCACGTCAAAATTGGTCTTTTTTTAAAAACGAATTCGACATAAATTGTAACTTTTTGAGAATTCATTGTAGCCTCGTGATTTTAGACTAGAAATTAGCCAATTTTAAGCTTACAAAATCTTTTGAAACCTGCTGTTTAAAATTTCCTGTGCATTTATACACATAATCATATGACGCCGATTCTTCATCAATTACTTTTTGGGCACGCCTGTAGCCTTCACACGTTGAATCAGCGTTACGCGACAGTGTGTAACAAATGTTACTATGTCTTTGCGTTTGTTTATTTCAACGCTCTCGCTCTTACTTATAGCAAAGCATACATCTGACCACAAACTGAGGAATAATAAAGCAAGCAATGAAAATACCAAACGAGAATGAGAGAATCGCAAACATTTTCGGTCCCTGCGTGATTGTAATCCCTACTACACTTCTTAACTTTTTCGCCTAAATACTAAGTCAAGTAGCTTATACGTTTGTGTATAAAAGGGGACTTACATTCGCAAGCTGCAATATTTTTTTAATGGCTTTTCAATTAAAATATTTTTAACATATTCTTTTAACTTTTTTAACTACATATTGCGATCTCACCTCAAATTGATCACAACCTGAACGCGCTATATTCACAATGACAAAAAAGACATGACATTTCTGAGCCATGTGCTAAATAAAGCAGCTGACTGCAGTTTCCAGAAACAAAACATAAACAAAAAATTAAGAAAAAAACTTTATTAAAAAAAGAAGAAATGTTATCTAATATATTAATATCATCACAAAAATTCGTCCTAATAGTTGGTAAATAATTTCATAACTTGATTTATATTATTATAAACAACAACTCGGCTTTCAGACAATAATGGGCACGAAAGAGTTGCAATGTCAACCATTGATGGTTTTCTTCAGGAACAAGGTGGTGCTGTAAAATCTCGCACACCTCAAAAGGATGTTCTTTCTGAAGAAGAGAAATACAAAAAATTCCTAGAAGAATGTTCCGATAGTAAACAAAGACTCAATATAATTCTGCCTCCTCTAAGCGATCTCCTTCTATACAGCTCTAAGAAATCCGAACTCTTTCAATTCGTTCATCAACTTAAATTGAATCGCAATATTAAGCAAATATTTTTGTGGGCTTCGAAGCAGCACATATTTGATACATTCGCCATTGCATGTCTTGAGTACATGGCCGATCTTGTACTTTATCTAGAAACAAAGAATACATTGTCCATTTTGATGAGGAAGCCTGGCGGAGCCGTCACAAACAAGGTTTGTTTAAACAAGTTTATTCCATCGGCATTGTCACTTTTTTTCTTTTTCAGAACTACACTTATACTAAGACCAAAAATAGTTTTCAAATTGAAGCCGTGAAAAAATCAATGAAAAAAGCCGAACAACCTTCTGTTAAACCAGAACAAGTAACCTTTAAGATTGAACTAGAGGAAGATGAACTACAGGCAAGGAATACACTGAAAATGCCATATGAAAAGTATTTTAATTGCAGTTCGACGAATTAAGTATTTCATTGCAATTTTCTTTTTCAGAACAACCGACGCTGAAGGAAGTGGTGGCGGGAGCATCTTTTATATTCCAGACAAGGATGATGACTTCGACGAGGAGGATCCGGATGATGATCTTTATATATAACATTTGTAGTTAAAATGAAACTTAACTAAAGAGCTGTAAATACAAATCGAGTTCAAATAAAAATAACGAACTTAGTTCAAACCCAAAATTAAACTAAATTTCTCTAGAAAACATTAGGTGGTCGATATTATAAAAATCAATTTGAAAATCAGAAAAAGATAATTATGTATAGTGTTCAAGAACTTGGCCACGGTCTGCCATTGAAAAGATAAAAAATCGAAATTTTTTTTTGTCAAAATTTTTGATTTAAAAAACTTGAATTTTTTTTTAAATCGAAAAAACTAAAATAAATGAAAAGCCGGTATTTTGCCAATTAAAATTTAATTTATTGGCGCGACAGCTCCTTAAGGAGCCAAGGCCTAGTAACTTATACTCACAACCATTCCTGTGTGTGTGTTGTTAATCTGCAAGAATGGAAGGGACCTACAATTTACCGCTGAGTCTGAACGGCTAGATGAGATGAACTTTTTCGAGACAAATTTTACTCTTGGAGGTTTTGTCAGTTCCTCGCAAAGAGGCAGTACCCCGGAAAAGAAGGTGGCTATGAGCGGGATTTGAACCCAGGCTCATTCGCTTAGCAGTCCGACACACTAACCACTAAGCACGGGTTTTTTTTTGTCGATATGTCATAAAATGTGGGGTTATATTTAAAACACCCTGAAACAAAATTTGTAACGTATATTTGAGTATTAGAAACATTCATCTCATTAGCTCCAATAGACCTTTTCATAAAGGAACTGGCGGTCAAAAGTGCCTTAAGATTAAGGCGTTCAAACAATTGGAATAAGGGCCAGTATGGTCATAAAATTATAGAAAATTATATAGACACTGATAGCCAAACCGACTGTACTGTACCGCACTTAGATTTTAACACGGTGGCACTAACAGACTTTCCTACATGAGATATGCTGGAGGGGAAACCGGGTCATAAGTAAAAATCACATTTCGCTCTATACAGATGGTTCTAAAACGGAAGCAGGGGTTGGGTCTGGCATCTTCTCTATAAGCGCACCAATAAATAGATCCGTAAAGTCGACAAAATTCAGTAGTGTTTTTCAGGCAAAGTGCTCGCAGAAAACGAAACCGCAAAACAACTTTTATCTTTTAATCTGGAGAACAAAAATATTGATATTTTCATAGACCGTTAAGCGGCAATCAATGCCATATCGGCAATCGTCTCCAAGTTTAAGCTGATCAATAGATGTCGCAATAATCTGCGGCAAATCAGTGAAACAAACCTGGCTACCCTCCGATGGGTTCCCGGACACTGCGACATTCACGGAAACAAAAAGGCTGACGAACTGGACAAAAACGGTTCATCAATGGAACCAAGTCAAACCGTTCCCTGGGTACTTGAACTATTGGAAAATAAGAAAAAAAGAATTCACGAATATTTCCTTAAAGCCGCAAACGAGAGATGGTCAAAACTTCAGAACTGTCGGAACTCAAGAAATCTTTGGCCAAACATCTCAAAGAAAAATACAGAATACATTCAAAAGCTAGGTAGACCTCAACTGTATCTTTTGGTTGGTGTCCTTACGGGCCCACATGAGTAGCATAGGCCTTAGCAATTCAAACTTATGCAGAGGGTGTCAAGACTTTGATGCATAAGAGGGCTCATATCACTTTCTTTGTGAGTGCCCTAACACACATACTAAAGCACATACAGCAGGAATGTTTTTAGACGTTTCAAAAAAAAAGAATCTTAGACATTCTGAAATTCATAAAAATCTCAGTATGGTTTAAGGAGGCACCCTATAAATACTCTCCCCCAAATTCCCCACCTATTCCCGGGGACCAAAATGGATCCTTGAGATCCGAGTGAGATGATTTGACCATCGAATCATCACCCCGCTCAATCTAACCTAACTTAAGGTTATTTTAATATTCTACAGAGGAATTTTTTTTTTTTTTATTTTATTTTAGCTAAATTATATACGGTACCTGCCATATAACTGTTGAGTAAATGCTTATTTTTCTCAAAAACGGCTCCAAGAATTTTTATAAAAAATAATCAGTATACTTTTGAAAATGTGGGTTGAAAAAAGTTAGATGATGGGCTAAAAACGGTACCTCATCGCATAGAACCGTTTTTTTTTTACTTGGACTTTCTCCAGAACTGGTTTACCGATGTCAATCATAATTGATATATTGAGGAAAGTGTAGGCAGCCAAAGGAATTTCACATTGAATTTTTTTCAAATAACTTTTTAGTATTTGTAATATTTTTTAGTATTTTTTTGAAAACGGGTAAGTTATTTTTCTGTAGTGCCCCGTGGCTTAGTGGTTAGTGTGTCGGACTGCTAAGCGAATGAGCCTGGGTTCGAATCCAGCTCATAACCATCTTCTTTTCCGGGGTACTGCCTCTTGCGAGGAACTGACAAAACCTCCAAGAGTAAAATTTGTCTAGAAAAAGTGCATCTCATGTAGCCGTTCGGACTCGGCGGTAAACTGTAGGTCCCTTCAATTCTTGCAGATTAACAACACACACACAGGAATGGTTGAGAGTATAATTCACTAGGCCTTGGCTCCTTAAGGAGCTGTGGCGCCAATAAATTTTAAATTTATTATAAAACTGATAATACAATTTAAAATGTTTTTTTTTTCGATTAATTTTAAAAATATTGAATTTTCTAAAAAAAAAAATTAAGAAATTGATTATAATAAGAAACATTTTTTTTAAATTTTGGTATAAGCAGAATTAATTTTCAAATATTAAATTATATACAAATCCAATGAGTTATAGAGAAAGTCCAAAATTAGGAAAACCGTTATATGAAAGGTACCGTTAATAGACTTTTCGCTTAAATTTGTTTTTGATAAAATGAGAGCCAATACCTACCAAAATACTCTGAAAATTGTTCATAAAAATCGTTGGAGGCGTTTTCGAAAAAAATAAGCTTTTCCTTAATGGTTATATGGCGGTGCCATTATATTTACACCTAAAAATAAAGTTTAAGAAATCATTCTGAGGAAGGCCAAGAGAATCACACATATCAAATCTTAAAGTAATACTGCTTAGACTGCAAATCGTAATACAATACACCAATACAGACATAAGACAGGCAGACAGACAGACATTTTACACCATTAACTTGTTTTTAGGTTTATATCGATTTCCGGCAAAACTACAAGTCCTATGGAAAAAAGTTGTACAGAAAAGTTGTAGGTTAATACGATCTACAACTTTTGGGTAAATTCTTTTTTTTTTTTATGTGAAAAATTCAAAAAAACAAGTTTTTGTTTTTTTTTATTTTTATCTTTTAGAAACAATTTTTTTTCACGAAATTTGGGTGAAACCTTTTCTGTTATGTCCCAAACATACTGTATTTTTTTATTTAAAATTTTTTTTTTCACCTAATATTGGCTTATTATAGAAAAATCACTAATTTTCAATCGAAAATTCTCACCTCAAAATATCTGTTTTTTTTTAAGTCGGGGTGTTTTTTGTTCTTTGAAATCTCTACTTTCAGATGGTGTAAAAAAATATTTGTTCATTGCTATGGTAAATTTTCTCAGAAACGAAAATGTTTTGCAGAGTTTCTTACTTGAAGTACCATTTTTGTATAAAATTATGATGACATTATACAAAAATGGTACTGCAAGTAAAAATTCAAAAAATTAAATAAGATGAAAGGAAAACGTTACCGACTTTTGACGAAGGCAGAAAAAGAATGAATTTATTCGATCAGCAGAAAACTTTCAATATGGCAAAAAAGTGGTACGTGGTTTTTTCTTTTAGAAGATATATCCTCATTATTTTTATTCCAGATATTTGGGGAGGGGTTTAAACCCCCAAACCCCCCTGTTCGTTTAGGATTCATTGTTATTCAATAACCTCGTGTCATTTTTCCGTCAACTTAACATAGTTTACATTTAAAATAATGTTTGTGTTTGACCGGTAAGTATCCGGTGTTTGCAAGCACATGCTACCAATAAAATATCGGTCGATTTTATTCTGGCCGTCCAAAATCGGTGTGTGTGCAAATAGCCAAGCGTTTATTTAGTCACGTACGCCACTACTTCCCGGTAATGCCGGCGATACAGTGACAGTGGACGATCAGCGGTCGGCGGGTGTGCAAGGTCCCGTTCCAACATGTGGTTCACTATTGAATTTTGGACGGCCGGTATAAATTCGGTCGTCTAAAAAAAGGTATTTTCTTATTGGATGCGATTTTAATAGCCTTGTTGTTGGGATCCAAAAAATGTATTTTAAACCCGAACAACGCCAGGTGGGTTTGATATCTTTATATATAAGCATCTCATGTCACTAAGTTTGTCGCCAACTGTATGCAAAACTGTTGGATCGATTTTCATTAAATTTTATATATATATATCTATAATATTATATTATATGTGTAATTTGGTCCAACTTGAGGCATAGGATTGTTTTTATCTCGATTAATGGACTCAATATTGTTTTATTGCAAATTAAATGAGCCACAGCAATGCGTGGCCGGGTCTGCTAGTCATTTAATAAAAAATGGGTTGCATGTACTTTTTCGAAATTATTGAACCAATTTCGATAAAATGTTTTTTTTAATGTGATTTTATTACGCAGGTTTTTAGAATTTACTAATTTACATAAAATTTAAAATAAAATTTATTGATTAGTTTTAAAACTATTGAAAATTCAAAGATTTTTTATAAGTAGTAGAAAAAAATATTCAAAACGTTCGTATGCAGAATTGATCTATGCAAATATGAAATAAATAGATCTTTGCAAATATAAAATTATGATAAAAAATCCAATGAGTCGTTGCCGAGAAAGCCGAAAATTAAAAAACAAAACCTCTGAAAAATGCTAATAAACCACACATACCAAATTTATGGGTAATCAGTTTACTTGTTTTGGCTGCAGTACGTTATACATACAGACAGATATATTTCTCTATAACTTTTTTAGTCTTCTCTATTATCGTATGTCATGTTCGGGTGTTATGTTTATTTTTGTTTATATTCAGGCTCCCGAATCCTAAACTTATAGTATATACCATATAGTATATATAAATCATAAGTATTTTTTTTTTTTGTTAGATCGGTCCTCTAAATAGATCTGCCGACAGAATGAATCACTCAAACTTGGTGTAGTTTAAGTAGACTTACAAAGCCAGATCCATTGTTTCCACTTAGAAGTGATATATTAAATCTGAGTGTCTGACCTACTCAAGTTATACGCTTTTCTGTTGTAAATCTCTGGATTTTTTTTAAAACACTGCCATTTGCATTTAACGAGCAAATATAAAAACAGTACAACTCTTAAATTTAAAATTAAAATAAATTTTATTTCGTTTAATTAAAATTGAAATTACTAAGTATTTACATTATGTACTTTATTTTTAATTATGTATTTGTTTTTATTATTAATTTTAAAATGCATGAAGAACAAATATTTGTTTTCATTTTTATTAAAATAATTAAATGTTGTGTTAGATATGTATGTACAAGCGCACGGGGCAGACTACATTCTTCGAATGTGTCAAGGCTAGTTATTATGTCACGAATCATTTATTAAGAATGATTTTGTTAAATGAGTTTATAAAAAAATATCAAATAAATGTTAAACAATAAAACAAAATCTAATTCATTTTAATTCATACAAATATTTATGTGGTTGTCATTAAAAACATGAAGAAGATTCCAAATTTAAAAATTTAATTTAATTCATGTATTATTTCAAGTGAAAACTATATCTTGTCTTTTAATTATATTTACATATTTAATTTAAAAGATACCTATTTAAATATTTTTTAAACACAACATCTAGGCAATATTTTTTTAAGATTGCTAACAAGAAGTTAGATATATTTACATATATTTTATGTATATTTAAATTTGTATATTTAAAAAAAAATCAATTGCTTTATGTTTCTTATTGAATATTTAATCGATTTGCGTACTTATTCATATATAAAAAAATTGTTGATGAGCAGAAATATTTTTGTTAAGAAAATACAGAATAATAATAATATTTGCTTTTTGTTTTGAATAGAGTAGAATATTATATAATAACATAATATATAAAAAGTCTATAATGTACCTGTACATAAACATATAAGAATATATCACATATTATTCTAATGGCTATTGAGACATTAAAAAGACATCAAACACACAAGTGGTTAGTTGAATACAGTAACAGGAACGAAAAAAAACTTAAAATTGTTGAAAAAAACGATAAATCTGATTGAAACGCCTGGTTTTCTGAGGAAACTTGGTTACGGATCAATGAAGGTATAGAATTTAAGGCTCGCATAGCAGCTGCGCAGAGATAACAAAGAGACGAAATGGAATCTTCGTACGTCATCGAAAAAAAGAGAGGTTTCTCCTTGTATGCTGCGACGTGACAAGAGTGTCCACATAATGCTTTGGCTCAAAAAGCAGAAGATGCCGCAAAAAGTTGCGGCAGTAGAATCGTCTATAGAATAACAAAGGAGCTGACTGGTGCTCGCAACTAAAAACAACACCTGGTTAAAACCATAGACTGCTCTCTGCTCCGCTCGGATGAAGACCAGCTCAGAGGGTGGAAGGGGCACTTTGCTGCAGTTTTTAATCAACTGACTGATAGCAAAGTGCAACCGATACTTGCTTTACTGCCGGAAGCGAAGCAACAGAGTCCCCAATTCGCAGAGATGAAATTTGAGTTTTGCCTGCTGTTGCCAAAATAACACACTTAGAAGCCACACTCGATGTCGGACAAGTCATGTATTGATCATATCAACACCTTAAGGATCATAATTGAGCAGTGCGTTAAATTTCTATCACCGCTACATCTGCTGTTCATCGATTTTGAGAAGGCTTTTTCGACAGCGTCAAGAAGGAATTTATTTGGCTTGCCTTACGCAAGAGGGGCATCCCGGATAAATTAACTGCAACATATGAAGGATCCACATGATGTAGCGTTAGGTTGTCGGTTGAGTTTAAAGTCCAAAGTGACTTAGAGAGGTATTCATATTGTCGCCAATACTGTTTTTGCGGGTGATAAGCGATGTTCTGCGCGCAGCCTTGACAGGAAACGGAGGGATTCCATGGACTCTGACAACCTATCTGAAACATCTTGACTATGCGGACGACGCTGAAGCTCAAACCGTGGGATTGAAAATGGATACCGGCAAAACAAAGATGATCGACCTCAGGACCCAGTCATCCCCCTAAAAAATATTTCTTAACACCCGTTAGAGAAAGTACAGAGCTTTCATTAAAGTTTATAAAATAAATCAAAATAGATTTATTGGCGCGACAGCTCCTCAAGGAGCCAAGGCCTAGTGACTTATACTCTCAACCATTCCTGTGTGTGTGTTGTTAATCTGCGAGAATGGAAGGGACCTTCAGTTTACCCCGAGTCCGAACGGCTAGATGAGATGCACTTTTTCGAGACAAATTTCACTCTTGGAGGTTTTGTCAGTTCCTCGCAACGGGCAGTACCCCGGAAAAGAAGGTGGCTATGAGCGGGACTCGAACCCAGGTTCATTCGCTTAGCAGTCCGACACACTAACCACTAAGCCACGGAGCACTACAGAGCTTTCATTACTTTGAGATTATCATCTCTACCGAAGGCGGAACCGAGCAAGACATCAACAACTATATCGATAAAGCAAAGGCTGCTTTCGGTATGTTAAAAAATACATGGAGGAATAACTCTCTGAGCTGAAGGACCAAGCAAATGTTTCGCTGCAACGTTGAATCCGTACTATATGAATGCAGCACTTGGGAAGTTCCATCAGCTGTCACGGGGAAGCTGCAAACGTTCGTTAATAGATGTCTACGAAACTTCCTTAGAATGTTCCCTGTGCATCGCTAGGGGTCCCTCACGGGCTTAAGAAAAGTACCCATTTTTTGCAGAACTATTAAGCCCTTAGGTTTCTTAAGATTTCGAAGATCTCAAGAAATTTCCTCAGTCATTTTAGAAGAATCGTTTTAAACGAAGAAGAATCATGTCAATACTAAACTATAAAATGTGGTTGTTTTTGAGCATTCAATTGTTGCCTTTGTCATTCATGGCCGTTAAAAAATATAAATAATGTTCTCCATTTTTTCTGGTTAACCTTCCTAAAAGTTATCTGGTTGGAAAAAAGGCTTTATCAAATTGAGACGTCTTAACTTCAACTAGCACTAGAAGCCTTAAGCGATTAGACTTTGTATGGCCTGGATTTATTTAAATAAAGGCGTCTTACGCATAATTATTACAAAATACAATGTCTTAACTAAAAACTAAAATATTTAGTTTTGTTTCTTGTACATAAGCTATACAAATTGTTCGTTTTCTAAAAAAAATATAACTCTTGTTCTTATCAAAAATAAATACATTGCTCTGCTTATGCATTATCATCTGTTCATTTTTGAAAAACTAATCTTCTAAAAGCGGGTAGGGGCATCTTTTACATTTCGGGAAATTTAACATTAAAAACAACAAATACTAAAAGTAAAAATTGTACAGAAAAGACTTTCCACTTAACATAAAACGAAAACATATAAATAAATAAACTAAGTATTTGGCTTTTTTTAATTCTCTTATCTACGACGTTGCAGAAGCGCGTCTACATCACTTTTAGGATCATGAGCCAGAGAACTCCACTCAGTATCTTTACATAAGGGCAATGGTAAGTCATTGGGTGCCACAGCATTGCTGGCAATACAAGTTTCCCGGATGAGGAAGAACTTACTCACTAGATCATCGACCCAATTAAGCAAACTGCTACCAGTGCGCTTGGCGTTAACTTCAGCCAGTTCTTTTAATATTCTAACATCTTCGGCTGCTGGCAAATGTTGTTGCCAATCGGTTGGATATGATATGTCTTGGTTGCTTCCTAAGTGCAATACTTGCGATCGCGCTTGTCGAATCACTTTTCCATGTTCAAAAGTTAAAGGAGAAATAAGGAATTTCGTTTGAGCATAGATTGAAGATCGACCAATTAACTTGATAGTCCATACGCCAGGTGTTAATGGATGTTTCAGATTGTTCTTGGAAAAGTTTATTGCATCCGATTGGGTATCTTCGACATGAATTTCATTGAAATCCTGCAGTTCGCCCATCGGATTTATCCACAATACTGTCAAATTGTAAGAATGGCTATCGGTGTGTGCTGAACCGATGAAGGTAAAACTTAATATTATATCGGTGGATGGTCCAAGGAATTTGGCAAAATTTCTTGAGATTTGTTCTTTTTGATCGAAGTCCGAACTGACTTCGAAATTTCGTAGTCGTTTGGCAAACTTTGAAGTGCGTGCAACTTTGGGATACTGAGTCGGTCGAATTCGAGTCTCAAAATCAAGAGTTGTGTTCGATTGCGATCTTTGGGCACTGTATCGCAAGAGGAATCCCTTATATTCGTCATTGCTCAGAAAATTTGTTATCTCATGGAGGGAGAATGAGCTTAAGTGCATTTTTCTTCCGTTTATTCTCAAGAGACTGTGGGCGATGGTCAGGTAGAGATCATCAACATTCGAATGTTTATCAAGATGATGATATAGACTTTGCCAATACGAATTTAAATTAACATATTCACTGGTGTAAGGACCAAAGAGCCATTCCTCCAGCTGCAATATAATAGCCTGATTGATGATTGGCTCGAATTTACGTGCAAAGAAGAGCATTTTTTGTTCGGTTCCCTGTAGGCGTGCCCAGTCATCAGGCTTAAAGTCATTCGGACTGCAACCGCACCAATCCACAACGTGTTTGTATTGACATTTGCAGCCCAATTTTCTCTTCCAATTTGTCACATGTAAATTATTGTCCACATAAGTTTGGCAGAATTGGGAATTTCTCAAGACGGTATGAAAAAACGACTCAGCCGGCAATAAGGTATGCCGAAAGATAGTAAGTAAGCCCTGCAGAAGTTCGTTGTTTTCGTTGTCTGTAACATAATGCACAAATGGTCTGGACAAAGCAATCCAGTCACTCCCACCATCAACTTGTATACCCTCAGGCAAGATTCTATCGCCTATGCGCCACATATGTGTATCACATTCTACGAATGTCTTGTCTAAACCTTGTTTTTGAATGAAACGTTGCGTTTCACGTCCATGACTCTTCACGAAGTTTCTTCCTTTGTTGGCTGTTAAGAAGTTTGCCAGTTTTTCCACAGGCTTAACAGGAAAATCACTTTCGCTTAAGTTTATCACGAAATCCCACTGCCAGTCGGACGCGAGTAGATCACTCATGCAATGCATTAGCATTGTAAGAAGTGAAGCTCCACCCCAAATGGTTGAAAATCGATTTCGGGCTAATCGGATGTTGCGGAACTTCTTTTCGAGTGGCAAGAGTTCACGGTACAGGTAGTCTTGGCGCTGAAATGAAAAAAAGAATAATTTGAAACAAATGCGTAAATACGTTTTTGGTTTTAACCTAAATAGACCAATTCTTGTAATTTGATGGTTAGTCTGATTTCTTAAGATACGCTGCTTCTTAAAAATTGTGTTATGCAATTGTTAAAATAAATGTAGTGCCGCAGCACTTATACTGGGTGTTTTCAAGTACTTGAATTAACTCTAACAAAAACAACTAACACCCTTCAAATGCATTCACAAACAAACCATTGCAGCTTGCAGTTTACACATATCATGAGGAAACATTTGAAAGTCAGTCGTTTACTTTTATGATTATGCCATTTCATTTTTTGCGCCCGTCTCCTACAGCTTATTATTTTACAAATAAGACTCTTTAAGATAAAATATGAAGTTTGGCATTGAGCCAACTTCTGGCACTTCAAACAAGTAGTTCTCATATTTCATAACACGAAGAAGTAGTTCAATATACCTACCTACTCAAGAACTTGTTTACCAAAAGATATTTTACTCTACCTCAGAGTAATACCCACTATCCTCCGACCCCACAGCCGACTTCCAACTACCACATGCACGCACATAGAGTAAATATTCTTGAGTGCATATTAAGTGGTTTTGATTGGTAACAAAAGCGAGTGCAGTCGACTTTTACCATGAAATGGGTGGCAATGGCAATTGCTTTCCAGGCAAAAACTATGCAGAAATTACCCATCAACAGGTATACTGCTCTACATTGCAATTTATTTTCGGTTGATGCACTTACGAACAGAGCAGTAGTAAAATTCCCACATCCGACAATCTGCCAATATAAATATTGTTTTAAAATCAAACGATGATTACTCTGGAGAAGGTAATTGTGTTTTATTATGCTAATGCAGGCCGCGTGTGGGGCGCAATCACCAACAACCCTCATATAAGAGAATAGCTTATGGACACTAGTACCTAATTTGGTTATTTAATCGCTCCTATCGCCGTATGCCGCCACTTGACATAATTCCATTACTATAACCCAGATCAGGGGATGTGCATAGTCAGCAGCTAAAAGTTGCCTATCTGCCTTCCTTCCCAATTAAGTTTAGTAGATGGATAGAGATGTAACCGAACTTTTTAAAATGTGCGTGCGCGGTGGTGGATTGCATATATCGTGAACGCATATCTTGTTGCGGCACTCGTCTGAATGCAGTGAATGGTACCGGATTATGATGGTGACTAAGTAGATTTTTTTTTTTTTTTTAGTACTTACCGAATCCACATGTATGTAGAACACATGATTTGGTGAGTAGAGCGCTTTGATTAGACGATGCACTTGACGCAGAGCACGACCATTCAATGTAAGGAGGAATGCGATTCGGACACGTTCGGTTTCCGGTTTTGGAATTGTCTCAGCTATTTGTGGTGTGAATTCTGCGAAAAAAAATTTATTTAGAACAGCTGAACAGGCATAAGAGGTTATGAAGAAGGAATCTCGCAAACAAATTATTTGCAAGGTTAATGCAACCAAAATAAGAGCTTCAATAGAATGAGCAATTCTAGTAACGACTGGATTTAGCTTTAATATTGATTATTTAATAGATTCTTCCTGCAATTTGGTGTAAGATAAACTAACTTGCATCTAGCTTAAACTACCTTAGAAAACTTAAATATAACACGGCCATAGCATGGGTTCTACCCTGAAATCCTATCCGAAAGTTAAATCGTTCGAAAACGGATAATTGCTATTTGCTACCCAACCCAGAAGTCCGAAATTCGGAACCGAATGTACGAATTTCATTTTCTTACATACATTTTTTGTTCGAAAAGCTGATATTGTAAATAATATCACAGGAAAACCTCAATTCAAACAAAAACACTAACGGCCGATTTCTTCACAGAGTTCTAACGCTATGACCGGTCCTAGTGCCAAATTGTATACTCAAATTAGTACAGTCATTTCTTCACACAAATTCTAAGCCCTAGTCCTGTCAATTTGGTACCGAGTATTAATTAGGCCTCGGTTTCAACTAGGACCTCGAAATTGGTGAACTAACGTTACAATAGGAGAGGGTTTACTGATGTTTGGTTTTATATTTTTTGGAATAGGCAATTTAACCACATTGGTAACTTTATTTTGATAAATTTATCGAAACTATTTAAGCGAAACGCTGTTTTTAATATTTTTGAAAATACTTATGGACGCAATATGTGCATATGTCACATGTTAAAAAGTTAGTAGTTGATAACCAAGTGAGATTTTTTAAACAACATTAGGTACGATGGGTAAAGAACTTAAATATGACTAGTACCTACACTTCTTGTATACAAGGTAATTACCCTGTTAATACTATTTACTTTACAATAGATATGCAAGCACCGATTATTCTCATTTGGAATCATGGGGCGTTGATACTTTACCGTTAAAACAAGTTTGCACAGAAAACAATAAATGTTAATGTGCCTATTTACAATAGTGCCAATTAACCATCTGGGAAGTTGTAAAAGACCAAGAGTCAGGAGGCGAACTATCAGGATTACAAAAATCTTCACTCGAAGCGGGTACCTAAACCTATAGACAGGAATAAGTGTAGATCGCTTGCATCATATCCATTATATGGAAAACGAGTAATCTATTTTTACCAAAAGCCACTTATAGAAAACAATTCTATGGCTTTGCACTTTTATTTTTCCAAATCATAATAATTTTATAAGGTTTTCACACGGTGTTTGTCCTTAAAACCACCTCTGTTTTGTTAAATCACAAGAAACAAAAAAAAATCGTTTCACATATTAAAAAAATTCAACACAATTTATTTGAAATGTCAAATCAGAGCAAAAATTGAAATTAGACAAGTTTAAGACGTATTAGTTTCTAGGACTGCCTGCCTTGTGAACTTAGGACCGGTACCAGTGATGTGAATAAATACTCAGGTACTAATTTTTCGTTAGGACTAGGTACCACAGCTAAAACCACGTCTAGCTAGACCGGGTACTAGGCTGCCTTAGTACTCATGTGAAGAAATCGGGTTTAAGCCAGCTCAAGTTTCTTAAGATTTCGGAGTTCCCAAGAAGTCTTCTCAGTCACTTTTGATGGAGCTTAAAAATGTATCTGAACACAATTTCCCTTTATAAATTTGTATCTCTTACCTATTAACAGAGTTTTCTTGGGCAAACTAAAATTGAGCAGAGCGAATCCAACAAAATAGTAGGATTAATTTTTTTGAGGGCAAGGTTGAGATTTTTTTTTTTTTGAGAAATCGTGTTTAAAGGAGAATGCTCAAAAAAACCTTTTCTTACAGACAGATGTACATAAGTTCAACCTTTTGCGATTGACCTTAGTTTTTTTTACTTGCGATTATAGGGATTATAAGCTATAAGGCCAGTTTAGGATTCGTGAATATAAAAAAATTGATATAACAATCAAACATGACATTACGATCATAGAGAAGCCTAAAAAAGAGTATTGACAAAAAATGTCCGTGTCTGTCTGCCTGTCTGTCTTGGTGTATAACGAGCTGCAGCCAAAACAGGTAAATGTTTCTTTGGCCTTCCTAAGGTTTTGAGATTTTATTTTTAGGGCTAAAAAATAACAGTACAGCCATGTAACCGTTAAGAAGAAGCTTATTTTTCTCAAAAACAGCTATAACGATTTTGATGATTTTTTTGGGGCGATTTTGGTAGGAGTTATCATTTTATCAAAACCAAATTAACCGGAAAAGTTTATTAACGGTTCCTTCCATATAGCGGTTTTTTAATTTCGACTTTTTCGGTTACGGCTAATTGAATGTCTGTCAAATTTTATATTTGAAGAGAATTAGATAGACAAATTTATTTTGCTTACCAACATATTTTTTTCAATATTTATATGTAATTAATTTTTTATTTTTTTTTATTTTGAAAATTCAATATTAAACTAATCAAAAAAATATTTATATTTTAATGATCAGCTCTATTTTTAATAAACTCTAAAAAACCATACCAAAATTTGAATAAAAACAATTAAAATTAATAAATTGCACGACTGGAACTATCGAGGAAAAAAAATATTGTAAATCGTTTGACCACATTTTTTTTAAAGTCGTTTTTTTAAACTTTTCGAAAAAATATTTAAAATTTTTTTGTAATATGTAATTTTCATTTGGGAAAATTATTTTAAAAAAATTCAATCAACCGGTTTTCAAAATATTTCGAAAACCATTTTTCTTTTAGAAAATTGAAATTCAATATTAATGGAACTATAAATGACTTCCTGTGTGCAAAATTTTATTGAAATCGGGGTAATAGTTTACGATAAAACCGTATTTGAAAAAAACCGGTTTTATGAAAGGTACCGTTATAGAACAAATTTCGAAAAATTCATTCTAATTAAAAGATGTATTGTTGTAAAAAAAATAGCACCCTGAAAGCTTTATCAAAACCGTTAGAGCCGTTTTCGAGAAAATCAAACTTTTTGTTAAAGATTGTATGGCAGGTACCGTTATTTTTCGACCTAGAGCAAAACTGAAAAACACCCCCGAGGTACTACCTAATAAATACTAAATACCAAGTTCGAAACAAATCGGTTAAGGCTGTAGTGGTGTGAACAGACAGATAGACAGACGCACGGAACTTCTGGACCCACTTTTTTCGACTTCTCTATTATTGTATTGTCATGTTTGATTGTTAGAACTTTTTTTTGCACAAATCCATTACTTGCCTCATATAGTATGTACCTATAAACGCAAGTAAAAAAAGATTTATCAAAATCGTAATTTGTAATTTTGAAATAAAAACATATTCGTTCAATTCGTACATGGTGGCTACGTCTGCGACAAGTGTTTGTCCAACTATCAGGGTAGTGGAGCATGAATTTGAAGTAGGGCAGTCCTTTAACTACCTTGGGTCAAAAGTAGCAGCCGATAATAATATGGAGGAGGAAATACGTGGGCGGCTGCTAAAATCCAACAGAAACTACTATAGCCTGTCGAAGCTCTTTAAATCTAAAAACCTTACCATAAAAACTGCAAGCCAGACTTTCATCTTGTCGGAGACCATTAAAGATCTTGATTGATCTGGACAGCAAACCGGTTACTTTTACTTGGCTTGTAATGTTGGTCATGGTCAGCATACATAGTCGTGTCAATTTATTTCGGATGCCGAAATATCTCATGGCCTTATCCCTGGCTATGCTATCGTAGGCGGCTTTAGTCTATAAAAAGATGATATGTTGGAATATTAAATTCCAGACTTTTTTCCATCACCTGCCTAATGGTAAAGATCTGATCATTTGCCTTGAATGAAACCACATATTTGCCGATTATGATTTTAAGGTATTGGGCTATCCGTTCTCGCAGAGAGGATATCTTATAGGATGTACTCAACAATGTTATGCTTCTCCGTCCTTACAGTATGTGTTACGTTTCTGACGGATTGGTAGAACTTTCGCACCTGATGCGTACCTCGCATTGCATTCATCATCAAACAAGTTGCCCTGATATTTGCGACTACTGCCTAACATGGTATCAACAATACTAATGACTTTGTTCTTAGGGTAAATCCATTTTTCCTATACGCCCGGCACTCTGTCCCCAGGACTAACTCTTCCCTCATCAAGCTCTCCGAGGCTTGGCGCGCGACTGTATGTATACATGTATGTATTGCTTTTGTTTTCATCGCGTAGGGCAGCCGTGTTGATTCGAGCCTGAGCGGCGGATGCAATACTTCTTCGCAGAGCAATCCGCCCTCGGAAGACCATACCAACAAAGATAGTGGTCGGAGTCAACGGACAGTCAACCACGTTTTTAGGCTTCTCTATGATCGAAAACGAAAAGTCTTGTTTGTGTTTCTTCTTTTATACTCACGAATCCTAAGCCTATCTTATCTATAATCGCAAGTAAAAAACCAAAAACCGGAACCTTTTCTTGGAGAAAAACTTGTCGACGCATAGATGACCGATTTCACAGGATAAGAATTCAGATATTTTGTAAGTTTTTTTTTAAGTTTAAGTGATTTTATTTAACATAATAGTTAAAAAAAACATTAATATTTACAAAATCAAACCAGGTTGACAAATAGATTAACGAAGAACTGTATAATTAACAATTTTAACATAAAGGTATTTATAACAAATAAAAAATTACTTTACAATAAAAAAGAGCTTATTAAAAGTTTTCACTGATAATCTTATCACGATACGCTAGTGCGACCTTGCAGTACTGGAACAATTTTGGGTCTTTCATTTCATTGAAAAGTCTTACAATATCTTCTTCTGATAATGAATTAAAGCCGAAGTAAAATCTCCTTGTTTCCTTTAAGACCGGGCATTTTCCTAGGAAATGGAACACATCTTCTCTTTCCCTCTGGTTACATAGACTACATAGTACTGGCAGGCCTTCTCTGTGAGAAATATAGTTGAGACGTAGGAGTTTAACACGTAATTTTACCATCATTGATATTTGGTCCACACTATTCTCATCTTTGAAATAGTTTTTGTGTCCTAGATTGTGGCACAGTCGATTGTATATCGATCTATGAACAGAGCTGGTAGCTTCCTCTATGTATTTCTCTCGGTATTTGAGATCAACAGCCTCAATCAATTTGTAGAGTGTGCCTTTCCATGCACTGATGTTGCCTAAATCCAAGCTAAGTGGAACCCCACACCACTGCGCCAGCTCCATCCACTCAGCCTACCAACTGTTTCTTCGTTCGATAACTTGAAGGGCCGCTTTCTTTGGTAGTCTTTCATTGGACATATGCAGTACCTTGATAATAGCCTTGTTCGATGTCAGCACTGGGGCGCACTGGTGTACCCTGAAATAGCACTGAAGTGTTTTATTTGACACTTTTTTCGCCCCAGTGTTTTTGCACTGTGTTCGATGTGAACACCGGGCACGCACTGAGTGCACCCTCATGCGCCCCAGGTATTTTCTTGGTGTAAGATATCAGAGCTGTCAAAATTCAAAATTTAAATTCAAATCAGCTGTTGGCAGAAGTTTGTTTTCAGAGAATGGAGGAATTTATTTGCAAATTTGGTGTGCTATTTTATGATATGAAATATTTCTTTGATTATTTTGTAGGTTTTATGTTATTAATGTGTGTATAGACAAAATATTGCTTTCGTGGGTCATTTTATTAAATTCCATTTATTTCCCACCGTTTAAAGAAAACAAATTTAAATGAAAGAAATATCAAAAAATAGAGATGTTGCACTGAGCTGTTCGATGTTAAATCAACACCGGAGCAGCTATGCAGTTTTTTGACATTTTGACTTGATGCACTTACATTCCCCAGTGCGCACTAGGGCGGGGAACATCGAACAAACCTAATATAATCAAAATGAAGCTTAAGGGTGTGACTAAAGAGCGGAGATAGTCCTGTTTCCAGCATAACAATAGTTCGGGGTATTATAAGGAAGATGAAATATTCTTTTAATATAAAACCTCAAGAGTTTTTCCACAGTATCATAATGCTTGTAACCCCATGCTTGTGATCCATAGAGCATTATCGATTCCGAGGCCGCTTCAAAGACACGAAACTTGCTACTACGGACAATGCTTCTGTTGGCGAAACATTTTTTCCACGTAGCCCCCAATGGCATTCTTAGCCTTAACAAGTTTCTCACTGAGGTGTTTTTTCATACTAAGATTCTTTGTAAAACAGATGCCTATATAAAAATCATAACTTTTGATTTGTCCAAATTTACTATCAATTTCCAAGTTTCGCAGTACCTATAAACTTGGTTAATCATCAGCTGAAGTGGTTCGGGTGAACGTGATAGTAGAACTATGTCGTCCGCAAAGAATAGAGCCTTGATTAAAGTTCCTGCAAACTCGATACCACCAGCTAAATGATCAGTGAGGTCCTCAATATATAACCAAAAGAGGGCTCAGCGCACATCCCTGACGAACTCCTGTTTCGGTTTGAAACCATTTGATATTTTGTATTAAAACCATATAAGTCCAGTATTTGCCGGTCATTGATCTTCGAGTTAATTAAAGTGGATATTGTGATGATGTATCGTGTTGAGATTTGATCTAGCTTTGCTCTTCTTGCAATAAAACTATCAAAATTGGATCAAATTTTTTGACAGAAAAAGCAAATTTTTTCGTGAATGAAACTCCCTCTAAGTTGACAAAAGTCAGTGTACGCATTAAACGTGCCCATTGTTATCTCGATTTTTTATGCACAAATCCAAAACATGGCCTATAAATATGTACATAATTTCTATATATACATAGGTACACAGCAAGAGGAAATAGAATAATTTAAAAAAAATCTAATTTTGTGAAGCAGGTTATACCAAATACTTGTGATTATAGAGTGTTGCAATTACAACCGTCAGCTACACATGGGTACTTTTTTAATTTTATAAATTATTGATGATCCACTTATTCCTACCAAAAAACATAGTTGAAATGATTGGGCGATAAAAAATTGTCGTATCATTAAAGAAAGTTCAAACCCAAAGATGCAATCGGCGAAAAATCTTAATAGAAAAGCAGGAGCAAAAACTCTTGGATTAAACAAATGCAACGACACCAGCATTAAGTTGGCCTCAGACATGGTTTAATCCAAAACCGGTAAACATGCCGAGATTTTCTAAAGTCAATCCTGCAAACCCTTAGAGTGAAGCAGAGAAGTCGGAGAGTTATGATCTCAGCCGAGATTATAACAATACTCGGTAAAATTATGAGAACATTTAGGTAGTAGCTGACCTTAATTGCTTTTACATAACACTCACATCCCATCTTAATGTTAAGTTAAGATTCTAACTTTCGGCGAAATCTATATAAAAAATTAATATTGACCTAGTTCTCTATAAAAAGATTAACATAAACTTAATTAAATTAGCAATTATTCATTTACTAGAAAATGGACACTTATAGACATAAATATGTGTGTAAAGGTAGAACTTACTTGCAATTCCAGTCTCGAAAACATTCATACTGAAATATCCGCCGCAAACTTCCTTCGCATCGCCAGGACACTTCATATTGCAGCTTGAGTCCGGCAACTTTGCCGCCGATGGTGGAACATCAGCTCCGCAAAAGCATTCTGTGCCATACTGCACTCCGCCATAAGGGAAACCCGATTGAAGGCACATCTCGATGCATTTCTTTGGTGAGTTATTTCGTTTGAAATTCGTAAAGTATCCCGACAATAAGCGATACTCTTTTTCGTCCCGATAACAGCCAAGTGGCTTGTTCGCAGTATAATTACTATTTACACAATAGCTTGGCAACCGCCACGCATAAAACTCTCCCGACTGAATGGCACACGCAACATTTGCTATTTGCTTGCGACATTCTTTCGTTTTAGCTCGATGAAGAGCTGATATAGCTTCTTTAGCTGTAATATCACATTGTGGCTGAAAGCCTAATTGATCCACATTCAGGCTACCACTGTGTCCGCCTGAATTAACAACATCCCGCTTCGCAGGACCTCTATTTAAATCCTCATCGTCAGCAGCAGAATTATAATTGGTCAGAGATTTTGATTTGCCATCAGTTAACGAGGACGAGAAAAGATTGCTTCCAGTGCCAAAACTTAGTTCAGGAATACCGAAAGACTTGTAAGCGAGGAAAACCTGCAATCCTAGTATTAGCAGACCGATTACGAAGAAGAACTTGTAGCGGCGCATCCATCGTACTGCCAGATTATCCGACATTATAGTAACAATGACGATGCACTGACGAGGGGTGCTTGGCAATGTTTTTGCATGTCAAATGGGGTGTAATAAGTAAATTTGTAAGACAAAAAGAATGACAAAAAAACACAACAAACTACAAGAACAATACACAACAAATGATGTACGGCACACAACCTTGAGTTCTTAAACCTAGGGGGTGGAGGATAAAGAAATGAAAAAAATGTGTAATATACTAGCGTTTCCTCCTCCAGCAATCAATCATTGTTTTGAGCGCGAAGGGCATATGGGAACTTGTCAAGCTATCTCAGTAACAACGGGGTTAGGTTAATACACCTTTTAATCACTTTTGCAACCGCACAAAACTTTGATGGTAGTCACTCGTCTGAATTCTTTATCCAAATTAAAAAGATTCAACTGCACGATAAAAAGGTTGGGAAAAAACTGAAGAAAACTGATTCCGAGAAACAAAAATTGGCTGTCAAGTAATGTCAGTTTTGACAGTTCTGAGCTTCTTTTATTTGCCGGTAGCTGGCACACAGTTCGTTGTAGTCAATTCACAATAGCAAGTACGATGTTTCTTTATTTATTTTTTTATTTAAAGCATTTATTTTACTTATGTTTTATCGCTTTAAATCTACACGAACCTCAAACGCCAGTGATAGTATCCATCTCATGTGCTATGCATAGAAAAAAGAACTGCAACTCGTACCGACTATGCCCTGCAAACCCTGAAATACGTGTGAGCAGCAGCCAATAGCCATACGTTTCCTAGTCCCCATAACTGCAGACGTATTAGTAGTCGTAGTAGTAAGAAATATACAGGGACCGGTACACATATGTCGCTGAATATGTGTATTATATAATTGAAATAAAAATAGTGAAGATTACATGAGAATGAAAAGGGAATATTTTTTATTTTGGTTTTTGTTGTCAATTCCTTGGACCAGAATTTTAGAACAAAAACCGGGTTTACATGTGCAAGTTTTTCTTTTTTTTAAAGCCATGTATAGCATAAATCAGTGGAGGATCCACAGGGAGTCCTCGGGTCCGGAGCCCATTCATGAGCATTTAATGGAACCAAAAACGTAAACTTATTGTATTTTTAAATCAGTATTTTTTTATAATATTTTAATGTTTGTCAAGCTAATCGTTTCAGCTTGCCTATCAAGTATGTACATATAGTTGTATGCTTTTAGATGCATTTGAAAGATCGAGAACCAAGAAATAAGACCGAAAGGCAAAGAAAAATACACATATTCGAGAATCCGAGAAGTTGTTTGCCGCGTATCATAGAGTAGAGAATTAAGAATTAGAGGAGTGTTATGCATAGAAGATCCATAATATGCGTTAGCTTATGAAAAAAAAATTGCACGGCTGGATCGCACGTACTTGTCGTCACATCGACGAATAAAAGTTGAAGTATATTAAGGGTATTTTAAAGTTTTTATTCGATCTTTGTGAGTTTTGATTGTTTGTATAGCGATCAGGAAAAAACATCAGGAAAAGATGACTTCACAAAAAACACAGAACCAACGACCACCTTTCTTTCCTGTTACAAAGTTCAACAGGTATTTTTTTCCTGATGCTGGAAACAGGAATTGTAACGCAAATAACTATTATTATTATTATTTATTACAATATAAAATAAATTTACATTATAATGAAGTTACAGCACTAGTTACCAGGGCTTTCGGCTGGATTGTAATTAATGAATACTTTATAGTTATAGTCTAAGATTTTTTGTTATATAACATTGAGTAGTTTAATTTTGTTTTTTGGGGCCGTCGGGAGCCAAAAAATTCCGCACCCCAAGTTTGGGACGCGGGAATTTCAGCCCCCGACAGCCCCAAAAAGAAAATTAAACTACTCAATGTTATAAGATTGAATCTAAATTTAGTGAGGTAAGTATGGTATATACATTTTTTTATGTTTTCGGTTGAGATGGATGACAAAATGTTAGCAAGATTTTTATTGAAAAGTTGTTTACATAATAATCTTTTTTTTACAAAAAAAATATCCGTTCAATTGAAAACTTGTTTGGGGAAAAAAATTCTTTGAGTGATTTCCCATCGATTAGTATAGTAATTGTAATTCAAATCTTATGAAAACATAGTAAATTATCCTTTTGAATTTTTTTTTCTGATACGTTTTCCTCATCGATATAACTGGTGAATAAAAAAACATTTTTTTTTGAAAATCGTGCAGTTAAAAAAAAATTCAAGGATGCAAGCTCAAGCACATTAATGACTGATTTAAAAACGAAATTTAAAAATAAAAAAATAGCCATTTTCAAAACATTGATTAAAAAAAAAGAAATTGTTTTAATATTTAAAAATATAAAAAAACCGTTAATCGGAAGTAATTCAAAGCGACATTAGTTTGGGTACCTACATCTTCTTGAATATCAATTTTGATTGTTATCGGCACAAGCAATTATCTTACCTGCTGCACAATACTGCCACCCGCAGTTTGAAAATTGGATTTTCTACTAATAACAGCAATTTATTTTTCAAACAAGTTTTGAAACAGTTTGAAACCCATTCTAACTAAAACTTATTCTGTTTTGTGTTTTGAGAAATGTGAATATATAGTACAGAAGATTGATTATAGAACCTTTTTTTGTTTTTGTTATTTCGATTAAATATTCGAATTTAATTTATGGTGGGCTGTACAATTATAGCCTGCTTTTCCTCGGTTGCTCCTTCGGCTTTCCACTACTACTCCATCGAGCATCATTCCCGATCAGTCTACACCACAAGTCTCAACCAGTAAGCCTTGTAAGTTGTAACCCTTAACAACGGTTGGTGGAAGAGACCATTCCAGCAAGTGTCGTCGCCAACCAGTAATTTTATTGCGCGACTTTGTCCACTTGCTGTACACTTACGAGCATACAAAGGGATCATTCGGGGTTAATGATAGTAAAAAATTATTTAAACAAATCGTTATTTATATCCTAAAATCATTTAGGTCGAATTGGTGTTTACATATTCTCTGGCAAACAAAGGAAAAAAACGCATTATTTGTATTACTAATGTGACCAAAATATATTTATGTTTTTTAACCAAATAAGTAAATATTTTCACAAGCATTTTATTTAATTTGTAATGTATGTATATATATTTACGCTTATATAAAACAATATTCGCTGTAGGTATATAATCTACAAATTGTCCCTAAAAAATTGTTGCACCATTTTGTTTATGATTATTATGATTAATTTGTTGTATCTACAGTACAATTATATAAAATTTATTTCAAACATGGTAAAACCTTGACTTTGACTGTCTTTCCAATTTTCTTGGGATAGTTGTTGTGACGTAAAAGCAATAAAGATATTTAAAAAACAAACTTAAATCATTTACAACAGTTTTCTTTACACAATTGTAAAGGAGAGATTAGACTTAAAAAAAGACATTAACTAAAAATAAATATTCAAAATAATTACATTGTACAATTCGATCAATAGTAGGGCAGCATACAAAATTATAAAATTAAACTTTTTATCAATGGTAGAATAGATCACGCTCAATAGGGATTAACAATCTAGCTTGCCATCATTCTTTGGTTTTAATTCAATCAATCTTATGCTGGGAAGTTATTGTGAGTTTCTAAGACGACAGCTCCATTCCAACAATTTAATTTTAACTAACCATTCATCTCCTGTACTAAAACAAATTCGACAGAATCCATAAAATAACAAAACACACATATCATAGAGACACACAATGGATCAAAGTTGTCTCAAGTTGGACATAGCTGCGATGGCTGTATACACATCTTATGTCAAACGTAGAGATCATCTGCGATTCATCGTCTGTCCATCACAAAATCACAGCACCATATTGGTCTTAAACAAAAAAAAAAACTAATAACTTTGCCGTCCCATCTTATATTCGATTGCAGAAGCTGTACAGCAGATTTCTGTCCTCGAAATGATAGACATTATTTATGTGTCTCATTACACGTCCATCCACCAAATGCTTGGCATAGTGTATAGCTTCCAAACGATCCTTTGCCAAACCGACTTCTATTAGCCAGTTAACAAAATCACTTCCGTAAAATACCTTATGGTAGACTTTGATGCGCCATCTAGTGAATACAAAATAATATTTCTTTCATAAAAAAACATTTTAAAGTTTGTAAAAGATCTACCTTTTATCGGTGGCGATATCTTTTTTGCAATTTTCCAAATGATGATTGCGGAACTGCTCACAAATATGCTTTGTTTCAGGTGTCACAGACGCCCAATGTGGCAAAGTCAACATGTTAGCGCCATACCTTGTTAGATTTTGAGTTGTAAGTTTTAGTTATTTATAAAATCTCAGTGTAAACTTACCACATCTTTCTCCATATCTTGCCCAGAGGGATGAGCAATTCACTGCTATCAGTGATGAAGACAGCTAGAACAATCAAACTTTGGCCAAAGTTGAGGAATGCATCTAGGAAACTCAGCTCCAAGTAGATACCTGACATTCCTTCCATCACTAATGTCCATATAGACACCGCGAGGCTCTATTAATCATTAAACAACTATTATTGAAAACTTAAAAATAATAAGCGTTTTTTATGTAAACTTACCACAAACATTGAGCAAAGTAAGATGATAAGCAAAACAGTATGCTTAAGAGCTTGATGATCGTCTCCATCTTTGGGGAATTCCAAAGGCTCTAGTCCCCTCCTTGCTTGCTCCTCATACTGCTGAATAATGGCTTGACAATTTTGACGAGAAGGTCCCGCACAACTGAACGATGGGCTGCACATACTTGCACGAATTCCACCAAAATTACTACAAGAAATATATCAATGCATTTTTGATTCTCTTGTAAACCAGACTTCACTTACCCATCATCATCAAACTGATGGCCATTATGTCTTAAATCAACTTTGCTGTCTTGAGGGCGATTTAAAAGATCTTCAATATCTACGACTGTTGTAGGGTTCGTAGATGAAGAACAACAGTTTCCATTGCCACTACTGCAGCCCAAGTCGGCTTTTGCGATTTCTTCATCTTCCGACGATGATTGTGAGGCGTTTCGACAGCGATGATTTGAACTTCTCTGATCGGCTGCATTTGACAAAAGATCTGCGGTTGATATTGATGATCCAATGATATGAGATTGCTCTAAAACGGACTAAATTACAAATGCACCGAATTTTAACCTTTACAATGTTTACCTGAGTCAGGGTTAGAGAGTTCTCTGGCTAGGGTCAAATATTTTTCAAATCTTCGTTTGTATCTCTGGTGCATTACAAGACATCCAACGGTAACTGAAAATACACACAAATATAATCGTATTACTAAAGTATTCAGAAATGCTCTTGATTCTAGAAACGGGAAGAAATTAATAGATCAGTTTGAAAACTATGTCGTCACTGAAAACTCGTTGTCTCACAAAATTGCTTACACCGAATTCACGATTTCTATCAAAATGAACGTTAACTTTGCATTTTTTTGGAAATGTTTCAATTTGAACTCAAGGTAATGCTCTTATTGGGACTATATGAGTTTGTCATAACTTGTCTATGTAATGTTTTCTCATCACTTGAAAAAAAAAATAAAGGATCCATTTGACATCGGAAAACTTACCAATAAAACACATGACTAGCAAAAACACCGAAATAGCTGCTTGCGCATTTCCATATTGAAAGCTAGGATTATGCCTTCCACCTGAAAAGATATTCTCATCGAAAGCAATAAGAAGGCCAGAAATTAATGCCGGCACGCCCCATGCGAATATCATCTGCAAAAAAAAATCATACATAATGTTCACATAGTATATTCCTTTCAATTGTATTCATACTAACCATGTAGGGCCACATTTTGAGAACAAAACATAAGCTCCGACATTGCAGAAAGAGTAAGCTTATCGCAAGTATTGCAGTCCAAAGTCTACTGCTATATGCTCCTATGTTGAACATGAAAAACTGCACATAAAGTACCCATTTATTCACATGATCCAGTTTTGACCAAAGTATTACACCGACGCAGCAGAAGAGCTAGAGAAAGTCAATCGGTTAATTGACTGTGTTTTTTGCTAAACCAGTTGCATCTCACCTGAGATAAGACCAAGCACACGGTTATTCTATGAGGCATTCTTCTGGCTTTTTTGGTCAACGTAAGTAGGACTATTATCCAAACACAAGCTATTACTCCTGTAACACTTATATCAAAGGAAAATTCGTCCAATTCATGGAGGTAATCAGCCGGATTTAAATTTGTCAGTGAAATCATTTTGGCTGAGATAAACATCAAAGGAGCGCTGATGAAAGTACATGCCACCATACTTTTTGCGATCTAAAAACAAGAGCTGTGTAAAACACCACATCACCTTGAGCAAATCTAAATAACTTACCAACTCCACTTCCACATTATATTGCGATGCTATTACAAAGGCACCTGGTGCAGCGGGAAACGTTCCATACAAAAATCCAAAAGTACTTAATTCCGTAGTTTCATTGAAGTCCTCTCCGGCTTGCATAATGTTGACAGTCTGACGAGTAACAAGTGGCAGCACCAGACTTTAATTAAATAAAAATGATGATTAGAACATCATGTTTTCTTAAAAAAAAAAACAAAAGAAATCTTACATTTTGACGATTATCAAAATTCCAGGAATCAGAAAGCCAGATCCTCTTAGGGTTGTTCCTTGTCCGACAATTTTTAGCCCAAGCAAAAACAGAGCTGTGGCTGAAAACGAGTTCCCCAGCACACGTAACACTCCAGAAATGATTTCAGGCAAGCCATCGGGAAAAGCAATACCTCCCATCACACCCAGCAAGGTCATCAAGATCATGGGATTGAAAAAAATCGACTGGAATGTCTTGAATACCATAATTGTTTTTTCACCAAATAAGCAATTCTCTGATGTAGGTTGTTGTGCGGCTGGGCACACTGGCAAGGTGTGATCGAGTTTGTTTTTCTGTTCGATTTTTTGTGAGATCTCCATGAGGATGTACCCGATAGGATTGAGAATGGCCAATGATATAGGAGCCATAAGATATAGATAAGCTGCATATTCAGGATGAACTTTCTTATAAAGTGCATCGACTAAAAAAAAATAAAAATAGAAATGTATTAATAGGGATTTCGGATAGTTGTCATGAGGTTACTCACCAATTGGATAACCAATTGCAAAGTCATTACTTTGCGTGCAAAAGATTGCCAGCAATCCAGCACGACCATAGTTGAGAGGTCTTGCAACGAGCAAAGACACTCCAATCACAGCAAAAAATACTATCGATTTCGAAACAAGAATCGATAGCAGAAACGTCCAGTTGACAGTCCTCCAATCCAGTTCAACCAGAGAGAGAAATATCAGCGATGGAAGGGCAAATGTCCCCACAAATGTGCCCAGACCTTTGGTTTCAGCATTTGATATGATTTTTAATCGGCCAGCGACATATCTGCAAAAATGAATAACAATATATATAAATGCGAACTAAACATTAAATTTGAATTAATTAATTTAATTATATACAACTGATTCATTTAGCTTCTTAAGTGCTTATTAGGGTAGTGGACTTATTTTTTAAATGGCAAATAAAATTATGTTTGTTAAATAAGGCTAGTTACCCATAAGTATATCCTTGAATGGCCAACTTAAATAGGGCAATACCACTCTTGAGATGACACAGATTTAAAGAAAATGAAAAAGATCAGAAGTAAGAAAGATTATTATTAAGAGGAAAGAGTTAAAAACATCAACAATGGTTATATTCCGCTATTTTTTCGCAGAAAATGCGCAGCTGTCAGATTTTTGAGTAGAGGGATATTTTCTCTCTTTGAGAGATTTCTGCAAAAAAAATACGGGAACGCTTTAAATCAAACAACATTGCAGTATTCTTTCTTAGTGCTTAAGCATCGATTTATTTATTTCTCATTTTGTATGGATGGTTTTGAGAAAAAAAAACTATCGATAGTACCGATACTATCGATAATTTTATCAAATGAATAGACAAAGGCATATTATAAAGCATTTATAACAACCCAGGCAGAATGATGTTCCGGTTCCAATGAGGGGACCGCCGGTAAATGTATCGTAGAACACGGAGCATCACTCTGATATTTACTTCCGATAAGTGTAGAAGCAGATGCGGACTCGGGACATATTCCTATACATTTGTTATAGTAATGTGTTTACTTCAAACCATGGAAGAACGCGTGTTTTTTATTTTCAAAAAAAAAAATAAAATTTTTGAGAAAAAATATATGTTTATTTCATATTTATTAAAGTAGAATACTAATTTTTAGTACAATTCATTAAAAAAAAATGGGCACGACTGGGTCGCACGTACTTGCTCTTATGTGCCCAATTACCTCTTTGACAGAAACAATTAACATTTACGTTGAAAATAACACAGTTTGAACTTATAAAAAGTATCAAATCCACAATCTTTAAAATTAAAATTGAAGTATGCCATCACACATCTTAAATAACACAAAATTTAAGAAAAAAGTATTTCGAAAATTCTAGAACCGGTTTTGATAAAATTCTGTTTTTTTTATTTTTTTTTTTTAATATGTTTGTTTATAATTTTGTTATGCCGTTTTTTTAGAATTAATTAATTTACACCTGATTTTGAAATCTTAAATATTTTTTTTTGATAAGTTCTAAAAATATTAAAAATTGAAAAAAAATTAAAAATTAATTAAAATAGAAAAACAAACAATTATTCAAAATGTGTGTATGTAGAATTAATTTGTATACTTAGATCTTCTCAAATATAAAATTTTATTGAAATCCATTAAGCCGTTACAGAGAAAGTCGAAAATTAAAAAAAACCGTTCTATGAAAGGCACCGTTAATAGATTTCCGGGAAATTTAGTTCTAATTAGCTGATAGCCACCACCAACAAAAAAATCTCAAAAATTTTCATCAAAATCGTTGGAGCCGTTGAACGCAATCGCTTAACCCGTTTAGGCTGCAGATCGATATACACCCGGACAGACAGACAGATGGACATTTTTTGTCAATAACTATTTCAGGCTTCTCTATGATCGTAATGTCATGTTTGATTGTTATCTCAATTCTTTTTTTATATTCACGAATCCTAAACTTGTCTTATAGTCCCTATAATCGCAAGTAAACAAATCACAGTTTTTTCATTCAGTCATTCGTTATTAAAAAAAAATTAATGTCTTCAAACATTTTATAATTATTTGTACATAACAAGAATAACAAAATAATAATTCATAAAAAAATAACATTTTCATTATATCTAAGATCAGAGTAAAATGGAATACATAATTATTATTTCAGTTGATTAATAAGAGCTTCAAAATATTCTGTATCATCTGATGAAATAAAAGGATACAAACTTTTTATATCATTAATTTTGCCTTGATACATTTTTTCTGCAGAAATCACCCTGTCTCTCATTTTTGCAAATGGCCGCGAATGTCAAATCTGTTTTGACATTTGTGGACTAGGCAGATGCAGAATACATGTGAACAAGCCATGGAGCAATACATGAACCGATATGAACCGATATTCTGAAGGCGGCGGCGTTCCCGGGTCGCCTCATCTCTCGTTTTAACGATTTGCACTGGCCCGCAAGATCGCCCGATTTAACCGTTTCAGACTTATTTTTGTGGGGTTTTTTGAAGTCCCGTGTTTACGTGAACAAGCCCGAGACTCTGGAAGCCCTCAAGGACAACATTCGACACGAGTGCGAGAATCTGTTGCACGAAGTTCTCGCTGAAGTGATGAAAAATGCCATAAAACGAGCCCGTATGGCAATCAGTTGCGACGGCGCCCATTTGGCCGATATCATCTTCTCGACTTAACCAATACAATTCTAATTCTAAGTTCAAATAAACATAATCAAAAAACAGAATCGAAGTTTTTCATTAAGAAAAAAAAAAGAGAGTCAAACAACATCGGCCCACCCTATAGTTATTATCTTGCATTTTGTGTGCACATAAGTCAAAACAATACTGAACAAGCAATTGAAGCTTCATAGCGTAAGTTGTAGGACAATAAGACATACGTCAAAACAATCCTTAAACAAAAATTTGCGTAAATATTATGGAAAATTTGACATATATGCCAAAATTTGGCGAATACGTCAAAACAATACGTAAATTTCATGAATTTGATTGGTATAAGCCAAAACCATTATGTATATCTTTGCGACGATATATAAACGGCTCCGGCGGAACGTGACAATGAGTCATGCTTTTTTCGTGCGCGCAGCCGGCGTTCATCGATTTATAAAACGTTATCACGTCAAAAAAAAAAACATTTCTGAAAGGTGTAATAAAATCTGGAACAGAGGTAGATCTACAAAAATTGCATGATAGCTTCATTACTGTTAGATAATCTGTCATTTCGTCCCAAGAAAGTTTTTAATCTTCAAAGGCAGTGATGGAACCTAGACCTTTCAGGAAACTAATGCAACGCTCTTACAACTAACTGGCTGAACACAATGACGACGGAACTGGAATACGCATACGGAACTGCAAACATTGAATACACGCGAACTGTATTTTGCGAACACAATGGTACGTTACTGCATACGGAACTGCAATACGCATACGGAAAGGTTGGTTAACTTTTAACTTTTACGTACAGTAAATTTGACATTTTATCTGATGCAGAGAGAAATTATGAAAAAGAGAACAATCTTTCGTACGTCTGTCCCTCCCAAACCCTTTTATTTAGTATACCTGAAATAACACCAGATGATTCCATTCTTCTTAATGATATTTCAATTCGTTGTATAAGAGTTTCTTCTCTTTTTTATCATTTGTTTTTGGTATTCCATCTATTTTTGAATTTAAACGTCAAAGTTACTGTACGTGCATTGTGTTCCGATTGAAATTGGTACGTACGACAAATTTGACAGCTGTTCCGTACTCCGTCTCCGTAATGCAATTCCGTTTTTGCATTGTGTTCAGCCAGTTGCCACGCGGTGCTGCTTCTCGAACTTTATTTTTGAAAACAAAAAAACTTCTTTTTTGGAAGTTAAAACCTTTTAAAGTCTAAATGGGTGCGATAATACTTGTAAGGCTAACTGATACATAGAACATTTTCTATGAAAAAGTTGTTCAAACAAAATCTTCAAAATAGCTATTTTGGCTAAAACTACTTACAAAGCTAAATCAATTTGTTTGTGTAGTTTTGACTCTTATTTTATTGGATTTCAAATTAAGTCAATAACAGTTCAAACAAAAATCATAAGGTTGTGAAATTACACTTTTCGGTTAACGTGTATTATAAACAGACACGTTGCCACTGGGACCAGCTGGTACAGCTACAGCTTTATTATTTTTGGTGGTAATTCCCATTTTTTCAGGTTTAATTTCCAAAAAAAAATGGTTAAATAAAAAAAAAAAAAATACGTTGAAAGCAAGAAAATAAAAACCTTATGCCAGCAATTTACGAGATCGAATTAATAATTTTCAAATGAAAGTGAGATTATCTCGATAGGGTGACCATATTGAGTTAATATCACTTTCAATAATTTTTTTTAAGTCGATGTGTACTGTGCACTTACAGGTTGTTGTGGTCAATTATGCTATCTGCCGGACAAGGCGTGAGAAACTAATTTTGTATTAATTTATTGATAGCTTCAGTCATTGCCCAGATAGAAGCTTCATTATAGTCATCTGCCAAAGCAATGCACTTTATAGATTTGCATGCAGCTATAACAACACAAAACACCCGGAAAGTGATTAACGGTGGCAGATGATTCGTTTCGTTTAAATCACACGTCACAATCGTGTAATGAATACAAATTATCATTTTAAACTTATCACGACATCAAATTTCAAAGAGTTGGGAATATTCGATTACGATTTGACACGACACCAGGTAAATTATATGCGTCATCATTTACTTGGATATTTATTATTCGGTATATGATCATGGGCGCCCGCAGTGCAGGGCAACAAGGGGTAAGTGACGCCCTGGCTCACGGACGAACCATGGATAACCATAACTTTCCGAAATCTATTTGCTATTTCTGACTTGAAATATAGTTTTTTTAAGGTAGGTTTAGAATTCGCGAATATAAACAAAATTGACATCATCGAACAAGACATTTAAGATCATAGAGAAACCTAAAATAGTTAATAACAAAAAATGTCTCTCCGTCTATCTGGAGCCTAAACGGCTTAATCTATTACATTTGAATTTGGTTTGTTTGGTTTTATTAGCATTCATCAGAGGGGTTTTTGAAATTGTATATTTAGGGCTAAATGTAACGGTAGCTACCGCTGCCATATAACCATTGAGTAAAATCTTGATAACGGCGACAATGAATTTGATGAAAATTTAAAAGTATTTTCGTTGGTATTGGCTTCCATTAAAAAAAAAACAATTTTACCGGAAAAGTCTATTAACGATACCTTTTTTAATTTTCGGCTTCCGGTAACGCTTTAATGGATTTATATGATGAATGAATAATATATACACACAAATAAAAATGAAGTGTCTGTTTTTAAAATCAAAATAACAGCTTTTTACTTGATGTATACAGTACATATGACAACCCATATAACACACCATTTAAAAAATGTTTGTCTGTATGTCTTTCTGTCTGTTTGTTCCGGGTAATCTCGGGAACGTTTTGACACAGGTATATTCGGTTCGGCATGACGTCCACATTTCAAATGAAAAAAATCTAAGTATTTTCTTTGATTTTGTATGTTTTGTGTCATTGTTTACCTGTAGTCAGCAGCTGCTATTATATTTTGTGAATAAATATACACATTTTAAAATAACTACGTGCCTATTGATATTATTAAATAAAAATATTAGTGACGAGGAAGACACTGTTTTAGCAGCAGCTGATGGGATTATAATTGGAGTTATTCATCAACGGCGCTGTTGCCGCCCTCGGAGATTTTGGATTCGACCCAGTCTACTAAATGGCAGAAAGAAGTATAGAGCTGAAGAATTTATGAAGGACTTGCAACTTGATGAAGTAGACGAATTGAATTTGGAATACCGGAATGATGTTGGGTTCACAAACTTTTTCTTTGAATTTTGTAAATTTTGTACTTGTAATTGCACAAATAATACTTTTTTACTGTCTGAAAACAGAATTTTCAGTAAAAATTGCTTTACTTTGTCTTTATAAAAACAAGAGAGTAGTTAACACACGTATTTACCAATTTCTATCACATCAATGAAAATCTTTTATTTGTAAAACAAGTAACTAGGTAGGTACTTCAACTGAAATACAAATTTTGCGGACTAAAAAAAATTGCTCCGTGGCTTAGTGGTTAGTGTGTCGGACTGCTAAGCAAATGAGCCTGGGTTCAAATCGAGCTCATAGCCACCTTTTTTTCCGGGGTACTGCCTCTTGCGAGGAACTGACAAAACCTCCAAGAGTGAAATTTTTCTAGAAAAAGTGCATCTCATGTAGCCGTTCGGACTCGGCGGTAAACTGTAGGTCCCTTCCATTCTTGCACATTAACAATACACACACAGGAATGGTTGAGAGTATAAGTCACTAGGCCTTGGCTCCTTAAGGAGCTGTCGCGCCAATAAATGTATGTATGTATGTAAAAAAAAATTGATATAATAATCAAACATGGTAACCATTCAAAATTGTACAAAAAAACCACACCAATAATCAAATTTCCGCAAAAATCGTTAAAACTGTAAATTTCATCCTGTTGCCGTATCTATAAAAAGAACCCACCTAAAAATAGTGTATTTTCAAGGTAGAAATTAAAACTCCTCACATCCCTGTCTAAATTTCTATCTTTCATTCTCTCATTATTAGTTATTCTAAAGAAAATGACAAAGAAATAACACGAAAAAGTTTGCTTCCTTCTAACAATTTATATACACCTTTCCCGTTCTGTCTTTTTCTAACATTGCATATGTGTTAAATACATTTCCCCGACTAGATGTCTACATTGCGAAATAGCGAGATAACGAAACTAGATGGCGCTAGGTGAAATACCCATCTTGATAGTACTATATCTACTATACTTGTATGCAAGCTGTCTTATGGGCATAGCAGCCAAAACAGTTTGTGCATTGCAGAAATTTAATTTGGACCTTCACTGCACAGTTCGACATTGTCAGAGTTGTGTTTTTAATGTAAGTAATTTTAAATGGTGAGTGATTTTTGTGTCGTGTATTCTAATGTTCGCGGTTTAAGAAAAAAAATTCTTTCACGTGTACGTCTACACTGTTCAATACAGGCCAGCTGTTTTGGCATTAAGTGAAACACAGGTTGGAGTAAATACTGATTTATCAGAATATGCTCTACATGGGTATAACTTGGTGCCATTACTCTTTCCCATCATGGTCTCGTGGTCTATGATAGGAATGATATTGCTTGCCAGAGCCTTCCTCAATATGGGAAATTTTCCAATACGGACTTTAACTTCTTGTGGCTCAAATTCACTGTCACTGTTCACTTTGCCGGGTTAAATCACCTTACCCAACTGATCGATGTGCCAACGCGTATACCGGATGTTGCTGGGCAAGCCGCCCATACTCTTGACTTGTTTCTTACTTCTCACCCTGATAAATATACCATTAGGGTAATTTATTCATTTGGAACTTCGGACCATTGTGTCATTTCAGCTAATTTTTCATCCTCCACCCATCCAGTTAAAGAAAAACTTCCTACCAGGACCGTTTGGCAATACAAGAAAGCCAACTGGGACGGCCTGAATATTTTATTCCGAAACTTTAACTGGTCACTATGCTTCCTCGATAGTGACATTGATGCAAGTGCTGAAATGATCATAAATGTGATTCTTCTAGGGATGCGTGCTTTTATTCCTAACAGAGTAAAAAGCATCAAACCTAAAGAAAAGTCTTGGTTTAATTCTGAGTGTAAAGACGCTATCAGGCTCAAAGAAGTAAGTTTCCGTTCTTACAAAGCCAACCCTACAGAGGAAAATCGGAAAAAGCACAAACAATCAAGAAACTCATGCAACTTCGTTTTTGAAAGAACCAAATTTTTGCATGACCAAAAATTACGGCAAAAAATTCTGCAGTGTCCCAAAGGCAGTAAAAATGTTTGGTCAGTTGTAAAAAATATTAAAAACTTCTCAACATCTTGGGCTCCAACACTCATCGACAGTAACAAACCAATTGTTTACTTTTCAGAGAAGGCAAACTTGATCGCCGTCCACTTCGCTGCCAGCTCCACACTGCCTCACAGCAACGTTGCCCCTCCTGTACTTGAGAATGTAAATTTTTCCATGAGAAAGATTTTTTTCCGGACTCGATATACACAAATCCGCTGGCCCGGATGGTATACCCCCGATTCTTCTGAAGAGGTGTTTTTTCACACTGGAAAAGACACTGCGTAAGCTTTTCCATCGCTCTTACTCTTCTGGAATCTTTCCTAGAAGATGGAAAACATCATTTGCCCAGCCTGTCCCTAAGAAAGGTGACCCATCCTCCCCCTCCTCCTACCGACCCATAGCACTAACATCCCTTCTTTCTAAGGTCATGGAAACGCTGATTAACCGTCAGCTTAAGGAATATCTCGAAGACCGAAAGCTTCTCCATGATCCTCAATATGGCTTCCGCAGCAACAGTTCCACTGGTGATCTGATGGCATATCTCACCGAACAGTAGAACAAATCTTTGGTGAAAGTAAGATTATTGCTCTTGATATCTCCAAAGCATTTGATAGAATTTGGCATGAAGCTATCTTATTGAAAATGCGTGGTTTAGGAATCGATGAAACTCTTGTTTATTGGATTAGAAGCTATTTTCTGGTCCGTTCAATACAAGTTGTATTGGACGGATTCCAGTCTGATTCTCCCAAAATAAATCCTGGTGTGCCCCATGGTTCTGTTGTGTCTCCGACTCTTTTCCTCATTTTTATAAATGATCTTCTGTCTGTTACTTCTAATCCACTTAACTGTTTTGCTGATAGAATACAAAATCGAGCGTTAAGATTGATAGTAAATAGAACTGCCGCTGAATCAATTGCCCCTCTCGAACACCGACGCAATGTTTCATGTCTTTCCTTATTTTATCGTTTCTTTTACAAAAAATGTTCACTTGAAGTAGCCAGTTGCATTCCTCCTCATCAGTTCACCCTTGAGACCAATTTCGGACGTACCGTCAAATGTAGGGATTCTTTTTTAGCCGAACAACACGAATTTGGAATAGTTTACCTGGCGAGATTTTCCCTTTCCATTTTGATCTGCAAACATTCAAAACCAATGTTAATCGACATATCTTTCCCCTATCTATCTTTCTAATGCCCGCCCAGTGTGTTCTACATTAAAAGGGAAACAAATAGTCCCTTGTGCGCGCGTTAATTATAAAAAAAGATAATATACAATGAAAAAAACGGATTTTATCAAAATCGAAATGTTCTTTTTTATAAATTCATTATTATTTGAAACGTGTGATGGCGTTCTTCATTTTTACTAAAAACCGTGAAATGTTGCGGACACTTTATTAGTTCAGTGAGTTCTATTTTTCTAATCTGCCTCTCCCCCCCCCCCCTAGGAAATTTCCTGCGGGCGCCTATGTATATGATTCTGGAATATAAAATAACCACAAAATTGGCTGCCCCTGCAAGAAAACAAATACAAAATATAAGAATTGTAAGCATATTTTGCAATCAATCAAAATTACTGATAAAGAGTTCATAACGATTGCCGGCCGCATTTTAAAATAGATTAATTTATTGATATTATGCCGTACTTTACAGCCAATGATGCAAATAAACAATTAAGTTGATTGGTAATTAAATCAATATTTTTCTACACTTACATCATCATTTTGACGGAGCTGTCAACTGGACACTTTACTTACAAAATTTACTGAGTACTGTTTTTGATCGACGTCGACGACGACATCGTCGATGAATCGTTTAATTCGATGTTCTATAAGGCGGGCGACGTGAGGCGCTTATCAAATTAAAACATTATTATTTAAATTGTTTTAATGCATCTTTTATGAATTCTGATGATGTTGTGCTTTTGAAAACATAAATTGTAAGAAAATTGGCATATGAAACAGTAATTAAAGAGTGGGAACCACCACACTTACTTGTCAATTGAATGAAACGTGTCGAGAGTTTGGAATGTGGAAGAGTTAACCATGCATTTAAAAATAAAAACAAAACAAAAATTATAAAAATGCGCTTCGTTCAGCAATAATAAATGTCAAAAGATATAATTTGATGTCAATTGAGTCGTAACAATGCAGGCAACTTTTTGTTTGGGTGATTTCTTGAATCATTTAAAATTTAAATAATTTTAATTATCTTTTGAGTTTGAAAAAAGATTTAAAAAGGAAAAGCAGTCTTCTCAAGGCAGAAATTAAACATTTGTCTAGCTTTTGCAAAGTGATGAACTTAACATTGGCCTATTGGTCTATACTCTATAGCAGTGGTTTTGAAATTTATATTTGTTATATTTTACTTTTTGAACTAGACAGCCTTGAACGAATCTGTTAAGCTGATACCGAATACTGAAAACAAAAACATGTCCCACAACCCAAAGTCGCGAAATATTCCTTGATCTAGACTCAGTGTTTAATTTTATAAGATTAGGTACGTAAGCTATTCAATTCTTGGAAAACGTTCAAGATCTCAACTTTCAACGATAATTCTTGAACCACTTAACCAAGTGTTAAAATACGCTTTAAGCTAAATACATGACACTATTAATTGACAAGTTTTGCGGTTTTTATAATGCAAACAGCTCATTAATATCCATAGAATTGTCGGATTGAGAAATGAAAAAAAATCCAATCAGACATAATGTAATTACCGTCAATTAATTACATGTTCATTTTTAATGGAACACACTCTTATAGCACGTTAAATTCTTATAAAAATGGCTAATTGTATTAAGCCTCCAAGCCATTAAGTAGTTCACAGAACGCTCTGAGGAGAAACTAATAAATTTTATACTAGTCGCATAATAAGGAAAGTGAAGGGACTATTGAATGAATTTAACGGTTTGGTATATGCATTCGGGATAACCTTGAAGTACTTATTGGAAAGATTAAAATTTCGCAAATAAAGTCGTGTAAACTTTCTTACCTGCAAAAATAATACCATATATTGAATTTCATCAAGTGTTTTTGGGTCGAACTATTGGCAGATACAAAGGGCAAATGTAGTAAGTCAATTCACCAGTTTAACATTGAATTGACTTCTGTTTTAATACCTAATATTGATTTTTCACCCACTTGAAAGCTGACAAATATATAAAAAGCCAGTAAGCAAATTATTGGATTAGTTGATTTCGCAAAGTGCGTAAATAAGTTTGTATGAAGATATTATGCTATTGCGTATGTAAATACGACGTTTGTTGACAGTGCCAGGCTCTGGGGATGTCTTATTTATTATTCAAAATTAAATGGTTCTACCTTCAACAAAGTTTCACATATCAGCGATGTAACACGTATTGATCTATTTTGTATACGATTTAATAATAGGTTATCGCTTTCAGCCAAGAACACATTATTTTAAAAGTAGTGTTAATACACTGAAATATCTAGCTATACTTCTAGAAGCATTTAATTTATTATTCAACAAGATCGAGTTATTTTTCGTATGTTTAAAGTGAAAATATGTTCTCAAGTTCTCGACTGGAATCACTGACACTCTATCGTCTGTCTGTCTGTCTTAAAAGTGTCACGTCGTGTGATAGTCATTGTTCTGCATGTCATTGCCCTGACAACAACAATGACAGGCACCCTCACACATCACTTTAAGGTAATTTCAGTGACTAATTGCCTTTACCGTGTGATAGCTCTGTCATTGTTGATGGGACACCCTGACACGCAGGAATTTCTGCCATGTCATTATTTGTCATGGTTGGTCGTTCGGAGTTGAACACCCTTTTATTCAAAATTTTAGCTTTAGTGGTGCTATAGAATTTGCAATTTTGTATACCCAAAATACGAGTTGACATGATGAACAAAACATTTTATTTCAAAGAAATTTGCAAAATTTTAACAAAATAAAGAAAAAAATATGTTATACCACTAAAAAAAACTTGTTTGGCAATTGTTTTCAGTTTTAAAAAATATTTTAAGCTCGTTCCTAGAATTTTTATTCTTAAACAACGTCAAACGTGAAACGTCATAGTTTATCCTTAAAAAAACCTTAAGGTCCTTGCAAAGTACGGACTAAGAATAAGAACTTTTAAAATTGAAAACAATACATAAAATAAAGTCTTGGGGCTTGAGATTTTTGAAAAAAAAATAAAGTAAAAAATTATTTGAAATTTTGTTAATTACTCAAAAATCATTAGTTAAAATGATGAAATGAAAATAAAAATCAAGTAAGCCATTTAATTTCTTTTACAGTTTCGACTTTTAAGGAAACGTTTTTTCAAAATCGTTTGACCAGTTTTTTTTCAAAAAACGGTTTTTTTGAAAAACTTTTCGAAAACATATTTCAAATATCGAGGAAAAAAAATATTGAAAATCGTTCGACCAGTTTTTTTAAAGTTGTTTTTTTTTTTTTGAAAAACTTCGAAAAAATATTTTAAATTTTTTTTTAGTATGTCATTATAAGAAAATCTGTAGTTTTCATCTGGGAAAGTTATTTAAATAAAATTCAATCAACCCGTTTTTTTTAGAAAAAACGGGTTGAGCCTGTTAGGCTGTAGAGGCGCGAACAGGCAGGTAGACAGACGGACGGAATTTCCGTACCCACTTTTTCCAACTTCTCTATTATCGTAATGTAAAGTTTGATTTAGATTTTTTTTTTTTGGCAAAAGTGACTGATCAACGATCGTTAATAAAAAAAAAGAAGAGAGTTGATTGTCTGTAAATTCGGTTTACGGACGTTAATTCTACGTGATAACGTAAAAACCCTCTCGTTAAATCCACACACACACACACCCTAACATCTACATCTACTTTCTACTTTAACAAAACTCCGCCTATTTTGTATTTCTTTTTCTCTTCTTGTTCTTTTGGAATTTGGGTGGAATTATTCTGGGAATTTTTCGCGCCTGTTCTTTTTCATGTTCGCCTAGTGCTTGCGATCGATTTTGGTTGAAAGAAATTACAGTATCGCGGTTAGCATGAGTGATGAGTTTTATCAGCATGAGTATTATCAGCATGAGTCATGTTATTTCGTACGTGTAGCCTGTCATCGATTTATAAGACGTTATCACGTCAAAACGCACCACAGATGATGAACAGAAGATTTGTTGTCTAATAGGGCCCATACACGACACAAACGCGTCGCTGCAAACCTGCCTTCGCCATACAGTAAGAAACATTTTGCACAAACATCAGTTTTTATCGTTTCGTCGTCGTCATTTTATCTCATCACTCATAGGAATGTTGGTCGCATTTCTTCGCAAGATTGTACAAACTTCACCATTCACGGTACAGACATGTTTGCACAGACAAAGAAAACAAAATGTTTTTAATTCACACAAACTGCCGCTGCAAACAGCGAACATCGTTTGAATCCCTCACAGACAGTGTGGCAAACATTGCGCAAACATGTTTGTGTCGTGTATGGGCCCTATAAACCCAAACCTATAGCTGGTATAGAATTTCTGATATAATTTGACCTAGTTTACATTATTCTTCTTCTCGTATGCTTCTCTTTTTGGACAGACACGTACGTTGATGTACACTGATTTTAATTATCCTGAAAATGTCAATTCATTCCACAGAAACTGCAGTTTCAGCTCACCGTAAACGATCTGCAGTTTGAGAGTTGCCAAGTCCTGTGATAGTCATTGTTTTGCATTTAATTGCCCTGACACCGAGACATAAAGATCACCGTGACACACTTTGACTTTCATTGTATGTTGGGACAACACTGACAGGCTTGAGTCATTCGTGTGATAGTTACTGTACCTACCCATGAAATTATTACCTATGTCAGGGCAATGACGATGGTAGGACCTATTTTGTTAGAACGTCAGAGTGTCACAGCGATGACACATTACAAGGACCATCTAATACTAATACTGACTTAAGGCAACTAAACAAACTAGGTGGGTTTTAGATCTGTAAAATCTACAATCAACCAAATCTTCACATTAGGCCAAATCTAGGAGAAAACCCAAGAATTTGACATCCACCTGTTCATCGTGTTAAGGCAACATATGCAAACAGGGATGAACTCTACCGAGCCATGTAGGGCTTTGGAATTCCTGCTAAACTGGTAAATCTTATCAGCATGACGTTGGAGAATGCTAGCTACTCCGTCAACATTTTTTAGGGATACTACTGAGACTTTCGACATCACCAGAGGATTACGACAAGGTAACGCACTGTCGTGCAGCTGTTTCAACATTATGTTTGAGAAAAAGGTACGGAACACCGAGGACAGCACATCAGACACTACTTTTAATAAATCATCACAATTATTTAGGTTTGACGAAGTATACGAATTTCATCAACAAAAGTCCAATCCCAACACCAACTTGGCCAGAACGAGACAATTTATATGTTTAACTTAGAGGTAGCTAGACATTGAAATTGTCTACCTGACACTGTTGTCAGCCCAGGGAACAACATCTGCGCGTCAAACGTAGTCACTCTTGCTAATCGCTGTTTCTTTGGGCTAAGTAAGCAATTGAAGAATAAATTACCCTGGTCCTGTTGTATGGTGCAGAAGAATGGACCTTTCTAGATGAAAGCCTCTTGGTTTATTTGAGAGAAAAGCACTACGTACGATGTATGGGCCTGTTTGCCCATAGGGTTTAATAGGAGTTGCCGATGCAAATTGGTTTTAAACTTCTGAACATCATAATACGAGGGGAAAACAGAGTTAGGCAAAAGATTCCACATTCGAGTTGTACGGCTGAAGAACGAATCTCTGTACTTGACTATACTATGTTCTAATGATAATATCATCTCCAATCAACTTGAAAGCTTTTCTTTGAATACCATCCAAAAGACTCAAGTGAGTTAATGGAGCACCCGCCCAGATATGGGAGTTATATTCTAGTCTTGAACGAATGTATGATTTGTAGATAGTAGCCAGATCAAAAGGCGAAAAGAATTTCTTACATCTTCGGAGGAAGCCCAAACATCTTGCGGCATTTTTGGCAACATTTCGACTGCTTGGAGTGCGAAATTAAAGACGGCATGCTTTAGATGGAGCCGACTGTTGAAACCAAGGAGATTCACTTAAATGCCAATAAATATTAGTAAATTGCATAACTTCATATGATTAAATCATAAAATTTAAAACAAAATTTCATATAATTCTATTACAAAAGATGATAAATTACACATTTTAAGATGAAATTAAATTCACACCAGCACCACTACTGATTTAATTTGTGCTTATAAGAAATACTTAATTCTATAATTAAATTGTAATTGGCTTATTTATTTTTTTAATTCCTCACCACCCGCAATTCAGCCTCAATAAAAATATTAATTACCAACACGTATCTTACAGATACATATTATGCAATCGAACAAGACAAGTAGACGGCACTTGTAATTAAATTGGGAGATTATAACTTCAAATTATAGACAATTGATGATGTGATGGCAGCTTTATATCAACTACTTCAAAATTACACCCGCAAGACCCTGCAATCCCTTGAAAAATAATAGCACTACTTCCACGTTAGAAATTTATGAAAATAATACAATTAGTTGCGATCACACAAATTAGATTTTGTAATCTTGAGTCTATTCTAATAGATGTCGCTGCTGCAAGTCCTTATTCAAATTGATAATTATCTTGTACGCGATAAGTGCGCCACTAGCCGCAATCTATTGCATGTGCTTAAGCTATAATTTACATTTTTGTATCGAAGTGATATCTGTAGTTAGGTGAAGTGAGGTTCTATTAAATTTTAATAATTGTTTTGATATGAAAATTGGATATAACATTTTACGAATGAGAATATTTTAGCGATCGTTAAGGGTTCAAAGGTCTTCAAAAAGAAAAAAGAAGATTTATAATATAATTTAGGATTTAATTCTTTCATTTTGCAACTTTGTTGCATGCTTTGCTTGTGAATAATTTAATTTAATAAATGCAACACTAATTGCACCTTCATTAATATGATTTTGATCCTGAAAACAAATAAATTATACTATACTATAAAATAAAAATCCCAGAAGCATAACATTTAATCATATTTCATCATAAAATTGTGTTATATGTATCTGTTTTAATTATTTGTTATTAAATTCTCTAAGACAGTACATTAAATGCGCATAGGAATATGTTAAAGGTGATTACGACTTAGTGCATGATGTGAGGGTGTCACGAAAACGTCATTATTTGAGATGAGTTTTAGAATTATAATCGTGCGAATTAACTCATAAATGTTATGAGTTCAATGGTTTGATTTATTTTAATTAATTGTTTATATAGAAATAAAGATGTTTTTTTTTTCAAGTGAAGAATAATAGCTGAATATTTTTAGAAAATCATATAACAAACAAATTTGATTTTTTTTTGTATTAATATTAAATCGAATTCGAAATAAAATTAAAAAAATGTCCTATATTTGAAAATCGAAACCCGCATTGTTCTGTTTTCGCGGACTGTATTAAAAAAAATTGAAACTACCTGGGGCATGTGTCACAGGATATGAAATAACAACCAATTAATATAATTCGAGGTGTACTTAAGGCGCCCGAGCAGATTTATGAATGTGGAATATCTTTAGCAGAGTAAATCTATTCTCGCATATTAGTGCATATACATATGCATATATAGCGATGCAAGAGCTCTCCTATCTACCACCCTCAGAAACAGTATTTTGTTCTTTGTTGGGAAACAAGGTATCCTATTGCATTTCCTGTGCCGCTGGGAATGTGTGTACAAAATTTCATTATGATCGGTTTTGTTGATAAGATTCAAACTTTTGGCCTGCAATTTGCATATTGTACTCGATAGAACTAGCCAGGACACCAAAACTAGGCCCATCATGATTTGGTTTTCATAGACGGGCCATCATCACTAAAACCTATGTGAGTTGCTTCAACTTCCCCGTTTTTTCTACACACGTAGCAACATTTTAAGCACTAGAAAAAAAACAAGCCAAATAGGCCACTCAAGAATTATGTTAGCCGTATTACTTACACTATTGAAATACGTAGTTTTTAACTTAACGCCCAACATATTCGATTGTTTAGTTTATGCGGATTTTAATAACTCAAATAAATTTAAAAGTAGATTATTTTTTGTCAAGCAAACTTAGTTAATAATAATGATAGCTATGATTTTTTTTTTCTTAAATACACAAGATTGCGACTCAATAATAATTTGTCAGTTATTCAGAAGTAACTATCATTCTAAAAATGTTCTATTAAGCAGATAATCGTACAAAATATCATAAAAAAAGGTTTTGTTTAACCTTTGATGATAACATAGACACGTTTGTTCATACATAACGTATAACGATAGCGTGCGTTTCATTCAGATTAAATCACATCAAAAATGTACTGTTACCAGTCGAGTAACAGGATGGGTTATCAATAAATATATAATTCTTAATATAAAATGTTCAGTTTAAAAATAGAAAATAAAATGAATTAAGTCCATATTTTGCTCTTCATTAACTAATATTTTAGTTAATGGTATAGCTTGAAGTCGTTTTTTATTCAGCCCTATCAAAGATTCCCTCGGGGAAAATTTCCGAACGAAACGCTACGCCCCGAATACGAAAAAATTCAAATCACAAACCCCGAACGGAATCAGCCATTTCGGACTTTCGGAATCAGTTGATTTGTGTCAAAATGTAAAAAGCAAAACAAAATGTCACTTTTATTGTGACAGTGTCCCAAAAAGGCAGTACAATTTTTTGGTCATTTGTAAAAAATCTTCGTTTCCAACGCTCATCGACATTACCAAACCAATTGTTTACTCTTCAGAAAAGGCAAACTTGCTCGCCGCCCATTTCGCTGCCAGCTCCACGCTGCCTCACAGCAACGTTGCCCCTCCTGTACTTGAGAATATAAATTTTTCCATGGGACAGATTTTTTTCCGCACTAGTACAGTAGCAAGAGTTCTGAAAGATCTCGATATACACAAATCCGCTGGCCCGGATGGTATACCCCCGATTCTTGTGAAGAGGTGTTCTTCCACACTGGCAAATCCACTGCGTAAGCTTTTCCATCGGTCCTACTCTTCTGGAATCTTTCCTAGAAGATATGGAAAACAGCATTTGTCCAGCCTGTCCCTAAGAAAGGTGACCCATCCTCCCCCTCCTCCTACCGACCCATAGCACTGACATTCCTTCTTTCTAAGGTCATGGAAACACTGATTAACCGTCAGCTTAAGGAATTTCTCGAAGATCGAAAGCTTCTCCATGACCGTCAGTATGGCTTCCGCAGCAACCGTTCCACTGGTGATCTGATGGCATATCTCACCGAACAGTGAAACAAATCTTTACATCGCTTTGGTGAAAGTAAGATTATTGCTCTTGATATCTCCAAGGCATTTGACAGAGTTTGGCATGAAGCTCTTTTATCGAAAATGCGTGCTTTTGGGATCGATAATACTCTTGTTCGTTGGATTAGAAGCTATCTTCTGGACCGTTCAATACAAGTTGTATTGGAAGGATTCAAGTCTGATTCCCATAAAATAAATGCTGGTGTGCCCCAGGCCTCTGTTCTGTCTCCGACTCTTTTCCTCATTTTTTATAAATGATCTTCTATCTGTTACTTCTAATCCACTTAACTGTTTTGCTGACGACTCTACCCTCAGCTTTTCATATTCGTTCGATAATTCACGTCCTTCGCCTTCGGACGTACAATTGCAACGGTGCCGTATGTCAAGCTCATTAAACTCCGATTTATACAGCATTGTCAAATGGGGTAATAGAAATCGTGTGGAGTTTAATGCTTCGAAAACTCAATGCATTCCCCCAATGCCATTGTCCATGAATGGCACTTACATCGAAGAAACCGAAAAGCTCTCAGTACTCGGTATGTGTGTCAACGACGACCTCCGTTGGAACGACCATATATTTGAGATCGCTAAGAATGCTGCTAAGTGCTTAGGTTTTCTGTATCGGTGTAAGAAGTATTTTTTCCCTTCTGATCTGGCTACAATTTATAAAGCGTTTATACGTATAACTCCCACCTCTGGGCAGGTGCTTCACAAACATCGCTTCACCTGCTTGAAAGAATACAAAATCGAGCGTTAAGATGGATAGGAAATAGAACTGCCGCTGAAACTATTGCCCCTATCGAACAACAAAGCAATGTTTCATGTATTTCCTTATTTTATCGTTTCTTTTATAAAAAACGTTCACTCGAAGTAGCCTCCCCTTAAAAGTTTTTCCCGTAATACTCTACTCGCAAGGAATGCTCATCAGTTCACCCTTGAGCCCAATTTCAGACGTACCGTGAAATATAGGGATTCTTTTTTAGCCGAAGAACACGAATTTGGAATAGTTTACCCGGCGAGATTTTCCCTCCTATCTCTCCCCTCCCTATCTTCCTAATGCCCCCGCAGTGTGTTACATTAAAAGGGAAATAAATAGTCCCTTGAAAATACCCTCATGTAACCCTAATCCGATTTTCTATTATGTGATTATATCCATTCACATAATACCTATTTGTTCTTTTGGAACTATTGTCACCTGTACACAAGAGCTGAAACTGGACGTAAACATACATTTTATCGAAACACTGCGGCACTAATCCATCGAAACTGGCATCCAAGTGAGATTTGTTTTCCTTCTCAAAACATTATAAAACCCACCTCAGTGTTCTCATGCATACTTAAAATATCTAAGAATGACTCAATGAAAATATTACGTTGTAGGTACGAGGCGTAAGACCAAAAAATAAATTAATTAATCGAACCACCTATTTCAACCCGCTATTTGGTTCTATCAGAAATGAGTAAATTTAAATTTGAATTATAGGCACGTCGCGTCCATACACCATACCTAATGTAACAGAAGTAGCTTTATTCATTGAATTCCACTTCGACCGATATGGCTTCTTCGTCGGAATCGCTTATCGATTTAAAAATATAATGTTTGCTTAAAAATAACGGTAAACGTAATTAGCGAATAGCACGCAATTGATAATCACTATAGAATATACCGTTGCATGTTTGCTTTTCAACAGTTCACAAGCTCTTTAAGCGTTTTCAACGGATTTATCATGCAGACTTTAAGGTTTTCCCAACACCAACTGACGCTTATTGCATCAATCTTCATAAACCACAGACTGTCAAAACATGCCATGCAAAGTGCCATTACATTGGCCAGCAGAGACAATAATTATTATTAATTACCTTACTATAGACTTGTTTCATCAGCTATCAATATATTCGTCGTTTCGGAAGAAATTGTACTTACAGAGCTCAAGGAACTTACTTGAGCGCCACTATCGTGATATATGAGAGCAAATGTACATAAAGTTGTGTTGTTGTATTCCCAAACCGGTGATTGTTATCAAACATTATAATGATTGTGATGATTCAACATGGTCAATGTACGTACATATGTTGTTCCCAGCATCAATTGATTGAGTCACATTGGACTCATGATTATGGTTTAGAGTTGAACTGATTAGAATAAAAAGCCTATGAATGATACTTTTAATCAAAACATAAATTTGGTGAAAAACACTTCAATGATTAACATCCCATGCAGTTGATTAAATTTAAAGTGAAATCATATGAGATGAGATTATATGATTGGGAGCAAACGCGTTCATTAGTATCATCACTATCAGGTGGTGTTAATTTTTTTGTGAAATAGGCAACGTTTTATGACGGAAAAAATATATTATGGCATTCAGTGATGAGGAACTTTTGACAAATTATCATTCGCTTAAGAACCCGTGCTATTAATGAGTTTTTTGTGCGGATTTTTTCAAAGGAAGTCATTAGGTAAACAAAATTGATATACTGATTTTTTTAAGTTTAAGTAAATATTAGGGTTATTTTTCAATAGAATTTTTTATAACTATTTTAATTTGGTTGATAATGAACCTTTCCGAAAGAAAATGAAAAGTTAACACTTTTTTTAGTTTTTTTTTAACAAATTAATATAATTATAAAAATTATAGCAATTAGATTTTTTAATAAAAATAGCGTCCGGAAGTAACATAAGCGAATGACATATAGTAATACGTCTACAACAGTATGCTCTAAAAAGAGTTGATTGTTTCGGTTTACAGACGATAATTTTACGCGATAACGTCATAAGAAAACATTGATGATAGCAACACCAATATACAGCCCGTTAACTCACACCATATACAAATAAACTAAATCTAGTACTAAAATCTACTACTAAGTACTAATTATAGTACTAAGTCTAGTACCAAATCCAGTACCAAAAAGTACAATAGTACTAAATTCTAGAACTAAGTACTAAAAATCTAGTACCAAAAATACTACTGTACCAACAACCTAGTACCAATCGGCACCAGTTTTATATTTAACTAGCGGTACCCGGCGCGCGTTACTACGCCCTAGAAAAAAACATGTTTTATTGTGAAATGCGAAAATAATGCTAACGGACAAAACTATATTTACCCTGTAAATACCATTTAAATCCGTTGGGCAATTTAGGAGTACATACTCGACATAAATACACACATACATACATCTGATGTTCGCCTGGTGCTCAGAATACGTTTGCGATAGATTTTTGCACAATTCATGCCCGATGCACACTTGCGTAATTTTGACGCGGCGGCGCCACAGCGGTGACGCTTTTGCGTCTTACAGTACTCACAAATAAATAGAGCGGTGCACAGACTCGTCAGATACCGCCGCGTCATTTATGAGTAATGTAAGACGAAAAAGCGTCACCGCTGAGTCAAAATGACTCAAGTCTGTATCGAGCCTCAGTCACCAAAATAAATGACCCACAAACCCTCTCGTTAAATCCACACACCCCAATATCTACATCTACTTTCTACTTTAACAAAACTCCGCCTATTTTGTGTTTCCTTTTCTCTAACCACAGTATCGCGGTTAGCATGACTCATGAGTCTTATCAGCATGAGTCAAGTTATTTCGTATAGCCTGTCATCGATTTATAAGACGTTATCACGTCAATAATAATTGCAGAATCTTTCTTGTAATACAGACTGTTCTGTATTATGATTATTGAAAAACACTGAGAACACTGTTGTCCAGGAAAATGCATATCTAGTCCTCGGGCTTCATAAAATCTCCTAAACACGACTAGCAGTAAAGAGCAAGATTTTGCTGTTCAATGAAGAAGATTGTGGTCTAAGATGCACTCAACTTTTCGGATCTTCTGTTCATTGACTTTTTTCTAGAGCAAATTAGAACGGCCTAGGAGCAGTATCTTACTTACTTACTTAGGGGGCGCTACAGTTCGGGACGAATCTGGGCCTCAACCAACATGCCTCTCCAGCCAGCTCGGCCTTTGGCCAGCTGCCTCCAGTTTCGCACTCCAAGTTGGTTGAGGTCGTCCTCCACTTGAGCGCGCCACCCACCTAAGACGAGGTCTTCCTTGAATGCGTCTACCCTCTGGAATGGAATCGAAGATCACGTGGTATTTACATACATGATATGCTCGAACATTGAAGGTGTAGGTGTGTCTGCGATCACGAGCATGCATGACTCGGGCATACATTATGGCAGAATGAAAACCTGATTGGTTAATATTTGCGGTTAATTGAAGTCGTTCGAAGCTGAAAAACATTGAAAAACCACTCAATACCGACGATGGCGAAAAGAATTCCGCTGTCAGGCAGAATGATCCATTCTATATGGGCGAAGTAGAACAACAATTCTGCCCACCTCATTTGGATGAATTAAAGTTAACTAAATCTAAGTTTAAAAGCAATAAAGTCGCCGAAACCGATGGCCAACTCTTTTAAGCTGAAGGCGATGTTTTGGGTAAAAGTATGCACCAACTCATAAGCAAAATATGGTTTGAAGACAGCATGCATATACTCGATCCTCAAAAAAGTTTAAAGAAGGCGATGCTCTGTCATGTGACTTCTTCAACATCATACTTAAAAGAATAAGGCAGATCTTTCACGCCAGCAGCATAGGCATGATCTTTCAAAAGTCCGTCCAATTATTCGTACACGCCGGCGATATTTTCATAATCGGAAGAACACAGCGTTATGTCAGGAGCGCTTTTGTGAGTATTGAGATGAAAACAGCCAACGAGGGCAAAATCAAATCATATGCTTTGATCAGGAAGGGTCACCCAACATCGACGTCTTGAAAAAAACATCACGATAGACAGCTATAACTTTGAGGTAGTTAGGGGACTTTGTCTAACTAGACTCCGCTATTAAGTTAGAGAATAACCAGCAACAACTAGAGCTCAGCCATCGCTACCTCAACATTCGAGCCATCACAGACGATCGATTCGAGGATATAATGAACAATGACGGAGCCCCGTTCTACGAGAGAACCAGCAGCGGACACAACAGAGGATAAGCAACACCGCATCCTAACCCCAATTTTTTAAAACCAAAGACAGTAAATTATAATTAAGAATTTCAATTAAAAGATTATGCAAACAACAATATGATATAAGTAAAAATATAGCATTGTATAGAGTCAGCTGAAGTAAGTCGGGCCCCTGTTGTTGAGCCGACATGATTTATTTTAGTTATAAGTTAATTTAAGACCAATTGTACATAAATTCTAACGAATATAATAAAAATAATCTAATCTAAAATCGAGGCAGGTTAAAGTACTCTTATAGCGGGGGGATCGATCAGTTTGTTCAATGAAGTCTTGCCTAAAGTACAGTAGCGTATGGCAGCGCAAAACAGCTGTTAAATGTCAGAGCAAGTAGACCACAGATGTCATTCATGATGTGACAAAGAAAAAAAAACATTTTGCTGTAGCAACTCACTAGACATTCACATTAGACCTATGTTCAACACAATACATTTTCCAATGTAATTTTTAGAATCACAACATTTATCTTTTCTTTTGGCTAATTTAAGCTATGTAGTGTTTGTTTATTAATACGTTAAATGCTAACGTTAACATTACAATATTTTAATTTATATAACTACTTTAATATACTTAAATATATAAATTCTAAGTTAATTAAATACAAAGTTTCAATGCCTTTGAAAAAAGAAATTATATTTAAAGCCTTCGGATTTAAAGTTATCATTTGAACAAAAAACAGAAAAAGGTAAGAGAATTTATTAAAAGTTTTGATTAATTGATTAAGAGGCCTGTACTCGCCATAATTTGATCTGCTGAGTACTGTGTAAAAGGGCAAATTTCTTCTTAAAATTGTCGGACTCAAATTGAAATTTATTCGACTTAGAGCTGTTGGTGATGAAATAGATCCATTCATTATTTTAGTTATAAAGCAGAACTGCAAATATTCTCTATGAACAGCAAAAGATGGGAGGTTTATCAGTTGTAGTCTTTGAAAGTATGGATGTAATATAATTCTTTCAGACCAAGGAAGAAAACGAAGAAAATGTACATTTTTCCATATCTAATCCAAACAACCGCACTCGATATAAAAATGTATCACATATACATGACATAACGATCATAGAGAAAAAGTGATCGACAAAAAATGTCTGTCTGTCTGTCTGTCAGTATGTAAAACGAGCTGCAGCCTAAACGGCTTAAGCGATTATTACCTTCAAATTTGTTGTGTGTGTGATTCTTTTGGCATTCCCCAGAGGGGAAATTAAAATTTTATTTGTATGCCTACCAATAACGGTACCTGCCATATAACCGTTAAGAAAAAGCTTATTTTTCTCAAAAACGGCTCCAATGACTTGGATGAAATTTTTTGAGAATTTTTTTGTTAGTATTGGCTATCATTTGATTAGAACCAAATTTACGAGAAGTCTATCAACAGTTCCTTTCATATAACTTTTTTTTTTTAGTTTTGTGCCTTTTCGGTAATGGATCTTTAGTTTTCTGCCAAATTTTATATTTGAGAAGATCTAGATAGCCAAATTAATTCTGGATATCAAAATTTTGAATAACTTTTTTTTCTAATTAAAATTAAATTTTGATTTTTTTTTGAAAAATCTATATTTTTAAAACTAATCAAATATAAAATTTTAAATTTTATAATTACATTATAATCACATGTATATTAAAAAACTCCATTGTATATATATTATCTATAATACTATCAAGATGGGTGTTACATCTAGCGCCATAGTTACTTATTTTATCTTCACTTATCACTTCAAATCTAAATCCAATAGTAATTAGAAAACATAGTACTAAATCTACTAATAAGTACTAAATACAGTACTAAATATAGTACCAAAACTACGATAGTACTAAATTGTAGTACTAAGTACTAAAAAAATTAGTACCAAAAATACTATTGTACCAACAACATAGTACCAATCGGCACCAGTTTTATATTTAACTAGCGTTCGAAATTGAACAATATACATTAAAACTTTAAACAGTCAAATCCCAATATGGCAACATTGGTAATTGATTTCGGTATAAGAAATACAGAAATAACAAGATTTCTTTAAAAATGCAAAATCCAAAAAATAATTTGGTTTGTTTACGAAAAATCAAAGGCAAATCCACTAGTTATTGTTTCCCTTACTCTGCCATACCATATGGTCTAATGTCACATTTTGAACCTTTCACTCGTACATACATATTATTCATTATTCCTGCAAATTCTTTTATTCATTCTTACTCATACCTTTCTGAAAAATATAACATACAACCTACTCTTTCATTACCTTCTTTCTCTCTACTCTCCAAAACCCATACAAATGCATGTATATCAAGAACTACTGGAGGGTGACACACACTTGTGTAGTATACGTTGACAGTCAAAGCAGCAAAAATCAGTTAAGAAGAATGGCGCTGCTGTCGTTAAAAAGATTCGTATACTACTAATACCATGTTGCTCGCGTGGTATTACCATGGTTTTCCCTGACACATAGGTGGTTTACACGTATACCATGGCATCGATACCAGCAGGGTGTCATAGGTACATATTATGCATATAATGTAGGTACACAAACACGTGATATTTTTCAGAATTTTTAAGCTTTTTTGGTTGACACATGTTTTTCTGTTTTTTAGCGTTTGACATTTCATATTTCTTTTACTTTTATGTGTTTTATTTTGCAATTTAAACTTTTTTTTTATTTTCATTAACAAAAACTTGTGGGTAGACAAAACAAAAACAATTCGAATGCCACAAATTTCTTAAATTAGAAACAATAATCAATATGTATGTAATAATGTAAATAAAATGGACATTTTGTAGGAACTCATTGTTTTGTTTATAAATATATACATACATATGTATTATGTAGATGTAGCACGAAGGTAAATAAAATATAAAGGCTACTTTCCTAAGTAGGCCTCATGGCTCATGAGTTGTAAGAACATTTTTCTTCATACCTAATAATCCTATTTACATAAATACATTTTTGTATTATGACCCATTTCAGTCCCTGCTCCTGGTCTTCCAGGCAAATGTATTTAAAGGAGAAAGATTATTTTATTTTTTTATTTAAAAATCAAGATTTGGGATGCAAAAGCCAGCCTTCATTTTGGAATCCATATGGCCAATGCCCATGTTAAGTATTTCTCACCAGGAGAGACCAATGGAAAGACTTTCGTTTTTAATTTTAATTTTGTTTGTATTTTTTTCATTTTTCAGTATATATAATTTAAATAAATATACATACATATATATATATATGTTTGTTAAGTTTATTGTCAAGAAAGTTGAGTAAGGTGTAAAATGTTCCTTTAATATCAAAAACAAATTGTTTTTAATGTCATTTGTTTGCACAGTTGTCAGTGTTATTTTTTATTTCATTCGATTTAAGGAAAATCTCCATTCTAGTACAATTTTAAATAGGTATAATGATTTTGACACGGAACAGAAAGATGCAAAATGTTGTTCAATTCATAAAATAAAATCATCATTTGCATTTCGATTAGCTTTTCTAGGACAGATATATTCAACTCGTTTAAAGCAAGCAAATTAAAAAAATATCAAACAAACAAAATTGTGTTTAATATGTTTTTGCTTTTTGAATATACATACATACATACATACATGTATTCCTAAGATTTTTTTAATCTAGGCTAAGTATGACGAGCGTTGTTTTAATTTGCTTTATTTTGTTTTTGTTCATGAATTTAATTTAACTTAAAAGGGTTTAGTGACCTGCGTAAAAAAGGAGGATTTTAAAAACTTGTCAGACAACTGTGTTTGTTTTTAGTATGTTACTTTATTGTTTTATCACAATCAAAACTCAGAAGTATCAAGATGTACAGCAATCGATGTGGAAAATTTATAATTTATTGCGTTTTATTTGACAGTTTCGTTTTTATTTATATATTTTTGCAAGGTCAAACTTTTTGATGATTTTTCGTTTTTACTCTGTGTATTTATTTTGATGTTTTTTTTTTTAAGTAGGCATTAACGCTTAAGCCAAAGATCAACAGGCATTTTTGTATTTTCCTCAGTCAAAACATTTTTTGACAACAACAAATCGGTCAATCACTTTCAATATCATGCTTTAATGTTTTCATTTATATTTGTAACTATATATAAAGTAAGAGTTTAATGATGTTTTGTGCAACTTTAAATAAATTACTTACTTACTTACTTAGGGGGCGCTTCAGTTCGTTAGTTGAGGTCGTCCTCCACTTGAGCGCGCCACCTAAGGCGAGGTCTCCCTTGACTGCGTCTACCATCTGGGATGGAATCGAAGATCCGGCGAGCCGGAGCATTTTTGTCCATTAGCTCTACATGACCTAGCCATCTTAAACGTGATATGCGTATTTTTTTGACCAGGTCAAATATCGATGTACATCTCGTATAGTTCCTGGTTTTGAACATTCTCCTCCAAAGTCCGTTAAAGAAGATAGGGCCAAAAATCTTCCGAAGAATCTTATGCTCGAAACGACTAAGGATATATTCATCCGCTTTAGATAGAGTCCATGCCTCGGCGCCATAGAGCAGGAATGGGATGATTAAGTTCTTAAACAGTCTCTTTTGTTTTTCGAGAGGGCTTTGCTACTCAATTGCCTTCTTAGCCCATAGAAACAGCGGTAGCACGATAGCGCATCACCTTGTCGGAATCCTTTTTTGACATCAAAAGCTTCTGTGAGGTCAGTACCAACCTTGACGGAGCAGCGAGAGTTCTCCATCGTCATCCTGCACAGTCGGACGAGTTTTATGGGGATGCCAAAACCACACATGGCTCTGTATAGCTCATCTCTATAAATGCTATCGTACGCGGCCTTAAAATCAATAAAGAGGTGGTGGGTATCGATTTGAAATTATTGGGTAGTTTCCAGGATCTGCCTGGTCTGAACCCACACTGATAGGGGCCAAGCCGGTTGCTGACGAAAGGTTTCAGGCGTTCGCATAGTACGGCATAGAGGATCTTGTAGGCGATATTCAGGAGACTTATGCGCGAAACAGATTGAACCAGCAACAGCGGCCGCCATTATTTTAGAATCTATGTGTTTCAATTGCTCAAGCTAGAATAGACCAGCAACAGTAACGTCAACAGCGTCGTTAGACCAAAGTCCTAAATTTGCTGTTGCTGTTCCATTGCTTTCAACTTCACACAAGTGATATCCAGAGGCACCATACTGCAAAAAAAACTGTTCTAAGAAGGCGATGCTGGTGCGTGTGGCAATGTGTTTGATTTTTTTTTTGCTGGTCAGCGTGCTGTTCGCTGTTGACGGTGCTGATGCTGTTGCTAATTCAATCTGTTCCACGCTTTATTCCTCTATAGTGGGCGAGTTTAGAGGGTCTCCTTTCGTGTGGATAGGGCAAACGATTCTGAGGTTCCATTCATCAGGCATACTTTCTTATGACCAAATGATGAGTTCGTGTATGCACCCCACCAGTTCATCTCCGGCTGCTTTAAAAAGTTCGGCGGGTAATCCGTCGAGTGCAGCAGCTTTGTTGTTTTTTAGCTTAGATATTGCTATCCTCACTTCATTTTGGACAGGTGAACATTTTTTTTTTCATTATTTTTCATTTGGCAACCCCCTGATTTTTTTACACGTGTTCATATTAATAACAAAGTAAAATTTCAGCGAGATAGCTTCAGTAGAAACGGGTGCTCAATCGAGTGTTGTTTTTGAAGTTTTTGTGCAAAATGCTTAATTTTTACTTTTTGTTACAGGACAGTTTCGTGCGTTAAATAAGTAAATTTTTGAACTATATCCTGTTCCTTGTGATAGCCAAGATAAATTCAGAGAAAGAATACAGCTTAACAAATCTGATAACGTGTTTATTATTTGATATTCAGATTAGGAGTCTAAAACAATATTATTTTCTATCTGACTTAAAACAAATGTAAACTTGAAACTAAATCAGTGAGTATGTTTTTCTAATTTCAATACTCCCACTTTTAGTTACAAGTTAACTAACTAAAAAAAATGTATACATTTAAACCATTTCTTTCTTTGACATAACGTTCATCATGTTACGAAAATGTTGATGTTTTAATCTAGGCAAACCTTTGGTCATAATGTCTGCCACTTGATCATCCGTTTGCACGTATTTCAATTCAAAAAATCCATCTTCAAATTTCTCACGAATGAAGTGATAACGAACGTCAATAAGTTTGGTTCTCTTATGAAACACAGGGGTTCTTAACAAGTCGTATTGCGCTCTGGTTATCCATGTAGAAAGTTGGTTTATCCAATTTAAAATGAAGCAATTCACTCAATAAATTCTTCAACCACACCAATTCCTTTACAGCGTGTGCTGCTGCCATATACTCGGATTCTGTAGTTGATAGAGCAACAGATTTTTGTCTTTCTGAACCCCAACTGATGATACTATCTCCCAGCATAAAAACGTAACCGGATGTTGATCTTCTTGTTTCCAAATCTCCCGCATAATCTGCGTCGCTGTATCCACAGAAATGTAAGTTGTTTTCGCCGCCTTGGAAACGAATTCCCATATCCATTGTGCCTTGAATATATTTGAAAATGCGTTTCACTGCATTGACATGCGCTGCAGCAGGCTTTTCTAAATTTCGGCTAACATTCCCAACTGAAAAGCTGATGTCTGGCCTCGTTGCTACCGCCAGATACATCAAACTTCCGATTGCTTCACGATACGGAAAGTTTACTTCTTCATCAGCCTCAAAATCGCCAAGGTTTTGAGTACTATCCGATGGTGTTGTTACAGCCTTGCAATCTGACATATTGAAACGATCAAGTATTTTTCTTGCATACCCTTGTTGATGTATATGAATGGATGAGTCTTCTAATTGAACAATTTCAAGTCCCAAATAACAGTTCAACTCGCAAACCTTGATTTCGAATTCTCTTTGTAGATGCTGAATCACCGGTAATATAGCTTCTTCCCTTTCTGCTGCTATCAATCCATCATTGACATAAATCGCTAGAACTAGCATGCCATCCTGAGCGTCGCATACGAATACACATGGATCAGATTCACATACTTTGAAAACAAACTTGTTTACAAATGAAGTGAATTTCCTGTTCCAACAACGTGACGCCTGTTTTAAACCATATAAGCTCTTGGTTAATTTGCAAACTCGTTCACTGCCATCGTCGTATCCAATAGGCTGACTCATGAAGACATCTTCTTCTAAAATACTATTGAGGAATGCCGTTTTCACATCGAATTGTTTCAACCTCATACCTTTAGATGCCGCCAATGCCAATATAGTTCTTATTGATGTGAATTTGATAACAGGGCTAAACGTTTCTTGGTAATCAACTCCGTATTCCTGGGTAAATCCCCGCACTACCAATCGTGCTTTATAGCGATCAATGCTTCCATCTGGTTTTTGTTTGATTTTGAAAATCCATCGATTATCAATTACCTTTTTGCCAGCTGATGGTTGCACTAAAATCCATGTACGATTTTTAATGAGTGAATCGTACTCTTCGTCTATTGCTCGCTCCCACTGTTTGTGATCATCTGATTTAATTGCCTCTTGATATGTTCTTGGTTCGTTGCAGACTGCTATCAATGCCGAATGATCTTCCGATGTAAAAGATGATAAGCGCCGAGGAGCCATGACAGCACTCCGATCGCGTAAACGTCTTCTTACAATATTTCTGCTGTCGAGATCACACAATGCACCTTGCTGTCCATGTTGCTTTGTCGTTAACATTTCTTCATCTTCATCATCATCTGATTTTTCGTTAGAGGTATTTCTGTCTTTAATGTCGAGTGATAACATAGATTCCTCTATTAGAAATATGACATCTCGAGCGATTTCAATTTTGTTCGTCTTCGGATTCCAAACTCGATATCCCTTGGATTGATAATCATAACCGACAAAAACACATTTAGCGGCTTTCGCATCCAATTTCTGCCGTTTCTCTTTTGGAACGTGTATAAATACTTCTGCACCAAAAATTTTCAGATGGTCAAATTTAGCTTCTTTGTTATACCACAGTTCATACGGTGGTTTATCCACAACGTTACTCGTTCCAGTTCTATTGAGCACATAGACCGCTGCATTTACATTATTTCACCACAGGTCTTCGATTTCTCTTCACGACTCTTGAAGCTACCCCTATGATGTTTCCCATATATACATGCTTCGCATGTAAAGTCTTCGTCAATGAAATCGATATTTCTTTTCTGCAGAAACTTCATCACATAAGCGATGTGTTGATGTCCTAACCGTTCGTGCCATGAACGAAGTGAAATTTTCTTAACTGCTATATTTGTTGTAGCTACTTCAACCTGTGATAGTTCATTGACTTTGAACAACATCTGGAACAATTTTTCTCGACGAACTCCCACTGCAACGATTTTTTTACCCTTCAACAATTCGCAACGCTTGTTGTTCGACTGCATTTTATATCCAAGATCCATGGCTTTTCCAGATGAAAACAAATTCAGTTGAATTTCCGGCACATATAATACATTCATCATGCGTTTACTGATCCAATCATAACCGTTGAATGCTTGAATGTTTATGTTGCCTTTTCCTCGAGCCATAATTTTCTCACCATTTCCAATTGTCACATAAGTCATTGTTTCGATGAAGTTTTCGAACCATTCACGTCGATGACTCATGTGATCACTTGCACCTGAATCCAAAATCCAAGTGTCCTTATCTCCATTTGATGTGGAACCGTGGCACACAAAAGCATCAATTGATTCCTCTTCTTTTTTCATAGTTAATCCGGTCTTCTGTGGACAATCTCGCTTCCAATGGCCGCCTTGGCCGCACTTAAAACATTTACCTTTCCGCTTCCCGTTTTTGTTTGCCGCTTTGCTGTTTGACAAATTGCCCTTTTTCGCATTGAAATTTTTCTTCGGAAAAGTTCGTCTGGCCATAAGCGCCTCCACTTCTTCAACGTGACCTTGTGATTTCAATCTTAACTCCTCTGCCATTAATCGTGCTCGCAAATTTGCCATCGTCTGACTATCGGCACTTGTAGACTCCCATGCACTATGGAAATGATTATACTCAGCAGGCAGTGACATCAAAATTTTGGTCATAACCATTGACTCGGATATATTTTCTTTTTGATCCCGAAGTTGCTGCACAATTTCTAGTAACTTCGACAAGAAAGTTGCAATATCATCTCCCAGTTCCTTAGAGAATCTGTAATATTTTTGTTGCAAAAATAAATCATTCGATTTTGAGGATTGCTCGTATGTGCTCTTGAGTGTTTGCCACATTTCATTCGCAGTTTCACAATTCATAATTTGCAAAAGTGGCTGTTTCATGCACGCTGTTGAAATTGTTCGACGTGCCTTTGCATCTAATTTCTTCCAAGCAATAATCTCAGGCCCACTATTTACTCCTCCACTAGCCGGTTTTTCAGTTGTTCCATCTACAACGTCAAATAATTCGTTGGCTTCTAAAATTTGTCGAATTTGGAACTTCCATGTAAGCCAATTGCTTCCACCTTCTAGCTTCTCAATACTGATTCTATCAATTTCCATTTGATTTGAAAATTTAATTGTTCTTTCAGTCCTCTAGAATTTTCCTTTATCACCTTCTGGAATGTTCTTTCCGAATCGCACAATTTCACTTGAAATGTCTAGCACGATTTCAAAAAACTAACGCAGTGTTGCCGTGAACTGGGCCCATAACCTTTTGAACTATATCTTGTTCCTTGTGATAGCCAAGATAAATTCAGAGAAAGAATACAGCTTAACAAATCTGATAACGTGTTTATTATTTGATATTCAGATTGAGAGTCTAAAACAATATTATTTTCTATCTGACTTAAAACAAATGTAAACTTGAAACTAAATCAGTGAGTATGTTTTTCTAATTTCAATATAAATATGTATTAAAATATACTATTAAAGAATTTTAAGAGACAAATTTAAACTGTTTTGATACTTATTTAGTAAACCGAAGTGAATCAGTGTAACAAAATGTGTGAATTTTTTCTACTTGGGGTTCGAGATGTTGAGCCATTGATGAAGCTTAACCAATTCCCTACTCTTTAGCATGTTTTACTTCGTTTCAGTATCACCAGATATTAAATGAATCAAAAAAATGTGAAAGACTCCGCGCATGTTCATATTCAAGAACTTTTAGAGGTATGGAGTAAATTTAGTATTCCGACCAGACAAGAAAAGCACTGCATTGAAAAACTGTTAAAGTAGAAACACAATCACGCTTTACGACTTTGACAATTTGAAAAAGTTCAAATATACGGAAATGTTTAAAGTTTATCACAATACTGCTTTTTCTACAAACGCTTTGTTTGACGTAAGTAAGGATAACGTAACAAAGCGAGTCGTATTCAAAAAAAGCTCGAATTGACTGAACTCACTGAACTTTTGCTCGCTTTCTGACAATTAACTCAATGAACACGTTCAAATCATTTTTTTTTTTATTTTTACAGTAGGTTTTCAATATTTTCACATTCACGATGATAGAACAGCGTTCTGAAGCTTTATATACATAACGGGACGAAGTCGGTTTTAAAGCGTGTATGTGTTTAAGCCATTAAGGTTTCATAAGAACTGGCTGCTTTTGAAAAAAAAATAGAGGAAGAAATTCTGAAGCAAAGAATTAGAACTTGAGTGCAGCTTCAGTAGCACTTCTAATAATGCTAGCATATTAGAGGATAAGTACAAGGATGAGTTTTAAGTGGCTGTACCAAAAAAGATCAAGAGTGCTTCTAGTTCCATTGGCGTTGAAACGTTTACTAGCGGTATATTTACACAACACGTTGCCAGTGCGCTTGATCGAAACAAGATCACCGATCGAGAAGCAATGCGACTTATTATTCCGTTGTCTGCTGCTCTCGGTTGCAATCCTGTCACGCTCCCAATCTCTCGCAGCAGTATTCGACGCGCAAGAAAAAAAGCAAGAACCAAATATAACTACAATACCTATAAGAGAAAAGTTTGATATTGATTCTCCATTAGTAATTCATTGGGACTGTAAACTAATGCCCGATATAACTGGTAATAAGAAAGTAGAGCGCCTTCCGATTGTAGTCTCTGGCATTGTTTGTGGAAAACTATTAGGACTACCTAAACTTACTGCAAAACGGGGGAACAAAGACCTGATTCTGTAGTTGACACAATGCAACAGTGGAATGTCACAAATATAATAAAGTCCAGGCGCTATGAGTTTTGATATTACTGCTTCTTACAACGGTGCCATAAGGGGAGATAGCACTTCTTTTAGAAGAAAAGATAGGACGTGATCTTGTGTGGCTTGTTTGTCGTCATCACGTATTTGAAATAATGCTTACGAAAATATTTACTCTGTATTTTGGGACATCAAGCTCTCTTCAAATTCCACTTTTCAAAAGGTTCAGGAATATTTAGGAAACATTAAAAAGGAGCACTACGATTGTCTTAACCTCAATAAGAACGCTGAAAAGTTCTCTGAATATACTTTGGGAGTCTTAAAACCGATCTATCTGGAGAGCAAAAAGTTTGTGATTATTACGAAGAGCTAAGAAGACACCATGAATGTTTTGAACAAACCACCTGCGAAGATACATTGGCGCGCCCCAGGCATTTAAACTAACCAAGAGAGAACAAAAACAAACTGTTCGATTTGTTTGTTTTAGTGTGCTCATTTACATCAAATTTTGGATCGAAGCGACTTTGGCAGTAGATGCACCAGTAAATGACTTACAACTTTGGAAGGGCTTAAAATTGTACGAAGAGGGATTCTGAAATCGGTATAGTAGCTAGGGGTGTCTTAGAGCGTCACTTATGGTATTTGTCAGATGAAATTGTTGCATTTGCCTTGTTTTCTGACAAGATGTCAGGTGTTGGTGAGAAACAGGCCATTAAAAATAAATTCTGATGGCGATAATCTTTCAGTAGGAGCTGATTCTGCTAAGCTTGCATCAGAGGTTACATGAGAAGCTTTTGCAACACAAAGAACCTTGAAAACACTCTCAGCTCTTTATATCAAGGACTCATTATTGCAATTACCTCCTGAGACTTGGAATGACAATGTTTACTATCTTCAAGGCAAAAGCTGTGTCACAAATTTGCGTGTTGTTAATGATACAGCGGGGAGAGGTGTTAGACTCTTTGAAGATTACAACACAATACTCACTAAGAATGAAGAAGAAAAGTCGTCTCTACTGAAACATCCAAAAAGGAGTTGACAATCATAGTTTTGAAAGATTTCGACTAATGTTTTGTTAATTAATGCTTTGCTACAAAACTTTATCCACATTTAAAAACTTTGATTAAATTACTTGTAATATTAATATTAATAAACTTTAAATTACGTATTTTACTTAAAACCTTGAACTTTATTTCAGAAACTTCTAGTTCGATTAGAAACCCGGTTCATAAAACAGTTAACAATAAGACTGAAGTAAATACTTTGGTTAATAATTGAATGTCGCTTTATTTCAAGCATATATACAAATTTTGTTTGTATTTTATTTTCCTAGAAAGAATTCTGATGAAGACAAAGACAACTCAGCACTCGGTATGTGGATCACCAATCATCATCTCTTGTGAAACGGTCACATATGCGATTTCTCAAAAAATGCAGATGCAAGATGTTTGGGATTCCTCCGATGATGTAAGAAACTCTTTTTCCCTTCTGATCTGTCTACTATCTAAAAACACGTTTATCCCTCCAAAACTATAGTACAACTCTCAGATCTGTGTGGGTTCTCCTTAAACGCATTTGAGTCTTCTGGATGGTATTCAAAGCCATCTAAAACTAAGCAAGCACAAATAACTCATGCGCGTGCATCATTTAGAAAAAAAAAACAACTAAAGTCAGTTATTTACAAAGCTTACAAAACTGCTTGCCCCATAAACAAACGCAAACGTACGCTCAACCCTGTATGGTGTATGGTGTTCTTGATAGAGGCCCCAACATAAGGGAGATCTCAAATATATTTAAGATCAGAGAGTGGCTTGGCAATAGACTTTTTCTCAGCGTACAAATCTGCAGGGTCTGATGGAATAATTCCGATTATGCTCCATAACTCTAACGAGACACAGTACTGGACGGAACTATTAAAAAATCAATCCAATTCAAAGAGTTTACATTGATTAGGTTCATTCCTTGACATTGAAGGCGATTAGGGAAGCCCTAGACTCTCTCAAAATCCACTACTGTCTAACTGGATAGACTGTGTGCTCCAAACGAGATTTGTAAATTCAGAAATGGGTGATAAGAAACTTACTGTCAAAACGTTTAGGGGAACAGGAAGTGGTTTTATCTTCACTGCTTTGGTTATTGTTCGTCAATAGGATTTTAGTCAAACTAAGTCAAACCGGTATAAAAATCGTAACTTACGCTGACGACATGGTTTTAATGTCATCAGGTAAATTTGTTCCTACCTTGTGTGAACTGATTCAGGCAGGTCTTGACAAACTCAACAAATAGGCCATAGGACTAAATTTCAATTCGCTCAGAACCGAATTAGTTTTATTTTCAAGGAATCGAAACATCCCAAATATTACTTTTCCCACAATAAATGGGACACCACTCCGGGTCATTGACACAGCCTTAGGAGAGTAATAGATATTAACTGGAAAGAAAATACCAAACAACGAGAAAGAAAAGCTTGAATAGCCCTCTACATTTGTAGTAGAATTCTTGATAAGAGATTGGGTCCCAGCCCAAAAACCATTCATTAGCCATCATCAGTCCAATCCTAACCTACACATGCGTAGTTTAGTGGCCAGCCCTAGACAAGGCAATCACTCTCACTAGCCCCAATCGCCATTTTTACAAAGGAGCTGGCGGCCAAAAGTGCCGCTGGACTAAGAGCAACTACGGCCATAAAATCTTAATGAACTACATAGACATCGAAACTCATACCGACTATTATTGTACCACACTTAACACGACGACAATGACAGACATACCAACAAGAGGATGCTATAGGGATAACCGGGTCATAAAAGAAAATCATAGCGCGGTCTACACAGACGGTTCTAAGACGAAAGCAGGGCTGAGTCTGGTATCATCCCAGTTAACCCACCAAACTTCAATTGTGTTTTCCAGACAGAAGTGCTTGCAGCAGACGAAGTTGAAAAAGACCTCTATCTCTAAATATTGATATATTCATAGACCGCCAGGCGGCAATCAAGGCAATATCCTCAATCGTCTCCAAGTGCAAACCAGTTGATCGCTGTCGCAACGGTCTGCGACTAATTCGTCAAACGCACCTTGTGGTTCATCCCTGGAGACGAACCAAATCGTACCCTGGATATTTGTGCCAATGAAAAAGAAAAACGGAATTCACCAAAGAATCCTAAAGCCGCAAACGATGTCAAAAGTTGGCAGACTTTTCTGTCATAGTATTGTCATGTTTGATTGTGCTTGCAGTCACAATTACTCGGTATTTTTTTAAATCCACATAAGTTTAAAGAACACATTTTTACTGACTCATCACGGATGAACAGAAATAATGGCCATAAACAAAGATTATCAAGTAATTCATACAGTGATTACCCCAACAATGCAACGATGAGCCGGCCATTCCCATTTCATTTAATAAAAAACACAATGTCTACGTTTTTATTTAATTTATTTTAAGACTTGATGATAACACTCATTGTTAACTACATAATTAACTTGTTAAACTTTTAAATGATAACGTTGTTTCGTCAGATTTTTATTGAAAATATCATACCTAACTAGAGTATGAGAATAATTTTAATATACCTGGGAAACTGGACCACAGTCAACAAGCAAATAATAGTTTTCGCTTTCGGCGAAGTTTACTTAACAGTTTTACTGACCTTTAATGTATTCATTTGATCCCAAAAACCAAATGCACGCAAAGGCGTAGGCTAAGAAGCAAATCGAACCTTCTGACAAAGTTCATACGCAACCTCAAAAAACTACCCCATTCCATTTGATTCTATCTCACATGACCGGAGGGATGTTTGCGTCAGCACACAATTTAGCAAAAACACCTACGCTTTGCTCCTTAGAACCACCCTCGCGTCATGTGAGTTTAATTAAAAGGCAATCTTTCTTGATTAAACATAGTTCACAACTTACCCACAAATGATGATCCCAAAGCACTGCACTAGGGCTGGATAGAAATTGTCCATGGAAACTGATGGTGTGTCTGGATCTGATCCGTCCGTAGTCGTCGACACCACTGAATTCATGGTCGAGTTTTCAGTCATATTTCTTTTGATTTAACTCTTCAACTTATCGCACAAAAAAACTGTTTTGATGCAGCAAACGTTGAAAGTTTTTCCTTTTTTGTAAAGTAGTGGTTGTTGTCTCTGTGGGTCTTGTGATTTAATATCTTTTATTTGCAATATACAATATTTATCTTTCACTTAAAACTGATGGTTCTTATTTTAGAGTTGATTGTGCAAAATATCATCATTTTTATTCATTTTAACCTTACAACTGAAAGGTCTTCTTTGTCCATTGACAAAAGTGATAGTTTTGCAATCGATAACTGCATTTGTTGTTATTTTAGTTTAAAAATTGCTTTATTTAACTTACATTTTAAGGAAAAAATAAAAAAAAAAACTAAATAACCTTGAATCTGGTCAAGGTTTTTTTTTGGGAAGCACTTTTTATCACTTTCACTCTTAGTTCAAGTTATTGGCGTTGAGAATTAAAAACAAGAAATATAATTATTTGTAAAATCCTTACATTCTTAAAACAGTTTAATAGTTAAAAATAAAGTTGCTTTATCGTTGGGATAGGAATTTGTTTTAAAAAAGATTGACAAAAGTTAAAATAATCGATTGCGAAAAGCGCGTTAAGTATTTGCGAATGAAAATCAAAATGACAACCGAAGAGATATGTTATGGAGGGTATATATGGGCAAAAATTAACGTCGATTTGTCGTTGACAGTTGAACAAAAAGAAACAGAAGAAAATGAGAAGAGTTTTGAAGGGTGTGTGATGAGAATATTTTATGATTTGATTTAATTTGTTGAAATTTAAGGTTTATTTTTAATATTCCGTTATTATTTTGTTATCGCTTAAAGCATAGTACGCAGCTCAAGCTTAAGCTTACATGTGTCTACAAACGTTAGCTAAAATTCCAGCTAAATTTTGACAGCGTTGTGGAGAAAAAAACAGCTGTTCTCTTATTTAACTGAACTTAGTCACATACATAACTGAACGTAGCTGCATACAACTCTGCTAAAATCCTTAGCTAAATTTTGGATCGGCTAAATTTTGGAGAGAATCTTATATATGATCTAAATTTTAGCGCAAGCTGTGTACTAGGCTTAATACAATAATATGGAGATAGAACAAGGACAGTAAAATCATCTCATATCATATCATCTCAGACCGTTCTCTCTTTAATTTTCACTCCTAATTTTGACAGTTTAAATCTTTTTGTATAGATTCAGATTTTAAAATGAGCGGTACACTTCAGTTGATTTTCCACTTTTAGGCGAAAATTAGGTATATCTACTGTCAGTTTTCATTCATGTTTTTTCTTATGGTTTGCAATATAGACCTTGTGTACATGATTCCTTTTTTCGGTTGTTTCTTCATTCTTCTTGTGGACAGGAACGTACGTTGGTGTGTACACTGATTTGGATTACACCCCATATATCCAATACTTTCCTACAAACTGTGCTGTTTTATTATAAAGAAATATGCGAAATTCTAAAAAAGGCACTCAAAAACCATTTATTACCACTAAAAAACATGATTGGGAATTGTTTTCAATTTTAAAAGTTCTTTATTTTAGTCCGTGCATAGCATTTTCTTTCTCAAACGAGAAACTTCAAAGCTCAACCACAAAAAATCTTAAAAATGTCATTCTAATATTCGTAACTTCCTTCCCCCTACTTTTTTTCACCCCTTACCTTATTGTCAAAAAGAAAGAATGAAGAAACATCTGAAAAAAGCAATCATGTAAACAAGGTCATAGAAGACAAAGTCAGTCATCCGACCCCTGCTAATATGGTCAGTTGTCTCAAAAAGTCACTTTAAGTTGATATTTAGTTAGAAAGTTAAACAAGATTTGTTGACTAACTTTCAACTAATAGTTTACACTTTTTGATACATTAGGTGTTTTTTTGCACGCGTATATACGCTTAAAATAAAAGTGTACAAAAGAACGTTTTTTTCAACGTTTGGACACATTACAATTTGATATTTCTTTTAAATGTTTTTTTTAATCTTGCTTAATATATGTAAGTGTTCTCAAAAACTTAACTTAACTTTAAGATGACGAACAAAACATAATAATAATCGTTGCGTGTTTGGGTTTTGCGGCATATATCTGTCAAATAGAATGAACTTCTAAATGAATTTTGTTATTCATCGAAAAAGTGGAAAAGATGTAAGCTGTGTATTTATATTTGCTTAGTTCATAAGCGTGGATATTTACCTCCGCTATCTAAGCAGGTTAGTGTGTTGGAATGCTAAGCGAAGAGCCAGGGTTCGAGTCCTGCTCATAGCTACCTTCTTTTCCGGGGTACTGCCTCTTGCGAGGAACTGACAAAATCTCCAAGAGTAAAAATTTATCTTGAAAAATTGCATCTCATGTAGCCGTTCGGACTCGGCGGTGAATTGTAAGTTCCTTCAATTCTTGCAGATTAACAACACACACTCATGAATGGTTGAGAGTATAAGTCACTAGGCCTAGGCTCCTTAAGAGCTGTCGCGCCAATTAATTTTTTTTTTCTAAGCAGGTATATACATTTGTTGTTGTTGTATTTTGTGTGTAAATATATTTTAAGCGTATATGCGCGTGGAAAAAACACCTATTGCTGACAACTATTTATGACTAAAAGTGAGTTGAAAAAAAGTTACTGAACGACCCCTTTGTTCTCATTTTCCTGATTGTCACTTTCTGTACATCCCTGCTTTGGATTTAATTTTGACATTTCGGTTTTCGGTTGGAAAAGTCTTGTATATAAAACCAAAGAAAAGTGTTGGTTAAATTTTGCCGGCAAATTTAACAAAAAAATTACCATAAGTATAGAAATGGCAACAGAAACTCCTTCACCCAACGCTAGCTTAAAACATCTAGATAAAAAATGGAGCAATTTGAGAAAAATTCTGGAACGCCCAAGACCGTTTTGTAAAGCGGAATTCACTCCGTCTTCTGATAATATTGAATTTCTATTGAATACTTGCAAAATCTTGGTCATTGGTAAGAAATACACTATTCAGAATTTAACAGTTCTACTAACATCTCTTTCAAGGTGCTGGAGGTTTGGGTTGTGAATTGCTCAAAGATCTCGCTCTAATGGGTTTCGGTGATATTCACGTCATCGACATGGACACCATCGAGTTGTCGAACTTGAATAGGCAGTTTCTATTTCGTCGAAAAGACATCGGTTCATCGAAAGCAGAATGTGCTGCAAAGTTTATCAATGCCAGGTAAGCAATATAGCAAAAATGTGTAGTCAAGCTATATCCTTCTTGAACACCGTTTAGAGTTCCCTCTTGTAAGGTAACTCCCCACTTTGCTAAAATTCAAGACTTTGACGAGTCTTTCTATCAGCAATTCCACATTATTGTCTGTGGCCTTGATTCCATCGTTGCCCGAAGATGGATCAATGGTATGTTGATGGCTCTACTTGGCTACGAAGATGATGGAACTATCGATCCCTCTACCATCATTCCCATGATTGATGGTGGAACTGAGGGTTTCAAGGGAAATGCTCGTGTTATTTTACCAGGATTTACTGCGTGCATTGAGTGCACACTTGGTTTGTTCCCCCCACAAGTCAATTATCCCTTATGTACCATCGCGAATACACCTCGTCTGCCAGAGCACTGTATTGAGTATGTTAAAATCATTCAGTGGGAAAAAGAAAATCCATTCGCTGTTCCGCTAGATGGAGATGATCCTCAGCACATTTCGTGGGTCTACGAAAGAGCTCTGGAGAGAGCTAATCAGTTTAACATCTCTGGAGTCACTTATCGGTAAAATGAGTTTAATTTGCCCCCAAAGTCTTCTATCAAAACTTCTCCCTTAGATTGGTTCAAGGTGTAGTGAAACATATCATACCAGCAGTTGCCAGCACAAATGCTATTATTGCAGCTGCTTGTGCTACCGAGGTAACGATTAACACTTAAGAACAAAATTTCATAACATTTACATATTGTCTGTCTGGAAAGGTCTTCAAACTAACCACTAACTGCTATGACAGCATGAAGAATTACATGGTTTTCAATGATTTGGCTGGAATCTATACGTTCACATATGAAGCTGAGAAGAATGAGAACTGCCTGTCATGTAGTAATGTACCTCAGAAGGTTAGCGTCGATGATCCCAATACGACAACTCTGGACGACTTTATTAAAATGCTTTGTGAAAGTCCAAATTATCAAATGAAGAATCCCGGTTTGGAAATACAATATCAAACAATAATGTGTATTACGAATATTCTATCTTTTTTTCAGGAATTACTGCCTATATTAATGGGAAGAACAAAACTCTTTACATGTCAACAGTGAAAAGCATCGAAGAAAGAACTAGATCAAACTTAACTCAGTCCTTGTCTGAACTTGGTCTTCGAGATGGCCAAGAGTTAATGGTAGCGGATTCTACCACCCCGAATACCATTACTTTGAAGCTTAAATTCACTTATAATGAAATCGAAATGAACTAATGTGTAAGTTATGAAAATAAAATGTTAAATTTTGTAAAATAATTTACTTGGAGATTTATTTTTGTTTTCTCAGCTAAATTTAAAAATTAGTTTAAAACAAATTCTATAACCTCGAAAAGGGAAGGCGGTATGTCATTTCGATCGCCTAAATCGTGTTTTGTTGATTTTTTTTTACTTTTGGTGGCGATACATAGCTTGGATCTCCAGCCTGCCTTGAAAGAGGTCTCCTTCTACCTGGTCGCTCCATCGGTGATGAGGTCTACTTTGGCTTCTGACTCCCTCAGGAACAGAGTCGAAGACCTTCCGTGTTAGAGTGTCGATATTCATCCGCTCAACATGGCCGAGCCATCTTAGCCGCTGGATACGAATTTTTTTTGGGCTAGACTTATGTCCTCGTTGTTGTATCTTCTTCGGCATAGAGCTCTTAAGCTTTATTCCTCAGTCCAATTTTGCTTGGTGCTGATTGCATGAAAGCGAAAGCACCGGTTACTGCCCGCCTAGTTCTTATCACATCAATGTCAGCAAACCCAAGTAACTGTGTTGAATTATTAAAGATAGTGCCTGATGTGCTGGCCTGGGCACTCCATACTAACTTTCCAAGCATGATGTTAAAACAGCTGCATGACAGTGCGTTACCTTGTCGTAACCCCACTAATATTGACGGATCAGCGATCATTCTACATCGTCATTCTTATAAGACTTACCAGTTTAGCAGGACATGGCCAGGTACAGTTCATCCCTGTTTACACTATCAGACTGCCTTAAAATCGATAAAGAGGTGGTTGGCCTTGATGTTAAATTCTAGGGTTTTCTCGAGGATCTGACGTAATGTGAAGATTTGGGGGATCCTAGATTTTTCAGACAAGGATCAATCATTTCGTCAGCAAACGGCTTAAGACGTTCACATAAAACGCTAGACATGATCTTATAGGCGATGTTTATAAGGCTATAATTGGTGCAGAGTAATCGATCTCCTTTTTAGTGGATCGGGCAGATGGTACTGAGATTCCAATCATGGGACATACTCTCCGTAGACCATATTTTGCAGATGAATTGGTGTATGCACCTCATCAGCTGCTTTATACGTTTTTAGTCTATTAATGACAACTTGGATCTCTTTCTGGTCGGATGTAATATTGTTGGTTGTCATCTACGTTGGCTGGTCCAGGTCGATCATTGGCCGCCATTGCCATTTAACAAATGGTTGAAGTAAACAAACGAACAAAATCAAGGTTTCTGTAGGAGAAATCTAAATAATTTTCTTCAAAGGATCTTCATTTAAATTAAAAAAAAATAATTTAATCCAAAGTCGCGGGTAGTTGAGAACGTAAGTCTTGTAAGTAGATCGCCTAAAAAAAAACATTCGTTTAATGTTTTCTTTTTTATACTACAGAGGCAGATATTTCAAAATCTATCAAACAAAAGTCGTAAAATATTTCTTATTCTCCGTGATCTATCGGCTAATTAAAATAAAGTTGAAATAAACTCGTAAATGCTTATATATTTCACATTCCACTAAATAAATTACAAAAAAAAAACAATTAGTTTCCTATTCACTTATTTCTTCTATAACTGGAACATTTTGCAATTCCGAACATTTCCGTTTCCACATAGATAACTGCAAAAATGGCATTTTAAAACAAAATTAAGAAAGTTGCATTGTTAACTTACCTGTTCCTTAAGAACTTTCTCCTTGGCAGCTGCTCGAGTTAATAAGATTTTGGCTTTTTCCAAAAGCTGTGTCTTTTTACCTAACTGGTCTTTTGTCAATCGTACTTCATCGTTTGAAGATGTTTCCACCTACAAAATACAAAAAGTAGGAAACATTTTTTTTTTTGTTAAGTAAAGTATCCTTACGTGACCGTTGTTTTCAGAATTTCGACACCTAGCTCTCAACTGAAGTTCAATTTGAAGAGCTGAAATTTTGTCTAAGGATTCGGTATACATGTTTTGAAGCCTTATTAGTTCGTTTGGAGCCTCTTTACCCTTAAATAAAATTTAATTTGTTTCAATATTTCTAATTTTGTGCTATACATACCCTCACATCAAATGATTTCGATCCATCTTTTAGGTACCTATTCTCAGCTCTCAATTTTTCTATAATACTTCGGAGTGAGAGAATTGTTTTTTCTGCTTGTCCTGGTGCGAATTTTCTTTCGGGTTTGGCTTCGAAATTCAATTCTCTTCTTGCTTCAGCTTGAGCTAATTCCTCTTTTAAAGCAATGATGTAACTAAAAGAAAGTTAATCAGCTAATTTTCCATCAAATGGACCCTAAACTTACTCCTCCAAGTGTTTGACACGTTTCTGCATTCTTTCACCACAATCTCCTTGTCGAAGTAAATCATTGTCAAGCTGCAATTGTAGATTTCTGGCTTCAAGACGAATATTTTGTGCTTCAATGGCTGAATATTTCTCTTGGAATTTTTCAAGTTCTGTAGTAAGAGCATTACTTCCTTTTCCTTCCATTTCCATGGCTAAAATTTTCCTCTGTTGCATTTCTATTCTGGCCTTCAGAGCTTCAATAAGTTCACTGTGATTACCACCAAGGAAATGCATTCCCCTGGCTGGGCTACTACATTCACTGCCACCAGTGTAGGTTTCTGGAGTCTCAGATGGGGTGTACTTGGTGCCTTGGAGATTTGGGCAAGATGGTGTGCGACAGCATTTTAAATTATTTGGGGCTGGAGAAAATTGCATGTTTAGAATGCTTTCAATGTATAATATAAATACTTACCCTTTCCGACTCTAGCTTCTAGAACTTGTTTATCCTTTTCCAAACGGGCAATTGTTGTTCGTGCTGAATGCAGCAAAGTCTTTTGCTTTTCTAGCGCTACTTCGGTCTCCTCAAATTTAGATTTATATTTTTCAGCACTCTGTTGCCATCGTTTTTGCTTCTCCCATAGACCAACTTCGTTATTACTCTTTGCCCGCTTAGCATCAATTACCACTTGTTGACGCTTTATTTGAAGCTGGGCTTCCTCAAGCTCTGTTTCGAGTTGGCAAACTTTTTTCTGTAGATTTTCAGTTTTCAATCGAGCATTAATTTCCGTCTTTATCGAGACCACTGGTCGTTTGATTAATTGATTGCGAAGAGAAATGTTAAGATCTCTTGCCTGTTTTTCTCGTTGGTTTAGATTGGATAGCTGACGACGCAAGGCTTCCAATTGAGCTTGATATATTTTATTTGTAGCTTCAGATCGAGTAAGACTTGCCGCAAGTTGTGATATCTGATCTGCCGAGTAGGTAGATGAGTCGTTGAAAAAACGTTGCTGATCATCCTATGAAGAAAAAAAGATTTGTATTACGATAAACAAACGAAAACTTGCTTAACAAGTGAAAAAGTACGTACATGGAAGTTACCGAGAGTATCCATCAAATCATTGATATGCTTATCTTTGTCCTCCAATAAAATCCTTAGCTGTTCAATTTCTGGATTTGTAACAGGTTCATTCTTTTCCTTTTCCATGCAAAGACGAAGTCTATCAAAAAAAGGATTTTTTAATCAAATACAAGTATTCCCGATTGTCGACTTACTTTTCCTTCAAAATGGTAATCTCCTCTTCTTTGAGTTTCAGGGAATTTTCCCAATATTTTTGTTTGTTCTTTAACTCCAATGAATAATTTTTAGAAGTTTCCAATGTTTTTTTATCCGATGCTTCGCTTACAGCATCATCATCAAACATTTCTTCTATTTTTTCATCCGAAATTTCTTGCAAGCTATTATCACCATTATCGTCTACACCAGAAGCTATTTCAAGTTTTTCTTTCTCAGTACCTCTGGCAGCTTCTATTTGTGTTTTTAATTCCAGGATTTCCTCATCTTTGGCTTTGAGGTTTGTATTGAGTTCATTGATCGTGTGCTGCAGAGATTCCGTTTTCTTTTCATGTTTAGAAAAAGCTTCATCCTTTTCATTTCTTTCAGAGGTAAGGAGTTCTTGGAACTTTTGAATAGACTTATCCTTCTCCGAAAGGAGAGTATGGAAGGACAAAATGGTTTTCTGAAAAAAATCAAAAAAAAAAAATGGTACAAGAACATGAAGAAATTCCAGAAATGTACTTCGATAATTCCAGCTTGACTGTTAACATCCTCCTTTGGTTCAGCAGATGTTTTTTGTTGAATTTTCTCCTCTTGATCCTTAAACTTCTTTTCCATTTGCTCAATTTGTTTTTGTAATTCTCGAAGACTGAAAAATAAGAAATGTATTCTTATGTAATGTAACTTAATTTCTAAACAAAATCGGTTACCTCGACTCAGATTTTTCTAGCTGATCTTTCCTGTCTTCAGCTAAGGCTATAGATATAGCTAATTGCTTTTCTAGTTCTTGAACTTTTAATTCGCTTTCCTCAGAATGTTGATGCGTTGGTGATTCTTTTTTTGGTGAAGTTTGAACGCCTTGAGAATCTTTTTTTGCATCAGGTTTCCTTGAAGGGGAAGTCTGAACACCTTGAGTTGCCCAAGTAAGTTCTTTCTTTTTTACTGGAGAAGTTTGAACACTATGTGACTCCAAATCTAGATCTTTTGAATTTCCTAGTTTTTTAATAGGAGTACCGATGGGGGATGTCTGTTTGCTGTTCATTTCAATGGAAGAAGTCTGGGTTTCCGAGTGCTTTATAGTTTTTTCCTTTTGCTCTTTTTTAGGCGAAGTTATTGGCGATAAATTCTTGTCAGCCTTGGCAAGTATTTCGATTTCTTCTAATTTTTCATCGATTTTTTCTGTATTTGTATTTGAATCAATGTATTCTTAAAAAAACAACAACATTTTATTGCAACGAAAATAAAAATACATATTTTCAACATACCAACAACATCCGTTTGAATTTCCTCTCCGACCATTTCCGCCGAACTATCTCTACCAAACAAAGCGTCTATAGTTTTCCAATGCTCACTCTCTTTAACAATGGATAAGCGTATTTCATCGATTTCACTTTGAAGTGCAAAATTTTTTTGAGTCAATATCCGAACTTGATCTTCCAAGTATTTAACTTTAGTTTCAGTCTTTACAAGCTTGAAGAAAAAATAACGTTCGTTTTAAAATATTCATTATTAATTGAATAACTCTTACTTTGATTGTATCTTGGGACTCATTGTCGGTTCCGATGGATGCTTTGGAAGACATGATTTCGTCAATATGCATGGAAAGACGTTGTTGCATTTTGACTTCTTCATCTTTAGACTTCTTGGTGAATTTTGAATATGCGTAAACGAAGTTTGAAACAAATAGCAATGGAGTGAACTTAAAGTATTTTTGGCGCAAATTTGTTAAGGCTTTTTGGAGAAATCTAAAGTGGGGAAGAAAATTGTTGAAGAGATGATTTATTCCAAATGGAAAACCTCGAAAAGAGGGTAGCGCACCCTAGAATTTGAAAACAGTTGTCTTGCTCCTAGATATAAAAAAGACATACTTACTTTGTCTTAGTTTCGCAATTTCTTATTTTGTTTAGAAAACTGTGCCTAACATTTTCAAGTTCTTTATCTTTGGCTCTGATGTCACTCTTCAAAACTTCTTCATCTTTTTCATATTTTTCATTCGTCAATTTAAGTGAAGATATTTCTGTTTTTGCTGTAAAAAATCGTCAAGAAATTATTTCCAATTTCTCATTATTCATTTATACTCACCGCTATCTAGTTCACGTTGTATTCTTGCTATCAGGAATTTATCTTCACTAGAACTTTGTAAATCAGCAACAAGATGACGAAGATTTATGTGGTTGTCAGTGATTTCTGTAAGAAGGTTCTGTTGTGATGTCACCTGTAAATAAAAATGTTAAAAGTGGCATCTAAAACCATTGAATCCTTCCTACCTGTTCCTTGGTAATTTCTAGAAGACCTTCTAAATGTTCACATTTTATTTGAAGATTCTTCTTTGACGCAACAAGTTCCTGTTTTTCCTTTTGAATTTCTTCATATTCTTGAACAGTTAAAAAATCTAACTGCAAATTATCTTGAACTATACCATAGTCCGTACAGATTGCATCAATTTTAATATCGGGAATATTGCCTGACAAAACCTGATCCATTAGAGCAGCCAATTGCGATTGTAAATAAAAAAGAGTTTTTTGCATTTCTAAATAATCTTCAGAACTGCACATCGATAACTTTTTCAATAAGTCTTCGTTTTCAGTTTTTAGATTATTTCTGTCCATCTTCTGATCGTTAATTTGTTTCTTAAGTTCAGCTATCAATGTCATGTTTTTCATCTCAGAATTTTTACTTTCGCTTAGAGTTCGATCTAAGTCTTGCTTAAGAAATTCATGTGTTTTGAGAAGCGAATTCAATTGAATATCTAATGCTGAACATTTTTCAACTAAGACAGAGCAATACTTGGTCACTTCGCTATCCGAACCAGACATCTGAGCCATAAGGTCTTCATATTGGGCTTGAAAAACTTGTAGACGCTGAATCTCTTTCTGCATAGATCGATTTTTGTCTAGTGTTTTATAAAATTCTTTCTTTACAGAGTCTAGTTCAATATCAGCTTCCACAATGACTGGATAAAGTGAATTATCTAAGGTTTTATTGGGAGTCGTAGGCCTTGTTGAACTACTTATTGGAACTAATGAAAGCGAAGGAGCCGGGCTTTCTGGCACCTCACCAGCTTCTCTTATCCCATCAATTGATTTATTTGGTGATTCTTGTTCTTCATCTGCTCTAGCAGCGTTTATCTGCTCTCTTAAGGCTTGTTCTCTTTCATTTAGTGCTGCAAGCTCATATTTAAGCCGCATAGTTGGATGATGCGAATCACTTATGCTACCCGCTTCCAGGATGTGCAAAAGACGTTCCAATAGTTCAGAGTCAATTGTTATATAGTCGGAAGAAGCTTCAAGTATTTACTGTTAAAATAGAAGTCATATTAATTGAAAGATACCCTACCATCATATTCACGGATTTTTTCAAGAATCTCATGCATTCCAACTCGAAGGTTTTCATTTTCTTCAACAACATCGGAGTATTTGTTTTCCAACTCTTTCATGGCATCTTGCATAATGATGTCATTATTTGGCAGTAACTAAATAATTGCATAATTATTATTGATTTTAATTACTCAGCAGGACTTACCTGGAAGTTTTTAAGGCAGTTGTCGCAATAAATCTCAGATCTTGGTTTGTGTGAAGACTTCGGAGAGGTGTTTTCTAATGGTGATATAGATTGGGTTGAAGTGTTTTGTAGTTCAATGAGTTGCTTTCTGAAAAAGATGTTATAGACAAAAGTCAGGTTGATTATCCTAAAATTCTGCCAAGCAGGAGACTTTGGAATCGAGCTTGATATTTTAAAAACCATAAAATAACAAACTCCCAAACTTACCGTAGATCACTTTTCTCCAATTTTAACTGTAATCTCATTTCTTCGGAAGACCGTAACTTAAGTGTTAATCTTTCAATCTGCTTATCTTTACTTCTCTCCTTTGCTGCTCGATTTTTTGCAATTATGACTATATCGTCAGGTATATCGAACTTTTTTCTAAGGAAAATATTTTCACTGGAAACCTCGTGCATTGAATTTAGTTCCGACACCAGTTCACGTATATGCTTATCTCGTGCAGCTAACTTCTGTTCTAAGCTTGCAATTTTCTTTAGAGCTTTCGAAAGACCATCTTCTCCGCGCTGATAAGCTTCTAAAGCATCTATAGCCTGAGTTGCTTGTTTCGATTTTAAGATATTGTCCTCTTCAGATTTTTCAAGCAATTCAGATAATTCTTGGCATCTCTCAGTTGTTGCTCTTAAAGAATCTTCCACAGCTTTACAACATGAACGATTCATTTTAGCTGAACGATCGTCTTCACGCTCTGAGGAAAGTTTGTTCATAAGTCGAGTCGATGATATCATTTCTTCAGCCATAGTTTTTATCTTAGATTCTAGTTGTTCAATGATTTTGTCCCGGGCTTCGATTGCCTACAAATAAACTATAAATTCATATATTTCTTTTTAAAGAGGCCATTCAACTTACATGCATCATTCTAGTTGATTCCTCAGCTGTTTGGTCTTTACTATCGCTGTCACTGTCTCGAACGCTTATTTCCTCTTCTTCTTGTACCGTTAAATCCTTAAGAGTTACTAACTTAGATTTCAGTTTCTTTATTTCTTTTTCTTTATCATCGATTTTCAATCGAAATGATTTTGACTTTGATTCCAGTTTTTCAATCATTTTCTTCATGTGAGCTTCGGACTTGTCCCTTTCGTCCTCCAAGTAGCTTATATTCCTTTCTAATCTAGTTAGTTCTGCATTAAGTTCATTTACGCTATCCTTCAAAGCCTTGTTTTCATCATCTAAAAGTATTACTTTAGAACTAAGGTCCTGAACTTGAACTTTCGCTTGTTGTTGGCGTGTTTCCAATTCGATGATTGTTTTCGATTGCTCAATATTTGCAACTTGAAGTGCCTTACCAAAGGAGTGACAATAAATTGTTTGAAACCATCTATGCACTCAAAAACCTTACCTCAATTTCTCTCAAAAGCCTCTTGATGTGCTTATTTTTACAATTAATATTCTTGAGCAACTCCTCTTGGCGATCCAGTTCCGATAAGGGATCCGAAGAGTCCTTATCACTTTCAGCAGATTGCATTACTTCTGATAATCGTTTTTGTAAATGAACTACCTCTTCGTTTGCCTGACAGAAATAATTACTAAAAAGTATTCCTTAGTGAACATAATACAAACTTCTTTGATTTTGACTTTGAGGGCGGCCTTTTCTTCTTCCAATTTGTTCAGCATTTGTTTCAGTTTCTCATTCTCTTCCTGAATGCGATCACTATGAGAATCATCTGAAAGTATACATTTTTTTTCAACAATATACCAAAATAAAATATCCAAATACCTCCACTTCCGGCTTGAGATTTCGACTCCAATTGCTCCTGCAAACTATTCACCTAAAACGGAGACATTAGCTCAGAAATATTTTCGTGAAATCTATACGAACTTGTTCTCCTTTGTACTTCAGCATCGCCAAACAAACTGAGAGAATTTTTCGTAAGTTCTTCCTGGGAACATCATCGATGTCTTCAATTCCAGCGAGTGCGTTAAATATTTCATCTTTTATTTCATTATTTAGATAATCGGGATCCAATGCTATTATTTCTGAAAGATCCATTATGATTTCAATTTTCGGAAACACTCATTAAATCAAACTACAGAAAAGACGATTTTTTCGTTTTGTTTTGAATCAACGATGACAAAGATGTTGCTATAGAAACGACTTGAATGTAAACAAATTTGAGTTTTGAAGAAGATTGGCTTTAAGGGATGGAGATGGCGTATTTGGAAAATCTTCAAAGTATGACAGTGCCTAAGGGTGGTTCTATTTTGTCACAAAAATGTAGGACCGTTATTATTACCTTTTAACATTTGCAGTCAAGACAAAGATCATATTATGTTTCTCAGGTGGAAAACCTACTATGATTGTTCCTTCTTAAACTACGTTACCCCATATTCTAAACCAAAAGTTTAAGCTTTTTTATGAATATATTTTTTTATTATTAATTGCATCTTTAATGACATTAAAACTTAAAATACAAAGAAAAAACCAACAGTGTGCTTTGCTAATCTAAAGTTATCTTAGTATTGCAGAAAAGTTAATTGTTTGTTCCACAAATAATTTTGGTTAAATGAGAAAAATAGAAAAGTTAAAATAAAATAATCGATACATTGAGTGTTCCGTTTTACGATGTCTTCAAAGAAGTTGGTACTTTTGGCAAGCCAAATTCATCGACTTCAATTCCGCCCTAAAAAAAATAATCAAATAATCGGTGAATTAAATTATTGATTTTGAATTCAAATAGAACTTACAGTTGGTCTAATGCTATCAGCTCCAGGTTCCTTATCGGGAGCTGCTGGAGCTTTTACAACATCATCCAAGTAGCTAGTATCATCATCTAATGCAATTTCATCGCCCAGTGCCATAAGTTCCGATTCGAGTTCCTCATCATCAACTTCGGGCATATTGTATGTACGCCCGAGAGCTTGTTGAACTTCATCAGCTTCTTCTAGCATATCAGCCATATCATCATGAATGTCCTAATTAAGAAAAATGCAAATTAAAGATCATGCAAATATGCGCCCCTCGAAAGACTCACTTCAATGCTATCTATGTTGATATTCTTGAACTCTTTCTTCATTTGTTTGACCCCATCTTTCATGGCGATAACAGTGGCGTTAGTGTCTTTCAAAGTTTGAGCAGCATAATTGGCTTGTTCCATGTTAAAAGACTGATTACGAAGACTTTCAACTTGTTGTTCATAGCTGAAATAAACAGACATGACAAAATTCCTCCCAAAACAGGCGCTTATCTCATAAATTCACTTACGCCTTCTTTTGCTTAAGAACACGCATAGCTTTTTGTTTGACTGAGTTCTTTGCAGGTCCTTCACGCATTTTGCTCATTTGCTCGCGGTATTTACGTAGCTCGCTTTCCAATTTATTGACCTTTTCCTCGATGCTATTTGCTCGTGTATCAATCTTGGGAAGAATATTTTGTTTTTTGTTGCAATTTTAAAGAGAGGTTTGTAAAAATACATCGTTTGGTTTAACTTACCCCGGCAATGCAATCATTGATATTTGGTGGTGGATCTTTGGGTTTGGCTTTGCCGAATAAACGATTCATTTTATTTCTTTAATACAAACGACTGAGCTTTGATAAAGTAGATAAATGTTTAACTTTAAAATAATTTTACGAAAAAATTGGATGACGAATTTTTTGGGTTCTGCTAAGCTTTTGACAGATGACTGGTAGAGCAAAATTAAAAAGAGATAAAACAAAACTGTTATCATGAGCAGATATGTTAAAGAGAAGTGATTGTGGCAGAAATGTGTTTTTTAAACAGATAAGTTGCAATTTTGTTCCACTGAATGCGAATTTTGATATGAACATGTTATACTACGTTTCTACCTGACGATAAAATCTATATTATCTCAAATCTTCCCAATACCTCCTCGAAATCACTAGAGTTGCCACATAAATTTTAATCTACTCAGATCGAGATTTCAATTTAATCTACTCAAAAGTTATATGCTGAACGCACTCACTTTCCATTTTCCAATAAATTTGACAATCATAGAAAAAACCAGATAGACAGAAATAAAATATCATCATAAATATCTTTTAATATCATTTTATTTTTTTAAGAGAAGACAGTGTTAGAATTGAATATTTTAAACATGCCTTTTATGCTTATTAGAACTATATATATGAAAATACACTAAAAAAACGTCCAATTAATAAATTGTTTACTGAATGAAAATCAGATCACGCAAAGTCAGCATACCCTGTTTTCGTTTCAGAATTATGGTAAATACGTAGAGCAGATTTCAAATGTCAAATTTAATCTCTATAATTTAAGTGGAATTTATTTTTAATCTTGTTGGAATGAAATCTAGATTATCGTCTGGTGGAAACTTAGTATTACGAGATTGAATAATTTTTTTAAATGTGAGCGTATTATTTTACAACGTGCATAAGAAAATGCAGATGAAGGGTAGAACGTAAGATTTTTGTAGTTGCAGTTTCTCCTTGCTTATATATCGTAAAACGCGACTAAAATAAAACTGGGCAACACAAGGGTTCATGCCTGGTTTAACACCAGTGGATATTGCCAGTATCGTTAAATACACATAAATAAAAATGAAGTGCTAATCTGTTTGTTCCGGCTAATCACGAGAAAGGCTGCACCGATTTTGACTTAGGCTATTTGAATTACGACTAGGATGCGCTAGAGTCATAATTTAGAAAATTCTTATTAATGGACAGATTTTGACGGGACTTTCACAGGCAGATAGCTGATGTTGTAAGGAGTAACTAAATCTATTTTATGCTTATATGTTCATAACAATAATATTGGGGCATATTCATAAACAATTTTTAATCTGCTGCTAAGTTATAACTAAGCAAACCTGCAGTTTAAGGTATTCATAATCAAATTTAATCTGATTCTGCAAGTATTTAACAGGCAAATATATCGGAGAGGGTGAATCGAAGTGTTTTAAACAAGCTGTACGAGACGAGCAAAATCATTGGGATTCCCATCTTTCAAGCATAGCTTGTGCTTTGAGATCGGATTCTCATTATACACTTGGTTGTCAACCATATTTTGCAATGTTTGGACAGAATATGATTAACCACGGAACTTCGTACAAAATTCTTAGAAATTTAAAATCACTTCACGATCCCGAACTGAATGTAATACCTCGCGAAGCAAAAGTAGCAATTGCACGTCAGAAGTAGTTTAAGAACTTGCAAAACGCACACGAAAAATCAAAACGTACTTACAATTTGCGTTCAAAACCAGTTTCGTTCAGTGTAGGCCAGGAAGTTTTCTATAGGAATTTCAGCCAAAGTAACTTTGCCAAAGGCATAAACTCGAAGTTGCTTCCAAAGTTTTTGAAGGCTCGCATCCTTCGCACTGTTGAAAACTCCTTATACGAGCTAGAAACCTTGGGTGGAAGACCTATCGGAGTCTTCCATGCCAAAGATATCAGACAGTAATGGGGTAGTTGGACAATTATCTCGAATGAGGAGAAAAATCAACAATTAATAGCTTTAGGAATACTTATCTGACGATTTCCAAAATCTTTCTTTTGCCCTTCCACCTAACTTTGCACAAGATAAGTCCCGTGGGTTCATTTGCAATTTTATTGACTCTTAAGAGTAAACAAAACGCAAAGCCCAATGTTACGAAAAGCGACAGCACTGACCTTTTTGTTCCAAACAAAATTTGTTGCAATACCCATGGCTTAGAGCTTAGATTGGAACAAAAAGGGAAAAATGTCAATGCCGTTTTAAAGTAAAAACTACATAGCAAGTTATAGCGAAAAAGGTGCATAAGTTTAAAATTATAATTTGTGTGAGTGAAGTTTTTCAAAATTAAACTTAAAATACAAGAGTATGTAACACATTTGTGTAAAAAACGCACACAAAAAATTATTTATTCAGTGAGAAGGAAAGATATAAGTTTAGGAAGAAAGGTGAAGAAGGGCAGGATTTCCTGAAGGGGAAGACAAGTCAGGCAAGGAACAAGGTAAATAAAATGTAGTTGATGTACGTAATATATATGTATATATAGAGATTTTTTTATTTGAAGAAAAAGGCTGAAGTGATTTGACAGTGCCAAATCACAATCAATTAATTTGCAAGGCAATTTAACAGGTAAAATAAATTGAATTATTTTTTTTCATTTAAGTAAAAATCTTATTATAGATATGCCTTGCAAATTATATTAGCATAAAGCCGCACTTAATCGTCGCAAGCTCGTAGCCTGGAAACAGAGCTCCCACTCGTGGCGCGGAGGCCACGAGTTCAACTCCCAGCACCACCCTATTTTTTTTGTTATTATTTATATTTTATTTATTTTTTTTTATTTTTATTAATTTTTTATTATTTGCGAAACGCATGTATGTATATACATACAATTTTAATTAGGTGCTACTTGCAGGCACACATAAAAGTGACACTGGGGAAGTAATTTTTTTTAACAAAAATAAGAATTATAGACAGGCATAAATAATCATTTCTATCAACCGAAACCGACGAGTCATATATCCAGCCTGGATGCTGTGGCCACTCCATCGCCAGATGATTTCGTCATAGAAAAGGTGAGTGACCTTGTAGTATATATGCTACCTTTCTATGCGTACTTAGGTTTATCTGTTTATTGTATATGATGATTGATTGGTGTGCCTAAATATATATTTCGAATGGGGATCATTGCACTATAGTAAATATATTGTTAGGCAGTGATGTGCAAGCAAAAGAAATATTCTCCTTAGTAGAATTTTACATATATACATACAAACAAAAAAGGCAAAGAAATAGTTTAAATAAATTTAACTTTTAAATTTTGTATAAAGACATTGCGAATAATTTGAAACATTGAACATAAAATATTGTATACATAAATATAGAGTATAATAGTTTAAAAATAAATACTTTTAATAAATATAATGTTAAGAAAAATGTTTACAAATAGATGAAGTTAAGAACAAAAAGGAAAATGGGTTTTTAATTAAATTTCAGAGGATAATGGATGGGAATCGATGAAGAGGAAAGGAGTGTAAGGATGTTAGGGTGAAATGGGGGAAGCAGAAGATGGCGGGCAAAAGGGGTATCGAGGCGGATAAGATACCATGGTAGGGTGGGTAGAGGGGCAGTTCCGCAGACGAGCAAGACCTTCGTCAAAAGTCTGGCATGATCTTTTTTGTTGTGCTCTGACAGGGGTCAAGATCCTACTCCCTCCGACGAGCGTGAGGCCGGTCAAGCATGCCAGCAACGACCCCACCGGCAATATAGGAGCCGCAACAAATTATTAAAAAATATCAATTGATATCAATATAGAAGAAGATCTTGATATACTGGAAGACATGGACATAATAAATGATGTCCAAACTGTACCAGTAGCAAGACGGCGTAAAATATATAAGCCACGTTTTAATCCTTTTGAATAACAAACAATTTTACGAACGATCGATTCAACAAGGAAATTACCATTAATTTAATAAATTTGTTAGGGATTGAAGAGCTTCCTAATAAAAGAGGATTGCCGATTTCTGGACGCCTGCCAGTTCTTATGGTGTTGATATTATTTGGAAGAAATGTCTACCAGAGTGATATAGGTAGGTACCTACACAAAAAATTGTTTGCAACATTTAAGTTAGTTCAAATCCTTTTTATAGCTGACCTTCATGGAATTTCTCAACCAATAGTTGGCAGAATTATTGCTAAAATGGCAAAACTAAATTGCACTACAGCTACTACAGACACATAATATTTGTTTTTTGTATTCTTATTTTGTAAAATTTAAATAAACATTTTATGAAGAACCTTTCTTGGCTTAAACAAATTTGATGGCACAGCAGCAGTACGGAAGAATAAGTTTGAATATTTTTTTCTTTATGTGACGCCTGTGATGTCAAAATTGTCATCGTGTGAAGTATAATTGTAGTAGATGTATTCACTAATCTCCAGTTTAGTTAATCACAGCAAGAAAATTGTCTATGAATAGCAGCTCTGTTTACTTAACTAAATATCCTAAAACTTTAGACTTAGAAGTATCGACTTTAGTAAATCTTTATGAATATGGCCCATTAAATGTTGCTTGTGTACTAACACAATTACGTTGCTGGTGTTTAGTTACTTGTCGACCCGGGAGGGCCAGGTCTTTTGTTGGATTCCTTGGACAAAAGGAACCGGAGAAAAAGGAGTCAGTAACCCACTTCTGCGATATGAGCACTGCCGTTGGCCCATTAAGGGTTCATCCGCCACCATCTCTATTTTGATGCCCTGACTTGCATTGAATTGTTCCAATGACCTTATCTCCAAATACGTCGAAGTAGCTCATTAGGGCGTCTGCTTCGTTGACTATTGACGCCACCTTTGGTCCAATTGGTTGGGCTCATCCGCCATACGTCCTCTTTCTGAGGGGCTCGTGCAAGACTTCTGCTAATCGATCAGAACAGTAATTAAAGCAGAGCATTAGTGTTGCTATTTTTCTGTGTTCAACACTCGCGCTTATAAGTTTAGCAGGAATGTGCGGATGGACAGACCAGTACCCGGTGGTTACCGTGGGGAGGTAAAATAAGCACAATTGATGTGTACGAGATTGTTGCAGCAACCTGTTCGATGTCTTTCAGTGCCTACCCTATTCATACAGCACCCAACCACCAAAAGGACGAACATTAAAATGTATTAAAATTATTATTACTAGTGTGTACTTTTCATAAAATATTGAGCAAATGTCAAATATGCCATCTATGATTTCAACTCAAAACTAAAGTCCACTGAACTGAAATCTTGATATATGACGTTCTCTTTTCCTCTTTCCTTATTCTTTCATTGTTTCATATACAAAGGTGGCACTCGCTGTGGCTCCGCTTCTACTTCTACCGTTTCTTTTCTTTCGCAAAATAGAGCTGAGCTGCCGCGTCGGATGTAAAATACAAAAGAAAATCTTTGAGTTTGTTTTTTAGACCCTGCAGTCGTATTAATTTTAAAGTATTATTTTTTTTAAATATTTCCCAAAAAAGAAATAATTAAAAGAATTAACTACGTACAACACTTTAAAATATTGAAATATTAGCGTTTCTGGACTGAAATTAAAAACCAACAAATTTATCAACAATGGCCGACGAAGTTGAAGTCCAAGAGAAAACCATTGCCGAGGATTTAGTTGTGACCAAATACAAACTGGCTGGTGAAATTGTTAATAGTAAGTAAAAAGTTATAATTCCGCTTGAGATTATTGTGAAATAAAGCGGAAATTTCACTTTCATTATATCATACACCGAGCCCCTGTCCAACACCACATTTCGCTAAAAAAACAGCCACGCGGATGGTTACCGAAATTCTAACCTTCAAACTGAATTTAAGTTTTTATTTCGGTTTTTATTTTTTAATTGTTAACAAAAAAGTTTATTTATTATTGAATCATTAAGATATTTTATAGTAGCTATATTATATTTTTATCAGTTTTCTAATCGGAGGATTTGGTTGAACCAACAGCGGCTAATTTTGATGTCCAATTAGGTTTCATTTTTGTCGATCTACTTAAAAAAATTGAGGGGCCAACTCAGCGAAAATGCGAAATGCCTTCGTTTAATCAAGTACACGTTGGTCGTTCGTATCCTATACGTAAGAAACCTTTTTTTATTTTGTTTTTCTTGTTCTTTTCGGCGGAAAGCCGGTTGGAGAAGTGTCGTCACGCCACGCTGCTCTTATTTTTAGAGATTTTGATTAAAAATTACTCGATTTTTTATCGAAGCAATAGCAATTGGATTGATGGAGATGGATGCCTTCAACACATTGGTCAGATGATATGTGCAGAAAAATTTAATTTTTTAGGTTGAACTGCACAATATCGATTATTTTCGCTTCACTTTACTACACAATGGTGGATGTGTTTTTTTTCTATTCTGTGCACTCGCATAGATTTGAATTCATTAAATTGCTGGAAATAATGTATTGGACTAGGTTAGTTATAAGTTCCGCTGAATTTGTGGTTGTTGTTATTTTCTTTTGTGTTTGAAATTATGACTCCAAATAATTGTACTCGTAAGATCCAATGTAGGGGTACTGATTGCTATACTATCGAGGAAAATGTTTTAACTTCTATGACAGTAATTGGAAGCTGATAATTCTGAATTAGCAGTTCTTGAATTAAGAATGTAGGTTGTTCTTGCAAAAAAGAGAACCATCGGTATGAATTCTATGAATATAAACCTACAACCATGTAAGGATACATTTTAGATTAAATGGATTTAAAAACCAAGTTCCATCTGAGACTTCTCGCATTCCTATTTCCAACGCATTCTATTTTTGTCACGTCTTCCAATATTTTTGTATATAGTTGCAATGTTAAAAAAACTCCCGCTTTTTACTTGCGATTATAGGTACTATAATGCAAGTTATGCATTCGTGCAGATTAAAAAATTAACAATCAACATGACATAACATCATAGAGAAACATATTTGACTTACTGGAAAAATTCTGTCCGTCTGTCTGTACGGATGTATTTTCGACTGTAGCCCTAACGGTTGGGCCAATCGTCTTCAAATTTAGAACTTAAGGTTATTTTGACATTCTACAGAGGAATTTTTTTACCTCAAAAATGAACGGTACCTGCCATAACCGTTATGTAAAAGCTTATTTTTTTCGAAAACGGATCCAAGAATTTTTATGAAAAAAATCAGTTAACTGTAGGTAAGCATTATATTTTGGTGAAAAAAGTAATATATAATTTGGGCTAAAAAACGGTACCTCCCATTGGACCGGTTTTTTTCTTTGTCTTTCTCGAAAACTGATTGATCCGATTGCTATCAAAATTGATATTCAAGAAGATGTAGGCAGCCTAAGTAATTTCGCATTATTTTTGTCGATTTTTTTGTTTTTTTTTTAAATAATCAATATTTTCAAAATGGGTAAATGATTTTTTTTTTAAATTTTTTTTTAAGTGTATGTTATTATTGTGCTTAAGTTTGAATTCTTGAATTATATTTTTTTAATTTTTTAAAAAAAGTTAAAAAAAACGTTTTGTTTAAAAACCACTCCTACGAAAAAAATCACCCTTGTTTACAGTTCTTAAAGAAATAAAATGACGTTTAAATTATTTCACTCAATACAGTTTAACGGACTTTATTCGAACAATCAAAAGTAACAAAAATCGAATAAACGTTTTGATGTTCACTTTAATTTTCTTAAATTTTATTCTACTATGTGACCGTACATATAAGCAAGTACGTGCGATCCAGTCGTGCAATTTATTTATCTCGCTCATAATCCATTTTGCTGGACCACCGTACAAAAGTAGGTAGATGTTGGTTCTTGTCATGTGAGAACTTCTAACTTCACTTTTAAGGAGATCTTATATGATTTTGTTGTGGGCCTAAAATAGTTTAAGTGAATTTATTAACGGAGGCATTTTTAAGCAAGTTTTCCTAGGTTTAGCGGTATTCATTGCCTTGATATTATTTCTCACTTAGTCGCCTTTGACATGCCCTGAGAAGCTGCAGGAATATGTAAATAACAAAATAGTTGAATTAACTAAGTTCAATAAATTACACGACTGCATCGTACGTACTTGCTCTTATGTGCGATTTTTTCGATTTTCTGACATTTGTTTGTTGAAAAAAGTACGTAAAATATTTTTCAGCGGAAAATTTAAACGCCATTTTGTGTCTTTAATTAAAGTATGTAAAATAGGATTTTTTTCCAAAATTTTAAATAAACAATTTTATTGTAAAAACTTTTTTTCAAAAATTAAGCAAACAAATCACATACTTTTAAAAACAAAATTAAAAAGTAGAGTTGGTTGTCAAAGTCGGTTTACGGACGATAATTTTACGTGATAACGTCATAAGAAAACATTGATGGCAGCTAAACCAACATATCTTATCAGCATGGGTCATGTTATTTCGTACGTGTAGCCTGTCATCGATTTATAAGACGTTATCACGTCAAAAAAAAATTGATTTAAAAAAAAAAAAAAATATTTTAGAAAATAAAAAATACAAACAAAGTTTTTGAAAATATTCCAAAATAATATTACTTAGGCTACCAACATCTTCCTGAATATCAGTTTTAATTGAAATCGGTTTTCGAGAAAGTCGAAGAAAAAAAAAAACGGTTCTATGGGAGGTACCGTTTTTAGCCCACCAAAACATAACCTACACCTACAATAAGTACACTGATTTGTTCATAAAAATTCTTGGAGACGTTTCCGAGAAAAATAAGCTTTTACTTAGCGGTTATATGGCAGGTATCGTTAATATTTGAGCTAAAAAAATTTTAAAAAGTCCTCTGTAGAATGTCCAAACCGTTTGAGCTGTAGTTCAATATACATCCGTACAGACAGAATTTTGCCAGTGACTTAAATGTGTTTCTCTATCATAATTCCATGTCTGATTGTTAGAATTTTTTTTGCGAATGCATAACTTGCCTTATATTTCCTATAAATCGCAAGTAAAAAATACTATTGAAGTCAAATTTGTCTTGTTACTGCATTAGTCTCTTCCTAATCCAGTCAACAAAAAACAATTCCGAATAATTTTTTTTTAGAAAAATATTTAGTGGACCAAAATCAATTTTAAATATTTTTCATAATTTAGTGAAAATAATTTATCATTTTTATAGGTTTTTCATCGACTTAGAAATAAGCCAATGTGATATAAAGTAAGGCATACCCACAGAATTAATATTAATTTTTGTTTTCGTTAATTTTTCAATGTTTAGTGCAGAAGAGTTTTATATCCCATGGAAATATGAAGTTTGGTTTTCATTGATTTCGCGATCGTATGGAACAATGTCTACATATAATCAATTTCTGACTTTTTTCAAACTTTTATTTTTCAAATAAAAAAAAAAGAAATGTTCAATTAATATGTATAAACATTCAAAAGTCGTCATATTAGTTGTAGAAAGTAAGGCAAAAACCTTAAAAATCTTAAAATTCGTTTTCTGAGGAATAATTTCGATGGATATGAAGCACGACCATGAATCAATTGAAATATTAATTAAAAGCAGAAGAGAAAGAAATGTTAACAGAAAAATCATAAAATTCTGTAAGTACAATACTGATGAATTCCTATTAAAATTAAGCATGAATTCTTTCTTTGTTAACTTTGATGTAGACCAACCTCATAATATCAATGCGCTCAGTGAATGTTTTGTTTCGAATCTAAAAAGTGTCGTGAATTCTATGGTTTTTGAAAAAAGTGTCCCTTATGTAAATGCTCAATGGTTTACAAATGATCTCCAGCAAGACAAAAACCAAAAAACGTATCTGTACCAAAGAGCGACGCTGACTAATAATCATAGTGACTGGAGTGAATACAGGCGGTTTAGAAACTTGTATAAGAAAAAGATGATAAACGCTAAATCAACATTCATTAGAAGAAAAGTGGACAATGCACGCTCTCAAAAGGATATATGGAAACAATTGAAGACGTATGTGTTACACAACAAAAAGTCTGACAGTATAATTGAAGTGCAATTAGAAAACGGCAATAATGTAAATGATAGTGCAATATTAAGTCTAGAGCTAAACAAGTTTTTTGTCAATAGTATCGTTAGTTTGACTTCTTCCGTCTCGTATCCTGTTTATACATGTTTGGTCGATGAGTGCAATATAGACTTTAAGTTTTCTGTTGTGAGCATAGAACAAACAATAAGTGCAATAAAAGAAATTAGCCAGAAAAATGACTTCAACTTTATGAATGCAAAAATGTTCAAAGACGCAATCTGTACGGTGGGGCCTGTAATGTTGCGAATAATTAATACATCATTGGCATCTGGCATCTTCCCAGCCATGTGGAAGGAGTCCTTAATTTTACCCACCAAGAAAACCCCTGATGCCAAGTTTTGTAAAGACTTCCGTCCAATTAATATGATGCCAATTTACGAAAAAGTGCTAGAAAAAATTGTTATGACACTGCTTCAAGACCATCTTACTAGTCAAAATATTTTATGTGTTAATCAGTCCGGATTTCGAGAAAAACATTCTTGTGAGACTAGCTTAAACTTTGTAATTAACAAGTGGAAATCAGAAATTGACAGTAAAAATTTAATTATCGCAGTATTTATTGATCTGAAACGCGCATTCGAAACGGTGAACATCTCTATCTTACTGCAGAAATTAAATAAAATTGGCGTTAGAGGAATTGAACTACAATGGTTTCGCAGTTTTCTTACTGGAAGGTCACAACGTACAGTAGTAAATGGTGTAACTTCATGTGCTCTACCGGTAAACATTGGAATTCCCCAAGGTACCCTTCTTGGTGTATTGTTGTTTCTTATTTACATAAACGACATGGAAAAAGTTCTGAAACATTCTTGGCTCAAACTTTTTGCTGATGATGGTCTTTTGTGTATTTCTGGTCGTGATGTAACAACGTGTGTGAATAATCTTAATGAAGATCTTTGTGCAATAAATAACTGGCTTAAAATGAATCGCCTATTATTAAATATGGAAAAATCAAAGTGTATGTTATTAAATGTCACCTCTTTACCACCTGATTTGTCCATCCACGTCGAAAACTGTCCCCTTGAAATTGTGCCGCATATAAAGTATCTTGGTGTTATTTTGGACAATAAGCTATTGTGGAACGAACATATTGACTATCTATGCAAAAAAGTGTCAAAAAAGTTGGGAGTATTACGTAAAATTAGAAGCAGCCTATCAATGAACAGTGCAATAAAAGTATATAATGTGATAATCAAACCCCATTTCGAGTATTGTCCTACATTACTGTATTTCTGTAATGTGTCTCAAAAAAGTAAAATGCAGTTACTGCAAAATAAAGCTATGCGCGTAATATTAAAACGTGATAGATACACCAATAAAAGAGAAATGCATGATACCTTAAACTGGTTTAACATCAACCAAAGACTATATATGTTAACACTAACTTTCGTGTATAAAATGAAAAACAACATGTGTCCAGAGTACTTAAATGTCCATGCCACTACGAACATAAATGCAGCATATCCTCTGCGTAATAGAGAGGACCTTATATTACCAAGTATGAGAACTACAAGAGGTCAACAATCTATATTTTTCTCTGGTTTCCAAGCTTTCAACCAACTGCCTCAACAGATCAAAGGTGCAACCAGCATAAGCACATTCAAAAGACTGTTAGCTGCATATACAGCGGAATATATTATATAAATACCTCAAATTCTTTTATATTTTAAATCTGTGTAAATTTCATAAAATCTTTTTAATCCTTTTCATTGTTTGAATCAATTCATTTTTGTTAAACTAAATTTGATTATTCTATTCTTATTTATTATATATATAAAATCCAACGTTTTGTAAACAAATTTATTGAAATTGAAATGGCACTTATGAGCCAAATAAATATTACATTACATTACAATATATATTACACTTCTCAGGCGGCGAATATGTATATACATATATACAGTCAAACTTTCCCATAACGAACTTCTATATAACAAGGATCTGTCTATTACGAATTGATTTCAAGTACAAAGCTTTTTCGTTACTTTTTTTAATGTGTTTTGAACTCCTTATAACGAATTTCCATAAAGCTAATTTTTCTCTATAACGAACAATTTTTGTTGCTGGAAATCCAAATATCAAAAGTTTTCTTTGACATAACGAATTTTGTCAAATAAAAAAAACTTATAAGGGAACTTCCCAAGATTTTAAACGCATGCATTCTATGTTCAGGCTTCGGTGAAATAATTGAAAATGTCTAAGTATCCTTTCTCTTCAGAACAATTTATTGAATTAATAAAGATATTACTAAGCAATTTGGAATTGCTCCCAGTAGCTTATCATTAATTAAAAAAAAAAACAAAGCAGTGATCTTAAGACGAGGTAATAAGTACTAAACGCAAAAATTCTGTTTTGCGAAATTTCTTTATAATTGAATTACTTTTCTGGTCCCGTTAAAATTCGTTATAGGAAAGTTTGACTTTATAATATATTATTCTTATTATAAGAACTTTATTGAAAACATAAATAATTAACATTAATAATAATTTAATAAATACAGTAGCAGCTACAAGGGGTGGAATTGGCTAAGGTGATATGTGACAGTCACATATGATAACATTAAATTTTCAGTCTGCGAACTGTGATCACCTGGAAAATTGCAAATTCTGGTATCATCTTACGCAGAATGAATTTTTTTAATGGGATATCACTTATCATGTATCAATTTAGCCGATTCCAACCCAGGACGTTTTGCTATATGTATAATATATACTTCTAATAAACGGTATATTTTATGTATCTAAGACGTCAAATGTATTTATTCTTTAAAGTTAGTAGCATAAGAAGTACTATAGAAGTCCATAGATGAAAAATAAATTATTTTTTTTTTTTGGTTTATATATTTTTATTTAATATTTTCTCGTGTTTTATGCATTCTATAATTGATTTGGGATTTATTATTCTTGTTGATTATTTATTATTTATATTGATTATATTAAATATGATAACTTACGTCAGTCGGAATCGAACCCGGCTCCGTTCCGTTGGGCACCAATAGTCTGGATCGCTTGGCCAATTTTGTTGTGGAATTGGTAGCAATGAATTGGTATCACTTTCACCTTGATTTTGCACAGAAAAGAATTAAAACGTCGTTAATGTGTTGCAGCTAAAATCCTATATAAGCGGTATAGGAACGAGTGATACGAGTCGCTCATATTAAGTTTGTAAAATTATTTTATAAGATGACTATTAGAGCGAATACTCCCTGCTTCTTTAATATTAGAGAAAATACTTCTTTCTTCTGTTATAATATGAACTTATCCATAAACAATCGATACTATCGGTCATGAACTGCACTAAATGAATATCGCTCCAAATTGTTAATTGTGATCATATATCTGGTTTTTATACGTACATTATACAAACTTACATCGACTAAAGATTGGTGAAAGTCGATATATTTCAATTAACGTATATAACACGTTCATTGAATAGCTTCAGATCTAAAAATCAAAATCGTTAGATAATTAACAAATATTATATGTATATATATGAGATGTACAATATTCCACCGAGATATGTAGGAAAAAGCACGTACAATATACGTATATAAATACTTCATGTTGACTGTTGTTTTCATCTTTATCGTTGAGTACATGTTTCGTATACGTACAATAAATGTATATGATTCGATGTCAAATGTTTATTGTATAATACACGTAAATTATACATACATACATAAAATTCTTTCACTATTATAGATATATAGATAGACCTAACAATATTGAAACAGAAATGATGTTTAAGTATTGTCAGTGTAATACGATGTAGCTGATGTAAGTTATGAAAAACAGGCCCCTGGTATATCATAGACGTATACATATTATATACATGTATTATATGTATATTAGACCTTCTTTTTCTAACTGCACGTACATTCCATCATGACCTGTCTACTCCCCGCCTTTGAGGACTGAGGAGACTGATCGCCAATACGCCATTTGTGTTTAATTTAAAAAAAAATCAAAATTCAAGAGTTATCATTCGTTCGTTGATGGAAATTATAATAGCAACCTTTTTGTTTGTTTCTTGCTATGTAGCTTTCATAATTGATGCTTTCTTATAGCTTTTGGGAGCGTGTTTCTTACATCTGCTTACATATTTTCTTTTCTTTTTTTTTTGTCTTGAAAAGGCTAAAATACAGCAATGTTCAGCCCTATCACAGGGACCGTCGTAATAGATGTTGGAGATACATTTACACTGTACAATCAAAGTACAGAGAACAATTAATATTTTGTTTATTATGAACAGATCCCTTTGATTTGTAATCTTAATAATTTTTCATTCTAATAGTTTGTGTTCTCCTATCATCAACAATATCATTTGGTTCCAATTAAATATTTTCCTTTGAATATAATTTCACTGCTTTTAATTTCAATAGGTTATGGGCCCAGAACCCGTACAAGATTAAAAGAAAAGAAAAGAAATCTGAAAATATTATGGCTGAAGGAACGAAATTTTCTATTTCAAAATTGAATAATGAAAACTATTCGATATGGAAGTTCAAGCTAGAACTGCTGCTAATAAAAGAAGGTCTTTGGAACATAGTCAACGAACCAAAACCACAAACAAATGCTGATGAGAGTAATGCTGCTGTTGTTGCTGCTGAAATTGAATGGCAAAAGGGGAATAACCAGGCAAAAGCACTCATCGGTCTATTGGTGGAAGATGGACAGCTTGTGCATATAAGACGAATGTCTACAGCGAGAGATGCATGGTTAGCACTACAGACTTATCATGAGAAAAGCACACTTAGTAACAAAGTTCATTTAATGCGAAGGATTTGTAGTTTGAAATTGGATGATGATGGCAATGTCCAGGCTCACATAAATCAAATGACGGAATTGTTTGATAAATTAAGAGACATTGGTGAGACACAACTATCGGAAAATTGGAGTGTTGCAATGCTTCTTAGCAGCTTACCAAGAAGCTATGACACTTTAATTACAGCACTTGAGACACGACCGGAAGGAGATTTAACGTTTGGTTTGGTGCAATCCAAACTGCTTGGAGAATACAGTCGTCGAAATGAAGCAAATGCGGTAAGCAAAGAGTCTGTTTTAAAAACAAGTGACAAAAGAGAAAAGAACTGCTTCTTTTGCAAAGAAAAGGGTCACTTTAAGCAAGATTGTGTCCAGTACAAAAAGTGGAAATCCAAGAATATTAAATCCAAAGTTGTTCAATACAAACCAAATAAAGCAAACAAAATTGAGAACACTAGTGAATTTCTTTTCATGGTATCAAAGGACATAGATGGTTGGATTGTTGACTCTGGAGCCACATGTCACATATCTAGTGACAGAGGTTTCTTTAAGGCACTGAATGTAAATCATCGTGAGAAGATCAATGTTGCTAATGGTAATGAGGTTACAGCTGAAGGGCGTGGTAAAGGAATCATAAAGTTTATCAATCATAAAAATGAGGAATCTTTCGTGGAACTTACTGATGTATTGTATGTTCCAGATATTGGAGGAAATTTGTTATCTGTACAAAAATTGATTGATAATGGCTTTACTGTTGATTTCAACAAGGAACTATGTGAAATCAAACGAGATGGTCATCAAATTGCAGTTGCGGACTTGTACTCAAATCTTTACAAGTTGCGGTTATCAAATAAGGTATATTCAGCATGTGAGCATACAAGCAAATGTATTCATTATTGGCACAAATTTTGCGGTCATCGCGATCCACATGTTTTGAGGGAAATGTGTTCAAAAGGACTGGTTGAAGGTCTTGAGCTGTTTGATTGTGGTATGAAATGTCGATGTGAAGTATGTTTACAAGGAAAGACAACCCGATTACCTTTTCCAAAGCAATCAACTACTAAAACTATTGCTCCACTTGATCTTGTGCATACAGATATTTGCGGACCAATGCAAACAGTTTCACCCAGCGGTAAGCGTTATTTGGTTACATTCATCGATGATTTTACTAGATACACCACGATATACCTACTAAAACACAAATCTGAAGTACTGTGTAAGTTAAAGGAATATGTAGAAATGGTAAAAACGAAATTTCAACGGAAGCCAAAGGTACTTAGGTCTGATCGAGGAGGAGAATATACCGGTAACGAAATAGTAGCGTACTTGAAAAGCGAAGGTATTCAAATTCAATACACTGCAGCGTACACTCCTGAACAGAACGGTGTGGCAGAACGCAAGAATCGGACATTGATTGAGATGGCTCGTTGCATGTTAATAGATGCTGGCTTGCAGTACCTGTTTTGGGCCGAGGCAGTTACAACGGCTAATTATATTCAGAATCGTTTACCAACCAGGGCAAAAACGGTAACACCATATGAAGGATGGAATAGTTTAAAGCCAAATATTAAACATTTTAAGATTTTTGGAACTAAATGCTTTGTTCATGTTCCAACAGAAAAGAGACAAAAGTTGGATAAAACTGCTGTGCAAATGATTTTTGTTGGCTATGATGAAAATTCAAAGGCTTATCGTTGTTATAATTCATCAACAAAACGTGTAGTGGTTAGTCGAGATGTTCAATTTATGGATTGTAAAGTCGTTCCCGAGAGTAAAAAGACAATTCTGACGTCCATTGAGAAGAAGCAGAAAATGGAAGGCAAAACACAATCGGTGGATTTGCAAATCGATTTCAAAGTAAAATCAAATGATGTTAGCTACGACACAATTGTACAAGATGTTGAAGAATTTTTAGAAGTGTCTGATCAACAGCAGAAAAATCAGGAACAAAGTCATGAGGATGTGGATACACATAGTGCGCGCATAAGGCGATCAGAACGATCAAATAAAGGAGTTCCACCAATTAAATTAATCGACGTAATGAAAATCGTGCAATGTACCGAGCTTGAACCAAAGAACTTGAAGGAAGTCATGGCAAGTAAATGTAAGAAAAATTGGCTCGATGCTATGGAAGATGAAATGGAATCCTTAAAGCAGAATCGTACTTGGGAATTGTGTGAGCTTCCAAAAGATAGAACAGCTATTGGCAGTAAATGGGTATTCAAACTAAAAAGAAGTTCAAATGGAGCAGAAACAAGATTTAAAGCTCGTTTAGTCGCTCAAGGTTTCTCACAAAAATATGGCAGTGATTATGATCTGGTGTTTGCACCGGTTGTCAAGCAAACAACATTCAGAATCTTAATGTCAGTCTCTGCCAAGGAAGGATTTATTGTAGAACACTGGGATGCGAAAACAGCGTTTCTTAATGGTGACCTAAAAGAAACTATTTACATGCGGCAACCACCTGGTTTTGAAGTTGAAGGAAAAGACCATTTAGTATGTTTGTTAAAGAAAAGTCTCTATGGATTAAAGCAGGCTGCAAGATCATGGAACGAGGCAATACATAAAGTACTAAGTGATGCGCAATTTCTTCAAAGCAAGGTTGACCCTTGTCTCTATTCGAAGAAGGAGCACAACGAATGGTGCTTCATAATAATTTATGTTGATGATATGGTCGTGGCAAGCAGATCCAAACATCTAATTCGGTCAACAGAGAAAATAGTCTCATCAAAGTTTCAGATGAAGAATATGGGCAGCATAAAATCTTTCTTGGGACTAGATATTGACAAGGACAAGAAAGGAAATTATCATTTGAATCAGCGGAATTATATCGAGCAGATTGCAAAAGATTTTGGTTTAGCCGACTCTAAACCATCAAATATTCCAATGGATCCAAGCTATGGAAAGCATGCTGAACAATCAGAAGTGTTAATAGACAAAGACAAATATCAAAAACTTATAGGATGTCTTCTGTTTGTTTCAGTTAACACGCGACCGGATATATCTGCAAGCGTTTCCATTTTGGCACAAAAGGTCAGTCAACCGACACAGAACGATTGGAATGAACTTAAGCGAATCCTTAAGTATTTAAAGGCGACATCAAAAATGAAGTTGTCATTAAGCAAAGACGACGACGGTGAATTCTTCTACGGTTATGCGGATGCAAATTGGGCTGAGGATAGAAACAGTCGTAAATCAAATAGTGGCTATGTATTCAAGGTAAACGGTGGAGTTATCAGCTGGTCATGTCGGAAACAAACGTGCGTAGCTCTTTCGTCTACGGAAGCGGAATTCATCGCACTGTCAGAAGCATGTCAAGAAGCATCATGGATTCGACGTATTTTGAATGATATGAAGCAGCTGATCACTGAACCAACAATTATATTTGAAGATAATCAAAGTTGCTTAAAATTAATACAAGAGGAACATTTTTCAAATAGAACTAAACATATCGACACCCGTTATCATTTCGTGAAAGACTTTATCAAGAAACAGACGGTGGTATGCAGATATTGTCCAACAGAATCTATGCTAGCTGATTTGCTTACAAAACCATTGGGAGCTGGAAGACATAAGATGCTACGTGAAAGATGTGGTCTTTTTGAGTAAATGAGGAGGAGTGTTGGAGATACATTTACACTGTACAATCAAAGTACAGAGAACAATTAATATTTTGTTTATTATGAACAGATCCCTTTGATTTGTAATCTTAATAATTTTTCATTCTAATAGTTTGTGTTCTCCTATCATCAACAATATCATTTGGTTCCAATTAAATATTTTCCTTTGAATATAATTTCACTGCTTTTAATTTCAATAATAGAATCGTACTACGAATCCCGAAAAAAGGTATCACCGCTCCCGTCGTAACGAAAATTTTCGTTAGAAATTCGGAGTTCGGGAAAATTGGTATCACTAAACCCGAACGAATAGGAAATTTTATTGATTTTTCTACGAACAATAATTTTGCTCGGATGTCGTGTGAAACAGTTTGTTAAACGCATTTAAAAGAAAAATATAAAGTATTTTCAGTCTAAAGAAGAAAAAATATTTAACTTTAAAGAAATATTTAAGAAAAGGTCAAGAGTGATACGAACAGAGCGCAATTCCAAAGGCTTTTGGATATGCTCTAAGAGAAGCCATAAATTCTCCAGGGATTGTGGTCGAGTGGATTAAATGCGTTTCTTAAAATCCTACGATGTAATTTCAATTTCTCCACGCGTTTTCTTGATTTATTTCATAATAGCAATCGCAATTGTATCCATTTCATATAACTTTTTTCAAAACAATTGAAATAAAGTGAGATTTAATTTTTTTTTTTTTTTTAAATCGATAGGTGAATTTTTTTCTTAATTTTGATTTTAAATGTCAATAATTTTTGTGTTTAAGTTTGTTTTCTTGAATTATTTTTTTTTTTTAATTTTTATAAATAAAATGTTAAATAAAAACAGTTTTATTTAAAAACCGTTCCTACGAACGTCCCCGTGGCTTAGTGGTTAGTGTGTCGGACTGCTAAGCGAAAGAACCTGGGTTCAAATCCAGCTCATAGCCACCTTTTTTTCTGGGGTACTGCCTCTTGCGAGGAACTGACAGAACCTCCAAGAGTAAAATTTGTCTCGAAAAAGTGCATCTCATGTAGCCGTTCGGACTCGGCGGTAAACTGTAGGTCCCTTCCATTCTTGCAGAGTAACAACACACACACAGGAATGGTTGAGAGTATAAGTCACTAGGCATTGGCTCCTTAAGGAGCTGTCGCGCCAATAAATTTATTTATTTTTTTTAATTTTCCTACGATTTTGAAAAAAATCACATTTTTACGAAATGTTTGTCAGGTGTTAACGTGTTGCTAAACTCACTCATTTGTACACATAATCAACAAAAAATATATATTTTATCAATTTTTTATTTATGTAATTTACATTATCAAAACACTTTCTTTTCAGAAACCTTAAAATCAGTCATCGATCTCTGTGTTGCTGACGCCTCTGTGAGGGACATTTGTACAAAGAGTGATAGCCAAATCACTGAAGAGACAGGCAAAGTAAGTCGCCTGTGACTGATTCAATATTACAAAAAAATTACCATTTCTATCCTATGATTAAAAAACCGCGCTTGAGGGTTTGAAGTGACAAAAAAGAAGTGAAAGTGTTTTATGGCTCTATCTCAAAATAGAGCTTCGAAATACTTTGTGTCATATTCAACATTGGCAGCACACTTTTGATTTGAAATGGATTCCCAAAGATTGCAAGATTATGAGATCTGAGGATAAAATTATAAGAAATCAACTGATACAAATTCAGATCTATACAAAGAAATTAATAGCGAATTCTTTAAAACCTCTCTCATAGGTGTACAAAAAGGAAAAAGACTTAAAAAAAGGCATTGCATTTCCAACATGTGTCTCAGTTAACAATTGTGTGTGTCATTTCTCGCCCACCAAAAATGATCCCGATTGTATTTTGAAGGAAGGAGATGTTGTCAAAATGTAAGTTTTTAATAAGGAAAAAAAAAATTATTAATTTTTACAATAGTGGTGATTTTGTAACAGAGATTTGGGTGCCCATATTGATGGATTTATTGCTGTAGCAGCACACACCATTGTCGTTGGAGCATCGAGTGATAACAAAGTGACAGGCAAAAAGGCTGATGTTACCCTTGCCGCTTACTGGGCAGTGCAAGCTGCACTAAGGCTAATTAAAGATGGAGTTAGTGTAAGTTATGTATTTGATATTAGGTCTGGTAAAAGGTTATTAAAGTCAAGCCAAAGTATTTCTTCAACTAAACATGCTAATTGAATTGGAGCTAACTTTCTCTAAAACTACCTTGATGCTTGCCTAGACAAAAGAACATTAACCGTGAAAAGGAATTAAGACTATCTAAACTTTTCGTTCAGAATGTTTGACAAAATATTTGAAAAAAATAGTGATGGCAAATTAATGATCAAATTGAGAGTAAAACAATGTTTTTTGTTCATTCCAGAACTATGCAATCACCGAAGCCGTACAACAAGTTGCCGATTCATATAAATGCAAACCAATTGAAGGTATGCTCAGTCATCAACTGAAACAATTCAAAATCGACGGTGAGAAGACAATTATTCAGAACCCAAGCGATGCACAACGCAAAGAGCACGAAAAATGTACTTTTGAAACTCACGAAGTCTATGCTATCGATGTAATTGTTAGCTCAGGTGAAGGAGTTGTAAGTTGGATCTAATGCCACTTCATAAGAAACAAAAGTTTTGATTGGTTACTTTTTATTTTTATCTCAAGGGTCGTGAGAAGGACACAAAAATCTCAATCTATAAGAAGACCGATGAAAACTATCAACTCAAATTGAAGGCATCAAGAGCACTTCTAGCTGAGGCAAGTTAATTCTGTGAATATAAGAAAAAACAATTATTTTAACAATCGATCATCACTTAGCCAGTGATTAAAACTTACGCACTTGAGGGTTCCTAACGAGTGAGAATGGAGTTAGGTTTTGAGGTATTCTGTGGAGAAATGCTTAAAAACTGATAAAGTTTTCGCTTGTTTACCCAATGAAGGCAAGATTATGAGATCTGAGGCGAGGGATTGATACAAAAATCCGAAATTATGAAATATGAACAATTTATTGCACTTTAAACTAAAAACGCAAACTTTGTTTGCTTGTAGGTTAAGACGAAATATGGAAACATGCCCTTCAATCTGCGACACTTTGATGAGGAGACGAAGGCTCGAATGGGTGTTGTTGAATGTGTTTCCCATAAGATGATTGAACCATTCCAGGTGTTGTACGAAAAACCAAGTAAGTTTTTTTTTTTTTTATTTATATATACCTCATTATTGTTATTGTAATTTTGTTCTTTTAGGTGAATATGTGGCACAATTCAAACACACTGTCCTGCTAATGCCAAACGGTGTCAACTTGGTTACCGGTATCCCATTCGCTGAGGAAAACTTTGCCAGCGAACACAGTATAGCTCAACCTGAACTCAAGGTAATTAAAACAGTTTTGTTTTATTTATAAATGTTTAGTAAAGAAGAAGAAGAAGAAGAATTAGTTCCTCATGAATATTTGGGTGAAAATGAAACGAAGGTGGTGAAAGCGTTAAGAAGCCAAACCTCAAATCCTCCATCTAAAACGATTCACTTGTATTCCATAATCAGTGTTAAATCTCTTGATAGGTGTTAGTTTATGCAAAGATAATTCCGGAACGATCTTCTTAGTGATTGTTGCGTTCAGACACTTTGCTAGAAAAATTGATTTTAAATACTACATACGTATGTATGTAGTGTGAACAAAATTTGATTGAGTCACTTATCAATTTTTAATTAAATTCAAACAACTATGACATATTCAAACGTGAGTATACCTTAACCCTAATACTGTTTCTTTGTCGGCTGTGCTGGCAACTGTGATCAATAAAAAAATTTGCTCCGCCTTTGGATAGTAAAATACAAAAATGTTTGCGCATGCAAAGAAAATTTCATGAAAATCTTCTTAGTGGTTTTTGTGTCCAGACACTTTGCTATAGCAAAATTGAATTTGTGAACTACAGTTTTTTTTTGTGGTGAATACGAAATATTTGATTGTTGTATCAAAATTTTAAAGTAAATTCAAACAATTCTATGACACTGAATGAAGGGTAATAAATAACCATTGTATTTTAAGAATTCATTTACGGCTCAGGCGTCGCTCTATATTTTTTTTTGATTGCGTTGACCGAATTCTTACAATTTTCCCCTTAAAACCTGGCAATATCCGGGGTGCAAGCACGTAACGTAAGCAATTTTGAAGGTATTAATCTATACATTGAATCCGTAAACAATTGTTTTGTCAATGTGTGTGGAACCTTTGTATATAGAACGTAGAGACCGCAAGGTAGACTTTTAGTCGGGGAAATGTACTCAACACATATGCAATGTTAGAAAAAGACAGAACGACAAAGATATATATAAAGTAATAGCAGTCACAAGGAAACAAACCATGAACACTTTTTCATGTTATTTCATTACCATTTTCTTAAAATAAGCGATAATGAGAGAATGAAAGATAGTTATTTAGACAGGTATGTGAGGAGTTTTCATTTCTGCCTTGAAAATACACTGTTTTTGGTAGGGTTTTCTTATAGATACGGCAACAGGATGAAATTTACCTATTTAAGGATTTTTGTTGACATTTTTGTTTTTTTTGTGTACAATTTTGAATGGTTACCATGTTTGACTATTATATCAATTTTTTTAAGTCTGCAAAAATTTAATTTAAGTTGAAGTACCTACCTAGTTACTTATTTTACAAATAAAACACATTGTTTGCATATGTTTGTAACTATGTTATTGCTTTAGAGTATATTCACTTATCACGTCAAAAAATCCAGTACTAAATATACTACTTACTACTAAATATAGTACTAAATCTACTACTTACTACTAAATATAGTACTAACTACTACTTACTACAAAAAATATAATACTAAATATACTACTAAGTACTAAATCTAGTACCAAAATACTATTGTACCAACAACATAGTACCAACTGGCACCAGTTTTATATTTAACTAGCGTTCAAAAATTGAACAATATATATTAAAACTTTAAAAAGTCGAATCCGAATATGGCAACATTGGTATTTGATTTTGGTATAAGAAATACAGAAAATACAAAAATAACAAAATTTCTTTAAAAATGCAAAATCCAAAAAAATAATTGAAGACGCACAATCTTGGTTTGTTTACGAAAAATCAAAGGGAAATCCATTAATTTTTGTTTCTCTTACTCTGCCATACCATATGGTCTAGTGTCACTTTTTGAACCTTTCACTCGTACTTATTATTCATTACTTCTGCCTATTCTTGTACTTGTTCTAACTAAAGACTTTTTTGAAACAAACCATACAACCTACTCTGTTATCATTATATTTCTTTCTACTCTCCAAAACCCATACAAATGTATATCGTGTTAACAGAAAAAGCTATTGCAGCGACGTTGCGGCTCTACCTCGCTTAACTAGAAGCTGCCTCATGATACTACTATAGGTTCTATATACAAAGATGGACCCGAAGATTTTAAAGAGTTTTTCATGTTTTTTACAAATGACCATTATATTCAGTTGGTATTGTCATGTTTTAAGAAGACATTCTGAAAACTCACCAAAAAGGTAATATACAACATTCCAACACAATCGCGAAAAAGGAGAGGCAGGTCTCTAAGTTCTCTTGGTACAAACAAATGCAAAAAACAACAGCATTTGATTGGTCTCAGACATGAAACAATTTAAAACCGGGAGGCTTGCCGACGTTTTCTGAGGTCAAACCGGCGAACCCCACAAGTGGAACACTAGTATGAAGCAGTATAGTGGGTGAATTGTGATCCCTGTCACGATCAGAAAGTCGTCGGGAATAAAAAGGAAAGAAGAAGAAGACCAAACATTTTACTGCCTTGGGGATATTTTTTAAATTTTTTGGCGTAACTTTTGGTTATGCAAATATTTGGTTTTATAAATAACGGAGTTGCATGAGTTTCTGACTTGATTGCGCTCTTTCCGATTCTCCTCTGTATGATGGGCTTTCTACTATCGCAAACTTACTTCTTTGAGCCTGAAAGCTTCTTTAACCTCTAGGTTAAACCAGGACTTTTCTTTGGGTTTGATACGTCTTATTCTGCTCACATTTGTGAGCATTTCAACACTGAAATCAATGTCCATATCGATGAAGAATAGTGACCAGTTAAAGTTACGGAATATATTATTCAGGCCGTCCCAGTTGACTTTCTGGTATTGCCAAACGATTCTGGTGGGAATTTTTGACGTGATATCGTCTTATAAATCGATGACACGCTATACATGAAATAACATGACTCATGTGCTCGTTCCGATTCATGCTGACAAGATATACAATGTTCGGGTAATGCGCGAAACAGATTTAACAGCGGCCGCCATTATTTTAGAACCTATGTGTTTCAATTGCTCAAGCTAGAATAGACCAGCAACAGGAACGTCAACAGCGTCGTTAGACCAAAGTCCTAAATTTGCTGTTGCTGTTCCATTGCCACCAGCTTTACACAAGTGATATTCAGGGGCACCAAACTTAAAAAAAAAATGACAGTGTTTTTGTTCTAAGACGACCTGGTGCTGGTGGCAATTTGTTTGAATTTTTTTTGCTGTTCGCTGTGAAGACGGTGCTGGTGCTGTTGCTGTTGCTGGTTCAATGTGTTCTCCGCTTAACGCGTTCAATTTGTAATTTTTTCAACCAAAATCGATCGCAAACGTAATCTGAGCACCAGGCGAACATCAGATGTATGTATGTCGAGTATGTACTTCTAAACCGCTCAACGGATTTTAATGAAATTTACAGGGTAAATATAGTTTTGTCTAGGGATCGTTCCTGTGAATGTTTGCATTATTTGCGTATTTCACATTAAAACATGTTTTTTTCTAGGACGAAGTAACGCGCGCCGGGTACCACTAGTTAAATATAAAACTGGTGCCGATTGGTACTAGGTTGTTGGTACAATAGTATTTTAGGTACTAAATTTTTAGTACTTCATACCAGAATTTTGTACTATTGTATTATTTTTGTTGGGCATGATAAGTGGAATTGTATGTGGTGTGAGTTAACGGGCTGTATTTTGGTGTTGGTGTCATCAATCATCAATGTTTTCTTATGACGTTGAAAACGTAAAATTATCGTCCGTAAACCGACTTTACAGACAACCCACATTTTTTCTTTAACTGGATGAGTGAGTGGAGGACGAGAACATTGGAATAGACGACGAGAAAATTACTTCAAATAAATAAATAGATTTATTGGCGCGACAGCTCTTTAAAGAGACAAGGCCTAGTGCCTTATACTCTCAACCGATTCAGTTAACTGATTGTACTTTGGGTTTTAGGCTGGCCCTTATATTTTTACTTGCGATTATAGGGACTATAAGGCAAGTTTAGGATTCGTGAATATAAAAAAATTGAGATAACATTGAAACATGGCATTACGATCATAGAGAAGTCTAAAAAAGTGGTCGAGAAAAAATGTCTGTCTGTTTGTCTGTCACTATGTATAACGAGCTGCAGCCTAAACGGCTTAAACGATTATCTTCAAACTTGGTGTGTGTGATTATTTTGGCATTCCCCATAGGGGAAATTGAAATTTTATTTTTAGGCCTAAAAATAACGGTACCTACCTTATGACAGTTTAGGAAAACCTTTGATTAGAACCAAATTTACAGGAAAAGTCTATTAACGGTACCATAATGTAACGGTTTTTTTTTAATTTTGGGTTTTAACGGCATTTGATAGAGTTTGGCATGAAGCTCTCTTATCGAAAATGCGTGCTTTTGGGATCGATAATACTCTTGTTCGTTGGATTAGAAGCTATCTCCTGGACCGTTCAATACAAGTTGTATTGGACGGATTCAAGTCTGATTCCCATAAAATAAATGCTGGTGTGCCCCAGGGCTCTGTTCTGTCTCCGACTCTTTTCCTCATTTTTATAAATGATCTTCTGTCTGTTACTTCTAATCCACTTAACTGTTTTGCTGACGACTCTACCCTCAGCTTTTCATATTCGTTCGATAATTCACGTCCTTCGCCTTCGGACGTACAATTGCAACGGTGCCGTATGTCAAGCTCATTAAACTCCGATTTATACAGCATTGTCAAATGGGGTAATAGAAATCGTGTAGAGTTTAATGCTACGAAAACTCAATGCTGTCTTCTGTCGTTAAAGCTAAACATTCCCCCAATGCCATTGTCCATGAATGGCACTTACATCGAAGAAACCGAAAAGCTCTCAGTACTCGGTATGAGTGTCAACGACGATCTCCGTTGGAACGACCATATATTTGAGATCGCTAAGAATGCTGCAAAGTGCTTAGGTTTTTTGTATCGGTGTAAGAAGTATTTTTCCCCATCTGATCTGGCTACAATTTATAAAGCGTTTATACGCCCTAAACTCGAGTATAACTCCCACCTCTGGGCAGGTGCTTCGCAAACATCCCTTCACCTGCTTGATAGAATACAAAATCGAGCGTTAAGATTGATAGGAAATAGAACTGCCGCTGAAACAATTGCCCCACTTGTACACCGACGCAATGTTTCATGTCTTTCCTTATTTTATCGTTTCTTTTACAAAAAATGTTCACTCGAAGTAGCCAGTTGCATTCCTCCCCTTAAAAGTTTCTCCCGTAATACTCGTCTCGCAAGGAATGCCCATCAGTTCACCCTTGAGCCCAATTTCGGACGTACCGTGAAATATAGGGATTCTTTTTTTAGCCGAACGACACGAATTTGGAATAGTTTACCCGGCGGGATTTTCCCTTGCCATTTTGATCTGCAAACATTCAAAACCAATGTTAATCGGCACCTCCTATCTCTCCCCTCCCTTTCTTCGTAATGCCCGCGCAGTGTGTTCTACATTAAAAGGGAAACACATAATCCCTTGTGCGCGCGTTAATTATAAAAAAAAAAAAAAAAACGGCTATTTGGATTTCTGTCAAATTGTATATTTGAGAAGACGATAAGTAGCTTTAATAATTTTGCATATTAAATTTTTTAATAAGTTTTTTTTTCTAATAACAAATAATTTTTGATTTTTTTATTTTTTTGAAAAATCAATATTTTTAAAACTAATCAAACAAAATTACTTTAAATTTTATAATCACATGTGTATTAATAAACTCTAAAAAACTGCATACCAAAATTAAAACAATTTTTTTTTCAAAAAACTAAAAATAAAAAACAGGATTTTACCAAAACCGGTCCTACAATTTTCTAAATAATTTTTTTCATAAATTCTTTGTTATTTAAGACGTGTGATGGCATACCTCATTTTAACTAAAAACCGTTAAGTATTGTGGTTTTGATACCTTTTATAAGTTCAAACTGTGTTATTTTTAACGTAAATGTTACTTGTTTCTGTCAAAGATCTTGCTTTTCAATGTAGTCAGGCTCTTAAGAGCAATTACGTGCGACCCAGTCGTGCCCATTTTTTAAAATTGTGTTGGTGTTATTTTTTATTATTATTATTAACGCGCGCACAAGGAACTTTTTGTTTCCCTTTTAATGTAGAACACACTGCGCGGGAATTAGGAAGATAGGGAGGGGAGAGATAGGAGGTGTCGATTAACATTGGCTTTGAATGTTTGCAGATCAAAATGGCAAGGGAAAATCTCGCCGGGTAAACTATTGCAAATTCGTGGCGGGATTCTTAGATTTTCTTCTTAAAATCATCATCAATCCTGAAATTGACACTTCTTTCTTTGACTAAATGTCGAAAGGAGTTTTATTCTTACTTGACACGACTTGACTGTCATCATTCCACCACCACGGGTTGCCAAGATGTCAGTTTTTTTTTTGAGAATCTAAATGAATACCCATTTTGTTGTAAGTATGCAAAGAAAATTCCGTAAAGATCTTCCTAGTGATTTTTGCGTCCAGACACTTTGCTAGAATAAAACTGAATTTATTGACTGCAGTTTTCTGTAGTTAATCTAAGTTTGATTGATTCTTCTTTCAAATTAAAATAACATTAATTCAAACAAGCAACCATCTGTATTAAAAAAAATATTCTTAATTTGCAAAAACACAAAACCAATAAAATTATAATTCAAAAACATTTTTTACATTTCAGGAACTCGTCAGCACCCCAATTAACCCCTCAAAAAGTGCCAAGAAGGGAAAGGGTGCTAAGAAGAAGGTAGCCAGCGAATCAGATTCAGCAGCGAAAGCAACACCTGCTGTTGAAACAAAGGCATAATTTTTGTTCTAACAATTCTGTATAACGACAGTGTTAAAAATATTTTTCTTAGTTTTTTTTTTTTTTGAGGAGTAAAATACTAATAATTTTTATTTCGTTATAATCTCTTTGATTTCAACAAATAAAATTCAGCGAATTATGTAACAAACAAATTAAAAAAAATAAAACACCAGCGACGATAAGTTTAAAACTTTTATATGTAGTAATTCGAAATAAAAAGTGCAACCAGCTGTAATAAAATGTTTATAAAAAAATCTAATTATTTGAAATAATAAAAAAAAAATCAACAACCCCCGTAATTATAACACTTGATTTATTCTTATTCTAAATGGAACTGATATTTGTTACTTGAATAACTCAATAGTAGGACTTTCCTATTTGTCATTTGGAGCTGCGCCAACGCCGGCTGAATTTTTTAATGAATGTGAAGACTTTGATCTTGTTCTTGGTCTCTTCAATTTAAAGCCTGGACCCCATTGAGTGATAAATGTTCTAATGCTGTGAGTTACCATTTTCTTATGCTGATGCGGTAGATTTTGGGAAAATTGACTACATGATCTCTAATTATCTTAAAACTGCGATAATGCTTTTTGACTGTTATTGCAGGAATGAAGTTCGAAAGTTTTACCAAAAGGTAAAAAGAATCTGTCAAAGGTACAGAGCTCGAACTGAAGCTTGCAAAGACAATCAAGGGAACATCGTATTGGAATCGCAGTCGATGCTGAGAATATGGCAAAACCATTTCTGCAGACTGTATAACGGCGATGACGAAACGAATTTCGCTGTCAGGCAGAATGGTCCATTTTATTTGGGGGAAGTAGACCAACAATTCCGCCCACCACATCTGGATGAAATAAAGCTAGCTATGTATATCTAAGCTTAAGAGCAACAAAGCCGCCGGAGCCGAAGGCCTAGCGTCCGATCTCTAAACTGCGGGCGATGACTTGGCTATAAGTATGCACCAACTCATAAGCAAGATATGGTTAGAAGAAAGAATGGAATCTCAGCATAATTCGCCCGATCCTTAAAAAAGGAGACCCTCTGAACTGCACCAACTATATTGGTATTAGTCTCCTCAACATCGCCTACAATATCTTTTCTGCTGTATTGTGTGAACGCCTAAAGCCATTCGTCAACAACCTGATAGGTCCGTATCAGTGCGGTTTTAGGCCAGGAAAGTCTACTATCGATAAAATATTCACATTACTGCAGATCTCGCGTACGACAGCATTTATAGAGACGAGTTATATAGAGCAATGTGCAGTTTTAACATCCCTGCCAAACTCGTCCGCCTGTGTAAAATGACGATGGAAAACGCACGCTATTCCGTCAAGGTCAGTAAAGACCTAAACGACACCTTTGAAGTCAAAAAAGGATTTAGACAAGGCGATGCGCTGTCATGCGACTTTTCCAACATACTTGAAGGAATAGTGCAGAACTCTTACACCAACACCAGAGGCACGATTTTTCAAAAGTCCGTCCAATTACTCGCATACGCCGACAATATTGACATAATCGGAAGAAAGCAGCGTGATGTCAGTAGCGCTTTTGTGAGTATTGAGACGGAAGCGGCGAATATGGGTTTAGCAGTCAATGAGGGCAAAACCAATTATATGCTGTCATCAAGAGAGATACCCAACATCTACGTCTTGGACAAAACATCACCATAGATGGCTATAAATTTGAGGTAGTTAGTGATTTCGTCTACCGGGGCTCCCCTATTTACTCAGGCAATAACAATATGGCTGAAATCAAACGAAGAATAACTCTTGACAATCGCTGCTTCTTCGAGCTTAGAAGGCAATTGAAATTCAAAGCCTTTGCTGGGGTAACTAAGTTGTCCCTTTATAAGACCCTTATCATATCAGTCCTGGTCTATGCACAGACGCATGAACGTTCTCAAAAGCGGATGAGGACGCTTTAGGCTGCTTTGAGAGAAAAATTCTCCGGGTGGTTGGAGAAGCTTGTTGGTTGAGGCCCAATTCCACCCCGGACTGAAGCACCACCAAAGGTAAGGTAAGATAATGCTTTTTGACTTGGCCTATGTTGCTGAGCTCGTATAGTTGCGGTTGTACCTTCTCCTCCAAGGCTTGCGACAGATCCGAAGATCTTTTCTAGAAAACATACAATAAAGTCGTAAATGCATCGTTGTAATGTGTCGGCCCTATCGCGTATAGGATCTTATCAGACTTATCACTCAGTTAGTCAGTTACTTCAACCACGTCTGCAGGGCCGGGGTAGAATATTCTTGGAGCGCCTACTCGATTATCGTAATGTCTAGGCAATGTGAGCAAAAGTGATCCTAGCGACACTTAGCACCTAATAGCTTTTTCAGAAAAAAAATTTGAAAATGGGTTGATATGACTGAAGATCACCGGATTAAGCAAACAAAATTCTGGAACACGTCGAATGGAAAAAACGCCTACTCTAGAGGTCAAGTTTGAAAGCGAAGCATTCAAATGGGAATTGTGGTCCTAGTCAAAATTGCAACAGCCGCTGGTATAGTGGTCTTTGGGATTTAATCTCTTAAGTCTTAGGGTGAAAAATGAAAACACATAGTAGTATTAGGCTTCAAGCCCTTAACTCTTTGTGAAACTGTAGTTTTGTTAATAATCAACTTGGCATCTCTATATTTTATTTAAACTCATTTATAATAATTTGAGGGTTCAAGAAAATATACACCAAATTCATTTTAATTAACTAGACACTTTCTTTATTAGTATTTAATATCATGAAGCCAGCACAAGGTAAACATATAGAGGAAACAACAGTACAAGCCAATTTGGATAACCTACCATTAACTTTGGCGACTCATTTCTTCGCGGATGATTCCTCTAAGGCCTTATTTATTGTGTCCATAGTCTTCTTCGCTAGTCGACCAGCATAACATGGCAGCATTGTTATAAAACGGAACGTAGCTATAACACCTTTATTGTAATAGTGTGTTGCTAAATATCCGATTTCTCCGGTTTCGGGAAGATCCGGCACTTCGAAAGGCAATTGTTTCGTTAAACTATTTGCATGTGGTCTGACTTGATCCTTTATTTGATTGTAAAGCTTCTCCGTCTGAATGCTGGTACCCCAAACGCCGAGACCACAGGCATAGTACATAGCGCTGTAAGCAAGGCCAGATTTGATTGCAAGTCTAGAAGAGTAAAAAAGCATTAAACTAAAGTTTGTGTTCCACCAGCACAGAGGTTACGTAAAATAGATGAATGTGTGACGACATGATTAATGAATTTTCAACTCACTTTATGACCATTTTAATAAAATAAGGAACTAGGCAGTTGGACTATATTGGGTTTCCGATTGAATTTCGTAATGTTGGGCAGTGGGCACAAATTTTCATTGGAATTTGGAAAAAGAAATATCCGAAATTTTTTACTTTCGTATTCGTTTGCTCGTGCGTTTTCCAAAATAATAAATGACAGATGTGTCAAAAGTTTTTGATGACAGTCTTGATAGCTTGTTCGGGATGAGTTCGTATGGTAAAAAAATGTACTAAAATTATTCCATATATGTGGAATTGTATTTGTACAGAGTTCACACTGGTTAATTTTTGAGAAAAAAACTAAAAAGCAATAGACACATGAGAGCGATCAACGGCCGACGAATAAACGAATAAACATGATTTAAATTAACTTATAAACATGAATTCTTCACATATTTAAAACCAAATGATAGAAATATAATTAATATTTATATTCACATACTTAAAGTTGCTTTTTAATTTCTCAAATATGATACATTTGAGGAAATAAAATGATCGTCGAAAATTCCAATGTGATTACGAACTGCAAAACTCTATATACGTTTCAAATACGATCCATAAATTGGCGAACAAATTATCGCGCGCGAGAGAAAATGTCATCTGAAAGACTTGTCAAAATGGCCGAATGGACCTTGTGTATATGATTCCTTTCTTCGGTTGTTTCTTCATTCTTCTTTTGGACAGGCACGTACGTTGGTGTGTACACTGATGTGAATTACCCCGAATATATGCAATGCTTTCCTACAAACTGTGCTAGTTTATTCTAAAGAAATTTGCAAAATTCTAAAAAAAGCAATTAAAAACCATTCATTACCACTAAAAAATATGATTGGGAATTGTTTTCAATTTTAAAAATTCTTATTTTTAGTCCGTGCATAGCATTTTCTTTCTCGAACGAGAAACGTTAAAGCTCAACCACAAAAAATCCCCCCTACTTTCCTACACCCCTTACCCAATTGTCAAAAAGAAAGAATGAAGAAACAACCGAAAAAAGGAATCATGTAATCAAGGTCATGGTCGTGCATTCTTCGGCCATTGGTCGTTCTCATATGAAATATCCAATGGTTCTTTTTCAACAAAAAAAAAACATCAAAAATTACAAAAAATCAAAACGCAAAATATTTTTAGTAAGCACAAGATTCGCAGAAGTTATAGTATTTTGTTTTAAATTTTGGTAAACTAGTCCTTAATGTAGCAGGTCCAAAGAAAGATATTGCAACAAAAACCCAAAAAAGAATTCAAATTCCAACACCCTATCAATATCTGGGATTAAATCCAGGCCAGATTTCCCTTTGAATCACTTTAACTTTCGGTCAGCGCTTCCTGGTCGGAGGAAGAACGAGAGGGCCAGCTATTGGGATTCTAAAGAACATTCCACAGTCATTCACAAACAAATTGCCACAACTCATTTTCCACACAAAAACGCGAAAAAACCGTCGAACCACGTGTAGCGTGGTGTGTATAATAGGTATCAAATGTGTAATTAGTTTTTAACAAAATAATCACCATAACTGTTACATTGACAAATCGCAAGATTTTAACCGTCATAGAGCTTCCTGTGGTCAAAAAGAGTTAGTTGGTCTAAGATAAAGAGAGAATGGTCGGTGCGTATGTACAAAGTCCGATTAGCTTTTTCTAACGGACACACATTAAACTATGAGCGAATTAATTTGGTACTAGGCAGGGGCGAACGCAGAAATAAATTTCGGGAGGGGTTTTAAAACAGAACAATTTTCTTATTTTGTTGTCATGTAAAATATTAAAAACATTTTAATTTATAGCTTAAGGTTACCTACACATTTAGCCTATTATCTATAACCTCTTCGTATTTAAGCTCAACATCTCTTTACACATATATTAATGTTAAGTAACTTTAAGCTATTTAACCGCTCCTCACCAGTCTTCTTATGCAGACAATTGAGAATTAATTTATTGCCCATAATAAACGAAAACTAGTACTAACGTATGTATGTCAACAACGCTAAAATATAACAGTAACTTCCAAATCAACAAAATAAGTTTGATTTTTTCACGGTTTGAATCTATAAAATGTGCCAAGACCACAACAATTAACGATTTTAGTAAAAAATGGAGTACGTCTTAAATATTAATGAATTTATGAAAAAAGTATTTCGAAAAAATTTTCGCGCGATTAAATAAAATCCAGTTTTATAATTTTAGCTTGTTTTTATTTTTTTTTTTGAGATTCCGGTATGCAGTTTTTACAAATTATTATCATAAAACTGATAATACAATTTAAAATATTTTTTTTCGATTAGTTTTAAAAATATTGAATTTTCCAAAAAAAAAAAAAATAAGAAATTGATTATAATATGAAATATTTTTTTTTAATTTTGGTATAAGCAAAATTAATTTTCAAACATTAAATTTTATACAAATCCAATGAGCCGTTACCGAGAAAGTCTAAAATTAAAAAAAAAAACAGGTATATGAAAGGTACCGTTAATAGACTTTTTGCTTAAATTTGTTTTTGATAAAATGAGAGCCAATACCTACCAAAATACTCTCAAAATTGTTCAAAAAATCGTTGCAGGCGTTTTCGAAAAAAATAACCTTTTCCTTGGTGGTTATATGACAGGTGCCATTATATTTAGACCTAAAAATAAAGTTTAAGAAATCCCTCTGAGGAATGCCAAGAAAATCACACATACCAAATCTTAACGTAATACTGCTTAGACTGCAAATCGTAATACAATACACCAATCCAGACATAAAACAGGCAGACAGACAGACATTTTATACCATAAACTTTTTTTTAGGTTTATATCGATTTCCGGCAAAACTAAAAGTCCTATGGAAAATAGTTATATGGAAAAGTTGTAGGTAATAATACGATCTACAACTTTTGTGCAAATTCTTTTTTCACATAACCTCAAAATTAATTAATTATTAATTAAATTTAAAGTTTTTAATTTTTTTTTTTTAACTTTTAGGAACATTTTTTTTCACGAAATTTGGCGAAACCTTTTCTTTTTATGTCCCAAAAATACTGTATTTTTTTTTATTTAAAATATTTAGTTTTTCATCTAATATTGACTTATTATAGAAAAATCACTCTAATTTTCAATCGAAAATTCTCACCTCAAAATATCAGTTTTTTTTTAAGTCGGTGTGTTTTTTGTTCTTTGAAATCTCTACTTTCAGATGGTCTAAAAAAAATATATGTACATTGCTATGGTAAATTTTCTCAGAAATGAAAATGTTTTGGAAAAAATCTTACTTGAAGTACCATTTTTTTGTATAAAATTATGATGACATTATATAAAAATGGTACTGCAAGTAAAAATTCAAAAAATTAAATAAAATAAAAGGAAAACTTTACCGACTTACTTTTGACGAAGGCAGAAAAAGAATGAATTCTTTCGATCAGCAGAAAACTTTCAATATGGCAAAAAAGTGGCACGTGGTTTATTCTTTTAGAAGATATATCCTCATTATTTGTATTCCAGATATTTGGGGAGGGGTTTAAACCCCCTAACCCCCCTGCATTCGCACCTGCCTAGGCAAATAAATAGGTACGCATCGCACACGTAGTCCAGCTAGCTTTCCTAAGAGACATACAGCTTTGAACTTCTTGCGATTGACCTTTGTTTTTTGTTGTGCACACATAATGAATGATAACAACCATTGTTTTAATTGTGACCGTTCACTGACACGAGGACAACAACACATAATGTCTGCAGACTTTTTATGGACTCGTCCTGGGTTCGGTCCGAAGTTAATCTGTACACATAAATAAAAATTAAGGTACGGCATTCATCATAACAAAAAACAAAATTTATTTTTTTTTTGTCCGTCTGTCGTTGTTTCTATACTTTCCAGCTAATCGGCTGCACCGATTTTAACGAGACTTTGACTAGCAGATAACTGATGTTCTAAAAAGTAACTAAGGCTATAATAATATAGGTGGCGATGGGGTCGTTTTTTTTTTTATTTTCTTATTTATGGGTCAACGTTGACGGGACATTCACAGTCAAACAGCTAATGTAAAAAATAAATGGGCTTTTTTAATTACTGGGTGGCGCCACGTCGGTGTCGTTTTTTTCGAAAATTCGTATTTATGGCTGATGTTGCAAGGAGTAACTATTTTATGTATATATAATTAAAATATTATTATTATTAAAGTTTATTAACCAATAATTTAAATTACAAGCTAATGTTACAAACATATGAGCCTAGCTGCGAGGACTATTGGCTCTTTGGAAAATCGTATCTAAATATTAATGTTTGTTTTTGAGAGAAATTTTGAAATATTTTCAATATTGTTAAGACTAGGGTTGGTTAAAGTTTTGTAAATTGAGTTATTTTTAAAAATATTATTTTTAATAGGATTTGTAAATAAGCAGTGTTGTAGGATATGCTGCAAGTCTATATTGGTGTTGCAATGTTGGAATATTGAGGGCTGATTTCTAGTAAGTAGGTGCTGGTGGGTGGTGGAGGTGTGTCCTAGTCGGAGCCTAGTGAAGTTGGAGATTTTGTGCTTAGAAGATAATGTTGGGTATTTAGGGATGATTCTTTCCGGATTGACTTTTTTGTGGTAGTGGTGATATAGACTCCAGCCAGTTTGAAGAGTAGGTTTTATGTTTTTATTTATATAGTTCATTAAGTTTTTTTTTGGTAAACACATTATACAAGATCGTAGGGGCTTCTCTGGCCGAGTTAGCTGTTGAGTCAGCGTACTCATTACCAATGATGCCAACATGTCCAGAAGTCCACATCAGTTTGATCTTCTTAGAAGCTTTTATAAGTTGATGTATACCGGAAGTATATTGGATATTAGGTCAGAGTTGTTTTTAGGGTTCACAATTGCTTTGAGTACCGAATTACTATCTGAGCATATTATGTGTTTTCCGTTTTGGTTTGAAGATAATTTGATGGCTTGAAAAAGGGGAAAGCTTCTGCTGTAAATACAGATGCAAAATACGGTAGATGACCAATGGAAATGGGATCACCGTATTCCTGCACTACTGCAAACGATGTGTTGTCTAGATTTTTTGAGCCATGTGTGAAGATAAAATTCCAACCTTCTGTTTTTAGGTGGGTTGCAGTATTTAGAAAAAGTTGACGGTATAGTTCGTTGTTGGTGTTTCTTTTTGTATACTCTGCCAGTTTTAGTATAATGGACTCTTGTTCAATATACCATGGAGGGTAACAAACAGTTGAATTGTGTCTATCGTTAGTATCGATGTTGAGTGGAGCTGATTTACTTAAGAATTGTGGCTATGGATGATGGAGTTTTTTTCCTGAGCTTGTGTTGCGTTGACTTTTTCACGTCATTATCGATCACCGAATTGCTTGAGAATACAAGTTTAGCGTAGAGTTTATGTATGTGATGTCTTCTCTTCGTTCTTCAATGCTTGGTAATCCTCTTGTTCGTTGGGTTAGAAGCTATCTTCTCGACCGTTCAATACAAGTTGTATTGGACAAATTCAAGTCTGATTCCCACAAAATAAATGCTGGTGTGCCCCAGGGCTCTGTTTTGTCTCCGAAACTTTTCCTCAATTTTATAAATGATCTTCTGTCTGTTACTTCTAATTCACTTAACTGTTTTGTTGACGACTCTACCCTCAGCTTTTCATATTCGTTCGATAATTCACGTCTTTTGGTTTCGGACGTACAATTGCAACGGTACCGTACGTCAAGCTCATTAAACTCCGATTTATACAGCATTGTCAAATGGGGTAATTGGAATCGTGTGGAATTTAATGCTTCGAAAACTCAATGCTGTCTTCTGTCGTTAAAGCTAAACATACTCCCAAAGCCATTGTCCATGAATGGCACTTACATCGAAGAAACCGAAAAGCTCTCAGTACTCGGTATGTGTGTCAATGACGACCTCCGTTGGAACGACCATATATTTGAAATCGCTAAGAATGCTGCTATGTGCTTAGGTTTTCTGAATCGATGAGAGAAGTTTTTTTCCCCTTCTCATCTGGCTACAATTTACAAACCGTTTATACGCCCAAAACTTGAGTATAACTCCCACCTCTGTGCAGGTGCTTCGCAAACATCGCTCCACCCGCTTGATAGAATACAAAATCGAGCGTTAAGATTGATAGGAAATAGAACTGCCGCTGAAACAATTGCCCCTCTCGAACACCGACGCAATGTTTCATGTTTTTTCTTATTTTATCGTTTCTTTTATAAAAAAAATGTTCACTCGAAGTAGCCAGCTACATTCCTCCCCTTAAAAGTTTCTCCCGTAATACTCGTCTCGCAAGGAATGCTCATCAGTTCACCCTTGAGCCCAATTTTGGACGTACCGTGAAATATAGGGATTCTTTTTTAAGCCGAACAACACGAATTTGGTATAGTTTACACGGCGAGATTTTCTCTTTCCATTTTGGTCTGCAAACATTCAAAACCAATGTTAATCGACACCTCTTATCTCTCCCCTCCCTATCTTCCTAATGCCCGCGCAGTGTGTTACATTAAAAGGGAAACAAATAGTCCCTTGTGCGCGCGTTAATTATAAACGGTGAACCCTGAGGGACGCCGTTATATAAATGTTGGCGACTTGAGAAGGTTTTTTTTTTTTTTTATAATTAACGCGCGCACAAGGGACTTCTTGTTTCCCTTTTAATGTAACACACTGCGCGGGCATTCGGAAGATATGTATTTGTTTTTACATAAAACTTTCTATTAGCTAAAAACGAACTAACGTATATATATAATGTGAGGGCCTATTCTATCGAAGGCTTTTCCAAAATCGAGAAATTCACAGATAAAAAAGGGTGAGTGCAATAAAAACCGAAATCGAAGTTTTTATTTACAAGACAGGTAATGAGTGCATATTTTTTTTTGATACAACAGGAAAGGTAACGTAGGGCGCAGAGCGTAGCCACAGCCTTGAAGGCCGAAGCAAGAAAAGTAAAGTCATTAGAACGGCGCTCCCAGAGGAAAATAAACGCTCAGACCAACGAACAAAGTCTGTGGGCGTCCAGGAAGCCAAAGTAACATATAGCTCCGTTTTATTTTAGACCAAAATCATAGAGATCTTCCTCTCCGCTATCCACTCCAGTCATACCTCCTATCCTATCCGAATCCTTATCCATATACCCTCTGTTATATTATAAATTTCGTATCCATTATTTCCCAAATTCTACCATCTATAGCCTCATTTCAGTTATACAAGCTGTCACCTGCAGATGGTTTCAGACATTGAACAATTCAAAGAAGAAGAATTCGAAAAACACCACAGATGGAACCTAAGGGCTAAGCAGATAAGTGGTAGAATTGTGGTTCCATTCGAGATCATAACAATTGTCAGTTAAAGAAGAATACTTTTATTTTAAAAATCAACTACAGCTTAATGGTCAACGTTTCGGATGTAATAGCATTATACAAAAATGTGTTATCGATTGGTATATACTGTTTGGTTATTAGCTTAATAACTTCTTGAGCTGCACATCCCCCTGAAAACAGACAAAAACAAATTACATTAGCAAAACATCTTAGTCTACAACACAAAATCTCACCAATAAATGCCGACACAGTATGCACCTCAGAACCACCATAGCTGCAGATTTCGTGAATCAAATCGTCACTAACCTGACCATGTACCCCCCATTCGGCCAACATTTTATTTGCAATTCCTTTCAACTTCGACGTATCATTTTCAACATACAATTCACCAGGAATGTTGCCAAATTCAGTCTGATAACGTTCGTAAGCCAAAAATCCCACATAGTATTCGGTTAGGCTGCCTTGTGTCTCAAAGTTATCAACTAAATTAAAAAAAAAAAGAAATTTGAATAAATTACAACAAAAAATAAATGATTTTCTCACCAATATTGACAATTTTACTCGACTTTTCATACTCGTCGGCAATTTTGGTACCACGAATCACGCACAAGCCAGCTGATTCACGACAAAACAAACGTACCATCTTGTCTGTTACTGTTTCGGGTGGCAGACTCAGTTCCTTCAAATAATGCTGGCATTTTCTGTATATATTGTCAGCATCCTGCAGTGCCTGCTGTCGAAAGATATTTTGGAGATTTATATAGGATTCGGTGTTTGCGGTCATGTCTGGTAACACTCCTGGCAGGGGAAGGTAATTGTCGTTTTCATTGTAAACAAAATCTCTTAAAGCTTTGGCCATTATCCAGAATGGGGAACTCTAAAATGAGAATGGTTATCAAAGAGTATGCTTGAGGTTGAATTACTACTTGTTTATTGAGATTCTCGCATGCGTCGTCGTCGAGGATTGCTTTGACTGTTGGCGAAATCAAACCAGCACCGAAGGCTGTGTTTACAGCTTTAATGGCTTCTTCGAAGTTTTCTTCGTCGGCAGACATTCCTTATATGTTAATTAAGTCTAGCTTTAGTAAAAAAATAAATAAATAAAAGTTTCCATTGAACTCACCTCTTTGGATCAATTCCTTTAGTGCTGTCTTCTCTTTGTATGTCTTCGGAATGCGGTCTTCATTGTTGCTCTTCCAGTCGTAAAGAAATTTATTTAGTACAATCAGCCATGGTACTTTTGAAGAAATTACGGTGGACTAAAATTGAACAAAAATCCTAACATCATTACTCATCCTCATAAACTGCAATTTACCTGCAAATGGGCTTTGAGAGTCGGAAATGGTCTCTCTAGTCTCAAATCATAAATTCTATTGTCAGGATGTGCTTCAACGACACAATGCTCTTTGATTTGCAACCTAATCGAACCAAAGAATCCCAACGAGCGACAATATATAAAAGGAATCCTCGCATCCCATAGTTTGTTCGAAAGACTTATCAAGGTTTTCTCATTTAAATTGGACGCAATAACAACATCGAATGTCTTGAAGAACTCCGGACGATTGCTGAGTATGAACTCAATACTTTCGTCAACAAAATCACCATTGGCATCGGCATTGAGTTCCTGCAAGAATTGCATGCATTCGGATGCTTTCGATTGTCCTTCGCTGTTGTGCTCTAAAAAGAAACTTAGATTTACGGGATAAATGCACTTGGGTCCCAAATTTCGATTATTTGTGATTTCTTACTTTGTTCCGATATCTTCCTCGGTTACCACAGATCCATCAACAACGGTAAATCCACCAATGCCTGGTAAAATAAGACTTTTCATGATTTCACATCCAATCGCATTTGCATTAACCAAACAGACTGTTGCATTTTCCAAGAGACTCTGACCGTTTTCACCCCAAAGTCTATTGATGAAAATATTAAAAACGTATATAATTATATGTTAAGAAGCCAGTTACCTAATTTGGCGATCATATTTCTTGCTTTTATCGGATAATTCTGGAGATTTTGGTGCTGGTGAAGACATATTCGCGGGTTTTTCTAACTTTGTTGATGAGAACAAAAATCAGAAACTACACATCTGTCAGAAATAACCGGCGTAATCTAGTACTTTTTTTCAATTGTAGGGAACTGCCAGATGAACCTATCTAGTTTTGAAGATATTTGCTCGTCGAAGTGTGGATCGTATGTGGAACGCGAATAGAACTTGGCAGTTCGTAGCAAATCAGTTTGGAATTCGCGATAAACAATTTGTTTTCTCAAATTTATCTTATTTTTTAAATAAAAAAATCAACATAAATTATTTTTTCATCAATTGGCATTGTGTTTGTGAAGAATTCAGGTTTACTCAGAAATGGAAATATCCAAAACCAGAAGCTTTGCTGGTGTTTTTTGAATGCCCGACGACCAGGGAATGTACGAATATTTGTCTTATTTGACTGTTCTTTCACACAACATTTTCTGATTCGTCGCTATCAACCACCAAGAAAACAAAATCAATGATGATTTTTAAGGTTATTCGTGTGAACAATTTGTCCGTCGAAGTGTGGATCGCATGTGGAATGTGAGTACAAGCTGGAAGTTCATAACAATTTGATTGCGATTCACGACGACCAATTTATTTTTTCAAATTTATCTTAAGATTTAGTATCTAAACATTATAATAAATTTTATTTCCATCATTAGGTATTGAATTTGTGAAGAATTTAGGTTTATAAGTTGCTTTAAATCTCATTTGTTCGTTTATCGACGTCAGCCTTGTAGTTATTAATATAATAGTATGCAACGAAAATATTTAACTTGTAGACTTAACCTTAGAAGTTTCTTATCATCCTCCCTTGTATATAGAACCTATAGTACTACCATCAGTGTTCGAAAACTAGCGCCATCTAGTTCGTCTACATCTCCCTAAAGTTTTTCTCTTAGTGGAGACCGCAACGTAGACTTTTAGTCGGGGAAATGTACTCAACACATATGCAATGTTAGAAAAAGACAGAACGACAAAGATATATATAAAGTAATAGCAGTCAGAAGGAAACAAACCATGAACACTTTTTCTTGTTATTTCATTACCATTTTCTTAAAATAAGCGATAATGAGAGAATGGAAGATAGGTATTTAGACAGGTATGTGAGGAGTTTTCATTTCTGCCTTGAAAATACACTGTTTTTGGTAGGGTTTTTTTATAGATACGGCAACAGGATGAAATTTACCTATTTAACGATTTTGTTGAAATTTGATATTTGGTTTGGTTTTTTTGTGTACAATTTTGAATGGTTACCATGTTTGATTATTATATCAATTTTTTTAAGTCTGCAAAAATTTAATTTAAGTTGAAGTACCTACCTAGTTACTTATTTTACAAATAAAACATTGTTTGCATATGTTTGTAACTATGTTATTGCTTTAGAGTATATTCACTTATCACATCAAAAATTCTAGTACTAAATATACTACTAACTACTAAATATAGTACTAAATCTACTACTTACAACAAAATATAGTACTAAATATACTACTAAGTATTAAATCTAGTACTACATATACTACGATAGTACTAAATTCTAGTACTAAGCACTAAAAATCTAGTACCAAAATACTATTGTACCAACAACATAGTACCAACTGGCACCAGTTTTATATTTAACTAACGTTCGAGATTGAACAATATTTATATTAAAACTTTAAACAGTCGAATCCGAATATGGCAACATTGGTAGTTGACTTTGGTATAAGAAATACAGAAAATACAGAAATAACAAAATTTCTTGAAAAATGCAAAATCCAAAAAATAATTGAAGACGCACAATCTTGGTTTGTTTACGAAAAATCAAAGGGAAATCCATTAATTTTTGTTTCTCTTACTCTGCCATACCATATGGTCTAGTGTCACTTTTTGAACCTTTCACTCGTACTTATTATTCATTATTTCTGCCTATTCTTGTACTCGTTCTAACAAAAGACTTTTTTCAAACAAACCATACAACCTACTCTTTCATCACTATATTTCTTTCTACTCTCCAAAACCCATACAAATGTATATCGTGTTAAGCAAAAAGCTATTGCAGCGACGTGGTGGCTCTACCTCGCTTAACTAGAAGCTGCCTCATGATACTACTATAGGTTTCATATACAAGGCATCCTCTCATTCTGATATTTTCTGGCAATTTAAAAAAACTACTACAATATTGAATATCGCATCTAGACGCTGTGTAATACTTTGTGTCTGCATTTTGACAGCTGTAAAAAAAAAAACAGAAGGTGCAAGGAATTTTTCATAAAATTTTCTCGTCTAAAATGTTTATCGATTTTGTTTTCTATACTAAATAATATTTGATATCTTAAATAATAAACAAAATTAAAAAGTGATTTGCCAATAAACAAACATATATACTCTATTACCAAGTCTCTAGCAGCAGCTATGTCATCAAGAGTACTTAAGAAGTTACAAGGGGAGAACGAATTGGAACTGCAACCGGATGATGGGATCGAAGATCAGGGATCCGATGATTCGGATGAAATTGATTTGGCTACCTATGACAAAGGCCGACAATTGAATAGGAATCCTTTTGATTTGGTAAGCTATTGCAAACTTCCCAAACAATATAACGCTCCAAGCATTAGAAACTGGCCTCGATTTTCGAACCCACTTTTGAACCCCCACATATGGAAAAAAAGTGTACACAAACTTTAAACACAGCTCAATCTATCTGGTGTGGTGGTCTTTCAGTTCGCATGCTCCGGACACAGAGTTCCTGGCGAAAAACATAAACACATACCAACAGATTTCCCAAGATTATTCGCAAATGCCCACATTTTTGTTTTTTATGTGTTTTCATGATGATGATGAGTGTTTGTTTTTCGTTCTATTTTTTATGGAAATCAGCTGAATCAACAAAGCCCCTCGGAAAGTGAAGTCAAGGAGGATGATAACGAGACGGAGCATGCATCCACGGCAGCCAATCTACCCTCGGGACCGATTTCCAAGAAAAAGAAGAAGAAGAGGAAGAAGAAAAGCGCTAAACAGCATGGCAATCATATCAGCAGTGAGGATACCGACGTAAGTTCTTCGGTTTTTTATCGTATTTTTGTTTTAGTTTTTTGTTCAGGTAAAATTAACTACTCTTGGTATAACTGGCTGCAGAGTAATTTCAAGATATATGCAATTCCCCCTGGATTATGAACTTATTAGTTCAGTGACCTAGTTGTGGAAAAAAACAATTAGGAGTATGTATTGCCTGCATCTGTACTGTATCCGGTCGTTAAGGCTTATGAATGGCTTACAAACTGGGTCAAATGTATTTTCCACTTTTCCTTATTTTTTTTAAACAATGGCAATACCACCTGTATGAAAGTTCTGATGGAAAAAGTATTTTGCATATGTTTTTCTATGGCAATCCAAAAAGATGTTTTAGAAATCAGTTAAACATTTTAAAAGTTCGAAGGAAAACTGGCGAAACAAACTGAAATTTGTTTCAGCTCCCTCCAACTCCTGCCTGGTTGTGCTGATTCCTCCTCAATTGTTTTACGCCATCTGCTTCTCGCCCGCCCAACAACGGATTTCACTGCGTTGCTTGTTTTGCAAAAAACAACAAAGCTGCTGGACCCGACGGACTACCTGCCGAACTTTTTAAAGCGGCCGGAGATGACCTGGTGGAGTGCATACACCAACTCATCTCTACAGTTTGGTCAGAAGAGTATGCCTGATGAATGGAACCTCAGCATCGTTTGCCCGATCCACAAGACAAGGAGACCCTCTAAACTGCGCCAACTAAAGAGGAATTAGTCTCCTGAATAACGCCTACAAGATCCTCTCTGCCGTACTATGTGAACGCCTGAAACCTTTCGTCAGCAACCTGATTGGCCCTTATAAGTGTCGTTTCAGACCAGGAAAGTCCACAATCGATCAAATGTTCACGCTACGGCAGATCCTGGAAACTACCCAAGAATTCCAAATCGATACTTGCCATCTCTTAATCGATTTTAAGGTCGCGTAAGATAGCATTTATAGAGACGAGCTATACAGAGCCATGTCAGGTTTTGGCATCCCCACAAAACTCGTCCGACTGTGCCGGATGACGATGGAGAACTCTCGCTGCTCCGTCAAAGTTGGTACTGACCTCACAGAAGCTTTTGAATTCAAAAAAGGATTCCGACGAGGTGATGCGCTATAGTGCGATTTCTTCAACTTAATACTTGACAAAATTATAAGAAATAAGAATAAAAATAAGAAAAGTATCTGCTGTCCACAAAAAGGGACACACAACACAACAAGAATTACTCTTGCCAATCGCTGTTTCTATGGGCTAGGAAGGCAATTGAGTAGTACAGCCCTCTCTCGAAAGACAAAGGAGACTCTGTATAAGACCCTAATCATCCCAGTCCTTCTCTATGGCGCCGAGGCATGGACTCTATCTAAAGCGGATGAAGATATCCTTTGACGTTTCGAGCGTAACATTCTTCGGAGGATTTTTGGCCCTATCTGCGTTAACGGGCTTTGGAGAAGAAGGCTCAACTAAGAACTATACGAGCTGTACCGCGACATTGACCTGGTCAAAAAAAAAACATATCACGTTTAAGATGGCTATGTCATGTAGAGCGAATGCACATCAATGCTCCGGCTTGCAGGATCTTCGATTCCATCCCAGAGGGTAGACGCAGTCAAGAATGACCTCGCCTTAGGTGCCGCGCTCAAGTGGAGGACGACCTCAACCAACTTGAAGTGCGAATTAGGAGGCAGCTAGCCAAAGACCGATCTGGCTGGAGAGGCATGTTGGTTGAGGCTCAGGTTCGTCCCGAACTGTAGAGCCCCCTAAGGAAGGAAGGCTTGTTTGGCAATACATTTGTTGCCTTTTGGAAGGCTATGTCGAATCCATTGCCACTTTCGGCTTCGTGTAATAGAGTCATTTGTGGTTCCTGACCCGTTCTCCTGTGGGGATCTCCATTGGATGGATATTCGATTTGGCCAGAAAATCCCAAGGATGTTTCGCAGACATATACTAGCCGAAACGCACATTTTGGAGTAAAGGACACTACAACCTTTAAATTTAATTCTATTAACGAACGTTATCAACTTCCTCGTGCCAGCTGATGTAACCTTTGATGCGCTGCATCTTTATAGCATTACGGATTCAGCATTGGAGCGAAACAGTTGTAGCAAGTATAGAAAGTTAATTCTCTATATATTTTTTAACATACCGACAGCAACCATTGCTTTCCCGATACGCCTGTGGATGTCTTGTTCGGTTCTGCCATCGATAGAGATTATACTCCCAAAGTATTGAAAGCGCTGTACTTTTACTACCGGCTGTTGAGAAATATTTATTAGATAGGATGATGCTGAAGATTTCAGCTTCTTTCTCCGCCCTTGTTGTCGTTTGATGGAGATCCATAATCCTATAAGCGAGTTAGCATAAGGTGTTTTTCTTTTTTAGCTCGGAGCGGGGCACCAAGGGGAACCAAGTTACCAAGTAAAACCTTATCGCCTATGTTAATGTCACCTGCCTTTGCTCCTCTAGCTTTGTGACCTCTCTCTTTTGCCTTTTGTTTGTTTATTTTGTCCAAATCCCTTGCCTCTGACTCTAAAATATCTTCGCTAATATCTTGTATAAAGGGAATCTCGTCTCTAATTGTTCTATTAAAAAGTAGTTCTGACGGTGACTTTCCTGTTGTACCATGTGGTATCACATTGTACATTAGAGTTTTTTTTTGCACTTCTTTTTTATAATCCACCCTTTTTCCATGGGCAATTTAAAGCCGCTTCACAATTGAACGATTCATGTTCCCGACCTCGCCATTGGTCTGTGGCCAATAAGGAGGTGAAGTAATCAGATCAATATTGTTTTCATCACAATAGGTTTTAAATTCAACACTCACGAACTGCCGACCATTATCAGCTCTTATGGACTTAGGATATCTCAGTCTACAGAAAATTTCGTCTAGAATCGCAATTATTTCCGAGGATGTAATTTTCTTTAAAAAATTGTGTTTCCTGGTATCTTGAATAATAGTCGATGATGACAGTCAATTGCAACACATTGCCAAGGCCCATCCGGAAAAGCATGCCGTTGCATAGGCACTGGTGGTGTTGGTCTTGAAACTAACAGACATTCCCGACACTGCTTAACAATTTTTTCTACTTCTCTATCTATTAACGGCCACCACACTTTCAACCGCAGTCTTCGTTTCATGGCTGTTTCTCCAGGATGACTTTCATGCCCCAGCTGCGTTTTTAAGGTCCAACCGGGATAAAAACTGAGCACCTTTGAGTTTGGTCATAAGTGAGTGAAACGTAGGAACAGGAAATTTTTCTCTCCGAATGGCTTCGTTTGCACGTCGCATGTCCACGCACAGACGAATATCTCAAACTTTCTTAAAAACCAAGACAATAGGTGAGATCCATGAACTAGGACCGTAAACAGGGTAAATAATATCCCCTTCAAGTGCTTCTTTGGGTCTTCGTTCCACCTTTTCCTCCAACGCTGATGGAATGCGTCGTAATGGCTGTTGTACGGGCCTTACTGACGTATCTTTAGCTAATTGTACCTGTATGCCTTTAATTTTAGGAAAAGACAGAGGTGAAAAAACTAGAGGAGCAAAAGCAGGTGACATTACTATAGGCGATAAGGTTTTACTTCGTAACTTGGTTCCTCAAAATAAATTAACACCTGCTTTTATTTCTACTGAATTTGAGGTAATCGAACAGAGTCGGAATAAAGCAGTAGTATGAGGAGAGGACGCGAAGATCTTTAGATGGAACTTGGCTCATTTAAAAAGATTTCAATTCCTTCCAATTGATTCACGGAAATTCCTAGTTTTATGACTTTTAATTTGAATGTAGTGTCTCGCCCTTACAAGGACTGTCTTCCATTTTTAATAACGTAGAACGATGCAATTGACTCTTGACCATGGTAAACGCTTATGGGCGCCTCAAAACAGCCTTTACCGTAAGCATTTCTTTAGCTGCATATGCTCTGAACTGATTTTTCGATTCTGTTCGGAAATTAAGCAATATTGATGACGATTGACGCATGTTTTCCCAGTCTTCTTCACCAATTAGATTAAATCTTGAACCCGTATCGATAAGCATTAGCAATCTACAATTTCCGACCAAGCAAACTATTTTTCCACTTGAAGTTTCCCCTAGGGCCTCTGTGACTTGGAAACAGTCGTGTTCTTTAAGTTTGTCACTGATTGTATTTTTGCCATCCACTCTTTCTCCGTCTACAAATCTAATTTTTGATGTATCAAGCATTTTTTCCGATTGATTTACTCATCGACAAATGTTATCTTCCCTTTCCCAGACTTCGTCTTACATCTCTTAGCAAAATGTCCAACCTAACCCACATTTATTGCATTTTACATACTACGCTGGACAATAGGCACTGTCTGCCAAATGACCCACTCGTCCACATCTCTGACATTCCTTACCTTCGTTTGAATATTTCCGCTTTTGAATTGAGTTGATGCTGTTAAACCCACTTGATGACTGAGTAGGAATCATCGTCTCTGTTTGGCTCGCAATCTGCCTCATCTAAAGAATGCTCCTTTTCCAACAACCGTTTCCTCAACTCACGGGAAGCCCATGCATCTATAACTTTGTCTTTTACATTTATAACCACAACCTCTTCTGCGTTTTACCAAAACTGCATTTTGCTGCCTGATTCCGGAGTCGTAAGATAAATTTGTTAAAGCCTTCCCCTCATCGGCTTTAGAGTCCTAAAGAGGTGCCTTTCGAACGTCGAATTTCTCTTTGGTGAAAAATAGTCGTTAAGTTTTCTTATTAGAACTTTAAATACATCCTCAGCAGCCGGACCGTCAGCCGTAGAAGCAACATAGGAATCTTCAACTTATGTCCCAGGAATATTGAAAATTACCTCTTGTAATTGAGGACCACCTAAATGCAATATCTTATTCCTCTTCTTAATTGCATCGGTTATCTCTTGAGAATCCAAGTAAAGGGAAAATGACCGATACCACCTTTCCCATTCTGATCTTATCAATGACTTCTCTATAGTCTCACACAAAAATGGTTTAGTTTTTTTACCTTTTTTACAATTTAATGTAGTATCAATCCTGCAATTTAATGCAATTACAATCAACATATTCCAATTCAATGGAACTTACTAACGATACGATTAGTGTATTTTCTTTTCCTTTTCTGATTTCGTAATTGAATTCTTCTTCCTTTTTTTTAATGTACTCTTAAACTCAATCTTGCAATTTGTTTTAGCCGCAATTTAGAGAAACTTATAAGAAAAACTAAATATCAAAACACAACCAAATCTATAGAAAATAAAACTGTGTCAACCATGATTGATTCGGTCTTTACGATCAATCTACGGTTCACAGAAAAGAATTGATGATTGCAATCACAAAAAGAATCCCTATATTTCACGATACGTCCAAAATTGGGCTCAAGGGTGAACTGATGAACATTCCATGCAAGACGAGTATTACGGGAGAACATTTTAAGGGGAGGAATGCAGCTGGCTACTTCGAGTGAACATTTTTTTATAAAAGAAACGATAAAATAAGGAAAGACATGAAACATTGCGTCGTTGTTCGAGAGGGGCAATTGTTTCAGTGGCAACCCTATTTCCTATCAATCTTAACGCTCGATTTTGTATTCTATCAAGCAGGTGAAGCGATGTTTGCGAAGCACCTGCCCAGAGGTGGGAGTTATACTGGAGTTTAGGGCGTATAAACGCCTTATAAATTGTAGCCATATCAGATGGGGAAAATACTTCTTACAGAGACAAGACACACATACCGAGTCCTGAGAGCTTTTCGGTTTCTTTGATGAAAGTGCAATTAATGGACAAGGCAGCATTGAGTTTTCGAAGCATTAAACTCCACACGATTTCTATTACCCCATTTGACAATGCTGACAAGCTTGACATACAGTACGTCCGAAGGCGAAGGAGGTGAATTATCGAACGAATATGAAAAGCTGAGGGTAGAGTCGTCAGTAAAACAGTTAAGTGGGTTAGAAGTAACAGACAGAAGATCATTTATAAAAATGAGGAAAAGAGTCGGAGACAGAACAGAGCCCTGAGGCACACCAGCATTTATTTTGTGGGAATCAGATGGTTAACCATCACATTCAAGTATCCCATAACCATAATAATATCTCTACGCGGTATGTTGTTGTAAACGGTACCAAGCCGACTGTAAATGCATTCTTTCTCTTCGTCAGATGCGAGCTCTATTGGGGTGTAACATTTTATAATAGCGATGGAACGTATTCTAGTCTGAAAGAACAGCCCTTATATGTATATCAATCCTGTACCGCATGAATTTTCTCTCTGATTGGAGGAAATGGCATTGCAAGAACTTTCGCTGTCTGCGGCGTTTCATATTCCGGAAACCGATCCTTGTTCGGGTACAATAGTCAAAAGTCGTCAACATGTAAACATTTTTTATCCGAGGCGTGATCTAAAAATTACATTGCTGGCATAATCCAACTCTTAGGCCATCAACAACTACCCGATTAGGTACGCCAAGAACCCCGAAAGATTTGGCTTTCCAAAACTGCGCTCAGAAATCTCAGGTAGCTTGGAACATTGGTTTGAACATTGGTACCGTTTTGAATTTTGCCTCTTTTGGTTATACAGAACCAAAATAGTTTCTCATTGTATCTCCTGCTCCATTAACATTAACCCGACATTTGTATTGGTTTCTCCTCGAAACAGCCCCTGCGCCATAAAGCAGGGCTAGGATGATGAGAACCTTTTGAAGGAACATAAGCTGCCTTGCTTTATAAACTGAAATAAGCAGCTAATGGCGAAAAATAAATCTTCTTTGCGTAATCTTAGTGCTGTTTGGGTGTCTAAGTTTAATTCGGAGCATAGATCCCTTTCCTCAATGTTATAGGATAGCTATCTGTCGAGCTAATCGAGCTTTTAAGTTTTGATTCTTATTGGATGTCTTTAAAGGTCATTCTTAGAATTTACAATCATTTTTGTAATATTTTCCTTATCTTTCAGCTCACTGACAAATATCTCAGCGATATTGATTCATTTATTGGAAAAGTGTGTGAATCTGGCAACACTGCAACTGCCACTCGTGTAGATTTGGACAAAACTTTACTTTCCGTTGAATTGAAGAACTTGCATCCGCTGAACGAAATGCGTCGGACATTTGGTAAACGTGTTGTCAAACTTGAGTAAGCTTAGCTCAACCATGTCAATAAAGTAGTTTCTAAAATGATTTCGTTTTTGTTTTAGGAATAAACGAGGACGTCAGAAGTTGACTCTGAAATCAACGTATCTGGTAACAGCTAAAGAGAGCTGGCCACCTCTGACAAAAAACATAATAACTATGAAACCATGCGCCCCACCAGAAAACACCGACGCATCGGGTGACAAGACTCAATGGTTTGCCTTCGAGCACAGTCAATTCTATCAGGGTGTGCAGAATATGTTCTTATCAGCTTTGGACACAACCGACTCGGATCAACTTGTAAATTTAGTCACACGCTGCCCCTATCATGTGGACACATTGATTCAGTTGAGTGAAATGTGCAAAATCACAGATGACACTGCAATGGCATCAGATCTTATTCAGCGAGCTGTCCTAGTATTGGAGACATCTCTACATCCCAGTTTCAGTTTGGTTTCGGGAAATTCCCGATTGGATTATAAAAGACAAGAAAATCGAGGATTTTTCATTGTACTCTTTAAACAAGCTCAGTATGTCGAGGCCAGATCATGTTGCCGTACGGCTTTTGAGCTATCCAAGTTGATTCTAAGTTTGAATCCAGATGTTGATCCACTTGCCATGGTTCTGATTATTGATTATTATGCACTGCGAAGCAAGCAATATGCCTGGCTGGTGAAATTCTATGAGGAATGGGACACAAAGAGAAATCTTTCACAGCTGCCCAATATGGCATATTCTTATGCTTTAGCATTATTCTATTTGCTTGGAGGTGGGTCGTCGATAGTTATGAAATGGTTTAGTTATCCTGTTTGTTTTCAGATTGTGAGAAAGCAGACAAGGCTCTACAGTATGCATTGCTAATGTTTCCCGGTGTATTGAGACCACTTTTGGACGAACTTTCAGTTCAAACAGATTCTCGTGTTATTGCAGCTACTTATTTCAATTCTGGAATATCTGGAAGGTATTTTATTCTTTTTAATTATCAAGCTGAAAGGTTTCACAATTTTGTATTTTTGCAGCCAATCACCAGCCTTGCATCAGTTAGTGTCCCTGTACGTTTGCAGAGCCAAAGTAGTTTGGCGAGATACCAATGTCTTGCTTTGGCTAGAAAAGAATGTTAACACTGTCTTGGACAGAGTCGATCAACAGGACGAAGTTGTCAATGACTACAACTCTAAACGATCGCAAAGGTAAGTTCCAAGGAATAGTAGATTTTCGTCTCAATTATAAAACATATTGTTTCACGTACAGGTATGTATCACCACCAAGGCCAATTCTCCGACATGTCATCCTTTCCGATTATGGAAAGAAAGTTCCACTGGCACAATTTGTAGCTGGAGAAAAAGAAATCAACCTCTATGATCCACTACCACCATTAGAGTCTATCAATTTCTACGAAAGGTATTCTAAATTTCAGCAAATTCATTACATTTACTCATATAAAATTGTCCTACTAGGAAATCATCAAGTAGCAGTCCCACAACTGACAACAATCGTTCGATTTCCATGTTTTTCCAATCACTTTTGCCAACTTTTAATCTTCTGGACCAACAAAATGCAGCAGGCGGCGCTGCTGGAGGAGCAGCGGCAGCAGCAGCTGCAGGTGGTATAGTTGGCGGTGGTATTGGATTACCAGTGGCCGCTGAATTGCCCGCACCTGCTGCAGCTGCAGACGATGAAGTTGCACAAGTCGATAGACATTTGGAGGAGTTAAATATGAACTTGGAAAATGCCGCAGCTGAAGGTGGGTGCACTTCTTGATTTGTTTTTAAATTCATTTCGGATTTACTAACTTTTTCAAGGCGGAGCAGCTGGAGTTGAAGCAAACGCCTCATACCGGGAACTCACTCAATCACTTACATCTATTGTGGATGCCATGAGAAATTTCCTGTCGAATTTCCACACAACAGAAAACCAATCCCAAAATGCTGATGTCGAAGAAAATGGCAGTTCTGAGGAAGACACAAGTGATTATTTTGATTAGAAGAATGTTAGTAATTTTTTTTTTTTTGAAAATCTTTTTTATTTTTTACATTTATTATGGCTGAAAATGTAGCATTCATTCTCTTATCACTATTTTTGAAAATAAACCGACAATTTAAGTCAAAAAGTTACACATTTACATAGAAAAAAATAAATAATAAATTGTAAGTTTTTATTAATAAATATTATTCTGTATCAAATTTTTAAAATATTTATCTAATCTTTAATTATATATATATATATATTCTCTCAAATTAAGAAAAAAAGTAGAAGAAAACAAAATTAAGAATTAAATACGAACATTTATAGTTGTTTATTCAGAATATTAAAGAATCGCTTCTCAACGCTCTAGAATCAAAAGGAACTGTTTTTTTTATTGATAAATAATATTTTTAATCCAAAGTATTTCTTTGTCCCAATTCATGTGTATGGATATGGAACACCTAAAAATAGTGGTTATAAGGACATTTATACCTCTGCCTGAATTCGGCAAGAACATCTTTTAATATCTAGAAGCTCTAAACAAGTTGGTTAGTAACTTTCTTCAATATCATAATTGAATCAAATGCACGTCAGTCACAATTAAAATTCGAGTATGAACTTTCTATGGCCTAAGGAGGCTTTTGAGGATGAGTTGAGGAGTAAGGCCCTCTCAAAGTACCAAGCCAACTTAGAGAATGCCGGAAGTTGTAGATTAAAATTAAACAGCTTTTTCCATTGGTTTCATTTGGGCATCAAATTATTCAGAAATCCAATGTAATCCATTCATTTCACCCCATGCGGTGCAACAATTGTTTTTCCTCGCCTTATTATTCTGATGTATGGAAAGCTGGAATCAATACCAATCTAACAGTGAATGAACCTAGGACCTCAAAATAACGAGATATAGGCGCAGAAAGCTTGATTGAAAAATGCATTTTCTTGCACGTGACCCTTCAATCCGCTCCTGGAGGCGCAGTTATGTTTTCGAACATACATAGATTTCTAGCACAACGAGATATATATAGGTTTGAGTATAGTTTTTGACACGCCTCCCTTCAATCCGCTCCTGCGACACAATTATTTTTTCAAGAGATTTTGGGTATATGAATCGTGTAACTGGACTAACTTAATACCTATCTGACAATGTAAAAACATATTCACTTAGGATTTTTACATAACGAGATATAGGGTCTGAAGGTTTGAGGGGAAAAAAATAGTTTCTGACACGCCACCCGGAAACGCAGTTATTTTTTCAAGAAATTTTAGGTATATGGGCCGCGTAGCTAAACTCAATATTTATCTGAAAATGTAAAACATATTCACATAACGAGATATAGGATTTTAAATTGGTCCACTAACAAAACCATTGCAACAAGAAATTCTTTTGTTGGAATTACATATTTCCGATATACATGTATACATGTATCTACGTATGTGAAATGCGAAGCAATTTCGATCCTTGATCAGGCACAGATTCAGTCTACATTTTTTGCACATTATAAATGACCGTACTTGCAGTCATTATAGTTAGCATTGTTGCCTTGTTTTTTGCCATTCCGGAATATGATCTGTAAGTCCAAGCGAACAGATTTCAGTGGAATGTCATGTTGCTTTCGTATTTTTTTTTTGAAGGATGAGGCGAGGAAACAGGAGTCGGAGGATTTGAATCAAGGATATTCTTTTGGCGTTTTGGAGTGTTTGAAGTTGAAGCAGGGCGACCCATTTTCATGCACTTTTTACTCCTGCATAGGTGTTCTGATATAGCCAGCTTTAAAAGAAAAAGAGGCATATATGTATGTGTCGCTTTTCTGCCGCCACAAAATCCATGCATTTTCAACACACAAATCGAAAAAGGGAAAAAATATTTTGATGTACTACTTTTTGGATCGTATCTCAGTTCGACAAAGACCGAGCATAGAATCTAGGAGGTCAACACCACCCATGTATTTATTATATTCGTCTATTATCTTTTGGGCAGTCAACCTCTATGTTACATGACATTACGATTATAGAGAAACATATTTGAGTTACTGGAGAAATTCTGTCCGCCTGTCTGTCTGTCTGTCTGTCCGTCCGGGTATATATCGAGCTGCAGCTAAACGGGTTAAGGGATTGCCTTCAAATTTGGAATGTGTTTATCTTTTGGCATTCCTCAGAGGGAACGTGGAAATTTTATTTTTAGGGCTAAAAATAACGGTACTTGCCATACGACCGTTTAGGAAGAGCTTATTTTTCTCGAAAACGGCTCCAACGATTTTGATGAAAATTTTGGAGAATTTTTTGTTGGTATTGGCTATCATTTGGTTAGAACCACATATACGGGAAGAGTCTATTAAGGAGACCTTTCATATAACGGTTTTTTTAATTTTTGGCTTGCTCAGTAAAGGCTCTATGGCTTTCTGTCAAATTTTATATTTGAGAAGATCTAGGTAGCCAAATTAATTCTGCATATCAAAATTTTGAATAACTTTTTTTTTTTAATAAAAATTAATATTTGATTTTTTTTTTTTGAAAAATTTTTGAAAAAAATTTATAATCACATATTAATAAACTCTAAGAAACTGCATACCAAAATTAAAAATTTTTTTTTCAAAAAACTAAAAATAAAAAACAGGATTTTATCAAATTCCGTCCTACAATTTTCGAAATACTTTTTTCATAAATTCTTTGTTATTTAACACGTGTGATGCCGTACTTCATTTTTAATAAAAACCGTTAAGTTTTGTGGTTTTGATAGTTTATAAAAACTATCTAGGGTTATTTTCAACGTAAATGATATTTGTTTTTGTCAAAGATCTTGCCGTCCAATGTAATTAGGCACATAAGAGCAAGTACGTGCGACACAGTCGTGCCCATTTTTTGTGAATGCACAAGCAGCCACAGATGGCATCCTTTAAAAATTGTAATATTTTTGTGAATGGATAAGGAGCCATATATGGACGTTGCCAAAAACGCGCCGTGACTCGAATTCTACAGATCGATATAAGCTTTACGCCAGCACCTGTCTATTAAGGCTTAATCTGGCGATGGGCCTACCCATCTGGAGTCAAAATCAGCATTGACCAAATCCCTAGAGTGGTTCCCAGTCACTCTTAGAGTGGTGCCTTCAGTCCACTCTAATTACGTATCATCATATAAATATGATGTTATTTCACTAGAGTGGCTCCCCAAACCACTCTAGTAGCAATTTAATAATCATGTTGTGTTCATGGTTATTCCCCTTGCTTAGGAGCGAGGCCTATCATGCACCTCTAGTAAGTCATCTTGTGACAAACCATATGCTCCCGCTTTGGGTATAACCACAGCCCCCGCGAAACCTTCCCAAATATCAGGCAGTTGCTACCGAGCATTGCTCACGTAATCAACTGGGCTCTCCTGATAACCCGCGGTACCCAACATTTATTCAGCCATGGGTATGGCCTAGCTTCAAAGGAATCTTGAGGTCTGACTTGCCACAAGCGTCATCCGGGAACCTCCAACCCGAGTTTAGAGTGATGGATTCGAAAACAGTGTTTTGAAATGTCACTGAATCTTCACCATCACCCCGCCCAGCTAAGCTGCACTTGAATGTTAGGCAAACCAAACCATGAGTTTATAAACCCAACTCATAGGGGGCATGTCGCCCTCGGCAACTTTTCCGTCATTTCCTTTTTGTTCAACTTGTTACTGAACTCATCTATAATACCCAAAAGGTATCATAGTGAGTTCCATTTTCCCTGGTTGAAGCTTACTAAGTTAAAGGTGTGTTGGCACCTTTACTTTTCAGACTTCAACCTCTCACCAACGATTCCAACTTTTCCATCTATTTCCTGGTTAAAGGTGTGTTGGCACCTTTACTTTTCAGACTTTAATCTCTCAATAACGGCTCAAACTCTTCCCTGGTTAAAGCTTACTAAGATAGAGGTGTGTTAGCACCTCTTCTTTTCAGACTTTAACCTCGCAACAACCAAGTATCATCAATTTTCGCTGGGGATTCTCTATATCAAAAGCGTTACATCGCACTTCCTCAATATCGAATCCCCAACCCATTAAAAATCCTTCTCTACCCTTCTTCGCTCTCACTTCGCCAAGGACTTACTTATAGTAACTGAATTAACAGTCACACTTTCAGATCCTTGTTTCCAGGAGCACCACGCGGAGGTGGAGAGCACATGCTCCCACTTGAATTCTATAGATCGTGAAAAGGCTTTACGTGAGCACCTGCCTATTAAGGCTTAATCTCACGGTGGGCCTACCCACTTATGGAGTTCCCTTGGGGCGGACAAGACCCCTAAAGTGGTTTATCAGACCACACTATCATCTAGAGTGGCTCTGATAAACCACTCTAGTAGCAAATGATGAATTTCTCATGGAAAATCCATCCTCCTTGCTAAGAAGCAGGGCCTATCATGCACCCCTAGTATCAAGGTTAAATAAGACAATAAACACACGCTTCTTTCGAAGCCGTGCCATCCTCCCAGAAACCAAAGATACCTTTTCGCTTCCGCATTTGGAGTAACCAACAGCCCCCGTGAAGCTCCCACAGGGGGGCCTACCTCAATTTTAACAGGCGACTGCTACCGAGACAAGCTCACGTAATCAGCCGGGGCTCCTGTTAACCCACGGTACCTAATTTAGGATCCTAGGTGAGGCTCGCCCGTCTCTCATGAGACGCACTTGTGGTTCGACTCCATGAAAAGTCGCTAGCCCACCATCCAGTAAGATGGTCAACCAAGGTGAAGACTAGGACACTCCCTGAATGCCCGCCTAGAAGCATGGTTACAGCCTCTTATCCTTACGGAAAAAGTGGTGATCGCTTAACTAGGCTAGGTATTGGAAGACTCTTACTTCCGCTAACCTGAGCGTGGGCCTATTCTCACACCCCCGCACCCACAGGGAGAACTTGAATTCTACAGACAGAATTGAACATTTAATACTTAAACTTTACTTACCAATATTGAATCTCAATAAAAAAAAAAATATAACAGACTTTAAATTAATCGCTAGCCAATAATAAATAAAAAAATTTTTCTATATTTTTTGCTTACACTCTCGCTGCGCGCACCATTAAATTTGACTGCGGTTTTTTGCGTTTGTGCAAAGAAAGAGATGAAAATCGTACGCAGTTGCACAATCTCAGTAGTCGGGGTTTAAAAATCAAAAGCCATATATGGCTTCTTGTGCAGTAGAAGGTTAAATTAATATTTTTAAAAATAATCCAAAAAAATATATTAAATTTTATAATCACATGTATATTAAATAAATTCTAAAAAACTGCATACCAAAATTATTTTTTTTAACTAAAAATAGAAAACAGGATTTATCATGACGGCGTACTTCAGTCTTTCTAAAACCGTTAAGTGTTGTGGTTTTGACACTTTTTATAAGTTCAGATAGTGTTATCTTTCTACGTTAATGTTACTTATTTTTTACATTTTATACGACGATGTGACCGCACTTATGAGCAAGTACGTGCGATCCAGCTCACAATTTTTTTTTTTTTTTAATAATTGAAATTTGGTCTTCCAGGCACCTTTTTCTTTACAACTCCCTTCAAAACGAAGTTTAATTTGAAATTATATTCTTCGTAGCAAAATACGTTATCAACATCAATACTCTATTTCTCCGAAAAACAATAGAATATACCTGAGCTTATATTTTAAAGTTTTAATATTCACCTTAATTGCCCAAAAACTAATATAGACGCAAGAACGGTGTAGAAACTTGAAAGTTTCCCAAACTTCTACAAAAGTTTAGCAAAATTAACCAAATGCTGATTTTATTCACTAATCTATTGTTTAACCTCCTTTTAATGACTTTTTAGCTTTATTGAAGCTAAAACTTTTTAATAAGTTGAAATCACTAGTGTTTCATTACAAGTGAAGTTTTGAAAATGCTCAAACAAACATATTAAAAGTCGACACAAAGTATTTATAAAGAATAAATAAATTTGTTGCTGCCACAGATTCTTGGGGAGCCATGGTCTGGTGCTTATACTCTCAACCCATTCTGTGTATGCGTTGTTGATTTGCAACGACTTAGAAGGGCTATAACCAATTGCCAAATCCGAACGGCTAAATGAGATACACTTTTTCAAGACAAAAGCTTCCATTGGAAAGAAACTAGGTGACCCTGGCTAGTAATTGAACCCCAAAAGCAAAGAATCTTATGTTTTTTTTGCATTCAATTTTAAATTAATACTTGCCCCGATACCATGCTCCTCGAAACGCAAACATTACCAACCAGTATTCAAAAAACAGGACATCATCATAAAGTCGACGCAGGCTCTAAATAATTGCACTTTGGTGTACCGTTTCATAAATAACACCACCAAAACGACCAAACACCCTTAGGCCACTTATCATTGCCGTCATGTTCTACATATTCAGCCTGCAAACATAATGGCAACTAAATGCAAGATATACGTGCGACATGTCGAATCATTTAGTATGCCAGCAGCAATGGCAATCAAACTTTAAAACAAATGTCTCTCACTTCTGGAACCCATTCTGCATCCTCTTAGTGCCAAAGTGCATAACATATGAATCTAATGGAACGCAAATTGCATTCGAAACAACCCACAAATCGATTGGTATTCAATTCACGTTAAAGGACTCCGTTGACTTTAGCTATGTGCTTACTAACTGGTGTGTTCTGTCGTTAACTGTGCTCAACTCCTTTCCGCATGACAAGGATATAGTGATCCAGAAGGTTGAGAATTTGTGCGGACGCAGGAGAAACGCATTTTATACATAAATTCCAGAGTGGCTGGCTGTCGTCTCGTAAGTGGCAACATCCGTTGAACGGGCGATAAGACCTTGTGCTGTGAACCAGATGGGATAGTGCCTCAAACCATTTAGTGTGGAATCAAATTCCATGAAGTTGTTATGTCCTGTTAGATGGAAAACTTACGATAACATCATCAAACTGACAGAAGCCTTTTGGCTTTGAGTGAGAAAATATAATTTAGCTTTCTGTTCTGGCCTTGTTGTTGTTTTTGTTCGTCTTTAAGATGAGGGTTTACGAAGAAGTTGAATTCGTAATGGAATATTACCCGACCGAAGGTGAAGATTGTTAGGGTGGGCTTACTTCTTTGGGATTAAAGTGTTTCTAGGAATGTATTCGAGTAGTTCAAAGAAAGAATAAAAAGGGTTTTTTTATTATTGATAAAGGGTTTAGGTACGAGGTTTGAATGAGGGGACAAAGAAGAAATTTAAATATTAATTTTTACTTAAGGCAAGTTGTATAAGAAAACGGTTTTAGAGAACAAATTTCAGCAGATCATAAAGGAGCTGAACGTTTTACTGTACCTACCTTGCAGGGCTTTAAGTTTGCCATCAGTTTTGAAGAAAGTTAATTATAAGTATACTACTGGGTCGCACGAACTTGTTAGAGCTAAGAGTCCTTAGACTGCAAAATAAGGCAGACATAATCGAAGACAAGAAATGCGATGGGATAGGATGAATACTGTGATTTATAGTATAACGAATGCTACAGACACAAACACTAAAATCTATTTAGATATGAATATGTCGTTGGAGCAAATTCAGACAGGAGGACTTCAGTTGCAAAAAAGCGCCTCTCGACAATAGCTCAAGGCTAAATTCGCCAACATAAGCTTTATATATACGAATACAGCCACAAAACACCACTTCCAGTAACGGATTTACGTTCAGGCCAATTGACTTTACTGCGGGGAGAAATTTTGGTAAAAAATAGTACACGCAGTTCTCACGTCGCAACTTTCACATAAGACATGGAGATCTTCTGATCAACTAACTGTCAACCAAAATGATGACTTTGCGATCCATGCTGGAACTGCTTTAGTGTAATTGATGTCCGAGTTTTGCCATGGGCGGAAATAGATTCGGGCCACTACCACGTTATAACGTAAGGTACGGCTACGGATATTTCGACCAACGCACGTCAAGAAGTTTTAATACTCTGAAGAAGTTTGACGTCGAACTACTCAATCGCAAGAAATCCCCAGTTCCGTTTTCGATCGAATCTCTGATACTTCCATAGAATTTGTTAACCATCCGCCAGTATCAAGAATGGGAAACCAGTAGCAACATTCCCAAAATACCATCAGAGAGGCCACCTCTGCTGGGTGTTACATATGCACCGTGGTTTGACAATGAGTACCGAGTGGCAATGGAAAACGCAAAACGCTGTTTCGTCAAGGACACAACCTCGGGTTGTTCAGACCCGGTTGTCAAGTGCGGGTTTTTCTGTGGGTTGGAGTTGAGTTGGCGTTTCTGCGTTGGAAAGCTGACCCCGTGTCAGCGTAAGAGGAAACTGCTTCAGCGTTGTCATTGATTATTTCTAGGATATCCATGGCTCAAAGATACCTAGGTTCGGGATATGGTTCCAGGGTGGTCATCCTTTTCATGAGTGGGCTAGGTTGGTTGGCGGCTTATGAGATTAACTTCATCCCTGAATGTATAAGAAACTGGTCGCTGCAGTGTTTTTGTTATTGATGATTGAATATAATTCCGGTGCACATCCTTAGTATCTTCCTTTCGAAAAGTTGGAGTCAGTTCATCGCTGTCTTGGAGATGGTGAACCACACAGGAAAACAGTAGCTTATAATTGGCCTCAGTAATTGCTTGTAAATTAGCATCTTGGTTGATTTCCCGAAACTAATTCTTCTCCTCAGTAATGGGTGTACACGATGGAATGCATATTTGGCTTTCTTAAGCACTGCCCTGGAGTGCGGGTTGAATTTAAATAGCTCATTAAAGTTGATCCCAAGGTTCTTGGAATTCCTTTTAGCTGCTATTGATGATCCATCAAGGACACTCTTCTACAGGTTGCCGCAGAACTTCTATGGTTGGCAAGTCTTCTGAAGCACACGAGTTCAGATTTGGCTGTGTTGATCCGGATTCCCCATTTCCTGTTATATTCGAAAAGTCTGGAAATGTGGTTTTCGACTCTTCGGGCTGCAATAAGTGGTGATATTGAGGAGGCGTAGGTAAGTGAGTCATCAGCGAAGAGTAGGTTTTCGCAGTCCTTTGGCATGGGTTGATCAAGTTAAAAAGGAAAAGCCCCAATTTTGAACCTTGTGCAACTCCGGTCTTTATGTGTTGATTGATGACTTACAGCTTCCTATTTGGACAAAGAATTTCTTGGAAGAAAGAAAAGAAAACAAAATTTTTGTTAATGATGAAGGTAGTCCAAATCCAAATGATCTGAGCTTATGGATTAGGGCTTTAATCCACAAGCTGTCGAATGATTTTTCCACATCCAGAAAGCAATCAACGGTGACACGATGACTATTAAGGGCTGTGCAGACGTCGGATTGCAACTTCAATAATGGATGCAGTGTTGAGTGATTTTCACGAAAACCAAACTGCATGTCGGGGATGAGGTTTAGATCATAGCTATATTTTCTAAGCCGTTTGAGGATGACTTCTTCCAGAATCTTGCTGATGTTATTTAGGGGGGATACCGGTCTGTAGTTGGAAAATAGTTTTCTGGTGTCTTTCTTAGGTATTGCAACGATTTTGGCCATTTTTCATTTTTTGGGGGAAGTAGTTGATGCAGTTGTTAATGATGATTGCTAGCTGTATGATTACTGTTTGTGGAAGCCTTTTTATGACATAATTGGAGACTCCACCACCAGATCCGGCGGATTTCTTTGGCTTGGAAAAGTGGATGAGGATGCTTTAGTTTGCTTTAAAAGAAAAATTCTTTATGTGATTTTTGGTTTCTGTACAGCGACACAGACCTATCCAAAAGAGTAAAAATCCAAAAGTCCAGTAGAGGAAGACCGAAACTTAGGTGGCGCACTAAGACTAAGACCTTGACCAACTTTACGGGCAAAGCTGAAGAAACCTGGTATATTATGTAGAAGAGCAATGGACGCTTCGTCACAAAAAAAAATATTATAGAATCGTTAAGAATAATGATTTAATCAACACCGAGATTAACGGCCGTCCTCTTTATTGAATAAAACTTTTCCTTCGGTCACGCTATAACGATTATATTAATTGCTTTAAGTCAACCAATTGACAGTTTCAAACGATTGGAGAAAACTTAATTTGGTCTAAACGTCATGCAATAACGAATTAGACGGGAATTAGTTGTTAACAGGTCTATAAAACATCAAATCATGCAACAGGCTAATTTATGTGAAAAATTCTTCTTTCCCCTTGTGCGAAAAGAAAACTTAAGGATTTAGTTGGAGAGTTACTACATTAACCACATCAAGCTACAATACACTTCCTGACTTCCTTCACGTACATAGGAAAAGAATTAAGTATGATGATAATGATGAGTTGAGAATAAGTTAAGGATGTGTACATAGGTATACTCAATTCTGTGCAGTTCTGAATTTATTATTAAGGATGTTATTTCTTTTTTTTTTGAAATAAACTAGAAACAAGCTTATGAAAGGTCATTCTAAATAAGAATTTTCCTTTTGGAATCAATATGAAAAAAAATCCTTTTAGTTTCACTAAAAGAGAATTCCTAATTGAACAAAAATGTGTTACGTCTTTCAGCTGATTGACTTAATTGGAATGCTAAGTCCTAAGTATCCTCTCACTTGATAAATTACTTTGATTCAATGTTCAGACGTTAACGTTGCATTATTTATGGAAAGCCATTAATGCCAAAACACACACATACAAACAAGCTATCTCATAGTGGGTATAATTTATTTAGATGATTCGTCAACCGAAAATCATTAAATCCTGTTCGTTACCATCCATCAAAAGCTGAATCTGCAGGAGATGCATTTAGAATTAATTACTATCCATCATAAGTGTTAATCCATCAAGGCTTGATAACATATACGTCCTTGTTAATCCAACCAACAACGCAGGATTTGTATTATTTGGGTATTTCCTTCTATACAATATGACACAACTCTTTAGATTATTGGGGTGTATCCTTAAAAGCCCCCAAAATCGATTTTCAACTTCTCAGTTTCTGGTTGAAAGGAAATTACGCTCCTGATGTTTATAGTGGAAACAACACAATAAATATGTTTTCAATGGTGCTTCCTCTATCCCTATAAACAGGGTTTTGTGGCAAAGCCACTATTGAGGTTGCAAACAGCTTGCTGTTCAACACTTTCAGAAGGAGCCGAGCGCACACAAAAATTATCCTCATACGCCAAAAATGATATACAATCTAATCCCAATCCCACCACCGGCACCGTAGAGGAAGTCTCTAGAAAATCCTTTACAGGGTTTTGTGTTCGTCTGTCTATATACGTGCTATAAATAAATGTATCACAATGTTGGAACGCTCCTCTTGTGTTCTATGCTATTGTATGTACAATTACATTAGATAGCAAAGCACACTCTGGAGAAGTGTCTAGTGTGCCAATCAAGACAATTTTCGAGTTTCGAGTAGGTGTGTGGAGCTGGTGCTATGGATTTGGAACTAGTATCTTGTATATCAGAGTTCAGCATACAATGTTCTTTTTGGTTCAGTGGGTTTTCCGTTTTAATTTACCGAATTCGTATTTAATTAGATTTTTCTGTAAAATATTTGTACGGTGCTAACTGTAACAATTTAATTAAAAAAATTGAGAAAAAAAGACTAAAGGTGCAAAAATGTTTTATAGAGCAACGCTTTTGCAAATTCCAGAAATGTTAACAATTTACATCACTTAAAAGGGTATATTCTATATAAAATGTTTTGTCTTTAATATTTAGCAAAGGAAGAATTTATATCCAAATTAAATATCAAAGGAATGTACTTACCTCTAAAATTTTTTTACATGTTCTTACCTCTACCAACAAGTTTCTCCTGCCAGTTCGATTCCTATCTAGCTGGCTCCAGTTATGCTCGTGAAGTTGGTGAAGGATCTCTTCCACTTCCATGCGCCACCTAAATCTCGGTGTTTCTCTATTGCGCCGTCCGTCCCTTCGAATGGAATCGAATATTATCCGAACCGAAGCATTTATGTCTAACCGCTCTATATGAATTTTAATCTCTTGATGTTGATGTTATCAATAAGTATTGACCTTAGTAACAACGGGTTCGACAGGATCAATCACTAAATTATATATCTCAAACTTAAAGCCTTCGGTTTTTCTCCATTGTTTATCGAACGAATCAAATTAGAAATGTGGTGTCTGAATTAATCTTCGCTTCCTTAGAGATTCCTCAGGGGAGCCATCTTGGCCCTCTCCTATTTGTGCATTTGTACTCGCCATCAATGATATGGTTGTTTCCCTTTGTCCTCGCACTGAAATCGTTATTGTGGGCGATTTCAATGTACACAATTCCAATTGGCTCCGCTATTCTAGTCAGACAACACCCGAAGGAAGGTATGTCGAGCTCTTTGCCAGGTTACATCACCTTACCCAACTGATCGATGTGCCAACGCGTATACCGGATGTTGCTGGGCAAGCAGCCCATACTCTTGACTTGTTTCTTACTTCTCACCCTGATAAATATACCATTAGTGTAACTTCTTTCTTAAAGATTTCTTAAAGATCTCGATATACACAAATCCGCTGGCCCGAATGGTATACCCCCGATTCTTCTGAAGAGGTGTTCTTCCACATTGCAAAGCCACTGCGTAAGCTTTTCCATCGCTCCTTCTCTTCTGGAATCTTTGCTAGAAGATGGAAAACAGAATTTGTCCAGCCTGTCCCTAAGAAAGGTGACACACCCTCCTACCGACCCATAGCACTAACATCCCTTCTTTCTAAGGTCATAGAAACGCTGATTAACCGCCAGCCCACAAAATAAATGCTGGTGTGCCCCAGGGCTCTGTTCTGTCTCCGACTCTTTTCCTCATTTTTATAAATGATCTTCTGTCTGTTACTTCTAATCCACTTAACTGTTTTGCTGACGACTCTACCCTCAGCTTTTCATATTCGTTCGATAATTCACCTCCTTCGCTTTCGGCCGTACTGTATGTCAAGCTCATTAAACTCCGATTTGTACAGCATTGTTAAATGGGGTAATAGGAATCGTGTGGAGTTTAATGCTTCGAAAACTTAATGCTGTTTTCTGTCGTTAAAGCTAAACATACCCCCAATGCCATTGTCCATGAATGGCACTTACATCGAATAAACCGAAAAGCTCTCAGTACTTGGTATGCGTGTCAACGACGACCTCCGTTAGAACGACCATATATTTGGGGCTTTACTACTTCTACTTCTGGGCTTAAGCCATCAACGCTATCATCATTACGTTGCTTATAATTCTGCTCCTAAATAAACAAAATATTGTAAGGATATAAGTTATCGTGTATCAAAAAAACGATATTTGATAGCCATAATAGGGCTGTATATCTTACTCTTGAAAAACTTGCCTTCAACTTTCCGAACGTATCACTTCCCATCGATTCCTCTATTATTGATCTTTGGATAATATGTGATAAAAAGCTACATTTTCCGTCTCACATTGATCATATAACTGAGAGAGAAAATCCGTCCTGGGGGTTTATCCAGACGATGGTCATGGATGGAATTTTCAAATCCCTTGCTTACAAAATTTCTTTATATCAAATATGTTAATCCACTCCTCTTATATGCAAATTAGGTTTGGTCTCCATTTCAAGTCACCCATCTTCTTAGAATGGAAGCTGTATAACGAAGATTCCTTCGATTCGCTTTATGCAATTTTTCTTGGTCTGATCCTCTTATCTGAGGCAAACAACATCCCCTGTCGAAATGTTGGGAAAGCTTATTTAAGAGAATCATTTCATTTCAGTAATTAACGTGGTCAAAAAGCCGACGGAAAGATTTTTTAGCTTTTAACTTTCCCAATACTTACATTTTACACGCTGTATTAAGTAGCCAAGTTCTCACGTTGGGCGCCACTTTAAAATCAGATCAAATCTAAATATAGAAAAAAAAGATTAGCTTCCCCTACAGCTTCTTATCTCATTTGAAACTTCTAAAACCTATTAACATACATACATCCAACCCCGTTTAACTTAATTTTCACTAACATTTTTTGTGTTTTTTTGAAAACAACTCAAAGGGCACATCCTTTAAATCTCAAAACACACAACAAATTTTCCAGGTCGAAGTAAAATTCAACTCCATTTCATGCCGCACAAACACAAACAAACAAATATTGACGCACAATACAGAAAAGACGACGGCATATTAATACTAGAAATAATATTTGTACTTTCATGATTGGAAAAAGGGGTTTATCCACATTGAACCTCGAAACAGCTCCTCCAGCTATTTCCCACTCGTGCTGCTTCCACCTACACCATCAAATCCGACCACAACCCACAAAAGCCATTCCCAACAATTAATTGAACATGTCCTTGGAGGTTTTTTGGGAAACAATATTTTGGTGAATGCCTCCAAACACACCACACATGATGCCATCGTTGATCGTCGCTGAAATTCGATTTAACTTTAATACTTTCGGTTTCAAAAGAGGAGCGTTGTTCAGTTAATGGTGGTTTTGTTTGATGGAATCTGGAGAAATGAACAGTGCACGTGGTGCTCCAGCAGAGTTATGTGGAGGTGTCGCTTACAGGCATCTTTTACTTTCATATCTCATGTGTGTCGAAAAAATGTCTCTAGGGGTGTGGAATGTATGTTGGGCTGTGCTGGTATTATGACAAATGGTGTTGCATTGATTTTGTGTCATGAGTGCTATCAAATTGTGACATTGATAGAGCAACCGATGAGAGTTTTGCTGTGTCCTTAGGTTGACTGAGTACCTTTTGTGTTGAATAAATAAATTGTTATTGGATGATTGGTTGGGAATGCCGTTTGGGAAATAGTCAGATAAACTTGGCAAACAATGAATCATTCAATAAGGAGGTTCATTGTGATCAAGCATTGGGTTATATAAGTGGCAATAATAGTAATTGAAAAGCACATAACAATTGAAGCGTTGCTGAACATTGGTTTACTTTTTTTTCTGGCGGGATCATCTAAGTTCCAAAGTTCAATTCAAATTGGTCATTCCATATAAATATGTCTAATGATAAACGAACTGAATTAGAACTAAATTTCAAGATTTGCTATTATTTTCTTCATCGCTGCAATATGATGTCATTGCTCTCGCTGAAACTTGGCTAAACGTAAAACATCACACATCCGAATTTTTCAATAACCATCTGTATAATGTTTTCCGCAAAGATCGCTGCTCTATCACATCAGGTCTTGGTAGAGGTGGGGGTGTTATGATTGCAGTTCGTTCAACGTTTACTAGCACGGAAATTGCTTTGCCATCATCATCTTTTAATTTGAATTATGATTTAGATCAGCTTATAGTAAAGATTAATTTCGATCAAATTCATGAAGTTTTTTTTTTTGTTTGAGTTATATACCTCCAAAAAGTCATCTTGACTTGACATATTGTTGCCAAGTATTAAAAAATCTTAATGAGAATCAGCATATTGTTATATTAGGTGATTTTAACCTACCATCTATTAAGTGGTTATTTGACGATGCAAATCAGTATTTGTTACCTTTTAATGTAAAATATGATTGGGAAAGTGAGGTTGTTGATATATTAGCTGGGTATAATCTTCAGCAAATTAATAAGTTTCCAAACAATCTCGACCGTATACTTGGCCTGATTTTTGTCGACAAGGAATTCTGTGTAGATATTAATAATGTCTCTTCATCTTCACTTTGCAAATCTCCACATCATATAGCACTTGATGTAAATGTTAAATTTTATAACTATATGAAACCTAGTCATATTAATTGTAACTTTGTTATTGATTATGCTAAATGTGTTTTTGTCTCTATTTCTAATTTTATCCGTTCCTTTGACTGGAGGTCTGTTTTAAGTGACGGTGAGCTAAACAACGCGTATTTTTATTTCAGTAATAAGCTTAATGAGGCCATAAGTTTACATATTCCTAAAGTTCGTTCAAAAAATCTGAATAAGCCTCCGTGGTTTAATAATTTGAATAATAGAAAGAACAAAGCTTTTAAACAATTTCGAAATTCTAATAATAGTTCAGAATTATATGTAAGTTACTGCTCGTTGCAAAAGAGTTTTGATTTTCTCAATAAGTTCTTATATAAGAATTATATTTTCGTAGCAGAATCCAAACTGAAGTCCGATCCCAAATGTTTTTGGGCATTCATTAGTAATAAAAAAAAATCGGTTGGTGTTCCAAATAGTATGCGATATTTAGATACCTCTTCTTCAGATCTTCCAACAATTTGCAATCTTTTTGCCGATTTTTTTCGCTCAGTATACGTTAATCCTTCAAACGATGTAAAATTAGTTGATAGCAATATTTCCCTGAATACATTAAATATGGGTAGCTTGATTCTTACTGCAGAAGAAGTTGAAGAGGAGTTGGTTGAGTTGAATTCAGACAAAAAGCAAGGCATGGATGGATTTCCTCCTGTTATCTTTAAAAATTGTGCTCAGGCTATTGCCTTTCCCCTTTCTATTATATTTAACCGTTCTCTTGAGTTAGGAGTATTTCTCGATGATTAGAAATACTCTTTTTTAATTCCCATTCATAAGTCTGGTTCAAAAAATAATATTACCAATTATAGACCGATTTGTAAAATATCTACCATTCCTAAGCTTTTTAAAAAATTAATTTACAAAATTTCGAAACTGCAACAAAAAATTAGTAAAACAAAACCATTCTCAAACTCAAAGATACTGTATCTACCAAAGGGTAGCAATCATTCGATTCTCTAAATCGACATCTAAATCAATATCTATATCTGTCTGACATACCAAGAAAAATAAAAAAAACTCAAATGTGTATTACGTAACTAAACAATAACTTGCTGTTTTTATACATAAATCCTTTTCTAAATTGTCCCACACAAGAAACGTGGCTGCTCCCAATTGTTCCAGCAAAATTAACCCACTGAAGTTAAATTCACCCAACAGATGTCTAAATCGAATTTTTAAATTCTTCCCGATTGTATCTACAAACCTGTCCCCTAAATGCAAATAAAAATAAAATTTCAATTCCAAATAAACATAACATTCAAAAATAAAACTTCAAAACAAAACAACAAATTTACAAAAATAATAGAAGGCAATTGACTGTAACCAAATGACCTAAAATGTTGAAGAGGCCATTAAGCAATGTTGACTTGTCTGGCAGCCCTCCATTTGATGTTATATCTGGAGGGCCATTATCGTTATTTTGAGGTTTTTTTCTGGTGGCCTACTATATCCGTCGTGTGGTGTTTGTGTGTTGTGCTATAAAGGCTCCCAAACTCTAGATAGTCCTTGTAAATTACCTAAGTAATTGGTTACCTTTTTATCAATTCAAATTGGACGACTTATGGGGATTTGCTTTCATGCTGAGCAGTAGTTTGAAGATATTGCTTTGCTGATGCGAAAAAAGGACATTTTTTGGTTTTGTGGTTTATTTTCTTAAGATCCACAATTCCTTATTTTTAAATTAAATGTATCTTGAAACTTCCTTAAGTTTAAGATTAACCACAAGATTTTAAGCTGTTGTGTCAAATTTTAACTCTCCACATGACAGCACAACGTGTGATTTTTACTTCGAAATATATAAGGCAAGTTTAGGATTCGTGAATATAAATAAATTGAGATAACAATCAAACGTGACATTACGATCATAGAGAAATTTAAAAAATGTAGTGGAAAAAATGTCTGCCTGTCTGTCTGTCTCCCTCTGTCAGTATGTATAACGAGCTGCAGCCTAAACGGGTTAAGCGATTATCTTCAAATTTGGTGTGTGTGATTCTTTAGCCATTCCCCAGAGGGAACATTTTATTTTTAGGCCTACAAATAACGGTACCTGCCATATGACCGTTTAGCAAAAGTTTATTTTTCTCGAAAACGGCTCTAACTATTTTGATGAAAATTTTAGAGAATTTGTATGTTGGTATTGGCTATTACATGATCAGAACCGCATTTACAGGAAAAGTCTATTAACGGTAGCTTTTATATAACGGTTTTTAAAATTTTTGGATCTATCGGTAACAGCTCCTTGGATTTCTCTCAAATTTTATATTTGAGAAGATTTAGGTAGCCAAATAAATTCTGCATGTCAAAATTTTGGATAACTTTTTTTTCTAATTAAAATTAATTTTTGATTTTTTTTTTGAAAAATTAAGTTTTTTAAAACTTATAAAAAAAATTATCTAAATTTTTTAATTTTTTTTTTTTTTTTTTTTATAATTAACGCGCGCACAAGGGATCATGTGTTTCCCTTTTAATGTAGAACACACTGCGCGGGCATTACGAAGATAGAGAGGGGAGAGATAGGAGGTGCCGATTAACATTGGTTTTGAATGTTTGTAGATCAAAATGACAAGGGAAAATCCCGCCGGGTAAACTATTCCAAATTCGTGTCGTTCAGCTAAAAAAAGAATCCCTTTATTTCACGGTACGTCCGAAATTAGGCTCAAGGGTGAACTGATGAGCATTCCTTGCGAGACGAGTATTACGGGAGAAACTTTTAAGGGGAGGAATGCAACTGGCTACTTCGAGTGAACATTTTTTGTAAAAGAAACGATAAAATAAGGAAATGTATTATAATAAACTCTAAGAAACTGTTTACCAAAAAAAAAAAAAAAAAATGGGCACAACTGGGTCGCACGTACTTGCTCTAATATCTAAGTATCCAAATTAATTCTACATACAAAAATTTTGAATAATTTTTTTTTTATTTTTAATTAATTTTTGAAATTATTTTTTTTTAAATTCAATATTTTTTAAACTTATCAAAAAAAATATTTAAAATTTTAAAATCTGGTGTTAATTAATAAACTCTAAGAACTGCATAACAAAATTACAACAAAAATTTTTTTCAAAAAACTAAAAATAAAAAACTGGATTTTATCAAAACCGGTAAACAATTTTCGAAATACTTTTTTCTTAAATTCTTTGGCGCAAAATTATAAATAAACAAATAAATTTATTGGCGCGACAGCTCCTTAAGGAGCCAAGGCCTTGGCCTAGTGACTTATACTCTCAACCATTCCAGTGTGTGTGTTGTTAATCTGCAAGAATGGAAGGGAGATGCACTTTTTCGAGACAAACTTTACTCTTGGAGGTTTTGTCAGTTCCTCGCAAGAGGCAGTACCCCAGAAAAAAAGGTGGCTATGAGATGGATTTGAACCCAGGTTCATTCGCTTAGTAGTCCGACATACTAACCACTAGGCCACGAGGCGCAAAATTATAGTCCAGTTAATTCGACACTAAAAAAAATTTAGTTTCACACTAGGCGATATTGATACTTCTGTAAATTATAGACGAATAAGAACCGACTTTATTTTAATGACTGGCATTGAAGATAAATCGCACCCTATTTTAATTTTTGTAGTGTCAAACTATCGCATTGACAACTGTCACGTTCTTTTTTGTTAACTAAAACTAATCAAGGCTTCTTTGATTGGATAGTATCTCGGGGGTGTTTTTCATTTTTGCTCTAGGTGGAAAAATAACGGTACCTGCCATACAATTTTGAACAAAAAGTAAGATTTTCTCGAAAACGGCTCTAACGATTTTAATAAAACTTTAAGGGTGCTAATTTTTTACAATAATACATCTTTCAGTTAGAATACATTTTACGAAATTTGTTTTATAACGGTACCTCTCATATAACCGGTTTTTTCAAATGCGGTTTTATCGTAAACTATTATCCCGATTTCAATAAAATTTTGCACACAAGAAGTCATTTATAATTCAACTAATATCGCATTTCAAAATTTTAAAAACTTTTTTTTTTCGATTTTTTTAAAATTTAAAAAAATTTGGTTTTCGAAATATTTTGAAAATGGGTGGATTCAATTTTGTTAAATGATTTTCTCAGATGAAAACTACAGATTGCCTTATAATGACATACTAGAAAAAAATTTAAAATATTTTTTCGAAAAGTTTAAAAAAAACGACTTTTTTAAAAGAACTGCTCGAACGATTTTCAATTTTTTTTTTCTATTATGGACCAATTGTTCCACTAACCCATAAAGCACACCAAACAGTCAGCTTGTTGAATGGTGTTCAACATACACATGAGGATTATCATCATTTCAAATATGGCAGTTTTGTTTATTGACGTATCCAATAAACAAAAAGTGAGCTTCATCGCTAAACAAAATTCGCTTATGAAAATTGCGATCAACGGCAATCTTGTTTTGGGCCCATTCACCGAATCTACGCCTTGCTAGGTGATCCTGTGGCTTCAATTCTTGCAAGAGTTAGATTTTGTAAGCATGTAAACCAAGATCTTTCCACAAAATCTTCTATAAAGTGGATGGACACATATCCAATTCCTGTGCACGATGGACGGATTAGGGTCTTCCTCTACGCTACGCTCTACAGCAGCAATGACTTCTTCTGTAAGGAGTACGGACTGTACGACATCTCTGTGTATGCGTATTATCATTTAGAGTAAACGTGGTGCGAAATCGTGCCATAGTTAATCGAATAAATTGCTCTGTTGGACGATTATGTTGACCATAAAATGAACGTAGTGCGCGATACGTTTTTCGAACAGAACCATGACTTTCAAAATAAATCTGCACAATTTGGAAGCATTGTTCAGGCGTCAGTCTATTCATATTGAAATGCCAAACCAAATTAAAAATAAATCATTTGACAACTGACAAAATGGCCGCAGGCTAAAACAGTGTTGCCAACTTTTTATATACCTATGCATACGAAGATGCTTGTACATAAATAATGTAAGGAATGAACTGTAACATCGAGCGATTAGTGGATACATGTTTAAATAAATAATGAATAACATTAAATTAACATTAAATAATTTAAAATGCGAGTACATAAATTTCAGGTTTCGAGATACAGGGTGTTCCATTTATAACATTTATACGTTTAAAGTTTAAACTTCTTACACAAATGAGCAAAAAGTTTGCATGCAAATTGCATTGTGTAAGTGCTCCATACAACAAATCACCGATATCAGCACTATTCAACACTGCTTAGACTGCATTTCTTTATAAGCAAAAAAAAATAAAAAAATAAAGAATTAAAAAAAAACTGAAAACTGCTTTGGTGTCCATTGTTCATATCCGGTTATAAGAGAATCTTTTCCGTTTTTTGAAATCGGTCTATTTATTAGCATGTCCGGTTATGAGAGGTGCCCGTAATGAGAGAGTAAAATGTAATTATTATTAGAAGATGAGAACCTGTCATCTTCTGCTTGCCAAGTTTTGAGTTTTTTAATTAAATTTGCTTCATCATACCTCTTCATGACCTATGAAACAATATAATTCCTCAAATTGTTTATCGGATTTATGTCACCTCCTGCCATCGTACATTCTGTTGGATAAACTTTTCAAAAGGCATTTTCCATTATGAAATATTAATAACATAAGTTCAAGCATTAACGACATAACAGTCACTCGTTATGTGTCCTTACCCTTAGCAAAATCGATAGACCTTGACAATCACTGGCATTGCAACTATTATTCAACTAATTGCAATACATGTCACCCTGTCGACCTTGATGTCAATTTTATTATCCTTTTGCACTTTTTGTTTGAGTTATTTTTGTTTGTGAAATAAATAGAATGAACGGTATTGGAAAATAATGGACATTGAAAAATTGTAAAGGACATCGTTCATATTTATTCAGCCAACATACGGTTAGTTAAGGATTTTTAAGGATACAAAAATATTGCACTCCTACATTTAAAGATTCGAAAGGATTAAGCTTACATTTTTTCTGGTAGTCATTGAATTAACTGTGCAGTCAAGTGAATCCTATCGAGAAGTTTTTAAATCGATTAAAGCTGATCCTTTCCGGTCGTATTAAACCCAATTATCACAGTGTGTTGTTACTAAGAAAATGAAGAGAACACAAAAAAAAAAGAGATAGCAGGAGTTTACACCATAAGTTAATCAAAAGGTGAGTAGTCCTGAGATATCCTTTTCCAGTTATAATGGATGATAATAATCTTACATTATAATGGGACATCAAAGGAAATAGCATCCTCTTATTGGCACCATGAAATTGAAGCTTTATTATTAATTCTGCAGAAAGTCCTTGTTTCCATATTTTCCAGCACACTTTTACAATAATGCATCCAACGTTATTCAATTTCCATTTGTTAGGTTCCTTTTAAAGTCCCTTTTTTACAGGATATTTTATAAAGCTCAATTTTATTTCCATCATGCACATCAGGATATGAAAATGTATTCAAAGTAGCGACAAAAGGCTAATGTCACATTATCGAGCAATTTTTCCACTTGACCAAGTAGAAAATGCACACCAAAACGTCAGGACATAATATGATGAAATGTGACAGCAAATAGCTACCGGGAAGATAATGACAGCATCAAATGTGTGTAGCTGTATGTGTGTTGTTAACATTATCCAGTATAATCCACAGCGGAAGCAGGGTTAAGTGATGACTCTAAGGATGAGCTTAATCGTGTTTGCAGTTTTCCTTCTTTGCTTGATTTTTTTCTCTTTTTTTAATTTAAAATATAAAATAAAGTTTAATTATGCTTAAAATTGTATTAAATTCACTTAAGCGGATATCAGGAATTAAAGATAAAGAGCAATTCAACAGTGCAATCCAGAGAAGGCTAAACAAAAATCCTGTTTGACTTATGTCATTAGTTAAGGATTGCGTAGAATTGAATTATGTTTCTTAATTAATTTAATTAACACGTTTTCATTTAATGCTGTGGTGCATATCATAGAACATTAATGTGAAATCATCTGATTGCGTAATTAAGGATTTGCCTTGCGGAAGGTGGGTATTAAACTGTTGTTTGAACAGCTTATTGGTAATCCTGTTCGAAATGCACTGCATTTTAAGCTTGCATTAACTTTAATCCATGCCATTGACAGACTCTTGTATTAAATTTTAATGAAAGAAAATATATTAAGCTTTGGAATACCACTTTCTCATTAATACTCAGAGAGTTTGAATAAATTTTGTTACATTAATGGGTATGGACAACATTTTGCAAGAAATTGTTTTTTTTTTAATTTAAAAATAAAATTAAAATTAACATTAAAAACAGGTTATTGAATTGGTTTTAAGGTTTTAATGCAATTTCCGAAATTTTATGGGAGATGGCACAAATCCATAGAGTGTATTTTCAACACCACTACCAACGATGAAAAACCATGAACCCATCTACTGGTATATACACAAGGCAAAACAGGTTCACTAATCCACACGAGGAACAAACATACCAAAAAGAGCACGCGCCACTCTTCATTATTTCTCCCCTTTAATTTCGACCGTTATATTCAATATGTACTTACATAAAATCAGTTTAGTTAGTTTAAACCGCCGCACCAATCGCTTCGTTCGGCACTTATTGCGTTGAGTGTAGAGTATGAAATTTGTAGTAAAACATTTAAAAAAGTTTAATCATTATCAGGCAAATTAAATAAACGTGGAATAGCGAAAGGTAAGGCCTTATTCCGTGGATTTAGTGCAAAATGTGCTTTTAAAAATGTGAGCTTTATTATTGTTTATTTTTCATAAAAAAAAAACAAGTTTGAGAATCTTGGTGAAAATTTCAAGTTACTGAACAGACATTTTACTAATTGTAGTAGATTTTCTTAAGGGATTTATGGTAAACGTCATCACATTATTATTTACTATTTTATTTTTAAACATGGAAAATTTTAATTTTTTTCTACGGTTTTGTTAATTCGTGCAATAATGGTGGAATAAACTTTTTTTTAATCAATAATGCTGTAAGTGTTAAAATTTAACTTATTTTCTTATTTATGAAATCTAGCCAAAGGAAGGATTCTAAACAACGATATTCCACTTAATTTTTTTTCCAAAATGCCTCTTACTGTTCTTATAAAATTTCGCGTATCGTCCAAGAGGGAAAGAATACAAACTTTTCCCGAGAGGTTTATTTTTCCCATCAATCAGCTTATATATGCAACTGATAAAATTTAAGAAAAAATAACATTGAAACTGTAAGGGAACCAGCTTGTTGAAATAGTTGCAACCATGCAGATTCCATTTGCAAATATTTCCTAGAACTCACTTTTTGTTGAATTTTTCAAAAACTCAAATCTTTTCTCATTTTTCAAAAATCTGTATGAATATTATTGCGTTTGGAAAAATTCAAGATAGGTATTACGTTTTCAGTTTAAAAAAAAAGGAATGACGGTTTAGCAAATAAATTGCACCACAGGATTTTATTAACTTGCTCTTATGTTAGGTCACAGCTTCCGAATAAATTTTGAAATATGTATATTTTGGGAAGTTTGAAGTTTTTAATCGATTTCTTACTTTTGATTGTTCGAAAAAAGTACGCAAAATAGTTTTCACCGCAATAAATTAAACGCCAATTTATTCCTTTAAAAAAATGTAAAAAAGTGTGAATTTTTTTTTCAAAATCGTAGGAACGGTTTTTAAATAAAATGTTTCAAAAAATGAAAAAAAAAATATTCAAGAATGCCAAATTGAGCACTAAAATAATCTACATTTAAAATTAAAAAAAAAAAACTTAAAAATAATTGAAAACAAAAAAGAGTTTTTGAAAATATTTTAAAATTAAATTACTTAAGCAACCTATATCTTCTTGAATATCAATTTTGATTGTAATCAGTTAACCAGTCCTCGAGAAAGTCGAAGAAAAAAAAATACTGATCCTATTGAAGGTACCGTTTCTAGCCCACTGTATTACATTTTTTTTTTGCGATTATAGGTACTATAATACAAGTTATGCATTTGTGCAGATACAAAATTTTGAGATAACAACCAAAACATGACATTACGATGATAGAGAAACATATTTGAGTTACTGGCAAAATTCTGTCTGTCTGTCTGTACGGATGTATTTTGGCCTAAAGGGTTGGGCTAATCGTCTTCAAATTTAGAACTTAAGGTTATTTTGACATTCTACAGATAATTTTTTTCAATTTTTTTTAGCTCAAAAATTAACGGTACCTGTCATATAACCGTTATGTTAAAGCTTATTTTTCTCGAAAACCGGCTCCAAGACTTTTTATGAAAAAGAATCAGTGTACTACTGTAGGTAAGCATTATATTTTGGTGAAAAAAAAATTAATATGGTGGGCTAAAAACGATACCTCCGATTGGACTGTTATTTTTCTTCGACTTTCTCGAAAACTGGTGATCCGATTACTACCAAAATTGATATTCAGCCTAAGTAAAACTTTTTTTTTGTATTTCTAATAACTTAAACAATTTTTTTTTGAAAAAATCAATATTTTGAAAACAGGTTGGCTAAAGTTTGTATTCTTGGATTATTTTTTTTAATTAAAAAAAAAGTTGTAAAAAATAAACCGTTTTAGTAAAAAACCGCTCCTACGATTTTGAAAAAAAAATTTTTCCGTGAAAAATAAGCTTTTACTTTACGGTTATATGATAGGTACCGTAAATATTTCAGCTAAAAAACAAAATTGAAAAAGTCCTCTGTAGAATGTAAAAATAACCTTATGTTCAAAATTTGAAGACGATTGGACCAATTGTTTAGGCTGTAGTTCAATATACATCCTTAAAGACAGACAGATATCTGATATGTAACTCAAATATGTTTGCTTTGATACTGAATCAACAATTTTGCAAAAAATTTTTTTTTCAACTTAAGTTTTCTGTTGACAATATAATTTCGAAATACAGTTTTCAATATTTTCTCAATATTCTTGCATAATCACAATTGTAATGTCCCGACAACCCATAAAGCACCAATTCATCCTTCAATAAAATAAAACAGTCCGTAAGAAACTTCCTTCTTCCTTGTTATGATAAAACTGTGGAATATAATTTATAAAGTTAGGAGAAAACAACAACTCAATTCAATTTTCTTCTTCCAATTTTATTTACACAAATTGTCCGTCATTCTCATTTCTTTTTGTCATTGTTTGTGTTTATGTGGTTATCATCTCCTATTTTCTTTATAACCAAAAAATGCTTAACGGTGATCCAGATAGAAGTGTGTGTAATGGTCTGCGAATTGAATTAAAAAAAGGGACTTTATTTTCAATTTCAATTTTAACTAATACGAGATGTTGAAAATGTTTTCTAACTTATTGCAATTAATTAAACCAATTTTTAAAATGCTATTTGTTTGTTTATTTTGAATTAATTTTAAATTTGTTTTTCGAATTAAACGCACCAGGGAGGGGTAAAGAACTATTGTATTAACAAGGAAAAGTTTGCATTTTATTTCAACAATTTTATGTTACGTATACGCCCCAGTGTACATTCCGTTTTGCTTTTGGCTTTTTATCAATAAAATGTTTATGAGAGATTTATGCCAATGAGATGCAACTTAATTGGTTCAAAATTATAACATATTTACCTTGAAACTTTTAATCATATAAACCTTAAACATTTTAACCATTGTGTAAGCGAAACCAACAAATTGTTTTTGATCGTTTTGCTCTGGCCCTGAGGCTAGATGTATAATGAAATTCAATTCTGCACAGACGGCAGAACGTCTGCTCACGATTTAATTATACTCACAAAAAAACTCAATTAATTGTTGCAGATAAAATGTCGAGTACCTGGAGAATTAAGAGAAATCAATTAATTAAATATTTATCAGCCGCAAGCGACAAAAAAAGAATCCATAAATTCAACCAGTTGAGTGCCGTCCTTTTATGACTTGACATTGAAATTTAAATGAATTTAATTGAACGGATGTTTACATCTATTTGGATCCAAGGACTTTCTTTATTAGAATGAACAAGGTCAAAATTTGGTAAACGTCTGAAAAATATTTAGATACACACAAACCACCACACAATAGCCAGGTTGAAATCTCATTAAAGATTCACAAGATTCGCTTGTTCCCTTTGGCTATCTCTTTTGACAAAGATGTGTGCTTTATGTGCTGTGCCACAAAGATACAAGAGGAAGGTAGAATCTAGCTCGAGGATTGTATGTGGCTAAGAAAAACTGATACGGAAAGTTAATTTCCGTGTTTTGTTTACAAAAAGCAATCCTCTTTGGAATAGACGAAGGAAACATTCAAACGTTATGAGTAATGCGGTAGAGGGTAGAGATTGTTCAGATAGGAAGGTAAGGCTTTTAAAGTCATGGCCCATAATTGAGAATGAATTTGCTGCTCTATTTATAGACTTCAGACGAAAGAACCTTTGTAGACTCTGACGTTTAGGATGAAATACAAGAATTTTCTCTTAAAAAGTACAGGGAATAATATTTAAAAAAAAAAATGAATATGGAGTACTTATAGGATTAACTTACTTTAACCAATAAACTCGTGTCAATCAAAAAATCATTCTAGAAATCTGTGAGTACAGTACTTCAGATGTTTCCCAATGAAATTCATCAAACTTAAACATAGACCCATCATCCTCTTTGCCAAGAAGGATAACCCAAAAAATCACTTTGAAAACAACTTGAGTGACTGTAATTGATACGAACATTAAAAGTACACAAAGTTACTGAATAATTAAGATTGTGAACCTTTTAGAATTTGTTTGCAGTTCTGTGAAAAGAAAAAAAAACACACAGACATATAAATAAAAAGTACTGATGTGTAAGTTAAAAGTTTTCAAATGAATTTTAAAAATAATGCTAAGGCTATATATTTCATTTAAAATTTGTTCAATTTTAAAGTTCAACTTGCCTTTGGCATTAGCATGTTTGATTCGGTTGATACATCAAAAGATTTCATTTCAAAATAATTATTATTAATAAGAAAGATTGGATTCTGATTCAGGGTCAGTCGAAATATGTTTAATTTAATATTTGATTCCCTCTGTGAAAATCTCCTCTAGATTGACTGTTAACATTACATTTCCATGACTTTTGATTCAAATTATAATAAAATCCATAAAAGTCATCTTTTGAACGTTTAAATGTCGTTCACAAATTCAATCAAATCACAGACAATACCAAGAAAAAAAAAACAGATTAACATTTACGACCAAATCATTTCCGGTTTATTTATATCTCCTTGTATTTCCAAAACCATTGGAGATTGAATGAATTGTTTACTCATTCCCAACGTGACAGTTGCTCGAAATGTGGAAAAAATTACTCAAACCACTAGTGCACATTTATATCTTTTTTTATACGGCCTGACAGGATATGCAGTACTTGCAGAAAACATTCAACACACTAAGCAGACTTAAAAGCATCCTTCCGAGACAACCATGTTACTGCAGTTCGTGTTTCTTTAACGACTCTGGCGACGATAAAAGCATTAACTATTCCAATCGATTTGAGCAGAGTGCAACACAGGAAGTGAATTCAATCCCATTAACGGTAATTCACTTTTTCAAATCGCACATAAAAGGATGAGATTCTTCGTATGGAATGCTTAAATGTTTTTTTACATAATTCGAATTCGGGGAGAGTTCAATGGAAGTTCAATTATGTTACAGATTTGAAAGAAAGCTTGAATATTTTTGCCCTGTTAGTATCCTTTATCTTGGATTGAGATCCCGAATAAGCTTAAAATAAAGTTATCAATACTGGTTATAATATTTTTTTTAATAAGACTATAGTGATCTGTGAAATTCCAGACATAACACCCGAATCTTTTCTTTTGAGGTGAGGCAATATTGAATCATACCGGGCACCCAGTGACAAACACTATAGATGACAAACCACTTACTGGTATATTAACACAACGCAAAACAGGTTCACTAAGCCAGACGCACGACCATATACCACAAAGAGCACGCGCCACTCTTCATTATTTTTCTCTTTTAATTTTCACAATTATATTCAATATGCAGATGCCAGATGCACACAAAGTCATTATAGTTCAAACCGCCCTGGCATTCGCATGATTTTTGGTTTGCCATAACGTCAGCGCGACTTATTCCGTAGAGTGTATAATAAAAACCTTGTAGTCAAAAAGTTAAACAAAGTTTAATCATTATATCGTTTAACTAGCGGAAGAAAAAAAATTGTATTTAATGTGAAATAAAATGAACCTCTGACCGGAAATTTTTTGAAGGCGAGATTCACGTTGCTCTTTAGTTTCAGCGGTTCTGGAAGTGAAAGTTCTGCGCACATTTTCTGAAGGCGAGATCCACGTTTTTCTTCAATTTTAGGGACTCTTTTTTCTCTTTTATTCGCTTTTTATTTATTTAGTGATTGTTGAAGGAAAACTCGCAACCGATTGAAAATGGAAAAATCTGCGCGGGCATTAGGAAGATAGGAAGGGGGAGAGATAGGAGGTGTCGATTAACATTGGTTTTGAATGTTAGCAGCATTCTTAGCGATCTCAAATATATGGTCGTTCCAACGGAGGTCGTCGTTGACACAACTACCGAGTACTGAGAGCTTTTCGGTTTCTTCGATGTAAGTGCCATTCATGGACAATGGCATTAGGAGTATGTTAAGCTTTAACGACAGAAGACAGCATTGAGTTTTCGAAGCATTAAACTCCACACGATTCCTATTACCCCATTTAACAATGCTGTATAAATCGGAGTTTAATAAGCTTGACATACGGCACCGTTGCAATTGTAGGTACGAAGGCGAAGGACGTGAATTATCGAACGAATATGAAAAGCTGAGGGTAGAGCCGTCAGCAAAACAGTTAAGTGGATTAGAAGTAACAGACAGAAGATCATTTATAATAAAAGGCACGACTGGGTCGCACGTACTTGCTCTTATGTGCTAATCCTTTTTAAGTGCAGGCGTCTTTTTGACAAAGATTTTATTTTAATATTTTTTGTATGACGTGCAACTTCCTTAGAATCGTTTTGGGGTGAAGCTCGAACGAACATGCGTCACGACAAAGGGATAAACACATAAATATATAGGATTGTTAGCTTTTGCAGTTTTTTAGTGTAGTATTATCTTTCCACTTGCTGCTTACTGTTTATAATATAATTTGCTAATAGAAAGATATAAAGGACTTTTTTCAGTTAAATTTTCATTTTGGTATGGAAAAATTTGAACAACTGGCATAAAGATTCGTCGGAATCAGCAGTATGGCAATAATGCTAGGTAAAGGGACCTTTATACGTCCCAATATGGGACCAATGGAATTTATAAAGGATTTAGGTACCTATAATAAGGTTGGAAGGAAGGTAGGTACTAAAATTAAGATACGTGTTCCAACTACTGTTAAGCCAGTAGGTATAGAGACAATATTAAAAGTTAACACAGTGGTTTTGTTTATTTATAGGAAGGTGTAAACTTTTGTTTTCTCGATTGAAATTTTTGCATTCAGTAGTAATCGAATAGTTTTTTTTATTTGTTAGTTGTTTTTGTGTGTTTATCAAAAGGCTTCCTTATTTATTCTGTGCTTTTATGATGATGAAAAATACTTTAAAATACGTAAGTATGTATGTAATGTAGGTTGTCACTTTCTTTTATTTGACTAATGGCTTGGCTAGGGCTTAGCCGAGCAATATGAAATAAAATGTTGGGGAAAAAAATTTATGAATTCAAAAAAACACTACTCATAACGTTTTTTGGAAAAAATGTTGTAAGCCATCTTATTTCTTTTGCTGTTTTCTATTTTATGAATTTTTCATTTCAAAATCGTTCGACCAGTTTTTTTCAAAAAAATGTTTTTTTTGAAAAACTTTTCGAAAACATATTTTAAAATTTTTTTTAGTATGTCAATTTTAAGAAATCAATAGTTTATACTAGGAGAAAAATTTAAAAAAAAATCTATAGATCCGTTTTCAAAATATTCAAAAAACAAAATATTTGTTTAAAAAAATTATTAAAATTTAAAAAAAAATGTTTTGGAAAATTTTAAAAAGCAATATTATTTAAATCATAAAACACTACATATTTTGAAAATTTCATCAAAATCCGTCAATTAGTTAACGAGAAAGTCTGATTTTAAAAAACCGGTCATATGGGAGGTACCGTTATAAAACTTTTTCTGAAAAATCCATTAAAATTAAAAGATAGATTTTGCACAGAAAACATCATTCTGAAAGTTTTATCAAAATCGTAGGAGCCGTTTTCGAGAAAAATAAGTTTTTTAATAAAAGTTATATGGCAGGTACCGTTATTTTTGGAGCTAGAATGCCAATTCCAAAAACTGTCGGGTAGAGCACTCTAAAAATACTATATACCAAGTTTGAATCAAATCGGCCCAACCGTTTAGGCTGTAGATATCGATACGGACAGACAGACAGACAGACAGACAGACAGACAGACAGACAGACAGACAGACAGACAGACGGACGGAATTTCCGGACCCACTTTTTTTGACTTCTCTATCATCGTAATATCATGTTTGATTGTTAGAATTTTTTTTTTTTTTTTACGAATGCATAACTTGCCTTATAGTCCCTATAATCGCAAGTAAAAAATGAGGAGAAGAGTCGGAGACAGAACGGAGCCCTGGGGCACACCAGCATTTATTTTGTGGGAATTAGACTTGATACCGTCCAATACAACTTGTATTGAACGGTCCAGAAGATAGCTTCTAATCCAACAGAGCAATAATCTTACTTTCACCAAAGTGATGTAAAGATTTGTTGCACTGTTCGGTGAGGTATGCTATCAGATCACCATTGGAACCGTTGCTGCGAAAGCCATATTGATGGTATTGCTGAAGCTTTTGATCTTCGAGATATTCCTTAAGCTGGCGGTTAATCAGCGTTTCCATGACCTTAGAAAGAAGGGATGTTAGTGCTATGGGTCGGTAGGAGGAGGTGAGGATGTGTCACCTTTCTTAGGGACAGGCTGGACAAATTCTGTTTTCCATCTTCTAGTAAAGATTCCAGAAGAGACGGAGCGATGGAAAAGCTTACGCAGTGGCTTTGCAATGTGGAAGAACACCTCTTCAGAAGAATCGGGGGTATACCATCCGGGCCAGCGGATTATTGTGTATATCGAGATCTTTAAGAAATCTTGCAATTATACAAGTGCGGAAAAAAATTTGTCCCATGGAAAAAATTACATTCTCAAGTACAGGAGGGGCAACGTTGCTGTGAGGCAGCGTGGAGGTGGCAGCTAAGTGGGCGGCGAGCAAGTTTGCCTTCTCTGAAGAGTAAACGATTGGTTTTTTACTGTCGATGAGCGTTGGAACCGAAGATGTTGAGGAGTTTTTAATATTTTTTTTAAAATAACCAAAAAATTTTTACTGCCTTTGGGACACTGCAGAATTTTTCGCCGTTATTTTTGGTCATGCAAAAATTTGGTTCTTTCAATAACGGAGGTGCATGAGTTTTTTGCTTGTTTGTGCTTTTTCCGATTTTTCTCTATAGGGTTGGCTTTGTAAGATCGGAAACTTACTTCTTTGAGCCTGATAGCTTCTTTACACTTAGAATTAAACCATAGGACTTTTCTTTAGGCTTGACGCTATTTACTCTGTTAGTCCCTAGAAGAATCACATTTGTGATCATTTCAGCCTGGCATCAATGTCACTATTGAGGAAAGCATAGTGACCAGTTAAAGTTTAAAAAAAAAAAAATATTCAGGCCGTCCAAGTTGTCTTTCTCGTATTGCCAAACGGTCCTGGTGGGAAGTTTTTCTTTAACTGGATGGATGGAGGACGAGAAATTAGCTGAAATGACCCAATGGTCCGAAGTGCTAAATGGAGAAGTTGCACTAAATGTATACTTATCAGGGTAAGATGTAAGAAACAAGCCAAGAAAATGGGCGGCTTGCCCAGAAACATCCAGTATACGGGTTGGCCCATCGATCAGTTGGGTAAGGATATGTTACCCGGCAAAGAGCTCGAAATACCTTCCTTCGGGTATTGTCTGACCAGAATAGCGGAGCTAATTGGAATTTAGTACATTGAAATCGCCAGCAATAACGATTTCAGTGCGAGGATAAAGGGAAACAATTTTCGAGATGGAATCAGACAGCGCATCAAACTCGTTACAAGTCGAATTACTGTCGAGATTTGGACTCCTATAAATACACAAGAAGTTAAAGTCCGTGTTGGAACATTGCCCATATTGGGGAAGGCTCTGGCTGTTAACTATGTTTGTTTTTTTTTTTAATCATCATACATTTTTTTACCAATCTCTTTTTCTTAAAATTTGCAGCCAACGATTTATTCTCCGATTGATGTCATGGTTTAATGCGTTACAATATTTTCAAAGCAAATCATATTTAACAAACGTTTTAGTTTTAAAAATATACATTTTCTTAAAATTGAAATTTCCAAAAACCAAAAAAAAAAAAAAATATAAGAAAATTGAAAAAAAATTGCCAAAAACCTTATATTTTTTTCTTCTACCCGATCGGCACCAAACCTTCACAGGAACCATCCTTGGACTAAACTATATCTACCCTGAAAATTTCATAAGAATCCGTTAAGCATTATAGGAGTCCATACCGGACATTTTTTTTTTAATATTTGGCCCGCGCAAAAATGATTTCGGATACCCTTATAATGTTAAACAAAGCGGGGGCGTTAGGAAAATAGGGAGGTGTATAAAAGGAGATATCGATGCACATTTGTTTTGAAGTTCGGCAAGTCATAATGGGAAGGAAAAACAGAGTCTGGTAAGGCATTCTACATTCGCGTGGTACGGCAAAAGAAAGAATCTCTGTATTTGACTGTACGCCCGAAGTTGTGCTCAAGGGTAAATTGTTTAAGGGGAGGAATGCAGCTGGCTATTTTGCTAGAGCATTGATTGTAAAAATAACGGTAAAATAACGAAGGGCACGAAACATTAAGACGGTGCTCAAGAGAAGACATACATACAAACATACATCCATTTTTATATATTAATATATATAAACATATACTGAAGTGTTTTTTTTTAATTTATGAAATCGAGCCAAAGAGAGAATTCTAAACAAAGATCAAAGAAACGATCATCACACAAATAATGTCTAAATTAAACCCTTAAAAGATGTGTCGAAACTCTTCTATTTTAGGCATTAAGCTCTGTGCACTTTAGAGGCAAATCCTAAATCCCAAAAATTTGATCATAGAACGTAATGCTCCACTTACAGCCATTCAAAATTAACAAATTATTAATTAATTACCTCATTAATAACAAAAAAGAAAAGACTTCCGTTAATATTGTATTCAATTCCCAGAATTTTATTTCCAACCCTTGCCTTTCACCTCCATCATTTCAAAATTTAAAAAAAAATATTTTCATCTCAATTTAAAACCAGAACATTTATTTTAAGGAGCTTATCGTTCCATATTACCTGCCTGGTCGCATTTTAATTAGAAAATCTGCCGACTAAGTGCATAATTTTTGCCTGCACTGCCTTTGACTAATAACTACCAACAAAACTTCTCCACATTCGTTGGTAAAAGAAAAAAAAAATTAACCATGACATCGACCAACACTTATGAGTTAAACGAGAAGGACAAAGTTTCTCAAACCCCAAAGAGACCTGAATTTGTATCTGGGAAAAGTTTGTCTCGTAATTTAATTAACACAGAGATGTGCCTTGAAAAGACAAAAGGTATTCACTTTGATGTTTGAGAGGAAATCAGCTCGAGAGTCTTGGTGGGGGATTCCTTTCTTTTTCGTTGTTAACGCTGCTGGTGGTAGCCGCAAAGCTTGTGGTTTACCTGCCAAGTGCAGGTCCTTCAAAGAGGACTTTTGTTTAGTTCCATCTCCAGCGCCGTCCGTCTTTGTTAACTCTAAATGTCCCGAGCTTATTTCATATTACTGTGACAGATATTATTATTTGCCTTTGCCTTGAGGAGATTAGTGCGTTTCCTTATTGTTGGCCCTCTAGATGAATACCTTGACAATATTATTTATAGAACAACGAATTAATTAACTACTTGCCAATCTGCCACTGGGTTATTCCTTGATTTGCCAAAAAGATGTTTGCTTATTTGAGATGAAAAATGGAAGTGATTTTTTTTTTTTTTTTGATTTCAGGAAGAAACAGCGTAGTTAATAATTCATGTTAGGTTTTCTTTGTTCAGGTAACATTTAAATTTGGATGCTTGGTATCCAAGATGCTTTGGGAGCATGCAGTATTCATATGTTTGTATATAACCAAACGGTGGTGTGTTTACTTATAGTGTTAACAAGAAATTTCATTCATTCAAAATATTTTTTGATGTATAGACTTATCTTTGTATAGCAAATTTGAATATTTTCTTTCTGTCCTGAACAACAAAATAGAAAAAAAGAAAGAAAGTCTGCTAGTCAGCTGAGGTGTAGTCTTCTACATCCTGTCTACAGATTTAATGCTTTAAGCGTATGCAAGACGGGGAAGAAAGAATATAAGCTTAAAAAAGAATCATCATCATAAATGGAGCCTTGTAGGAAGATCGAAAACATTTTGTTTCATAGAAATTGAGTTGTGGACCGTTTTTACTCTGGCATTAAAAAAAAACAAATGCATTACTCTAGCACGTTAAAAGAAGGCTATTTTCAGCAAGTCCTTCCAGATTCAAATTTAGGCAGACGACCCAAGATTCCTTCGTCCATACCAAGCAGATGGCACAAAAACTGGGGATGCACATTAAAGAAATCAAAGTCCATGGTGCATCTGCGAGAAGTAATGGGTTTTCGAATAAGGACTTGACAACTTTTTTTTTAAATAAAACGCAAACCATTTGAAATATTTTAAAAACTTTATTATCGGCTTGAAGTACAATCAAAACATTTATGAATGGAACTCGACTTCGTTCATGTGGCCACCGCGGGCACGTTTGCAGCGGTCGATTCGTTTTCGATGACTCGGCCCCACATTTCGGCCGAAACGGCAGCTATTTCGCATTCAATATTGGCACTGAGCTCTTCCAACGTCGTCGGCTTGTTGGCATAAACCAATGCCTTAACGTAGCCCCAAAGAAAATAGTCTACAGGCGTTAAATCGCACGAATGAGGCGGCCAAACGCCTGGTCCATATCTTGAGATAACACGCTCATCAAACTTACAATTTAATAAATCGATTGTTAGGTGTGCTGTGTTGGTTGTGGCACCATCCTGTTAAAACCACATGTAGTCCAGGTTCATATCTTTTAATTCGGGCTAAAAATAATCGGTAATTATGGCGCGATAACGCTGGCCATTCACAGTAACGTGAAGATCGTTATCGTCGACGAAAAAATATGGCCCAATAACGCCGCCGGCATGCAAACCGCAGCAAACCTATTTTTTGTGGATGAAGTGGTGATTAATGAAGCAAGTAAGGATTTTCATCCGACCAATAACGCATATTTTTCTTATTGAAGAACTCATTGAGCCAAAAAGGAAATTCGTCACTGAAGATGATTTTGCGATAAAATTCAACAATTCAACGCTCTTTAAGTTGCGGTCACCGACTCCGAATTTCGGTAGAAAATTTTCATAATTTGCAGACGTTGCTCGCTCGTATAGTTTACCACAATGAAAATGTTGAGTTTACTGAATAAATTCACAATGAAAGTTCGATGATTCGTGAAAAGGTGCGTTCACAAATTATATTCAAAGTTGTCAAGTCCCTATTTTAAAACCCGAAATTGAAGTAGGCCAATACTTTGACTACCTTGCGTCAAAAGGAGGTAGATAATACAATGGAGGAAGAAAAACGTGCCGGCTGTTAAGGTCTAACAGAACTTTTTACTGTGGGTTGAGGCTCTTTAAATACAGAAATCTTAATCAATTCTGTTGATTGCCTTTCTTGCCTGCGATATATAGCTAAGACTATTTTTTAACCGCTATATAACGCTTTTGAAGATTTTTGTCGAGAATATTAAAGCAGGTATGGTTTATTTTTCAATACAATTTTTTATTCCCGTTAAATAAAGTTTACTCCTTAGAAAGAGCAGATCATGTTCCGAGATCAAGCGCTTATTTATGGAATCCTGCGGGATTTGCAGGACTGGCAAAAATGAATGTATGTCTACAACCTTTCGCGAGAGCGATCGCTCGATACTGACCGTTATAAAATATAGGCCAACAAACAGACAAAAATAAATAAATTACACCACTGGATGGATCGCACGTGCTTGCTAATATATGCTATCACATTGTAGAATAAAATTTAAGAAAATTAAAGTGAAAATCAAGCACGTATTCGATTTTTATGACTTTTGATTGTTGGAATAACGTCCGTTAAATTGTATTGAGTGAAATAATTTAAGCTCCATTTTATTTATTTAAAAAATGCAAAAATGTGTGACTTTTTTTTCCAAAACTTTCAAACAAAATTCTGTCCTATATATTTGTCTAGTAAATATTCTAGTAAATATTCTATTAAATAAAAAAAAATACATATTTAAATTCGTTTTAAAGTTCTCGTCAGATTAAACAATTAGTTTTTTAACGTACCTTAAAATAAAAAGTAAAACAAAAAGTTTTTATACGTACGTCATCTGTTTTAGAGTAGAATAACGCAACAACAAAATGAAAGGCTTGGATGTAAAAAAACAATTATGTTCTGTCGTTTTGCCTAATGTGGCAAGAAAACTTTTTCTTTGGAAAATTTAATTTTAAGTTAATAGGGATGAAACCTACTTCTACTTAATTTAGGTTATGCAAGAAGTCTATTCGCGGTATCTCAGCATAGATTCCGCTGTATTTAAAAAATGCCCTATATGTTACTCGAGCAAATATCCTATTAATTAAAAAAAGATTTGTTCAAATTCATTGTGTCGTTCTCGCGTGATGCGCGGTCAGGTGAAACTGCTTCAATTTTTTACTAAGCATACATTTGAAAATAGACTCACCTCTGTCATTTATTTTTATTTTTATTAGTACTCAACTCACCCAAATAACGAGCATTAACACTAAAAAAAAAAATAACAAAAGTTTTTGAAAGCTGTCAAAATTCAATTTGCAGAACATTGGACATTTAATGGCAAATATAGATGAAGTTAAAAGGAGCCCCAAGAACGATTTTGGACAGAGGCCAGAAAATTAACAAGTATAGGATAAGACTACTTTAAAAATGTACTCTTTGATTGACAAAAATAAAAAGAAAACATGTTCCTATATAAAACAACTAAAGGGTTTTTAGAGGCATAGAATTTTTTTAATAATAAAACAACAAATTTAATGAAACGACCAAAATGTTCGTTTTATTGGCTCACAAATTTCATCGCATTAAATGTTTAAAAATTATTTTTGACATATAGCCTCAGCCATCCTGTCGGTCCAATTTCGCACCACTTTTTTGAGCATACCCGATCTTATTTCGTTATAAAAGTATTTCAAAAAAGTATTTCGAAAATTGTAGGGCGGATTTTGATAGAATCCTGTTTTTTTTTATTTTTAGTTTTTCTAATTTTTTTTTTTATTTTTTTTTATTTTTAGATTTTGGTATGCAGTTTTTTGGAGTTTATCAATAAACAGCTGATGATAAAATTACAAAAAAGTTTTTGATTAATTAAAATTTTTAATTAAATTTAAAAATTACCTAATTATAAGTAGACAAAATAAAACATTTAAATTTTGATATGCATAATTTATTCAGCTACTTAGATTTTTTTTAAATACTAAATTTTATAGAAATCCAATTAGCCGTTACAGAGAAAATGGAAAATTAAAAATACGAAAGGTACGGTTAATAGACTTTTACGGTTAATTTGGTTTCTATTAAATAATAGCCGTTACCTAAAAAAAAATCTCAAAAATGTTCATCAAAATCGTTGGAGCCGTTTTCGATAAAATAAAGCTTTTTAACGATTATATGGCAGGTACCCTTATTATTAGCCCTAAAAATAAAACAGACATTTTTTTAGTCACAAAGTTTAAAGAAAACTAATTCCTCTTTTTTATTTTATAGGTATAGCTGTTTTTTATATAAAAAAAATGTAAAAAATCGAAAAAAATATTTTCTTCAAAAACCCATAAACAAAAGCGCGATTTTATAAAAATCTGTTCTAAGATTTGCACTACAAAACCCTTTTACTAGTTTCCTCAGCATAGGAATTCATTAATAAGAATTAATAAGATTAAAAAATCATTTCTTACAATTTGAGAAAGAATATGAAATTCCCATTTTCTAATGCAACAAAATGACATTCGCTGGAAACTTTTTTTAAAACATTTAAATGGCTGAAATAATTCTCATCTTTAATTTCTTACCGTATCTCCTGTTTGTGACATTAGTAATAGTAAGTCTTCTCTTTTAAATATCTCATATTAATTTCACAAAGCCTAAGAAATTTGTGGTATGATATGTTAAAAACTCACCAGCGACAGGTCCTTACGGCTTCCTCTAGACAAAAAAAAAAAAAAAACGACAGGACTTTCTTCATTTCATAAAAAAACAGAAGAAATAAATAACGTACAAACTTTCACCAACAACTGACTGCGCTTGTTGGGCGCCATTATTTCAGAAAATTGAGTAATTCAACCGGAAAGCAAGACCCGCCAACGACAACGGAAAAACACTTTCAAGGCTACCGATGCGAAAAAAGGAAAATACAATTTTACCACAAAGCACCGTTACTGTGGTGTAAGTTCAAAATAAAGTTCATAATTGGATTAAAATCTCACAAAAAAAAGCCTGAAGGATGTTTTTGTTTTTTTTTGCGAAGCAGAGTTTTGACGGTGAGATTTTCAAAATTGTTATTATTATTGCATTGTTGAGATGTAAAAAAGTTTGAAAGTTCAAAAGGATTAAATGAGGGTCAAGTATATTGTAACAGGTTGGATGGAAGTATTTAATAGAGAGAAACAGTTCGCCAAGTCAAAAAGGATGTTGGTTAAGTATTATTTTATGAACTTGTATATTTCGTGAAATGTTTTCGTCTTTTAATACAGGACGAAGAAGTTGGTTCTCAATTTAATGTATCGGAAACAGACAGGTTTTTAAGATAAATTATGCCTTTTTAATGAAGCAAAGTAAAGCGATAGGAGGTTTGGATGTTTGTTAAAACTGTTTCTTTCACTAGTTTTTGGTAAATAGAAATATATTTCACTCTCTCTATGTCAACAAAAATCGTAAATATTTTGTAACAAAGTATACAACAAAATTAAGCCAACAAAATAAAATAAAAACTGAAATCAATATCAAAAGGAAAAACGTAAATATTTATTAAAAATCACCTATCAACATTCGTTTTCACACATAACCCTTTCGAAAGTCAAATATGTCAAGTGAATCCTTTTTTTGCCGAACCAACAAAAATTTAATAATAAAACTCGGAAAAATTGTCAACAAAAATTGTTTAATAATGAGAAAATCATGTTGCTTCATTTGATTCCCAAAAGTCAAACAATATACCCATGGAACATATCCTCCCGTCACAGAGAGGTAACAAAAGTGGCAGGAGAGTATTTATTTCAATCAGTATGAATGTATAACAACATTAAACGCATGAATGAGCTCCTTAATTACCAGGACTTTCCGTACATTTTATCCATTATGGAACATCCCCTGGGAATGACCTTTGTAAACAGAAACTTTTGAATTTATTTTCACAGAATTTATGAGATATTTTGTTTGCTTTATGAAAATTGCCACCAGTTTTACCGACAAAAGTCCTGTGCTGGTTTGACAGAAGTGAACATCAGGTAAATGCAGGACGCATTCCCTTATAAGTATACATGCATAGGACAGTAATTGAAATTGAATAATTAATGAGGTTTTTATGGAGTACGGAGTAAAGTCCTGCGGAGTTGCACAAGGAAGTCTATTAAATGGCTGTTCAACTTTATGACCTTTGCACTATGAGTCCTGTTTGGATGTAGAAAATACATCATAATTTTGACTAAGCAACAAAGTCTAACATTAGATGTTCTATTGGGATTTCAGTTTTTGATTAAATTATAAATTATATCCCAAGAGAAAAAGACTAGTAAAATATAAATTTTGGATTGACAACTAAAAGGAAGATAATTGGAAATTCCAATTATAATATTAAAATATTGCAATGATAGCAACATCTTGAACTGTAAATATAATCAAAATATCTTTTTGTCTCACTTTTCTTATTTTTCACTTGTTTTCTCTCTATGTATTACATTTTTTTCTTTTTCTTTTTGTCTCACTTTTCTTATTTTTCACTTGTTTTCTCTCTATATATTAATTTTTATTTATTACTTAATATCGATATCGATCACCTAACTTATTCTTTCTTTTTTTTCTCTGCTTTGAATATAAACACATATGTTAAATTTATTTTTAATTTTATTTTTTAATTTTTCTTTTTCGTTTGTCTTCGGATGTATTGGGTTTTTCAACAGGGACGCTACAAAAGTAAAGTGAAAGAAACAGCAAACGACGCCATATTTCTTGCCGTTCTTTTGACATTTCTCTTCAGTAAGGCTTGCCATTTTACGATAGAGAGATATGCGAGCCAACAACGAGTCGAAATTATTAAAATTTACTACCGAAATTCGGAGTCAGTGGCCTCAACGTTAAGAGCGCTACGTCCAATTTATGGTCGTCATAATCGTCCTAGCAGATCAACAATTGAGCGTCTAGTGGAAAAATTTGAATCCACAGACACAGTACAAAATGTTCCCTTGCCAGTGAGACAAAGAAGTGCCCGTAGTGTTGAGAATATTGCTGCCGCTGAGGCTTCAGTTGCAGAAAGCCCAAATGTGTCTCTCACATGTCGTTCTCAAGCGTTGGGCATCTCTGTGAAGTCGTTGTGGCGAATTTTGCGAAAAGATCTTGGCCTACATCCTTACAAGATTAAATTGACGCAATACCTAAAGCCGCTTGACCACCAGAAGCGTCGTATGTTCGTGAATTGAGCTGAACAACAACTTGGAAATGATTCGGATTTTCTTCCGTGATGATCAAGACCGGCACGTTACTGTGAATGGGGATCGCTTCCGTTCCATGATAACCGAATATTTTTGGCCCCAATTGGATGATATGGACTTGGAGGACATGTGGTTCCAACAGGACGGCGCCACAAGCCACACAGCGAATGCCACATTCAATTTATTGGAAACCAAGTTTGGAGAACGTGTTATCTCACGAAATGGTTCAGTCGCTTGGCCGCCTCGGTCGTGCGATTTGACGCCGTTAGACTATTTTCTGTGGGGCGCTACGTCAAGTCTTTGGTCTATGCCAACAAGCCAGCGACAATTGATGAACTTCGTACGAATATCGAACGTGAAATTGCAGCAGTATCGGCCGATTTATGCTTGAAAACCGTCGAAAATTGGGTTCAGCGTCAGGTAGCCATGCAAAAAAATTGAGTTCCATACCGTTTCTGTTTTATTTAAAAAAACGTTTGTAGCGCTCTTATTGAAAAACCCTTTAGTTCTTAATCTCAAAGGAATGTTTTCAGGATAAAATGAAAAAGAACAGGCGCAAATTCCCAAAATAATTCCACTCAAATTCAAAAAGAACAAGAAGAGAAAAAGAAATCCAAAACAGGCGGAGTTTTGTTAAAGTAGAAAGTAAATGTAGATATTGGGGTTTGTGTGTGTGGATTTAACGAGAGGATTTGTGGGTGTGAGTCAACGGGCTGTATGTTGGTGTTGCTGCCATCAATAATGTTTTCTTTTGATGTTATGACGTAACATATGAAGGGAATATTAAGTACATGTAGTGCCCCGTGGCTTAGTGTTTAGTGTGTCGGACTGCTAAGCGAATGAGCCTGGGTTCAAATCCAGCTCACAGCCACCTTTTTTTCTGAGGTACTGCCTCTTGAGAGGAACTGACAAAACCTCCAAGAGTAAAATTTGTCTGGAAAAAGTGCATCTCATCTAGCCGTTCGGACTCGGCGGTAAACTGTAGGTCCCTTCCATTCTTGCAGATTAACAACACACACACAGGAATGGTTGAGAGTATAAGTCACTAGGCCTTGGCTCCTTAAGGAGCTGTCGCGCCAATAAATGTATTTATTTATTTAATATTAATTACATGGTGGCTACGTCTGCGAGAAGTATTGGTCCAACTGTCAGGGTAGTGGAGCATGAATTTGAAAGGTGCACTCCTTTAACTATCTTAGGTCAAAAGTAGCAGCCTATAATAATATGGAGGAAGAAATACGCGGGCAGATGTTGGATGAGGCCTGGTCCGGATCTCTGTTATTGTGCCGTTGATGATGATGCAATTTAAAGATTTTATGGGCAACCTAAAAAAAACTATTAGATTCACAACGGTTCAAGAAACCATTTCCGAACTTAAGTTCCAAGTATAGCGTTTTTATAGTACATTTTAACTTTCTAGTTAAAATCAGAAAAAAACTTTAATTTTTTACTCCTCTCTATTATCAATAGAAAAAAAACACCTGAATTAAGAGTCCAAGTTTCAAGACAATATACGTGTATTTACTTCTAATGAAGATGAAATTTATAGTAGAAATGTAGAAAATAAACTTTAAATAGAAAATGTGCTTGTGTCCCAAAGGAAAATAAATTTCAAGAAATTTCCACTCCCATTTTCGTAAACATCCTTTTCTCGCGTTGTTCCATAATATCAACACTACCGTACGATGGTCATTCAGACTAACGTCGTCGGCGGTCTTTTCTAGAATAAAAAAAAAAGTTTCCTTCATCAGGTAGTTAAACAAACTTTAAGTTATGCCAGGCATAAATTCCGCACCCTATCAGGCCCCAGGGGTAGAATGAACATCTAGAATCTACGCGTTGTTGGCAGGCAAACAGCATTGGAAAACTTACACAAAATACCTCAAAACAGATAAAATACGCCCGGAAGTTGAACAATATTGATTCTCTGGTCGGGTTCTTGGCTCCTATACCTTTTTAGAGGTGATGTTTGAGTGGGTAACAAAACAAGCCCCGTATTTAATTGAGTGCGTCGATAGCACTCGATGAAAACACTCTACTGCTGTTGATGGGTTCACTGACAGGCCGTTTACGGTTGCCAAGACAAATAAATTGCTTAACGAACCGACAAATGTGGTTTGGGGAAAATGAGGCTAAGGAAAGGTTTGATGGGCTTGAAAATTGGAATGGTTTTTTAGGGAAACAGGGAACGATGTTCTGTTCATATATGGAGATAACAATGCACAGTCCTGCATTTCAAAATGAAAGGGAAAAATAGAGTTTGGCAAGGCATTCCATATTGATTGTGCATCCAAAGTAAGCTGATGAGCTGATGAGTTCAGGAGAAGAATACAGCTGACTATTTCGCTGATCCGCTAAAAGAAAAAAAATATTGCAACGCGAAATAAAATTTGACGATTTTTCAAATAAACGTAGCTGAAATGTTTTGTTTTGAAGAATAAGTTTTTATGATTTTAACGAATCAATATTTAACTTTTATTAAATTTTTTTTTCTCATTCATATGAATCATAAAATTTAAAAGTTGACATTTTTTTGGCTCACTAAGTACTCCCTTCGAAAAGAGCTACAAAAATTCATGAGACAAACTTTTTTTTAAACATAAAACAAAAGTGTAAAAAATTTGGAAGACGTTTTTTTATGCAAATTTGATTGCAAAGATGTAAACGCATTCCAAAAACACAGTATCTGAACACAAAATCTTTACAATTTGACATAAAAACAAATGTTTGTGTGGCTGTGTGTGTGATATCGATGATGTTGACGTGTTGACTTTGTCATCGGCTGAGCCATTACCCAGCAAGCATGAACAGTAACACGTAACCATTTTGGAAACACACGTTTTATGTATCTGAACATTTATCTCTCCCCGCCACAGTATATAACACGTAACGTATCCTTTTATTCAATTGTGTCGTAAAAACTTAAATTCAATAAAAATAAGCGAGTAGGTCGGGATCGTAAGTTCATTGTGGTAATGTAATTGAAACGGATGTTATGTTTACAAATAAGAAATACGTGCCAAGGACCTGGCTCGTGCTTAATGGGTGTACAAAAATTATTGGTAAAATTAGCAAGTCCTTTAAAAAAGAACTTAAGCATTGCTGGTTGTGGTAAGGCGCAAATGAATGATGAATGAAAAAAAATGTCTTTTCGGTTTTTTTATTTTCAGAATTTGAAAATAAAATAAACAGCCTAGCAATGTTTATCTGTTCTTTTTTCTAGAAAGTGTCTAAACCCTTTTGTTCATGTAATTAAGTTGATTAATTTGACAAAAGTCAAATGGTGTTAATTCTATGTAAACACATATTTTTTTTGTGCACCAGGGCGTATGCGTACTTTTTACTTGCGATTATAGGGACTATAAGGCAAGTTTAGGATTCGTAAATATAAAAAAAATTGAGATAACAATCAAACTTGACATTACGATCGTAGAGAAGTCTAAAAAAGTGATCGAGAAAAAATGTCTGTTTGTCTGTCTGTCTGCCTGTCTCTCTGTCTGTCTGTCTGTCAGTATGTATAACGAGCTGCAGCCTAAACGGCTTAAGCGATTATCTTCAAACTTGGTGTGTGTGATTATTTTGGCATTCCCCAGAGGGAAAATTGAAATTTTATTTTTAGCCCTAAAAATAACGGTACCTGCCATATGACCGTTTAGGAAAATCTTATTATTCTCGAAAACGGCTCCAACAATTTTAATGAAATTTTTGAGAATTTTTTTGGTTGGTATTGGCTATCATTTGATTAGAACCACATATACGGGAAAAGTCTATTAACGGGACCTTTCATATAACGTTTTTTTTTAATTTTTGGCTTTCTCGGTAACGGCTCTATGGATTTATTTCAAATTTTATATTTAAGAAGATCTAAGTAGCCAAATTAATTCTGCATATCAAAATTTTGAATAACTTTTTTTCTAATTAAAATTAAAATTAATTTTTGATTTTTTTTTTTGAAAAATCAATATTTTGAAATCTAATCACAAAAAATTATTTTAAATTTTATAATCACATGTATTTTCATAAATTCTAAAAAAGCTGCATACCAAAATTTAAAAAAATAATTTTTTTTTCAAAAAACTAAAAATAAAAAACAGGATTTTATCATTTTTTTATTATTATTTATTTACGAAATACATTTTTCATAAATTCCTTGTTATTTAAGACGTGTGATGGCATACTTCATTTTTACTAGAAACTGTTAACTATTGTGTTTTAGAGGTTTAAACTGTTATTTTCAACGCAAATGTTACTTGTTTCTGTCAAAGATCTTGCCTTCCAATCTAATTATGCACATAAGAGCAAGTACTTGCGACCCAGTCATGCCCATTTTTTTTACTTGCAATCATAGGTAATATGAGGCAAGTTATGGATTTGTGCAAAAAAAAATATTCTAACAATCAAACATGACATTACGATGATAGAGAAGTCGAAAAAAGTGGGTCCGGAAATTCCGTCCGTCTGTCTGTCTGCCTCTAAAGCTTCAAACTTGGTATTCAGTATTTGCTTGGTAGTATCTCGTAGGGTGTTTTTCATTTTTGCTCTAGGTCGAAAAATAACGGGACCTGCCATACAATCTTTAACAACAAGTTTGATTTTCTCGAAAACGGCTCAAACGATTTTGATAAAACTTTAAAGGTCCTATTTTTTAAGAACAATACATCTTTTGATTAGAATACATTTTTTGAAATTTGTTCTATAACGGTACATGTCATAGAACCGTTTTTTTTTTGATTCGACTTTCCCTGAACTAGTTAACCAATTACAACAAAAATTGATATTCAGAAAGTTGTAGTAATTTTCATTGAAATTATTTTCAAAAACTTTTTTTTTGTATTTTTTAGAAATTTTTTTTTGAAAAATCGAACGCGAACGTAAGTGATTTTTTTTTTTTAATTTAAAATTATTTAAATCAAAGTTATTTTTGTTACAAAATCGAATAGTAACTTCATATTTATTAAATTTTATTCGAATCTGTGACCACACATAAGAGCGAGTACGTGCGATCCAGTCGTGCAATTTATTTATTAAATGGTTAGAAAGAAACAATCACTTACTGTATCACATTAGTTGACTGACTTACAAGTAAAATTTAATTAATGTAAACATATTTTCAATTTTTTTTTGTATAAAAATACTTGAAAAGAATATTAATGCTTTTAATTTTAATAGAATTAAAGTAAAAAATATATTATTTGAAAAAGTATTTTGTGTGCAAATGTATGTTCAAGTGTTAAAATTTATGACATTTAAAATATTAAAAATAAAATCATCTGCATGGAGTAGAACAGCAATGTGCATAAAATATCATATTTTTAATCCTCGTATATAAGCAACAAAGTAAAGAGGAAACAGTTATATTTTTATTGCAAAAATATTAAAATAAAAAAAACTGTTTCTCCGGAAATTATGAAGTATTTGTAAAGGACATTTAAAATGCAGCAATTCCCTAGAAATGTGATTTCTTTTTAAAGAACAATGTTTGAAAAAAATATTTATTTTATAAATTCAATACTCTTGTTTCATAGGAAACATTACAAATGTATGCATGAATTTGATTTTAAAAAGGAATTTATATAGCTTACGTAATAAATATAACAACATATATGTATATGGAGGATATACTACACAAGTGTGAGTACAAATATTAAACCAGAATCGTGTACATATTATACAGCAGCTGTGGACATTTAAAATAACAAGGATGGTTTTTCAATAATTTGTAAAACTACAAACGCAAATTTGTTGTCATGTATCCCACATACAAATAGCAGTATATGCATTTAGAAAAAAATTGCACGACTGGATCGCACGTACTTGCTCTTATATGCCTAATTACATTGGAAGGCGAGATCTTGGACAAAAAACAATAACATTTACGTTGAAAGTAACACAGTTTGAACTTATAAAACCTATCAAAACCACAACCCTTAACGGTTTTCAGTGAAAATGGAGTATGCCATCAGACGTCTTGTATAATAACGAATTTATGGAAAAACTATTTCGAAAATTGTATAACGGATTTTGATTAAATCCTGTTTTTTATTTTAAGTTTTTTGAATTTTTTTTTTTCAATTTTAGTACGCAGTTTAGTTTATTAATATACATGTGATTATAAAATTTTAAATAATTTTTTTTGATTAGTTTTAAAAATATTGATTTTGAAAAAAAATATTCAAAAAATAATTTTAATTCCATAAAAAAAGTTATTTAAAATTTTGATATGCAGAAATGATTTGGCTACTTAGATCTTCTTAAATATAAAATTTTATTGAAATCCATTGAGCCGTTACCGAGACAGTCGAAAATTAAAAAAACCCGTTATATGAAAGGACCGTTAATAGACTTTTTCCGTAAATTTGGTTCTTTACAAATGATAGCAAATACCAATAAAAAAAATTCTCAAAAATGTTCGCCAAAATCATTGGAACCGTTTTTGAGAAAAATAAGGTTTTCCTAAGCGGTAATATGGCGGGTACCGTTATTTTTGGTCCTACAAATAAAATTTCAATTTATCTCCGGGGAATGCCAAAAAATCACACACACCAAGTTTGAAGATAATCGTTTAAGTCGTTTAGGCTGCAGCTTGTTATACATACTGACAGACAAACATACAGACAGACAGACATTTTTTGCCACTAACTTTTTTAGACTTCTCTATGATTGCAATGTCATGTTTGATTGAATTGATGTTATCTTAATTTTTTTAACATATATTCACGACTCTTAAACTTACCTTATTAGGGACTATAATCGCAAGTAAAAAAATCTAACAATGGTGCAAAATTATAGACGTATTAATACCAAACTAAAACAAACAAAAATTTGCACTAACATTAAAAGTGAAGTTCTTCAATTATAGACGACTAAAAAATTGTTTTCTCTTAGTGTGAAACTAGATTTTTAATAACAGGAAACCCCCGCATTATCTTTTTAGTGCGAAACTAAAAATTCTCTGAGAGAATGAGAGTTCGCTCTCACAAAATGCCATTTTGAATATAAAACTACACACAAACACTAACTAAATCCAATAACAACAAAATTCCCTAGTAAAGGGATTTTTGTGTTTATAATTTAGGACAACTTAGTGCAGAACTAAACATTTTAAGTAGTGTGAAGTTATTGTAGTTTGTAGTTGTCTATAATTTTGCGCCAATATCTTTTTAAATCGTTATTATCTTAACTTCTTTTTATTTGAAATTTTTACCCTTCATAGAGCGAACGTTTAGTCTGCCGGGATTGGTAAATCAGCTAAGGGCTTCTGCATTAATTTTTTCTAAGCAAATTATTGTTCGCCTCTTAACTTGGTATCGTACAAATTTATCAACCAACATAATCATAGCTTGCTTTTCGGGCAAACACTTACTTATAACTAGCGTAAGCTTTAAGGGGATTTAAAGAAAAAGATTCCTAGAATTTATCTAACTGATTTACTTGTAGCTAATTTAATAATATTCTTTATTACTTGCGATTATAGGTATTATAATGCAAGTTATGGATTCGTGCACGGATGAGCCGATTTGCTTCAAACTTGGCATTTAGTATTTATTTGGTAGTATCTCGGGGGGTGTTTTTCATTTTTGCTCTAGGTCGAAAAGTAACGGTACCTGCCATACAATTTTTAACAAAAAGTTTGATATTCTTGAAAACTGCTCTAACGATTTTGATAAAACTTTCAGGGTGCTATTTTTTTTACAACAATACATGTTTTAATTAGAATTATTTTTTCGAAATTTGTTCTATAACGGTACCTCTCATAGAACCGGGTTTTTCAAATGCGATTTTATCGTAAACCATTATACCGATTTCAATAAAATTGTGCACACAAGAAGTCCTCTATAATTCAAATAATATTGCATTTCAAAATTTTCAAAAACTTTTTTTTTCAATTTTTTAAAATATTCCAAAAAATTGGTTTTCGAAATAATTTTAAAACGGGTTCATTGATTTTTTTTAAAATAATTTTTCCATATGTAAATTACAGACTTCCTTATAACGACATACTAGAAAAAAAAAATTTTAATAATTTTTCGAAAAGTTTAAAAAAAAAACGACTTTTTAAAAAAACTGGTTGAACGATTTTCAATATTTTTTTCTTCTATAGAATTTAATTTTAAAATTTTATTGCATACTTAGTTTTTCCGAGAAAACTCTTAAACTAATTAAAATAAATTGCACGACTGGATCGCACGTACTTGCTCATATGTGCGGTAACATTGTGGAATAAAATTTAAGAAAATTAAAGTGAACATCAAAGCATTTATTCGATTTTGGTGACTTTTGATTGTTTGAATAAAGTACGTTAAGTTGTATTGGGGGAAATCTTTTAAATGCCATTTTATATGAATTTTTTTTTAAGCACAAAAATAACATTTAAAAACAAAATTAAAAAAAAATTCACCTACCCATTTTCAAAATATTGATTTTTTCAAAAATAAATAATTTTTTTTTATTTTAATAAGAGGTGTGATTTTCAATCTGACAGTACGTTTTTCGAAATTAGTCCTTTTGATAGTTGTTACTTGATTTATATTCAATTTGGTTTGCCATTTTATAATGAATAGACTTACTTCTAAACAACGTTTGGAAATTGTACAAATTTACTACCAAAAAATGGTTCGGTTCGGTGGAGCAGATTATCGAAGAAAACCCGAAAATCCGTCATCGCGTGCAACAATTGCGGAAGGATCTTGGTTTTCGGGCTTACGAAATCCAACTCGTCCAAGAATTGAAACCGAACGACTATCAAGCGCGTCGCACGTTCGGTGAACTGGCCCAAAACGAGATGGCCACCAATCTCGATTTTCAGAAAATCGAGAAAATAGGGCCTCTCGGCTGGAATTTATTCGAGCCATTCGGCGGTCACTTGCCCGCAATCATTTTTTAAACATAATGGCAAACCCTTATCTTTATAATGAAGCTAAATTCTTGGCCATAACATTAAATTATATGCGTTTTATTTCTTCTTGAAAACCAAACGTCTAAAAAAACACTCTTTATATACATACTTATGCAATTATCTAGCATAAGAACAAGTTCGTGCGACCCAGTCGTGCATTTTTTTTACATTTTATTCGACGATGTGACCGCACATATGAGCAAGTACGTGCAATCCAGTCATGCAATTTATTTTAAAATTCTTTCAAAGGTTTTTCATGTTTTTGAAATCCTTGTATTATGGGTAATTTTATTACGGATGAAAGTGAATTAACTAAAAGGAAAAATAGTTATTTCTCTGAAACGTTGAAATGTTTAACAAATGTTTTTTAATAGCTACTTTTTGTTTTTGTAAGAACTTTATCGAAACGTCAAGTTTTTACAAACAAAAAATTCCTGCGCACGTTCTGTCATCCGTTCGTTGATTTTGCAGGTGTAATGTGAAATAAAAAAAAGAAATTAAAAAAAGATGAAGAATGAAAAATTAAAATTTGCTATAAAATAACCGACATATCCTTTCAGTGGAGTTAATTCTGAAACATCACATCAAATCTCAAAAAGCAATTAATTTTGAGAAAATCTAAAAATCCTCTTCTGATTTCATTTGCATTTAACTTGAATATTTATTTAAGCAGAAACTTGATAATCTAATGATATTTTCAGAAATCTTAAATGATTTTAATTTGATTTTGTGTTCACTTGAATCTGTCTTTTTTGGGTAACCCCTATTCATCTTTGATTGCCTGATGAACTCCTCCTCGAATTGTGGTTATGTAATGGCCTCTTGGAGATAACAAAATAATTTCCACAAAATCTGTGTTTCAGAAGTTCTAATCTGCTTATGAAATGCTGATTTCAATTTAATGGATCACTGAATGATGTCTAGACAACCGAACTTCTGTAACCCTTTTTTGAGAAGCTCGATTTAGATAATGCTTATTCGTTTGGAAGAAGTGAAAAGTTATTTTGTTGAATAGGGGAATTATACAAGTGAAATAGGGAGGACCCTTGGGCGTGAAACCAAGTAAGCCGTATTGAAAACAATTGTATAACTTTGACTCGTTAGCTAAAATTTAGTCACAAATCTTTCGTGTTATTGTTTATTTCAGAAAGGCAATTGACCGGAATAACCACGAACATTTTTAAGAATCGTTCCTTGAGGTTCGAGTTTTCCTCGTAAATTGTTACTCAAAAATTTAAGGATAATGGTGCAGCCTGGGGTTATGATTATACTAATTAATGACAAGCACGCACATACTTTGTGATTATTTTTGAGTCCATCTTTTCAACTTCAAACAAATGGATACATCATGGTATAAAAAGTAAAGGCCTTAAGATACTTCCTTGTAGCGCTTTAAGTTAGATTGTATTTTTCCCGAAACTGGATTTATTGTGAACAAAATATGAGTGCAGAGAGGTGTAACATTGGAAGTAACTTGAAGATTTTGATGATTTCGCTTACCAAAAATCCAAAACCTCTGACCTGCAACGAAAAAAAAAATTAAAAAAAACCAAAAGTATCTCAAATCTCTTAAACAAAGAACAACTACGACAGAAAATAAATTGAAATTCTTTTGCCCTGCTGACTTCGGAGATGGAAAAAATGATTTTGTTATTTAGTCTTCTTGTCATCATCGCTCATGCCGTCCGTGAAAAATGTTTCGCCATAAAATTTTCACCTTGGAAAACAAAATATTTGTCTTGGATTTTTTTTATTTTGTTTATTTTTTTTAGGATTTTTACAAACAAATCGTGTAGCATTATGGCGTAAAGGTAAATCAAATCGATGTACATAAAACCATTTGCACCTGTTGTTGCTTTCCCCTGGTTTAACAGACCTTTGGCTTGGGGTTGTAATGTTAAGTTGTTACATATCTTTTCTATCACCCGCTTTATCACCAGCAATGGGATGGAAAATATGGCAGTTAATGTTTCTTACAGCCAAGGGGCAGATAAGGGTAGTTTTTTTTGTTGTGGTTTGGTTTTCACGGATAGATGTGGAATGAAAATATTTTCGCAATCAAATTTGACAAATTGAATGAAGGCGAATAGAAATTAATATTTTTTCAAAGCATCGAAATCACTTCGGAGCAAATAAAAACAAAACAACATTCTATGCAAGTGAAATGTGGAACAATTGTTGTTGATAGGTAGGTAACATGAAGGTTCTAGGACCAGTCGTTCTCGAAAGACCGCAATTAGAGCCGCGTTTTGAGACCATAACTCGTTTTGGGGTTGTTTTTTTTTCTTTTTTCTTTGTGTTGTATGTTCTACTTAGTGGACTAGGGTTTTGGTATGTGCCCACAACCTTAAGGGAATGCTAGGCACACATTGTGTGCTAACCGGTTCGAGAGAGGTCGAAATCCGACCATAGAACCTCCCATCAGATCTAATTGATGCTTGGCCTGTTCAAAGTCAAGGTATACCAAATGCTGGACCTAATAATGTTCCCGAAATCATAATTGACAAAGTTTGTGTGAAAAACGATCGGCCCAAACGGAATTCCCTCAGAGTTCTTGAAAAGATGGGACACATCGGGCCTAAATGCCTCACGATTCTCATCAGCAAGCTTTTCTGCGGTGACCAAATATGCCTAGTAAGTGGAAGTAAATTAACATTCAACCAATCTACAAGGGGAACGAAGATACACGAAATTGGGACAGCTACCTTTTTTACAGCGAAGAGCCTGGGTTCGCCACCTTCTTTTCCGGGGTACTGACATTGCGAGGATCTGACAATATCTCCAAGAGTAAAAATTTGTCTCGAAAAAGTGCATCTTATGTAGCCGTTCGGACTCGGCGGCAAATTGTAGGTCCCTTCCATTCTTGCAGACTAACAATACAATACAGGAATGGTTGAGAGTATAAGTCACTAGGCCTTGGATCCTTAAAGAGCTGTCAATACATTTATTTATTTATTTACCTTTTATAAAAGATATTTTTAAGAGGTATAGAACTTTAAGTTGGCAACACTTTTTTAACTGGCGGCCATTTTTTCAGATGTTAAGTGATTTACTATGTAACAAAATGATGCCATTGTATGTGAAACCTATAGAACTATCAAAATGGGTGTTTCACCTAGCGCCACCTAGTTTCCCTATCTCGCTATTTCGCATTGTAGACTTTAAGTCGGGGAGATGTATTCAACTCTAATGTAATGTTAGAAAATGACAAAACGAGAAAGATGTATATAAAGTGTTAGCAGTCAGAGGAAGCAAATTATCAAGACTTTTTCGTGTTATTTCTTTGTTATTTTCTGATAATGAGAGAATGGAAGATAGACCGTTTTAACGATTTTTGTTGAAATTTGATTATTGGTTTGGTTTTTTTGTACATTTTTAAATAGTTACCATGTTTGATTTATATCAATTTTTTTTAGTCTGCAAAAATTTAATTTAAGTTGAAGTACCTATCTAGTTACTTATTTTACAAATAAAAAACATTGTTTGCAGGTGTTCGTACCTATGTTATTGCTTTTGAATATCTTCACTTATCGCGTCAAAAAAATCTAGTACTAAATATACTACTAAGTACTAAATCTAGTACCAAATCCACTAATTAGTACTAAATAAAGTACTTAATCTACTACTTACTACTAAATTTAGTACTAAATATACTACTAACTACTAAATCTAGTACTAAATATATAACTAACTATTACGTATAGTTCTAAATCTAGTACCAAAACTACAATAGTACTAAATACTAGTACTTAGTACTAGAAATCTAGTACCAAAAATACTATAGTACCAACAACATAGTTCCAATCCGCACCAGTTTTATATATAACTAGCGTTCGAAATTTAACAATATACACACAAACTTTAAACAGTTAAATCCGAATATGGCAACATTGGTAATTGATTTCGGTATAAGAAATACAGAAAATACAAAAATAACAATATTTCTTGAAAAATGCAAAATCAAAAAAATAATTAAAGACGCACAATCTTGGTTTGTTTACCAAAAATCAAAGCGAAATCCACTAATTTTTGTTTCCCTTACTCAACCATACCATATGGTCTAGTGTCACTTTTTGAACCTTTCACTCGTACTTATTATTCATTATTTCTGCCTATTCTTGTACTCGTTCTAACTAATGTCTTTTTTCAAACAAACCATACAACCTAATCTTTCATCATGATATTTCTTTCAACTCTCCAAAACTCATACAAATGTATATCGTGTTAACAGAAAAAGCTATTGCAGCGACGTTGCGGCTCTACCTCGCTTAACTAGAAGCTGCCTCATGATACTACTATAGATTTCATATACAAGGCAAGGCATCCACTTTATGGAAGAATTTGTAGAAAGATCTTGAATCACACTTTTGGTTGAGTGGATACGTCAATAAACAAAACTGCCGAGTTAAATTTGTTTTTTTAATTTATTGGCGCGACAGCTCCTTAAGGAGCCAAGGCCTAGTGACTTATGCTCTCAACCATTCCTGTGTGTGTGTTGTTAATCTGCAAGAATGGAAGAAACCTACAGTTTACCGCCGAGTCCAAACGGCTACATGAGATGCACTTTTATCGAGACAAATTTTACTATTGGAGGTTTTGTCAGTTCCTCGCAAGAGGCAGTACCCCGGAATGAGCTGGATCCGAACCCAGGCTCATTCGCTTAGCAGTCCGACACACTAACCACTAAGCCACGGGGCACTACTGTCCAATTTGGAGTGATGAAAATCCTCAATGTTACAATCAATGGTGACCGCTATAGAGCCATGATTACTGACTTTTTCTTTCATCAATTGAACAACCATGATGTGCAGGAACTGTGGTTTTAACAAGACGGCGCAACATGTCACACAGCTCTTTCCACTATTGATTTATTGAAGGAAACGTTTGGTTACCCCATAGTTTCACCGCAGAAGCAGTCCAGATTATAAAAATCAGAATGGAAATAACGGGACTCCTCAAGAGATTTGGATATTGTGTTGATGATTTTGAAGACACTCGGAAGACAAACCATTAGGTTTGATATGGGTTGCCCTAAGGCAATACGGAGTTCTAGATGACTATTAATGTTATCGAACAAGGTCAAAACAAAGGTAACATGCCCCGCAGAAGTCACCGAAGGCTTCCCAATAGAATTTAGTGGACGTCTTGAGTGGTTTGCACTTTACAGTTCTTGACTTTTTGCTATAGAGGGTAAAGGCGACGATCCCAAAAATTTATCATTTACTACTTGCGGAAGATGGAGCGACTATATGTAAGGATCCTATATGCTTTCAATGAGCAAATGATGTATGGGTAGATCGTATGGAAGAAAACAAATACCCCATAAGGGCGAAGAACCTATTTGCTAGGTCAAATTTGGGCCAATTTTCCACATTTTTCTGTTTTTGCCAAATATCTTTGTAAATAAACTCTTTACCATAGAAAAAGTGCATATACAAGTTGTAGAATTGAATTCCACGTATTTGAAAATAAAAGCCAGCTAAAAGGTACGCCGTTAAGTGTAACTCCGGTGCCGATAGCACCAACGGCTGAGGAGTTATTAGCAATTAAAAGGAAAAGAGTCGGGGCGAATGAAGAATCTTCCACTCATTTCACTCCTGGCGGTGCAATAATTATTTTTCCTCGCCTTATTTGTCTGGTGTATGGAAAGCTGATGTACGAGTAGCTGGAATCAATACCAACCTAACAGTGCAAAAACCACTCACCTAGGACCTCAAAATAACGAGATATAGCCGCGGAAAGCTTCATTAAAAAATGCATTTTCTGGCACGCGACCTTTAAATCCGCTCCTGGAGGCACAGTTATCTTGTAAAGACAATTCTAGAATAAGGATCCTATAGCTGGACTTAATACCTATTTGACAATGCAAAATATATTTAGCTGGAGCCTCTATATAATGAGATATAGGCATGTGAAAGCTTGAGTGAAAAAATGTATTTTCTCACATGCGACACTTGAATCCGCTCCTGGAGGCGCAGTTATTAATTAAAGTAATTTATGGTATATGGACTGAGTAGCTGAATTTAATACCTATTTGACAATGAAAAACATAATTAGCTAAGATTTCTACACATCGAGATATAGGTATCGGAAGGTTTGAGTGAAAAAATGTAGTTTCTCACATGCTACCCTTAAATCCGCTCCTTGAGGCGCAGTTATTTTTTCAAGAAATTTTAGGTAAATGCATTGTGTAGCTGAACTTATTGCAAGAAATTTTTGGTACATGGATCATGTAGCTGGACTCAATATCTATCTGACAATGTAAAACATATTTACTTTAAATCTCTATATAAAGAGATATAGGCGTCTTGAGGTTTGAGTAAAAAAACTTAGTTTCTAACACGTCACCCTTCAATCCACTTCTGGAATTGCAGTTATTTGTTCAAGAGAATTTTGCTATATGGATGGAGTAGCTGAATTCCATACCTATTCAAAAATGTTAAATATATTTACCTAGGACCTCTACATAATACATAATTTTTTCGAAAAAGAGTTCTTGATTGTCAAGAAATTTAGTCTTTAGTTGCATTTTTAGAAGATCCAGAATTCGTAAGCTTGGTCTATTTTCAGACGACAATAAACTTCAGAGTAGAAGGTAGGCTCTAGATGTTTGAGGAAAATTAGGATTTTAAGCATCCAATCATTAGTCTAACCATCATATCACCTGGCTTATTGTCGATAACTATTATTGAAGGATGTTGCACGGAGAAGTTGGTTCATTCGAAAAAAGAACGTTTCTGGGTTGTTAACGGGCGACAAGTTGTAAACAAGCGTTCGTACAGCCCACTTTCACATCATTGAACTATGATGGCAAGTCCTTTCGATAATATGGACACCGATTTCGCTGGACTTGAAGATGGTTCTACAATGCGTACAGAATATTTCTTTTTTTTTATTATTCATTTACTTATACCTAATTTAATGCTAGACAAAAAATCTTAAAAAATAGCTTAAATATTAACTTAATTAACTTACTGACCTTATGTGGGCCTTCTTAATTACTCGCTATCTTAATTAATTACCTTTCGGCCTAAGAATAACTTATATTGATATTAATACTAAAAAAACCAATGGGTTTTATTTTTCCCCAGAAAAACTTAAAACTGGGCATCTGATCAATTTTTGTTTTCCTTAAAAACTATCTTAATCTACTTATAATAAACTTAAGCTAAATTAAAAAAATAAAGTAAAGCTACTTAAACCTAGAACAGCCACAGCAGCCGTTTTTATTTCAATTTTGTTTTTTTTGTTTGTTTTTTTTTTGGTGCGTTTCCCTACCTAATTAAGTCTACCCTACAACTATGTAAGCCGACCATAGGCTATTATCGGTTATTACACCAAAACTAGTGCATCTGATTAAAATATTCCCTCCGGTCCCTATCGGACACAGCCCTACTGAACCGAAGGCGCTCTGCCTCGCTCCCTGCGACAATGTCTCCGTCGTAAAGGAGCCGCTTATCCACAGTTTTACGGCCGACGTGGTAAAAATAATTATCATTATCAGATCAGCGGAATCGCCGAACCATACTGTATCAGCCCTCGACTGCATAAATAAAGGAAAGCCTCGGGTCGGATAAAACCGTTCGAACGTGTACTCTCGAAATATTCATCTTGGGGTAGTAAACTCCGAAGATTTGTCCATTAGTCGAGGTCATTGCTCTTGCAATGTGACCTCGAATGAGCTTAATTAAAAAGTTATCTATCCTGTTTATATTGGCCCCGTTGTATAGAACATGGTTTGGGAAGACACTGCCTCTCAAACACCCGAATCTTTTCCATTTGAGATGGTGCAACGTTGAACCAGACAGGGCATCCATAGGCAGCCATCGGCCTAATGAGGGCCAGTAAGAGTTGTTCATATATAGAGCTGACAAAGACAATGTCTAACTTGACCAACTTGTTTTCACATCTTAATCTTAATTTCAAACATTTTTTTTCTCAAAAAAATAAATTCTTTGTGTGCTGTATCTATGTAAAATTTTTCTGTAACTACTACCTCCATTAAAAGAGCCGATGTGTACGACCCAGACGTACACATTTCACTTTTATAATATTGTGTGTGTTAAAAAATGAACATTTTTAAATGCAATATGAGCCAACTTTACCCTATTTCGCTTCAAGAAAAATAAAGATAAACAAATATAAAGTCCTTAAATATTTACTTTATTATTCATTTTTACAATATTATTTAATCAGGATAACAAAAGAGCTTTTTGCATAAATCCAACCTGTAGGATTTGATTCTAAATATATGTATAATCCAAAAAAAATTAGAATCTGCTTCCGCGAAAAAACAAATAACTTATAGATTCTTTTTTTTGGACGGTTCAACAGACAATGGCACACAAAATTCTCCATCAATCATTGTTTTCATTTTAGATAAAAAATATGGAAAACATATATCTTATAAAATCCGTAAGCTATTGTTATTCAAAACCATCCATTTCATTGAACCACCACCATCATTGATTTGCATAACCTAGTTTTAAATTAAACATACATTTGCTAAGCTCCTTTACGTTGTGTATGATTTTAATTGCCACGTTAACAGAGGACTTACAAAGGCGATACAGTTTCAAGTTTTATTTTTTTTGTGTATCCCTTTGCTTTGAAAAGTTTTAATTAGAGAACCCGTCAGGCAAATCATTTGATTTGGACAAAATGATAAAAAAATAAATGCTTGATCAATCAATCAAAATGTAAAACAAATCAGATTCATTTACGAACAAACTGTGATGTTTTAGGGAATATTTTGAATTAAAATATATTTGTGTTGCTAACAAAGATATATTTGTTTAAACATAAGGTGAAATAAAAGACAAGCTAGAAGTTAATTTTTTAAATACAGAGTGTTTTTTTTTTGAAACATGTGGTTTTCAATCTGGCAATACTTTTTTCGGTGGTTGGGTGCTGTATGGCTAGGGTAGGCACTGAAAGAGGTCAAACAGGCGATACGCACTGCTGCAACTATCTCGTACGCCACACTTGTGCTTATTTTACATCCCCGCGGTAACCACCGGGTACTTGTCTGTCCATTCGGATATTCCTGCTAAAATTATAAGCGAAAGTGTTGAACACAGAAAAAATAGCAACACTATAATGCTGTTCCGATCGATTCGCAGAAGTCTTGCACGAGCCCCTCAGTAAGAGGACGGACGACGGATGAGCCCAGCCAAATGGACCAATGGTGGCGTCAACAGTCCACGAAGCAGATGCCTTAATGAACTACTTCAACGTATTTGGATATGAGGTCTTTGGGATAATTCAATGCAAGTCAGGGCATTGAAATAGAGAGATGGGCAGCGCTCATATCCCCGAAGCGGGTAACTGACTCCGGATTCTCCGGTTCATTTTGTCCAAGGAATCCAACAAAGGACCTGGCCCTCCAGGTTGGGGGTTGTGAGTGGGGTTAACAACCCTGCCATGGAAAAAAGAAAAAGTTGCGAAGCGACCAATAGCCTCGGAAAAGAACGGATTAACTGTTGACGACCACGGCATTAAAACGAATGGAAAGTTACTTGGTAGTCTAATTTCCTTAAAACAAAAACTGGTGTGCCACAAGGGCCAATTTTAGACCCGCTATTATTTACCCTCTTCAATAATGAAATTACCTCAGTTTTAAAATGCTGTAAGGTCCAAATGTATGCTGATGACGTACAGATGCACCTTAGCTTTCCGATAGGCCAAGTCGAAGATGCCACGGAGCGAATTAATGAAGACCTTACCCTGATAGCGTCTTGGTCAAAAAAAAATAAGCTCATGTTAAATTCCAAAAAAAGTGAAGCCATATTAATTGGTCGCTCGAAAATTGATACTCAAAGATTATCACAGCTTTTCCTAGAAGGATTTGTGCTACCCTACGTCACTTTAAACGAAGTTATGGACAATCTGCGTTTGAAAGGTTAATAAAAATAATAATACTTATTTTAACTTCTTTTTCTTTAAAGGTTTCGTCTTTCGATATGTCCACTCGGTTTTTGGTTTCTGTTTAACAGCGACTCGTACGTCGTGTCTGCTATAACCCAACGAAAGCGATGCATAGAATAATTATGAAATATTCGCATTATAAAATGAAATTATAAAAATTTTCATAATTTTTTATTGCTCCGGAAAAAGGCAATTTTAGAGCAAATGGGTTACATTTGGAATAAAAACACTACTCTGCCCAAAATATGGTTTGTTCTCCATCTGTCAAGCTATGAAGTGTCAAATTCCATTCAAGGATGGCTCCGATATCGATGGATTAAACAACATCTAAAAAGATCAAAAAAAATAATAATTATTTTTACTGCTACGGAAAAAGGCAATTTTAAAGCAAATGGGTGACATTTGGAACGAAATACACTACTCCGTCTAAAATATGGTTCACATAAATTGGCACATAAATGGTTTCTATCGCCATTCTAGTCAGTCTTTATAGAATATCTTAGAAAATGAAGTAAGTAGAATATCGAGATTCCATTTAAATGTTACCTCTCAGTAACCCGTCAGAAACTGAAAAATAAAATGAAATATCAAGAAAAGGTGTTTTGTTATTGTTTAGAAACTGAAAAAAAATGAAACCAATCTGTAACCTTTTAGGAACTTAATAGTGACAAGAGATGCCTGTTTTGAAATTTTGTATCCCTTTTATTGCTCCTATTTCCGCCTTGCTCTATGAATCTCTCAGTGACCGTTTAGTTACCAAAAATATAGAATAGATGTCACACATCGTTTTGTAACTGAAATAGTTGGAACTACTCTGTGATCGCTCTGTAACTTAATAGTAACTACATCGGTTTTGTAAAACTTTCTATCCTTATCCTTCATCGACTGATCGTACCATCTTCTTGTTTACACATAAAATAAAATTTGTTCAAGTTTCTAATAAAAAACTTATGTTGCTTTGTTATTGAGTGGTCACTAACAAGTAACAAACATTGCGCCATTATTTTTGTTTCAACTGAGTTGTAACTCAGTTTTCTGAACAAATCTTAACTAATTGTGTTTCTAAAGAAATAGCAGAAGTTGGCAGTCGGCAGTTGCTGAACTGTTTCAAATTTTGTTACAAAAAACAGATTATTAAAATTGTGTTTCGTTGAAACTTACATGTAACAGGTTAGTAACTTGTTTTATATGAGTTGCATCTCAGTTTTCTGAAACATTATATATTACGTTACAAAAAAGACACACATAAGTTGCAGAAGGCAAAAGTAGCAGAACGGTTTCAATTTTAGTTACAAAAACACTTTTTTAAGAAATGAGTTGCATTGAAATTAATGTATAACTGGTAAGTAACATGTAGGCCATATGGCCATTATTTTTGAGTTGCAGGTTATTCCCACAGTGACCTTAATGTAACAGATGTACAACTTAAATAATTTATTAGTTTTTTTAAATAATTAAGAAACCTCTGAGGAACATCTGTAAAACTACGGTGATTCGGAAAAAGTTCTGAGCAACGCGTGAGCAACCATTTTTTTTTTAAATCTCTGGTTGCACAATTCAAATGTGTGCCACTCGGGTTAATTTCAAGAGCTTATTCCATTTAACTTGTGTAGGTTGATTACCCAGTGTGTTGAAATTGTTTCTGATGTGTTTAAGACAAAGCAAGATAAAGGTAACCACAAGATATCAAAATTCCAAATCAAATAAACTGCTTAACAAATTTTAAAACAACATAACCTACAAAACATGTTTGGATCACCCCTATTTTATTTCCTTACATGTTATTACATACATATGTATGTACATTAAGGTGGGTCGATTTTGTATGGAAAAAAATAAAAGTTATTTGATCATATGGTAATACCAATAATATGTTGTGTATAATCCAAACAAATAATAATTGTGAAAAAAAAGTTAAATTAAACCATATCTTTAGCCCGCGCATGGGCTTTGAAGTTTCGGAGATTTTTGTAAAAACATCGTTTTTTTTAATTTAAATATTTTATTGAAACAAATTTAATATAAGCATACAATTAGGAAATTATTCATTAACAATTAACAAAGAACACAATTTGGTAGTTGAAATCACAAAATTTAAGTTAATTAAGACATTTTTTTACATTTTGGGCATGAAATCTTGTTTGCTCTCAAATCGGGGCATTAGTTGTCTGGATGCAAGTTTCGCTTGAATCGAGCCTTCTCTTGACTTTTTGTCACAGACAGTCATTGATGCTTCCGTAACTACTTTCACAGAACGTTCCACTGCCTGTGTGTGACATGGTAGCCTTAGGAAAAGAAGATTTTCGTTGCCCTGAGAACTAATAACTTCGTTTATTTCTTCATTGGTGATGTATCGGAGAATTGGCGGATCGTAAGACTCTTGCTGCCAATCTATGAGGTCAATATAGCTTGCAGCATTGAAATTAATCTGAGGAACTTCAAAGACACGAGGCTGTTTTCCTGTATGAGGTGAGTTTCGTGCTTTTAGTATCCTCCTTGCTGCTAGTTCCCTGATTGTTTGACTTTGATCAGATAACATCGATAGCAGCAAATTCTCTGGATGAGCAAAATAGGCGTTACGTTGAATTACGGAATCAATTATAAGTTTCAACTCTGAAGGCAGATAACGAGAACTTTTAATTAACATCCACAAATTCTTAGATCCATCTTTACACGTTGGATTTGTTTTTATTTCAAACCAAACCGGAGCGTATACTTTGACACAATATTCAGCTAATATTTGCAAATTATTTGATGGAGTTGAAGAAGAAATATAAAGCCGCAATATTCTATTCGCTTTTGTTAACCATCGGGCATGGGACATCTTTCCTGGGGATCTGTTAGCCAAATCATCAGGACATTGTCCATTTATAACTGACTTTGTTATTTCGTACAGGTATTTCTGGTCGGTACTCAGATCATCAAACTGAATTTGTGGCAGTTCACTTTCTATTTTTTCATAACAAACAGTTTCTAGTTTTTCGCAATTTTCTAATAACTTGCCAATTGGACCAGCATGTGAGGATGGACCAGTGGTAACCCCATCTAATTTGTTAAACAAATGCCTCAAGGGCAATTCGTTCAAATGTAGCATGCAAATGATCCACTGTAAGGGACGCTGAAGTCTTTTTTCTAACAGTCTAATAACGCCATTGAATTTTCCTGTGTTAGTGATCGTTCCATCGCAACCAAGAGCCATCAAATCATCTTCCTTAATGTTGTGTGACAAAAGAAGCTCGTTAATAGATGCCTCAATACTTTTGGCAGTTCCTGCATCAGGGGTAGCGTAACCGATATAAATTGAACCTGGTTCTTTAAGAACAGATATATGTTCCTCAATCACTGTTTGTCTGTACCTTTTTGCTCCTTTCTGTACAATGTTCAGTGTCTTATCTTTTCGACCATCAAAGTACAGAGCAGGTAAGTGAAGCTGCTTTTGTTTTTCATGCAATTCATTGCGTTCTTTCGTTCTTTCCCGTCGTATTTTTGATTTATCAACAACTTCAAAATCAGCAGATATGTCATGAAATACAGAGGAAACAATTGCTGCAGCCGCTCTGTCAGAAATACCGTAACGGTCACATGTTTTTGATACCATAGGCAAATTTTTAACTAATAATGTTTTTTTTGCTGCTTTTGATGTAGATGGTAAGTTAGGATGTTCAGGTGAAGGTGTATTGGATGAAGGTAAAATTAATTTCTTAGGAGAGTGTTCCGTAACTTCAGAGTCACTTGAAGATGAAACAAACTCATGTTCTTGAGTATTAGACTCACCTTGATTTTTGTTAAGGTTAACATTAAGTTTTTGGGTACAAGTGGTTCGATTTAACTTTTTTTGCAATTTAGTTGTAAGAATCCTGTCAATTCCACCAATTCGCATCTTCCTTTCTTGTCTTTGATCCAGTAAAAAGCTCCACTCTTCTTTTGGTACCTTGTTTTCTCTTCGACAGCAACAAAGTTGAATCTGTTTGCATTTACACGAACAAATATCAAAAAGAATCTTGCTTTGCTGTAAGAAATCGTTCTTCTGTTCAGCTGATAGGCGCTTTAGGGATTTAATGATGTTTTTGCATTTCAAGTGGTAGGCTTTTATAAGCTGAATGACCCTAGTGTGTGAAACCGTTGGAAGCGATGATTTTCTCCATATCTCTTCAAGTTTCTGTGACACTCTCACGGCAATATCTAAAAATGTTGGTTCTTTTTTAGAATTTCGAATCATTTTGAGCTCTAATCTATTCCATTCATAACATTTCATGACATCTTCGTAAGTCGGTAAAATATCATCTTTCATATCTCCTACACTTCCAAATAAAGGGCACTGATAACTTTGTCTCCTCGTTTCCATATTAATCTAATAATTATACCAGCATTATTGAATATTAATTCGAAACAAACAATGGTGGAACCTAAATAAATTTTATCTTAACTTACCTTCAAAACTATAGATTTGATCGAACAAAATTATTATTATTAAAATTACAAATTACTTCCGCTATTTTGCACAGAGAGAAGATTGGTGTTTGACACGAGATTATGTGACTGCTATTTTATTATTAGTAACAAGTGTACAAAATTCTAATTCCCGCTATTTCACAGAGAGCATATTATCTTTGGTACAAGTGCATTAGCTGACCTTCACATTTGTTACAATATATTTTTTTTTGTCATTTTGTCGGGACTAAGCTGCAATAAATAGACCAATAGGGTGATTTGTTTTCTTTGGCTGACAAAAGCCAATATTATATTTTGGGAGTAAAGAAAAGTTAATGTAACAATTGCTTGTCGCACTGAGGTCAAAGTAGAACAATCGCAATATTATATGATGGGAAAGGCTTAAAACAGCTTTCAACTACCATCTCAAAGTCTTGCGAAACAGAGATTTTATTTAACAATACGGACATTAAATCTCTATGCCTATTGAAAACATTAAAATGATACGCATTTAGCTTCCAAACTTATAATTCTAATGGCCTAGGATGACATTGCATTTAAACGTTATATTGCACGATCTTATCAAAATAAAATCTCGATGCGCGGGCTCTTACACTGAAAATAATTGATTAATATTTTAGGTGTGCGCAATTGAGATAGAAACGCAACATAATTTCTCTATTACAAGTCAATTTGACGAAAAAATAAAAATCGACCCACCTTAATGTACATATGTACATATGTATGTATTTATGTATGTATTGGTTTTTTACTTTTCATATTAGTTTATGTCACACACTAACAGCTGATTCACATAACATAAGCCAAGAAATGTATCCTGAAGGCAAAACTCCTTAACATTTTTATTTAATTCCAATGTCAAATGAAAATAACAATCTGTTAAGAAAATCAATGTCAATGCTTTGTTTTTGAAAGTATTTTTCAAAAAAAAAAAAACACTCAACGTTACTCTTAACTTTTTTTTTTGTTCCAAATTGAAGTTCATGTTAAATTCAATGTTTCTAAAACACTTCAATCCTGCTGTAAACATGAACTTGTAGCACGTTTGACTGATGTATTCTGACACTAGGCCAATCAATTGACTGTAGTCTCCTGACGTCAAGGTTTAATAAGAAGGTGTGCAAGTTGAATGACATGTTTTATTGCTGCAATGTTGATTGATAGTCTGAAATTAAGGTCGAATATCAGGCACAATATTAAAAGTCATGGACACTTTTCAAAAGAATAATATACTTTGTATGGGGGTCCTTTTGTAAGTTAATATGTCAGAAGCAAAGCTTTTGTCCTTTTTTTTTTTGCATAATTGCGGTTAAGGAGGTAAGGTTAGAATGTTAGAAGGAAATTCGAAACTTTGGAAAACTCGAGACTTTTTCTAAGGTAAAACAACATTATTTTAAATATTAATTTTCCTTATTTGATGGTGTTCCAGGGATCAGTTCAAAAGGAAACCTCTTATTTTTTATTATGAAATTTGATTTCAGAGGTTAGAGTGCAAGAACATATTTACAGCCAGGAAAATGCGAAGCAATGGTGATTCAGAAGGGACATGGTGTGTCAGATTTAACCAGAAGGAAAGTTATTTGATTTTTAACTTTTAAATTTTTTTTCGATTTTTCAAAAATGGATCCTTAAAAGATGGCTTTAGTTTTACCTATGATGATGATGATGGTCTTATAAAGGGACATTTCAGTTGGATGAGGGAGGGCTTTGCTTATCAATTGATTCCTTAGTCCAAAGAATCGACATGATTTATTCTTCATTTGATATCATAGCGCTGCGCTGGTGTTGTTCTCTGAATCATAGCAGAGGCTAGGTAGACAAAGTTCCTAACTAACTCAAAGTTATAGCTGTCTATTGTAATGTTTTGCCCAATTCTTTGATGTTGGGTGTCTCTTTTCCATATATTTGGTTTGACCCCCATTGACAGCTAAGCCCATCTTCAACATAAAGTTGTGTTCTTCCGATTATATAAATATCGTATCCTTAAGCGAGTAATTGGTCGAATTTTAAAAGATCGTGCATCTGGTGGTGGCGTAAGAGTACTGCATTATTCTTTCAAATACGATATTGAAGCGTAACGCCTTGTCTAAACCCTTTTTAGTATTTTTTTAACGCTGTAACAAGCGTTTTTAAAATCGATGAAAAGATGGTAGATATTGATTTCATATTCCTAGGTTATTTCCAAGGTCTGCCGTAATGTGAATAGTTGGTCGATTTTGAACTTTCCTGGCCAGAGGCGGCACTGATGTAAACTTATAAGCTTCTTCAAGAATGGCTTTAGGCGCTCACTCAATATAGCAAACACCATTTTGTAGCCGCCGATGTGTAGAAGAATCTTAAAAATCGTGCTAGGTTTCTACTCATAGAGATCATGTTAACTACTAACCATATCTTACTTATGGTGCTTGGTGTTTATTTCTAAGCAAAACCTGCAGCTTTGAAGATTTGGATAGCTAGGCCATTTGCTACGGTATCTCTATTGTTCTGAAGGAAAGATTTAGCAAGATTTACTTCGCTTCATCCAGATCAGGTGGACGGAATCGTTGTTCTAGCTTCACGCCGATATTCTACTTCGTCTGCGTAAACTTAAAATTTGACTAAATGATTTTCGTTATTTAACTAAAAACACGTTAGGCACAATTATTCAGATTTGTCCCGCAGAAACCGCGATTTTTTTTCAAATAAAAATAAATAATAAGTGTAGTGGTATAGAGAATCATTCAACTCTTCCATCTACTAAGCTTCACAAATTCGAAAAGTCTTTGATGCGAGGAATTAAACAAACAAACCTCCAGTTTTACATCATTTCTTTTTTACTTGCGGCTAAAGGTACTATAATGCAAGTTATGCATTCGTGGACATTTTATTTTGAGATAACAATCAAAAATGACATTACGATGATAGAGAAACATATTTGAGTTACTGGCAAAATTCTGTCCGTCTGTCTTTCTGTCTGTGCGGATGTATTTTGGACTGTAGCCTAAACGGTTTGGTCAATCGTCTTTAAATTTAGAACTTAAATTTATTTTGACATTAAAAAATTAACGGTTCCTGTCGTATTACCGTTATGAAAAAGCTCCAAGATTTTTTATGAAAAAAATCAGTGTAATACTGTAAGTACGGATTATATTTTGGTGGAAACAAATTTAATATGGTTGGCTAAAAACGGTACCGCCCATAGGAGCGGTTTTTTTCTTCGAATTTCTCGAAAACTGGTGATCGGATTACTATCAAAATTGATATTCAAGAAGATGTAGCAAAACTTTTTTTTTTGTATTTTTATTATTTTTTTTTTGTTTTGAAAAATCAATATTTTTTTAAAACGGGTTGGTGCATTTTTTATTTATTTTGTTTTTAAATGTATGTTAATTTTGTGCTTAAGTTTGTATTCTTAAATTATTTTTTTTTATTTGAAAAAAAAATTGTTAAAAATAAACCCTTTTATTTAAAAACCGCTCCTACGATTGAAAAACAAATTCACACGTTTTAACATTTCTTAAAGAAATAAAATGGCGTTTAAATTATGTTACTCCATACAATTGAACGTACTTTATTCGAACTTAAATTTTATTCTACAATGTGACCGCACATATGAGCAAGTACGTGCGATCCAGTCGTGCAATTTATTTTTATTTACATTTAAGCCTCTTCCACCATGCATTTTTTACTACCATGTTTCGCCTATAGTCTTTGCAAGCAAGTTCGACCTCTGGAGCTTTAACCGTTTTATTGCCTTTTTTGGTAATATTTTCAAACTTCACTCTTTTAGTAACACATCTCCATTTTGCTATTTCATATAACAGTTTTGTTTAATTTTCGACTTTCTCGATAACGGTTCAATGGATTTCAATAAATATGTTATATTTGATAAGATACTTACTTACTTTGGATATTTATCCAAATTAATTCTACATACAAAAAGTTTGAATAATTAATTATTTCTATTTTTAATTAATTTTTGAAAGTTCAATATTTTTAAAACTTATCAAAAAAAAAATATTTAAAATTTTAAAATCAGGAATAAATTCTAAAAAACTGCATAACAAAATTAGAAACAAAATTTTTTTTTCAAAAAACTAAAAATAAAAAACAGGATTTTATCAAAACCGGTCCTACAATTTTCGAAATAATTTTTTCTTTAATTCTTTGTTATTTAAGACGTGTGATGGCAAGCTTCATTTTTAGTAAAAACCATTAAGTGTTGTGGTTTTGATACTTCTTATAAGTTCAAACTGTGTTATTTTCAACGTAAATGTTAATTGTTTCTGTCAATGATGTAATTGGACACATAAGAGCAAGTGCGTGCGACCCATTCGTGCTCATTTTTTCTTCTGAGAAGCGGAAGTTTGTCTTTTCTTTTCTGCTAAAATACAAAGGGGTTTTAGTGTGGTAGCTATGTAACACCCAGCTCTTCAGAAGAGGTCTCTCTCTGATAGTATTTTGGCAATGTTCTGAATCGATGATTGTCTTTCAGAAAAATTTTCCATGATATTGTGTAATGCCTTGCGTGCGTCGATTCCAAGATGATCAATCTGGTTGGTCAAAAGATCTCCAATGTACCTTTGTGAATTTTGAGATTTGGGAACCGAGTACTGGCTAGACTATTATTTTCCCCCGCAGTAATGTCAATTAGCTTGAACCTGTTTCAGGAAGAAGTACTGGGCAGGCTGTCTTTTCCGACTCTACCATCAAATATTTCTCTCTTTCCTTTGCTTGAGTTAGGCGTTCAATTCACCTAGACAAATTTTAACGTATAGCTTGAACCAACTCACTTAGCCATTTTACTGCGCAGCTCATGAGGTATAATCATCGTTGCTTATTGTCCAGTTTTCAAAAAAGTATTTCATCTCTCGCATTATACTCGATAAGACTCTCGCGCACAATTTTTGTTCTCTTGAATCCTCGTTGACCGTTGGCCAAGTGATTTGGTTCAAACACTATAACATCTTCCTTTCCTGTGTGGGCAAGCGTGCGCATATATGTGTGGCAATTTGGGAATTTAGCCCTGATGCCGATTGTCGTGAGGCGCTTGTTCTGACATTTTAAACTCAAGACCTTTTTCTCTAATCTACTTTCAACGACAAATCTACGTCTAAATAATTGTTCGGCTTACATTCCACTAAACAAATACGTACATAGTTTGTTGTCCTTATTTCGTTTGTAGTGTTCGTCAGCAGTGATTTTTTTTTTTTATAATTTGCACACGCTAAAGAGATATGGGCTACCCTTTTGATGTCGATGGACACAGCGCGAGCTTAGGAAAGAAGGAGAGGTTTTAATAGGAGTTACCAATGCACATTGGTTTTAAACTTCTAAACATCATAATGGGAATGGAAAACAGAGTTAGGCAAAAGATTCCACATTCGAATTGTACGGCTGAAGAACGAATCTCTGTACTTGACTGTACAACCGAAATTTGGGTCAAGGGTAAATTGGTGGGCATTCCTGGAAGCGCGAGTTTTACCTTAAAACTGTTTAAGGGGGGCTATTTCTCTAGAACATTGACCGTAGAAATAACGGTAGAAAAGAGAGAGACATGAAACATTCCGTCGATGTAGAAGTGACTTGAATTTTCTAATAACGATATCATCTCCAATCAACTTGAAAGCTTTTCTTTGAATACCAACAGACTCAAGTGAGTTGATGGACTACACGCTAGTTATATTCTAGTCTTGGACGAATGTATGATTTGTAGATAGTAGCCAGATCAAAAGGTGAAAATAATGTCCCCTTTAGAGACAGATGACAGCATCATTTATAAAAATGAGAAAGAGAGTCGGAGACAGAATGGAGCCCTGGGGCACACCAGCATTTATTTTGAAGATATCAGATTTGAACTCATCCAATACAACTTGTATTGAACGGTCCGAAAGGTAATTTCTAATCCAGCGAAGAAAAGAAACATCTAAACCGAAAGCACGCATTTTCGATAAAAGAGCCTAGTGCCAGACTCTATCAAATGCTTTAGAAAAATCGAGTGCAATAATCTTACTTTTTTTCGAAACGATGTAGAGATTTGTTCCACTGTTCTGTGAGATAAACCATCATATAACCAGTCGACCTATGATGTGATGTTGGTATCAGGCTTATAGTTGGACTAAAACTGTAGACGTCAAAGTTGATTTCATTTGCTGCCAATTGGGATAACCATTCCGGAATAAGCTTAAAGAAAATCATACGATAGAGTCAGCCTAAGAACATCATGGCACTGCCACATCAGACAACATGACAGAACAACCAGATATTGTAACGTGTTGTCATGTTTGATTCCTGCCTCAAGGTTAACTTGCTTCATGAACATATTTACATAAAATAAATTAAAATGCAGGGAAACCCTAAAACATACTCACAAACAAGAAGTCCTCTTAAATATTAAAACAATTTTCCAAACAAACCATTTGTATGATATCCCCAAAAACTTTTGCATTCCCCCCTCAGACATCCAACCATACATGTTTTATGAACGCCAAAGGGCGAAACCCTGTAATGCTGTTGATTATAAATGTTAATCCACCGAATTAAACTTTTCCGATTACCAAAAACATATTCGTATCTCAACCCACATAATGTATCTTTTGCCCCATCTAATCCCATAATGAACCAAACTCCTGCAACTTGGATGTCAGCTAGATGGCAAACATGCAAATAATTAAATTTGTTTCTGGAACTGGAATCTACCCGAGTCCAATATTAACCTCTAATGTTGTTCTGTGGTTCGTTGTTGATGGTGCTGCCACTACCCGCGTGTTATTCCAATTAATGCTCCTTACTAACCCACACGGAATTCTAAATATTAACTTTTGGTAAATAATTCGCACTAATGACGCATGTAACTTATTAATCAACTAGTAGCGGTGTTTACTTGGAAAACAAAATTCACTTTATTTGAATATGTAGATATAGATGGATCAATATGATGTCCGTCTGCATAATTGATCGACTACTGCTGCCGTTTAATTGAGATATTATTTGTATCTGTCGGATGCGGGAGTATTTAAAAAAAAAATTATATATTTTGGACTGAAATTATTGATTGAATTGAATGAAAGAAATGTTAAATTAATCATCATGGTTTTGAGAATAATTTAATTTAAAATAAAAATGTTTGCAAGGTGGCCATTTGCTTGTGAAAAAAAAAATTATTTTTTTTTATTTATTTATTTATTTATTCATCTTAAACATGGGAGTACAGTAAGAATTAGATTCTTTTATGTTGTTATGTTCTCTTATGAATTATACAATACATAAATTTACTGATCTTTTAATAAAGTTACATATTATGTAATTTATTTAAACAATATTAAATTATGACAACCTTTCAATTATTCATTCGATTACTTTTAACATTATGATAACAGTAGTTTTTTTTAACCTTATGCTTGAAATTTCTAAACGAATTGACAAGCGTAGAGATTTCCACAATGGTATAGCATGAACGAAGAAGAGTCGTTGGCTATTTATATGTTAACCAAGAGTACATTCGCTAATAGCCACCTTCTTTTCCGGGGTACTGCCTCTTGCGAGGAACTGACAAAACCTCCAAGAGTAAAATTTGTCTCGAAATAGTGCATCTCATGTGGCACTACAGTTTACTGCCGAGTCTGAATGCTCGGCAGTAAACTGTAGGTCCCTTTCATTCTTGCAGATTATCAACACACACAGGAATGGGTGAGAGTATAACTCACTAGGCCTTGGCTCCTTAGGGAGCTGTCGCGCCAATAAAATTATTTCTTTATTTTTAATAGTACATCCAGTTACATTAGAAGAAAATCTGGAAATGTGGTCCAACTTACGAAGTCCATAATATAAAACGTATTTTAGAGTTAAATGACAGTTCTAACTTTCGAAATGAAGCTGTATCAGGATTACATTACACGACTGAGAAGTGATTTGTAAAAAATATTAAAAACTCCTCAACATCTTCGGTTCCAACGCTCATCGCTAATTACAAACCTATAGTCTACTCTTCAGAGAAGGCAAACTTGCCTATTTCACTGCCAGCACTACGCTGCCTTACAGCAAGGTTGTCCCTCCTGTACTCGAGAATGTAATTTTTTCCATGGGACAGAATTTTTTACGCACTCGTTCAATAGCAAGAGTTCTCAAAGATCTCGATAAAAAAAAATCCGGTGGCCCGGATGGTATACCCCGATTCTTCTGAAGAGGTGTTCTTCCATACTGGCAAATCCACTGCGTAAGCTTTTCCATCGTTCCTACTCTTTTGGAATCTTTTTTAGAAGATGGAAAACAGCATTTGTCCAGCCGGTCCCTTAGAAAGGTGAGCCATCCTCCCCCTCTTCCTACCGACCCATATCACTAACATCCTTTCTTTCTAGGGTTATGGAAACACTGATTAACCGTCAGCTTAAAGAATATCTCGAAGATCGTAAGATTCTCCATGACCGTCAGTATTGCTTCCGCAGCAACCGTTCCACCAGTGATCTGATGGCATATCTCACCGAACAGTGGAACAAATCTTTACATCGCTTTGTTGAAAGTAAGATTATTGCTCTTGATATCTCCAAAACATTTGATAGAGTTTGGCATGAAGCTCTCTTATCGAAAATGCGTGCTTTTGGGATCGATGATACTCTTGTTCGTTGGATTAGAAGCTATCTTCTGGACCGTTCAATACAAGTTGTATTGGACGGATTCAAGTCTGATTCCCACAAAATAAATGCTGGTGTGCCCCAGGGCTCTGTTCTGTTTTTTTTTTTTTATAAATGATCTTCTGTCTGTTACTTCTAATCCACTTAACTGTTTTGCTGACGGCTCCACCCTCAGCTTTTCATATTCGTTCGATAATTCACGTCCTTCGCCTTCGGACGTACAATTGCAACGGTACCGTATGTCAAGCTCATTAAACTCCGATTTATACAGCATTGTCAAATGGGGTAATAGGAATCGTGTGGAGTTTAATGCTTCGAAAACTCAATGCTGTCTTCTATCGTTAAAGCTAAACATAAGATGCCATTGTCCATGAATTGCACTTACATCGAAGAAACCGAAAAGCTTTCAGTACTCGGTATGTGTGTAAACGACGACCTCCGTTGGAACGACCATATATTTGAAGTCGCTAAATAAATAAATAAATTTATTGGCGCGACAGCTCCTTAAGGAGCCAAGGCCTAGTGACTTATACTCTCAACCATTCCTGTGTGTGTGTTGTTACTCTGCAAGAATGGAAGGGACCTACAGTTTACCGCCGAGTCCGAACGGCTACATGAGATGCACTTTTTCGAGACAAATTTTACTCTTGGAGGTTTTGTCAGTTCCTCGCAAGAGGCAGTACCCCAGAAAAAAAAGGTGGCTATGAGTTGGATTTGAACCCAGGCTCATTCGCTTAGCAGTCTGACACACTAACCACTAAGCCACGGGGCACTACATTTGAAGTCGCTAAGAATGCTGCTAAGTGCTTAGGTTTTCTGTATCACTGTAAGTATTTTTCCCCTTCTGATCTGGCTACAATTTATAAAGCGTTTATACGTATAACTCCCACCTCTGGGCAGGTGCTTCACAAACATCGCTTCATCTGCTTGAAAGAATACAAAATCGAGCGTTAAGATTGATAGGAAATAGAACTGCCACTGAAACTATTGCCCCTCTCGAACAACGAAGCAATATTTCATGTCTTTCATTTAATCGTTTCTTTTATAAAAAAATGTTCACTCGAAATAGCCTCCCCTTAAAAGTTAATCCCGTAATACTCGTCCCGCAAAGAATGCTCATCAGTTCACCCTTGATCCCAATTTCGGACGTACCGTGAAATATAGGGATTCTTTTTTTAGCCGAACAACACGAATTTGGAATAGTTTACCCGGCGAAATTTTCCCTTCTCATTTTGATCTGCAAACATTCAAAACCAATGTTAATCGACACCTCCTATCTCTCCCCTCCCTATCTTCCTAATGACTGTGCAGTGTGTTCTACATTAAAAGGGAAACAAATAGTCCCTGGTGCGCGCGTTAATTATAAAAAAAAGATATATATATACCATAGAGTACTTGCAGTATCTCTAGATGGATCATTCTGATTAATTTGGTTAAAATTCCGATAAATGAATATAAAATAAATAATAAAATTAGAAGGACAAGGTCGCGAATCAAAAGAAATATCAATCAAAAGAGACAAATAACAAATCATGGTAGGATGGGATACCAGGGATACCAAATTGATTGAAACAAATTAACAAAGTTCGAGTCTGATGTAAGCACAAGGTCAAGAAGACTTGGTGTGCAACCAGGACGAAAGTGGGTTGGGACGTTAACATTAATAACATCAAGAACTACCATAGAACAGTAGTTTGTAAAAGATAGAGATCTGCAATTATCAAATAAAAGGTTGGCATTAAAATCACTATAGACTTGAGTTGAAGGATGAATTGATAATTCTTTCCACTTTGTGGCTATAATTTATTCGCTTTAATGATGTCAAATATATATTTATTTGGTTGCCTATAGATTTCCATCAGAAACACAAAGAATTCATTTTGTTTAATGCAACGAGACATTGGACATTCAAACTATGGAATGCATCCGGAATCCGGCATTATCCATTCAAACATTCAATCAAAGCACTTTTGCGAATATTCAAGTATGCAATTTTCCAAGTTCTACCTGTTGAGTTTAGGAATTCTCATAACTCATACTTTAGTATTCATGAAATACGAATTCCTTATAAAAGAAAAAAAATATTTAATACTTTTGATGAAGGCGGATTCAATCGAGAAAAAGAAATTTTCTTTGAAATATACTTCCATGTGTATCTTATTATGAGTTCATGATTTTCATATTATAAGAGTTCAAGGTCTTTGAGTGATGAAAGACTCTTCTGAGTGTTTAATCTTCTAATCTGGAGTGATTTGATAATACACTCTAGCTTATGAGATTTTTTTTCAGAACAATCGATGATGAATTACATGATTTCGAAATGAAAAAGTCTACTTCAAATTAATTTTAGAACGTATTTTTAAGAACTTCAGATCAATTTCAGATTCTTATTACTAAAAAATAAATATTTAAGTGCTGCAATCAAAAATGCAGACTATTCTTAGCAAGCAATTCAAAATGTTTTGATCCAGGTCCTTAAATTGTTCAACAATGAATCTTTTAAGAAACAGCTTTCAAAACCATTCACCTTGAAAAAGAATATCACGAGTATTTTCATGTACATACATACATATGTAAGTAATTTCAGATTCATTAATTTACCAGATAATCTATTCTTAACATTAATTCGGCATTATTGTCTTTCCCACGCAATGGAAATTGAGTGAATTTGGGGTACTTGAAAATTAATCGGCTTTTTCTCAATTGAATTTTCTCTGTTGAGGTAATATGTAATAAACTCTGACGCAGATAAAAAAATATTAATTTGGTTACAGATTGAAAAAAGAAAAAATGCAACATTTTTTTTAAATTGATTTTAATGATTTATCTTGTATACTATTTGAATGAAAAAAATATGGGTGAGAACAAAAATATGATTACAATGTTGAACTCTAAACTGCGTGGCTCACTCTGGCGTACCTCAAGGAAGGCTTCTTGGTCCTTTACTATTCATGTTTCATCTAATGCTACGCTCTAGGGTAAATTCACGCAATAATAAAGAAAATTCTCGGAAGTATGTTTTTTGGTCAGGGACATATTTTAGTCTGCATCCATATAACGCATGATGGTAGAACTGTAATGTACAAATGGCAAAAATTTCAAATTCTTGTTCCTGTTACGGTTTTCACTATAATCAATCATTCTGTCTACATTTTGGAATTTTTTTTGAAATTAGTGCCAACAAAGAAAAACTTTGAATTGAACCAAATCATCTTAAAAATATCTTCATACAAAAACTCGTATGTGAAGATCTTAGCTTAAAACTAAGGTTAGCCTTGATAAGAGACGCATACATTGATACAATAGAATTGAACAGACTTATGCGTCTTTCGTTCGAAAAAAATGTGGAAATTTGTAAAGTAAGGCGTCGAGTTCTGAATTTGAATATAGGGCGCCAGAGTACCCAAATACACCACTGTTTATCAGTATGCATGACTTAAAATCGTGCGAGAAGTTTTTATAGTTTCATAATTTGATTGTTAGTGGGCAAGATAAATTTAAAAAAAAATAAATCAAAATTAAAAGTGTAGTGTTAAAATGAATTCTTAAATAATAGATTTCTTTTAATATAAATCTCTTGGGGAATAAAATTAAATATAATATCAATATTATTATAATATCAATAATAAAATCGTTTAAACGATAAATCTCAAAAATTAAACTTCTAAATAAATTTAAATTTAAATCAAGTGTTTCAATTTCAGTTTACTAAATTAATATACGTACATTTTTTTGTTTGCGATTATCGGAAAAAAATGTCTGTTTTCACCTTGAGCTAGAGCCTAAATGGATGAAGAGATTTTCTGCGAACACTGCAATGAACATTTTCAAGTGATGCGCTGCAGGGGAAATTTATTGTTAGCGCAATGAATAACGGTACCTTTTTCAAAAACGGCTCTAAATATTTTGATGATTTGTCTCATTTTAATTATTTGTCCCATTTAGTCAAAGACATTTTTACCAAAAAACTGTTACTTTGTTTTTCATCATTTTTATTAGTTGCTAAGCACATAAAATTGAAATAGTTTTCTTACATTGAAATATTCGTTAACCTTGAATAAGATTGCATTAAATTATTTTTCTAAAATTATTCTTTTTTAACTAAAAAAAATGTATTCTGTGATTTTAATGTCATGTTTGATTGTTATCTCTTTTTTTTATATTCACGAATCCTAAACTTGCCTTATAGTCACTAAAATCCGAAGTAAAAAGAGTTGGTTGTCTGTAAAGTCGGTTTACGGACGATAATTTTACGTGATAACGTCATAAGAAAATATTGATAGCAGTAACACCAACATACAGCTCGTTAGCTCACACCCACAAACCCTCTCGTTAAATTCACACACACACACGCCAATATCTACATCTACTTTCTACTTTACCAAAACTCCGCCTATTTTGTATTTCTTTTTCTCTTCTTTTGCTTTTTGAATTTGAGTAGAATTATTTCGGGAATTTGCACCTATTCTTTTTCATGTTCGCCTTGTGCTTCTGATCGATTTTGGTTGAAAGAACCACGGTATCGCGGTTAGCATGAGTCATGAGTCTTATCATCGATTTATGAGACGTTATCACGTCAAAAATACGGACACATTATAGCCTATGTTGTATGGACCAGTTAGATTACTGTTAATCTGAATTTGTAAATTTCGAAAATCTTGTGCTCGCTGCGCAGCATGAAAAAAATTGCAAAATTTTGGGATTTGTTTCTTGTTTCGGTCTAAAATTTAAAAAAAACTATGCTAAATTATATATATAATATTGTAGAAAAAATTTATAATCTACAATATTAAACGCTTTTAGCTTAATTAACGTAGGACGTACATATGCAAGAAAAAAGTTATTAATGAAAAACCAAAGAAAGGTTGAATATTTTGCCGTCCCATCCCCCACATTTTTTTCACTGGGTTAACCAAAAATAAAACAGCTGTCCTAAGCAAAATTTATCATTCATAAAAGATTTATTTTTGACACCATTTCTGCGCCATAATCAACGTCAATATCAATGAAGCATAGTGACCAGTAAAAGATTTCAGGAAGGTCACAAAATATTCCAAAGTCCAACTGTCGCTTAGCAATTCCAAGTGGCTTACTGTTTGATCTTATATAAGGGTGATAGCAAATATGTTAAGAAAACCAGGAATCATTAAGTATTCCAATTAGTAAAGAAAAATATGATTTCTTAATGTTATTTAACCTTTACAGAATGGTTTAATTTCTATAATCCTCTGGCTTCTAATTAAAAACTAATTAAATTATGTAATCCTAGAAGAATTAAGTTTAATTGGTGAAAATCCTTCTTCAAAACCCTTGAAAAAAAGTGTCAGTTACTTCCGGACTCATCATTCAAAATCTTGTTAGCAAAGTTACCCTCATTAAATTAATTTCGGTTTTATAATATCACAAATGAATTTAATATTTTGAAAGAAGTTCCTTAACCCTCAAGGAACATAAAACGTAATATTTTTTCAAAATTCTTTCCCCATTACCAAAATGAATCACCCTCTTCATTTATTTCACATTTTACCCACTCAAGTGAACACATTTAAGTTAGCATAACATTTTACACATTTTTTTTTTAAAGATTTCATTCATCCTTCACAAACATTTCAGGAGTTGTGGTGGTGAAATGAAAAGTATTTCAACACCAATTGATAAAGATACTAATCTGTTTACCAACGCATTCAACCGTCTAACAAATTGATTTTTCTTTATATTTTCTTTAATTTCACAAAAGAAAAGCTCCGTCTGTCTGTTCGTCTGTTGAACTTCACATAACCTCATTTTCACGTAGTCATGCCATTGAGTCAATGAAGTGAAGTGAAATAGAATAAATATTTTTTTATTCGTCTGGCACGAGACTGTGGTGGTTGATGTGAAAAAAATGAATTTAATTCGAAAATGGAATTTTAATTTTTAGGAAATTCCAGACTTATGCGTGTATGTGAGGAATGGTTGGGATAATATGATTTTAATAATTTAAATTTGATTTATTTCTTTGTTTAATAAATTCAATTTAAAACTTTTATGAGGAGCATGTTGTTTTAGTCTTTTATTTTATTTTAATTTATTAAATTAAATTCGCTCAGTTAAATTAAAGCCACTGTTGGTTAACAATATATATTTTTAACACCTTCTAAGATTTTTTTTTCTTATTCTGCATCATCTGTACGTATGAATTTTTCAAAAAGCAATCCCACTAATGTGCTCAAATCTTGAAAAGAAAAAATTACACTTTCGTAACTATCCATTGTGTGAACACAAGACACTCTAACTAACTATTACGTCCTTCGTTATTGATCCACAACCCTCCTCCGCCCCCCTCGCACACATATAACATGTGACTGAATTGTGTCAATTATTTGCAAATATCTCCCAAAGACTATTTTTCCTCGTTATCCTGTTGTTATAACATAACAAAAGATATAACACCTGTTAATCCAAACGTGCGTTACACTCGCAACAAAGGGTAACAATACTCAGAATCAGAAGTGGGATAATGTGCGCCTCGTTGTGAGTTCCATTCTCAGTTTTCTTTCGCCATTCACGTGTCTGCTTATTTGGGATGAAAAATAAAAACTGTTAGTTTTGTACCATTGCGTGTGATTGTATGTGTATCGAAAGGATAAATCCAAAACTGAAGAAATTGCAGAAGCAACGTAACGTACTTTTGTCACTCGAAACAAACATAAATTGAGTCTTTTGAAAGTGTTATCCTGAAAATTTCCTCTGTTTTGTGTCGTGTGTCTGGTTGCATTAAACCAATGCCAATGCCATATTCTTTGTATTATAATTGTATGGTATTGCAGAAACTATACTGGATCTTGTAGGAGATTATAATTTTCTGATATTATCCAGGACTTTGTGTTCTGAGACTTCACACAATACATGATGTGCTTTTGTCTTTAAGATAATACAACATACAAGTCATGAATGAAGTTTTTTACCTGCGATTATAGGTACTATAATACAAAATTAAAAAAATTGAGGTAACAATCAAACATGACATTACGATGATAGAGAAACATATTTGAGTTACTGGAAAAATTCTGTCCGTCTGTCTGTCTGTCTGTCTGTACGGATGTATATTGGACTGCAGCCTCAACGGTTGGGCCAATCGTCTTTAAATTTTGAACTTAAGGTTATTTTGACATTCTACAGAGGACTTTTTTCAATTTTTTTTTAGCTCAAAAATTAACGGTACCTGTCTTATAACCGTTATGTAAAAGCTTATTTTTCTCGAAAACAGCTCCAAGAATTTTTATAAAAAAAGCAGTGTACTCCTGTAGGTATGCATTATATTTAAGTGAAAAAAAAAGTTAATACGGTGGGCTAAAAACGGTACCACCCATAGGACCGGTTTTTTTTCTTCGACTTTCTCGAAAACTGGAGATCCGATTACAATCAAAATTATTATTCAAGAAGATGTAGCTAGCTTGAGTAATTTTGCATTAATTTTTTTTCGAAAACTTTTTGTTTGTATTTGTAATAATTTTTTTTTAATTTTTTTTTGAAAAATCAATATTTTGAAAACGGGTAATTGATTTTTTTTTAAATTTTGTTTTTAAATGTACGTTATTTTTGTGCTTAAGTTTGTATTCTTGAATTATTTTTTTTAATTTTTAAAAAAAGTTGTTAACATTTCCTAAAGAAATAAAATGGCGTTTAAATTATTTCACCCAATACATTTTAACGTACTTTATTTGAAAAATGAAAAGTCACAAAAATCGAATAAATGCTTTGATGTTGACTTTATTTTTTTTAATTTTATTCTACAATGTGACGGCACATATGAGCAAGTACGTGCGATCCAGTCGTGCAATTTATTTTATTTTAAATTACGTCAATTTTTTCGTTGGCAAGAAAAAAAATTAAGCCTATGAAGAAAGATTGTTTTGATAAAGAATATTTATAAAATTAAATGGTTATCTTACCTCTCTCTTTTTCAATAACGATATTTCGTAAAATCCACAAAATATAGCCAATTTTTTGATAAATTTTTCAAGCAATCTTTCACTGACCATATCTTTTACCCTGGTTTGGACTTACCATCTCAAATCCATTTTTAGCTACATACTGCAAGCCATAAGGCAGCCACTAAGGTTCTCTCCCATATCATTAATTGCTTGGAACAAAAAAATCATGAAATCGGTGTGTGGGTTCTTGCTGATAACTCCAAAAATAAGGTTTCTACAACATGAATTTCAAACACTATTTTGTCGATACCTTTTTCAATACTATACTATTTAAACTGATTTTTGCAGCAAAGTAAATGTTTTCAACGGTGTTTATTAATATATTAAATTATTTTAGTCTGTCCATTAAAAATTGTCTGTACAGTGAAGATATGACGTTCACTTCTCACTCTGACAGCAGTGGAATAACAATAAGCTGTGAGAGAGCGGACATTTTAAAGGGTAAATGGTCTCGTGGTCTATGTTAGGAATGATATTGCTTGCCAGAGCCTTCCCCAATATGGGCAATGTTCCAAAATGGACTTTAATTTCTTGTGGCTCGAATTCACTGTCCGCAAGTGTGTCGTTTATTATTGTTTGATTTACAATAGTCCAAATCTCGACAATTATTCGACTTGTAACGAGTTTGATGCGCTGTCTGATTCCATCTCGGAAATTGTTTCCCTTTGTCCTTGCACTGAAATTGTTATTGCGGGCGATTTCAATTTACACATAAATTTACGCATCAAGCCTAAAGAAAAGTCCTGGATTAACTCTGAGTGTAAAGAAGCTACTAGGCTCAAAGAAGTAAGATTCCAAATTTTTGCATGACCAGAAATTACGGCAAAAAATTCTGCAATGTCGCAAAGGCAGTAAACATGTTTGGTCATTTGTAAAAATATTAGAAACTCCTCAAAATCTTCGGTTCCAACGCTAATCGACAATAACAAACCAATTGTTTACTCTTCAGAGATGGCAAACTTTCTCGCCCCATTTCGCTGTCAGCTCCACGCTGCCTTACAGCAACGTTGCCCCTCCTGTACTTGAGAGTGTAAATTTTTCCATGGCACAGATTTTTTCCGCACTCGTACAGAAGCAAGACTTCTCAAAGATCTCGATGTACACAAATCCGCTGTCCCGGATGGTATACCCCCGATTCTTCTGAAGAGGTGTTCTTCCACACTGGCAAAGCTACTGCGTAAGCTTTTCCATCGCTCCTACTCTCTCTAGCTTGTCCCTTAGAAAAATGACCAACATTCTCCCTTCCACCTACCGACTCATAGCACTTAGGTTCCTTCTTTCTAAGGTCATAGAAACGCTGATTAACCGTCAGCTTAAGAAATATATCGAAAGCTTCTCCATGACCGTCAGTATGGCTTACACAGCAACCTGTCCACTGGTGATCTGATGGCATATCTCACCGAACATCGCTTTGGTGACAGTAAAATTATTGCTCTTGATATCTCCAAGGCATTTGATGGAGTTTGGCATGAAGATCTCTTATCGAAAATACGTTCTTTTGGGATCGATGATACTCTTGCTCGTTGGATTAGAAGCTATCTTCTGGACCGTTCAATACAAGTTGTGTTTGACGGATTCAAGTCTAATTCTCACAAAATAAATGCTGGTGTGCCCCAGGGCTCCTAGTTTGCTGACGACTCTACCCTCAGTTTTTCATATTCGGTGTAAGAAGTATTTTTCCCCATCTGATCTGGCTACAATCTATAAAGCGTTTATACGCCCTAAACTCGAGTATAACTTCCACCTTTGAGCAGGTGCTTCGCAAACATCGCCTCACCTGCTTGATAGAATTCAAAATCGAACTTTTAGATTGATAGGAAATAGAACTGCCGCTGAAACAATTGCCCCTCTCGAACACCGACGCAATGTTTCATGTCTTTCCTTATTTTATCGTTTCTTTTATAAAAAAACTTTTCACTGGAAGTAGTCTCCCCTTAAAAGTTTTTCCCGTAATACTCGTCTCGGAAGGAATACTCATAAGTTCACCCTTGAGCTGAATTTCGGACGTACCGTGAAATATAGGCATTCTTTTTTTTAGCCGAACAACACGAATTTAGAATTTTGATCTGCAAGCATTCAAAATCAATGTTAATTGACACCTTCTATCTTTTCCCTCCCTATCTACCTAGTGTTCTTTGTGCGCGCGTTAGTTATAAAAAAAAAGAAAAAAAAAACCAAATACAAAAAATCCTCTATGATTTGCATTAACAAAGAAGTGGTAACGCCAAGATAATGTGCATGTGAAGTGGGTTGTTTGTTTTCAATTTTTGGTAAACAGATAACGGACTATAGTTGTTTGGTTAAAAAAAAAAAAAAAAACAAAACGACGTAAAAACCTCGCTTCAAAGCTTTCCAAGTACACAAATGTAAATAAAGACAATGTGCGCCACTCGTTTTCCCTTCGTTTTTATTGTATCTTTCTCTTATACTAACCCAATTTTTTTCAATTCAATTAGCATTTAATTTTAAAAATAAACACTTGAACCTGCTCAACCCCTTTCCTGACCATCTTATGGTTTCAATGCTCAGAGATTAGTATTTATTTGATCCCTTGACCATTCTGCGGCAACAAATACAAATTAGATTCCCCATTTCATTAAAGCCATTAGTTTACCAATTCACATATCGTTATCTATTTCCCTCTAAAACATTTTCTTCTTCAAACAACACTATAGTGGTTGATTGTTTAAGAGTTAAATTAACCATTTGGAACATGGAAATGACCATCAATGATGTTGTTATCCCCAAGGAGCATGAGGCGGTGTTCTAATGTGAATGAGTGTGACCAACGAGGAGATACCCATTAATGGTCTAATATAAACAGCAACCCTACCATCCCCCCATCCCATACACGGTTAATTACTATTCATTGTTGTTCTTTTATCCCGATGATAGAATGAACAACATTAAGCACGCAAAGGAGCTATATTGGTTTGTTATTAAAAGGATATACACTTTGCTTTTGTTCCTGGCGTTTGATCTTTGTTGGATCAACAAAACCAATTTATCGGTTCATTATTTACCTTTATTCCGACCTTTATTGCAAAGGAAGTGTGTGTGGTGTCGTTGGGAGGAGAATTAACCTTTCGAACCTTCAACCCATATGCTCCCTTATGAAGAGACATTTCGTTTGTCTAACTTTTCGATTCATCTTTAAAAGGAAAGATACATTTGGACACATTTTGATAATTTTATCAAGATTCTTTTCACTTAATAATTAACTTGTAAACGATATTCAAAAAAAAACTTCATCACCACTTGAAGAAGAAGCCAAAAAAACAGTTAAAACCCCCAAACACGTCTTTATTAGTCCTTCTTAACTTTTCGAAAACTTTCCCACTTCAAAAATCATTTTCACCAGGAATGGAAATTATTTCTGACACAAACACAACGACAATTCATCATCATCGTCCTCGGCAACGCACAACTTTTATGCATATTTTAACACTTACTCCTGTTTTTTTTTTGTATCTTCATTTTAAAGTTAAAAGTTTAAGATCCTTATGCCAGGACAAGCTTTCAGTGTGTGTGCATAAGAAGTTTCAAAGTGAGTAGTAAGTGTATAGAGAAAGCTAATATTAATTTGTGTTTCACAGTGGCAACAAAATTTATGTGCTGGATTTATTGGTCTCACTTTGCGATGTAAATTGAAACTGTAGATACTTTTTGGGGAATGAAAAGAGTTTCCTCAGATAAATTTCTAGGATACCCTGAAGGAAGGAAAAATTGATGGAAAATCTTAGCAACAAAACAAAATGATTTTTTTCTTTTTTATAAAAAACAATTTCGGATGAAATTGATCATTACAAGGACATGAAAATTTTGTATCTATGAAGTTCATTGAGTTTATGAACTCTTGTTTCTCTGTATAGTCAATTATTGAACCAAACACATGCTTTTGAATTTGATATTTCATATTATTTGTTTCATATTACAAGAAAGAAAGTTTGAAGGGTATTTTTTGAGAAAAATATTGCTTTCATCTCTCAAAAATATCATTTTAAGGACCCTTAATATAAGAATGCTACACAAGTGTCACACTTTTTGCTAAGCAAAAAGCCTTATATTCTTTTATTTAAAAAAAAAAAACAAAAGAAAGTTTTAGAGGGTCACTTAAATCTCTTGTTCCCTGAAGAATCCTTCAATGTGAATCCACTTTAGTTAATCAAATGGAATTTGTCTCTTTACCGTTAGAAGATACAATATCAACTATAGTTTCAGAAGGAAATCACTCCAAGGTCGATGCTAATTGTATAATACTTGACCACAACATTGAATTAAGGATGTCCTTTGAAGTTATTATTGTTTTGAGTATTTTTGAAAATGTTACTAAAAATTTATTGATGGCTGTAAAAATAACATTTTTCTAAAAATAAATCAATTTACTGTAAATTTTATATTTTTAATTAAGATACCTTTAAAATCTAATACACAGTCTTGATATTTAGTTATAGCCTTCCATGAAAAATGGTGAAATACTTAGTACACTTAGTACTTTTCTCAAGAATATGATAGTTGGTTCCAAACATCGTGTTTGGATATCAATGGATATCGGAAGCGAATGCCACAGCCTATGCTGATCGCATGTCCCTTGAATTAGCGATAAATCCCCCGACTGAAAATATGAACCACGAAGTCCAATGTCTTGCATGTGAACAAAAATATGAAACGCAGCGTCAGATGTTTTGGTCTACTGACAACACTTCCGAAAAACCCCTGGTTCAACCCCTGGCGACAACGAAGGCATACTGATCAGCGCTCCGCAAAAAAAACGAGATCATCTTATAATCAATACGTTTAGGAAGGGTGAGAATGAGAAACTCCTACCTTACCTTAGGTGGCGCTACAGCCCGGGGTGTACCTGGGCCTCAACCAAAAAGCTTTTCCAGCCAGCTCGGCCCCTAGCTAGCTGCATCCAGTTTTGCACATGGAGTCGGTTGAGTTCCTCTTCCACTTTTGTGTGCACTTGAGTCTCGGCCTTCCTCTACTGTGCCATCCCTCTGGTGTGGAATCGAATATTTTCTGGGCCAGAGCATTGATTCCATCCGCTCTATATGACCCAGTCATCTGAGACGTTGAATTTTCACCCTTTTGGCTTTTCTGTTCTTCTCCACTCTCCGTTAAGGCATACGGGACCAAAAATCACCCGTAGAATTTTTCTCTCGAAGAAGCCTTAATCGTCTTCATCCGCTTTTGAGAAGGTCAATGCATCTGCACCATAGAGCAAGACTGATTTAATGAGGGTCTTATAAAGAGACAACTTAGTTACCCCAGCAAAGGCTTTGAATTTCAATTGCCTTCTAAGCTCAAAGAAGCAGCGATTGTCAAGAGTTATTCTTTGTTTGATTTCAGCCCTATTGTTATTGCTTGAGTAAATAGGGGTAGCCCTGGTAGACGAAGTCCATAACTACCTCAAATTTATAGCCATCTATGGTGATGTTTTGTCCAAGACGTCAATGTTGGGTATCTCTTCTTGATGATAGCATATAACTGGTTTTGCCCTCATTGACTGCTTAACCCATCTTCGCCCCTTCCGTCTCAAGACTCACAAAAACACGACAACGCATCGCCTTGTCTAAATCCTTTTTTGACTTTAAAGTTGTCGGTGACGTATTTACCGACCTTGACGGAACAGCATGCGTTTTCCGTCGTCATTTGAGTCAGTAGTGGACTTTCGTGGCCAAAAACCACACTGATATAGACCTAATCAGCTTGTTGACGCATGGCTTCAGGCGTTAACACAATACGGCAGAAAAGATCTTGCAGGCGATGTTAAGGAGTCTGATACCTCTGTAGTTGGTGCAGTTCAGAGGGTCTCTTTTTTAAGAATCGGTCAAACTGTGCTGAGATTCCATTCATCGCCATACTTGTTATAACCAAGTCATCGCCTGCAACTTAAAAATGTTCGGCGGCTAGACAATCGGCTTCAGCGGGTTTGTTGCTCTTAAGCTTAGATATATCCAGATGTGGTGTGCGCAATTATTTATCTACTTCGCTTGGATAAGATGGATCATTTTGCCTGCGGAATTCGTTTCGTCATCGCCGTTATACAATGTGCAGAAATAGTTTTTCCATATTATCAGACGATTTTCTCTTGATCATTTTTGCAAGCTTCAGTTCGATCTCAGTAGGTAGTAGAAACTGTACAATTCCTTGTACCTTTGTATAAAACATTCGAACTTCATTCCTGCAATAACAGCCCCCCATTTCCTCGATCACGCGCTTCTCATGGTCCTTCTTTCCGTCGGTGTTCCACTTTCCTCTTCTGCTCATAGAGCGCACCGGCAATTCTGCTCCTTCTTTGCAGCACCGCCTTGTATGTTTCTTGTTTAGCTGGATGTGCTTGCCGACACTCATCATCAAACCAGGGGTTTCGTTTTGGAGGTCGTGCACAACCCAGCACTTCAGAGGCGGCTTCACTGATGGAAATTTGGTAATGTTGCCACTGGTTTTCAATACTTGATCCTGGCGGTAAAGGACTCCTTTGGATGTTATTTGAGACTCGAGCGGAAAAGGAAACTTCCTCAGAGTATTACCTCTTCTTGGTGTTGGTCGGGATATCCTCAGTGGAACCTTGGCTGCAACGAGGTAGTGGTCCTAGTCAATTTTTGCCCTCGGAAAGTTCGGACATTCATCAAACTGAAGTCGTGCCTTGTATCGATCGCAATATGGTCAATCTGGTTGACAGTAGATTGATCAGGGGATCTCAAAGTACCTTTGTGAATGTTGAAGTGTGGGAACTTGGTACTAGTTATTACAATATTTCGGCCCGCAGCAAAGTTAATTAGCCTGAATCTGTTATCGGAGGTATTGTAGTGCAAGCTGTGAAACTCTTACTTAGAAAAAAGGCACGACTGGGTCGCACGTACTTGCTCCCGTGTGCTAATCCTTTTTAGGTACAGGTGTCTTTTTGACAAAGATTTAATTTTAATGTTTTTTTTTGACGTGCAACTTCTTTAGAATCGTTGTGGTTTGAAGCGCGAATGAACATGCGTCACGATAAAGGGATACACACATAAATATATAGGATTAATAGTTTTTGAAGTTTTTTAGTGTATTATCTTTCCACTTGTTGTTTAGTGCTTATAATATAATTTGCTAATAGGAAGATATAAAGGACTTTTTTCAGTTTAATTTTCGTTTTGGTATGGAAAAAATTGAACAACTGGCATAAAGATTCGTGGGAATCAGCAGTAGGGCAATAATGCTAGGTATAGGGACCTATATAGGTCCCAATAACAATAATTTACTTTTTGAAATCAAATTAATTAAAATAGCTGAATTATGTTTGATGGATCGATAAACGTATGATGTGGGTAGTTATTAATGGAATTTATTAAGGATATTATTTACCTATAATAAGTTTGGAAGGAAGGTAGGTACTAAATATAAGATACACGTTCCAACTACTGTTAAGCGAGTATGTAAAGCGACAATATTAAAAGTTAACACAGTGGTTTTGTTTATTTATAGGATGGTGTAAACTTTTGTTTTCTCGATTGAAATTTTTGCATTCAGTAGTAATCGAATAATTCTTTTTATTTGTTAGTTGTTTTTGTGTGTTTATCATAGGCTCATTATTTATTCTGTGTGCTTTTATGATGATGAAATGCTTTAAAATATGTAGGTATGTATGTAGGTTGTCACCTTCATTTTATTTGACTAATGGCTAGGGCTTAGCCGAGCAATATGAAATAAAATTTGGGGGAAAATTTTTTATGAAATCAAAAAAACACTATTCATAACGTTTTTTGGAAAAAATGTTGTAAGCCATCTTATGTCTTTTGCTGTTTTATATTTTATGAATTTTTCATTTCAAAATCGTTCGACCAGTTTTTTCAAAAAAATGTTTTTTTTGAAAAACTTTTCGAAAACATATTTTAAATTTTTTTTGAGTATGTCAATTCAAAGAAATCTAAAGCTTATACTAGGAGAAAAATTTAAACAAAAATCTATTAAGTCGTTTTCAAAATATTCAAAAAACAAAATATTTTTTTAAAAAAATTATTAAAAATTAAAAAAAAATGTTTTTGAAAATTTTAAAAAGCAATATTATTTAAATCATAAAGTTCTACATATTTTGAAAATTTCATCAAAATCCGTTAATTAATTAACGAGAAAGTCTGCTTTTAAAAAACCGGTCATATGGGAGGTACCGTTATAAAACTTTTTCTGAAAAATCCATTAAAATTAAAAGATAGATTTTACACAGAAAACATCATTCTGAAAGTTTTATTAAAATCGTAGGAGCCGTTTTCGAGAAAAATAAGTTTTTCATTAAAAGTTATATGGCAGGTACCGTTAGTTTTGGAGCTAGAATGCCAATTCCAAAAACCGTCGGCTAGAGGACTCTAAAAATACTATATACCAAGTTTGAATCAAATCGGTCCAACCGTTTGGGCTGTAGATATCGATACGGACAGACAGACAGACAGACAGACAGACAGACGGACGGAATTTCCGGACCCACTTTTTTTGACTTCTCTATCATCGTAATGGCATGTTTGATTGTTAGAATTTTTTTTTTTTTTTTTTACGAATGCATAACTTGCCTTATAGTCCCTAAAAATCACAAGTAAAAAGGATAACCAGCAACGTGAAGTCTAGCATATGCAGAGGTTTTTTTAACAGGAAAGAGGTGCATAACTTCTAAAGAAGAGTGAAACAGTAGACATCAGGTTTCACTAGCCGTGCTGAACCCTGCCATCTGGAGAGACTATACTAGCAATGACGGCTAATATATCCTAGCAATTATAGACCTAGATCAGTCAACCTAGATGACAACCAAGAGGTACAACCGCCCGACCGAAATGAGATCAAAGTAGCCAATAACAGACTAAAAAACGAACAAAGCAGCAGGTTGGCTACAAACGGAATTTGTTAGACACACTGGGGATGACTTGGTCAAGTGCATACACCACTCATCTGCAAAATATGGCCGGAGGAAAACATGCCCGATGATTAGAATCTCAGTACCATCTGGCCTATTTTCACAAAAAAGGACATCGAATATTCTGCACCAACTATAGAGCAGGAATTAGCCTTTTAAATATCGCGTATAAATTCCTGTACACGGTTTTATGTAAGCGTCTTAAGCCATTTGTTGATGAAATTTCCAAGCCGGCATTAGACCTGGAATATCTACGAAAGTTTCTACTTCACTTCCATGGAGTAAGCAGCGAGCAGAATGGAACTGGTTATAAACGAGGACAAAACGAAGTACATAATATGCTTTCATCCACCATGTGTCCAATCCCACCGTACCGACTTTTACAGAACGTGACGATTAATAAGTATAACTTCGAGGTAATCAGTGATTTTATCTACCTGAACTCTGCTGTGAACACAAGCAACAGCATCAGGATCAGGGCAGAAATCAAGCGTCACTTTTGCTAATCGCTGTTTCTTTGGGCTGAGTAAATAATCGAGAAATAAAGTCCTATCGAGAAGAACCAAGGACACGCTATACAAGACACTCATTATCCCAGTCGTGCTATATGGTGCAGAAGCATGGACCTTTCCCTCTTCGGAAGAAAAGTACTACCGCCATTTATGGTCCGAAAAAAAAATCCATATCCAGCTACTAAGATGGCTCGGCCATGTAGAGCAGATGAACATCGACGCTCCATCGCGCAAGATCTTCGACGCCGTACCTGAGGGCCAGTCAGAAGCCAATGTAGACCTGATCAATGTGTGCTCTTCGGAACGCACGGACATTCATAATGCTAAAGGAATGTCTTCCGTCAATTCCAACATGATTGATTTGGATGCAGGTTTGACCATCTGATCACCGCCATGTGCGTTGTGGATGTCAAGACGAATGAATCACGTGCTACTTAACACCACATTTTTCCCGCTGCAAAGTCAATAAGTCTGAGTTCGTTTTTCGGAGGATGTTCTCCATCCCAATTTTTCCGTAAAGATTCTCCAATAGGATTTAAATTTCATGCTTGGGGCACTTCTTGTACATTTTGAGCAAGGAGCTCGTCGGCTTTCTCTTCTGTTGAAGATTTTCGTAATGTTCTCTCTGACTTCGGGAAAAATAGTACTGTACACAAAAAGTTACAGACAGAAACGTGTTCGCAGGACCCTTAGCTTATAATTTATGCAAAAAAGTAATTGTTTTCAGAGTACCTACTCAAATATTTTCAAAAACATGCATTTTGTTTTTAATATCATTTTTCAATTCAATACTCCTAATTAAAAATAGAGAACCTTCAATATTTCTTGCTCCAAAATGTGCGGCGATTTAAACATTTCCACCCGACTTACCTGATTGACATTTTTCTTAAAAAAAAAAAAAAAAAATGAAGAATATATTGCATTTTTGTCCTTATCCTTCATCCGGAATAAGTTAATTGGCCAAGTGACTTAGCTTTTATCAAAATTGGATTAACTTCCTCAACTGTCTTGTCTCAGCTGTGTATATCTCTCGATTATAATCCAATTGATTCCAGGCCACTTGGTTAACTTTCGTTTTCTTTGTGCCATCTCTCCATTTAAACCGATTATCCTTTTTTTGCTCCCCATCTCCCCTTCGAACATCCCATTTAGCAGGAAATTTAAATTGCTCAAGAGACAATCCACATCCATCTCGGAACAGACTTAAGCTAGTTGGATAGTTCGTAACGACTTGATATAATATATACATTTACCCACGACGACAGCCGGCATGGTAGTGGTTTGTGGATCAAGTAGGAACATTTCTTGGAATGGATGGAAAAAATAATTTACTTTATGGCGGTGTGGAGCAATAAGAGGGTAGTTCGAAGGAATTACCAGGAATTCAACTCTCACAATTGAAAAAAAATTAACTCTCCTCTGAATTGCCTTAAAGTTATTTTAAATTGTTCAATTTTTGTGAAGCACATACACAGAGCTAAAGAAAAAGGACATTTTCTTTGGAAGACGGAATTCTGAGACAGGAGAAATAAATTTTCATTTGTTCCTTACTTAAGTAAATGTTTTCTTGTCCATGGCATTCTGCCAAGTTCCTTGCTTATTTTTTCAAGTGAGGGATATGTTTTATCCTGGATTGATAATAAATTTTCATTAAAGTCAGTGAAATATTTTTTGAAATTAATTTCACCTTAAAGTCGTACGTCCTATGTGTTGGGCTGTGAAAGGGCTTTGCGAGAGTAGCAGATGTGTGGGAAAGTCCTTTTTTTTGGTGAAGCCAGGAATGAAATGAAAATGAATATTCATCACCAAAAATCAGGTACATTGCGAGTTTGTGTACTTCCATTGTGAGAAATAAATTTTGAACTTTTCCACAGGATAATTAAAATGTCAACCTTTATTTAAGGTTTAAAAAATAATTCTATTCAAATATTATATTGTATAAAAGGACTTACAACAAAAAATACAACAAAACATTTTGATTTTTTTAAATAACTAATTCAGTTGGGTTTTAGGAAACTTAACTTTTGTTGGTAACTATATAATAGCTGAAAGGACATTTTGTTAAGTAAAAAAGGTAAAACAATGTTGTCCATTGTCCCCTATGTATTTTCGGATATTTTTTTTTCCTAGAAACCATAAATAATAAAAGTCGAAACGCTGTAAATTGTGTTATTTCTATAGCCACTGATAATTAAATTTGGGGTTTGAAAAAAAAAACGTTTACAAATTTAGGTTCAATCAAAAAAGAAAAATGCACCAAATTTCCCATTGAAAAGAGGTATCAATAAGCAGATTTTTATAAGAATTTCCGAAACAACCATTTTATGTGCTCGTGTGTAATGGCAAATGAACGGCATTTATCTGAATGGAATCTGACAGAGAATCAAATTCATTAGAAGTTGACTCTCTCTCTTAATTTGAATCCTATAATAAATTTAAACTACACGAAATAAAGGGTGTTTTTTTTAGAAGTTTGGTTTTAAAGAAGAAATAAAATGGATATTTTGGCCAAGATTTTAGCTTTATTATAAAGATAAGGGTTTGCCATTATATTTGGAAATTGATTTTGGGCAAGGCTAGCTCGAATAAATTTCAGACGAGGCCCAATTTTACCAATTTTTTTGAAAATCGGGATCGGTTGCCATCTCGTTTGTGGCCCATTCACCGAACGTGGGACGCGCTTCATTGTCGTTCGGCTTCAATTCTTGCACGAGTTGGATTTTGTAAGCTCGCAAGCCAAGATCCTTCCGCAAAATCTTCCATAAAGTGGATGAGCGCGAAAGCAGATGTACTCATTCGGGTCTTCTTCGATACTTCGATACTCTGTAAATTTGTACAGTTTGCAAACGTTGTTCAGGAATACGTCTATTCAATATAAAATGGCAAAGCAAACTGAACATAAATGAAGTAACATCTGTCAAAATGACCATCTCCGAAAAAAGTATTGTCAGATTGAAAACCACACGTTTAAAAAAAACACACTTTATAAGTCTTGGTTTGAACACAGACCAAATATATAAATATAAAATAAATATACTTAAATAAATACTAAAAAAAAATTGGGATTGTTTTTAACAAACACACGGACTTGCTCAAGTAGTAAACCGCTGAAAATGTCCCCCATAACAAATTTGGTTGATCTATTTACAGCTCTGCAGTTTGACCATCATATTCATGGTTATATTCTCACACTTCGCACTTACCTTGTCTGAAGACATCACTCTACTGAATTTTTGCTGATTACGTTGCGTTCCGGGATTGTCTTCAACCACGAATAGATCATTTGGAAGGGCCTTGGTAACAAAGTAAGGCTCTTGAAAAACCGCCTCATGTTTCCGTGATAATTGATTGTTTCTCGAGCTCCAACAATAGTTTTTTGCCCAGAGTGTCCTTGGGAGTGTAAAAACAGCAATTTGTGTTGACTTGTCCCAGTTGTGAGATTCAACGCCATGTTCAAACCCCACTGAATTGATCGTAGATGGCATGAACACACTAGAGTGATGATAAAATGATGCGGTTGCAGCGTTCCACCTGGTGATTTGCCCTTGGTGTCTTGATTTATGACCTCATGTATCCCCTAATCTTGGGAAAACAATAAGTCTCCCTCAACTTTAAAAGCGTTTTCTCGTTTTCGAGATGACCAAGATCATCATGACAGAGCTAAAGTACCTACCATCTGACTGCCTTTGGGACTTCCCATCTCTCTTTCAAATGCATCAGTTTTAATAAACGACATCCTTTCACTTGTATTCATTCTTCAGTTTTGTCATTTCGGAATTCATGCTGGAGTTTTAATGTAATGAATCTAAAGTGTTCCAGACTCTCCACTATGGCGATCACGTCTAGTTCAAAAGACTGGAACTTTGTCCGTCAGATTTCTTCATAAAGAATATTACTGGTCATAAGTTTTCTTCTAACTTTGTGCATAAGGATTTCAAGGAGTCCTACTGACGATGCATCAGTGTGAACTCCTTGATCGAATTCTGGAAAGAGCTAAGACTATTTTTTGAGTCTTATGAAAGCTTATTCCTGATTCTCGATTCATTTGAACTGGTGCAGCAAATTAAGCATGGAGCGACCTTTCTAAAACCCCTTGTGAGTCCACGAAACGAAAACCTTTTGGACATTCAGAGATCTTGAGAATAAATCACAAACTTCTCAAGGTCCCTGGATGTCTGTTTGTTCCACACTCGGTCGAGAAAATCTCTATGCTAACCTGGTAGACATGGAGTTCAATGTTAATTAAAAAAAAAACACTTGCCTGTAATTAGCCTTAAGCTTGATTGCTTCAATACCTTGAGGAACGTATCCAATTTCTTCGACTGTCTATAAGCAATTATGGTGTCATCCAACTTTCACTTGGAACACGGCTAACGAATCCGTAAAGCATCACGTTGTACTCCAACAAACCATCATCAGTTAACTTCTTATTTCAAACAAAACATTGGATAAGCTTTTCAATCAAAATAGAAAAACTTCTTATACACCAATTCAGAAACAAAGCCTGTAATCCTTGCACTTTATTTTATTAAAGATTATCAAATGTCCGCGTTTCACTTAACTTCCACGTCACATAAAACCACGTTCAATAACCACGCCTATCCTTAACCTTTTTTTATTTTTTCACTTAACGGAACGTTTTCAAATCTTTCCCAAAAGTTTTCAAGAAAATTTATAAAAAAAACTTGGGGTTATTGGAATTTCTTCTCACGGAAGACATTAATAAATTTGTTTTCGGTTAAACAATAACATAAAACAATAATTAAGAATGTATATACAACTTCTTTTGCGTAAGCGCCACGTGACTCGAATGAATAAATTTTTGGGTTAGAAAACGAACTTCTTTCTTCATTCATAGAATGATTCTTTGAGATTAAGATTTTTTTGTTGCGTATACGCCACAGTGTCTATTATGAAAAGTGGGTTTTGAAGAGATGTTAATTGCTTTCATGACCACTTGGGAAACAATAATGAAATATTATCTAAAGCTAATAGAATTATAGACAATTAGGATTGATTATAATTTCCAGTACAACAATTTCTACTAAGTATAAACTGAAGGGCTAGCAAATTAGTTTTTTTTTTTAATCAAAGTATTATGAGTTTTAGCATAGAGCACTTAATTATATTTATATTTCTTTTTTGCTATTTCAATTATATTATTGAATAAATAATATTTTGTTTGTTTTTTAGATGTTTTTCTAGAAATAGCAAAACTTTCATGAAAGATAATTAAAATTTGATTTGCTAACTTTCTCCAAATGAAGATATCAAGTTGGTTATGAAATTATTTTTTGATTCACAATTTATCGATTAATATGAGGATGGGTAACATTGCTTTCTAAGGAATTCAACCACATTAAGGATCAATTAGTTTGTTACAATATTATTTCCTAGTTGCCAATAGGAACACGAATGAGTAACTTGAATTCCAAAAATTCTGAAATAAAAAGGAACGGGAGAGTTTGTTATTACTTTTGTTTTTTTTTTATTCGTCTTCACAATTAAAAAATTAAATCTCATGAGTTTTGGAAAAGAAGTACAATATTTATTTAAGGTTTCAAGAAGAACATTAAGAAATACTGAACGAGAATTCTGATTAAGTTCTTGAAACTAATGTAATAGAGCCATAGAGATACTCTTTTGTTCTTAAAATAAATAATGTAAACATTTTAAGCTTAAGAACATCTTTTTTTTTATAATTGACGCGCGCACAGGGAACTATTTGTTTCCCTTTTAATGTAACACACTGCGCGGCATTAGGAAGATAGGGAGAGGAGAAATAGGAGGTGTCGATTAACATTGGTTTTGAATGCTTTAAAATTGAAATGTCAAGGGAAAATCTCGCCAGAAGATAGCTTCTAATCCAACGAACAAGAGTATCATCGATCCCAAAAGCACGCATTTTCGATAAGAGAGCTTCATGCCAAACTCTATTAAATGTTTTGGAGATATCAAGAGGAATAATCTTACTTTCACCAAAGCGATGTAAAGATTTGTTCCACTGTTCGGTGATATATGCCATCAGATCACCAGTGGAACGGTTGCTGCGGAAGCCATACTAACGGTAATGGAGAAGCTTACGATCTTGGAGATATTCCTTAAACTGACGGTTAATCAGTGTTTCCATGACCTTAGAAAGAATGGATGACAGTGCTATGGGTCGGTAGGAGGAGGGGGAGGATGGGTCACCTTTCTTAGGGACAGGCTGGACAAATACTGTTTTCCATCTTCTAGGAAAGATTCCAGAAGAGAGAAGAGCGATGGAAAAGCTTACGCAGTGGCTTTGCCAGTGTGGAAGAACACCTCTTCAGAAGAATCGGGGGTTTACCATCCGGGCCAGCGGATTTGTATATATCGAGATCTTTGAGAACTCTTGCTACTGTACGAGTGCGGAAAAAAATCTGTCCCATTGAAAAAATTAACATTCTCAAGTACAGGAGAGGCAACGTTGCTATGCGGCAGCGTGGAGCTGGCAGAAAAATGGGCGGCGAGCAAGTTTGCCTTCTCTGAAGAGTAAACAATTGGTTTGTTATTGTCGATGAGCGTTGTAACCGAAGATGTTGAGGAGTTTTTAATATTTTTTACAAATGACCAACAATTTTTACTGCCTTTGGGACACTGCAGATTTTTTTGCCGTAATTTTTGGTCATGCAAAAATTTGGTTCTTTCAATTACGGAGTTGCATGAGTTTCTTGCTTGTTTGTGTTTTTCCCGATTTTCATCTGTAGGGTTGGCTTTGTAAGAACGGAAAATTACTTCTTTGAGCCTGATAGCTTCTTTACACTCAGAATTAAACCAAGACTTTTCTTTAGGTTTGATGCTTTTTACTCTGTTAGGAATAAAAGCACGCATCCCTAGAAGAATCACATTTGTGATCATTTCAGCACTGGCATCAATGTCACTATCGAGGAAGCATAGTGACCAGTTAAAGTTTCGGAAAAAGAAATTCAGGCCGTCCCAGTTGGCTTTCTCGTATTGCCAAACGGTCCTGGTGGGAAGTTTTTCTTTAACTGGATGGGTGAAGGATGAGAAATTAGCTGAAATGACACAATGGTCTGAAGTGCCAAATGGAGAAGTTACACTAATGGTATATTTATCAGGGTGAGAAGTAAGAAACAAGTCAAGAGTATGGGCGGCTTGCCCAGCAACATCCGGTATACGCGTTGGCACATCGATCAGTTGGGTAAGGTGATGTAACCCGGCAAAGAGCTCGACATACCTTCCTTCAGGTGTTGTCTGACCAGAAAAGCGTAGCCAATTGGAATTGTGCACATTGAAATCGCCCGTAATAACGATTTCAGTGCGAGGACAAAGGGAAACAATTTTCGAGATGGAATCAGACAGCGCATCAAACTCGTTACAAGTCGAATTGCTGTCGAGATTTGGACTCCTGTAAATAAAACAATAATGAATGACATGCTTGCGGACAGTGAATTTGAGCCACAAGAAGTTAAAGTCCGTGTTGGAACATTGCCCATATTGGGGAAGGCTCTGGCAAGCAATATCATTCCTAACATAGACCACGAGACCATGATGGGAAAAGAGTAATGGCACCAAGCTATACCCATGTAGAGCAAATTCTGATAAATCAGTAGTTACTCCAACCTGGGTTCCACTTAATGCCAAAGCAGCTGGCCCTTGTTGAACAGTTTAGTTGTACACGTGAAAGAAATTCTTTCTTATATCACGAACATTAGAATACACGACACAAAAATCACTTACCATTTAAAAATACTTACACACAAAACACAATTTTGACTAAGTCGAACCATGCAATGAAAATCCAAATTAATCTCTGTAATAAAACAAAATGTAGCATTAGATGGTCATACGATGCCTTCATTGAAGAAAATAGTTGAGTCAGAGTATTAAGTATTGAGATTTGAAAATCCTGAACCTGTAAAGCAGAATTTGAAGAATTATGTAATGTTTTCAATTTATTCAAAAAAAAAAAATTCACTTTCAGCTGTTCGAAATAAAATATTTTTCAATATTTCAAACCTCAAACTATAAAGATTTTCAGAATTACTAAATCTCTCCTTACTTAACCCTTTGAGGAACGATTAATGTCATACATGTCTTGCTACATTGCCCTTCTTGTTGAAATACAAAAAGAGCTTCATTGGTATCTTAAACATCTGTTATCAACGCGCCTCAAGCAACAACCTGGAAAATATATTTTTATGTAAACATTTGTCGATAAAGTACATTAAATTGCAAAGTTCTAGTAAATACATTGGCTTTGCGATATTTTTGTTTTTTATTTATTTTAACTTAAAAATGTATTTTTAAATTCTCATTTAGACAAGCAGTTCAATAAACATTATGCTGATATGTATCTGGGAAAAAATCTTTAAAATAATGATTCATTTGGATTTTTTTTAGAAAACTTAATCTTCAAGCTTAATCTACATTCTTAATTTAAAAATCAATAAATTAATGTTATTTTTATTTCAAGTGCTTTGGAAAGATTGTAAGGAATAGTTTGGGGCATCTGTTGGTTATGAGGCAGAGTTTTCAACATTAAGAACAAGTTCTTAAAAAAACATCAAATCTTTAGACACTTAAAATATTGATTGATTTGAGGAATGTTTTGAAAATGTAAATTTTTGAACATTTACATAAGTAGTTACCAAGGCATTGTTCAGATCAGCAGATACAAACCTAGGTCAAATAAGTGGCAAATATCTTACTGGGTTCGAAAATGTTGTTGGTTGGAAAAAAAACTTAAATCGCTAACCCTTCGGTTAATACTTAGAAATCGTTCTACACAAAATTAAAACCCTAATTATCTTTAATTGCATTAGCTTAAGATAACGCTTCATTATTGTTTCTTAAGTACAGTCATGAAAACAATTAACATCTCTTCCAAAACCACTTTTCATTATGGACACTGTGGCGTATACGCAACAAAAAATCTTAATTTCAAAGAAACATTCAATGAAAGAATTTATCAATTCCTGTCACGCGGCGCTTACCATAAAAAAGTTTTGTATACATTTGTAATTATTTTTCTTTTATTTAACCGAAAACAAATTATTTATGTCTCCCGTGAGAAGAAAGTCGAATGAACTCGATTTTTTTTTTAATTTTCATGGAAACTTTTGAGAAAGATTTGAAATTCCTTAAAATAAAAAAAAGGTTGAAGAGAGGGTTGGCTATTGAATGTGGTGTTATATAAATTGAAAGTTAAGTTAAATGGAAATTTATAATATGTAATAAAATGGAGATTAAGGTTAACAGGCTTTTTTCTGAATGGTTATATTAAAAGTTTTTCCTGATACCATCTTCTTGGCAACCGTCTACCTTCGTATACGGCACCAACGATTCTACGTAATAATTTCCTTTCGAACGTCGTTTAAAGATCAGAATGCCTTTAAATAAGCACCTAAGTCTGGGATCAGCAGCAGTTGTAGTCAAATTTCTGGTTTTGATGAGCCTTGACAGGCTATAGTAGGTTCTATTGGATTTTAGCAGCCACCTGCGTATTTCTGCCTCTACAATAGAAAAAAACGGCTGCTACTTTTGACCCATGGTAGTTTAAGAATTGCAAAACTCCAAATTCATGATCCACTCCCTTTCCACCTTCCATACTTGCCTTCATTGATATGCAGCCCCAGGTTTTGTATGCCACTTGCACGATCTGGATAAAAGAGTCTTTGTACAGATTTTGACTACAACCGATAATGCGGATATAGTCTGGCTGGACTTGGTAATGATTGTCCATCTTGTTGACGTCACAGTAACAGATGGCCTTCTCCAACGTTACGATGTGGAAAATGCAAGCCAGACCATCCCCTTGCCGGAGTCCATCAAACCGGCTTTTCTTCCTTGACTTTTAATGTTGGTCATGTCAGCCTACAAAGTTCTGTTAACTTGTTTTGGAATGCCGAAATCTCTTATGGAGTTATAAAGCTGGCTTTTCTAATCTAGATCGCTTTAATGTCTATAAAAAGATGGTATGTTGGAATATTTAATTCCAGACTTTTTTCCATCACCTTCCTAAGGGTAAAGATCTGATCAATTTTCGATATTTTCGACATATGATGCCATTTCGCCAGTCTTCTGGTATTTCTTCGTGTTCCCAATTCCCATACGAGTACAATGATTTCATGAACTGCTTGATGTAGTGTTGGTCGTCAATGACTGATCACTTTGCAAATATGCCATCAGCTCCCAAAGTCTTGTTATTTTTGAGCCGATTAATACCCTTTTATATATACTAAATGCTAGGTAGCTGCAGCATTATGTCTTCCTCTAGGAATAATGGAATAATTCGTTCCTATTGCTTCATAATGCCTCCAGTATATCGGTGATAAAATTTCTCTCTTCGTCTTTCCAGTGCAAACAATGCTCCAGCGAAATAGCGAGTTGGATTCCTGTTCTATAAGAATCCCACATTTATACTCGGATGACTAGGAATGCCCATCAGCTGGCTTATCCTTGAGCCCATCTTTAAACGTACTAGTTACAGACATTTTTTCTTTGGTCATGTCAATCTGTGGTATAAAGCGGTTCAAGCGATTAGCCTTAAATTTGGTATGTGTCATTCTTCTGGCATTTCTCAGAGGGAGTTTTGAATTTTTTTTATGGCTAAAAATAACGGTACCTGCCATATAACCGTTAAGGAAAATTTTATTTTTCTCGATTTTGATAAAAAAAATTGATAATTTTTTTTGAAGTTATTGGCTGTTATCTGGTCAAAACCAAATTTACCGGAAAAGTTTATTAACGGTACATTTCATATGACGGTTGTATAATTTTCGTTTAAATTTTATATATTAAGAGATCTAAGCAGCCAATATATTTCTGCATACCAACATTTCAAATATTTATTGTTTTCTATTTAAAATGAATTTTTGAAACTTTTTTTTTTTTTTTAAATTCAATATTTTTAAAACTGATCTAAAACAAATATTTTAAACTAGCTTACCCACCCGGCGTTGCTCGGGAATACCATACATTTTTGAAAAAAACGACTCCGGCATGGCGCTACCAAGTAATAAAATAGCCTAAATTACTTCTTACAAAATTAGCAATAGTAAAAATAGCCTTAGTTACTTATTACAAAGTAAGCCTTCTTCTTATGAAACGACCCCAGCCAGCAGTAGCAATTGGTGATTAAAATAGCCTTAGTTACTCATTACAACAGGCAGATGCCCGTGAAAGGCCCGTGAAAATCGATACAAAAATAAGAATTTTCAAAAAAGAATATGACTCCAGCGCCATCTAGGGGTATTTAAAATAGGCTTACTCACTCTTCACAATAAGAGCTATCTGTCCGAGAAAAATCGGTCCACAAATAAGAACTTTCGAATAAAACGACCCCAGCGCCACCTGGTGTGTAATTTAAATAGCAAAAGTTATTCCCCAGAATATCATAGATCTGCCAGTGAAAGTGCCGTTAAAATCGGTGCAGCCGTTCCAAAGAATAGCCGGAACAAACAGACAGACAGATAGACTAACATTTACAAAAAGATTAATATACATATATATACAATACACATATGTATCTTTATTGTAGCTGAATTTATATATTTTTTTTTTCGTATAACTTAATTGCACAATTAACAAAGAAATGGTATTTTCTACCTTACTACTGAAAAACTTAAAACATTTATACAATAATATTATCAAATTTCAAATTGTTTTTTAGAAAGAAAAGCTACATGAAAAACTTTCGTTAAAATAAAAAAAAAAGAAAAAATATTTTCTGAGGAGAGAGAGTCACAAATTAAGATGTTGTTTACATTACGATTTAATAGATGAGTAAATAAATAGATAAAAAAAAATAAAAAATAAAATAAATTAACAATTAACGAATAGACAAACAAACATCGGAAAAAATATCACAATAATGTATATAAGTTAAAAACAAAAATATAAGTAAATAAAGTAATTTTTAATAAATAAATTAATAAATAAATAATTAAATATATAAATAAATAAATAAATAAATAAATAAATAAATAAGTAAATAAATAAATAAATAAATAAATAAATAAATAAGTATTTTGTTTTTGTTATAAGTACTGTATATACTTTCATAAGCATCTTGTAAAAATCTGTTATTTTGATATTAAATACAGACACTTAATTTTTATTTATATTTTATAGATTTTATAATCAGCTGTATATAAATAATCTCTAAAAAACTGCAAAACAAAACCTTAAAAGAAAATTTTATCAAAATCCGTCCTACAATTTTTGAAATACTTTTTCCGTGAATTCATAATTATTTAAGACGTCTAATGGTGTACTCAATATTTATTAAAAACCGTTAAGTGTTGTGATTTTGATACTTTCCATAGGTTCAGATCGTGTGATTTGTCTAGGTATACGTTACTTATTTTATTCAAAGATCCTGCCTTCCAATGTGACTAGGCACATAGTAGCAAGTGTGTGTTACCCAATCGCGCCCAAATTTGTATTTGTATACTTGAAGCTGTTTGCCGGAATAAAAAAGTTATTAGAAATTGAGTTTCGAAGAAGACATTAGAAATACATTTTTTCCGCGTCTTAAAACGGTTGTTTTTTAAATACTTTTTGAACGAAACTAATCTTTTATGAAACGTGCAATAGTTGTTTTTTTTTTGGTTTTAGAATTTTCGAAACAATGCCAACATAAACGTTTTATTTCAGAAAACTTGTAAAAGAAATCAACAGGCATATAAAATTAAAAATTAATTTTTGTTTAACTATTTGCATTTTTAGAACCTAATGAATATTTCTGACAAAATTCACAAAAATATCACCCAGGATTCAGTATGCGGAACCTCAATTATTTGACGATCATCTTGATCAACCATTTGACCTTACGGAAATTCTTCAAGTGATCAAAAATGCAAAAAGCAACAAAGCCCCAGGAGAAGACGGAATTCCTTTCGAATTCTTCAAAAATTGTACCGTAGAATTTTGCTCAAGCCCTTACGAAAGAATTTAACCGATTGTTTGATTGTGCAGATTTTCCACAGAGTTTAAAAAAATCAATCATATACCCACTTCATAAAAAAGGAGATTTTTCGAACCCAGGAAAATATAGAGGTATATTCTTCCTGAATACTGCTTCTAAGTTATTTACAGCGCTAATATTCAAAAGACTTACAGACTGGATTAAAAACAAAAACATTCTGCATGAATTCCAAGCAGGCTTCAGAGAAAAATTATTCGAGGGTAGACCAGATTTTCACAAGCACAAAAAACTGTACGCTCTATTTGTAGATTTCAAAGCAGCGTTCGACTCCATCCCACGTGAAGCACTATTTTACAAGCTATTTAGGATGGATATAAGCAGTAAAATAGTAAACGTCATAAGGACTCTGTATGAGAATAATATAGCGGCGGTGTGGGATGGAAACTTCTTGTCTGAAGAATTTGCAACGACGATGGGTGTGGAACAAGGCTGCACTTTGAGCACGTTGTTATTTATCTTGTTTATTAATGACATAACAGACGATATCGGAGGCGGTGTGGAAATCAATAGGGTATTTATACCGGGCCTTATGTATGCTGACGATATTGTTTTTCTCTCCGATACAGTAAATAGTATGCAGCTTAAAATCAACAGACTCGAAAAATACTGCAAAACTTGGAATTTATCTGTGAATTTAGAAAAGACGAAAATTCTTGTATTTAGAAACGGAAGAGGGCGATTCTCGAGAAACGAAAGATGGACTTATCAAACCGACCCCATTGAAGTTGTTAGAGAGTATAAGTACCTTTCTGATAACGTCTAATCTCAATGTAGAAAAACACCTAAAAATTAAGTTAGCAGAAGCAAAACGAGCCATAAATTCAGTCTGGAGTACCTGCATCCAAAGTAAATTTTTAACGCATAGCTCAAAGCAAACAAATTATCCGAGCGACTGCGCAGACTATACTTCTATATGCAGCGCAAGTATAGGGGTATGGTAACTCTGAATCTGTGGAAAAGCTCCAACGTTACTGCATAAAACGCATCTTTAGGCTACCTAATAATACCCCAAACTACATGATCCATCTGGAAACAGGTTGTCCACCCCTTAGATTGGAAACACTAAACATACATTTTGATTATGTAGTTAAAGTCATGCAAATGGAAGAGGAACGTCTGCCGAAAATTGTCCTGAAGCATATGCTGAAAAAAACGCGCATTGCGTCAAAGAATGGCAATAATTGGCAAGTTGCTGCGGATGTGTCATAAGTTTCTACCCTAGTGACGGAGCTACTACTCTAGAAAGAAAATTTGAGAACATATTGGAAAAATCAGCATCGTTTTTACACAACAAGTATGTAAATGAAGCTAAATTGTCACTACACAGGATGTATTATAGTAATGTCAACTATTATCTTAATAGTAACACTTACTTTCTGGATGGGAACAAAACGGAGATGATAAGAACTATTTTTATGTTAAGAGGTGAATTAATCAACTTAAACTACGTGCCACATCGTCCTGACCTCCCAATACTGTGTGATCTCTGCAACCGTGAAGATAGGGAGGATGTCTTTCATTTTATTGCGATGTGCCCTATTTTAAATGAATTTCTAATGATGTACTTTGGAGTGAGAACACTTGGAAAGGAGGATCTCATGGCAGTTTTGAATGGTGACTGTGGCTGGATTAGTCTATATAGATACACTACAATTGCTCTAAATTATACAAAACGAGTCAGAGAAGGTGATTTTTGAAAATATATACATTATTTGGAAAAAACAAAATTAATATCATACATTAATAATTAAATATCTTTTTTTCTTTTAAATTGAACTTATTTTAAACTATGTTAAACAATACAAAAATGTCAATCTGATAGACGGCTTATTGCCAAACCTAAAGACTTTATGCTTATAAAATATTGTAAAATATTGTATTATTCTATTATTATATATTGTAATAAAAATTCATTAAAACTAAAACTAAACTAGCTCACCTTAAAAGATTTTCTATTAAAGGTCTTTAGAAATCGTGACAAAATAAAACAAAAAAAAATCCGGATAACTTGTTGAATAAAACTCATCCCAAATGCAATCTTCATCATTCTAAACTCTAAATGCTCTCAATTTGAATCCTGAATCTTTTCCTGATATAATATCTCTCTCAACAAACTCAACGAAATCCACAAGTGTTCTTTTCGTCAAAAATCTCTATCTCTATCTTTGCTCTCAGTTGTTGCTATCAAACAGGTGGTAGATTCATTACCACAACAAAACATCCTTCCTCTCGATAACATTTCCAGCTTTTCCAAAAGCTCCGTCTATCTTTTTGCAAAAGCTCCCATAGAACCACTGATTCAGATAGGTTTTCTTGATTTTGATTTTAAACCGTTAGTCTCGTGTTTTCCCTCGTCGACTTCGGTCGCACAAGAAGAAAATTCGGATAGAAAATGGAAATTTTCTCTCAAAGGATTTTCTATACAAAATTCAATATAAAGATACAATATCTTTGTTTGTATAAGTGGACTAGTGCAAGTGAATAGAAAAATCATTCAGGATACAAAAAAAAAAAAAAAAAAATATAAAAAAACCAACAATACCCCCAACCAACCTCTCGGTGTGCACCTTTTAATTCAAATCTTTGAAGCGGGTTCATTGTAAAGTTGATTGTACTGTTCCATGGTGCATTGTGTAGTATCTATCCTTTGTATCCTTTGTATCTATAGCTGCATGTGATGCGATTTATTGCATTCGGAAATGCAAAAGTGCATGCGATAGTAAAGTGAAAGAGGAGCGGGTGGCGGGTTTAGTTTATTTTTAGGCCAAACTAATTAAAGTGAAATTCACTGCGGGTGAATATAAGAGAGTGTGTATCTTTAAGATACTTTTTCTTGTGCCAAGGGTGGTGGTTAATGAAAGAAATACTTAATTTAATGAGAGCTCGTTGAATAAATAAAATGTTCATTAAAAAAGTAATTATTTAAAAAACAACAATAACAACAAAATAAAGGATAACACAAGAAAATTGAATTCAAAAACCAATCAGTTGACTCTCGCGCCTCACAAGTGCTTGCCGTCGATCTTCATTTTTTATATCTCTTCCGAAGTAATTGATTTTGGATACCTCAAGCTAAACACCGTCTGTCGAACGTGGATTACCTCAATCTAACGTTTTAATCAAAATAAGAAAAAACAGCAGCCCTCCAAGAGTGAATTTGAAATCTCATCTTCAGACGAGGATATGTTTAGTTAGACACAGGTAGGTTGGGGATGGGGATGGGCAATTGCTGGCGCGTGATTGGTTTATTTTTGGGGCTACAATTTGAATATTGAGTATTTCTTGAGTTGAAAGATACAACGAATATTGATATTAGATACTTTTCAGTTTCTTCTCGCCAAGTGACAGTTGATAGAAAGCTGCACGGATGTGGTATTTGGTTAATCTCCCTCTATTGCAGGGGTTAGATATGCAAATTGTTTAAAAATGACTGCCTCCGGTTAGTTTCCGATATCCCATCGAGAATCATAAATTATTTTTCCACATTTTTATTTTCTTCGAGATACAATTAGATCTTAAAGATTTTTCTCTTTATTTATGAAATTATAATTGAATTTAATGGATTCTGACGTGAAACACAGAACTGTGCCACGGCAGCAGCACGAAGATACTCGGCGTGTCAGAAGATACTCAGATAGAAAATCAAAATATTTATTTTTCTTTTTTAACAAAATTAGCTTTTTCATAAGATTCAAATTTTCTGCTCTTCGTCTGGAAGGGGGATTAGTTTATCAAGCAATTAAAATGATTTCAGAACACAAGGTGGTCCCTGCTGTTCGTTTCAATTATTTTCGACTTTGAGCTGAAGGTAATAATTGTCTTGGACCTCTTCCGCAAAGAAATACAAAAAAAAATCTTCAAAATCCCTGGTTGCAGTTGCTAACTTCTAAATGTTTTTTTTATTGTTAATTGGTAACGAAAAAGTAGAAGTGACAGGAAAGATAATGAGAATCTTATTACCGAGCAAAAGACATATAACTTGTTGGTTGTTGCTTAGTGGTATTTAATTTCGAAAAGACGTGAAACGTAATTATTTTTTTAATGGATTTTTATTTTACGTTGATTATCACCCGTCGTCGTTGGCGAAGATGCTAAGTGGTATTATGGATCGGAAGAGGTGTTAAATGGAGAATAAAAGTTAAAGGAAAAAAGTTAAAAAAATTAAAAATTTTGTGTGGTTTGTGGTTGGAAGCAAAATGAAGAAGCTATAATATATATATATATATAAGCAAGTAATGGTTGTATGTTACACCAGTTATATGTAGATACTTTATTTCTTTGGCCACTTGGTGCTCGTTTTATAACTGCAATATAAACAAAAATCATAAGGAAAACGTGTTATTAAAAATGATAAATTTATAAAACAAGCTGGCTGACCACCCCGGCATTGCTAGGGTATACCATTCATTTTCTGGATCTCGACGACAGCGCCAGGGGTCCAGGTCCAATAGTAACTAAACACTACCAACGTAATCGTGTTCATAGGCAAATGAAATTTAATATTGTTGATTGATATACATATATATATACAGGGAAAACTACATTTTCATGAATATTTCTACCCAGCGCAATTTATCATTGTTAAAAAAATTGTCAAAACAAAAGCTTTTTTTATTGTTTTTATTTGAATAATATAATTACGTTAGAATTTTGAAAAAAAACATTTTTTGAAACAAGAAAACGAGATATGGAAATTCAAGACACAGTTTTGGAGAGTTTTTTAAACAAAGTCTGAACATGAAGAAGTCCTCCAAAGAATGGATATTTAATTTTGAATTGAAATTCAACTTCATTAATAAGTAGAAGTAAGTGTGCTCGGTATTGCTAGAGTATTCTAGAAGATGTTTTATTGTCTCCTTTTTACTTGCGATTCATAGGGACTTTCTATGAGGCATTCTATATGTACATACATTCGTAAACAAAAATTCTAATAATCAGACATGACATTACGATGATAGATAAACATATTTGACTGGCAAAATTCTGTCTGTCTGTCTGTCTGTCTATCTGTCTGTCTGTCTGTCTGTCTGTACGGATGTATATTTAACTACAGCCTAAACGATTTGGCCAATCGTCTTAACGTTTGAAACATATGGTTATTTTGACATTCTCCAAAGGACTTTTTTAATTTTTTTAGCTCAAATATTAACGGTACCTCTCATATAAACATTAAGTAAAAGCTTATTTTTCTCGGAAACGGCTCCAAGTTTTTTTTATGAAAAAAATTAGTGTAAGCCTACGTCATGTTTTGGTGAAAAAAAATAAGATGGTGGGCTTAAAACAGTACCTACCATAGAACCGTTATTTTTTCTTTCTCGAAAACTGATCATCCGATTTCAATAAAAATTGATATTCAGAAGATGTTGGTAGACTAAGTAATTTTGTTTTAAAATATTTTCGAAAACTTTTTTTTGTATTATTAAAAATTTTCTTATTTTTCTTTTTCAAAAATCAATATTTTGAAAGCGAGTAGATGGATTTTTTTAATTTTGTGTTAAATGTAGATAATTTTTTTTTTGCTTAAGTTAACATTTTTAAATTATTATTTTTTTAATTTTTGAAAAAAGTTATTAAAATAAAATCGTTTTATTTAAAAATCGCTCCTATGATTTTGGAAAAATCATATTTTACAGCCACTGAAAACTATTTTATGTACTTTTTTCAACCAATCAAAAGTCAGAAAATGGAAAAATACTTTGAAGTTCCCTTAATATTTTTCAAATTTTATTCAAAGCTGGCACCGCACATAAGAGCAAGTACGTGCGACCCAACCAACGTTAATTAACGGTGGCCGTGATGCAGTAGATAAGGTGTTTGCATGCTAACCCAGCGATCAAGAGTTCGATATTCAGGTTGGGTAGCAATTTTTTCTATCTTCCGTCTTAAGTTAGAAAATAGTCATCTAATTTTTGATATACTGCAACAATTCAATGATTCTATCTAAAAAAAAAATTGGCACGACTGGGTCGCATGTACGACGGATTTTAATAAAATCCCGTTTTTTATTTTAAGTTTTTTGAAAAATATTTCTGACCATAAAATTTTAAATATTTAATTTTGATTAGTTTTAAAAATATTGAATTTTCAAAAAAAAAAAAAAAAATTTGTCTGTATGCTCTATATATAAAAAGATGTCTAGTTCTGATACTTTTTACTTGTTGCTGAAGACCTTGCACTACAACTTCAAGTTGTTTTCTGGCTAGAATTTCTTTTTGCCATTCTTCGTAATAATTTTTGGATTCAACTTGGTGGATCTCGTTATTTTTTGGGAACACTGCTGATCTTTTTTTTAGAAAATTTCATAGATATTGATTCATTTGGAGGAGTTCTTGGTGTTTTTGAATTACATACTTCTATTTCATATAAGCAGTAATTATTTTATTTTTTTTTATTCAAGGTTTTTAAATACAGCCGCCCCTATGGCAGCAGACGCTGACACATTATGTCGGACGCTATTGGGTTTTTTTTGGAGAGTTGGTTCTTCAGAGTGTTTTCTTATTTTTTATTTTGCTCCTGGTTCCTGAGAAGGTAATTCAGGTGTCACAACGCTATCCAGCAAGCACCACTTGTAGGTGACAATGCCATTATCTCCGCCGAAGAAAACTGGAAATTAAAAGAAAACGGTATATATGAAAGGTACCGTTAAAAGACTTTTCCAGTTAATTTTGTTTGAATAAAAAGAGTTGGTTGTCTGTAAAGTCGGTTTACGGACCATAATTTTACGTGATAAATTCATAAGAAAACATTGATGGCAGCACCACCATCAAATACCCCAATCCACATCTACTTTCCACTTTAACAAAACTCCGCCTATTTTGTATTTATTTTTTTTTTCTTGTACTTTTTGAATTTGAGTGGAATTATTTTGGAAATTTGCACTGTTCTCTTCGAGAACTGCAGTATCGCAACGTGCGTCACTTTTCTTATCAGCATAATCAGCATGAGTCTTATCAGCATGAGTCATGTTATTTCGTTTGTGTAGCCTGTCATCGATTTATATAACGTTATTACGTCAAAATGATAGCAAGTACCCAAAAATACTCTCAAAATTGTTCATCAAAATCTTTGGAGCTGTTTTCGATAAAAAAATAAGCTTTTCCTTAATGGTTTTAGTTATAACAGGTACCGTTATTCTTAACCCCAAAAAATTTAAATTTAAATTTTTTTCTCTGAGTAATCTCAAAAGAATCACATATACCAAATTGAAAGCTAATCGCTTAAGCCGTTTAGGCTGCAGCTCATTATACACCCAGACAGCCAGGCAAGACAGACAGACCCAAAATCCCGAAAAATGTTATATAAATTGAGAGATTTGTTAAAATTTTTCATTTTATATAATTTTTCTGGATTTTGGGTTTGTCTGTCTGTCTGCCTGGAACTTATACTTTTTCGGAATTTGTACATTCCTTTCGACGGACGCGGCGCGACGCAACGGGACGCAACAAAAATTTAGTTTCATTTTCGGGATTTCGGCCTTTCAGGATTTTGGATATTCGGGATTTTGGTTTGGTTTGGTTGGATAATAAGAAATCTTGGAAAATTTAATGCGTCGAAAACACAGTGTTGTCGTATATTGTTACAGCATAATGTACATTGTACACCCCTAGATACTATCCATGAACGGTATTTGCATTTGAAGCGCATCATTTAGAAATTCAAGGAAAGTGCTGCATCACCAACCACCTCTCATGGAACGAAGACAAATGCGATGTCAAAAACGATTTAAGAAATTCTCTTCTCCGTCTGAAATGTCTAATATCTACAAAACGTATATTCCTCAAAGACTGCAATATCTGTGTGGGTACTCTTTCTGCATTCAAAACGATTGGAGATGATGAATGATGGCAAAAGAGCCTCACTTCTGACTACACCACACCCAATTGATTTTCCAAAAAAAAATGTTGGGCTAACCATTTCATCAAAATCTACACTTATGGCTCAAAAACAGAGAACCGACAGGGTGGTCTCTCCTTTCATCTTAAAGGTCATTGTAGTGTGTTCCAAGCGAAAAAATTGGCAATCAAAGAGGTTCTTTCCTGGTTTCAGGTAAATCCTTTTCGGATATCCGCATTTGTACTGATAGCTCCATGACACTTGTTATCACTTGACACTGCTTTATAGGTAAACACGCCACGAGGTTCAATTTCTTTTCAAATGATTTTTGGAGAAGTTGCTTGCATGAAAGAGAAAATCATTCCGCATCTGCTCTCTCTCTCAAGGCGTTTCATACACCTAGGAGACGTCTTCTTCCGTGATTCCAGTGATCTGATAATCTTTTATAGATATAATCAATTTTCATCACTTTATTTTAAGCTTTAAATGGTTAAATTGGTGAGAAATTTAGCACAAAATTATAAAATACGAATACCTATGTAGGTTAGGTTGAAACTAGAAAGATAAATAGGAAGAACAAATAATTAAGACACGAGTTTTCCATCCTCCGGATCATTAAAATGAAGCAGTAAAGTGGAAAAGTTATTATCCTTGATTCTGATGAAAATATTGTCAGTAAAGTATTATCATTAAAAACTCTGAGAGAAAAAAAGAAAAAAAAAAAAAGAAAAATAGGGAAAATTCCAGTAAAATCCAGAGTTAGATTTAAATCATAGAATGGCAAGGATCAGAAAAAAGATTTCTTTCAAGCAAACTCATTTTAATGTTGATTTAGAAAAATTTCCGTGACCTCAGCACATGATTTACTTGTTTTGAGCAAATTGATTTATCCTGGTGTATCCAAATGGGAACATTACATTACAAAAAAAAATGTCAATTTAACATTTCTATAACAATTTAAGAAGAAAATCCAAATCATATTTTGCAATGTTTGTGTATTTATAGATACTGTTTTGCCTTCTGCAATCATATTCAATCGATAAAATCTAAATTGGACTTGCAGAACGAATGCATTTCATTCTTGTTAGAATATCTGAAGGATACAAGAAAATATTAAAATGATTTAAAATTCTTCTAATATTTTTTGCCAATGAATAATGTTTTCTTGAGTATTTTAAAGTTAATTTAAATTGTTTTTTATTTTATTTACTTTTAATATCGATGATATATGGGACGTTGCGCTGGACTAAAAACAAATATCCTATAATTTGCCGTATGTTGTACGTAAATTATCCGTGAAAAAAAAATTGCCGCGAAGTCGGATCATGTGATTTCCCATGTACTGCCAACTTGACATAAAGGTAGCATGACCAAACGCTAATTCCTATTCTATTCCCCCCCCCCCCCCCTTTAGCCTGTAGGTCCAATTTTCTTACAAAAATTACTAAAAACTGAAGAATAAATATTAAAAACAACGTTTACACACAATGCCATGATATACCTTTTAGTAGAGTCAGAAATTTCTTTTTTTATTTTGTTTCTAAACAAAACTGTTTTAGGAAACATTAAAAACGTTTTAGTCCCAGTCGATGTGAAATTTGTTATTTTTTGTACCATCAGGTTGAACTACAAAATTCATTTACACTAGCTGTACATCCTTATTTGTAACAATAATATAGAAAATATAATAGAATTTAGCAAATCTTACATATTATCAAATAGGAAAGATATTTTGAAAACGCGTAAGTGATTTTTTTAAAAATTTTTTTTTATATGAAAATTATTTATTCTTTAATTATTTTTTTTTATTTTCTTAACAAAAGTTGTTAAATAAAAACCGTTTTATTTTAAAACCGTTCCTACGATTTTGAAAAAAAAAATCAAACTGTTTCAATTTTTTTATAAAAATAAATGGCGTTTAATTTTTTCCGCTGAAAACTTTTGTACGTACTTTTTTTAAACAATCAAAAGTCACAAAAATTGAATGAAAACTTTGAAGTTCTTCTTATATTTATTAAATTTTATTCGACGCCACATATAAGAGTAAGTACGTGCAATTTATTTGTTTTAACATATACACAGCTGGTCAAAAAATAGGTGTGACTATTTATTTTTTTATTAGTTAATTTTTTTTACAATTTTTTTCAATTGCATTATATTTTTTTATGTTTTCAACAAAACTTCAATAACCAAGAAAATAAAAGACTTTAATAGGATCTTGAATTAATAGAACATTTTCATAATAAGTGGCCGAAACTGTCGATTGACACATTTTAGCCTGGTCAATAAAATAGGCGCGTCTTCCTAAAGTATTAAAAATATTGATTTTATTAACATTTAATGTTGGTTACCTAAATTTTCGATTACCTAACTCTAATAACCAGAGTATCCTCCATTGTTAGCTTGAGCTTTTTGGAGTCGGCGTGGCATTGATTCCACCAATTTTTGGCATGTCTGGTTGGGTATAGAATACCATTCTCTTTGAACGGTTTCCCACAATTGGTTTCCATTTGTGAAATATTGCCCGCCTAACTTTCGCTTGAGTGCATTCCACAAGTTCTCAATGCGATTGACTTGGCCACGGGATAAGAGATACTTGCTTCTCTTGGAACCAATCTTTTAGGAGACCCGCCGTATGTTTTGGATCGTTATCTTGTTGAAAATGCCATCGGAGGGGCATGTTTTCTTCAGAAAATGGAAGCATGACATTTTCCAAGATATCCCTATACCCATATTTTGTTAATATGGTTTTAATGAGAAATATAGGACCGACAACGTACCAGGAAAAACATCCCCACACCATAATATTGCCACCTCCGTGTTTGATTGTTTTTTGTGTATAGCGGGGACGGTATTTTTTTCCTTTAGGGCGTCTTACATTACGCCCGGAGTCCGAAGAAAACAAATTTATTTTAGTCTCGTCGCTCCACAGGATATTACGCCATTTTTTAAGTCCTTCAGGTCCATTCCAGCTCGCGTATCTAAGAGCAAATTCTTTCTTCACACCTATTTTTTCGACCAGCTGTGTAATTAAGGTTTCTCGGCAAATTATCTAAGTGAGCATATCATAAGCGGATAGTTGGCGGCAAATTTTACCTCAAGTAGAGCTTTGTAAGTGCTTTATATAGCGAGATACGCCTATATGTTCGTGCTCATCTCGATCAAGTCAGCGAAACTAAACAAAAAATCCTAAAATAAATTGATTTGACAATCTGTCTACGGTTAATTTACGGCAAATTTTAGGCCTACATATGTAGATAGGGAGGTGCCATTAAAAGTTTGTTTTTGGAGTTCTGTTTGAAACTGATTTTTATTTAATATGTTTTTCTTAATTCTATTTTTGCTTACAAAGCATTTAATCCATTTGTTACGATTCACTTTGCAAACCCATCTTAAATTACATAAAATTAAATATAATTTGACATTGACAATTATTGTAAGAAGAGTACTAGCGTGTGCAGGAAGTGGGAAATGTGGGAAAATATCTAAGGTGCTGGTGGTGGCATAAGAATGTGGGAGAACGTGGGAAAATAAGAGGTGCAGGTGGAAGTATAGGAATTTGCTAACTTTATGTCAAGTTGGCACTACATGGGAAATCATATGATCCGACTTCGCGGCAAATTTTTTTTGTTCACGGATAATTTACGGCAGATTATAAGATATTTGTTTTTAGTCCAGCTCAAAATGGTCATGCCAACTTTAGAGACCTATATAAGATAGTATATTTAACCGACAACTTCAATCGATTTGCATATGAGCACAGACAAAAGAAATATACAGATGTAGAATATGGTGAACATCGAGTTTAGTACTCCTCTTTAATGTAGATGGCACCAGTTACAGTATTTAATATTTAAGTTATGGTGAGAGTTCATTAATATAGCTTATAACAAGAGTATCCTCCAAAGTATCTAATGCACATGCTTTTGACAATTGTTAAGACAGATGGCCACTAATCTGAATCAAAACAACTGATCATGTCACAGTCAGGACATATTTTTACTTGCGATAATAGGGATTATAAGGCAAGTGTAGGATTCGTTAATATAAAAAAAAATTGAGATAACAATCAAACATGACATTACGATTATAAAGAAGTCTAAAAAAGTCAGTGGACAAAAATTTCTGTCCGTCTATCTGTCTGTCTGTTTACGAACATAACACCCTATAGGTTTAGGTGCATAACTTTAAACAAAGTTCCCTAAACACTATAATTCACCATTGCTTTATGCAATGGATTTTATAAAGTAGTCGGTAATCATAGACATATTGCGTCTTATAAGAGCTTGAATGGTTCTAACTGATGAGCCCACCGTTCATGCTTGGGCGAAATCCACATTTGGAGTTAAGGACAAAAAACCCTTAAATTGAATTTTATTTAACAAAAACTCCACAGAAACAAGAAACAACTAGCAATAGTTGTTCTTGTTGCAATATAATGTTTTTTTGTCAGTATGTATAACGAGCTGCGGCTTAAACGGCTTAAGAGATTATCTTCAAATTTGGTGTGTGTGATTCTTTTAGTATTCTACAGAGGGGAATTGAAATTTTATTTTTAGGTACCTGCTATATGACCGTTTAGGAAAAGCTTATTTTTCTCAAAAACGGCTCCAATGCTTTTGATGAAAGTTTTTGAAATTTTCTTGTTGGTATTGGCTATCTTTTGATTAAAACTAAATTCACGGGAAAAGTATATTAACGGTACCTTTCATATAAGGTTTTTTTTTTAATTTTTGACTTTCTCGGTAACGGCTCTTTGGATTTCTGTCAAATTTTATATTTGAGAAGACCTAGGTAGCCAAATTAATTTTGCTTATCAAATTTTTAATAACTTTTCTTTTTTAAATAAAATTAATTTAAATTTTTTTTTTGAAAAATCAATATTTTTACCACTAATCAAAAAAAATTATTTTAAATTTTATAATCACATGTAAATTAATAAATTCTAAAAAAACAGCATACCAGAATATGTGTGATAGCATACTTCATTTTCACTAAAAACCGTTAAGTATTATGGTTTTTAATACTTTTTTATAAGTTTAAACTGTGTTATTTTAATTCTGTCAAAGATCTTGATTTCCAATGTAATTAGGCACATAAGAGCAAGTACGGGCGACCTAGTCGTGCAATTTATTTTGTAAAGCTTTTGATTAGGATAGTTGGATATGTAAGAACAAAGTATTTGTTCTGACGTTTATGAATTTTATTTTTGTAAATGTAAAGTATTTTTTTTATTATTTTTGATTAAAAAAAAATTTAAAAAAATTCATTTTTTTAGAAAAAAAATTATTCAAAATTTTGCTATTTAGAATTAATTTGGCTGCCTGAATCTTCTCAAATATAAAACTTGACAGAAATCCTAGGAGCCGTTACCGAGAAAGATACCATTAATAGACTTTTTCCGTAAATTAGGTTCTGATCAAATGATAGCCAATACTAACAAAAAATTCTCAGAAATTTTCATCAAAATCTTATTTTATTTATTATCTTAATTTTTTTTTTGTTTTCACGAATCTCAAACTTGTCTTATAGTCCCTTTAATGGCAAGTAGAAACATACCTATGTAGGTAACAAAATAAAATAAGCTGAACAAAAATATCCCTGGATAAATATTCCTTTTGGCAACTTTAGGTGTATTGATTAAAAATGTATCCCAAAAACTGTTGTGTTCTTGTGTTTCGTTGATCGTGGTTTGGTTTGTGCTTCGTGGACCGGCCATTTTACCGCCAAAGGGACAAGAAAAACTTTGCCCGACAAGCGATTTTGTAGATTTTATGTAATTTGCCATTTATTAATGGCTAAATATTCCATTGACTGATGTAGGTTGTTCCTACGCCTCCGCTACTATTATATCAAGTATACTTATTGGCGTTTAAGCCGAGTCGTTAGTGTTGCAAAATCTTTAGGAGAGTAAATCTACGTTCGAATTATTGCGTTACTAAGACTTTTCCATCAATTGGGAAGAGTATTTTTTGAGAATAAAAGGTTCTCTCTGTCCTATTATCTAGCCTTAATAACGTGTGTGCAAAATTTCATGGCGTGAAAAAGTGAAAAGTGAAAAAGTAACAAATAAACGAGCAAATAAATAAAGTTAGACTCGTATTTGAAATAAAAAGTTTTTTATTGGCCTGTGGCGGTCATGAGTTACATCCGTCAAATCCATTGTTAATTATTTAGTTACTTAAAGCCAAATCACTTTAACAAGTTACACGGTACCACGTTAATAGGATATCACAGCTAATAACTTGAGCGTGCTCGGCAATAGCTGCCTGCTTAATTGGGGTGGGCTTACTTCTGGGAGCTTTGTGTTGTCTGTGGTTACCCAAAATCGTAAATCAAATGACTTATTCCTTGACCCCTGAAAGTTCATGACCATAGACAACGTTGTTTGTTCTCTAACTGGGCTTCGGAGAGATTGAAAAAGGAATTCCAATGTTGTCCGAAACTTTATCTATAGCGAAAAAGGCGCGTTTTATGGTTGAATGTAAGTGTTAACAAACAAGATTATATATATAAACAAACCAACCTTCACGAAGTTCAGAAGGTGACGGAGCATCCTCAAAAATATGCCGTGCGGTATGGATTTTGGTACGGTGAGCCTATCGTCATTGGTCCTTACTTTTTCGAAAATTATGTTGGTGAGCAGTCAATGTCAATAACGAGAACTACAGAACGATGATAAGGAATTGGTTATGGTCCAAATTGACTAACAAAAATCTAGACCACATGACATGTGGTGTTATCCCCCAAATCCCAATCCTATACATACTTATAATGTTATGCCCCAAATCCCAATCCTATACATACTTATTCACCCTTTTGTTCCATATATCTATATCCACTTGACTGTGTCATCTACATATCTAAATCCAACATCCGTTGTAGCGTTGAAGAATAAACAATCATATTTATCTTTATGCTAGTGAAGCAAAAACTCACAAGAGCTATGAATTCAAATTCAAAAAGATAAATAACGATCGATTCCAATTGATCGTTATTCATATGCAAAATGAGAGCACAGTTATGCTGTGTCAGCTTTTGTCAACAGTTATGATTCTTCGCACACGAGATACGAGACACAAGCAAGTTATGCTGTGTCAACTAAATCGTTGGACTTTAGATCGACACACAAGTGTAAATGTTATATAAAGTCCCACCCCATTCATCCTTTTCTTTTTTTTTTGTCACTAAACATTTTTGAGACTAGATGCATGAATGAATTTGTAGATGCAGATATAATTCAGATCTCAACGGGAGCAGTCTTAACTCAGAATAAATTAATCTTTAAACTCAAAAATTCAAAGTGTTTGTTTTTTTTTCCAAAAGTAAAGGTGTACAAAAGGTGCGCAACAATGGTTCCAACAGGCGGCGCTGCAATAAAACGGATGCCATGATTGACATTTTCCATATACGATTTGGAAAGTATAAGGTTATCTCTTACAGTTGTAACGTGAATTGGCCACTAAAGTGGTCATGGGTAGACTTTTTCTTGTGAGTTTTTCTGAAGTCTCAGGTCCATACGAATAAACCCTAATCAATTGATGCCCTTAAAGTGAACATAACACAGGCCATCGTTGAAAGTCATTGAAAATTGGACCACTAATATCCGTGCCAGCAAAAGCCGAGGTTTATATTCATTTTCATATTTCATTTAAAATGATATACATGGACTTCATATACAAAAAAAATAAATTTGTTAAAACTTCAAACACAGCTTGTTTATTTATTCTATTGCAACATCAGTATATACTAATAAATCTGTAGCTCTATCTGGTCCTAGAACCAATTTAAATAACGTATCAATTACTAATTACAATAATACAAAAAACTAATTCTACTGAATTGATCAGATAGAGCCTGAGTGAAGGAAGGAGCAGGTGTTTGCATTTTTTGTGGCTACTTGCTCCTACAGTTTCTCTAACTAATGTTGATTGATCTGAAAGTCTTTTTGATTTCGTCAAGGGAAAGTCCGGTGATTTCAGCTATAACATCTATAGAGACAACGGCCTTAAGTGAATTTTTTGCCAGTGCTGTTTTTTCATTGAAAAATCCTTAATTAGTGATGATTTTAATTTTCCAATAGAAGAACTATTAAAAACATCATGACACGTATGTATCGTGAAAAGGTTAAATTACAATTATCCTATACTCTATAAAATATACGATTTTTGTTTGTATAGCATTATAGCAGCCTTTTCTCTATCATTATGTTGATACGCTCCAAAATGTGTTATTTTTCCATTATATACCAACACGAGTAGTAAAAAACAAACAGAACTACAAACTTGCAATGAAACGACATGTATACGTTTATTTCCTTTTCCTAATGAATAATTGATTGACAGAAAATACCTGACACCCTAACTGTGAGTTTGCATACTACCTGGTTGCTTAAAGCCCCCACATTTAATTGTCACAACATGCTTTTATAGCCCCTGTCATTATTATATATATTTAACGTTAATTGCTGTTTATTTTCGAAATGTTTTTGTTGCATAATTACCAAAGAGTCAATTGGAACTTTCAATTTGACAGCAAACGATGTCAGCACAATTAAGATACATCAATGATTCGGATACCATTATTTAGTTCCGAGCTTCTGTAATGCTCCTTAAAGCCTTAATGGTTTTGTTTTCAATTACTGGCGCCGTTTATCGCTATTACTCGGAATTAGGTGTAATGGTACTAGAGAAGATTTTTTTGATTGAAACATTTTTATTCTAAATCCTTGAAAACGGCTCACACGATTTTGATTAAACTTCTCATGAACGATTTATTGTTTTCTTACGAAAATCCCACTTCTGAGACATGTTGTCTGTAACAGTGCCAGTTGATCTGAAAATTATATTTACTGCAACACTTTAAATTATCTGAATACGTATTATAATTCTGCCATTTTTTGTTTGTGAATGAGCTATAAATACTTGAAAATCCCTTCTTAAGTCCATTAAAAGGACGCTTATCCTGCAAAAAGACATCATCAAATGTCATACCCTCACACCAAAAACCAGGTCTTCCTTTTCTCAGTGAATCAAAAATAAAATCAATTATCAACGTTTTCAAGAAGCCAACTTTAAAATAAATTTAAAATTCTGATTGGAATCAATAAAAAAGATTTTTTTTTGTATCCAATGAAATGACATTTTTTTTGTATTTATTTATAATCATAAAGCCATTTAAGTCAATCCATTTTCCTTGTTAAGAAAAGCTTTATTTTTTTTTTTTGTGTAAAAGATCTTTTATTCGCACGGATGATGGTGGTTTCTAAAAATACCATGTGAACATGTGTATAGAGACGATACAGAAGGCTTTTGTATTTTTTTGAACCATACAGGCTCTAAGCAAGGCCGTGAATAGGGCCAGCATTTAGTATGAAGTCTCTGTACGAGACATATAGAGTATTTAGTTTAAATTGACGAAAGAAAATCGATGTCCTTGTCCTTGTGTGTGCTATGGCACACAGGATATGCGACATATTTTTTTTTGAATTTGAAGATTAAATTTATTTTCGTTTTTGAAATGGTGTGTTGAACTTGGATTTAGTTGAAGAGTTTTTTAAGGACAACTAAAGTTGTATCTCTTGTGAACGAGGAATTTATCTCTTTTCTCTCTATCGTAGAGTCTTCTCTAAAAAAAGGCAAAGCTGGAATGTCTAGTCGAAAAATAATGCAGAAATCAGGCTTTGGTCAGTAGGTGTATATGGCTAATTAAAACATTCAGGTTTTAATTGGGATCAATGTTTTTTTTTCGGTAAACATCAATGCAGTTTATACACTAAGCTTATAACCCAGGGAAGTGAGGATGACAAATACAAAATAATACAAAAAATATTTAATTTTTTCCGAAGACTATAATAAAAAACATTAAACATAAATAAAATATACAAAGTCCTTCATACAGCGTATGTTGATAAAAAAAGGACACTTAATAATGTTTGAATATTATTTCGGATATCCTGAATTAAAAAAAAAAGAAATTTAAATCAAATTTCCTAATCTCAGGCTTAAAGCATGTCAAATAGAAGAATTGACATTTGGACGTCCTCATGCAAATGAGGATAATTGAGGATATTATAAATTTAAATCATAGTCAGTTTGTGTGGGAATATAGACTTAACACATCGAAAGTTAGGTCTTGATTTAGATTTTTTTTTTAGATTAGATTAGATTTATTTGGTAATATTGATTTTTTTTTTACATTTAGTATACATAAATCATTGATGCATAGCTGTGCCGTCTGCCTGATTGACAACGTACATATAAACATTAAGTATAAACAAAGGTTGTGATCAAGTTTTTGTTTTAAATATAATTTTTTTTCCTTTAGTCAGTCATTATTTTTACTTGCGATTATAGGGACTATAAGGCAAGTTATGCATTCGTAAAAAAAAAAAAAAAAATTCTAACAATCAAACATGATATTACGATGATAGAGAAGTCAAAAAAAGTGGGTCCGGAAATTCCGTCCGTCTGTCTGTCTGTCTGTCTGTCTGTCTGTCTGTCTGTCTGTCTGTCTGTCTGTCCGTATCGATATCTACAGCCTAAACGGTTGGGCCGATTTGATTAAAACTTGGTATATAGTATTTGTAGAGTGCTCTACCCGACAGTTTTTGGAATTGGCATTCTAGCTCCAAAACTAACGGTACCTGCCATATAACTTTTATTAAAAAACTTATTTTTCTCGAAAACGGCTCCTACGATTTTGATTAAACTTTCAGAATGGTGTTTTCTGTGCAAAATCTATCTTTTAATTTTAATGGATTTTTCAGAAAAAGTTTTATAGCGGTACCTCCCATATGACCGGTTTTTTAAAATCAGACTTTCTCGTTAACTAATTGACGGATTTTGATGAAATTTTCAAAATATGTAGTGTTTTATGATTTAAATAATATTGCTTATCAAAATTTTCAAAAACATTTGTTTTTAAATTTTAATAATTTTTTTAAACAAATATTTTGTTTTTTGAATATTTTGAAAACGGATCTATAGATTTTTTTTAAAATTTTTCTCCTAGTATAAACTATAGATTTCTTAAAATTGACATACTAAAAAAAAATTTAAAATATGTTTTCGAAAAGTTTTTCAAAAAAAACATTTTTTTGAAAAAACTGGTCGAACGATTTTGAAATGAAAAATTCATAAAATAGAAAACAGCAAAAGAAATAAGATGGTTTACAACATTTTTTCTAAAAAACGTTATGAGTAGTTTTTTTTTGAATTCAAAAATTTTTGTCCCCAACATTTTATTTCATATTGCTCGGCTAAGCCCTAGCCAAGCCATTAGTCAAATAAAAGAAAGTGACAACCTACATTACATACATACTTACGTATTTTAAAGTATTTGTCATCATCATAAAAGCACAGAATAAATAAGGAAGCCTTTGATAAACACACAAAAACAACTAACAAATAAAAAAAACTATTCGATTACTACTGAATGCAAAAATTTCAATCGAGAAAACAAAAGTTTACACCTTCCTATAAATAAACAAAACCACTGTGTTAACTTTTAATATTGTCTCTTTACAAACTCGTTTAACAGTAGTTGGAACGTGTATCTTATATTTAGTACCTACCTTCCTTCCAACCTTATTATAGGTACCTAAATCCTTTATAAATTCCATTGGTCCCATATTGGGACGTATAAAGGTCCCTTTACCTAGCATTTTTGCCATACTGCTGATTCCGACGAATCTTTATGCCAGTTGTTCAAATTTTTCCATACCAAAATGAAAATTTAACTGAAAAAAGTCCTTTGTATCTTTCTATTAGCAAATTATATTATAAACAGTAAGCAGCAAGTGGAAAGATAATACTACACTAAAAAACTGCAAAAGCTAACAATCCTATATATTTATGTGTTTATCCCTTTGTCGTGACGCATGTTCGTTCGAGCTTCACCCCAAAACGATTCTAAGGAAGTTGCACGTCATACAAAAAATATTAAAATAAAATCTTTGTCAAAAAGACGCCTGCAGTTAAAAAGGATTAGCACATAAGAGCAAGTACGTGCGACCCAGTCGTGCCCTTTATTTTCTTCGTCAAAAGTTTTCCGATATAATTTTTTCTCGATATGATAGAGCTATCTTGCAGAACTCGAATAATTGTTTGACATTGAATTCGTTGAGTAGTCGTCGTACTTCCTCGTTAGACATAAAAGCCTTCCCCAGTATATTTCTTCTCGTCTCTTGCAGTATAGGACACCTTCCAAGGAAGTGATAAACATCTTCACGTTCTTCCAAATTACACATACTGCATAGGATGGGTAGGTCTTCACGATGAGGTATGTAATTTAGCCTTAATAATTCTCCTCACAAACGGAACATCATAGAAATCTCTTCTACCTTATAACTCTCGTTGAAATAGTTACGATTATTTAATTAATGGTTCAGTTGGTAGTAGCAGGTTCTATAAATTGAGTCCTTTGCTTGACGTTCAAATCTCATTCTTTTGTGTTCATCTACACTTGTGATGAGTTGATACATAGTATTTTTCCAGCTTCCTGTTGCTCTCACATCAAGATTTAACTCAAAATCTGTTTGTTGCGCTAAGTCCATCCAATCCCTTAACCCAGGTACTTTTCTTTTGGATTGCTTGAAGCACCACTATTTTAGGCAATATATGGTTTGGCATGTTCATAACTTTTATCATTTAGTCTATTTGAAGCTTCAACGTTTTGATAAAAAAGTGGTGATAGTCCAGTTTCTAGCATTACCATATAATTCGGCGAGTTTGATGGTAAGTGAAAAGTTCTTTTAATTTAGAATCTAAGAAGCTTTTCCACAGTCTCATATTCCTTGCAACCCCAGACATGTGCTCCGTAAAACAGTACTGATTCTGTAACCGCCTCAAAAACCGTGTACTTGCTGCTACGATTCACAAACATGTTGCTTAAACAGTTTTTCCATGCTACGTTGATGGCCGTTTTAGCTTGCGAGAGCTTTTCCTGCAGATGTTTTTCCATATTTAGCTTTGGCGTGAATAAGATCCCAAGATATTTATATTCTTTAACTACTTCAACTGTTTCTTCGTTGAAGTATTTTGGAAACTTGCAAAGGTTATTTCTATCCCCAAAAAGGCTCACCCCTCTACCTGTGCAGATTTTCGGCCTATAAGCATCTTGCCTTGCCTGTCAAAGGTCTTTGAAAAACTCTTGGCAATAGCTCTTCTACTGCTATTGGTAAGGTACTCGATGATATTAAAATTCAGTATGACCAAGACCAACTTAAGTTATTGTGTTTGCTTGACTTTTCAAAGGCATTGAGTTGAGTTTATATTTTGGTTTTAGTAGCAGATCAGTACTTTTGATTTAAAACTACTTGCAAAATCGTAGTCAAAGAGTTAAAGTGGGTAATTCGTTTTCTGCATTCAAAACTTTACTTGCTGGTGTCCCCCAGGGTTCAATTCTGGGTCCTATTTTATTTTGTATGTTCATCAATGACCTTCCTCAAGTGTGCCAAAATGTCATGCATGATACATCTTTACGGATATGATGTCCAAATTTATCTCTCGCGACCTTTTAACTTACTTGAAGATCTGGTCTGCAGATTAAATGAAGATCTGTCTTATATCTACAGTTGGACTTTATGCAATGGTTTAACTCTTAATCCTGCTAAATCGCAAATAATTGCAATATCCAAAAAGAAAATCTTTCACCTGTATATCTATCAACTTTTCAACTAGATTTTGTAGACACGATCTCTAATCTTGGCTTTAAAATAAACCGAACATTTTCAGCTAATGACCATGTGAACTATTGTGTAGGTCGTTTCTATGGAGGTCTCCGAAAATTAAGCCTTTTTCTAACTTAACTCCTGTTAACACCAAGTTGAGATTAATAAAATCCCTGCTGCTGCCTATTATTGAATATGCTGCTGTGCTGTAGTTTACTGCTGGCCTGACTCTCACTGTCCGCACAAACTACTTGTTGAATGATATGGTAAGGTACGTTTTCGGTCTTCGTAGGTTTGGCCATGTTTCACAATATCATCAAGTGGTTCTTGGTTGCTCATTTGAGCAATTTCTCAATTCCAGATGCTGTATGTTCATGCATAAGATCATTCAAGAAAAGATACCAATATATCTGTTCGATAAGCTTCGCTTCGCGCGGTCCTCACGAACTTTAAACCTCGTAACGCACTCTTCCATTTATTTAAACTCGTCAAGACTTTTTTTTTTGTATATGCCATCAGACTCTGAAACTCTTTATCAGTGACAGGAAAACAGATAATAGGAAGACAAAAGTTTAAAAATGCATTGTTTTTAAACTTCCATTAAAATTATCTGGAGCAGCAACTAGAAATTTTAAATATGAAATAAATTTGCAAGTATATAATAAATAAATAAATAAAAAAAAAAAAAAAAAAAAAAAAAAATTGAATAATGTACAATAGCTTAAATTGTTTTCATTTAAATTATTTTTATTTATTTATAACTATAAAATAATTATATTTATTATCATTTTGTATTTTGTTATTTAAAACCATCTTAAGTACTATACAAAATTGAAATTGAAAAATTGAATTAAAAAGTATTATTTTTCGTTCAATCTGGTTTTCCCTCCTTTTTTGAATATTAATATTTTTGATTTAGTAAGATTAATGGTCAATATCAACTTTTTACAATAATCAGAAAGCCTGTTAATCATTAGCTGTAATGATTCCGGGTCATACGCCAATATAACTACATCATCTGCAAAAATTAAAGGTTTTATAAGGGCCCCTGCATACTCTATACCACAACGTAGGCTATCAACTAGTATTGAAGACAATGCAAACAAACTAGGGCTAAGTGCACATTCTTGTTTTACATTCTAATGCTTCTTTACCGTTCCACACTGCTGCTCTATTGTCGTCATGCAGTTCTTGAATCAGTCTTCCAAATTTAAGTGACATACCCATACCCAGTCCATAAAGTTTGTACATAAGTGCACCTCGGTCTACTGTGTCAAATGCTGCTTTCAGATCGATAAAAAGGGCGTAAGGTTTTTTTATTTGAGAAAGAAAGGAATTTGCTATGCTTTTTAAGAACAAAAATATGATCCATTGTAGAATATCCTGTTCTGAATGCAGCTTGGCATTCTTTCAGCAGATTGTTGTCCTTGATCCATTCTCTTAAACGCTTTTAGATAATCGCTGTAAAGATTTTGTACGAAGAGTTCAAAAAAGATACTCCCCCTATAGAGTTTGCCGGGGGTTTTGTGCACCCTTTTTTGAAAATGGGAAATATGAGCGCATCATTAAACTGTTGAGGAATTACTCCATACTCAAAAATGTCGTTAAATAATCTTGTAAAAGTTGTACTCAACTTCATAGTTCCGTTTTAAAAAAATTCTGCAGATACCCGATCTGAACCTGCTGTTTTTCCTTCTTCGAGGTTATTCATTGCCAAACTTAATTCTGTCTCCGTAATTGGTATGTCCAGGGTATCATTTCATATGCTGGGTGTACCATAGTGCCATAAAGTTTGTTTATCCACATGTGAGCTCAATAGATTTTCATAATGGGATTTTAATGGGGTTGCACTTAGGTCGTTATTTATGACATACTTTCCACCACTTATTTTCCGAACTAATTTCCAGAATTCTGATGAGCTTCTAACCTGTGGCAATTTCTTAGCTTTATAGGAAAATCGTTTTTTTGGCAATACAAAGTTTTCTAAATTTCGCATTCGCTTTGATGTAAAAATTCCTAGTGTGTTCCTCATTACACCTTCGAAACGCTTTAAGCCAAGCGCAAGATATTGGTCTCGCTTTCATACACTCCCCATCAAACAATGGTTCCTTGAAAGTCATTCGTCTGTTTAATGGTCTACTGACAGGGTATGATTGTTTTATAGCTTGTTCAACTTGATTTAACTGTGTCAAGTTATGCCTTGACAAAGGAACTCACTGTCAACTAATGAGTCGAAGTGAGTAACCGGGACGAAACGCCAATTTTTGGTGGACTTATAGGCCGTAAAAAACTTTTTTTAAATCAATAATTCAACAAGTCCAAAATTAATGCGGAGTCTTCTAGTTGTTTTTGTAATTTTATTTTCTTACACCGTTGTATATAGAGCTTGTATTAAAACCTTCAATTCATAAAGATTTTATATTTATTTCTAAATAGTGTTGTTATGAATGCAATTTACTTGCATTCTTTATTTGTTGCACAAAGTCATGTGAATTTGAAATTCAAAGACTGATTATCTATTTGTATCTTTTGATTCTATTCAGGAAAACTCAATCTAAACAAATATTTCTAACACCTAATTAAATTTTCTATTTATTAAGTTGATTTTAAATTGACGACCTCTATTTCGCATGAAGATCAGAATTAGAATTGTTTTTCAATAGATACAATTAATTTAAATTGCCGGATTGGAAGTTATTTTCAATCTAACATTGTTAAAGTAAATAAATCCATATCGACCTCATTTTGAATATTTCCGTTGTTGATTTCAAAATCAAATAATTGTTTACGGGTAATTAAAACATTTGGATGGAATAAACTGAGTCTTTTTTAAAGGTAAAAACCATGCAGATGTAGGAGAAAGAAATGCAATTTTGCATTCATAAAATAATACAAATGTAAAAATAAATTTGATGCATTTTTGCTTAGTTACGATTGTGGTTCTACAAAATTAACATTTTGCAATCAAGAAGAAACCAACCAGTTGTATATAGTTGTCTAGTCCCACATTAATCCGTTTCTATCTTATTCAATGGCCATTACAAAAGCAGTACGTTGAACAATGACGTAATTGATCTAGCTCGTAAAATGTATGTTATCATGATGCCTTCCACTTTAGTTAATTCATAAAATGCACTTACTTGAATAGACTTTTATTAATTGTCATGTGTAATAGTTTTTAATTTTAATTTACTAACGACGACGCCACTGTCGTATTACTTTTACACATAAAACCCTTCTATTATGGTTCTACAAGTAATTTCAGTTATATATTTACGTTCGTTCTTCTTCTTCTATCTACCGAAAAATACATTAAAATATTGTATGTACCGTACACAAAAAAAAACAATCGTTGGTTATTCCTCTTTTCTCTTTCTCTTTATTGTATCCAATCAAGTCACGTAATAGATATGTTAAGCAAACAAACAAACATTGAAATTAAGAAGTTGAATATCAGACGCCGAACGAAGTGGTTGTTTTTACTTGCGATTATAGGGACTATAAGGCAAGTTATGCATTCGTAAAAAAAAAAAAAAAAATTCTAACAATCAAACATGATATTACGATGATAGAGAAGTCAAAAAAAGTGGGTCCGGAAATTCCGTCCGTCTGTCTGTCTGTCTGTCTGTCTGTCTGTCTGTCCGTATCGATATCTACAGCCTAAACGGTTGGGCCGATTTGATTCAAAATTGGTATATAGTATCTTTAGAGTGCTCTACCCGACAGTTTTTGGAATTGGCATTCTAGCTCCAAAACTAACGGTACCTGCCATATAACTTTTATTAAAAAACTTATTTTTCTCGAAAACGGCTCCTACGATTTTGATTAAACTTTCAGAATGATGTTTTCTGTGCAAAATCTATCTTTTAATTTTAATGGATTTTTCAGAAAAAGTTTTATAACGGTACCTCCCATATGACCGGTTTTTTAAAATCAGACTTTCTCGTTAACTAATTGACGGATTTTGATGAAATTTTACAAATATGTAGTGTTTTATGATTTAAATAATATTGTTTATCAAAATTTTCAAAAACATTTTTTTTAAATTTTAATAATATTTTTAAAAAAATATTTTGTTTTTTGAATATTTTGAAAACGGATCTATAGATTTTTTTTTAAATTTTTCTCCTAGTATAAACAATAGATTTCTTAAAATTGACATACTAAAAAAAATTTTAAAATATGTTTTCGAAAAGTTTTTCAAAAAAAACATTTTTTTGAAAAAACTGGTCGAACGATTTTGAAATGAAAAATTCATAAAATAGAAAACAGCAAAAGAAATAAGATGGCTTACAACATTTTTTCCAAAAAACGTTATGAGTAGTGTTTTTTTGAATTCATAAATGTTTTTCCCCAACATTTTATTTCATATTGCTCGGCTAAGCCCTAGCCAAGCCATCAGTCAAATAAAAGAAAGTGACAACCTACATTACATACATACTTACGTATTTTAAAGTATTTTTCATCATCATAAAAGCACAGAATAAATAAGGAAGCCTTTGATAAACACACAAAAACAACTAACAAATAAAAAAAACTATTCGATTACTACTGAATGCAAAAATTTCAATCGAGAAAACAAAAGTTTACACCTTCCTATAAATAAACAAAACCACTGTGTTAACTTTTAATATTGTCTCTATACCTACTGGCTTAACAGTAGTTGGAACACGTATCTTAATTTTAGTACCTACCTTCCTTCCAACCTTATTATAGGTACCTAAATCCTTTATAAATTCCATTGGTGACGCATGTTCGTTCGAGCTTCACCCCAAAACGATTCTAAGGAAGTTGCACGTCATACAAAAAATATTAAAATAAAATCTTTGTCAAAAAGACGCCTGCACTTAAAAAGGATTAGCACATAAGAGCAAGTACGTGCGACCCAGTCGTGCCTTTTATTTATTTCGCTCTCACCAAAAATAGTTTTTGCCTCTGAGTATAGACGGTTTTTAGTCCTTTTTTTTCAATCGCATAGCCAAGAGTTCAGATCGGAACAAGAAAGACTATTGTCTGCGAGAAGTATTATCTTAACAATCAGTGTAGTGCAGCATAAATTTAAAGCAGTGCTATCATATGGATCAGAGACTTGGGTACTCACGAAAAGGCGCTCTGACCTCTTGACCGCTTTCTAGAGTCTTACTGGAAAATGAGGCAAAGGATTCTGGAGAAGATAAAATCATAAATTGTTTCACATCTATTTCGCAGATCTTAGTTGTCCAGCACGTCCCTAAAAATGGTGACCTATCGTCCCCCTCCTACCGACCCAAAGCACTTACGTCCCTTCATTATAAGGTCATTGAAACGCTGATTAACAGTCAGCTTCAGGAATATCTCGAAGATCGAAAGCTTCTCCATGACCGTCAGCATGGCTTTCGCAGTAATCCTTCCACTGGTGATCTGATGGCATTTCTCACTAAACAGTGGAACGGAACTTTACATCGCTTTGGTGGAAGTAAGATTATTGTGCTTGATATTTCCAAGGCATTTGAAAGAGTTTGGCATAAAGCCCTCTTATCGAAAATGAGTGTTTTTGGGATCGATGATACCCTGTTCGTTGGATTAGAAGCTATCTTTTGGATCGTTCGATACAAGTCGTATTGGACAGATTCAAGTATGATTCTCATAAAATAAATGCTGGTGTGCCCCAAGGCTCCGTTCTATCACCGACTCTTTTCCTCATTTTTATAATTTATCTTCCGTCTGTTTCTTCTAATCCACTTAACTGTTTTGCTGATGACTCTACCGTCAGCTTTTCATATTCGTTCGACGATTCTCGCCCTTCGCTTTCTGACGAACAATCGCAACGGTACCGTATGATAAACTCATAAAACTCCGATTTATACAGCATTGTCAAATGGGATAATAGAAATCGTGTAGAGTTTAATTCTTCGAAAACTCAATTCTGTCTTCTGTCGTCAAAGCTAAACATACTCCCAATGCATCGTGGAAACCGAAAAGCTTTCAGTACTTGGTATGTGTAACAACGACGACCTCTGTTGGAACGACCATATATTTGAGATCGCTAAAAAAAGCTGCTAAGTGCTTAGGTTTTCTGTAGCGATGCAAGAAGTTTTTTCCCCTTCTGATCTAATTACAATTTACATTACATTACATTTTTAATCTACCTCGGTAGATAAATCTACGAAGTAGACACATTTACGAGCACTGGCTACTGAGGCCATCGGCTCAGACAATTACAAAGACAACACACAAGACGACATTGATACAGGACAGAACAGAAGATAGAGAGAGGACGGAAAAACAGAAAACACATAACACATGTCAACAGCACGCAGTTGGTTTTCGAGACGGTCCCCCATCTTTCCACTAACCACGCGCAACGATGCTTAATTTCGCTGATCTCACGGGAAGCGATGCTTTATCAGAGCCAAGGCCGTTGACTAATTACAATTTAAAAAGCGTTTAAATACCTAAAACTCAAGTATAACTCCCACCTTTGGCAGGTGCCTCGCCAACATCGCTTCACCTGCTTAATTGAATACAAAATAGAGCTCTAAGATTGATAGGAAATAGAACTGCCTAAAACCATTGCCCCTCTCGAACACCGACGCAACGTTTCATGCCTTTTCTTATTTTATCGTTTCTTTTATAAAAAAATGTTCACTCGAAGTAGCCAGCTGCATTCCTCCACTTAAAAGTTTCTCGCGTAATATTCGACTCGCAAGGAATGCTCATCAGTTCTTGAGCCCAATTTCAGACCTACAGTGAAATATAGATTCTTTTTTTAGCCGAACAACACGAATTTGGAATAGTTTACCTCGCGAGATTTTCCCTTGCCATTTTGATCTGCAATCAATCAAAACCAATGTTAATCGACACCTCCTGTCCTTCTCCTCCTTATCTTTCTAATGCCCGCCCAGTGTGATCTACATTAAAAGGGAAACAAATAATCCCTTGTGCGCGCCCTAATTATAGAAAAAAAAAATTTGAGTGCAGATGATGAATGCAGTTAGAAAGATAACATCAATTGTTGAATGAAGCCTGAACTGGATCCCAGTTTTTGCGCTGATGAGGATGCTGATGTTGATATTGATGATTCAAAAAATTTTGTAAAAGCTATTACCAAAACCAACACGAATGTCATGTCCTGCTTTTTACAATGAAGGTGTTGGAATCATCAAGTGGTTCAGAAATAATCATCTAATTTCAGATTTCAGATGGACTAATGCTGTATGCATTTTCTGCAGTAAACAGTAGCAGAATGAACAAATTCCAAGTGTGAATTGGACATCATGTCGGGCTCACGAAACTGTATTCCTCCATACTTCATAGAAGAGAATGAGTCAGTTTTTTTAATATCTTTGTAAGTTGCTCTTGGAATTCGGCAAAAATATTGGAATAGTCGACAAAATTTGAGAGCTATTGTTTCATAGTCAGTTCGATTTTGTATGTTCACTCATATCTTCTTATCAGTTCTTAGTTTTTTGTGAAGTATAAATTGTATTCCAAAGATATAACAAAACAGATGTTCCACCAATTACTTAGAACCATCCCATTGTCAATATTAACTCAACAAAGGTTACTCCACACACATCCCTAACCATACTTTTCGTATTAACAAATTCAATTTAAGTGCAATCCCCTGTCAACATTTCAATCAGCAATATAGCTTTCCCCTAAAGGCTTTTGTTCTCCCCTTTTGTTACTCCTCGTGGTGTCTGAAACCACAATGCTAAACTAAATATCTACATACGGGAGCTCCCTTATCTGATATTTTGGTCTCCAAAAAAAAACATTTTCTTTCTCCACTTAAACATACTTTTGAATGCAAAGGCGTAAAATTCGTAAATAAACAATTTGAATTTTGTTCTTTAACATCTTGAAGTTTCAACAAAAGGAACCTTCTAAAAGTAAGCCCAAACTGCCAATTCCATTTGTTCTGCAGAGTGTTTTTTACTTTGGAGGAAGGGAAAAGTTTTGAATGTGTCGAACCAGAAAACTCCCTTCCAAAAGGGTGTCATTGCCGTTGTTAAGTGCTAACAATGCTGGCTCCTCCGTCGCCATATTGCTTTTCGATACACATGTCAATTTAGGGAAGCAATCTTCTTCGATTTCTTGGAATTATTAATGAGGTGGCTAAGGGTGATTCCATTTTTTTTGTTTCAATTTTTAAAATTGGAATTAAGATTGCTAAGAGATATAAAAATATATCATTTTTTTCTTAGTATTTCAATTTAATGATGCAATATTGATTGATGTCATAAGAGACGATTATAGCTCTTAACGAGGATTTGGAAAATTATTTTTATTTCAGAACACAAGTGGATTAAAGCAACTATGTTCGTCGTCGGTCAAAAGGAGTGGGATTTTGTTGCTAAGTGCACAAGGATCCAATTTATCGAACAGTATCCTTAGTTTGATCCAAATAAGCACCACTTGAAGCTGTAATTGAGGGATGTTCGTCCTCAAAACTAGTACAGCAAGTGTTGCCACTTTGGATGAAATTAAATTAAATTCCACAGAAAAAAGCATTGATTGAACATGTTGGTTATGATGGGTTTCCAGCACTCAAGAACGAAAGGAGATTTTCAAACCATTTCTGCGAAAATCCAATTATTCGAACAAAAATTTCAACGTAAGGAATTAAAACAAAGAAACTTGTTCTTGTAAATGTATTATAGTGGGAGCACTGCTAAGAGTGTTATCCTTTGGCCGTAATGCTGTTTTGCTGATGATATAATCCTTAATGATTTGAGTGAACCCAATTACAAAATTGAAGGATAGCTATAAGAAGATATTGATTTAATCTGCAAGAATGATTTACCACACAACCCACATACACTTACGCAAGGTAAATCAAAATAATTACAAAATTCGATTTGAAGAAAGAGGTTTCGCCCAAAAGTTCAGAAATTTCTAACTCATAATTTCATCTTCTTGTTGGTTTAATATTCCACATTTTATCCAAATAGATCTTTTTCGGTCTTGCAGATACACCAAGTGCGTACGAATTGATTGGGTTGAATAAATATTTGTACATGGAAAACAAAAGAAACCTTGAATGGGGATTTTTGAGATAATTATTTATATTTTTCAGATACCTGAAAATGAAAACAAAAAATTTTGGGAACCTACCTCGTGTATGGAACCAAAAATAATATTTATAACCCCACTGTCTGGGTATAAATTTTGCTTTGCGGTAACGGCTGCTTGGGTTGTAAATTGTTTTGGTGTTTGGTAAATGATAACAACTTGGGATGTTTGCCTTTAAGAATTCCAAACATTTTCCCTTTAGTGCTTTTTGAGTGGGTTTTATTATTAGACTGGATTTAATAGGGGCCAATGAACATGTAGGCCAGAGTTACGTAAACATTTAAAGTGTATTTCATTTAAAGTAATAGTTAATAGCTGTGAAGTTGTAAGGGTTAGTTTTAGACTGATCGCACTTTTACCAGCTTGATTAGAGCAACTTTATGTTTCTCTCTACTTGACATCTAAATAGATTCTGAGAAATCAAATCAAAGACGACATTACTGTAATATGGAGATGAACAAAACGAAAGTTTGTAATACCATTTTCGAGAAAATAACGGGTGATTTTTTTGAGGTTAGGATTTTCATGCATTAGTATTTGACAGATCACGCGGGATTTCAGACATGGTGTCAAAGAGAAAGATGCTCAGTATGCTTTGACATTTCAAGAACTGAAGCCGAACGATCTGCCACAACGTCGAATTTTCAGTGAATGGGCCCTAGAAAAGTTGGCAGAAAATCCGCTTTTTTATCGACAAATTTTGTTCAGCGATGAGGCTCATTTCTGGTTGAATGGCTACGTAAATAAGCAAAATTGCCGCATTTGGAGTGAAGAGCAACCAGAAGCCGTTCAAGAACTGCCCATGCATCCCGAAAAATGCACTGTTTGGTGTGGTTTGTACGCTGGTGGAATCATTGGACCGTATTTTTTCAAAGATGCTGTTGGACGCAACGTTACGGTGAATGGCGATCGCTATCGTTCGATGCTAACAAACTTTTTGTTGCCAAAAATGGAAGAACTGAACTTGGTTGACATGTGGTTTCAACAAGATGGCGCTACATGCCACACAGCTCGCGATTCTATGGCCATTTTGAGGGAAAACTTCGGAGAACAATTCATCTCAAGAAATGGACCGGTAAGTTGGCCACCAAGATCATGCGATTTGACGCCTTTAGAGTATTTTTTGTGGGGCTACGTCAAGTCTAAAGTCTACAGAAATAAGCCAGCAACTATTCCAGCTTTGGAAGACAACATTTCCGAAGAAATTCGGGCTATTCCGGCCGAAATGCTCGAAAAAGTTGCCCAAAATTGGACTTTCCGAATGGACCACCTAAGACGCAGCCGCGGTCAACATTTAAATGAAATTATCTTCAAAAAGTAAATGTCATGGACCAATCTAACGTTTCAAATAAAGAACCGATGAGATTTTGCAAATTTTATGCGTTTTTAAAAAAAAAAAAGTTCTAACCTCAAAAAAATCACCCGTTACGATAAACCAAATCTGTTTTTCTGGGGGAATTTGATAAAACATTTTTTTAAGATAAAGTTTAAATCTGCTAGATTTGTATTCGTTGTTCGTAAGGTGGAAAATTGTTAGGATCAGACCAAGGTAGTCATCTTAAGGCAGAATTTTTATTTTGTATTTGTATTTTATTTATTCATGAAATGCTTACACTGTAAGATATAATATCTTATTAATAGTTGTAGGATGCCGAGAACATAAAAAACACAATTTAACAACAGATAAGGTGTTTGCTTTTCGACACTTTATTACAAACTGAGACTTTTTATTTTTTGGAATTTAGCAATGTTAACAATAATGATGGCACATCAAGTAATATGTGTTATACATAGAAAACGTTAAGAGCATAAACTGTTTTATGGTTCGATAATTTTTCAGTTCGGAATGTACTTGTTACATAACATAAATTATATGCATTTACATTTGATTTGTACAGGGTGTTCCTGTTCATTATAATTAAAGAAGATAAATATGAGCACATTTTATAAAATAAAATATGCTACATAGTGAAGCTTTATAATTTAACAATAAGTAGCTAAAAGTTATTTAACATTTTTTTACACTTCAGATTCTTTGATGTAGTAAGCTTAAAGCAAGCTTATTTCTACAATCAGAGGCTCATCATAAGTGCATGTGTTAGACGTTAGTAAAAACTTAAACAAAACAAAACTAAAATAAAATAAAATAAAATACAGCTAGCCTAACACATGCACAAAGTATAAAATAAATCATGCGAATTATATACATAATTAAAACATAAAGCACTGGTTCGAAATAAGGATTTTAATCCCACTTTACTTAAGTTAAAATCCATTTGTGAAGCGTTAAGATTAAATAGCCATAGTTTGTTCTATGAAAGTCAACATGCAGAAGTTCCGATCCACGCAGGTGATAAGATCTTCCACCGTTATTTAACCCAATACAGGCTAATAAATAAGGAGCATCAATTTCGCCCTTTATAAGTTGATGAAGAAATATTATTAACACGCCTTTGGTGATGGGTTTGAATCTGAAGAAGCTGGATTCAATGTTCATAAGGTGGAAGATTAAAAGGATCATTCCAAGGTAGATCCTTCAGGGCAAAACGAATAAAATTATGTTGGATTGCTTCAATTCGGTTCTTATGAATTTTGTAATAAGGAATCCATACCTGTGAAGCATATTCAAGGTGAGGGCGTACGTAGCAATTGTACAAGGAAAGAGTCACATATGGATCATTATGATGTTGAGCATTCCTTGCGCGACGAGTATTACGGGAGAAACTTTTAAGGGGAGGAATGCAACTGGCTACTTCGAGTGAACATTTTTTTTATAAAAGAAACGATAAAATAAGGAAAGACATGAAACATTGCGTCGGTGTTCGAGTGGGGCAATTGTTTCAGCGGCAGTTCTATGTCCTATCAATCTTAACGCTCGATTTTGTATTCTATCAAGCAAGTGAAGCGATGTTTGCGAAGCACCTGACTAGAGGTGGGAGTTATACTCGAGTTTAGGGCGTATCACGCTTTATGAATTGTAGCCAGATCAGATGGGGAAAAATACTTCTTACACCGATACAGAAAACCTAAGCACTTTGCAGCATTCTTAGCGATCTCAAATATATGGTCGTTCCAACGGAGGTCGTCGTTGACACACATACTGAGTACTGAGAGCTTTTCGGTTTCTTCGATGTAAGTGCCATTCATGGACAATGGCATTGGGGGAATGTTCAGCTTTAACGACAGAAGACAGCATTGAGTTTTCGAAGCATTAAACTCCACACGATTTCTATTACCCCATTTAACAATGCTGTATAAATCGGAGTTTAATGAGCTTGACATATGGTACCGTTGCAATTGTACGTCCGAAGGCGAAGGACGTGAATTATCGAACGAATATGAAAAGCTGAGGGTAGAGTCGTCAGCAAAACAGTTAAGTGGATTAGAAGTCACAGACAGAAGATCATTTATAAAAATCAAGAAAAGAGTCGGAGACAGAACAGAGCCCTGGGGCACACCAGCATTTATTTTGTGCGAATCACACTTGAATCCGTCCAATACAACTTGTATTGAACGGTCCAGAAGATAGCTTCTAATCCAACGAACAAGTGTATCATCGATCCCAAAAGCACGCATTTTCGATAAAAGAGCTTCATGCCAAACTCTGTCAAATGCCTTGGAGATATCAAGAGCAATAATCTTACTTTCACCAAAGCGATGTAAAGATTTGTTCCACCAGTGGAACGGAAGCCGTACTGACGGTCATGGAGAAGCTTTCGATCTTCGAGATATTCCTTAAACTGACGGTTAATCAGTGTTTCCATGACCTTAGAAAGAAGGGATGTCAGTGCTATGGGTCGGTAGGAGGAGGGGGAGGATGGGTCACCTTTCTTAGGGACAGGCTGGACAAATGCTGTTTCCCATCTTCTAGGAAAGATTCCAGAAGACTAGGAGCGATGGAAAAGCTTACGCAGTGGCTTTGCAAGTGTGGAAGAATACCTCTTCAGAAGAATCGGGGGTAAACATGATAATCGAATGCACTTACGATACGTTTTCTAGAGAAGGTAATCGTCTGGCATTTTACAGGGTTAAGGGAAATACCACTTTTTTTTTGGTAAAGTTATAAATTTAAGTGTTAATTATATTAGATATTTAAAGAATCAATATTATCTATAAATTTCCGAAATGGATTTTAAGTTCTTTCTTCAATAGAATCGTGCTATTTATGCTTCTTAATTGTTGTGGTAGTGAATTCCATAAACGTGTAGAGTTGACAAGAAACTGGCGTTCAGATGTCAAACAGCTAAAGCGGGGGATCAATAAATGTCCTGATCTAGTTGAATTCAAGAATGTGATTTTACTGCAGAGATCTGTGGGTTGGTGTGTCAAAAGTATACCCGAAAACAAGATCGAAATTTCAGGAGGTTTTCGAAAGACATTCCAAGAAAGCGTAATGAATGTTGTGAAATGCTGTCAAAACGGCGTAATCCATGGATGTATCGTTTAGCACTATTGAATGCAACTGTAAATTTCCTTTTACTTGTATGGTCTGGATTGCAGAATATTTCGCAACCATAAGTAATGAGTGGCATGATAAGTGTTTTAATAAGTAATATTCGGATTTTTAAAGGAGTGAAGCACTGTATCGACCAAAGTGTGCAAAGGACGCCGTTTGTCTTACCGACTATATAAGTGACATGGTTATTCCATGTTAGACTGCGATTGAAGATAACACCTAAATTTTTAGCAGATTCTGCAATTTCAATAGCGGAGCCATCTAACAAGATGGACGGGAAATAAGAGACATCTATTTTACTCTTTGATATTACTACGCATTTAGATTTTTTCGGATTCAGCATTAAACAATTTTGGTGTGACCAGCATACAACTTCTTCTAAGTCTTCATTTATGCAAGTCACAAAGTGCTCTATAAGTCCCAATGGACAACTAAGGTATAACTGAGCATCTTCGGCATAAAGTCGTATTGAACAATGTTTTAAAATTTTTGGGAGCTCATTAATATATAGAGAAAAACAGAGACCCAAGTATAGATCCCTGAGGCACACCGCTTTTATTGAAGAAAAAATCTTAGATTTTTCCATTATGTTCAACCGCTTGCATTCTTTTGTCGAGATAAGAGTAAATTAGCTTGACTGCATCCGAGGAAAAGTTATAAGAACCGGAGAGCTTTTCACATAGAATAGAATGATTTACCATGTCGAAAGCCTTCGAAAAATCGAGTAGTACTAAAAACGTAATGTTATCATTGTCGATAGATTTTCTTATGTCCTCTGAGACACTAACCAAAGCAGTAATGCAACTATTTTTCTTACGAAATCCGGATTGTTTTGAAGTCAAAATATTTTCACGCTCGAGGAAAGAACTAATTTGTTTTTGAATAATATTTTCAAACACCTTTGATAGATATGGCAATATTGATATTGGTCTAAATTCATCATTTCTCGACGATTTTGGAATAGGTATTATTTTTGCCATTTTCCATTGTGTAGGAAATTCCCTAGTAGCTATGATTGAATTGAAAATATGGGTTATATACGGTAACATTGCAGGCCATAGAATTTTTAAGAATGGATAAATTAACACTAAAGGGAAATATTTTTGAGCCGTCTTCAAGATGACAATACACATGACATTCAAGTCTGAATTCCTTAGCCTATCGTTTAATGAGGCCAAGCATTAAATAAGCCTCCTTCTTTATAATAAAATTAATATGTTCCAAGATTAATAATAAGGTAAGCAAAGCACCCAAGTCTTTGAAAAATAAATTGCACGACTGGATCGTACGTACTTGCTCTTATGCTTCGAATAAAATTTAAGGAAGTTTTTATTCGATTTTTCTGACTTTTGATTGTTTGAAAAAAGTACGTAAAATAGTTTTCAGTGGAAAAAAAATAATTCAAGAATGCAAACCTAAACACAAATATTATTTACATTTAAAAACAAAACTAAGAAAAAAAATCAAACACCCGTTTTAGAAATATGGATTTTTCAAAAAATAATAATTTTTAATTATAAAAAATAAAAAATAGAGGTATTCGAAAATATTTTTATGTTAAATTACTTTGGCTATTTACATCTACCTGAATATTAAATTTGATTGTAATCGGTTCTCGAGAAAGTCGAAGAAAAAAAAACGGTCCTATGGGGAGTACCATTTTTAGCCAACCAACCTACATTTTCACCATTACATATACCAAGTGCACTGATTTTTTTTCATAAAAATTCTTGGAGCGGTTTTCGAAAATAAGTTTTACTTAACGGTTATATGACAGGTACGGTTAATATTAGAGCCTAAAAAAAATTAAAAAGTCCTCTGTAGAATGTCAAAATAACCTTAAATTCTGAATTTGAAGGCGATTGGTTAAACCGTTTAGCCTGTAGTTCAATAGACATCCGTACAGATAGAGAGACATACAGACAGACAGAATTTTGCCAGTAAGTCAAATATGTTTCTCTATCATCGTAATGTCATTTTTGATTGTTATTTCAAAATTATCTCAAAAATAAAAAAAATACTCATCACAGAATGTTGTTTTTTTTAGTATCATATTTTGAACATTAATAGCATTTAGACTACTTTTGAAATACCAAATACCGAACACGTCTATATCGGTTTTTTAATAAATTTTTTTACTTTAACTAGACAAAAGTCCTTAAAACTTGCTTAAATATTACCTTAACTAACTCATGCTGGACCATTTAATTATTGTAAATATTAATTAATTTAATAATTAAATCTTGATTAATTAAGTTTTTATTCCCTGTGCAACGGGTGGTGTAGAACATTCCTGCAGCGTCAATCCGTTGTTGTTTTATTAATACGTTAAATGCTAACGTTAACATAACAATAATTTTTAAATACTTAAGGCTTTGTTCAACAATATCTGACTAAAGTTTCAGTTAAGCAACCGGAAACTTATTTCTAAGTTATTAACCTAACTTGCTTTTGACTTGCTTTGATTTTGACGGGACTTTCACTGGCAGGTAGCTGATATCTCAAAGAGTAACTAAGGCTATGTTTATTACTCACAAGATGGTGCTGGTGTCGTTTTTTTTCGAAAATTCTTATTTATGGACCGATTTTGGCGGACTTTCACAGGCAGGGAGCTCATTTTGAAAGGAATAACTAAAGCTATTTGAATAACCTGTAGGTGGCGCTTTTGATAAATTTCACGTGGACGAAGACGCGAGTAATAGCAAGTTTTTAATAAAAATGGTAATAATGTCGATCAGAATTTCGGCGTTATTACCGAATCAGTGTGCAAAAAATTTTCTTGAGATTTTATATCGGGGGGAATGTTGCCCCCCTGCCTAGTAAAAAAAAAATCAAGATCTCGGTGTTCAGTTCACATCACCTCTACGTGAGGTGGCCATGCCCTCGATCCTCTAATCTTTCGTGCAGAATATTCAATGTGTCGTGAGCTGTTAAAAAAAAATCTTTCTTTTGAGATGGGATGTGTATTATTAGGCATTGTTAAAATGCGGTGTCAAAACGCGCTCTATTTGATGAGGCCTTTAGACAGAGCTCCAGCTCTATTAAAAACCTTTTCTAATACCTTACTCTCTTTCTTCTTTAAGGTGGCGCTACAGTCTGAGGTGGACCTGGGCCGCAACCAACAAGATTCTCCAGCCCGCTTGGTCAATAGCTAGCTGCCTCCAATTTTGCACGTAAAGTCGGTTGAGGTCCTCTTCCACTTGCTAATGCGTTACCATAGTTTCGGTCTTCCTCTACTGCGCCGTCCCTTCGAAGAGGAATCAAAAGATTTTCCGGTCCGGATCGTTGATGCGCTCTATATGACTCAGACATCTGAGACGTTGAACATTTACTCTTTTGGCTAGATCTAGGTCTGTGTCCCTGCATAGCCCCTACCCCCTACAGATCCTCGATGTATCTCCTTCTCCACTCGCCGTTAATGCCACACCTTTTCTAATTCTTTTTTGACTTCAAAGGTGTCGGTAAAGGTCTCAACCGACCTTGATGGAACAGCGTGCGCTGTTCGTCATATTGCAGGAATGCCCAAACTGCATATTGCTTTATGTATATAACTCGTCTCTAAAAATTCTGTCATACGTGGCTTTGAAATCAATAAAATGATGCTGGGTATCAGTTTGTAGTTCTTGGAATTTTTTCAGGATTAATCATGGACTTTTCTTACCTTCCTATCATCGTCTGTATTTTTGAAAAATACAATTCTGTATCTCGGAAAAAAGTCATATCGACCGGAGATTCGCCGGATCCGAATTATTCTTAATTTTTTTCGAGAGAAGATGTACAACAGCTGTCTTCCAAGTCACGGTGTACAATATTCACCGGGGCGGTATTTATGTCCATTTCACATTATTTAGTGATTTGAAGATGATTTACAATTCCAAATTGGAAATTGTCCTTCTTCTTTTTCTTTCAAGAAAATTTCTCAGAATAAAAGGAGAGCCGGAAAAATCTTGTGAGCCTTGGCAAACGTTTTATAAGTTTTTTTTTTTTTTTGTAATTTTATTGGTGGAATAGCATCTGGTTCAGACAAGTAATCCCTAAGACCTAAGGGTTGGCGTAGCATTGATTCCTTTTCCATTGATATATTATTACAGTTAAGGGTAGTTAGTTATGTACTTAAAATATTCTTCATCAACTTTCATAAGTGTGACTCATTAAAGGACTTTTGAATGTATTAATATAAAGAGAATTTAGATTGATTCGGTCTTTTATAAATTAAATAAAAATAAATGTATTGGCGCGACAGCTCCTTAAGGAGCCAAGGCCTAGTGACTTATACTCTCAACCATTCCTGTGTGTGTGTTGTTACTCTGCAAGAATGGAAGGGACCTACAGTTTACCGCCGAGTGTGAACGGCTACATGAGATGCACTTTTTCGAGACAAATTTTACTCTTGGAGGTTTTGTCAGTTCCTCGCAAGAGACAGTACCCCAGAAAAAAATGGTGGCTATGAGCTGGATTTGAACCCAGGTTCTTTCGCTTAGCAGTCCGACACACTAACCACTAAGCCACGGGGCTTAGTCTTTTAGACCAGAAATTATTTTTTCACGAATCCATAAAAAAAAAAATTTTTATCCATGTAAATGAAATGTTTCACGGGAACGGCTGCTTAAATTTTGACGGGACTGTCACAGGTAGATAGCTGGTGTTTTAAGGAACAATGTAGACAATTCTAATTATTCACCAGGTGGCGCTGAGATCGTTTTCTCGAAAATTCTTATTTTTAGACAGATTTTGATGGGACTTTTACATGCAGATATGTACATAGTTGATGTTGTAAGGGTAACTAAGACCTTACCCCTAGGTGGCGTTGGGGTCACCTTTTTACTTGTGATTATAGGAACTATAAGGCAAGTTTAGGATTCGTGAATATAAACAAAATTTAGATAACAATCAAACATGACATTACGACAATAGAGAAGTCTAAAAATATTAGTGGCAAAAAACCTTTTTCTTTCTGTCTGTTTGTTTTTCTGTCTGTCTGTCTGTCTGTCTGTCAGTATGTATAACGAGCTGTAGCCTAAAAGGCTTAAGCTATTATAATCAAATTTGGTGTGTGATTCTTTTGGCATTCCCCAAAAAGGGAATTAAAGTTTTATTTTTAGGACTAAAAATAACGGTACCTGCCATATGACCGTTTACGAAAGGCCTATTTTTCTTGAAAATGGGTCGAACGATTTTTTTTTTATTTAATTTAATTTTTATTATTATTTTTTTTTTTTTTGTTAATATTGGCTATCATTTTATCAAAACCAAATGTACGGGAAAAGTCTATTAATGGTAATATAAAGTTTTTTTTATTTTTAGCTTTCTCGGTAACTCCTCTTTGGATTTCTGTCAAATTTTATATTTGAAAAAATCTAGGTGCCCGAATTAATTCTGCACATCAAAATTTTGATTAACTTTGTTTTTCTAATTAATATTAATTTTTAAATTTTTATTTTGAAAAATCAATATCTTTAAAACTAATCAAAAAAAATTATTTTAAATTTTATAATCACATGCATATTAACAAACACTAAAAAACTGCATATCAAAATAAAAAAAAATAAAAAAAGAGGATTTTATCAAAATCCGTGCTATAATTTTCGAAATACTTTTGTCATTAATTCGTTATTATAAAAGACGTATAATGGCGTACTCCATTTTTACTAAAACCCGTTAAGTGTCGTGGTTTTGACACTTTTTTAAGTTCAAACTGTGTTATTTTTCTACGTTAATGTTACTTAGTTTTTAAATTTTATTCGACGAAGTGACCGCATATATGAGCAAGTACGTGCGATCCAGTCGTGCAATTTATTTTTAGTTCAAATAAAAATAAAAAAAAGACTTAAAAATTTTGACCCGATAGTTAACCTGGGCAGGAAATATTGGAGAACGAGGTTTTCCCCGTATCTTTACAATTGGTATATATTAACAATATTAAATTTAAATGATTTGACCGATTTAAAAAAAAAATTCTTTGTGTGTATTAACATGGTTAGCTGGTAGGATTAATAGCGCTGTTGTTGCGATCCGAAAAATGAATTTTAAGCCCGAGCAACGCCGGGTGCTTTTGCTATATTTATAAATAAAAATCTCATGTCACGATGATGTCGCCAATAGACTGCAAAACTATTGAACCGATTTTCATGAAATTTTCTATTTTGTGTGTAATTTGGTCCAAGTTGAGGCTTAGGATTGTTTTTATCTCGATTAATGGACTCAATATTGTTTTATTGCAAATTAAATGAGCCACAGCAACGCGTGGCTGGGTTTCCTAGTATATGTTTAAAAATGAAAAAATTGCAATGAAAGCGTTCAATGAGTAGCTATTCAAACATAATTTTTAAAACATCTATAAAAAAAAAATCTGTCATCAATGCAAATTTTTCACCATTTTTGATGTACTTAAAAAAATAAACCAGAACTTAGGATTCCACTCTATTTCAAATACATAAACAAAATACGAAATCTTTTCACAAATTAAAAAAATTTTTAAATCGTTTTTCAAAAACTAAAAACGTCACATTCACCGGAGAATAATATTTCGTCACCAAAACTAATTATTGAAATTGAAATTTCTGTGACAAAATCTATTTCTTTGGGTCATTTCAAGATAAACTATGATAATAACGCAAAGCATTTTCTAAAGATGAAAAAATAATCTCGAAGTCACCATCAAAAGTGGTTGAAAGAAGATAGTGAAAAGAGTTTCAAAAATGCATAAAAATGTTGATGCTTTTAGCAATCAACTACAACTATTTAAAAATGTATTTCAATTTCCATTTCAGAAAATGAACTCGCACGCCAACCCTTCAGTGATGTTTCGATCCTTCTCCTCGGAGAGCCAGAAGAAGGAATGGAGCAAACGACTATCCCTAAGAGGTACTCGCAACTCGCAAAAAGATGTAAGTAGCTATTATACAAATATTTACACTTTAGACAAATACATTCAATTCTTAAAATTGCTCTTTTAAAATAAAAACCAAAAAAAACTATCTTCAAGCAAAATGACCTATTTTCATATTGCCAAAGCCAAAGTCGATCCTACCTTGAACTTTGTCTTTTCCATTTTCTCTCATTTCATTTGAATTCTCGAAACCTGTCCGTGTCGATGGTCTATAGGAAAAGAAGGCAGCATCGGGAAAGTTTTCCGGTCGATCTTCCTCACTCAAACAGCCCCGTTCCGTTCAGCCGGCACTCGAGCTACAAGTGCCCACCATCACTCAACCGCAAATTCAATTGCCAACAACTCAACCGACCACCCCAAAGAAATCCAATTGGGAAGTTATCGAACATTTTAACCCATCCAAAGGAGGCAAATCGTCTGTTAGTAGTAGTCTTATAGCGGTAAGTACTCTCAACTTGTCTATATAGTGTCTCCCGAAGGGTATTCATAGAGCTTGTATGGTCGTTTTGTAAGAAAAGCAAAGTGTACCATTTTTGTTGGCGCTGAGTGTGGGTGTGCTTGTTTCTTGGGAAACACTCTGCAAACTCATTCGTTATTATAATCATAATGTGAATTTTCTATTCTGCTTGTACTTTTTTTTGTTTAACTCCCCAGGTAGGTGTGACGAGATGCAACATTGATGAGGATTCGACCAACTCTGGATCAACTTGTACAAGTCCGATGCTTTGTCAAAGAGATGAGGCGCAACTACTGCAACAACATCAAGGTAGGTGTAGAGTTTTTTGGTTTTGGCACCAAAAGGATCAAAATGTTTGCACAGAAAAAAAAATTCCAACAAGGACATGACTGCTGTCACCGTGGATATTTTTGCTGCAATGTTTTGCTCCCGTCTGGTGTATGTGACATGAATTTTTGACAAGAAGAAGAGTTTGGCTTGCCAGTCCATAGAGCAATTTTGAGGATAAAATGGAAAATCTTTAAAAGAAAAAAACATTAACTAAAAACAGATGAGGCAAGGGAATATAGAATATAAAAGTTTTCTTTATCCTTAAGCTTCACATATTTTCACTTCAAGAATATTTGTTTTTTAATTCAAAAGAAAATCCCTCTTAAGTTAAAAAACAGGAAATATTTTTCGTATCTCAAAGTGAAAATACTGGGTTTTCAAAGGTATTTCCTCAAAGTGAGAAGCATCCTGCATACCTGTTTTGTATATTATAGCTTGGGGTTGGAACATTTACGGTGATGAAAGAAAATGCATACGGGCATTATTTTTTCAGTCTGTCAGATAGACAGATATCGCCAGTATACATATCCTTGAAGTGTAATGTTGTGGTTTATATTGACCTAAAGGGGATTAAGGACTTTAAGGTACGAATAGAATGTGCAATTTAAATTCCTTGGACAAGATGTGATAAACTTTTAAAAAGACACAATTTTTGATTAATAACTGTGAGGTAGAAGATAAATACTTTCAAAGAGCATTGAACATAGTTTAATAATTTTCAGAATTGTTCAAACCACTTTAAATATATATTTTTTTGGTCTTTATCGTTGTAAATACAAGAAATTAAAATCAGATTTCTTGTTGAAAAGTCTGGCTTTGACGCATACTCAAAGTTTATATAACTAATGCTACGAGGTTTATATACCTTATATGGGGTTTTCCAATATGGACTTGACAACTTTGAATTTAATTTGTGAACGCACCCTTTCACTAATCATCGAACTGTCACTGTCAATTTATTTAGTAAACTCAACATTTTCATCATGGTAAAATACACGAGCGAGTAACGTCTGCAAATTATAAAAAATTTCTACTGAAATTCGGAGTTGATGACCGCAACTTTAAGAGCGTTGAATTGTTGAATTTCATCGCCAAATCATCTTCAGTGATAAAGCTCATTTTTGGCTCAATGGGCATTTCAATAAGCAAAATATGCGTTATGGGTCGGGTGAAAATCCACATATGCTTCATGAATCACCACTTCATCCACTAAAAATAACTGTTTGGTGCGGTTTTCATGCCGGCGGCGTTATTGGGCCATATTTTTTCGTCGAAGATAACGATCGAGTGTGAATGACCAGCGTTATCGCGTCATGATTACCGTTTTTTTTTTTTTTTTTTTGGCCGAATTGGAAGATATGGACTTGGACGACATGTGGTTTAAACAGGATGGTGCAGCATAGCTTACAATCGATTTATTGAAGAGTTAGTTTGATGAGCGTGTTATCTCAAGAAATGAGCCAGTCGATTGGCCACCACGTTCGTGCAATTTAACGCCTCTGGACTATTTTTGTTGGGCTGCGTTAAGTCATTGGTTTATGCTAACAAGCCAACGACGTTGGAAGAGCTTAAAGCCAACATTGAACTAGAAATAGTGGCCGTTTCGGCCAAAATGTGTAGCCGAGTCATCGAAGGAAGTCGAGTTCCATTCATAAATGTTTGGATTGTACTTCAAGCCGATAATAAGAGTTTTGAAATATCTCAAATGGTTTCCGTTTTATTTAAAAAAAGGGGTCAAGTCCTTAGTGGAAAACCCTTATGTTAAACAAGGCGTGTAGGAAGATTTAATTTCCAATTAGATTTTACTAGCGGTTCACTCGAGTTGAATGTGGGCCACATGAAAGGCAACATCAGCCTCTGGGTAGGTGCTTCTCAAGCATCGCTACACCTGCGTTAGGTTTGCTAGGAAATATCTATGGAACAATGGCCTCTTTCGAGCCTTTCATTATTTTATCGTTCTTTTATAAAAGATGTTCACTCGAAGCCAGCTGCATTCCTCCCCTTAAAAGTTTTTCCCGTAATCGTCTCACAAAGAATACTCATTAGTTCACCCTTGAGCCCAATTTCGGACGTACCGTGAAGTATAGAGATTCTTTTTTTAGCCGAACAACATGAATTTGGTATAGCGGGGTTTTCCCTTGCCATTCCAATTTGAAAGCATTCAAGCCAGTGTTAATAGCAATTTTTTTAAACACAATTTTAAACACAAAATTAAAAATTTCTATCTGTCTGCTAGACAGAAACTGTTTGCTTCGGATAATCTAGCTAACGGCTGCAACGATTTTCACGGGACTTTCATTGGCAGATAGCGGATGTTCCAGGGAGTAACTTAGGCTACATTAATTACCCTCTAGGTGGCGTTGGTATCGATTTTATTCGAAAATTCTTGTTTATAGACTGATTTGACTCAAAAGCACACCATATAATATTTATTACTGTTGTTGGTATCCTGAAAATTTGTGGATACCCAAACAACGTAAAGTGGGTTAGCTAGTCAATGACACATTCCAAGGCTTTTTTGTTCTATTGTGCTTAACAAGTAATTTTTGATTGACTTTAGCTTCGAGAAAGATCTTTCAGCTTTTTATGTATTAACAGGAACAGTCAAAAACATTATAATAGCGGTGCATACATCTGGATAGTACGACAGTGAAGAGTTTTGAATTATGAAAAAAAAAACAACCAACAACTAAAATAACATGACAAATGTTAAAGAACCATTTTTCATCGAAATGATTTCTTTCAAAAATGTCACCCGATCATTTTCAGAAAACCTATGCATAAGCTTTTATTTCCAAGTCAAACTTTGACAAATTCGTAAAAAAGGATGGTTGCAAAATTTTGTAATTGTTCAAAGCACTTTTCATTCCAATGAAACTGTTCTCAAGCTGCACGCAGAAATATTGCCTTTAACCGGGACAATATTTGCTTGTTTAACAAATAAAAAACCAAAACAAAAATATAAACTATTAAATTAGCTAATATCAAACAAGCAATGTTGTTAAAATTCAACAATATACATACATAAGATTATCAAATTTAAGCAAGTAGGTTGTTTAATTTCAATCAAATTGGTGGTTAAATTTCACTAAATGAGTAGGTTAATTACAACAGAATAATTTGGTTAAAAACAATCATTTAAATTGGTAAATATCAACTAATGCAGGTTGTTGAATTTACCAAATTGGGTGTTTAATTTTAATCTTGATTGGTGATAAAACTTTGAAAATAATTCTGTTCTTCTGCAGAGAATTAATGGAGATCAAAATGTATTTCATTAGCTGCTTGATCTGATCTTGCGGATTAGGATGGATTCCATTATAATGCATCTTTTACTTTTAGAGAAGTTTCCCAGAAAAAAAATTGCAGTTTAAAATAGAGTGTGCTTAGTAGCATCATCTCACTTTTGAAACAGCTCCGTTTAATGTAGTATATTCTACAGAAAGCCTTATATGAAATAAATAACGAGATAGCCCATCTTCGAAATGGCTATCGATCGAATATCAATTGAAATTCAAGAATATTTATAATGCCCACGCTGAATAACTAAAAGGATTATTTCTATTTGGTCAATCTTAGAGTAAAGGTAGTTCATATCTTCAATGATTCACCACCACTGTGGGGATCTAGCTCACTTACAAGAAAGGCATCTTCTTAAGACTAAGAAACCACTTCCTAAGGAAACTTTTTTTTTAATATTAACCAAAGAAGATGAAAGAATTCTCTATTATTTCAAAACTTTTAAATATCCTCCTTATAATCAATGGATGTGTTCTGAATATAAAACTACACAAAATAACTCAATAAAAATAAACAATAATCAACTTTTACTTTATTAAAGACAACACATTTTTGACCGCTTTATTCTAGCAAAAAAAATTAAATTTCAATTTTTTCTATTTTTGTTTTTCCAATTTATTTGTTAACAAAACAGGATTTTTTGAATCAAAAGAAAATATTTGTATTTTATTAAAAAAAAAATACATAACATTACTGTTTGTTTTATTTGAAAGAGAACCGTATCAAACATATCATGCTTCATGGTGTTCTCGGTCTCGGTTTTCTCTGGTAATCGACACAAAACTACAATATTTGAGTGGAAAAAGTTATAAGAAAAGTAACTCTATTGTTCGACCTTCTTTCTTGCATTCTTTCTTGCGACTGAAACTGAAACTATTATAAATGTCGTTCTACAAACTGCATAATGAAGTTTGAAATATGAACTCATGAAAAGCTAAGATTCGAATGCCAGAGTGACAAAAGCTTTAAGCTCATGGCGTTCGATCATTAACCATAATTCTCGAAAAGGGTTATTCTTTTTTATAGTTTTGCAGTCGGTTCCATGATATTAATAAAATTTAAAACAATAAGAGTTTCAGGTACAAAAAAAAATACATACATAATTTATGTATAATAAAAACTAATATTCAATTTGCAATCGAATTTTAAGTAATTTCATAATTCAGAAATATGGTTTCCTGAATATTGTTAAATCTGCACTTGTGATTACAAAAAAAAAATACCTTTTTTTATTAAATAAGTCAGACAGTATTCTTCGCTTTTAACAAAAGATATAAATAATCAATATTTTGTAATGTTTTTGATTCAGTTTCTAAGCTGCTATAAGGAACTTATCCGACTTAAGCTTTAAGATTATATAAAGTAGTGTCCATCACTTGTAATTTTTTTCCTGAATCCACTTAACAGGGACTTAAGAAACAATCTAGTCTTACCTAAACAAAAAAAGGGTCAAAAAGGCATTTCGAAAGATACAAATAACTGATTCCAATAACCCTCACAGAAGATAAAAAAAAAGATTTTCTTTCCTAACAAAATATTTAAAAATAATCCCAATCAATCAGTCTTGTTAAATATTTACCAAACAACAAAAGAAACTGCTCCTTGGATTTCCTCATAATCATTATTTTCCATCCAGGATCCGACATGGACAGCAAGAATCTAGAAGCTAATCCCACTGGTGGCAGCCCCACAATATCTTTCTGGTTTCGGCTGAATAAAGTTGTAATTCGGATGTGCAGTACCCATCAGTTTAAAAACTTACAGGTAATTGAAATAAAATTTAGTAGTTCCCATGGGCGTGGAAGTAGAAGTTCAAAAGATAGACCAAAATGCCCATAGGAAACTCGTAAATTCATCTTTCTTCGGAAGACAGAAATAACTGTTTCGTTTTTCACAGGTGGAAATGCTCTACCAACGTTACTTCCTGCGAATGAATCAAAGCAACACAACACACACACTCGGCCTCCTACTTATGTTGATCCTTACCCTTTCGGTAGTTCATATATTCCTGGCAACTTTGAATATCCATTACAAGAACTTTGCGCAAACTTTTTCCTCATTCAATACGATGGACGGTGAATCTAATTTCACATTTAACGGCTCTTCTCTATCGTACGAGGGCAATGTGAATAAAAATTATGGCGGTAGTGAAAGGACTTTAGCAAATTTTCCAATTAGCATAGAGGCCTGGAGACGACAGGAGGGAGCCAACCTAATGTCATCATCGTTGGGATTGATGCGAAGGTCCTTGCCGGAGACGGCGGCGACAGACAACGGAGGCGTTTCACACTTTCGGGAGAAAAGAAAGTTTCGAAAATATCGATATAAAACTACTTCAAGGTTTGTGAAATTTCATAACAAATTTTCATATTTTTTTATGCGCGTGTGGAGGTGATAGGGTACTGTAGGTTTGTGATGGAGGGTGTAATACTAAGAAAACAATGAGTAAGTTTAGCCTGAATTTGAAAGGTTTTTAGGCCGAATGAAGAAACAGTGTGGAGGAGAAGCTAGGTAGACACATGAGGAGCACAATTCTGTCCATTTACTTGAGATCTGTCAAGTGGAGGAATTTGCATATCTTTTCCTTTATTTTTTTAATAATTTGCTGATCATTTTGCAACAAAAATGGTGTACAAAAAATATTGTGAATATTCAAACATAGGGTATGTTATACCTTGTAAAATATATTCATAGCTTTTTATGTTTTTTTACTCCTTTACATGTAAAAACGTTTTCCTTTTGTGTGTTTATCACTTAGAATAGTGTTTGCCTGTGTATTACAAAGGACTTGAACGTAAGACATTCTTCCACCTCGAAGGGTTTCAAAAGAAAATTTTCGGAAAAAAGGATAAAAAGGAAAAACTTTTCTCTGCTCAAAATATTTTCACAAAATTCACAATAAATATTTGTGTATATCTGAATCGTCTATATGTATTTGATTGCAAAAAAAAAAGGAATCGAACCAATGCAAACATTTAGAGAGAAAAACATCCTAAAAGGTATCCTTGCTTTCGGCATGAAAATATTAAATCGAACAGAGCAGAAGGGGATAATGTATTCCGGTGTTTGAGTAGCTTAAGATGGTAATAGATAGAAATATCCTTAGAATACAAAAACAAAGATTGTTTTTATATTGACTGTTGGAAACAATTTTCTTTACTTTTATTTCAAAAGAAGATCCTTTTATTTCTTTTTGTTAAATTTGCCATTTCCATTTCCATTTGTTTGTCGGAGGAAAATAATTATTTTTATCAATAATATTTGGAAAGGAGTTTGCTTGTGCTATAGGGTTGAATTCGATTCAAGAGATACTCTTTTAAGGCGCCAATTTAACTCCTTTTCCAATGGTTTATAGAAGTAATCCATGAAATCTTTTTTGGCATACAAAATCTTCTGACAACTGGGCTTAGAATAAAGCCTAAAGAAGTGTTTGTCTTACAAGCAAGGGTTGAAATAACGCGTGCTGATAAACTCGTTGAAACCATGCACTCTCAAAAAACTAAACATCAAAACTAACGTTACCTTAAGATGATATACGCAGGATTTCGAATTCTTGACATATAATAATCAAACCATCACAATCTCCCTCAATTAATATTTTTATATTTTTTTTTTAATATTTCCTCCCAGAAAAAACCTCCTTAAAGTGTATTTTTCAAGTGGTCCTTCGGAAGTAACAAAATCTCATTGTTGAGTGAACCATAACATGTTTCCTATTTTTTTGTATTCTGTTTCCTCTTGAAAAATAATCAATTTATTATCAGTATTGGTTAAGGACCTCTTAAAGTAAAATTCTATATCCTTTCTACTATCTCGTCAAAGTGTGCGTCTTCTTATATTCAATTTTTTATCTTCCAGATTTAAACGAAAGATAAGCGATTGGATAGAAGTGGCCAATAGTCAGCAGAGTTACAAGGACACTGACCTTCGACTCCTGTACCTGAACAAAGATATCGAATCAAATCTGGCCGTAGATGTAGAAGTGGCTACGAAAAACAGCTCCTTGTTGCCCAGCGACAACGATAGCCCCATAGAACAACTCACAACTATAATGTCAACAATTCCATTAACGGATCAAGTTGTTGCCCTGCTTGTGGTTCTGGCCATCTGTGGAGTGGTCTATATCTGTAAGTAGTCCTTGATTCATCCTTAGATGGTACCATTTCCAAATCAATTTACTAAATCCATTTGGTAGTTTGAATGTCCTTTTTCTGCAAAAATAAGGAACCAACAAATCCTCAAGTATTCATTTTTGTTTTGTTGTTGTATTTTCTTTTTCAAATCATAAATCAAATTTGACTCCCCGCAACACCACCTTCACCATCACCAACAAAAAAAAAACCAACAACCCCAAATCAACCCCCTGACGTTGCAACAGGTCTGCTGTGTATCCTTTCGAAACCGGCAATGAACGAAATCTTCCTCGTCCTGGTGTCCTATGTAATTGTGGCCACTTTCCTAGCCATTGAGGTGGCTGTGGGTTATGCAACAGTGCCAAGGTAAACATCCAACCCCTCCAACCCCACGTGTCGTGTCGAACAGGTGGTATTTTTGTGTGTGCATTTGTAATAACACAATAGTGTGTGTTGTTTGCAGGAGGTCCTTTAACGGTAGCTCTTGTTGTTTGATATTCGTCTACATGACCTATACAATGCTTCCGGTACGGCTGAGGGAAGCGATTATTGGCGGGGTGCTGCTTTCGCTGGCGCATATTTATTCATCCTTTTACAATAGCGAGAGTTTTCAATGGGAAGAGGTAAGATGTTTGAATAATAATGGCAGTGGGACAAGGATTAAATTTGTTCCAAGGAGCAACGAGATCCAAAAATAACTTTTTATCCTTTGTTTTTTTTTTGTATGTATTTTTTCTTGATTCTCCTTATAATATTGACAGCTTTTGTGCTCGATGTTGGCGTTACTGTGTAGCAATTTGGCGGGAGTCTTTACCCATTGGCCCAAGGAGAAAGCACAACGGAAGGCTTTCATTGAGACACGTCAATGCATTGAGGCGCGTCTAAGGACACAAAGGGAAAATCAACAACAGGTAAGGCTTGAATATATATTTGTATATAATTTCTATTTTCTTTTTTTTCTTCTTCGTCTTCTATTTGTTTTGTTAAAGTTGTTTTGTTTGTGTTTACAATATTTCTCATCAAAATAACCGAAATTTAATTTTGATATTGTTATTTGCTGGAAGAGGGCGTGTTTGATTGGCGCAATAATTCCGAGAAAGGCCTTGATACAATTAAATTGACCAATTTATCCAATTTTTAATTTGATTATTTGCTGCCTTTGTATTGAATATAGTTGTCATGTAATTAATTTCGTTTTAGTTGTAAATTTTTCCCGAAACTAAGGCTTGGGCTTAAAGTAAAATTTAAGCTTCTCCCGTCACTTTTCATCAAGTAGGAAACTTGATCATGTTCTATTTACAGAGATTTTACAATATTCATCATCAAAAACTTTTTTTTTGCAAATATTTTTCACCACTCTTGATTTTATTTTGCAACGCGATGCCATTCTTCATATATCTTCACATATTTAATCTTATTTTTGAAATCTTTGTTTTTCCTGGATTTTTGACAGCCATCAAATAAAAACTGGCATATATGTGGGATTTTTTTTATCTTTTTTAGCCAACATGAAACATGACACCGTTTTTAATTTAAAATGTTTTCTTTGTTGTGTTTACATTGATTATAACATTGCGTTTTCTTTCTAGTTGCTCACTGAGATAGGTCTTTCTAGTTTAACGACTATATGTAGACTGAGACTGACTGGTGTGGTGATGTTTTGATCGTGCTTTATTGTACGTTCGTATTTCTCGTATGTTCATAATGTGTATGTGGTTGTGGCTGCTTTATCCTTTATGTAAACAGTTTAATTCTTTGTTTCATATCGTTTTAGTTTATCGTATGATTGATCATGCTCGCACACAATATGCAAAAGTTGCGTTCAGTTCGTTTTTGTCTTGTCTTTTGTAGGGTATTGCATCATAGATTCGGCACCTAATCCCACATATTTCTTCAATAACCATAGTAGCCACAGTAGGTAAAAATATACATATACATATATCAATTTTTCATTGCACGTTCTGTTTCATCTCCTGTACAACCGATATTTATATTTTTTGATCCTGAAGTTCTTGAACCTGCCTTTTTTCTGCGACAGAGTAAAAAGTGGCATGCTACTGCATTTTAAGCTAGGTTCCCAAGACACCTCGTTTCAAAATGGTGGTACAGCTTAGTTGGTCACGCTGTTTTTTTGTTAAGAACGCTATACATTACTAAATATTGAGGATTCCTTAGATTTTCTTGCTCTTAACTCCTGCTGCTATGCGAAAGCATTTGTATTTCAGCTCCCGTCAATTTACTCCTACACATCTCATATGTTGTCCAACATTGTGAACCGTGAACATAAGAAAGGTCTATCTACTATAAGAAGAGCTGCAAAAGACTTTCTGAGCTGGTTCCTCTTCACTCAAAAGTGGTAGATACGCTGCTTAGCCAACAGAAGTCTAAACATATTTATTTTTTCCACCACATCTGTTTCCACGTTGATGATGATGAACTTGCCTTCCCTTAGGTTTTTTGCTGAATGCTCGATCTCGAAAAAGGAGTCCTTTTGACTTCCGCCGATAATGTCGATGTCATCTGCATATGCCAATATCTAGTTGGTGATGGTAGTCCATCTTGTTGACGTACCAGAGTCAAGAATTGCTTTCTTCAGCCCATTCCCTTGACGGACTCCATTACAGATGTTGATTGGTCTGGGGGGCAATTCCCGATCTGTGAAACTGTGAAATGATAAATTTTTCGACGCCTTCACGCTAAATTTGAATCTAGATCCATGAAAAATTGAAAACAAACGTCAAGATCTTTTAATAACGATAAATTACTTTCCACATCCAAAACATTACGTGAAGAGCACCGCAATTTTGAAATCAAGCAACGATGTATTGTCAATGGCAAATGATGTAATCTACGGCAGTTGCCGATATTTTAAATTTTTTTTTAATTAATTGACAGCGGTTTATCGCAATGAGATCGAGAATCGCATAAAGCGAGTTTATGAAATGATAAAATGAAAAGTCTCTATGAAAACTGAAGTGATAAGTTTCTTATCTCTTGGCCTTATAAAGTTCTGCCCTGGCTATCCTATCGCAAGCTGCTTTGAATTGACAGAAGACATAATGAAAAAACAACGACAACAAGTATTAAAGGCGTACGTGACTATATACAGGCGTACGCCATAAGACGAAGGATTGACACAATGCTAAGTGTGCTTCTACACGTTGACTGTTAAGTCTTCACTCAAATAAATGCAAAGAGATAGCAAATTCGAAAGTTGAAAAGAAAAAGCATTTTACCCTGTGAGTCGAGGGTAATTTTTTCATTGACTTTTTTTGGCGATTTTCTTTTCTCTTCTTCTTTTTATCACTGTGTTGCTTCATTATGTTTTCGGTGCTTGTAGAGTCGTTTTCGCTGTGAGCGATTTTTCTCATATGTATTTGTTTATGCTTTTTCTTACATATTTCCTTGGAAAAATATTTGTTGAATAGAGAATACGACAAAACTGAACATTTCGAGCGTAAAAGAATATTATTTTATTATGATTAATTGCTTCATGTAATAAAAAATTAACCGCTTTTCAAGCAATAGGATTACATAGACTGCTTTTAAACATTGCAATATTTTAGCTGCGATTTTCTTTTGGTTCTGTTTCCAAACTTGAATCACTTTTAAATGATTTCATACATACAAAGTTTACGTTCTGCATTTCTCCTTTATTTCGAACCAACCAACAACAACAAACAAACAAATGACGAATAGAGATAAAAACAGATTGACACAAAATCAGAATAGCACAAAGAAGAATTGGCGATAAACTAGTTCGGTTATCATTCCGAGCGATTTTTTGTACCAGAAAAACAGAAAATATCAGGAGAAAATCGCAAGGTCTAAAAGCAGACATACAAACCAAACATACAAAGAAAACCAGACTCAAAACCAACTTAACATATATGGCTACTGCCTACTTGAAGTCAGTTGTGAAGTAGTCGTCAAACTACTTATTTTGCCTTTTGTAAATTGTAACTTTTGTAAAAGGACTGGGATGATTAAAGTCTTATATAGAGTCTTCTTTGTCTTTGGAGAGAGGGCTTTGCTACTCAATTGCCTTCCTAGCCCATAGAAACAGCGATTGGCCATTCTTCGCTTTATTTCTGACGAGATGTTGTTGTCTAATGTTATAGCGGATCCGAGGTAAGCAAAGTCCCTAACTACCTCAAAAGTTGTGCCTGTCTATTGTGATGTTTTGTCCAATCCGCCGGTGTTGTGTGTCCTTTTTTGTGGACAGCAGGTACTTCGTTTTGGCCTCATTGACTGCTAGTCCCATCTTAGCCGCTTCAGCTTCAATGCTAGCAAACGTTCCAGTGACAGCTCGCCGAGTTCTGCTAATGATGTCTATGTCGTCAGCGTATGCTAGCAATTGCACAGACTGGAAAAAAATTGTCCCACTTCAATTGACTTGCGAGTTTCTAATAATCCAATCACGTTGCTGAAGAAAGGTTTCAGGCGTTCACATAGTACGACAGAGAGGATCTTGTAGGCCATATTCAGGAGACTTATTCCTCTAAAGTTGGGGCAGTTTAGTCTCCTTTCTTCTGGATGGGGCAAACGATGCTGAGGTTCCATTCGTCAGGCATACTTTCTTCTGACCAAACTTTAGAGATGAGTTGGTGTATGCACTCCATCAGGTCATCTCCGGACGCTTTAAAAAGTTCGGCGGGTAGTCCGTTGGGTCCAGCAGCTTTGTTGTCTTTTATATTTGATATTGCTATCCTCACTATTGGTCTTCATGGCCGTTTAACAGTCTGCAAAAATGATCCTTCCGTGTACTCTGCGCCAACTGTGACTCTACTACAAGGTTTCCATTCCTATTTCTACAGGTTTCTGTGAGGTTTTTTTTCCCTTGGCAGGTTCTTTTTACCTGTTGGTAAAACTTCCGCACGTTGTTCGTATTACTCAACATCTCTCAATATCTTCGATCGCGCACTTCTCATGCTCTCTCTTTTTCTTTTGGAGAAGCCGGTGTTCTTCCCGTCTTTTCTGCTCGTAGAGCTCGCGAGCAGCTCTCGTCCTTCTTTGCAGCGCCGCTTTATATGACTCTTGTTTGGATGCATGGGCCTGCCTGCGTTCGTCATCGAACCAGAGGTTTCGTGGTGGTGGTCTGGTGAAACCTAGCACATCAGTTGCGGCATCCCTGATGGCTTGTTGGCAGTGTTGCCACTGGTCTTCGGCACTTGATGCTGGCGGTAATGGATTTCTTGAGAGGTTACGGGATATTCGATGGGCATAGGTTCTGGCGGTTTCTCGCGATTGCAACTTTCCAACGTCATACTTCCTCACAGTATTACTCCGTTGTTGTAGTATTCGGGTTATTCGCATTCTTACCTTTGCTGCAACGAGGTAGTGATCCGAATCGATTTTAGCTGGTCGTTATACATACTTACAGACGGACAGACGTTTTTTGCCACTAACTTTTTTAGACTTCTCTATGATCGTAATGTCATGTTTAAATGTTATCCCAATTTTTTTATATTCACGAATCCCAAAATTGCCTTATAGTCCTTATAATTGCAAGTAAAACACAATATTCCTTACTTAATTGAAATCAATGAAGACATTCTCGAGAATGTTCTAACAAAGTAATGAATAAAAATCATCACCATGCAGCTTTCCACCTTAAACAACTTCAATTTACATTAGGTCTTCAGTGCATAGATACATAATATACTGGGCTTGATAAACGACATTATCTTTCAAGAATTTTATATATCCTTCTTATCTTACTTATTATTTGAAAAAATCCAAATCTTCAATGTCTAATTTGAAATCTAAATATAAGAAAAAAAAACATAATCCAAATAAGTACCTTGAAATCCGAACAAAAATCAAAAAATCCTGGTTGAAATAATTTAATGATGCTATGAAAACTGCTAAATCCGAAACTCTTGCATTACATTTATGTACATTTCCTGCTTTCAGGAACGTCTCCTTCTATCGGTGCTGCCACGTCATGTCGCAATGGAAATGAAAGACGATATAGCAGGCCAGCCTCGGGACACACAATTCCACAAAATCTATATACAACGACACGAGAACGTAAGGTAAGGAAGAATGAGAGAGGCTTTAGCCCCATTTTCAACACATTCACAATCACATGTGTCCTTTTATACTAAAATGTGATATCCTTGAATGCTCGATAACGAGCAGGTTAGTGATAAGAGGAGGGGGAGGAAGTAGAACATTTTGTCGGAAGTAAGATGAGTAGAAAAGTATTATCGTATTATGACATCTCCTTCATGTCATTTGCAACATTTTGTATACAAAAATAAATCATTTCATACACGTCAATTTAGATTGATAGTATTAAAGAAAAAAAAGTAAAGAAAATCATTTTTCCACCACAACTACGTATGTCCACAACTCTGCCTGATAATAACTTTGACTAATCTCATTTTGCTTATTTGTATTTGTGTTTTTTTTTTTCATATCCTGGCCTATCCCACAGCATCCTGTTTGCTGATATCTGCGGTTTCACAAGCCTCTCGGATCAATGTACGGCAGAGGAGCTGGTACGGCTTCTAAATGAGTTGTTCGCCAGGTAAACTTAATTCCATTTATCATTTCCGCTGACAACGGAAATCGAATCGAAAAACAAAGCACCATAATTAACCATGCACTCGCTCATCGCATATCCTTTTTCGGTGTCCTTGCAGGTTTGATCGATTGGCAGCAGAGCACCATTGCCTGCGGATTAAACTTCTGGGAGATTGTTATTATTGTGTTTCGGGTCTGCCCGAGCCCAGACCGGACCATGCTCATTGTGCTGTCGAAATGGGATTGGATATGATTGATGCCATTGCGTAAGTATACTAGGTAGACAGGGTGGCACGAAAATTGTGTTAAAAAATTAATTTTTTTAACGATTCTTTTTTTTATTTTAAGTAAGATTTTTATTTCCGGACAGAAATTACTTGTGGTTTTCCCTGTGAATAGTCAAATAGTTTATGTCAAAAAATAAAAATCTTCTTAAATAGCAAAAATGGTGTTTTTTTGATAAATACAAAACAATTATATACAAAGATATCTTATATTGAATTTCAATTTAAATAAAACATTTTTTTTCATTTTTATTTTATTCATTCTTTTAAAAAAATGTATAATTGAAACACCCTTTACTTGAAACAATACACTAAGGATAAGTTTTACAGGAGTTTACCTCTTTTTCCAGGCTGGTACGGGAGGTAATGGCTGTCAACGTGAACATGAGGGTTGGCATTCACACCGGACGCGTGCATTGCGGAGTGCTGGGCCTGGTTAAATGGCAGTTCGATGTATGGTCAAATGATGTAACGCTGGCCAACTATATGGAGAGTGGAGGCATTCCTGGGTGAGTGTTAACATAATTCTCCAAAAGCCTATGGCATGAATATCATTCCAGTGAAGTACAAAGTTAATGGAACAGAAAAATAATCCCCGTATAAGAAAAAAATAAAAATCCAAATGAAAAGGACGGACAAAGGAGTACGTTCGTATATCCACATCATTGAATTGATATCCTTCTTTTTGTCATTGTCGTTGTCGTGGTTGTTGTTGTTGTTAATAACTCACCTGGAATCGCACATCATACGCTTCAAAGTAAACGAATGGCAGAGTGAAAAACCTGGCGTTTCAATCATCATTCAATTTCAAAACACTCTCAATCCCAAGCGTAGTTGGAAGAGGACTCTCTGAGCAAAGCCAGTTGACGATGATGATGATGATGATGATGATGTTGATGATGATGAAGAAGACTGCCAATAGTGGCAGGCTTTTGGCAGGAAGAATGAAACACTCAACAAAGATAAATCAGTTAGTATAGAGTATGTCAATTGGATGACATTTTCGGGGTGGATTCGATGTCGAATGCAAAACATACCCCAACTCCCCCCCCCCCAGACATGCCGATCCCATGAAAATATGTGAAAAGGTATTTAGATGAATATTTATTATCGAGTTAATTTCCTGAAACAGCGATACAGACAAAAGCCAACGATGCGACGCGACTTACGTGAATTGAAGTCTTTTGACTTTGAAGCGTGATAACTCAATAAAAGTCACAAAGGCTCTCCCAATAAATGAACAATGCACGTATGGTAGGTTTACATAACTAAATATATCAGGTGTCACACTTTGATATTGAAGAGATGAATATTTTAATACATTTATTTTAGATTTATTGGATTTTATTGAAAATAGCACAGAATTGCGTGAGGATTCTGTGAAAAGAATGAATTTATTGGCTTTGTTGTTGTTGATTCAATAAAATTTTTCGATACCGGAAATTGAATATTTTGGTTCAATTTAATTCAATGTACAATAAGGAAGTCAAAATACTGATTTGTTTTCTTTTATCTACTTGCGTAGGAATAAGTTGTATCCCACTTCTGAGGAAATGTTACATCGGCCTCAAATATACATGGATTTGTGTACACAGGTAAAAAACACACTCATTCCATTGATATGAGACACAGGATGTTATTTTGGTTGGATTAATAGATTTTGACAAGTTAATATCACTTTCGAAAGGATGTATCAGTGTCGAATTTAAGCTCGTTGACGACAGAGGGCGGATGTGTGAGGTGTATGCACAAAAATAATAATTTAAAAAAAAAACACTTAATGTGTCGGTGCAGTGTCTCCACCCCATCGCGTGTGTCGAGATACATACCGCTCGCGCCTCAATAACCCCCTCCATCCAATCACCTTGTGCTTAACATCGCTTGATAGTTTGATTCTATCGTTAGATATCTGCAGTGCATAGATGAGTGGCATTTGAGTTTTTGTCTAATGTGTTATTTGTTTGAATTGATTTTTACATGCAAAACAATCAATTAATTTAAACCTACACAGCGCAATTCAACTTAGTCACAACTTTTTTCTGAGTGTTAAAATGTTTTTTTAAATGATATGTAGTTTTCTCGTTGTCTAATTCGTGGCTTAAGATAGAATTTCTTTCATGTAAATGTCTACACGTGCAGTACTGGCCAGCTGTTTTGAAACTCAGGGTGATTTTATTGTGAGCAATTCTAGTATGTGGCTTTACTTTTAATTTGTTTCTTAGTAATCACCCTGATAATATCAGTAGTGTAGTATCTTTGCTTTGCAAAGATAAAATAAATTGCACGACTGAATCGCACGTACTTGCTCATATGTGCGGTCTCATCGTCGAATAAATTTAAAAAATGAATGGTCGCACGAACTTGTTCTTATGTTAGAAAATTGCTTAGTGGCTGCATATATGTATGTATATAAAGGGTGTTTTTTTTTAGACGTGTGGTTTTCAAGAAGAAATAAAACGCATGTAGTTTAATGTTATGGCCAAGAATTTAGCTTTATTATAAAGATAAGGGTTTGCATTATGTTTTAAAAATGATTTCGGGGAAGTGGCCGCCGTGGCTGGGTCAAATAAATTCAAGCCGAGGCCCATTTTTCCCAATTTTGTGAAAATCGGGATCGGTGGCCATCTCGTTTTGGGCCCATTCACCGAACGTGTTACGCGCTTGATGGTCGTTCGGCTTCAATTCTTGAACGAGTTGGATTTTGTAAGCCTGCAAACCAAGATCCTTCCGCAAAATCTTCCATAAAGTGGATGGGCACATCGCCAATTGTTGCGCGCGATGGCGGATGGACTCATTCGGGTCTTCTTCGATATTTTTGCTCTACCGAAACAAACAATTATTTTGGTAATAATTGTGCACAATTTTCAAACTTGTTCAGGAAAAAAGTCTATTTATTATAAAATGGCAAACCAAACTGAGCATAAATCAATTGACAGCTGTCAAAAAAACCAACTACGAAAGAAGTATTGCCAGATTGAAAACCATACGCCTATTAAAATAAAAAAATATTTTTTTTTTAGAAAATTATTTTTTTTTTAATTAGCTTAAGAGTTGGACCAGTTTTTTTAAAAAGTCATTTTATGAAATACGTTTTAAAAAAATATTTTAATTTTTTTTCTAGTATGTCATTATAAGGAAATCTGTAGTTTTCATCTGGGAAAATTTAAAAAAATTCAATCCACCCATTTTCAAAATATTTTGAAAACCAAATTTTTTTTAGAAAATTTTAAAAAATCGAAAAAAAAATATTTGAAAATGTTGAAATTCAATACTAATTGAATTATAAATGAATTTCTGTGTGCATAATTTTACTGAAATCGGGGTAATAGTTAACGATAAAACTGCATTTGAAAAAACCGGTTATATGAGATGTACCGTTATTGAACAAATTTTGAAAAATTCATTCTATCTGAAATATGTATTGGTGTAAAAAAATAGCACCCTGAAAGTTTTATCACAATCGTTAGAGCCGTTTTCGAGAAAATCAAACTTTTTGTTAAAAATTGTATGGCAGGTACCGTTATTTTTTGACTTAGAGCAAACATGAAAAACTCCCCCGAAATACTACCTAATAAATACCAAGTTTGAAGCAAATCGGCCCATCCGTTAAGGCTGTAGAGGGGCGAACAGACAGACGGACGGAATTTCCGGAGCCACTTTTTTCAACTTCTCTATTATCGTAATGTCATGTTTAATTGTTAAATTTTTTCTTGCACGAATCCATAACTTGCATTTTAGTACCTAAATCGCAAGTAAAAATATTATAAAAAGTTACAGTAAAAATTCTGCAATGTCCTAAAGGCAGTAGATATTTTTGGTCATTTTTAAAAAAATATTACAAACTCAACAACATTTTCGTTTCCAACGCTCATCGCCAATGACAAACCAATTGTTTACTTTACAAAGAAGTGATAATTGCTAACTTTCGTTGCCTAACAGCAGCGTTGCCCTTCGTTTACTTCAGAATATACATTTTTGAATGGGGCAGATTTTTTACACACTCGTACAATAGCAACAGTTCTCTGAGAACTTGATATGCACAAATCCCCTAGTGCAGATGGTGTACCTCCCACTGCATACGTTTTTCCATCGCTCATACTCTTTTGAAGATTGAACACAGCATTTGTCCAGCCTGTCCCTAAGGAAGGTGGCCTTTTCCTACAGACCCATATTAACCATCAGCAATTAACAATATCTTCTAGCTTCTTCATGACCGGCAGATGGCTTTTGCAGCAATAGTTCTACTGGTGATGATCTAAAGGTGTATCTGATTTAATATTTACATATGCTTTGGCGAAATTAAGATTATTGCGCTTGATATTTTCAAGCCGTTTAATAAGACTTTGGATTCAAGTTCTCTTATAAAAAAATTTGTGTCTTTGGGATCGATGATGCACTTTTGTTCGTTGGAATAGATTTCCATCAAATAATTGCTGGTGTGCCACGGGGCTCCATACTGTCTCCGATTCTCTTCCTCATTTCTATAAATAATTTTCTGTCTGTTACTTGTAAAAGACTATTAAATTGTGCAGGTGATTCCACCAAGCTTTTCATGTTCCTTCGGTGATTCACATACTTTGGCTTCAGCTTTGCAATCGCAACAGTACCGTATGATTAGGTCATTAAACTACGATTTACATAACAAATATATTTATAAAAATCGTGTAGAGTTTATTGCTTCTAAACTCAATTCTGTCTTCTGTCGTTAATGCTAAGCATACCTCCATGCCATTATCCATGAATGGCACTTGTATCGAAGAAACCGAAAAGCTTTCAGTTTTCGGTATGTATTTTAACGAAGACTTCCGTTAGAAACACTATAAAGCGTTTATAAGCCTAAAACTTTAGTATAACTCTCACCTCTCGGCAGTTTCTTCTCAAGCATCGCCTAACCTGTCGATAGAATACAAAATGTCATGTTTTTTCTTTTTTATCGCTTCTTTCAGAAAAAATATTAACTTTATCAAAACTACATTTTCGTACCAATAATATTTTTTGTTAAATTATATGAACTTATGGATTTTTAAATGGATTTTTGTAATTTTTTTTTTGTTAATATTTTAATGAAAGAATTTTATCTGCTTTATGTAATTACAACGGATTTTTATTTTGTTAGTTCTGTGTGCTTCTCATCGTTTAACACTCAGATAAACAAGAATATTTTGATTTTTATGTTGCAAAATATTCTTAAATTAAAAAAATTCCACTCGAGGTAGCCAGCTGCATTCCTCCCCTTAAAGATCTTACCCGTAATGCTTGTCTTCAATTTGACGACGTATTTTCTTTGCCTTTCTTCTTGTTGATTCTAATAAAATAGTGTGACGAAAATAAAGTAGTGAAATAATTTATTACTGTGTTCTAAACTAAAAAAATACTAGGAAACTTAGAATCTTGTTGATTCTTATCAAATTGAGTGACTAAATCCATATGAAATGAAAATCACTTATGTGATATCGCTTTTACGAAAAAAATGTGAATCGGCCGTAAAACGTTATGTTGGCAACTTTACATTGATTACGTGCAACATTCGGGAAAACGTGATTCAGGAATAAGAGCTGCGGGAAAAAGTAAGAATCCGATTTTCTCTTGCCAATTTGAAAACATTTGTTTGACACCTTCTGTCCCCAATTTTTTAATGCTCGCGCAGAGTATTTAAATATTTAAAAGGCAATAAATAATCATTTAAGCGTACGTTCCTTAAAAAAAACTGTGGAAGGAATTTTTGGTCTTGAACCAGGATGTATTTTCAGTGTTTCAAAAACTGATAAACATGTTGTTTTCTAAAATAGGATTTCTTCCTTATTCTGAGAACTAATTTTGGGACCTGTTTGAGTCTTGAAGGTACAAAACACAGAAAAGACAATTTTTTATTACAATTTTATCTTCACAGGAATCATAATAAAAGCATATTTACTTGCGATTATAGGTACTATAAGGAAAGTTTAGGATTCGTGAATATAAAAAAAATTGATATAACAATCAAACATGACATTACGATCATAGAGAAGCCTAAAAAAGTTAATGTCTGTCTGTCTATCAGTCTGTCAGTATACCAGTCTGTCTGTCCGTCTGAATGTATATTGATCTACAGCCTAAACGGCTCCAACGATTTTGATGATAATTTTTGAGATTTTTTTTGTTTGCTATCATCTTATTCAATCCAATTCAATTAACGGTACTTTTCGTTCTCAGTAACGGCTCATTTGATTTCAATAAAATTTTTTATTTGAAAGGACCCAAAAAGCCAAATTAATTCTGCATACCAAAATTTTGAATAATTTAATTTTAGTATTTAAATTAATTTTTGTAATTTTTTTTTTAAATTCCATATTTTTGAAACTAAAAAAATATTTTAAACTAGCAGAAATCCGGCGCTTTGCTGCCGCTCTCTTTGTTTATATGAAAAGCCACCTGAAGGGCATTATTCCACTGCTGGAAGTTTATTTTACTCTGCTTACAACACTCAGTTATACTTCAAAAGAAAATTATGTTTGACAGCGTCAACCACCTACATACATATATACCTATTATCGCACTAACATCATCTAATATTTTAGGTTGATATGCTACATCATCAATCAGTTGCAAGTTTAAATAATGCGTATAATAAAAGAAAGTCTTTGAGTGAAAAGATACATTCGTGTGGCATTTTTCGATGTGGTCGATTGAGTACTTTTAGGGTTTTTCTAACATAAACATAACTTTTCATTTTTCACATTTCTTATCCAAATACGTCTTTTTTTTTTTATTTTTTTTTTAGCCCTACCTATATTATTAGAATTAATCAAGAACCTTTTATTTCAGTATTATTTAGATTCATATTTCCTTCTTTCTTATAATAATTCATTAATTCGTAATTTTCTATTGCTCTTTAAAACACATTTCCTTGTACGACGACGTGCGCCCTACCATATGCAGGCAATAAATTGACAAAGTTTAATTGCAAACGGTATGGGAGCGCATTAAATACTAACAAACAAACAAAAAAACAAAAAAATTTTGATTTATATATCTCTAACAGTAAATACTCTAATATTCTAAGAGATTGCATACCAAAATCTCAAAAAAAAAACTAAAAAAAAAACAGGATTTTATCAAAATCCGTCCTACAATTGTCGAAATACTTTTTTCATAAATTCAATAATATCTAAGACGTGTGATGGCTTACTCCATTTATTCTAAAAACCATTTATTGTTGTAGTTTTGACACTTTTTATAGGTTCAGACCGTGTGGTTTTTCTATGTAAAAGTAACTAGTTTCTGTTAAATATAAGAGCAAGTACGTGCGACCCAGTCGGCAGTCGTGTCCATTTTCTATTCTTTAACCTTAAATATCCTTTATAGATAAAATCTTTCCGGATATCCCTCATTAAATATGTATAATCAACCCACGCTTTGCACTTGACATTTCCTGTAAACATCCTTCAAAAATGTTTTACTTAGTTATTCTTCTGTCTTCAAAATAACAACTTTGGGAAAATCATCATTCCTCCTTTTTAACTTCGAAATTCTACACAAACTGCTCATAAAATATTTTACAACATAAAAATTAACCAAATGATCCTGTGTTAATGAAAAGCTCGTCATTAAAAAAAAGCAACGACAACAAAAGAATACCCAAATTAATATCCTTTTCAATTATTTATGATTTAAAGCACCGCGAATATTGGCTTTGAATTTGAATTATAAAATATTTAATGTACAATCACTCTTCAAAAAAAAAGGTCCTTGATGTATTTTTTTACCCGGGCTTCCGCTTGAGTTCATTTGACGGAAAACAGAAAAAAAAACTGAAATAAAAAACACAAATCTTTTTTGATTTAATTTAGATGGAAAATCCTGTTATTTATTAAAAAAAAACTCATTCAACTTGTGTTTGCTCTTGTTTTCCACAGCCGAGTCCATATCACAAAAGAAACCCTCAAATATTTGGACGGAGACTATGAAGTCGAAGAAGGCAAGGGAGGCGAACGCAACTCCTACTTAAAGGACCATGAAGTAGAAACATATTTAATCGTACCTGGAGATACTTATAGGCCAGTAAGCAGCATCCTTAAAGTGCCACGTAAAGATATTATTTTTCTTTTCTTTCTCCTCCTAGAATAAGAAATCTCGCAATAAACTGCAGGTTAATGGGAACATATCAAAGGAACTGCGGATGATGGGCCATGCCACACAGAAAAACGCCTCAAAGTAAGTTAGAATGAATCTTTGATTGAAAATCATGCAGTAAATTAATGAATTCCTATTTGGCGAATAAAAGATTCGGTTTCACAGACACTTCAGAGATAGTCAAGGATCCAGAGGACGAAGTGAATGAGTACCTTATGCGAGCTATAGACGCTCGTAGTATAGACCATCTGAGATCGGAGCACTGCAAGTCAATGCTGTTATCCTTTAAGAAATTTTCCTTAGAAAGAAAGGTAGGTTGGTCGTCATTGTGCTTGGCCATTAAATTTTAAGATAAACTTACTCCTTCTTAGTATGCTTCCGAGCCAGATAGAATGCTGAGTTTGTACTTCTATTGCAGCTTTATTGTGCTAATAGGGACAACAATTATGCGTTTTTTAGTGTTCAAGCAGTAAGTCTGGACAGAAAGTTTACTTTGAAATTCAGGATTAAAAATGCGATTTTATTTTCAGAAATTATTTAACTTATCTATCAACCGGTGCTGCTATTATCCTATTGCTATTTGTAGTTCTATTAGTCGCTTCTTATGATCTCAATATGAAAGTATGATTTTTTGGAAAGCAAAAATATTATCCTTTTAAGATAATTGTGCTTGTTTTTGTGGATTTTATTTATCTTTTTTTTTGCAGACTTTAAGCTTTTTACGAGGGCTTTCGGAGAAAATCCATAGCAACCGGGTGCTGTCACAGTGCTTTGGGTTTTTTACTGTGAGTCTGATTGGATTTCTTACTGGACTGTCAATTGTAAGTGCAATTTATGTTTTTGATTTGATTTATATTCAAGGATTTATGTGTATAACCTGGAACAGGATGAATAAAGTAACTTTTATGCAATTTGTTTGTTAAATCTAAAAAAAAGAGCTATGACTTCTGATTAATAACTTTGAAATTTAATTTTTAAAAAATGGGTACTAATAGATATTAGTTATCAATAGTTGAGTCCTTAAGGGATGAAGAATTGGGAAGTGCATTGATTGTGTTAAAATTTTAAGCTTTTAAACCAACTACAAATTTTAAGCATAGTAAAGGGTTTTCCAGTAAGGACTTGGCCACTTTTTTCTTATATAAAACGCAAATTCAATTCAATTCAATTTAATTTTTATTAAGACAATTAATAAAATACATATTTGATTTGGTTACATACGATATTTCAGTTGTCGACTTTTATAATGGTATGTCTGACTGATCTTAATTTGATAACAGGAAAATATATAATATAATTTTAGCTTAAATTAAATAACAATACGTTTTGCAAAATCCATCTTATATTGTATGCTTGCTCCCGACATACATCATCAACTGTGCTTCTTTTGGGCTCTTATTTTTAATAAAACTACTTAGAGCTATTAGCTCTTAAAAACAAACACAGAAAAAAAGAAACCAAATAGGTTACGCTTAAAAAAAAAGATTATACACCTAAGATACAATTTTTTATTTATATTAACATTATTTGCAAAATTTTAATATCTTGGTGATTTTTTTTTGCACGATTTAGTACATAAACGCAGCTTTAGATCTCCTTAATGAAACATATAACTATGAAAGATATAATCAAAAGCAGATAAAAGCATTTTTAACGTTGGTCTATGTATGTACTTAAAGTCGAACGAATTTATCCTCTAAGATTTCCCTGCATGGCTTCTATTTGCATCTGGTCTTAATTGGAGAGTAGATGAGCTATGTAGAAGGTTAAAAGGAGAAAGGTAGTAGTGGTCACCTATACCGTGAATGCTATTGTAATCAAACAAGGAACTAACTAAACGATTAGGGTGGGACTCGATGCGCTCCAATCTTTTCATTAAAAGTTGTAAGTGATAAACCATTAACGGTTTTAGTTTGGTTGTTTCATACAGGATTTCATTTGAAAACCATTTTTTGTTTGGTTTTCTGAATTTCATTGCAAAATCTTAAAAGTTTTCTTTCAAAATTCTCTAGTTCTCTCGCTGCAGTTGGGGATATTGAAAACCAGATGCCAAAACCGTAGGTAAGAATGGGTCTTACAAGAGTTTTGTACATGAGGATCTTTGTTGACTGTGGCATATGCGTAGAGTGTAAAATAGGTTTCAAACCAGCAGTTACCATTTTTGCTTTTAAGAGAGTTGTTCTGACATGTTTATTAAAAATGAATCTATTATGTAGACTCCGAGTATTTTCATCTCAGCAAACGCAAACCATTTGAGATATTTTAAAAACTTTATTATCGGCTTGAAGTATGATCAAAACATTTATGAATGGAACTCGACTTCGTTCATATGGCCACCGCGGGCACGTTTGTAGCGTTCGATTCGTTGGACTCAATTTTCGATGACTCGGCCACACATTTCGGCCACCATTTCGCGTTCAATGTTGGCTCTGAGCTCTTTCCCAACGGTCATATGGCAGGTACCGTTATTTGTAGGCTTATAAATAAAATTTCAATTTCCCCTCTGGGGAATCCCAAGATAATCACACACACCAAGTTTGAAGATAATCGCTTTAGCCGTTAAGGCTGCAGCTCGTTATACATACTGACAGACAGACAGACAGACAGATTCCTCGCAAAGGAATGCTCACCAGTTCACCCTGGAGCCCAATTTCGGACGTACCGTGAGATATTGGGTTTCTTTTTTTAGCTGAACAACACGAATTAGGAACAGTTTAGCCGGCGATATTTTCCCTCGTCGTTTTGATTTGCAAACATTCAAAACCAATCTTAATGGACCTTCTGTCCTTTCCCTCCCTATTATCCTAATGCTCAAGCAGTGTAGTTACATACATTAAAAGGGAAACAAATAGTCCCTTGTGCGCGCGTTAATTAATATAAAAAAAAACTTACAGATTGTTATAATTGATGAACATTTTTTCGGAACCGTTTCCACTGCCATCTAGAGTTCGACAGGATAGACACATTGTTATTCCTCTTGTTCATTAATGATATATCAGATATTTTCAATCACTCTCAATGCTCTCTTTACACTTTTGATTTAAAGCTTTATTATTGAAGTTTGGACCCAAAATAAGATCTCTCCTCATTTCGGTTTTATTAACTTTGGTTAAAAATTTTCACCATTGGATGTCAAAATCATAAATGAAGGAATTTAAAATTCTTCTGCGCTGGTTTTCTGCTTCCAGATACTACAACATAACTCCTCTGTACATCAACCTATTAACATGTTCCTTTCCCTCATTAATTTCTTCCGCAACGCCACTTTTTTTCAAAAACTTCCTTCATTTGACAGTGCATCTCAAGTACTTAACTTAGTTTTTAGTGAATACATTAAGAACTTGTCAGATTCTTCAAGACTCTGATGCTACTGATGCAAGGATGTTTTCTTATACTAGCATCCTTCGATACACCGATAAATGCATCTTCCATCTTTAAAAAGATGCTAATTTAAACGTTGCATTGGTTTCGTTGAATCCTGGCATCGAGGCAAGCCTGCTCTGTCCTTTCCAATCCTTTCTGTGATAGGACTCCTTAGTAATGGTGACGTTGATGGTTCAAAATTGTTTAAACGGAAAATATTATTGGCCTTCTCATCCCCTGGATCCTTATCCTTATGGATGCTACTGTCTTTTGTATTTTATATTTTATTCTTTGACAACTTTGTAGGAATTAGAAACAAAAAAAATGGAAACTTTTTCCATTAAAGTTTGAAAATGATAAAAACATTTGAAAACGTGCTATGGATGCGCATGGAGGGGGGCCAAGATCCTTTGGTATTTTTCCGGACGACATTTTCTAAAAGTCGATATGGTAACTAAAGCTCTACTACATTCCCACATGCCGAGGGTGTTTCGAGGCAATTTACAGATTTTACTGACATTATTCGCACTTCATGTCAAATGATTTAAATGAAAAATGTATTTCGGCAACAAAGGAATGTTAACAAGGAGTTCTTAACAACTTGTTGTATCTTCTTCAACAGAGGTGTAACAACAGTTTCCACGGTGGGAGATTAAAGTGCGGTAAAATGGCTTCCATGACATCCGTGATATAATTCAGCAGAAAATTGCAGGTGGGAATAGGCCTTTGTGAGTTTATTTCTTTTGCAACAAAAGTTCTTTGATGTCTATAAAAAGGACGCAATCAGTTGGCTAGGTTGAAGGATATTAATAAATCAAAGATGAATTTTGTTTTGACTGACATGGTGACAGCTTGCACGTAGATCCATCATAAGTAGTGACTTAATGTTGAATAAAAGTTCAACATAGCATAATACGACTAATTAAGCTGATGTTAACCTTTGATTTTCTTATTTGTATATTTTTATTTTGTATGTATATTCCCGTTTACTTTTGACTCTTTCAAGTTCTTGTAACAAACTAAAAGTCTACCTTCTTGTAACTTATTTTCTTGAAATCCAAAATTCAAGAACAACTTTTTTCATGTTTAGAAAAAGAAATGCTTTAGGGACCAAATGTCCTAGTCTAAAGAAAATGACTTTTAGTTACTTGCGAGTTCAAAGCGTGAAATTATGTGAACCACTTCTACACAACTAACACATCTCAAATCGCTCTTTAATTATTCCCCACGCATTTCGTAGATATTCGAGGACCTAAGTGACACGTCTCCTTCTGTAGCAAAGAACACTTCAACCCACATGGGGCCAACAACACCAGGAATGGAGAACGACCACGTCATGCTCTGTGATCACTACCTAGTCATTAATGTAAGTGCAGCCCTCACTTTGATTATGTCTTGCCCCCGCACTACTAATTGACTGGCTTTCAGACCTTTTTACTTCTAACTCTGTTATCAACGATGACATGTGCCATTTACCAAGTGCTCCGGCTTCTGTTTAAAATCATCCTCCTCCTATCGGTGGGACTCTTCTACATTGGATACTCCATGTGTTACTATTCCAAGCGGGGGATTCGCATTTCATTAGAGTAAGTCCATACGATACACACTGTTACATTGTACTTAGTTAAGAAACAAAAAAAAAATATTATATCTCCTTCCTCATGGATATCCTTGGAACACTATACTCCACTGCTCCAGGAACGAGGAAACATTATTTCGATACATAATTGATCTAATTTTTCTATTCACGTTCGTTATGGCCCTGATATTCCATAGTCATCAAACGGAAGCGACGTACAGGTTGGATTTCATCTGGAAGCTGCAAGCCACCGGTAAGTTAATGAAAACGGATATTGTTAACTTAAAGTAGTGTGCACTATGACGTCCTAGATAGTGTTCAATAAAATTTAAGAAAAAAAAAACTAAAAGCACGTGATTCTGTTTATAGAAGCTTTTATGAGATTTTGTTTTGCTTTCTTCAGAGGAAAAGGAGGACATGGAGCACTTACAGGCGTACAATAGAAAACTCCTGGAAAACATTCTTCCTGTACATGTGGCTGAACATTTTCTGAGCAGGGATAAAAATATCGATGTAAGTATATGCTTAAATGATGGCTAGAGGAAGAGCGTTGCAAGATGCACTCCAGAGAGATGATACAGTTGCAATCCCATTACGTGCAGTGCATTTATTTAAATTGCGTACATGGAAAGGTGCACCCGAATGGAGTGCTTCAATTGAATGTCCTTATGGATGCATGTTGTTTGTATGTTGTTAGACTCCTTGTGGTGTAATGAAATAAAATTTGAAGTCTGCACCCGTAATGGGATTCAAGCGCCATTACAATTGGATGAATAACTGTATGTTTTCTTGGGTTTTTGTTACAGGATCTCTACCACGAACAATGTGATAGCGTGTGTATCATGTTCGCTTCGATACCCAACTTTTCAGAGTTTTATGTCGAACTGGAGTCAAACAATGAAGGTGTTGAGTGTTTAAGACTGTTAAATGAGATAATAGCAGATTTTGACGAGTTGCTAAGTGACGAAAGATTTCGGTAAGTTGCTTTTGTTCACTTTGAATACTGTTGTGGAATGTCTTAGTCAAGAATAAAAAATTCTGCTGAAATAGGAATAAAGGTAAGAAAATACGGAGAAACAAGGAACTTGAAGGCATTTCAATGGGAAAAGTTTAATGTGACACTAAGTGCTGAGATTTGTTCTTTCGGAAATATTCTGATAAAAAAATTGAAAAAAAAAAAATATTTGAGAGAAGTTCAATATAAAGCACAATTCTCCTTTTTAAAAATGTGATGGAACACATTTCTTGGTCTCCTGAAAACATATGTCATACCATGAATAATGACTGAGTTTTTTAAATTGTTCTGGCTGTTTTTTTACGTCTGCCTCATGAGTCTACCTGCTTCGTAGGTCACAAATTCCAATTTCTACAGAAGAAATGGTTCATGTTAAAATTTTAGTAACATATTAATGTTGATATTAAAGTTTTTAAGCTATGACACATTGCCTTTTTAAAATGCAACTGTATGTTGCTCGACACTAGTTAAAAGAATTAGAAGGATAGGAAAGAAACAGGAAAACGAGAATTAGGTGATTATTTTCTCACTTAAAACCCACGGATTGGCTTGCACTGAGAATTAGAAAATTGTTCCCCATCTGAGTATCAAAATTTACGATTTAGACTTTATCTACAGCACCAGTGCAACCCGCGTCCTTAATTTAAAGCTTTAATGTGAAAAAAATTTAAATAAAATTCACGACTGGATCGCACGTACTTGCTCATATGTGCGGTCTCATCGTCGAATAAATTTAAAAAAATGCACGACTGGGTCGCTCGAACTTGTTTTTATGTTAGATAATTGCTTAGTGGCTGCATATGTATGTATATAAAGGGTGTTTTTTTTAGACGTGTGGTTTTCAAGAAGAAATAAAACGCATATAGTTTAATGTTATGGCCAAAAATGTAGTTTTATTATAAGGATACCTAAGGGTTTGCATTATGTTTTAAAAATGATTTCGGGGAAGTGACCGCCGCGCCGCGGCTGGCTCGAATAAATTCCAAGAACATTGGTGTGAAAATCGGGATCGGTGACCATTTCGTGACGCGCTTGATGATCGTTCGGCTTCAATTCTTGCACGAGTTGGATTTTGTAAGCCTGCAAACTAAGATCCTTCTGCAAAATCTTCCATAAAGTGGATAGGCACATCTCCAATTGTTGCGCGCGATGGCGGATGGACTCATTCGGGTCTTCTTCGATACTTTGCTCTACCGAAACGAACCATTATTAAATTTGCACAATTTGCAAATTTGTTCAGGAGTTACTCTAATCATTATGACAAAACTGTGCATAAATCAAGAGACAGCTGTCAAAAAGACCAACCCCGAAAAAAGTATTGCCAGATTGAAAACCACACGTCTATTAAAATAAAAAAAATATTTTCTTTTTAGAATTAATTAATTATTAATTTTTGCACAATCATCGTAGTACATGTCACAGTTTTTCATCCTCCTTCTGCCCGGCCCATTCCATCGCACTTCCTGGATGGCAGTAATTCCTACTCTGTAAAGAGTTCTAACATTCTACGTGCAGATTCGAAGGTCATTGTCCTTAATTCGTTTTTCCGGGTCGTAAATCCGTGATTTCCCGCGGCTATTGGTCGCTTCGCAACTTTTTCTTTTTTCCGTGGTAGGGTTGTTGGATTCCTTGGACAAAAGGAACCGGAGAATCCGGAGTCAGTAACCCACTTCGGGGATATGAGCGCTGCCGTTGGCCCATTAAGGGTTCATCCGCCACCATCTCCAATACAACTTGAATCCAACGAAGAAGAGATTCATCGAGAACAAATGCCCGCATTTTCGATTAAAGGGCTTGATGCTAAACTCTATCAAATGCCTTAGATAGAGTAATTATTATTATTATTATTATTATTATCATTATTATTATTATTATTATTATTATTATTATTATTATTATTATTATTATTATTATTATTATTATTATTATTATTATTATTATTATTATTATTATTATTATTATTATTATTATTATTATTATTATTATTATTATTATTATTATTATTATTATTATTATTATTATTATTATTATTATTATTAAAAATTAGTTTAAGAGTTATCTCGGAAAAACTAAGTATGCAATAAAATTGGAAAACTTAATATCTATGGAAGAAAAAAAAATTGAAAATCGTTCGACTAGTTTTTTTGTAGTTTTTTTTTTTAATTTTTCGAAAAAATATTAAAATTTTTTTCTAGCATGTCATTATAAGGAAATCTATAGTTTTCATCTGGGCAAATTATTTAAAAAAATTCAATCAACCCATTTTCAAAACATTTCGAAAACCAAATTTTTTTCGAAAAAAAAGTTTTTGTATTATAAATGACTTTCTGTGTGCAAAATTGAATTGAAATCGGGATAATAGTTTACGATAAAACCGCATTTGAAAAAAACGGTTATTTTAGAGGTACCGTTTTTCGTACAAATTTCGAAAATTTGTTCTAACTGAAGTTGTATTGTTGTAAGAAATTAGCACTTTGAAAGTTTTATCAAAATCATTAGAGCCGTTTAGGAGAAAATCAAACTTTTTGTTGAAAATTGTATGGCAGGTACCGTTATTTATCGACTTAGAAAAAAAATAAAAAACACCCCCCGAGATACTACCTAATAAATACTAAATACCAAGTTTGAAGCATCCGTTTAGGCTGTAGAGGCGCGGACATACAGATAGACGGACGGAATTTCCGGACCCACTTTTTTCAACTTCTCTATTATCGTAATGTCATGTTTGATTGTTAGTTTTTTTGCACGAATCCATAATTAGCATTATAGTACCTATAATCGCAAGTAAAAATTAAATACATTTCGATTTTTTATAGGAAGAGTTATTGTTAGCTCTCTTATTCTAAGAGCTAGCAACGTCGCCAAAAATTTATTTAAGAACTGCTGATTTTTTGATATTTCCTTTCTTACTGAATTTAGATAACAGCGTAGTAGGCACCTGAGAGCCGTAGCGTTTACCTTTGAGCATTCTTTCTGTTAGGTGAAAATCACTTATTTTCAGATCATTTAAGAAACTTAATCGCCCTGGCTCCTAAGTTAACAACCGAATTTCTGCCTGGCAAATTGGCATTATGTTCTTTGATAACAGAACATATTAAAATTCTTTGATTTTTTTCTTTTTTATTATTATGTCTGGCATGATGTTACCTTAGATAAAGTTTTTTATTTTCGGAACTTACCACCGCGTTATAAGAAATATTTTCTTATTTATTTCTACCCGAAAATAAAAAACTTTATCTAATATGAATATCGTCCGCGAAAATAAAAACCTAAAATCTCATATGATGTTACCTGTCTGGCAATTTATATTGCTCAAGAGACACATAACATTACGAGTTATGACAAAAAATTTAACATTCTAAAATAGTTTTAAAATCAGTGATTCTCACGTGACAGATAAAAGATGTCATATCACATAAACGCAACGTCTCTCAGGTGACTGACGTATCACGCTGTTATCTAATTTTAGTAAGAAAAAAAAATCAAATGTTCTAAAATTCTTTCTCGAAAAGCTCTCGTACTATACTTACTTCATTTTTTTCGTAAAATTAAAATCTTAAAAACTACAGGAACAAAAAATTAAATATTTTGGCACTTATCAGAAATGCTTTGGTTTTCGGCAATTTTTAAGGAATACTCAAATTGAAAATTCTGAAACAGAAGAAGTTAATATGAATTATGTGTTACCCGACTAGGTCGGGAGACCAGTGGATTTACGAGTTTTTTTTAAAAAAATGCAAAATAAATGGTTTAGACTCCTAGGAAAGATACAACATTTTCTAGATTAATGTGCTAGCTGATTTCTTATTGGATTACAACAGAAAGTTATTGTCACCAAAAAGAATGTTACGAGGTATGCCCACTACCGGTGAATTATAGATTTCACTCTGCAATTTAAGCGCAGCAAAGCAATGACAACTTATGAAGCAGGCCAGGCAGATTACTCATTCACGACTTTCCTGAAATATTTTTCTAGAAATATTTACCCAGTTCACAAACGCGAACACGACATGATTTCTAAAAAAAAATCTCAACTTTGGTGTCAAAAAATATATATTTTTTTGATTCACTTGCTTAATTTTCTTCTTAAAGTGTTTCTTTTAAAATTGAGCAAGTGAATCCAAAAATATACATTTTTTGACAACAAAGTTGAGAGAAATCGTGTTCACGTTTTTTGATAAAACGGAGATCTCGGAGAGATCAGAAACATGAACTGAACTGGCTTATTATTTCTTAAAATGAAAGCATTTCCAAAAAATGAAAGAACTTATAATATAAATGCAATATGTGAGTTTGTTTGTTATATCATGCCTTCAATACTCATCCGATCATCCTAAAAAATTGTACACACATATTTTAGATTCAAAAGACACAGACTACCATTCATCCCAGAAATCTTCGGTTTCCTAGGTATTTCTCTTCCAACCAAGCATCAATAGATTTTGCTTTATGGGCTGGAACATAGTCTTGTTGAAACATCCAGTGATTTCTTCCGAATAGGGTGTCTTTTACGTACTTCACTACTTTCTATCCCTTTTTCACAAACATGGGTTTTTGTGACACATTCGTGGCTTATACCTCATCAAGCCCTTAGGACCTTAACAATCTTTGCCTTAGCTTCTTGAGAGACAACATATTTTTTTCTCAAAAACAGCTTTTAGTGACTCTTTTTAAAACTATTTTGTAATTATTGTCTATTAATCGGTATGTAAATTAATTTGTAAAAAGAACTTCTTATATAACGGATTTTTGTTGGCTTTTTCCAAATCTCCATAACGAATCATTACATTTCTATAAAATTATTTTTTTTTATATTATTAATGATTTTTTATTTTATTTTAACTTATATCGATTTAAATGCCAGACAAAAATCTTAAAACTAGCTTAAACTATCAGCTTAATTGACTTACTGTTCATATGCGGGCGCTCTAAATTATTCTATATCTTAATATTAATTGTCTTTAAACCCTAATATTAACTTAACTTTATATTAAAATGGCTTTATTTTTTGCCCAGAAAAATGTAAAATGGGTATCTATCAGTTTTCTTAATTTATCTTAAACTTCTCAAAAATAACTTAAAAATAAACTAAAAAATAAGCTTAAAAATACTTTAAATAAACCTAAAATACTTAATTCTAGAACAGCCACAGCAAGCTTTTTTTAATTTTATATATTTTTTTTTATTTTTTTTTATATTTTTTTTCGTATAATGTGTTTATAATTTTTTTTTCTACGGCCGATGTGGTAGATCAACGGAATCGGCGCTCTATCCTGAATCAGCCCTCGACTATCAAAGTATAGGCAAGCCTCGGGCGAGATAAAATCACTCGAACGTGTGCTTTCAAAATATTCATCTTTGGGGTAGTAAGCCCCGAAGATTTGTCCATTAGTTGAGCTCTCACCTTTGCAATGTGTCCGCGAACGATCTTAATGAAAATGTTATCTATCCTCTTTGTGTTAGCCCCGTTGTATGGAACCTCGTCGGAATAATAGTGTTTGTACTCCGACTCTGGTGTTCTATAAAGTCCGAGACAGCGAAGACACTGTCTCTCGAACACCCGAATCTTTTCCATTAGAGATGGTGCAACGTTAAACCATACAGGCCTGATGAGGGCCATGTAGCAAATCAAGGCGGCTGCTATAAAACAACCGTCTTGTCAGGGCAAAAGCTCCCTTAGCTCTGGCCAGAGCAGCCTCTATATGTCGATTGAAATATAGATACTGATCCAGCCAGATACCAAGGGCGGTAATGTTGCCACGTTTATCTTTAAAATTATTTTTTACAATTCTCATTATTTTTTAAAAATTTATTTCACTTATAAGATGGAAAACAAGAAAAGAAGCTTCGATCCAATTCTGGCATCTTTTTAAAAAAAAAAACGTTGTGAAAAATTTAATTAAATAATAAAAAAGAAAAACAAATCATTTATCTGTACCAGAACTTGGAGACCTAAAACACGAATTATGATTCAAATTATTGTGCACAAACATATCCTTGTCCTTGTAAACAAATTTTCTAGCCATATAGTCCCAACCGAAACATTTCAACGTCCACCATGTTAAATTTAACCAATGAAAAAAAAAATTTAAAATATTTTTCCAAAAGCAAACATCCACGAAAAAGCTAATTTCCCTCTTGCAGATACATTGAAAAGATAAAAAGCACAGGAGCCACTTACATGGCCGCGTCCGGACTAACCGCCCACACATGTGACATGGAAAACTTCCTGCACGTAACTGCCATGGCAGACTATGCTCTGCTGCTGTTTGATAAAATCGACGATTTGAACAAACATTCATTTAATAATTTCCGGATGAGAATAGGTAAGTTGTGCATTTGCATCCAATGGATACAATTAAAACAAAAAGATACAACACGCACCAAATAATAAAAATCTAACCAAAATGGGACTTATGGTTTTAGGTATCAATATCGGTCCAGTGGTTGCGGGGGTGATTGGCGCCAGGAAGCCACAATACGACATTTGGGGCAATGCTGTTAATGTCGCCTCCCGCATGGATTCAACTGGTCTAATTGATCACATACAGGTAATTCGATTATGGCTGCTTAGATATGGGTGGATAAATTCGTCTATTGTTTTAGTTGAATGCGATTTTGGGTTTCGATGTTGGGATTGTTTTGCAATATTCGTATCTATTACTGAGAGGTTCTCATATTTAATCGAATGACAACTGACAGGGCAGTTGGGGTTTGCCGCGTGAGTTGTGATGATAGAAATTTAGATTTGAGAGGGTCTGGGGGTTAGTTTGTTCTCAAGTGGGGAATATATATTCTCAAGCAAAATAAAACATCTAACTTAAAAGACAGAAGGGTTTCCATGCATGACACCTGGTGTCAGGATGAATGAATTACAAGTGTAACTTGATTCTTGAAAACTTTGCGGTTCTGCAACATGTGGTTGTCTATCGTAGCTAATCTAAATTCAAAACTTTCACAATGACATCTATACAAAAGAAACAATAGGAATATAGAACCGAATAGAACTGTTGATTTCAAATTGAAAGAGACCAGAATTTTGGTTCATTGCTTGATTAGCTTCTGTTTATCTTTAACCGTATTCCTTAAAAAAAAATTTAAATAAAATTTTTGTTGCTCTCAAATAAAACCAAAAATTTCCAATTTTATTTGTTTTTTTCCTCCGAAAACAGGTCACCCAAGAAACATACAATATCCTAGAACACCGAGGCTATCTACTCACATGTCGTGGCAATGTAAACGTCAAGGGAAAAGGAACAATGGTAACATATTTTCTCAAGGGTAAACAACCCGCTTCACTGGCAAGCCCCCAGCAGCCAACTACAGAACCAAATTCAAACCCTTTACCCAACCAAAATAGTGGCAACTCCGAGGACATATCAGCCGATGAAGTTGACATGAACTCCAACATGAGTAATCTCACATCGCAAAGACGCAAATCTCTGTGCCGTCAGCACAATATATCATCGTCCTTCGGAACAACTACATACAGTGCCGGAATCACCCCGAGTCAATCGAATAGTTCAAGTATGACAGCTTTCGGCAGTCAACATGTGTCCTCTGTTAAAGCCCTACCCATTTCTGGTATTGGTGCTATTTCCGGATGTGTCGGTGGTGGTGGTGGCGATTGTACCCCCGATTCGATGGCCAAACAAACATTTAGTCCCAAGAACAAAATCACCGAACTGAAATATGACCTGATGGCTGAGAAGGCATCGCTCAAGGATTCCATTGAAAATCTGCAGATTCTCTTGAAAAACAATATAAGCCTTTCGGATCTGAGCAACAAACAACAGATTAGCCTGCGGCAAGCTGAGTCCACGAAGAATCTGGTCAAAAAGGAGACTGTCCTGAATTTCAAGTCAGAACGGGTTATTCAATTTACAAGCTACACAACCAAATCGATAACATCTACGGTAACAACAACAACAACAATGGAAGGGCGCCGCAACACCAGCAAGAGTTTCGAGAATGAGGATGTCGGGATAAAGGACAAGGAGGACTCACATGACTATCATGAATGGACGAAACTTTTAAAATTGGACACACAAAGGAGCCCCATTAAAAATTCACAGTCTATGTGTCCGATAGGATTGTCGACGCAGTCATATGTCATCCCCAATAGCCGAAGTTTGACCTTAATAAACAACAAAGGAAGTGCTAATTATGTTCTTCTCGATGTGACGAACACAATGGAATAGGGTAGAGAATGGCCGGAAACCAGGAGCCTGATTTTGGGATGGTAACTAATGGATTTGTCAACTATTTGCCATTTTTTTTATTTGAACTAGATTTTGCTTAGGTTGAGATTGATTGGATAACTAACTTCCTATTTCTAACAAAATGTTCACTATAATGTGTCCAAACAAACAAAATTTCAGTGCGGAGGGGTTATGGGGTTTGCATCTTACTTTGGTATTAGCGTACTGCATAAGCCCATATTTTCAAAAAAAGTTCTTGCCGCGATGCCATAGTGTGTATTGCCAATTTTTTTCAATTTTTGTTGAAATTACCAGAGTTGCCAGTTATTAGGTAAAATTGCTTATTATTTTAATTTTTCTTCTCCGAGGTGGGATTGTTGTCATTGTCCTATAAAAGCTAAAAAAGTCGTTAAAGATTTTTTTTAAGATTAGCAGCCTGAATTGAATCTACATACTATAGATTTTTTTTGTACCTCTGGCCTTTTATGTTAAAGCCATTTTTAATTGCACTTGAAATAAAATATTTCACAGTTTTCTCATATACATTTCTTAAGAGCACATTAAAAAAACAAAACATTTAATAAATTCACGGACACACTTTACTTTTATTTAATGCTTAAAGCTCTAAAAAAATCGATTCTGAAAAATGTTCCATGCAAACTAACAAGAGCTTCATGATAGGTGTTTTTCATAAAAGAAACATTTTTTTAAAAATTTCACAAACACTACGGAAACAAAGAAATATTTCTGAAATGTTTATTAAATGTTTCCCTGTTTCCCATTCCGAATGGAAAAATTTCTTTATTTCTCAAGCATTTTAGTCTAGTGGAAAGGTATAAAAAAGTATGGTTAATGGTAAACGGTGGGAGAGGGTGTGGACCGATCCTAAAAGTAACTATAATCTGTCCACTAAAAGTTATTAGTAGGTACAGGCCTTATGGCAGAGCTCTAGGTTTGTAAATGATGCCAGTTGGTTGTTTTACTCCCTGAAATATCCACTGAAGTTTAAAACCAACCACTGACTAACCCAGAAATTACACATGAATTGTAGATACTAAACAACCCTCCTCGTGCGTATTGGCACATCATTTATATTAATACGAATTATGGTGGATTTTCCTTTGGATTTTGTTAAAGAGCTTTCACAATTGGAGCTTTTTTAGACCAATGAATCCTTTAATATTTGCCCTCTCTCACAGTTTAAAGAGATTCCTTGGCAGTCAGAGATGAACGTCCTATCTTCACTCTAGGTAGATTGCTGATGCACTAGGGAGTAACTTAGGCTATTTAAATACCCACTAGGTGGCACTGGGGTGGTTTTTTTGGATTTTTTTTTTATTTATGGCCGGATTTTGACGGGACTTCTACAGGCATATAGCTCATATTATAAGCAATAAGTAAGGCTATTTGAATTAACCCTAGGTGGCGCTGGAGTAAATTTTTGTTGGGTTCGTATTTATCCTCGACTTTGAAGGGACTTTTCCAGGGTGATAGCTGACGTTGTAAAAAGTAACTTCCCCTCAATCAAGGCGATTCAATAAAGTCATTGATTATGACTAACGGTCGTTATTGCCTGTAACCTCTGACCGGCATCGTTCTTAAAGAACTAACGACCAATGATTCCACCAGCCCATAAAGCACAATAAACTGTCAGGTTTTTTTTTTTTAATATAAGGGCGTTTCAACAACGGCTGGAGTGTCTTCTTCACTCTAAATACGGCAGTTTTGCTCATTGATGTAGCCGTTAAGCCAAAAAATAAGCTTAATCGCTTAATAAAAACTTTATGTGAAAATCGGGATCAACAGCAATATTATTTCGAGCCCACTCTTTCAAGATTTTTACGTTAAAAAAAAAATTCTGAAGGGCATAATGTTCTCTTAAATTTGACATTAATAGTAGTCTGAATTTTTTCTTCCAATTTTTATATAAATCTATTCCTATTCCCTAAGGCTGCCAATTTTTTTTAGGGTACATAACCTTAAAGCTTCGTTTCAATATTTTGTTGATGAATTATCGTCTTTTGCTAAATAATTGAATTAAACAAAACTGAAACAATTTAATTAATTTAAAATGATAAAAGATACAAAAAAACATTTCAAGACTAAGTCCCATAACAGCAAGAAATATTAAAATTGACTTGAGTAAGCAAAGAATTCAAAAGAGCCTTATAATTAATTATTAAAATCCAGAAATTAATAAATCCACAGAGTTAAATAAAATTCAAAGTATTGCGTTTTTTAATCAAGTATTTTTTTGGAAAACAATAAAATCTTGAATTTTGTAAAATAATAATTTGTATAAGAAGTTTAACGAAACAAAGAGGTTTCCTTAAACAACTAATAAAATAATCAAAAAAATAATGTTAACCATATACGTCACAAGTAAAATTATTTGCACAATGTATTTTTTTGGTAGAACTTCTCACAAAAATAGTTGTACCTTTCAGAACACCCTTTATCTGGTTTATTTTTTTTATTAATCAATAATAACAACAATTTTTGAAAAACTTAACACAAAAAAAATTATCAAACTTCAAAAATAACGGTTAAATTCATAATTTAAAAAGTGGCACAATTATTGTCACACCCAACTGGCTGGCAAAATTATTTGCACAAGGGCAATCGATGACTTGGGAGAGAAAACCGTTAGTTAATGTTCAATTCAATCAATGTGAAGTGATGCGTGCTGCTATTGTAGTAGTCTAACTTGTTTTAAATGGGTAAAACTAGGGAAATTGCGCTAGAAACACGTGCGGCGATTGTTGCAGAATTTAAACTCGGTATTTCGGCTGAAAATATCTCTGAAAAATATCACTGCAGTCGGCGCTCGGTTTTTTAAAAATCAAATCGGAAGAAGAAGAAAAAGAATAACAAAGAGTCGGATAGACAAACTTATCGTACGACATTTTAAATGTAACCCTTCTTGAAAAGCCCGAAGTGTGCTATAACATTAACAAAAATCGTGAGACCAATATTAGTGAAAGAACACTGTGACAAAGGTTGAAAGAAAACCAAGTTAAAGCTTACGTTTCCCAAAAAAAAAACCCTTCATAACAAAGAAAAACAGAAAAGCAGGATTAAAATTTGCACTGAATCAGATAAATAAAACAGCAGATTTTTGGAGAAAAGTTCTTTGGACCGATGAGACTGCTTATTCTCTAGATGGCACTTATGGACGAACATTTTTTTATTCCAATCTAAAAACCAAAGCAAAAATCCACCACGTGACCCACAAGGGCACTAACATGGGGGCAAAGTATTGATATGGGGATGCATATCCTATAGTGGTATAGGACCACTTATGAGGTGCTCAGATCGTATGAATCAGTCTCATTATTTAGAGATTCTAAATGATGTTGCACTGCTAGCAGGATCAAGGTTAATCGAAACCGACTTTGTACTTCAACATGACAATGCACCAATACACACGGCTTGGACTATCAAAAAGTATCTATCAGAAGTATAGCAAGAAGTTTTGGTCTCCGTAAAGTCCTGACTTAAAGGTTTTAGAAAATGTTTGGCATATTGCGAAATCTAAAATTCTACTTAGTATTGGGCGGTCTGCAGATGAAATATGGAAAGCTTTTATAACGGCTTGAAGTTTTATTACAGCAAAACAAATTCCACATTTTATTGACCTTGTTCCAAGACGCCTCGCAGAGGTTATTGCTGCCAAAAGAGGAAATACAAAATACTAGGTAATGCTTTGCTTACGATACCCCATTACTTTGGTTTATTTTAATGTACTTTTTTTTTGGCTTTAGGAGGTTGTAAAACACGTCAATTGCCCTTGTGCAAATAATTTTGCCAGCTTTGTTGGGTGTGACAATAATTGTGCCACTTTTTAAATTATGAATTTAACCGTTATTTATGAAGTTTGATATTTTTTTTGTGTTAAGTTTTTCAAAAATTGTTGTTATTATTGATTAATAAAACAAATAAACCAGATAAAGGGTGTTCTGAAAGGTACAACTATTTTTGTGAGAAGTTCTACCAAGAAAATACATTGTGCAAATAATTTTGCTTGTGACTGTATGTAAAAAAAAAAAAATTGTACAAATTACAGGGTAAATTAAATTGTGTTAAACACTTAATTTAACGTATAACCAACTATTATTTGTTTTCAAATATTTTCGTCGATCCAAACATAAAATGTAACAATGCAAGCTTTATAGTTAAAAAATATTATGCAAAAACAAAAAATACAATTATATATGCAACTAGCTAAATCTAAACAAAATATTTTCAAATACTTTAAGCTTAAAATAAATTTTATTCATACAAAAAATTACTTAATTTCCATCCGTCTTCGTGTACAAAAAATGCACAAAATGTCTGTTATTTATCTGTGATTGCTGCGATCAATTCAATTTCACATGTTTAAGAAATAAATGAAAAAAAAAATTAAATAAAATACTACTGTAGTCTTAATGTTAAAAAAAATAATAAATTGTTACCTACATTTTATTGACGTGAGAAAAAAAATTAGTAAGAAAAGCAAAAAGTTATTTAAAATAAACTATTAGCTTAAAGTTAGTTGAAAAAAAATGCAAACCATTTATTTTGTACAAAAAATGGTCTTAAATCATTATCATACATAAATATACCAAAGAATCTTAAAAAAAAAAAAATCTATACAAATGTTATGGATAATTAGTTAAATTAAAAAAATACTAAAATTGTTAAAAATATATAAGAAAAAAATAAATGAAACGAATTACTGAAGGAAAGTAGTGTTAACTAAAAAATGTTTAAATTGTATATGTAAATGCTAAACTATTTATTGTAAATTTGTATGAAAATATTTAAATAAAAATTATATTGAAAACAAAACAAAAACTTAAAAAGAGTTGTGTTTTTTTTTAGTTCATTAGAATAAATTTTTTAAATACAAAAATTATATTGAAGGTAAGTACGTTTTAAAATATTGAATTACAAAAATTGATCATTTCCACTAATTTCCTGAGAATATTTTAATTTGTTTGCTAATTTATTTAATAAAACACAAAAAGATTTAATTTATATTTAAATTAAAATTACTTTTTTACTTGTCTTGTTTGCTTTCTAAATAAATTTTCCACTTTTGAGTTTAAAAAGAGGCGGTTTACATTTCCAGTCCCAAACCAATCTACCTTACCTTAGTTGGCGCGAAAGTCGGGGGTGGACCTGGATTTCAACGAACAAGCTTCTCCAGTCAGGTCCAGTCCGTAGCTAGTGCTGTGCTACTCAATTGCTGTTCATTTTTTTGTGACTTTGGGAGCAAGAATCTTGAACCATTTAAGTTCTCCAAAAAAATGCATTAATCACTTGAAATACAAAACCTTTATTAACTAAATCGAGCCCCAATTCCTTATAACTTCAACCATTGTACATACTACACCATCTAAATTTTGTTGGCCCTTCGCCAAAGACAGTAATAACCCAGAGCATGAAATCCGAAATAAATAGCGAGAATTGCAAAAAGATTTCTGTACAAATTCGATTCATTGAAACTATACTTGTCCAATACATCCTGTCCGGAATGGAAGCACGGCAAGTCATCGCTCTCCTCAAAGCAAGCTGAAATAAGAAGTCTTTTCATAACAAAGGAACAATGGTATTATTCAATCTTTTTACTGATATTTTGAACACCAGTCCATTGAACTATAGTCATGGCTTCGTTGGCATACAACATCCAGGAAAAGTATTGCGTCCAAAAGAATGCCATTGGTAGTGTACTGTACAAAATAAAGTGTTTGAAACTAAAATGGGAACACGTTTGAGAATTTTTGGAATAACTTACCTAATCTTGATGAAGATTCCTGATGTTATCATGAATATATAGTCCAGTGGAACGAGGTAAGCCATGGCCAGAGGAACTGAATTGAAAGCTGTGGAGAAAAAGCACCCACATGCTGTGGCAACATTCATGACAAGAACCACACAAACAGCTGTTATAGTGAACGCAAAGAATGTTGCTCGGAGTCCGGTTATCCAATAGCAGATCATGACAAAGAGCAAGGGTTCGATAATCATTCCAGGAAGCTGAAATATAAAAAATCAAAGTTATACAAGTATTCAACAATTAAGTTGTAGTTATTAAACTAAAATTGTTATTACTGCTCACCAAAGCCAATATATTCCCAATATAGTACTGCGCCGTCGAGTACATTCCACAACGAGTTTCCCTGAGAAAAAGTGGAAATCTTTGCGGAAAGACATTTAATATCGAATACATCGGATGGTAAGTATTTTCGGAAATCATCACAAACAACGCACCCTGGACAGCTTGCACTCCCAGTTGTGTCTTATCTGTGGTTCCAGCAAAACACGCCCCAATTATAATGGCTATCGCCATTTTTTGAACAAACCGCAACATCTGAACTGCAGGATCCCGAAAAACAGCCATTGTTGCTCGTCGCCATATCCAAAAGAACTTTTTCAACCAAAATGGGGCTAGAAATGTGTCCAACTCTGTATCGAATGGAAAGTCACCAGTCTGGGCCATATGAAATTCCAGATTAACCAACATATCCCTTTGCTTGGCTGCCGAACTAACCGCAAACAGATCACACAAATATTGAGCTGATCGCTGTGAAGCCTGTTCATAGCCGGGATCAGTAGCAAGAACTCCGATGAGAAAATCTGCCGGATTGTATGCTTCGGGGCAGTGATAACCATTTTCTGCAAAAAATGTTAGAGCATTTTCTGGCGATCCGGTGAAAGCAACTCTGCCATCGGCTAGCAGTAGAACGTTGTTGAACATATTGAACAACTGACTCGAGGGCTGATGGATGGTACAGAGTATTGTCGTTCCTTTTTTGGCCAAGTCGTAAAGTGTCTGGACCAATTGTTGTGCGCTAAATGAATCCAAGCCAGTTGTGGGTTCATCACAGAATAAAATCAGCGGATTGTTGAGAAGTTCCACGGCAAATGCGAGACGTTTGCGTTCACCGCCGGATAAGACTTTCTGGTCATCTCCGCCGCCAATGCGAGTGTTCGCCTTCCCCAACAGTCCAGTTCGTTCAAGCAAGTCAGCTATAATGACGCGTCTTTCGGATTTGCTTACCCGACGATCTAAGCGAAGATGTGCCTTTTAATTAAATGAAAATTTGATCTTTGGAGGATTAATAAGCAAAAGTTCGTTACCATGAAGTTTATGTGCTCTAGGACTGTAAGTTCTCCTATAAACAAATCATCCTGATAGACATATCCACTCAAGCGATGCATAAAAGGTCCTATTCGTCTGCCATTTATAAGAATATCTCCTTGGACAATCGTTCCAGCTAAAAATATTTTGTTATTAATTTTTTTTTTAAGGTTTAGTTTTGGTTACCATGTTGACGAAATGCTAAAGCCGACATAAGAGTTGTTTTTCCAGAGCCACTAAAGAAGTAGGTAAACAAAAATTTTATTCTCTTATAAATATTTTCGGATAATACAGGGTGGGGCAAAAGTAAATCACAGAATGGTTTTGTGTGTTTTTTAAGAATTAACACTTTTGGTTCTACTTATGGAGCTGACATTTCTCTTTCACTTATTTCTAAATTTCCTGTGATAGGTTCTCGTAGCCTGGGACTTTAAGTTACCACGCAAAAATTGAAAATTGAAATTAATTGACGACGTGAAATTTATTCCTTCGATATATTGGGATTTTTTGTGGAGCAGTGTTTTATGGCTTATTGACGTGCATTTGCTTACTTTACAAATGTCGAAACAGATATGTCCCGCCATTTGCAAAAGTTATACATACATACATTTATTAGCACGACAGCTTTTTAAGGAGCCAAGGCCTAATGACTTATACTCTCAACCATTTCTGTGTGTATGTTGTTAATCTGGAAGAATGGAAGGGACCTACAATTTACCGCCGAGTTCGAACGGCTACATGAGATGCACTTTTTCGAGAAAAAAAATTACTCTGGGAGATTTTGTCAGTTCCTTGCAAGAGGCAGAAACCACTTAGCCACGGGGCACCGACGGTATAGCTGGCCAACGTTATACTTTCTGCTAATTCCTGTTCCCGTTCACCCGTACATCAAAATTTCGTAGAAATTCGCAGGAGAGAGCTCCCCACCCAGCGAATTTCTGCTCAAGAAATTTTTGAAGGCAGAACAAATTAGCAACCAAACGTCAGTTTGACAATTGAAAAAAGACAATAAATAAATCAAATTTACGACACGTTTAGTAAAGATTGCAGAGTTATTTTAAAAGTTTATAAAAAAACATAAAAAACCGCTGGTTGTAGGATCTTTTCCAAGAATATTGTTGATAATTCCAGGTACCTGATTTAAGTAAATAATTCAAACTTACCTTCACATTTCGATATTGAATTTATTCAAGAGATGGAAACCTTTTGGAATAGCTCATAATATATGCTTAAAAGATTTTCGATGTGAGCTTGTTAAAGCTATGAGAGAGTGTCCAAAAGCTCTTGCTGCACTGACAGCCAAACATTTTCAGGCAATAGATGAAATCTTGCAGCTTCTTGAGTGCTTTGAAACTTAAACAGAACAATATCCAGCGAAAAATACGTAACAATTTCCTCATTCCTCTTACACGAGGAATTTCCGCAGTTGAAGGTTGTAATTGTTGAAAGCAGAGGTGTACTTAAAAAGTTAACTAATATTGTTAGTAAGCGAATAAAGCCTATTACACAAGAACGCCAGTCGTGCTGTCTAAAATCTTTTCGATTATAACTTTTTACAATTTCATTCAAAGACGTTATGGGTATTCATAAAACGTAAGTTTCACTTTTCTTGTATGGATAGGCGGTCATAAATCTATAAAATTTGAACAAGCCTATCGAATTTGATGACATTGTCATCGTCAGCGAGTTAAAAATTGTGAATAATTTAAATTGTTTTTTTTTTAATTTTTTAATGATAGAAGGGTTTTTAATAGTAGGTTTTAAACGCTTTATAATTTTGCCTTTGTATATTCATTTAAAAATGTATCGAGAGTATCGGTACTATCGATATTTTTTTTCAAAACCATCGATAATATCGGAAAAAAATACTATCGATTCTTAAGCAACACTAGGAAAAAATTCTGCAATTTTTGTTGGTTTAAAGCGTTCCCGTACTTTTTGCGATACCTATAAGGCGAACATAATGAGAAGCTGAAGCTTGAAATTTTGCTGAAGCGCTTCACGCTTCAGCTTCATCTTGACATTTCACAGGAACAAAATAGCTCAATGTTTCTAATATATAACCAGATCTCTTTTTTCTCAAATCCATTGAAAATGACTCAGAAAATTCCTTGATCACTACGAAATCTCAAGAAACTTGAATTATAGCTTAATCCAACGAAACCCAATTGTGTGAGGGAAACAAGGAATTATTAATGGAGCTAGATAAAAAAGAGAATATTTTAATAGGTTTAATCAACCCCAAATATAAAAATATTGAAAAGAAGGTGCAAGAAGTGTAGGGTAATATTTCGATAGCATTTAAGATATTTATATATATATTATATTCTTGGCAGCAAAATTGTGCTCGAGTCAGCTTCATCACTTAGCTTCAATTTTGACGTGCTTCATTTTTGGGCTTTATACTTCAGCTTCACAATTGTGTTCAGCCATTGAGGGTGTGCATTCAAATTTAAAACTTTTAAATATTTTAAATAATTTTTTTCATCTTAAATGCTATCATCTCGGTATTGATTGTTTCCGCGATATTTTCACAATCTTCGAATAAACGTTGCATATCTTGAGATTTCGTTAGAATATTTTTGTTGCATAACCAGCAATGGCAAAGTAGAAGGGAGAGTTTCCATTGAATCCATTATTGAAGCGGTGAAATTGTCTAGATGAAATCAACTGTGGAGTCTACAAATGTAGTTACTACTTAGTTAATATTAAATTGTGTGCTACGAAGTATTTTTATTTGTCAAAAAATAAAGGTTCTTGTGCAAACAAAATAATTACGAAGAACGTACTGTAAGTGGCCTTTGAAACACGTAAGCCAGGTATCACTCATTAAAGAAATGTATTTGCCCTTAAAATTAACTTTTAGTTAAGAAGTTCTTAGGTTAACGACACTCCATTACAATTTTTATTATTTGTATTTATATTCTTCAAAGATTATGGCCACATACCCCCCAGGTAAATATATAATGACAGCATAGATATTATATTTTATGGGTTCCTGTAAAAACATATGAACAGTACTCAATACACATGACATTCAAATTGTTCGTTTTAGCAACAATCTAGGTAAAGAGGATAACGGAAAAATTTAAACGCAATTTTATTTCATCCAAAAATATGAAAAAGCATGCATTTTTTTCAAAATCATAGGAACGGCTAAAAACACTTTTAGCAAATCTTTAAAAAAAAAAAAAAAAAAAATAATTCAAGAATGCAAACTTAAGCACACAAATGACCTTAATTTTTTTGATTTTTTAAACAAAAAAATATTAGTATAAATACAAAAAAACCGTTATTCGAAAAAAAAATCAATATGAAATTACTTTGGCTACTTTTATCTTCCTGAATATCAATTTTGAGTGTAATCGATTAACCAGTTCTCGAGTAAGTCGAAGAAGAAAAATAAAACGATAATTTATGGGAGGTAACGCGTTTTTAGCCCACCATCTTAAACAAATTAAACATGGAGGGCCAATACTACATCAAGAAATTCATGAAATCATAGTACACGTATGGGAACACGAACAAAAAGACCGAAAAAGCATCATATCTCCCATACATAAAAAGGGAAATATTACAAAGTGCAGCAATGATAGGGGTATAACATTGTTAAGTACATCTTATAAGATATTCTCCTCTATCCTGCAACAACATATAGCCCCATAGGCTAAAACCATAACCGGCATACATAAATATGTGGTCTCATACCAGGCAAATCAACAATTGATCACATCTTTACCCTTAGGGAGGTGATGGAAAAAAGTCTGGAATTTAATATTCCAACACCATTTTTTATAGACTTTAAAGCCGCCTACAATAGCATAACCAGGGTAGAACTCTATAAGACCATGAGAGAATTCGGCATCCCAAATAAATTGATACGACTATGTGGCTGACCACGGTCAACATTACAAGCCAAGTAAAAGTAACCAGTTTGCTGTCCAGAATCAGACATCTTTAATGGACTCCGACAAGAGGATGCTCTGCCTTGCATACTCTTCAACCTGGCGTTGGAGAAAGCAATCCGTGACTAAGGCAAGAGGGACTATCGTCAGCAAGTCCACCCAGATACTGGCTTACGCAGACGACATTAACATCATCGGCAGAAGCCAACAAGCTGTACAAGACTCTTTTACCCAGATCGAGCACGCGGCACATAACCTGGGGCTGCACATTAATGGAGGGAAGACTAGGTACATGGTGGCTACGTCTGCGAGAAGTTTTGGTCGAACTATCAGGGAAGCGAAGCATGAATTTGAAGTAGTGCTTTAATTAACTTGGATCAACACTCAAAAGAACCAACCGATAATAATATGGAGGAAGAAATACGCCGGCGCCTGCTAAAATCTAACAGAATCTATTATATTATTATATCTAATACAGTCTAGTCAAGGCTCTTTAAATCCAGAAACCTTACCATAAAAACCCAACTATTGATGTACAAGACTATAGTCTTACCAGTATTCTCATACGGATCCGAGATTTAGGTGTTTACAAAAAGGCAATCTGATCTCTTAACCACGTTCGAGAGGAATGTCTAGAGGAGACTTGTTGGCTCCGTGTGCGAGGGAGTACGATTTCGGAGAAAATACAATCATGAATTGTATGAAATCTAGCTCGAAGCAAATCTTGTGAAAAAAATAAAGCTGGGTAGAATCCGGTAAGCTGGGCACCTACCTTGCATGAGCGAAGAGGTATCAGCTCAGAGTATTTTGCAGTTCTTTTTATGGTAGAAGACAACGTGGCAGATCTTGTTTGCGTTGCAAGGATGGCGTAGACCAGGGCGCCTGAAGCCTTGGGGTGCGTAATTGGATGGCGTCGGCCAGTAATGGGGATATATGAAAGAAATTGTTGAAGGACGTCCAAACCGGATCCCGTTGTTGCGCCAATAATGATGATGAATGACAAAAACCTGGTTTAATAATGTGTTTCGGGATCTACGAGTATAAAAGGGGGCAGCAATGCAATCTTCAAAAAAAACATAGCCTGAACCTTATTATCGATTTCAACTAGTATCTGGGCTTGTCGTAATCCCAAGACTTGTCTATGTGCGATGAAAATTAGAAAACGCTCGCTGTTCTGACAAGGCTTTTAAATAATAATTAATATAATCAGTAATAATTAAGAAATAACTTATTAAAAAATAATAATATGAAAAAAAAAATAAAAAAGCACAAATAACTAGACATTTAAAAAAAATTCAAAACAATAAAAAAAAATTAATATACTTTGAATCACCTGCTTAATTCTTAATCTTTACATAATTTAACATACACTGATCAACCAAGTCTACAAGAACACTTGATACTGGACTTTTGAGGTTATTGAGTAGAAGCACAAGCAATACCAAAAATTATTGTCTTGATGTCTTGAACTTAATATCGCTATTGGCAAATACTGTTTTGAAATAGTAAAAGGCTGATCTACCCCCAAAAGCAACACTAGCTTAGAAGAAGAAAAACTTTGTCATATCGCTGCTTCTTCAGACTCTGAAGAAAATTAGGTAAAACTCTATCTTAGTGTTTTTTTTTTTTTTTTTGATAAACTCTGATTACATTAGTTCACTTTAATGTTCCAGAGGCATGGATGGTGATGCTTTGTCGATTTCTCACTATACATTTTAATTATTTTTGTACTGAAATCGGTTCAAAAACTTCGTATTTTGTGTTCTTAATAACATGTTTGTTTTATTACATTTATTGAAAATTTTATTGGTATTGCAGAAACTGGTCTAGTTTTAATTTCCCTATGAGCCTTATCTTTCCAAAAATGTAACAAAATGAATAAAAACATGACGGGACTTCAACCAAGCCATATCCTTATTCTAAAGAATTGTATCTTCAATCTGATTGGTTTGATTTCCGTATTTTTTAACTTAAAGTTTCTTTTTTCTTTTAATAATAGAAATGTCAAATTAAAAAAAAAAACTAATTTTTGACTTTTAAGGATTCATTGTCACAAATGTTCTATTTTCTCAAAAAAAAAAAACAGTAGGGTAATATAGATAGGTTCAAGTTCTTTTGATTTTTTTTAATCACAACAAAAAATGATAAATTAAATTCCCTCATAGAAATGGAAAAAACCCTAACCATTGAGAGACAGTCACGTGAATTGTAAATAAGATAAATAAATAATTAAAAAAGAGGTCATTCAGGGGTAAATTAACATACATACAAGTCGCGGCAATTTTTTGAATATTATCAAAATTATTTAAACTGAAAAACCCAAAATAAATAAAGTCTATCTAAAGCAAATATCTATGTGCAACGTCCCTTCACTGACAATCGTATAATTTCATTTTATCTGACAAAAACCTCAGAAATCTTTAATTTATTCTCAAAATTCACTTTCAACATCCTTTAGTATCTTAATTTAATCTCTTTACTACACCCACAACGTGTAACACATACCTGGTTGTTAAACAAACCTCAAAATTCCAAAACTCACAGACTCCATACACAAAAAGATATTATATCTAGATACACAGTAGATGAACATTCCTTATCACCAGCATAACGTTGTTTTCGGCCAAGTTGAGTAAAAAAAATAATAATAATCTTGAATAAGAGTACACCTGCGCTTATAGAACTTACACCATGTGTGTGCTCATGACTGTGACGCAGGGTGTAATGCAACCCGGTAATATGAGACACAATCATGAATTATGCAAAAAATGCACTAAGCACAGATCCGAAGAATAAACACATTCGCAGCTTTAGAATATGCAAAAAAGTTCTTTAGTAGGAGCCTAGGATCGTACCTTGAACCCATTAGGGCCATTAGATTTCCTGGTTGAACAGCTCCTGTGGAATTATTGATAATCCTTTTCATGTTGCTTAAGCCCGACCCGCCCGACGTTGTGTAAACGCATAGATCACGCCAAACGAGGGTGGCGCCCTGTTCGGCAGGGGACCATTTACTGTAACTCCTCAGGGGGAGGCTGCGTTCCGAACTGTTGCGCGTCGAGATTTTCGAGTCGCTGGAGGTTTTGTTTCCGAGACCGGTTTCGAGACCTTGCATTTCCATTTCGCACAAGCCATCCTCCGCACCGGAAAGCTTTTCGGTAGACATATTTTTTGTTCGTTTGCTCTTTGAGTTGCAATTTCTTTTTTTCTTAAGTAAAAGGTGGCATCTGCATGCAAACGCGGTTGAATTATAACTGCGGGCACCTAGAGTTGCAGCTGGCTGTGGTGGTGCTTCCTGTATAGTTGTTTCCCTCTTATATTATCTAATTTATTCAAAGTATATCTTACCTTGCCTAGAAAGGAGATTTCACCAGCAAAAGATCTTATAAAACATGGGCACGACTGGGTCGCACGTACTTGCTCTTATGTGCCTAAGCAAGATCTTTAACAGAAACAAGTAACATTTACGTTGAAAATAACACAGTTTGAACTTATAAAAAGTATTAAAACCACAATACTTAACGGTTTTTAGTAAAAATGAAGTACGCCATCATACGTCTTAAATAACAAAGAATTTATGAAAAAAGTATTTAGAACATTTTTGGACCGGTTTTGATAAGATCCTGTTCTTTTGAAATTTATGTATGCTGTTTCTTAGAGTTTATTAATATACATGTGAATATAAAATTTAAAATATTTTTTTTTGATTAGTTTTAGAAATATTGATTTTTCAAAAAAAAATTCAAAATTAATTTTAATTAGAAAAAAGGTATTAAACATTTTGATATGCAGAAATAGTTTAGGTACCTAGATCTTCTCAAATATAAAATTTGACAGAAATCCAAAGAGCCGTTACCGAGAAAGCCCAAAGTTAAAAAAAAAACATTATATGAAAGGTACCGTTAATAGACTCTTCTCGGAAATTTGGTTCTAATCAAATGATAGCCAATACTAACAAAATAATTCTCAAAAATTTTTCATCAAAATCGTTGGAGCCGTTTTCGAGAAAAATAAGCTTTTCCTAACGTACCGTTATTTTTAGGCCTAAAAAAAATTTCAATTTCCCCTCTGGGGAATGCCAAAATAATCATACACACCAAATTTGAAGATAATCGGTTTAGTCGTTTAGGCTGCAGCTCGTTATACATACATACAGACAGACAGACATTTTTTTCTCGATGACTTTTTAGACTTCTCTATGATCGTAATGCCATGTTTGATTGTTATCTCAATTTTTTTAATATTCACGAATCCTAAACTTGCCTTATAGTCCCTATAATCGCAAGTAAAAATATGACAGTTTAATGAAAATCCCTCCATATTCCCATAAATTTGTTAAAACTTTTTCACTGCTGTTAAAGTCACATGTTCTCATTGTCACTTTCGATTAAAAATTGTGTTTCTATTGAAAATTTTATTTGTTTTTGTGTTAACTCAGGTAATTGGAAAATTGAATGAATTTTGAGAATTTTAGTATTCTAAGGGAATAATATTATTAAAAACTTATTCATTTTTTTTTTTCCAAAGTTTCCATTTTTACCTTAATAATTATGTAATTATGTTTTTTTTTATATTGTAGATGCAAACAATTACTTTTTTGCACTTTTTTTGACTAACAAATAGTGTTTTTTCTACAGTTCAATCTCATCGAATTAAAATGCAGACGAAAACGTTATAATGAAGATAAACATGCTCGTCTTCACTATGCAGCTCAATGTAAAGCCACCTTTAAAGTGAAAATTTCGCGACTGTAAAGGCTTACACACAAACCTAATTTTAATTGCAAACTTTCCGTGTGTAAATGAAAAAAATGACAGTTCAGTGCAAATGCTCTGCAACTTTTGTTACCAGCGCATGAAAAGTTGGTTGCTAACACGCGGTCTCCATTGACAAAAAAACTGTCGTATTATCTGTTCCATCTGATAAACTGTCCAATGGATCTGTCACTACAGAACTATCTAGCTTTCTGTCTAGTCTTCTCACTGGACAGAAACTCATACAGATTTTGACATTTCGTTTCTCGTTCTTCAAAAAAAAGAACAGGATTGACCCAAAATATTTACATCTTGCATTTCGAAGTGTTCTAGCTTTTCTACTTTTTCCTTAATCACGTTCACCGGGCAATAATGCAAGTTGTTTACTATTCAGCAAGCGACAAGTGCCCTGCCTGAAAACATGGACAGTTTTTGCCGTGATAACGTGTTATGAATCGATGAACGCTGGCTGCACACACGTAAAACGTTCCGCCTGATCCGAGCGTGCAAGCGAGAGCGCGGAATAAGCGATAGAGAGGCACGACGGGCCTAAGCCTAAAAGTATGGAATTTTGTATCAATGACGTTATCACGTAAAATTTTCATCCTGAAGCCGACTTACAGAAACTGATAAAGTTTTCTGCCCAACGGAGCCACCATGTAACCAGGTCTTACTTTGCTTTCGTGCATGTTTGCATGTGTAACGTTATTGTAAGTTTACACTTTGCACACATGTTACGTTGTCAATGGGGCCGGCGAATACATGGATAAGTTTTTAAGTGGAGCTAAAATACTTTTAATTTATTACAGTATTTACACCGCTTAATACAATTCTGACGATTTTTTTTTGTTTTTACTCCTTTAGTTCGGTTGTTTGTCAGCGAGGGGCCCCCTAACGCTGGGGGCCCTAGGCTGCAGCCTTGTTAGCCTAGGCGGAAATACAGCCCTATTTTTAAGTGCAAGCGTCTTTTTGACAAAGATTTAATTTTAATGGCGCAAAATTATAGTCATTTAACTCGACACTAAAACATATTTAGTGTGAAACTAGGTTGACATTTATATAAAAATAAGACCTAGTTTCACACTAAGTTTTTGATAAAGTCGACTTTTACTGTCTATAATTTTGCGCCAATGGTTTTTTTGACGTGCAACTTCCTTAGATTCGTTGTGGGTTGAAGCTCGAACGAACATGCGTCACGACAAAGGGATACACACATAAATATATAGGATTGTTAGCTTTTGCAGTTTTTTAGTGTATTATCTTTCCACTTGTTGTTTACTGTTTATAATATAATTTGCTAATAGAAATATATAAAAGGACTTTTTTCAGTTTAATTTTTATTTGTTAGTTGTTTTTGTGTGTTTATCATAGGCTTCCTTGTTTATTCTGTGTGCTTTTATGATGGTTAAATGCTTTAAAACACGTAGGTATGTATGTAGGTTGTCACCTTCTTTTATTTGACTAATGGCTAGGGCTTAGCCGAGCAATATGAAATAAAATTTGGGGGAAAATTTTTTATGAAATCAAAAAAACACTATTCATAACGTTTTTTGGAAAAAATGTTGTAAGCCATCCTATGTCTTTTGCTGTTTTATATTTTATGCATTTTTCATTTCAAAATCGTTCGACCAGTTTTTTTCAAAAAATAGTTTTTTTTGAAAAACTTTTCGAAAACATATTTGAGTATGTCAATTTAAAGAAATCTATAGTTTATACTAGGAGAAAAAAAAATTAAAAAATCTATAGATCCGTTTTCAAAATTTTCAAAAAACAAAATAATTTAAAAAAAAAATTATTAAAAATTAAAAAAAAATGTTTTTGAAAATTTTAATAAGCAATATTTTTTAAATCATAAAACACTATATTTTGGAGGTTTCATCAAAATCCGTCAATTAGTCAACGAGAAAGTCTGATTTTAAAAAACGGCTCATGTGGGAGGTACCGTTATAAAACTTTTTCCGAAAAATCCATTAAAACTAAAAAAAAGATTTTCAGAAAGTTTTATCAAAATCGTAGGAGCCGTTTTCGAGAAAAATAAGTTTTTCATTAAAAGTTATATGGCAGGTACCGTTAGTTTTGAAACTAGAATGCCAATTCGAACTACAGTCGGGTAGAGTACTCTAAAAATGCTATATACCAAGTTTGAATCAAATCGGCCCAACCGTTTAGGCTGTAGAAATCGATACGGACAGACAGACAGACAGACGGACGGAATTTCCGGACCTACTTTTTTTTACTTTTTTTTACGAATGCCTTATAGTCCCTATAAATCGCAAGTAAAAAAAATAACGACTTACGGAAACAGTTTTTTAGTTTAGACCGATATGAGAAATATTAAATTTAATACATGCGTTTCACTTAATTGCAATTGATACTTATTTTTATTATGATCTGGAGTTATTTTTTCATTTCCAAAGTTATTAAAAAAATTCCAAAAATATCTTACTTTTGCTGGTGAAATTCTGCTATTTCTAGTTTATCTATACAGAAAAACAGCGCCAGTGCATCATAGATAGAAGTACTGAACTATTTTCCCAACTATATCTACACAGCTGGAGTAAGTTTATTATTTTATAGTAGGAACGGAATCCATGTAAGGAGGTGGGCAAGATGAAGGTACTCGTAGGTCGTAGAAACCCCATAGCTAATGCACATATTTGTATACTAGCATAAGCTCCATTCTGTGAACAACATATTTAAGACTATCGAGTTACATCTACTCATGACATACGTATAGGGAAGCCCTTAAAGGGTATCCAATGAGTAGTATCTCTAGCTAGATAGGAACTCATGGTAGACAAGAAAAACAAACTTACTGAGCTGCAGCGGAGCCTTGAATATAGCGTTAATGATGCAGTTGATGTGATTGTGGGATTTTTGTGAGTTTTATTTCTATTTTTCGAGATTATGGAACGCATGTGGAATGAAAGGGACTAGATGGCGCTGTAAAATGTCATAAACTTGAAGATAAGGTTTGAGATTTTCAATTCAAAGCAAATTACTGAGTTGAGAGTGAATTCTGTGGTACAGCCAAATACTTTGTCAGTGATATGACATATATGGAGTCACTGGAACTCACTTGCGGTTAAAAAAGTTAAAGCACACTGCAGTTGAAATGCGAAGTGAAATGTGGCGAGTAAGTCGATATGGGCATAGATTCGTTTTTCTGTTATTGTTTTGTTTTCAGTTCATGACCTCAAAATGATTAAAAAAACACATTCCCTAATGCTTAATGCGTTGAAAACAATATTTTTAACCCACAGTGGCGTTTGTTGTTTGAATTTCAAAAGAAAAATAGCGATAAGAATGTTTAGGCTTTCATACAGAAGATCAAGAAGCTCATCTATTAGCATTGAATTAAAAAATAATTTTCCTAAAAACTTATGCTTTCTTACCACAAAATCAAAACTTTTGATGGTTTGCAACATCTGTGTCAAAAAGGTAAAGTTTTGAATTAAACTTTTATTCATTATTTACCTTCGTTAAAATAAACTTTATAGTTCTCAACCAAAATCATCAATTTTAGAGAAATTAATTGCAAAGAACTGTTGGCAGTAAGTTTTTTTTTTTTAATTAAAAGCACTAACTAGCCCCGCGGCGTTGCTTGCGTTAGCCTCGATCAATGGATACAAAAATCGTATTTTAGTTTTTTTTTTTAATACTTACGTGACATACCTTCCATTTAAAGGCAGTAAACTACTCCCATTAGAAAGAAAATTGTGTTACATTCTGCACTTAATTTATATTTTTTTTAAATTTTCAAACAAAAATCATTTTTTTTGACGAATGGTGGCAATCTGGATTATTAACCGATTTTTTTTATATTAAGAGTTATGATTTATGATTGACAAAACATATTTTTTTTGAAAAAAATTTTGAAAACTTCGGACAATTTTCGAAAAAAAAAGAAGTTTTATAAGAGACTTTGATCTAATATTATAAAGGAGATGACCCATTTCTGGGCCAATAGTGTACGGTAATAAATTTGGTACCAAAGGAAAGCTGGACTTGAGATCGTTAAGTTTGTGAAATATTTTTAAAATCGTTCGTGGGAATTTTAAAATATTTAAGGTTAAGGTTGACAAACGTTATAAAAACCAAAAGAATTCACCCTAGTACCCAATCAGCAGATATTGCGTATTATCTTTCTGTTATTGGAACAAGTTTGTAAACAGCTGACATATTTTTTTTCTACGCTTACATTTTTACTTTTTAGGCCGTTTAACATGAAAATTTTCATCCGGTCGATTTCTTTGGGCAACTCCAAACAAGTATTGAAGCCGAATCTGAATCCGATTTCGCAACAATTAACTTAGAGAAAAGTATTTCAAAAGATTGCAGAATTAGTTTTTATAATAAAGAAGATTTTTCCTTTTAGCTTATTTAAGCAAAAAAAATTGCACAACTGGATGGCACGATGGACGATGGCTCTTATGTGCGGTCACAGCTTCGAATAAAATTTGAAAAATTTTAAAGGAACTTCAGAGTTTTTATTCGATTTTTCTGACTTTTGATTGATTGAAAATGTACGTAAAATAGTTTTCAGCGAAAAATTTAAACGCAATTTTATTTCTTTAGATATGTGAAAAAAGTGTGATTCTTTTTAATCCTAGAAACGGTTTTTATTAAACAACTTTTTTAAATTAAAAAAAAAAATAATTAAAGAATAAAAACCTAGCACAAAAAATACTTAAATTAAAAAAAAAAAATAAGAAAAAAATTCCGTTTAATACCCGTTTTCAAAATATCGATTTTTCAAAAAAATATATTTAAAAAAATATTAAAAATACAAAAAAAGTTTTTGGAAAATATTTGTTTGCCGAATTGATTTGGCTATCTATGTACATCTTCCTGAATATCAAATTTGATCGAAGACATAAAAAAGGGTACTATGGGGTGCAGGAATAATGAATAATAAGTACGAGTGAAAGGTTAAAAAAGTGACACTAGACCATATGGTATGGTAGAGTAAGGGAAACAAAAATTTGCGATATTTCGTTAACAAACCAAGAATGTGTGTTTGTAATTTTTTTCTGGATTTTGCATTTATGAACATTTTTGAAGAAATTTTGTTATTTCTGTAGCTTATACCGAAATCACATACCAATGTTGCCATATTCAGATTTGACTGTTTAAATTTTTAATGTATATTGTTCAATTTCGAACGTAATAAGGAATTGATTTTTTTGTATTCAAACGTAGGTACTTATTTAACGTTTCTAAGATTACAGACAAGAATAGTGAAAGCTATAATTTATAGGAAACGGCGTGTTATATTTTTCATAACATTTTACTGCCTACGATCGTACATAGGTACGGTCTATTTTTTTGTGATTTTTTTTTAAATTGAAAACATCGAACATGTTTTTTTTTATTTTTTAAATTTCTTTTTTACGACTCGAAAAATGTTAACCATTTTTTGAAGATACTCAATAGCAATAACATAGGTAAAAATATCTACAAAAAATGTGTTTTATTTGTAAAATAAGTAACTAGGCTAGGTAGGTACTTCAAGTAAAATTTTATTTTTGCAGACTAAAAAATTTGATAAAATAATCACACATGGCAACCATATATTTGCAAACCAGCTAATTTTTCAAACAAATCCATGCCAATGGATAAGCTGCATAAGAAAAAAACATTCATTATTTCTGTTTCGTCTGATGACAGAGTAAAAAATAAATTGCACGACTGCTTATATGTGCGGTCACATCGTCGAATAAAATTTAAAAAATAAGTATATAACATTAACGTAGAAAAATAACACTATCTGACCTTAACAAAGTGTCAAAACCACAACACAACGGTTTTTAGTAAAAATGGAGTACGTCATCACACGTCTTGTATAATAACAAATTTATGAAAAAAATATTTCGACAGTTGTAGGACGGATTTTGATAAAATCCTGTTTTTAATTTTAAGTTTTTTGAATTTTATTTTAAAATTTTGCTACGCAGTTTTTAGAATTTAAAAATATAGATATATGTGATTATAAAATTTTAAATAATTTTTTTTATAAATATTAATTTATTCAAAAAAAATATTTCAAAAATCAGCTTTAATTAGAAAAAAAGTTATTCAAAGTTTTGATATGCAAAATTAATTTGGCTATCTAGATCTTTTCAATTATAAAATTTGACAGAAATCCATAGAGCTGTTACCAAAAATTAAAAAAACCGTTATATGAAAGGTCTCGTTAATAGACTTTTTCTGTACATATGCCAATACCAACAAAAAAAAAATCTCAAAAAATTTCATCAAAATCGTAGGAGCCGTTTTCGAGAAAAATATGCTTTTCCTAAACGGTCATATGAGGCGTTCAAAATAATAATGGTCTAAATCCACTGTTTTTAAAAAAAATCGAGATTTTAGCTTTAAACACTTTATTATAATGTGCTCCTATAAAAAAACAAATCAGCATCAAAAATGTACTGTTACCAGTCGAGAAAACAGCATGAGTTTTTTGATTGGTAACTCTTAATATACAATTTTCAGTATACGAATGGAAAATAAAATGGATTTAGTCCATATTTTCCTCTCCATTGCTTATATTTAAGTTAATCGTATACCTTGAAATCGTTTTTTATTATTTTTACATAAATAAATGTTACAATTTTAAAAATAAATAAACATATTTCTTTTGCTTTCCCTGAATATTTTTTAACGTCTTTTCACTAAACTTCAAATATCTCGATTTAAACTTATTCCTTATTATATGGCAGGTACCGTTATTTTTAGGCCTACAAATAAAATTTAAATTTCCCTTTGGCGAATGCCAAAAGAATCACACACACCGAATTCGGAGATAATCGCTTAAGGCGTTTATGCTACAGCTCGTTATACATACTGACAGACAGACAGACAGAGAGACAGACAGACATTTTTTGTCGATCACTCTTTTCGACTTCTATATGATTGTAACGTCATGTTTGATTGTTATCTCAAATTTTTTTTTTATTCACGAATAAAAAAAGTAAAAACTTACAGAACGAATTAATTTTTTAATAGGTACTTTAAAAACATTATTTAATTAAAGACGTCTCAAACGTTTAAAAATAATATGTAATAAATTTATTGCCGTGATTCACCTATTTTTTTTCCGAAAAACTTTTATTCTTCTTCATATTACTTTTTTTGTCAAAGTTTTTGGTGCATAAGAACAAGTCCGTGTGATCCAGTCGTGCCTTTTGAGAATCTTAAAGCTGTTGTAATTATTTTAAATCGTTAAATCTAATTTATTCAATTATGGTAAATTCGCATCTAAAGTATACGTTTCAGAGAGAAATATCTGAAAAAAGAGTTAAATATTACAATGAAAATTATCTTTGATGGTACTTACCTATCGAAAGTAAGAATGTTATTATTTTTTTAATCCAAATGCGTCGTTGCACATCTATCTTGTTTTTTGCAGATAGAATCCGACCTTATGATACCGTCTAATAAATCAGCCTGATTAGACTGTGATTAACAGTCTACAGGCAAAGTTAAATACTTGGGAAGGAGTAAATCTTAGCTTAGAATTTATTTTCAGGTTGCACATTTTATTACTTGCGATAACGAGGTACACTTATAGATTCATAAATATAAACAAATTATGGTAACAATCAAACATGGCAACACTATGATTGAGCTTAAGTCTTTTCATATCAATAAATTACAGACAACAAAATATCAAAATGTTGGCCTTTCTTTATTAGACACAATTTGTATTTAAATGTTCTTGATTTATTAGATAATTTTTAGATTGTAAATTACGTGTCGGACCACAGATAATTTATTTAATTAAATATTGTTCAGCAGGTATTTTTGATGGAAAATCCAATTCGGATTAGATAAAAATAAAAGGGATAATTTTGATTACCAATACGCTTGAGGTTGGCTTTTGTTTCCAATAATAACGAAAACTCCAAAAACAACCATATTAACCATATTTTCTAAATAAATATTTTGGTGAAGAACAAAATTATAATTCATGATGATACAATAATTAGGAAATTTGTTAAAATGTCTAGAAAGGAAGCTGCTGGCGAAGTGCTAGTATCTATTAGTTAGATGCAACTATGCTGAATCTCCTTTTATTTGAACGCATTGTAGATAAAAACCTTTCTTAAGTCTTTTATTTGTTGACATATACTATATTGTATTTTTGTTTTACAAGCAAAAGTTGATAACTTCATATTACAAATCTACATTTTTGTCTATCCTGCAGTTTGAATTCGAAACTTGGGACTTAACATAAACAATACATTTTACAATTGAAACGACAATTTGCTTTGAATCGTAAGGCTATACCTTCTTCTCTCTAATATTCGAATCCAAAATACTACTATCAAGACTTAGTTGTTGTGGAATCGTAGCGCCGGCCGGTCGTTTCTTTGGAATAACAATCTAACAAATTATTCGAAGCGAATTTATTTCCCCAAAGACGTTCTTACTCCAAAGCTCATGAGATGTCCCACATTCTGAAATTTAAGTAAGAAGCGCACAACCTTAATTGATCAGCATTTAGAAATTTCCCGGTTTCGCTGTTGTTGGCTATGGAGCTACTAAAAAAAGTTAATTGATATTTAAATTGACATAGACAATTGATTAATTGATTTATGTGTCGTGACAACAACTTACTGACTGTTATTTGTGAAAGTGGAATTTATTAGAAAGAAATTATCATTCAAAAGATGTGTTTTTGAAATTTAGTATAAAAGATTGATAGACAGTGTGCAGTGGAAAGATATTTGACGGATTTTCAGTGAAACAAATGAATCAAATCAAAATCAGTTCAAGATTTATTAATTTGTTGGGGATTTGGATTATCATTCTATTTACTACAATATTAAGCGACAAGATAGTGGGAGATTAGAAATATAATCAAAAACAACATTGTTTCGGATTTCGATTGTGTTGCCTTGATTGTCGTAATATTTATATAAAACACCTGTTGCTGTGCTGATACTAAACGGATTTTGAAAATATTCAAAATAAATCTAATCGAATTAATTTTTGTCAAATAATGTCATTTTAACCGATCCGTAAGTGTCTACATCGTAGATTAAAAACTATGAATTGACCTTTAAGAAGATAGAAAGTGCATGATGCCCTGAACTGCATTAATATTTAATAAATAGCCGAAGGTCAATCCATTATGTTGGAAAAAATAATGACCCACAAAGATAAGGTCATTTTTAATAAAATCTTATCATAGAAAATAAATCCCAGAATCGTATGAAACGCGTTAATATGAAACTAGACTAGTTGACCCATCCGGCGTTGCTCCACCAATGGGTTCAACTATAGGTTTATTTAAAACTACTAAGCTAAGCACACACAAAAAATATCTTTAAAATAACCATCGCGAAAGGCTTTCTTTTTATTATTTTTATTTGAATATTTGAAATAATATATGGTTTGATTTTTGATTTTGATTTAAAACCTTAAATAAGAATATTAGACAAAAATTATCCCAGCGCCACTAAGTGCATAATGAAAATAGCCTAAGTTACTCTTTAGCACATCAGCTACCTACCAGTGAAAGTCATGTCAAAATCGATGTATCCGTTTCCGACAAACATTTTTAAAATTGTTTTTTTTTTGTGGCGTCAACAGAATAAAAAACAAAAACTACATAGGTAATAACATAAAAGTGCATAACTTTTTCTTAAAAAATGAAAATCTTTGTTGTACACTTTCGACTAGGATATTGAATCTTGAGGTTCGTATAATCTCCCGGACCTCTTTTATGTTCTAGCTCAATTAAACACATATTCTGAAATTCTGTTGTCGTTTTTAAGAATTTTCTTTTCAGGAAACATGTCGACTATACCTAAAGAAATTTCACTTTATCTCGTTTTTACAACTGATCTTTGGTAATGTAGCAACAATGCAAGTCGTCATTGTTTAAGATTGAAGATGAAATACAGTGGTGCTCGAAAAAAATTATTTTGATTTCATAAAAATAAATAATGTTCGAATATAATTCCGTGGCCACCACGCAAAGGTGTGACAAAAAGCTAGAGAATATAGACTATAGGTTATGATAGTTATAAATATTTTAAAAGGTTACGTTATATAGTTATACTATTTCTTCTAAGACCCAGAAAATTTATTTTATATTTTCTAAATAAAGTTCATAAAGTCAAATATAAATTTTAATAGAAATTCAATGTGCCATTATTAAAAAGCCTAAATTAAAAAAAGTCTTATATGAAAGGTACCGTTAATAGACTTTTCCGTTTTTTTTGATAAATGTTTACCAAAACCTCTCAAAAAAAAAAACACCAAAATCGTTGGAACCATTTTCTAAAAAATAAGCGTTTCTTTAACGGATATGTGCGAGGTAATGTTATTGTAAGCCCTTAAAATAAAATTTCTCTGAGTAATGCCAAAAGAACCACATACAAACCTACATATAACAAATTTTAAGTCTTTAGCTGTTTATGCCGCATAAAGCGTTATAGAATTAAGTTATTTGTCAACTAGCTGACCCACCCGGCGTTTCTCGGGTATACCATATATATATATATCTTCTGGATCCCGAAAATAACACTACATATTGGGTTCAATGGTAAATAAACATTTGCAACTCGATTGTGTTAGTTGAAAAACAAAATTTAATATTTTTGATATAGAATTATATGCATTACAATATTAGCTATCCCGCCAAAATCGGTATAGCCGTTCTCGAGGTTAGCCGAAACAAACAGACAGATAGGCAGACACTTCATTTTTACTTGCGACTGTGGGTACTATAATGCAAAAAATTCGTGCAAAAAACAAATTTTTCACTAACAATCAAACATGACATTACGATGATAGAGAATTCGAAAAAAGTGGTCCTGGGAATTCCGTCCGTCTGTCTGTCTGTCTGTTCGCACCTCTGCAGCCTAAACGAACGACTTGCTTAAAACTGGGTATTTAGTACTTGTTTGGTAGTATCTCGAGGGTGTTTTTCATTTTTGCTCTAGGTCGAAAAATAACGGTACATGCCATACTATTTTTAATAAAATGCTTGATTTTCCCGAAAACGGCTCTAATGATTTTGATAAAACTTTCAGGGTGCTATTATTTTTTCAACAATACATCTTTTAGTTAGAATGAATTTTTCGAAATTTGTTTTATAACGACACCTTTCATAGTACCGATTTTTTCAAATGCGGTTTTATCGTAAACCATTATCCCGATTTCAATAAAAAAATTGCACAAAAGAAGTCATTTATAATTCAATTAACATTGCATTTAAAAAACTTCAAAAACTTTTGTTATCGATTTTTTTAAATTTTCTAAAAAAAAAATGGGTTTTTAAATATTTTGAAAACGGGTTGATTGAATTTTTGTAAATAATTTTCCTAGTTGAAAACTACAGATTTTATATTTTCGGAGTTTTTCAAAAAAAAAAACACTTAAAAAAACTGGTCGAACGATTTTGAATATTTTTTTTCCTCGATAGACATTTAGTTTTCAAATTTTATTGCACACTTAGTTTTTTCTGAGAAAACTCTTAAACTAATTAAAAAAATGAAAGAATTTTCGATAAAATTGGATTTTTTTTATTTTAATACGTAGTTATGTATATATACATACATATGCAGCCGCTAAGCAATTTTCTAGCATAAGAACAAGTTCGCGCGGCCCAGTCTTCCATTTCATTTAAATTTTATTCGACGATGTGACTGCACATATGAGCAAGTACGTGCGATCCAGTCAAGCAGATTTTAGAGATTATAAATATAGATCTGATCAAAAAAACAAATAAAAAAAAAAATGTTAGGTGCACATGACGTCATGTTACAGTCAATTTGTATCGCTACAGAGACAGACACTCTCTGAAACGTCATTTCTTTGGTTAATTGGATGGACTAGACGTTAATGGCACAACAAAACGTTGCAAAAAGCCAAAAAGCGAAAGCGGTTTCTGTTTTACTAAAAAAAGAGGTAGTTGTCTGTAAAATCGGTTTACGGACGATAATTTTACGTGATAACGTCATAAGAAAACATTGATGGCAGCAACACCAACATAAAAAAACAAAACTCCGCCTATTTTGTATTTCTTTTTCTCTTCTTGTTCTTTTTGAATTTGAATGGAATTATTTTGGGAATTTGCGCCTGTACTTTTTCATGTTCGCCTGGTGCTTGCGATCGATTTTGGTTGAAAGAACCACAGTATCGCAGCGTGTGTCACTTTTCTTATTTGCAATATCAGCATGAGTCTTATTAGCATGATTCATGTTATTTCGTATGTGCAGCCTCAGCCTGCCTGTCATCGATTTATAAGACGTTATCAGGTAAAACAAATTCCAGGTTCTTTTTTTTTTGTAAATTTGTAAATTTGGTATATTTTTTTTCCAGTGTAATAAGGATTTGGTTCTCAAAACAAACTTGCCATCATATTTTACATACAATCAATCATAAAAATGCACTTGTGCATACATCATATGTAATCTTTATTTGTTAATCATTACTGCCAACTTAAAAATTATCTCCATTAGAAATACCTAGTAATAAATGCATGTAGGTTAACAAAGGTTAAAAAACAGGATGTTTCAAAAATAAAACGACCAATAATTTCACAATCACATTTATTATTTAAGTCATTCAGCTTACTTCATTTCATCATTGAAATGTTCTCTTTGCTTTTTCAGAATATCCATAACCAACGAATGAATCTATCAGAAATCAGATGCAATACTCAGTTGGTGCCGGGAACGTGTTGTACGAAGTTGATAGGTTGGTGTGCTGCTTGCAACAGGCACTGTAAAAGCAACAAATTCTATCGAAGCCCAACAATCTTAAACTAATTAGTTCACAATGGACAAAGAGGTAAGATCTGAAAGTATTCTGAATAAAATTTCTCCAAAATTCTTGTGAATTTTCCACAAAGTAGTGTTACTTCTCTTTATCGATTAACACAATAGATTTAGATTGTATAACAGCGTCTTCGTTTGGTGTATAACAAACAATTTAAATTAAAATGCGCAAGGCAAAAGAAACACGTGGTTTTAGTTTCTCTTTTACTCGAAATTGTTTGTTTTTATATATTGGTGCTCCGTGCTCTTATAAAATGCTCTTCGAAAAATAAATTTCACATTCGTGGAATATTATTGTTGTTGGTGGTGTTGTTGTTGTTTTTTTTTTAATGTCTGTTGATTTAATTTTGCGATGTTAATTCAACTGGTGAAAATGTCTTTTTTATTTCTACACAGTGAACTTTTATTTGTTATGTGGTGTTGATGAAATTCATTTTAAAATTCTTATTTTTATAAAACTGTTCAAAGTTCGTTTTTCAGACTATACAAGTGTTAAAAGCTTAAATTCATTGTTCTTTTAAGAGATTAAAGATTATGCATCTCAAAAACAACACAAAAATCATAGTGGTTAATGGTGGTAATTGAGGTAATGACTGATGACTTACCATAACTGTTGAAAATTCCCAAAGATGTTTTGGATGTAAGCCTTGTATATAGAACCTATAGTAGTATCATGAGGCAGCTTCTAGTTAAGCGAGGTAGAGCCGCAAAGTCGCTGCAATAGCTTTTTCTGTCTACACGATATGCATTTGTATGGGTTTTGGAGAGTAGAAAGAAATATAATAATGAAAGAGTAGGTTGTATAGTTTGTTTGAAAAAGTCTTTAGTTAGAAGGAGTACAAAATAAGTAGAAATAATGAATAATAAGTACGAGTGAAAGGTTCAAAAATGGTATGGCAGAGTAAGGGAAACAAAAATTAATGGATTTCCCTTTGATTTTTCGTAAACAAACCAAGATTGTGCGTCTTCAATTATTTGTTGGATTTTGCATTTTTCAAGAAATTTTGTTATTTCTGTATTTTCTGTATTTCTTATACCAAAATCAACTACCAATGTTGCGATATTCGGATTCGACTGTTCAAAGTTTTAATATAAATATTGTTCAATCTCGAACGTTAGTTATATATAAAACTAGTGGCATGTTGTTAGTACAATAGTATTTTGGTACTAGATGTTTAGTACTTAGTACTAGAATTTTTTACTGTCGTAGTTTTGGTACTATATTTAGTACTAGTTGAATTACTTAGTAGTATATTGAGTACTGGAATTAGTACTTAGTAGTATATTTATTACTATATTTAGTAGTTAGTAGTAGATTTAGTATTGGATATTTGACGTGATAAGTGAAGATACTCTAAGGCAATAACATAGGTACAAATATCTGCAAACAATGTGTATTATTTGTAAAATAAGTAACTAGGTAGGTACTTCAACTCAAATTAAATTTTTTGCAGACTTAAAAAAAATTGATATAATAATCAAACATGGTAACCATTCAAAATTGTACACAAAAAAAACAAACCAAATATCAAATTTCAACAAAAATCGTTAAAAAGGTAAATTCCATCCTGTTGGCGTATCTATAAAAAAAAACCTACCAAAAACAGTGTATTTTCAAGACAGAAATGAAAACTCCTCACATAGCTGTCTAAATTTCTATCTTTCATTTTCTCATTATCAGAAATAGACAAAGAAATAACACGAAAAAGACTTGATAATTTGCTTCCCTCTGACTGCTAACACTTTATATACATCTTTCCCGTTCTGTCAATTTCTAACGTTGCATATGTGTTGAATTAAACTCCACGACTAAAAGTCTACACTGAGAAATAGCGAGATAGCGAAACTAGATGGCGCTAGGTGAAACACCCATCTTGATAGTACTATAGATTCTATATACAATGCTGTAACTTTAAAATTCTTGTATTATATATCGTAAATGTTGACAGTTATGCATAGTTATCAATGGCAATGGTTTTCAGTTGACGCTTTTATTTATGGTGCTATAATTACATGCAAACTACAAACATGCATATTAGGGCATCCTTAAGAAAACAAAGGTTCTAGTCAGTCGATTATTATAATAATAAATATATAAAATCAGTAACAAGAATTCAGAAATTATTGATTTTTGTCGCCAAAAAAATGTTTGCAGTTCATTATTTTTATATTTTTTAATAGGGGAGAGGGGGGCACCTTTGAACGCGGGGTGCCATTCAACATCGATAATAAAAACCAATTAAAAATATATTTCAGAGTGCTAACCAAATTTTAAAATTGGCAATACTGTCTTCTTTCAACGTTAACTGCATTCGGTGGTCGTCTCAGAAGTCGCCTGATAGTAGCCCGTTGTGATGGTTTTAGTACTACAATTTTAACTTTTTTTATTTGCTTCGTAAGACTTTATCATTTGTGAAAAGTATAATTTTGCTGGCGGAGATTTATTTGGAACCGTTTAAAGTATAGTTTTTTGATAAATACGTAAGAAATACTTATTTACGAAAAACTTTTTGTCGCTCAGCATGTTGGGGCAGCTTTGAACAAAACAGTCGAGGCACGTTTGAACATGAAAAATCAGCGATGCACTCTTTTAATAGGCGTTTAAAAGTACCGAAAGTATCAAACCGAAGAATTCTAGTTCGGAAGTTTGTTTTCGGTGAATGATGACATCGCCTTGGACTTTGACTTTGCTGAAGATCCTTCAATTGATCTACTTGATACAGAGCATGTTGGCAATATATGTTTTGATTTGAGCTATACAAATTCAAACGACTACACATTGATTAAATGTCCCAATAATTTAATTTCAATTGGGTTAAAATTCACTAAGTTCATGTAAGTGACATATATTTTCTGTTTCTTTTTTTGTCACTTCAATTGTTAATGTTTTGTTAAGTTTTTACTGTCTTACTTTGTCCAATAAATAAAAATAATTAATTTTATTATAAAAACAAGCTTTTTTTATTTTCTTTACTAGCAAAAACATTTATAATAACTATTGTTCAAAAGTGCCCCTGCCAAGTTCAAAGCTACCCCGCATTGGGGGTACCACTGAACATGGTGAACTGCTTCGTTTTTTAAAATAATAATAATTAAACATTATTGTGAAATTATTACAATTACTGACTTAAACCACGAAACAAATCCATACAGAAGAAATTCGGAAAAAGCACAAACAAGCAAGGAACTCATGCAACTCCGTTATCAATAGAACCAAATTTATGCATGACCAAAACTTACGGCAAAAAATTCTGCAGTGTCCTAAGGCAGTACAAATTTTTGGTCATTTGTAAAAAATATTAAAACTTCTCAACATCTTCGGTTCCTACGCTCATCGACAATAACAAACCAATTGTTTACTCTTCAGAGAAGGCAAACTTGCTTTCACACTGGCCAAACCAATGCGTAAGCTTTTTCATCGCTCCTACTCTTCTGGAATCTTTCCTAGAAGATGAAAAACAGCATTTGTCCAGCCCGTCCCTAAGAAAGGCGACCCATCCTTCCCCTCCTCCTACCCACCCTTAGCACTAACATCCCTTCTTTCTAAGGTCAGAAACGCTGATTAACCGTCAGATTAAAGAATATCTTGAAGATCGTAAGCTTCTCCATGACCGTCAGTATGGCTTCCGCAGCAACCGTTCCACTGGTGATCTGATGGCATATCTCACTGAACAGTGGAACAAATCTTTACATCGTTTTGGTGGAAGTAAGATTATTGCTCTTGATATCTCCAAGGCATTTGATAGAGTTTGGCATGAAGCTCTCTTGTCCAAAATGCGTGCTTTTGGGATCGATGATACTCTTGTTCGTTGGATTAGAAGCTATCTTCTGGACCATTCAATACAAGTTGTATTGGACGGATTCAAGTCTAATTCCTACAAAATAAATGCTGGTGTGTCCCAGGGCTCTGTTCTGTCTCACTCTTTTCCTCATTCTTATAAATGATCTTCTGTCTGTTACTTCTAACCCACTTAACTGTTTTGCTGACGACTCTACCCTTAGCTTTTTATATTCGTTCGATAATTCACGTCCTTCGCTTTCGGAAGTACTATTGACAATGTCAAGCTCATTAAACTCCTTGTCAAAAGGGGTAATAGGAAGCGTGTGGAGTTTAATGCTTCGAAAACTCAATGCTGTCTTCTATCGTTAAAGCTAAACATACCCCCAATGCCATTGTCCATGAATGGCACTTACATCGAAGAAACCGAAAAGCTCTCAGTACTCGGTATGTGTGTCAACGACGACCTCCGTTGGAACGACCATATATTTGAGATCGCTAAAAATGCTGCTAAGTGCTTAGGTTTTCTGTATCAGTGTAAGAAGTATGTTTCCCTTCTGATCTGGCTACAATTTATAAAGCGTTATACGTCCTAAACTCGAGTATAACTCCCACCTCTAGTCAGGTGCTTCTCAAACATCGCTTCACCTGCTTGATAGAATACAAAATCGAGCGTTTAGATTGATAGGAAATAGAACTGCCGCTGAAACAATTGCCCCTCTCGAACACCGACGCAATGTTTCATGTCTTTCCTTATTTTATCGTTTCTTTAACAAAAAAATGTTCACTCGAGGTAGCCAGCTGCATTCCTCCCCTTAAAAGTTTCGCCCGTAATACTCGTCTTGCTAGGAATGCCCATCAGTTCACCCTTGAGCCCAATTTCAAACGTACCGTGAAATATAGGGATTCTTTTTTAGCCGAACAACACGAATTTGGAATAGTTTACTCGGCGAGATTTTTCCTTGCCGTTTTGATCTGCAAGAATTCAAAACCAGTGTTAATCTACGTCCTCCCTATCTTCCTAATGCCCGCGCAGTGTGTTCTACATTAAAAAGGAAACAAGTAGTCCCTTGTGCGCGCGTTAATTATAAAAAATATATCTCAAAGCGAAATTAATTTGCAGTATAATTATTCAAATACATAGCTTTATATAAGACTCGAAAGCCACAACTGTTCAAAGGTGCCCCACTCTCCCCTACTATTTGCTATATACTATTTTGCATACTCGAAAAATGGGCACAACTATGGGTGGTGGAAAGCGTTACCAACCACTTTTGACGAAAAAGTGCCTAACTTGGAAAAAAAGATGCATTTTTGAATAAAATAATGCCTACAATTTTTTTTTTTAGTTAAAGTGAAACAGTACATCCATACATCAAAAAAAAAAATAACAAAAACTATTTTTATTTTTATTTTTATTTTTTTTTGAAAGAAGGATATGTGTGTTTGTTTGAATTGCAAATCATACCAGTTTTTATTTTCAAAAAGCGACTTTGTGTACAGAATTCCACTTAAAGTTTCTGTGTTAAGACTATTTCTGAGCTTCGTCTTATTTAAACTAATTGATGAAAAAATCCTTTCAACAGTTGCCGAAGAATGCGGCAAGCATAAAATGTGGTTTACTAATTTTGCAAAAAAGGAAACATTTTACAACCATATCCTTTTTCCAATTGAAATACCTTTCTCCAAAACTCAGAAATATTTGCAGCAGCTGTATCAATATCTAAATTTCTTAAGACTCTGAAGGCCAAATCAATATCATTACAGTTATTTTCATTAATAACATGAGGAAAATGCAGTGTAAGTGGTATTATTGACTGATTCTTTACCATTTCTAAAGGTTCTTGAGTTGCCACATCTTTCAATTAAAGTGCAAGAGTTAACAGCCAAGTATGCAGCTACTTTCCCTCCCAAATGTATGTTTTCTAGTGGCAAACAGTTTTCTTGGCTATCATGGTTTTAAATAGCTGCATCATTATCCCGTACATAATGAAAATTCAAATAGTTTTCCAAAATAGTTTTATAATAATTAGATACTCTTTTATAGATAACATGAATTTTTGTATCCTCACTTTGCATCTCTGTATTGATTGATATAAACGACGATAACGGTAAAATGTACAACAAAAAAGTTTGGGGAAAGGAGTGTCGAGTTGTAAAGTTGATACTGCACTTTAAAAAAATCTTGAGTGTTACAAAATGTTTCAAAATAATATTAATACATTGATTTAAAGAAAGACATCTGGTATTTGCCGGGTGAAGCATTTTGTTCGGCTTTAATTGCCACAATTCTTGAAAAGTCTTAAACCCAAACACACGTTTTGGGGCTGGAGATAAAATTTGGAATTTTTGAAGCACGCATAACTCGCAGCCAGATGAAATGAGATAAATTCGGACAATATTGTTTTAATTTAGAACAAATGGAATTGTGTTTGCCCATCATTACATTAGCACCGTCTGATTCAAACCCAACCATGTTTGTTTTGGAAGGAATATTATTATTACAAAAAATAATTATAGTTAGTTAGTTAGTTATAGAAACTTTATCTATTATATTTCATTGTACATATATCTACAATAAATTTCATAGTTTAATATGGTTTGGCTTAAAGCCGTCTACCAGAATGACATTATAACAATATTATACATTTCTTACTAAAATAGTATAAAAATAAAATTTAAAAGTCGCCTTCGACTATTCGGGTTCTATAATTCAGTGCCATCGTTGTGTATTTATACAATTTCTCCCAACCAAGACTTCCATTCAAAATACATAAAACTTCGTTCATGTTCATTACGGATTTACCGAAGAATCTGACTCGATATTCTCTTAGAATCGGACATCTGGCAATAAAGTGGTAAATATCTTCTCTTTCCTTGAGGTTGCAAATATCGCACAAAATAGGTAGGTCCGGACGATGTGGAATGTAGTTGAGGTTGATCATTTCCCCTCTTACTTTAAATATCGTACTTATCATTGAAAGCGGTAATCTGTTTAAGAAGTAGGAGCTTCCTTGTAAGTTGTAGTCGAGCTGGCTATAAATCATCCTATACTGAGATGATTTAGCTTCCAAGATATAACCACTATAAGTTGAGCGCGCTACACCTTCCAGTAAATTTTGAAACATGTTTCTAAGATTAGCGGGTCCAATACCTGGTTGAATCTGTAATCTTTCTCCACAATCAACCCCTATTTCTTCCCATTTTTTGACGAGGTTGCCTCTCAAAGTAATTATCGACTTGAGGATCAATTTGGGTAGTCTTGTCTCATCCATCTCCAGCAGCTTGATTATATAATCGGAGTGTAGTTTTAGCGTATTTAAGAAGAACGGTGGCATTGTAGTTTCAAGGTGGACCATGTAATTTGGAGTACAGGTTGGCAACCGAAAAATGCGTTTAAGAAAATATCTTTGAAACTTTTCAACAACATCGAACTGCCAGCAACCCCACACTTGAGCTCCATACAACATGATGGAAGAAGCAGTGGCACGCAATATCTGTATCTTTGCGCTATGGTCCACAAACCTACTCTCTATACAACGTCCCCAGATTGAAGAAATAGCTCTCTTTGCCTCTGCTAATTTAGCCTCGAAATGTTTTTTGAAGTTAAGGTTAGCACAGATCAATACACCAAGATACTTATACTCTCGAACAATTTCTAAATTCTGACCCTTGTAGGTCCACCTTTCGTTTTTCGAGTATCTACCACCTCCATCCCTGAAGATCATCATTTTAGACTTTCCAAGGTTAACAGTCAGGTTCCAAAGATCACAGTAGCGCTCCAGACGGTTGATCATGCGCTGCATTCCGTTAACTGATTCCGCCAGAAAAATTATGTCATCGGCGAAAATGAGACACGGTATTCGTAAACCTCCGAACTCAATACCCCCTCTGACTTCCTCGACAACATCATTTATAAACAAAATGAAGAGCAAAGTACTCAACACACATCCTTGCCTTACTCCCATTTCCGTTTTAAAGTCATCTGATGTAAATTTTCCGTCCCAAACATAAGACACATTGTTTTCATACATTGCTTGCTTTCAGCAGATTCACAACTTTGCTTGAGATACCCAAAGTATAAAGCTTATAGAATAACGATGCACGGGCAATGGAGTCAAAAGCAGCTCTGAAATCTACGAAGAAAGCATATAGCTTCTTCTTTTTGCTTTTAAAGTAATCGGCTATGTGAAATAAGGTGAAAATCTGATCTACCGTCGAGTGGTTTTTCCTAAAACCAGCTTGGAACATGTTGAGTATGTTTTTGTCGTTAACCCACTCTGTTAGCCTTTTAAAAATAAGTGTGCTGAATAACTTCATTGAAGAATAGTTATATATTGATATAATCCCTCAGCCGTGGAGTCCTCTATTTCTATCAGTTCGAGAAAAGCGTCTTCCGTTTATCACAATTCTAACAACGAGAGCTAGTTCCTTTACGCAAGTTCTGTGCTTTGATTCATCCACGATCAAAGAAAAATGTTCTGTCCTTAAAAATTGAAGTAACACATTTTTACTTGCGATTATAGGGACTATAAGGCAAGAGAAAAATAAGCTTTTCCTTAACTGTCATATGGCAGGTACCGTTATTTTTAGGCCTAAAAATAAAATTACACACACCAAATTGGAAGATAATCCCTTTAGCCGTTTAGGCTGCAGCTCGTTATACATACTGACAGCCAGACAGAAATTTTTGGTCGATCACTTTTTTAGACTTCTCTATGATCGTATTGATTGTTATCGCTTCACCAATTCTCGAGAAAGTCGAAGAGAAAAAACGGTCCTATAGCAGGTACCGTTTTTAGCCCAACATGTTAAAACATAATCCACACCTACAATAATACCATTTTGGGGATTTTTGTCATTTTGGAAAGCTTACAAGCTACCTGACGTTATACTTAAGTAAGAAAACCGTACCTTGTTCGGAAAAAGTAAAAAAAGTCAAAAAACTGTTAAAAACATGTTATATCTCCTTGAAAATAGTTTGTAGTTGCATTTGCATTTTTACAAAAAAAGCTACTTCTGTCAATTTCATTTAATTTTAATTTTTATTTTAATTTCATTAATTTTTTCGCTTAGGAGCGCAGAACACCACACTGTTTTTACTTGCGATTATAGGTAGTATAATGCAAGTTATGCATTCATGCAGATTAAAAATGTTGAGATAACAATCAAACATGGCATTACAATGATAGAGAAACATTTTTGAGTTACTGGCAAAATGCTGTCCGTCTGTCTGTCTGTCTGTCTGTCTGTCGGTACGGATGTATTTTGGACTGTAGCCTAAACGGTTAGGACAATCGTCCTCAAATTTAGAACTTAAGGTTATTTTGCCATTCTACAGAGGAGTTTTTTCAATTTTTTTTTAGCTCAAAAATTAACGGTACCTGTCATATAACCGTTATGTAAAAGCTTAATTTTCTCGAAATGGCTCCAAGAATTTTAATATGCATTATATTTTGATGAAAAAAGAATTTATTATGGTGGGTTAAAAAAAACGGTAACCCTTTTATAGGACCGGTTTTTTTCTTCGACTTGCTCGAAAACTTGTGATCCGATTACAATACAAATTGATATGCAAGAAGATGTAAGTGGCTTAAGTAATTTTGCATTAACTTTTTTGCGAAAACTTTTTTTTTTGTATCAATATTTTGAAAACGGATCAGTGATTTTTTTTTTAATTTTGTTTTTAAATGAAAGTTATTTTTGTGCTTAAAAAACAAAAAAAAGTTGTTAAACAAACCGTTTTATTTAAAAGAGGCTCCTACGATTTAAAAAAAAAACATTCACACTTTTTAACATTTCCTTAAGAAATAAAATGGCGTTTAAATTATTTCACTCAATACAATTAAACTTACTTTATTCGAAGAATGAAAAGTCACAAAAATCGGATAAATGCTTTGATTTTCACTTTAATTTTCTTAAATTTTATTCTACAATGTTACCGCACATAAATGAGCAAGTACGTGCGATCCAGTCGTGCAATTTATTTTGTAAATATTCGCTATCATTTCATGCAAATGTTTTTTTTTTATATTTTTGACTCTCTCGGTAACCGTTAATTGGATTTCGTTCATATCTTATGCATATTTGAAAAGATCTACAGATAACTAAATTAATTCTACATACCAAAATCTTGAATAACTTTTTTTCCATTTACTATTAATTTGATTTTTTTTTTTTTGAAAATTCAATATTTTTAAACTAATTATACATTTGATTAAAATTAAAAAAATTATCAAAATTTAAAAAGTTTTTTTTTATTCTAAAAACCAAAAATAAAAACAGGATTTTATCAAAATCCTACAATTTTCGAAATACTTTTTTTTTCGTAAATTCGTTATTTTATAATACATGTGATGGCATACTCCATTTATAAAAAAAAAAATACATATAAGTATTGTGATTTTGACATTTTTTTTATAAGTTCAGGTCGTGTTATTTTTCTGCGTAAATGTTACTTGTTTCTTTCAAAGATCTAGCCTTCCAATGTGATTAGGCACATAGGAACAGGTACGTGCGACTCAGTCGTGCCCATTTTCTTATATGCATAAATTCTGAACTTGCATAGATAACATCGCAAGAAAAAAAGTGTTACAACTTCGTAAAAAAAGGTTTTTGCGAAAACTCTTTGGTTTATACTGGAAAATTGATATGGTAAACATTTTACAGTACATTTTACTTGCAAACAAAAGAAAAACGTTTAGAAGTAGGTGTCTTAAAATAAGCCCAACTCTGAACGATTAAAACCCCCATTTTTAAAATACAGACTGACATATTTCGAAAATAGAACGAAAGTATTATTGCAATTTTAAAAAACTTCGAAAGGAAATTGTATAAATTTTTTTTTTATAATTAACGCGCGCACAAGGGACTATTTGTTTCCCTTTTAATGTAACACTCTGCGCGGGTATTAAATACAAAATGCGCGGTATTGTAATGCATTCAGATATTTTGCTTGCAAAAAAAACCAAAAACGATGAAAATAGCCCTTGCTAGATCAAGCGAAAAACAACAGGAACATAAAATTAACCAACACATTTTGAGAATCAACAAGAACGAAGAAAAGAAGATTTTTAAATGAAAATTACATTGATTATTTAAATATTAAAATCGGGAGTTAAAAAAAAGGTATTTTTGAATTGATTTCCAGAGTTCGACTTTTGAGATGAAAATCTTTACCTTCTAGAAGAGAGCCTAACAATGTCAACAATGATTGCTTTTCTTTTCTAGACAAATCTTCCCCCAGAAACACGTTTTCAACGATGGCAACGGAATTTCATGTCACCATGGTACAAAGACATTTCAGTCGAGCCGACAATGTTTCTCTACATGTTTGCATTTCTATTCACCTCTGTCGTCGAACAGGACTTTTTTGTCCGCAAATCCTGCTTAGTAAATAACAATTATAGTTTAGAAATTTGTGACAACTTAAACAAGTTTCCCGAAATCAAAAAAGAAGTACAAGTAAGTCGTAAGTTTATAAATAAAAAAAAACTTTTCAAAACCCATCCACTTATTTAGATAACAACATCGAAATTCCACCAGTGGGAGAATATCTCAGCGCACATATTCCCGATAGTATTAGCTTTGTTTTTAGGCTCATGGTCAGATAAGAGAGGCCGAAAGTTCCCACTGCTGATGGGGCTGTGCGGCAAGTTCATCTACTCCACAATGATGGTGGTGAATGCAAATCAAGGTTTGTACAGTCCTTTAAAGAAATTCCATAATTATTTCAAACTTTTTTGGTTTTAGGATCATGGCCAGTAGAATATGTAATATTTACAGCCACTCTTCCATGTGCTATCACTGGGGCCGATGTAGCGATCTTTGCTTCTTGCTTTGCATATATCTCAGATGTTTCGTCATTGAGTAATCGGACCATGCGGATTACGATCTTAGACATTTGCTATTTGAGTGCTATGCCCACTGGAGTGGCTCTTGGTAAGATCCTCACATCAGCTAATAACATTTTATTTTATTCTCCATCCTTTCCAGGTTCTTATTTTTTCAACAACGTCCTCAATAAATCGCATGCATCGATGTTTGCCATAAATGCATGTGTAATGTTTGTTTCGATTGTCTACAGTATTATCTTTCTCAAGGTTTGGAAGATTACTTTTTTAGTCGAACTGTTTAGTATTTTTTTTTTTAGTGGCAAACAGCACCAAAGCAAAGATCTTTGCGCGAACTTAGTTGTTGTGGATTCTTTCCAGACTTTTTCGATAAACAACATTTACAGGACTCATTCGGGGTGCTGGCAAAGAAACGTCCAGGCAGCCGAAGATCATTCCTCATTATCTTACTAATCTCAATGGCCCTGTATACATTCCAAAGGGATGAGAAACCCTACCTGTATCTCTACGCACAGTTGAAGTTTCAATGGGATGTCCGGATCTATAGCAACTTCAAGACTTTCCAGTCATGCGCATATGTGATAGCAGCCCTTATAGCAATTCCTTTAATGAACAAAGTCCTCGGATGGAAGGATACTGTAAGTGGCTAGTAGATCTGGCCAAGAAAATTGTCTTTTATTGTTTTTTTTTTTTAGACAATAATCTTCATTGGTGTTTGGGCCCATGCAACAGCCCGATTATTCTACTACTTTGCCGACACACCGACAATATTCTATACTGGTGCTGTTGTGTGCAGTTTAGGACCGATTGTCGGACCAATGATTAGATCGATCACCTCAAAAATCGTCCCCCAATCGGAGAGAGGAAAAGTATTTGCTTTGCTGTCGGTTTGTGACAATGCTGTGCCCTTTATAAGCGGTATTTGCTATTCACAAATCTATCGAGCCACCATCGGCCAACGATCAGCAGTCTTTTTGCTTACGATCTCGACACAAATTGCAGTGTTTTTCCTAATTTTGTAAGCTCGTCGGAGTTTTTTCATCGATAAAATATGTTTAATGGCTTATTTTTGTATTTCTTTCAGAGGAATTCATATGAAAGTTGGAAATCAAGAACTTGCTGTTGCCGAAGGTGACAAGGAGAATGGCCTAATTCCAGAAGCCATTACGGCAGCCGAAATCGATGATGCAGAAATCAATTCAAACTCGAATAGTAGAGAAATCAAGAATATTAGCTAACAATAGAAGATTTGAAGGGCAAAGAGTTTTTGATAATTTTTTTTTTTAAATAAGTTAAATGTAGTTTTTAAAATAAAAATGTATTTTTTGATATTTTAAAAGCATTTTTTTTATTCTGGCAGTTAAAGATTTAATAGATTACTAACAAAAAAAAACATAAAAGCAAAATATAATAATATTTAATATTACATAAGTTCTTCCAATTTTACTGCATATGTCTGAATAATCGTTCGATTTTCTCTTATTATGTGCAATGTCGATACATTGTTAATATCGATATAGATATAGTATTTTTCGATATATTTTTTTACCATATGCCCAGATCTAATGACTCACACACACTAACACCTAATAGGTAAACCCCGCCCATTTTTAATTTCGTTCTCTTTTCTTCTTACGTCTGGTCTGAGTGGACTTATTTTGGTTGTTTGAATTTTTTTTTATTAGTTCGTGCTGTGTTTCATGCTTGCCTGGTGCGCAGAATAAGTTTGAGATCGATTTCTTGGGATTTCCATGCAACAAATTATCTTTGGCCGGGTGATTACCACCATCCAGGTGTGTGTTAAGTGTAGAGTGTGGTTTGATCTATGATCTTTGACGTCATTATTATTAAATTCATTTCCATTTCGTAAAAAAGAAAGAGAAATCTATAAAATACTTTCTCCGTGTGTAATGAATTTGAGAGAGATAAAAACAATTCTTTAATCCTAATTCCTGCATTTTGTGTTGAAACTAGATCTCGCCATCTCGCTCCTCTTATTTTTGTGCCACCAAAACCACCCTGCACAGCTATTCATTGTTTACCAAAAAACTCGGCATTCTTTTTGTATTAAAACAAGTGATTGCATATTTTTATGAGCCCTTATAAAGTACTCTTGTTTGTAAAATGTGTTTCATATTTGTAGGAGGTTATTATATTAATATATTCTACAACATAATTTAAGGAGTTCTTCTTTGCAGAATATTATTGCCAACTCAGTTATTATTCGCGGATAGGTAGGTATTCCCCGTGGGAACAATATTAAAAAAAAAAAATTGGGTGATCAAATAAAGCAAATAATGGAAAAGCAATTTAAAAATTTAAATAAAACAACTTTGGTGTGAAATATGAAATTGATTTTGGATTTATTTTAAAGCTGTAATTATGTCAAATATTATAAAATAATAAAAAATTTAAATGGCGTCGCCTTTGGCTTGACTGGCAGTTATTCCGTCTAAGTTTTTCAGTATCGGTACAATAATTGCGGCGTTATTCTATCAGGAACGTCTTGAATGTTAACCATGAATTGTACTTACAGCAATTGTACAGCTTGCTGACAACTAACGATAATGTCGATGTCGTCTGGACTTGGTGACGATAGATCCTCTTGTAGAAGTGCCATGTTGATGTGCCAGAGTCATGGATTGCTTTTTCCAACGGCTGGTTAGGGAGGATGCAAGCCAAAAGTAAGTAAAGGCGTGTCCACACCAAAGAAACATTTTTTAAGCATTTTAGAAACGAATAAACAATAAACACAAACCTGTTAATTGGGTTTGGTTGATGGAGGGGGATATTTTGAGGATGTCAAAAGTTGATGAATTTAACTAAGAATCATAATATTACAACATTTCATTATAAATCGGGTATAACAAAAAAAATAAGAAATAGAGAAATTTGGAAAATTACCTTTTTTCGAGGCTCCCAGCAACGAATTGACATATAAACATGTATACATGTATATTGTAGGAAATTTAATGTTCTACTAAACTTGTTTGTCCTAAACTTTTTCCACCAGCTAAAATGGAGGATAGGCGCGAAAGTGTACATACGACACACTTAATAACCTCTAACCTTAACTGAATGCTTAGCTTTGTTTTTTCTTTGATTTTCACAATTGGAAGACCGATTTTGATGAAATCCTGTTTTTTTACTTTTATTTTTTTGAACAAAAATTAAAAATTCAACACAATAAAATTATAAATTAATTATAAATAGAGAAAAAAAAATTTAAATGTTAAATTAATTAGGCTACCTATTTCGTTTCAAATATAAAATTTGACACAAATCCAATGAGCCGTTACCGGAAACCGGTAATATGAAAATCATCGTTAAAAGACTTTTCCGGTAAAATTATTGTTGATAAAATGATTGCCAATACTTACTTAATTACTCTTAAATTATCAGCAAATTCATTGCCGCCGTCATCGAGAAGTATTTACTCAACGGTTATATGGCAACGTATGTACCGCTATATTTAGCCCTCAAAATAAAATTTCAAAAACCCCTCTCAGGAATGCTAATAGGAACCACACAGACCAAATTCAAAGGTTAAACGATTAATCCTATTATTAGCCGTGTTTTATTGGTAAGTGTATACCCAGTAAAATTTTATACGGCAAACAACAACAAACAATAAGTGTCGATAATTAGGTTAGTAAAATTAGTGAATATAATAAGTTGAGATAAAACTTGGAAAGAAATGTCAACCAACTGGAATGTAGAAAAAATATGTACTTGAAGGTTGGTAAGATTTTATTATTTAAGGATATGTTCGTTGAGTATCATGATAAAAGATTCCAAGACAGCGCCTTCCTGTATTTTGACGTCATCAGTGACCCAAATTGACTAAATTAAATAAAATTTTTGGAAAGGATCCAAAATGTTAGTTGACTTAAGATGTATATTGAATCAATCAAATAAGACATTAGACAAAACCTGCATCAATTGAAACTTAAATAACTGCAGTTTTTTTCTAAAACCGAATATAATTCTGTCATCAAGGGTCACTGATGACGTAATGGTTGGATATTCTATCCGGATGACTCTGTCCAAGAACTGAGTTGAATTTTGAACACACCCTTCTAAATTTATTCAACAAAACGTCAGTCGTCACTTCGGGGGTTAAATTAGAAGTGAATTATGGAGTGAATATAGCGTTATATTGGGACTTCCAATACTGCGCTAGCTATAGATTACCAATAAAACACGCCTATTCAAGTAAAAAATAGCAAATGAGTTATGGAAAGTTAGACGTACGAAACATTATCCACCTCTTCTTATTCATATATGGTAGTTAGGTATGTCTAGTATCTACTCACCTATTATAGTTGACTGTCTTTTTTTATTTCGGATTTTGAAAACTAACCTAACAAGTTTGGTGAAAATCTTTGAGATACGCGTATTTGTGTAGGTATACCTACATAATATGTATTAAAAAAAAAAATTATCTCTCCCATAATCAACTTACCTTTTACAGAAATAACTAGATTGCATTTAAAAAAAAAACTTTCCTACTTAGACTAATTAATTGCACCTTCAAAGTTATTTCAAAGGAACCAATAAAATATCGCTATTCAATGATCCGATGCCTGTACAAAGGGATCAACTTAATTTGCTGTTGGTAATTAGTGCAAATCATTACCCCAGTCGATGTTATACATAAGTATATTTAGCGAGAAGTTAGAAGTATAATCATCGTGTGTAGGAAGAGTTTTCCACGATAAAAAAACTTTTTTCATTTAAAATATTATTTTTCCTTTGAAATGAGAATTAACTTAACGTGCAATTGAATAAACTTATAGAAACCTTGAAAGAAATAATAAGTCAGGAAGTAATAAACTATGTTTATTCTTATTAGATAATAATAATTTATCGTTATAAATATATGTTTAGTGCCGAAGCCTTGAAAATGATAAAAAGTGAACAAATTTAGTAGAATGAAACTCATTGGAAAAGGAAGATAATATAACAAAAATGAAAGGAAAAATAAATTACGGGTGATCTTAGGTCGGATAGTGGGGTGGAGAGGGGTTCAGGGTTAAATACAGTTTATCTCGATTTTAGGCAAAACTACAAGTCCTGTGGAAAAAGGTTATATGGCAAAGTTGTAGGTAAGAAAGAGATCTAATTTTTTTTATTTATGTGAAAATTAAAAAAAAAACAAGTTTTTGTTTTTTTATTTTTATCTTTTACAAAAAAAAATTTCACGAAATTTGGTGAAAACTTTCCTTTTTATGTCCCAAACATACTGTTTTTTTTTTAATTTAAAATGTGTATTTTTTCAACTTATTTTGTCCTATTATCGAAAATTCGCACCTCAAAACATCTGCTCTTTTTAAAAATGTCGGTGTTTTTTTTTTTTTGTTCTTTGAAATCTCTACTTTCAGATGGTTTAAAAAAATATACAATACTATGGTAAATTTTCTTTTGAATTCTTTAGGACGTTAGCGTTGGCCGCCATTTTGAATTTAAGGTACATTAATTTTTGTTTATTTACTCGCTTAACGAAAAATGCACATAGCAAAAGTTGTTCAGAGTTTAATTTTTTACAACTTTGGTCTGTAGAAATGTTTGTCTATGAATGATATTTGTCGAGTTCATCCGGAAAAATAGGATTATAGTTACTACCGCATATATGCGCAGTAAAATATACAACTAAATTTGCCAAAATGAAAAAAAAAATAAATGGAATTAAGGCAGCAAAGTATATAGCAATAGAAAAAATAGAATAAAAAACCGTTGACGCACCCGAGGAACCTGAAGAATGCGACCCAGAAATTTCATAAAAATGTGTTCTGAAATCTGAACCATAAATCGAATGAAACGATTGATTAAGTTGTAATATGTCCGTAGGTTTTCTGGGATATAGACCCATAAATTGTACATCATAATGTCTAACTGACCTAGCGAGGACTAAAAGATGGTTTGAAAGAATAACCCAAATCTGTGCTGATAGGTACAAAAGCACTTAATTTAAAGCTTTCTACAGGACCTATTGACGGAAATATTTTTAAGACATCGCTTTAACCATTCCAATACCAAATAACTCCCAAAACTATTTAAAAATGTGCGCGACTGGGTAGCACGTGCTTCTTCTATGTTCCTTATCACATTGGAAACCAACATTTTCGACAGAAAAAATTAAAAATTCAAGAATTTGTGTTAAAATCAATCCGAATATTAGTAAAACTATGCAAAAGTGATTTGGAAAAGTTTTCAAGAAGACCAGATGCTAGATGAGCCATTTTAAAAAAAAATAAAATGTGCATTTGAAAAAATACAAACGCAAAATTTGTAACGTCTCTATTCTTTACCAGATGAACTTTTGGTAAGATCATTGACTACACCCCATATTGGCATTATCCTTATAGGCTTATACATTCGATTTGTGATTTAATTCAAGGCCTCAAATATCCTTTTCGATTTTCCGTTTTTTAGATTTTTAACGTGGCCTTAAAATCGTGGATTTCGAAAACCATTACCCATGTTCTGCATTTCACTTACAGTGAATTCACATGGTGAAAGTGAAATACTCGCAAGGTAGATCTAAAATATTTGATTTGCCTCTATTTTTTTTTAGAATTCTGCTTCCATTTTCCCCTTAAAATCGCAAATAATTTTGCATCCATGTTTAAAAGCAGTAGTAATTCCACTTTAAAAACAAATTAAAAATGGATGAACCTTCAGTTTTGACATTTCGGAGCTATTCCGAAATTTTCGAAATCGATCGAAATGTAGAACACGCTATATTATTTCACGTGAAATTAAAAGGTGATTCGTTTTCGATCGAAATGCAAAACATGGCCGCATAGCACAGTTTTTAATAAAAATAGCGCAACATTTTAGACAAAATAATTCGACGTACTATCACAAGTTTCAATGTGTTTCTGGCTAATATTTTCATAAAATATTCAACCTAGTGTGACATTAATTTAGTTTTAGTGTCGAGTTAAATGATGCGTTTAGGAGCTCGCTTTAAAGAGACTAGGATAACACGAGGTTTTACCAGGCTTGGCCAACCTAGAGGAAGCCGTTCTGATGAGAATGTCGGTTTTGTTGACGAAGATATCAAGGAGCGCCCCGGAATTTGGGTGAAAGACCTGAAGTTATAGCGATCAGTAAAAAGTTGAAACAGCTGAAAACTGGAATATTTAACGTAGGTACGGATAGTTATAGCAATCATTAAAGTTATGTGAGAATTTAAAGGCCAACCACACCAGCCATAACTTCAAATTTGTTTTAATGATGCGAAATGCGTCATTACTTTTTACTGATGATCGGAACGGTAAAAAAATGGACCACAAACACTGGAACGAAATGTTCCATTATTCTGTCAAATGACAATAAGCTGTTCAGAAAAACAAATGTTTAACAAATAATACTGTTTTCCGGTTTTATTTTTTGTCAGAAAAAATATTTCAAGTGATTTCGTATGAGTTTCATGCTTTAAATTTTTTTTCTAACACATGAAAATACCCAAAAGAATTTTTTACTGATGGTTTTTACTGATCGCTATAACTGGCCCCTTACAAAATCACGTACAGTACATTAGGTTTTAACCGAAAACACGACCAAGAGGAGATCAATTTCAACGAAAATCATCATCAGCGATGAGATCCGTTTCCATTTCTCCGGAACGTGAGTTTGTAAAGTTATTGTTTTTGGGGCACCAAAACCCCGTTTGTGATGCAAAAAGGGACATTATACTTGCTCAACGCTGGAGGAGTCGTCGGGCTATTTTTTTCGAGACCACCGCGGATCAAACGGTAAACTGTTAGCTTAATAGGCGCTAGAAAATAAAAATTCATGATCAACGACTTTTTCTTGCTAAATCAAACGAATTAGGACTGGAGGGCGCCCGCTGCACCGGCCACAAAAGATATTCTGAAGGAAGCATTTGCACTAAACGGCCAGACTAACAGATTGACCGCTCCAGATATTTTTTTTTTGTAAGGTTACCCCGTTTTATATAAGCAAACGGTAGACTCTTGAAGCCTTAAATAGAATATGTAAGGAATGCAAGAACCTATCGCTGGTAGTTCTGACACAAGTGATAGAAAATGCCATAAAACAAGCCAATATGGTCGTCAATTCAGACTTCCACCAGTTGACCGATAACATTTTATCGACATGATGGACAAAATTTCAATTCATTAATAAACGTTTTCCATAAGTAGAAGCAACATTTTTCAGGTAAGGCAGTTGCAGCGGCACAAAAAATTTATTATAAAAAATGCAAAAAAAAATATATTTTTTTAATTTTCTAGATTTAAGTATTTAGTTTATTTTAAGTTATTTTAAGTTTATTTTTAGTTTATCTTTAAGTTAGTTTTTAAGTACATAGTATTGAATAGGCTAGTAAAAACCGATCTGATTAACCCAGTTTTTCATTTTCTGGGTGAAAAATAAAACCCATTAAAGTTAAGATTAATTTAAGATATTTTTAGTCCGAAAGGTAATTAATATCAAGTAAGAGATTAATTAAGAGCGCCCGCATATGGGGTTAATTAAGTCGATAGTTTTAGCTAGTTTTAAGGTTTTCGTCTAGTAGTTCTTAAAATTAAATAAAAAAATATTAAAAAAAAAATACAGCAAAACAACATCAGGATATTAATTTTGGCCCACCCATATAGAAATCGTCAGTTTCGTTTCTGAGAAAAAAATTCCTAAACTTTCAAAAATCCTATTAGAAAAGTTTAATTATCAACACACGTAAGAAAATCAGTACCGCCGTTTGGGACAAAAAGTATACATACAGAAGGACATGTTTTGTCACTAACTTGTTAAGACTTCTCTATTATTAGTAATGCCATGTTTGATTGTTATCTCCAATTATTTTCATATTCATGAATCCATAACTTGCCCTTAAATTACCTATAAATGCATAAATAAAAAGTTTAAACATTTCACATTATATAAGTTATTTTAATTTTGTTGTACAAAAAAATAAATACGTTTTTAAGCTAACATTTTACTTATTCTTCGATAAAGTTCTCTGCTTTTCTGCGTGTTCAATAATCTTATCATCCACATAGAGTCCTTTGCGTCTACGCACACTATCCATGTAGACTTTGGCCCGATTTGCTGAATCAGCTTTTTCGCCAAAGTGTGTGTACTCTTCTTCAGTTGAGGGCACCCAAAATGGATCCATGTCAATAATCTGTAAATAAAAAAAAGCATTTTCCATAAGCGAGCATTGCCATTCAAAAGCAAAGGTTTTCAAATCATCAGTAAAACATTCCAGATCATTCAACAAAAAAAATCTAATAAAGTTCCAATAGCAGTTCTTAAAAACCTCACCAGTTATCCATGATACTTGAGGTCTTCCCGGTGTATGTCGAAGGCGAGGCATTGTGCAAGATTTTTCCCCGAATCATCTACACAGCACATCACCTGCTCTTAAGGACTATCCAATGGAGATTCTTAATTCCATTCAAGTATTTGAAGTTTGAATAGAAAACACCCTACCGAATCGACTTAATGGTTTTCTATTGTCACTCCCAAGGACCGTACAGAACTCATCCAACATTATTCATCAATGACCAACACTCGTGTTCATTGAATGCCCCCCAGGAAGCGGGAGATAGTTTTTTTTTTGTTGCTTCTTTTGTATGTTCAACTTCTCATTCTTTGTCAATGCAATACATTTTCCTAACAGGATTACAAGACAAAAGCGCATTTAACGCCACTCTGCCTATGGAATTCTCAGTATTGCCGTGTTTCGAAGGGAAACCATTGGTCTCTCTTGATGTGGTTTCCTGCCAACAAGTATATGAGGAATTGAACCAAAAAAAAAAAAAAAAAAGACTACATCGCCTGAGTATGCATTTAATTTTCTGGAATTTATTCGCATTCCTATTGTTCGCACACAAAAGTGCGTACCTGTGTTCTTGTTCATATGGAAACAATGCCCAAGTACTTGACGCATAACAAAAGGATCAATTTTTGAGAATTTTTTTTTGTGGTAATTTCCATGAAAACCCTTGAGTTAAAGTGGACAGCGGTATTTTCTGGTTTGTAACTCACACCCTTTTTGGCACTTTTTTTAGACAGAATATCGACCAAAAAAAGGTTTTTGACAAGGAAATCTTGGTTTTATAAAGGATGTGGAAAATACACTTTGTAGAGTTTATAACTTCAAAAGTATTAAAAAAAATCACTTCTAGTTGTTAGAAACAGCTTTTTTCCTTAAAGAGACACTTGGGATTAACCAGTAATTGGGAGTTACATTAACTCTGATACCAAAGGCGCAGCTTTCCTTGTAACCGAACGTCCGCGGGTGACCTCTGGGGGTGGCAACAGATTCACCCGCTAACTTTTTTTTTTTTTAATTAACGCGCGCACAAGGGACTATTTATTTCCCTTTTAATGTAACACACTTGGCGGGCATTAGATAGATAGGGAGGGGAGAGATAGGAGCAGTCGATTAACATTGGTTTTGAATGCTTGCAGATCAAAATGGCAAGGGAAAATCTTGCCGGGTAAACTATTCCAAATTCGTGTTGTTCGGCTAAAAAAAGAATCACTATGTTTCTCGGTACGTCCGACATTGGGCTTAAGGGTAAACTGATGAGCATTCCTTGCGAGACGATTTTTACGGGAGAAACTTTTAAGGGGAGGAATGCAGCTGGCTACTTCGAGTGAACATTTTTTTATAAAAGAACCGATAAAATAAGGAAAGACATGATACATTGGATCGGTGTTCGAGAGCGTCAAATGTTTCAGAGGCAGTTCCATTTCCTTTGAATCTTAACGCTCGATTTTGTATTCTATCAAGCAGGTGAAGCGATGTTTGCGGGGCACCTGCCCAGAGGTGGGAGTTATACTCGAATTTTCGGCGTATAAACGCTCTGTAAATTGTAGCCAGATCAGAAGGGGACAAAGACAATGGCATTGGGGGTATGTTTAGCTTTAACGACAGAAGACAGCATTGAATTTTCGAAGCATTAAACTCCCCACGATTGCTATTACCCCATTTGACAAATGTTGTTTAATGAGCTTGACATACGGTACCGATGCAATTGTACGTCCGAAGGCGAAGGACGTGAATTATCGAACGAATATGAAAATACAATACAACTTGTATTGAACGGTCCAGAAGATAGCTTCTAATCCAACGAACAAGAGTATTATCGATCCCAAAAGCACGCATTTTCGATAAGAGAGCTTCATGCCAAACTCTATCAAATGCCTTGGAGATATCAAGAGCAATAATCTTACTTTCACCAAAGCGATGTAAAGATTTGTTCCACTGTTCGGTGAGATATGCCATCAGATCACCAGTGGAACGGATGCTGCGGAAACCATGCTGACGGTCATGGAGCAGCTTTCGATCTTCGAGATATTCCTTAATCTGACGGTTAATTAGCGTTTCCATGACTTTAGAACATTCTCAAGTACAGGAGGGCCAACGTTGCTGTAAGGCAGCGTAGAGCTAGCAGCGAAATGGGCTGCGAGCAAGTTGGCCTTCTCTGAAGAGTAGACAATAGGTTTGTCATTAGCGATGAGCGTTTGGAACAGAAGATGTTGAGGAGTTTTTAATATTTTCTTACAAATGACCACACATTTTTAATGATTTTGAGACATTGCTTCTATTCTTTATCGTGACCGCTGTTTCCGTATTTTTCTTCAAGAAGTTTGGCTCTTAGCATCTCCTCCATCTCCTATCTTCCATGGGCTTTTCATCACTTTAAGAAGGAGCCAACCTGCTAGAAGTATATCCTGCCGATTTATTCAGTCAGTTCATAATTGACAATGCGGACTTTAATGTTAATACTTTGGATGGATACTACACTTAACACGCCATTGGAGGAATCATGGCTGTGACTTTCCGGAAAGCTGTATAGCCAACAAATCTGAAGTAGCCATGTGAAGGTGTTGTTAGCAGCCAAAACAACAGCCCTCCTCTTTTCGCATAGGGTCCTTGAGGTCCTTTTTTTTAAACATCGCCCAGTTCGTCGAATTAGGTATTATGCGAGGGCTGCTTTTCTAGTATGGGTTTGGCTAGGCCATTCACAGAGGAAGTGATATAAGCCCTCGTCAATGTCCTTGCACCCTCTTCATAAGCCTGTTGTGCGAATGCCCATTCTGCTCATATGTGCGTTCTTTTTGAGTTTTGTCCCAAGAGGGACAGTTTGAGCTTTAGAATGTATTCTGTGTTTTTCTTTGAGATTAGATTCCTCCTCCAATGGCAAAAGTACCCGATTTCGCTCGGTTCCAGGGATGAACCTGGAACGGAATGGCTGAGACCACTTTTTTTTTTATAATTTAGGACGATATGTTTTTTTATTAAATTCAAAGTTTTTTTTACTGGTTTCTAATGACCATTTAAGCTATAAATACCAAAACTGAATGGAAAGACCATAATAAATAGATGATCCCCATATCGATCCTCGAAAGAAGAATTATTCACTTCTTTTGACAATGGTTTGTTGAAAGTCGGCTGAATCGTGCCGACTATAGCCCAGAGGCCCAGGTCCAGGTAGGTATCTCTTATTCGATATGACGAGTTATGGAAAAATATATTTTGGCAGGTAAGGAAGCCTGCCACACACTTTTGCCCAACACTGAAGTGGCCACAAAGGGGAGAAATCAAACTCTCTGGCAAACACTTTTACACCTTTATCAAGCCTGCTGACCGGTCACAAGAGACCTGAAAAGCAATCCATAACGCAAAAAAAAATCGTCATTGTATCTGTGTATCTATAGCCCTACAAGCAAGCGGCCAACGTCCAGTTCAGAAAAGTATCGGGCAATCCAAACAAACACCTTGAAGGCTAAAACTGAAGAAAAAAAAAAACAATCCAACAATAAATAGAAGGTGGAATAAAAAAAACCAAGCCAAAGGACAAAGTGTAAGACGAGAAGGAAAAAACCAAAACCAAAAAACCAAAAAAAAAAAAAAATAATACTACGTGACATAAACAGATTAAGAACGTCGTGATTCGAGAGTAATTTACGAACCAGCTACCGAAATACGTAAAGATGATTATCTTTTGAGAGCCTCGTCATTTTGACAGCACCAATAGCGTAGCAGCAGCAATACAGAAGCAGCAGCATACCGGCTTTGCATTCAGCTCGTCGCGGCTTGGCCTGACCGCGTGGTTGTACTAACAGATACACTCAGATACAGGGTGTCGAGCGCGAGATACTTTTTGCTTTTTTAAACTAAAACGGGTTATCAGATTATTTGTTTTGTTCTGTCCTACCTGACTTTCCTGCATACCCCTCTCCCCTCCCCTCCAATCACACGCTTAACAATGTTTAAATACCAGTAGCCAGGCTTTAACACGAGTGGTGTGGTGTGCCATAAATCCGGAGTTAAATAAAATAAAATACTCAAAAAAAAAAAAAATTTGTATCTAAAGGCAAACAAACTGAAGCAATGGATTTAAAATGAAAATAAACGTATCCCGAAGATATACTACCTACAAACATTGTATATTGTGATGAATGCCTAAGTACACATTGAATGCAGGATTTGAAATCAGGCGTATAATACCACGCCTCTACACGTGACTTCCCCACCTAGGTTTTTCTTTTGGAGACCCGTGTGTTGCATGCAGTGCTGAACGTTACCGTTAAATTAGAATATAGATATGCGTGCTTTGGTTTTGATTTGGTTCCATTCAATGTGGAGATACTTCCTTTTGGCCAAGTTGCTGGTTATGTGTTAAGTAGCCTGTTGGATGTGGTGTTTAAGAACACGCTTTTGATATCATTTTGAGTGGGTTAACAGCTTAAGAGAAGGTGGGGTAGCAATTGTGAATGTTACTTAAGTTTTGTACGATTGAGAACTATTGGAATTGGTAATGAAACTTGAGAACGAAGAGTTCTATTTTATTCTTATTTTATAATTAGATTTTGACAGTATTTTCTTTACATGGTTCTGATCAGAAACGCAACGTTTTTATTTATTTTTATTTATTAGTCCTTATATATGGTGCAGCCGCATGGATATTGTGAAAAGTAGATGAGGACGCTTAAGGTTGCTTCGAGAGAAAAATTCTGCGGATAGTGGCGCACACAAGCAGTGGAAAGACCTTACCTGAGCACCTGCCGATTATGGCTTAATCTCACGGTGGTCCTACCCACTTTGGAGTCACCTAAAGGCGCAACAAAACCCCTAGCGTAGTTGTTCAAACCACTTTATTACTAGAGTGGCCCGCCAAACCACTTAAGTTGCACATAATGAATTTATTATAGTAAATCCATTCTACTTGCTAAGAAGCAAGGCTTATCAGCACCCCTAGTATCAAGGTTAAATAACACTTCTTTCGAAGCCATGCTATACTCCCAAAAACCAAAGATACCTTTTCGCCTCCGCATTTGGATTAACCAAAGCCCCCATGAATATCACACAAGGGGGCCTACCGCGATTTTAACAGGCAGTTGCTACCGAGCTAGGCTCGTGTAATCTGCTGGGTCTCCTGTTAAATCATGGTCCCTAATTTTAAACCCCAGGTAAGGCCTCGCTTATCTAGCCGCAGACGCACTTGTGCATCGACCCCATAAAGTCGCTGGCCCACCAACCAGTAAAGCAACAGATCTAAGTGAAGACGCGGACTCTCCCTGCTGTCTCGACTAGAAGCTATGTGTTATTACACCGGCCCACGAAGGGTCATGTTTCATGTATAGAGCGCTTAACTAGACTTGGTCTTGGAAGGCTTTTACTTCCGGCAACCCGGCCATAAAATAATTCTTACACCCGTTCTTTAGGGCAGTGAAATTAGAGGACTCTTACCTCAGGCACTCACAACCATAGACCAATTCTGTCATCCCCGAACCTATAGAGGAGGAGCTGTAAGCAGGCTATTACTGCTGGCGCTATCCCTTTCTTTAGGCCTATTCTGCCCTCGTACCTAAAAGGAGGGATATTTTAGCAAGACTCTCACCGCAGGTATATCCATACCGTGGGCCTTCACCCACAGGAGAATTAACACCGAATTACCCTTGATCCCAACTGTTTCCCCCCCTAATTTGACATTCCGAACTTTAGGACAAATGTGTATTGCTATTTTTGCTTACATTCTTCAATATTTTACAAACGCCCCCGCTGTGTTTAGTCAACTTTAAGAGTTCCAAAACCCAAAAATATAAAAAAAAATGGGCACGTACTTGCTCTTATGTGCCTAATTACATTGGACGGCAAGATCTTTGACAAAAACAAATAACATTTACGTTGAAAATAACACAGTTTGAACTTATAAAAAACTATACAAACCAAAATACTTAACGGTTTTTAGTTAAAATGAAGTATGCCATCACACGTCTTAAATAACAAAGAATTTATGAAAAAAGTATTTCAAAAATTGTAGGACGGATTTTGATAAAATCCTGTTTTTTATTTTTAGTTTTTTGAAAAAAAATTCTTTTTTTTTAATTTTAGTATGCAGTTTTTTAGAGTTTATTAATATACATGTAATTATAAAATTAAAAAATATTTTTTTTGATTAGTTTTAAAAATATTGATTTTTCAAAAAAAAAAATTAAAAAATTAATTTTTATTAGAAAAAAAAGTTATTAAAAATTTTGATATGCAGAAGTACTTTGGCTATCTTTTTGGCCTAAAAATAACGATACCTGCTATATGACGGTTTAGAAAAAGCTTATTTTTCTCGAAAACGGCTCCAACGATTTTGATGAACATTTTTGAGATTTGTTTGTTAGTATTTGCTATCATTTGATTAGAACCAAATTAACTTTTCATGTAACGGTTTTTTTAATTTTGGGCTTTCTCGGTAACGGCTATTTGGATTTCTGTCAAATGGAATATTTGAGAAGATCTAAGTAGTTTAATTAATTCTGTATATCAACATTTTTAATAACTTTTTTTTTTCTAATTAAACCTATTTTTTTTTAATTTTTGTTCACTATATCGCACGTACTTGCTCATATGTGCAGTCACATTTCAGAATAAGATTTAAGAAAATTAAAGTGAACATCAAAGCATTAATTCGATTTTTACGTTATTTGATTGTTCGAATAAAGAACGTTAAATTGTATTGAGTGTGAATTTTTTTTTTTTCAAAATCGTACGAAAAGTTTTTAAATTAAAAGGGTATTTGTCAAATATTTTTTTTTTTTTAATTAAAAAAAAAAATAATTTAAAAATACAAACTTAAGCACAAAAAACAAAATACAAAATACAAAATACATATAACATTTTCAAAATATTAATTTTTCAAAAAAAAATTAAAAAAATTATTAAAAATACAAAAAAAAAATTTCGTAAAAAACTAATGCGAAATTACTTAGGCTACCTACATCTTCTTGAATATCAATTTTGATAGTAATCGGATCACCAGTTTTCGAGAAAATAGAAGAAAAAAACCGGTACTGTGGGAGGTACCGTTTTTAGCCCACCACATTATTTTTTTTCACCAAAATATAATGCTTATCGAATACCTAGACTGTAGTACGCTGATTTTTTCATAAAAAAATCTTGGAGTCGTTTTCGAGCAAAATAAGCTTTTACATAACGATTATGTGACAAGTACCGTTAGTTTTTGAGCTAAAAAAAATTGAAAAAAATTCCTCTGTAGAATATCAAAATAACCTTAAGTTCTAAATTAGTTGTGACGCACATAAAAACAAGTACGTGCGATCCAGTCGTGCAATTTATTTTTAAAACATCTGTATTGATATATTTAATTAAATAAACATTGAGATGCTGATCGCCAAAAAAGAAAATTCATTCGATTCAGGAAACTAACATTTTGAATTTCGAAATCATTAAAACGTATGGGGCAATTCGGAGATTTTGGTTTATAGCCGCAAATCCGCCCAAATCGGGGATTTTTGAAGAGAACCACAATTTTTCATAAAATATGATAAAACAAAAAAAAATAATTAACAACAAAAAAATGATAATAAAACGAACCTAATCCAATGACTTGGAGTGTGTTCATCGATAAAATAAATGTACATCACTTACCTCCCAATGACTAAACATTAATTGAGGCGCTGCTAGACCTGATGTCTGCTTCCGAATTTCCTGTGCAAAATTAAATGACTCGATGACGGGTAGGAACGCCATTACTGAGAAATTTCCACTTCCTTGTGTCAGATCGCCAGATACAATTTTTCCATGTCTGCGACCGATGACGGCATACATTTTTCCTGAAATAAACAGAAACATTAAATAAGCGAAATATTTTTTAATAATTTCATGACATTTCTAACAAAAGTTGAATCAACAACGAAAAATATTTTATTTGAATTTTTTTCTTTGGAAATAAAAACCAGCCGCTAAGAATTTGACAGTCCATTCTCAAATCATCGTGTAACACAAAATAATAAACCATATTGACCTGTAATTCCTACAAAATAGGACAGTAATATAATGTGCTGAGTCCGAAGAACCAAAAAGTGATTAAGTCGAGATTATCAGTTCTTAGAACTTGGCTTTCAAAGAAGAGTTAAGAATACCCACTCAGAGATGGAACACCCCCTACCTAGATTTCGCAACTCCCTTACGGTTCAAATGCTTGGCTCTTGACGTACTAAACTCCGTCTTCAGCTTAAGTAGCATATCTGATTAGATTACCCCTAGGAAGCACACTTCAATAAAAAGGTAAGTTTTTAATTCGATTTGTATCCAAACGCACTTTTTATTAAAATTGAAATTAATCTTGCATGCCCACAAAAAAGATGTTTTTTTTTAATTGAATTTCGATACGCAACCGAAGAATTCCAATTCCATTGATTTTAATTTTTTTTTGTTGGATTATTACATTGTATCTTCACACTTCAACACATTCAACCGGAAAAATTATTTATTAACAATGTAATAACGGCTTATCTTGGGGTTTTCACATTATCTATATCTATGGATGGGGCGCATATGTGTACCGAAGGAAAGATGCGTGGTCGGATGGTCGGAGGTTTGGTACATTATCTTGATGTGTTGAGGTTTTAACATTTTTTAATGATCAATCTTGAGACCACTGTTTTTTTTTGTTGTGTGTTAGCCACTAACAACAACAACTTGATGTGTGCGGTTGTGTATTATGTAAGTTTATAACTTCCGGGTCAGAAGAACATCCGGTGTGCAGAGTAAAGGCGAGGCGAGGAAATTCATAAGAATATGAAGATGCTTCAAGATGATTGAGAGGTCAATGTAGGAAGAAGGTATGTGCGGCTTGTTGTTTGGGAAATTAAAAGAAAAAAATACAGAATTCTGTTGATACTACATATGTGTAAAGGGATCTTCGAAATGGAAACATTTTTTGATTTTATTTTAGGATATGATGGTTTTAATGGATAAGTGGTTCATAAATTGAAAGTAAACATTTTGGAAAATTGTGGTTGAAGAAACCAGACATCTACAGGGTGGCACACCAATTGTGCTACAATAAGAAATTCAAATAACTTTTTTTTAATCGATGTATTTCATTTTTGTTTTTTATTGGTTAGAAAATTAAATTTTATTTTAAATAGTTAGCTGTTTTTATAGATTATAGACCGCAAATGACCTCCACGCTCTCCCACGCATATGCGGCACCTGGTCAAAAAATTATTCATTGCGGCCTGAAGAGTTGAAGTTGGGATCGCCTCAATTATTGTCGTTATGGACTGCTTTAATTCAGTTAAATTCCTGGGCTTCGTTTTATACACCTTTTGCTTGACATAACCCTATAAAAAGAAGTCTGGTGCAGTCAGGTCAGGTGACCTTGGGGGCCAGCGAAGAGTGGAGTTCCTAGAAATTAATTTGTTTGCGAATTTTTTGTTTAGCTCCGCCATAACTGGTCTGGCTATATGTGCAGTTGCTCCATCTTGCTGAAACCAAACGCTGTTGAGTGGTATACGTCTTCGGCGCAGTTCTGGGTAAAAAAACTCCTTCAACATCTTTAAATAACGGTCCCCATTGACAGTAACGGTTACACCGTTTTCTTCAAAGAAGTACGTCCCGACAATACACCTTGATGAAACTGCGCACCACACAGTGACTCGTTCTGGGTGCAGTTCCGTCTCATGGAGCATTTCTGGATTAGACTCATTCCATATACGGCAATTTTGCTTGTTTACATTGCCGTTGAGATCAAAATTGGCCTCATCAGACATGAACAAACAATTGATCAATGTGTTGTCTTCTTCGGCCATTGATATCATTTTTTGGCAAAATTCCAGGCGAACAGGCAAATCCTGAGGGTTTAACTTGCTAGTAATTTGGACTTTGTACGGAAACAAGTTTAAATCGTCATGAAGTATCCGTTGTAATGACCGTCTACTAATTCCAATTTGCCCCGATAAGTTTCGGGTCGAAACGCTCGGATGGGCCTGTATTGCAGATGCTACTGCTGCGATTGTATCCTGAACCCGAACATTGGCATCTCGATGGTACGGCCTTCGTGCGATGCTTCCAGATTCGGCAAACATGTTTACAAACCTCATAATGGTCCATCTATTAGGGGGATTACCGCCAAACTCCAGCCTAAATTCCCTTTGGACGGAAATGACGAACTGCAAAGCATGGTACCGTTGCACTATCCAAATTCTTTTCTCCGTATCCCAAGCATCCATTTTTATAAATCTAAATAGTAACCTACAAAATAAAGAAAAAAATAAGCCGATTACTCACACAGAAAAAAAGTTATTACGTTTTATTTTTGTAGCACGATTCGTGTGCCACCCTGTATTTAAGAAAGCTAGCATTGAAAAGGATTTGGTTTTTCTTATGGTTACGACTACAATGGGCAAGGCAAGCAATAATATATATTCGTGTAGAATCAAAATTTTGAGATAACAATCAAACATGGCATTACGATGACAGAGAAACATATTTGAGTTAGTGGCACAATTCTGTCGGTTTATCTGAATGTCTTTCGGTCTGTGACCTAAACAGTTAAAGCGATTTCCTTCAAATTGGGCATTGTATGGTTCTTTCAGCAATCCTCAGAAGGATTTTTCAAATTCTAGTTCTAGGGCTTAAAATAACTGTACTTACCATAATAGTCCAGTAAATAGAGAAGGTTCGGTTGTTCTGAATTTTTGATATGACGGTAGATCCAAAATCTACCCTCTCCGGCCTCTGAGCAATCAGGTAGAAATGAAAAAGCTTCTTATAATCGTCGGTAGCGTCTTTGGCGTCGTGATTGAAAAAAGGTAAAATAATAACACTTTCATTTGACTAAAAAACCTTTTGAAGGTACAGAAAAAAGGAATGTGTGTACCTAGGCCATTTAAAAATCTGGAAGAGTATCTATCCTACAAATGTCCACCATTTTCAATGTCCCTGTTCCATGAAGACGGTATGCAAAAGGTTTTAAATCAGCTCTGAAACATTTAAGGGTTGTTGTTGTATCTTCTCTACAAAAATATTGTTTAGAATGGAATTTTGAGCTTTGGAGGTACATATTTGTTGAGATAAAACCCAAATACATACGTCGGCACTATGGCCTCTTAATGGTAGTTTCTGATGGTTAACCGGAGGATACTGAGGAACGGGCAAAGAGGTATAGGACAAAGACCTTATCGGACGTTGTATTTGACAAGACAACAATTAACCTAGCAGAGCAAGAGAAGTTCCTTTCAAATGGGCGGAACAAAAACCAATTCAATGCTTCTCTTGAATAAACTTGAGGCTGTTAAAGATGCTGATTTAATGGTCAGTACACTGCTTCACACTGTATGATGGAGTTATTATTATTGGAGAAGATGTTGATTTACTTGTTTTGCTTTCCGGAATGAACAAGATTGGGAAATATTGAAAACTTATTTCTAAAGTGAGTGCTGTGTTGCCCAAACAGTGCGTTTTTTGAAAAGAACTTTTACGCAAATTTGTGCAAAAAGTTCGCGAGACTGGTATGCTAGTGGACAACACTCATGGTCCCCCGTCGTCGTACGGTGCGCACAGACGAGAATGTTGGCTGCTGTAGCCGAGAGTGTGGAACTCAATTCATGAACATCAAGTCGCCATCGAACTCAACAGCTCAACATTTCACGCATTAGCTTGAGGAGAATTCTGCACAAAGATCTCGGATTATTCAAGTTCCAATTGACTCAGCAATTGAAGTAACATGGACCATCCGCCTTGTTATCGCTTCGCAGTTTTTACCTTAAAGCATCCACAAAGAATAAAAGTTTGGTGCGGATTGTGGAGTGGTGGCATAATTGGACCATTGATGCTGAGAACGTCAAGGTCAACAGTGGCCGAAACCATCAACAAGTTTTGAAAAATTGGAGTGACACTATTTCTAATTCGTTGGAAAATGTCCTGCTTTGTCTTGCAATAAGTGTGGATGTGAAATTGACTCAAACATCTTTAGTTGGGAAAAAAAGTTTTGCCGACTTTTCCATAAAACCCATTTAACTTTAAGCTGTAGAGTTGTTAGACACACTTCCTCCGACTACCGATTCTACACATTTTCAGTCTGTTCGAACCTATCACCAGGTCATGGGGTAAGTGGGAGTTCAATAAAACCCTCTAGATTGGGCTTTGACCAGAGGGCACCGAGGACTGCAATTCATTAAAAACTAAAAAGGATGCCTCTCTGTAAAAATTGCTGAAAATCGTTTCATGCAAATTCATAACTGGTTGTATGGAAGCGTGTGGCTGCAGAAAAGCTGGCCTTAAATGCACTTCTCTATGTTATTTTGATGGGAAAGTTTTTGTGAAAAGTATCCGCTTAGAACTTTCTATGAACACGAATATGACGACGAATTGAACAAGTCAATCTCTCCTAATCTTAATACACACCAGCCTCTTATTACTCAGCTTACTCTTTCTTTTCAACAAGATTGATAATTAGAAATTCAAAATTTCAAACACTACACAATTTTGGTCATTTTTGGTTGTACAAAAATCTTAATGCACTAAGTTTGTTATGCTATTAAATTTACTAACAAGTTGGCATGTAACACTTTTTGGCATTTAAGATGCACCAGAATGGACAAAGAATGGACAAATTGTCGATTTGCACTGATTTTACCTGGTATTTCAGGGGCCGGAGGAGTGCGGTTATAGGCATAAGTGTATTATATCTATCGGGCATCCCAAACATCATATCACAAACTCAGAACTACTCGACCTTTTATGATTAGTGCAAGCCAATATCTCAAAAAAAAATATTTTTTTTTTCAAAAACTAAAAACAAGAAATATAATTTAATCAAAGTCGGTTCTAAAATTTTCGAAATACTTTGTTCGTAAATTCGTTATTGTTAAAGACGTCTGCTGATGGCCTTTTTTACTAAAAATCAAATGATGTGGTTTTGACACATTTTATAAGATCATACTGTGTTATCATTCTAAGTTAAGTAGCTGACCTACCCTGCGTTGCTAGGGCATACCATACATTTTCTGGATTGAGTCAAACCGACAAATAAGAATTTTTAAGAAAAACGATTCTAACGCTACCCATATAGAACAAGAAGGTCTAATATACATATAATACATGTATATATGTATATAATAAGTATACATCTATGATAAACCTGAATTAGATAGATGTATACTGAATGGATATTGTAGATCTATTTAATTATTAATAGTGAACGAATTTTGTGTATATATAATTTACGTACATTACAAACAATAAATATTTGACATCGAATTATGTACATTTATTACATGTAAACGTAACATGTACTAAACGATAAAGATGAATACAACTGCATTGCTGTCAGCATGACGTATTTATAAAAGTATATTATACTATCTCGGTGGAATATTGTACATCTCATGTACATATAATATTTGTTAATTATCGTAACATTTTGATTCTCAGATCTGAAGTTATTAAATTATAATATACGTATATTAAACACCAATAATTCCATGTATTATAAATACATTGTATATTCTACGTTTATGTATACATATATTATACGGATATAATGCGGACATTTGGCTCTTCAGTAAACGTCTTACAGACGTATATGGCGACGTCGTTTTTTTGTTTAATTTACGTCAATGTTCTATCTGAGTACCTAGTGGATAATTGAAATAGTCAAAATTACTACTTACAACATAAGTTATCTGAGTAAGTATCCGGTAAAAGTCCCGTCAGAACCAGTCCATAAATACGAATTTTGATTTGAACTGAAAAACTAAATGTGCCCCCACAGCACTTACCTGTTGAGAATTTTCTGACTTTTTTTTCTAAACCTTTGCGTTGCAATTACGAACAAACTCACAGAGGTATCTATTTTTCTGTACACAGATTTTTTTATTTCTCTCAAAGATCTTGCTCTCCAGTGTAAAAGGCACATAAAAACAAGTACGAGCGACTCAGTCGTGCGCATTTTTTGTATTCTTAATGATCATGCATTTTTATCAATAATAAATCAAAAGCAATATTTATTAACATGGGATTTTTTAGGATGTTTAGTACTTAGTACTGGATGTTTAGTACTTAGTACTAGATGTTTAGTACTCAGTACTAGATTTTTAGTACTTAGTACTAGATGTTTAGTACTTAGTACTAGAATTTAGTACTATTGCATTCTTTGGTACTATATTTGGTACTGGATTTAGTACTTATTAGTAGATTTAGTACTAGCTTTTATTGATAAATGTACACGAGACTTTATACGTATCCCAGCAGATGGCATTGTATTTTGTATTTAATGTAACAACCTTTTGTAAATCTAGCATTTTATTATTGCTAGGTGGAGTCTTTGTATACTGCGTATAGTTTGTTGAATTTGCTTTTGAGGTTGTTTTCGTGGTGGTTGGGTTGATCATCGTCGAAATGAAATGTCATGTAATTACAAAACGTTTAATGACGTATGTATGGAATTGTATATGGTGTAAGTTAACGGGCTGTATGTTGGTGTTGGTGTCATCAATGCTTTCTTATGACATTATCACGTAAAATTATCACCCGTAAACCGACTTTACAGACGACCAAATTTTTAATTTAATTTAATGTGAAGATATTGAAATAGGAAATTAAATAAACCTTATTTATTAATTAATTATATCAATGTTGTCTATAAAAAAATAAAATAATCTAGTTATTTTAAAAAATTCAGTCCAACCTATTAATCCTTTCAGTGTACTTTATCCCAAAGTCCAAAGAGTTAACCTAAGAGCAGCCTCAATTAAATGAAAAAAAAATCTTAAGCTTGCTTTAATCCCCCAACACATAAGCCCTACAATCTGTGTGTTAATGTGTCTGTATTTAATAATTATGTGCCGTTCATGTTGTGCGCGCAGGTAGATTCTTAAAACTCTCTGCTCTCGTGTAGTAAAACCAGACCAGCCAGCATCATCATCATAAGCATCTACCACAGCATCATCATCATAATAATCTCCAACAAAAGAGGCAAGCATATTGAATAAAGATTCTCCTCATTCGCTAGAAATGAAATATAATAAAAAAAGCACTTTACAACTCACAAGAGTTGCTTTCCTTCTAACTCTTTACCATTTTCCTCTTAGTAGTGATTCCTCTTGAATAGTAAGTACTGCTGGTTACCATACCATCATCATCATCATCATCATCATCAACGGCAAAGTACCAGAGTACCACCATCTCCAGAAACAACAACAAAGATTCAGCTTCATTCATAACGTCAGGTTGGCTTTAAAGATACACCATCAATCCCGTCTCCCGTACTACTTCAACTTTAACTCAACTCTGCCTGCTTATGCTACTAAAAACCCCTTCGTTGTATGGGTACAAATATCTTTCACACAGATACACCAAACCAACACATCGATGCAAAATCGAATTCCTTGCACCAATGTATTGGTTTTCATTCAAGTTTTCTTCCCGATGATGTTGTATTTTTTACTTACGTTGTTTTTAGTTTATTTGATCAGTTCGGAAAGTGAAGTTGTTTCTGTTTGGACGCGCGCATTTTGAATTTTTATAGAAATCATACTAAAAAAAAATAAAAACTTTAAACTTGTATCTTTTACTTAAAAACGTTGGTTTTTGAAAAAAATTAAAAAAACAATTCATAGCAAATCATATTAGCAGAAACTTGTATGATAAAAGATACAGATACATTCCATGTTATTTGAGATATTTTAGTTACCGCCGCACCCCGGTTGTCGTCTTCGTTGTAGTCGTCGACGTTCATTCATTCAAGTTTATTCATTCATTCATATAGATACGCGAATATTTCTCATTCATTTAGTGTAAACGAAAAAAAAAAACGATATTTACACGGCAAGAGGAGAGTATCTTTAGTACATGTGGTATTTAAATATGCAAAAATCTTACTAAGAAATGCTGTATTGTGGCAAATCGATATAACCAATCATCAATAGATACACGAATCGTCGGAGTATAGTCGCCGTTTTGTGAATTGATTATGCTGTTTCCCTGTCCGCGCGCACTCCTTACATTCTTTTATGAAATCTGAAACGACTTTATGTGGTTTTAGCGCAATAAAAATAAATCTATAAATTACTACACATTCCGTGTTTCGAGGTATCAGCAACAACAAAAGGTGTATTATCTTTGAAAAGTCGTGAACAAGACGCTTATTATTGGTCTTTAATCTGAAGTCGTCGTCGAGAAGCACCAACAGCAGCAGCAGCAGCTCACGTTTTAGCTGGAGAAAGAGCAGTTTTGCGGGCGCACCATCACCGCAAAATCATCACAACAACAACAACAACAAAAAAGACGAAAGACTGCGATTTTTCTCGAATTCCTTCCTTTTTTAATGAATGAAAATGCAAGAGCGATTGATTCGTATCGTGAATTGCCATAGCCACAGTCAATCTCAGTTCCAGCAACGATCTCATTTCTATGATCTTTGAGTGACTTTAACGTAACGTACGTCAGAACTCACGATCACGATCGTGTACAATTTATTGATTTTTTTTTTTGAGTGATCGCAATTATTTCACTCGCGCGCGCTTTCAAGGACTACAAGTTGTTGCTTCACCGTCACCGCACTCCCTCTTACACGGCGGCAAGCCGCAGTTTAGTTTAGAACCAAAAAAAGATACTTTTTTTCTAAAGTTCCATACAAAATGCTGACAGTAACATTATCATTAATGGTTTTCTGTCAAATGAGTGATCTTGTGATTGGGACAAGATTGCCACTCGAAGTGTACGAGTTACCACAATCGTCGCCGATCACAACACATCAGCAGCAGCAGCAGCAGCAAGTGTTCGAAGGGAATAGTAATTATTTGAAGCAGAAATCGGCGGCCGATAGTGGCGAACAATTGGATCGCAGACGATCGCGTCAAATGGAAATGTTGCAGAAACAGCATCAAATGGACCAGAATGAGCTGTTGCGGAAGCATATGCCGACGAAGATCTTATATCAGATTGGGGTAAGGCTAATATTTTATTTTATTTAATTTTTTAAAGATCTTACAAGATACAATATCTTTTTTGTCACCCAATTGAAGATGACTATACATTCGAAGGGGGTGCTTGCTTGTGAATGTTCCTATCAATTGAACCGAACTTAATTAAGTTAATAAATTTCATAGAATTTTTAATTGCTATAAGTCTGAAATATATAAAAAGATACATGCAAGATACAAATTTTGTGGTGTGTATCGTTTGGGGGGAAGAGGGGGGTGTTTGTAAGACGTTGGAGTTTTGTGGGTGGGTTAAATCGATACATTATTGCATGCAAGCATTAGGGAGATTGGTTCATGTTTGCCACTACAACTTGTATGTAAATTGAACATATGGAATGGGGGATTGAGTTTTAACTTCAATGATGATGATGATGTTGATGACTCAGAGCAAGGAATTGTCAGAATTTTTTCTCTTTCATTTCTTTAAAGCAGGTCAAGGATTTTTGATGGGAAATGCCATCTAATTTTTGTTAGGTTTTGCTATCCAGAATACCTAGTTTATATTGAAATAAACGATGTAAAAGTCTTCTTTTTCATATTAAACGGAGAAAAATTAGGGCAAACAATCGTCCGTGACTGGGAAAGAATTACCGAAAATGTTTATGCAATTTTAACGTAATGACGTGGCCCGTTTAATTGAGATATTCATTCGAAATTAATACAAATGAGGGATATTTATTCGAAATTAATACCGACCTGTGCAGGGAAGAAGTAGAATAATTCTGCAGCGCTTCGCCGCTTGAATGAACATCATGGTGAGCCTAGCGGAAGTTTAACATCTTCGAAACTTCCCACAAACGTAGATACAAATCTCTTGGTTGACACGACTGGAGATCACCAGTTTCGTGAAAGATCAAATAAAGCAAGAAAGGAGGTGTGGAATGAAATTAATCTGTGGAATTTTTTCTATCAAAAAAGTCAGGCGCAAATTCAACGACTTCTGCATTTGGTTGGCTTCATCAGAAATGAAACAATCCATAACCGAGAGGTCATTCGAAGTTCTCTAAGGTCAATCTGCCTTATGGCGAAGCAGAAATGTGGGGGTGGAGTTGTGGTACCAGTGGAGATCATAACAATCGTCGGTTAAACATGAAGAAAAAGAAGAAGAAAACGTGGGCTCGCTAAAGGACTAAGTTTACATTTTCAACAGGAAAAAAGTATTTATTTATAAACTCATCAAAAGAGTTTTACATAATACTTGTTTCGTGCGAAATTTACGACTAAAAGCGTGTATTAAATAAGAAATCAAAAGTGAACGAAAACTTGACGAAACTTATCAAAAAGTCATTTTGGGTTTGGGTATACAAAGCACATGTGTTTGGATTGTTTCGTGACGCAACGTACGAACCAATTCTTCAACAATGGATGAGTCTTGAGGCTCGATCATATTCTTCGATCCCTTCCCTTCGAGGGAGGATTTAAAGGTCTTTAAAATCAAGTATTTTGTCGAGCTGCTCTATAGAATCTATTCATCTGAGTTTGACTTTTACAATTAAATCATTTATTTTCAAAACATTTTAAGTCCACGATATAATTTTTTTAGATGTACTTCCTCTTATATGCCTAATCACATTGGACGGCAAGATCTTAGATAGAAACAAGTAACATTTACGCACAAAAATCACACGTTCCGAACTTATAAAAATTGTCAAAACCACAACACATAAAACATTTATTGTAAAAATTAAGAAAAATAAATGAATTAAATAACAAAGAATTTATGAAAAAATTTATTTCCGAAATTGTAGGACGGATTTTGACAAAGTTTTGGTTTTTATTTAAATTTTTTTGAAAAAAAATTTTTTTAGAATTTATTAATAGACAGCTGATCATAAAATTTAAAACATTTTTTTAAATATATTGGAATTTATTATTTAGAATTTATTAATAGACAGCTGATCATAAAATTTAAAACATTTTTTTAAATATATTGGAATTTATTCTAAATAGACAAAAAAAAACCTAGACCTTTTCAAATATAAAAGTTATAAATTTTTTTTAGAAATCTAACGAGCCGTTAACGAGAAAATTGAAAATTAAAAAGCCGTTACATGAAAGGTACCGTTAATAGACTTTTCGGGTAAATTTGGTTTTTATGAAATAATAGCCAGTACCTAAAAAAATCAAAAAAAACTTTATCAAAATCGTTGAAAATTAAGCTTTTTCTATGGCAAGTACCGTTATTTGTAGCCCTAAAAATTAAATTTTAATTTCCAAACAATTTTCTTTTAGAAAAAACTAACTTTCATATATTTGTTAATAGAGAATCCATTTTAGGCTAACTATATTGACAAAAAATAACCATTGTCATATTGATAATAGCTGGGTAATTATTGAAAATTATTATATTGATGCACAAAATTGTCAAAATGAGATACCTAATTTGTTTGCAGTTGTAAAAATATTTGTCAACTATATAGTCAATATGAAAATTGAGCATTTTGAATTTTCAAGTTTTAATTAAATCAGAAAAGTTGTTATATTTATATATTGACAAATGTAGTTATCACATTGAAAGTTGTGACTGTCGATATGATGATCACACCTTTGAAATTATTATACTGAATCACGTGGTTTTCAATATGATAATAATTATCATGGCGTTGAAGATCAGTTAACAATTATGACTTTCAATATGATGCACTTTTTCTATCATCACAATCAAAAAATCTCATTATTCATATTGATAATTGCGATTGTTGATATCAAAACTAATTCAAACTAAGACGGGAGGTCAAAAAGTTCGCGGAATGGCAGATAAGTTTCTCGACTTTTTCGAAAGTGTCTGAGGAAGTCGCCGAGTGGGTATCTTATTCGATTGACTCTCTGCCTTGTTTTAATAAACAAAACCAAACCATTGTTTTTCCAGGCCATGAGTACCCGTTAACGGATAACATCTCTTACAAAATAATCTGCGCCGTTTTTCCTTACTTAGTCAAGAACTTTATCACTGCACAAAACTCAATTTTGTCCATAAAGGATATTTTCTTCAGAATCACACACACCAAATTTGAAAAATAATCACTTAAGCCGTTTAGGCTGCGGACAGACAGACAGGCATTTTTGCCACTAACTTTTTAGACTTCTTTATGATCGTAATGTCATGTTTCGTTGTTACCTCAATTTTTACTTGCGATTATAGGTACTTCATATAATGCTAGTTATGCATTCGTGCAAAAAAAAAATTGAGATAACAATCAGACATTGCGATCATAGAGAAACATATTTGAGTTACTGGCAAAATTCTGTCCGTCTGTCTATCTGTCTGTCTGTTGGATGTATTTTGGACTGTAGCCTAAATCGTTTTCACATTTAGAACTTTAGGTTATTTTTACATTCTACAGAGGAGTTTTTTGTATTTTTTTTAGCTCAAAAATTAACGGTACCTGTCATATAACCGTTATGTAAAAGTCTCGAAAACCACCCCAAGAATTTTTTTTGAAAAAAAAAATCAATGTACTACTGTAGGTAAGCATTATATTTTGAAAAAAAAACCTATATGGTGGGCTAAAAACGGTATCTCCCATAGGACTGGTTTTTTTTCTTCGACTTTCTCGAAAGCTGCTGATCCGTTTACTATCAAAATTCATATTCAAAAAGATGTAGGTAGCCTAAGTAATTTCGCATAAATTTTTTTTTGTATTTTAATAATCTAAAAATTAATTTTTTTTGGAAAATTAATATTGAATTTAAGGGAAATGTGATTTTTTTTTAAATTTTGTTTTAAAAACTTTGCATAAGATAGCTCATATTTTCCAAAGAAAACCCACAAGTAGGTAATCTTTTTTTTAGCACCGTTAACGGATCTTTTAAAATGGTTATTTAATGTAAAAACAAGACTTTTTAAAATTATCAAAAATCTCCTGAAATACCGAATTTGCATTTCTTTAAATCGTTTTTTGTGTCAATTTCTGATACAACAAATCTTGGCATTCAAGTAAAAAAGTTCAAGCATCATGCATCTAATTAGCTCATTTACGTCTTCAGTTTACTTCTTTAAAATGAAAACATTTCAATTTGTTATCTTTTGTAAATGTTAAAAGACAACAATATTGCCAATCATTCAATTAATCTTTACGTCTGTATTGGCAATGAAATACTTCAGAAATGACAAATATGTTTACAAATCTCAAATCCATGACGTCTATTGTCCTTGAGTCTATAAATATTAATTAAGTCAACAAATCACCAAACAGATCAACCAATCACGCCAAGAATATTGTCGTCCACTCCGCCAAAACGTCATTTTTTCAGCCGTGAATTGCTGATGCTGATGTTGATGCTGATGCACACAGATACCTCAAATGATGCCGATGATAATGATGAAGATTTCCGATAGCGATTCGCTGGCAAATGGCTCACAATGTGATGCACCTTCTTCGTCGTGTTCGCCTTTTTTTGTAAAAAAAAAAAAAAAAAAAAAAAAAAAATCAAATGCCACAGGTGTGACGGATCAAAAAACAGATGCCAGCAGATGCTACCTACACCACTTACAACATTCATCCATCTAAAGATACATTTTAATGTGAACGTTGTCCCCAGGCAATCTTTTTTCTTGTTCTCTTCATATCTGGCGACTAAAAGGTGATAAAACACTCAGATTCTTCAACCCACTATCTCTATTAAACTAAGGTTAACTACTAACCGACTTAACGATCGTCAGATTCAACAACCATTAACGAAAGATATTTCTAACGAACAAATATCCATCAGATACACAACAACAACAAAATGTTGGTCAATAAAGCGAAGGTGTTGAACTTTTGTGTTCTGTTTAATTACGGTCTTCAAATATTGATCTGTTGAGAAACAAGAGGGGGGAAAGGCGGCCGAATGGAATGGGAGAAAGAAAACGCTGGGGTGTAATTGCTTCAGGCCCGTTCTGACGCATAATCCCTTCACCACCTCCCTCGATCTAAAATCAGAAAAAAAAAAGAAAAACAAGCATTGTACAAGTCTGCTCCCACATGTGATCCCGTATTTTCGTCGTGGGCCACATCCATCGGTATCCACCATGAGTATCTGTTGTCGTGTCGTCTTGTGTAGATACTACAGACAATCTTCCCGCGCATTTTCTTCGAAATCTTGGAGAAGGCGGTTAAGGTGGTGGAGAATGGAGATATGGTGTTTTGCGTGCCGTAATAATGTGTCGGCTTTATCGGAGGCTATTTTGTATTTTCTTGCATTATTATGGTAATATCGCCGTGTGTTCGCGTACAAACACTTTTTGTTAGTCAATTGGAATTGGAATTTCGAATTAGGCATGCCACGCGTATTTTCATTCATCCGCACCGGATTTGGATGGATTTTTTTTTTATTTTTTTTTTTTGGCTTTTTGGAAAAGATTTTTTGTTTTCGTATCTTTCTTGAACTCAACTGTTGGTGGGCTATTTTGAAAGGAACGTGGTGTTGTTGTTTTCGAATTTCGAGTCGAACGTTGACGACGACGTAGACTTTTTTAGGAAGTTATTTGTTTTGGAATTTTTCGAGAATGTAGGGTTTTTTTCTGGAAATACGTATTTACCATATTGATGTTAAATGGTGGAGTCGGTGTGATCGGAAGTTCAATTGAGATAAGAGATGAGTCAATAGATATATTGATGGGGAGAAAAAAACGAACATTTTTTTTTTTTTTTTTTTTTTTTTTGAATTCTGTTAGTGAAGATTGAAGAAGAAAGAAGAGCGGTTGGCGGATAAATGTTATTTGTTTAACTTATTTTTGAAAATTTATTAATGAGAAGTTTGTTTCGTTGTTTTATGGGGCAACGATGAGGATAAGTGGGTATTACGTTTGAAATTAATTTATTTTTATTTAAGAGTTTGGAATGATTTTTTCATTTGCTGGTGAATGAAATGAATTTATTTCATATGCAGAAGACCAATTGTTGTATTTTTTTTTTTTTTTTGTTGAAACATTAATCTCACTAATTCCACTAACTTTATCGATGCTTTTCTGTTGATAGCGGTTGAATTGTTTTATGAAGTATTAGAAACGTTTGGTAATTTACAACAAAAGAATTTTAGAAATTAATGCAGTTAGAATGAAATTAAATGATTTCAAAGACAAATGAGTTAACTATCTAAGATAATTAACGTGACGTTACTATAATTTTTTTAATTTCTTCATCCAAGACTTGCAAATTTGAAGCTATGTTGCCATGAAGTTTTTGGAACGTTATATGAACATTTCAAATAAAAACCACTGTTTGGAGATAAAAAAGTAAACAAAATGAGGCAACAATCAAACAAGATATTTCGATTACAGAGAAGCTTAAACAAGTTAGTGACTATAAAAGTCTGCCTCTCTGTCTGTCTGTCTACAAAATAAAGCTTTTAATGGTGCGTTTTAAAATTGTTGACCTTCTCGATAAAAGTTGTTTATTGGATTCTATTCAAAATCTAGGTAACCAAATTAATTCGGCACATCAACATTTTTAAAAATGTTTTTTTTTTTTATAGGTACCTACATGTAAGTATATGTAATTAAGTCTAGATTTCTTTTTTTGAATTTTCAATACATATTTTGAAAACTAATCAATAAATGTTATTTTAAATTTTATGATCAGCTGTATATTAATAAACTCAAGAAAACAACATATTAAATTCACAATTTGTTTTAACTTAAAATAAAAAAAACAGATCTTATCAAAATCTGTAGGTACTACAGTTCTCAAAATATTTTTTTTTTTGAAATTCATTATTAAGACATTTTTACTAAAAATAGTGTTTTAGTGTTATGGCTTTGACAATTTGCAGACCTTGCTATTTGTTTCTGTCAAAAATCTTGATTAGTCACATAAGAGAAATTACCTACAATTATGTACGTGCGACCCATTCGTGCCCATTGTTTTTACATGGACCAAATCATACCTTGGAAATAGATCCTACTAGACAATATTTAGAAATTGTCTTTGAGAACCTTTCATGGTTGTACCCCAGGGAAGCCACCTTGGCCCTTAACTATTAATCTTTTCTCTATAAATTATGTTACATCACAAATACTGTCTGATGACATGCAGATTTTTAAGACAATAAAATCTACTGATGACGGCATTTTTCTACATTTCTGCAGGCAGATATTGATAGCTTTAGTTGCAGAAAGTATTTCTCTAGCCCTGTAAAATGCCAGACAATTAATTTTACTAGAAAAATAACCATAAGATTATTTTATTTCTCTTAACAAAATTTATTATTTATTATTTAAATCAGGTATATTAACTCTATGTAGTCACAATTTTTTTCAAAAACTGTGTAGACCCAACAACAAAATTTAAGGTTTTTAACGTACGACTAACAGTTGCCTCTGCTACGGAAATTGTGTTTATCGATACCAAATGCCAGAAAAGATAGAAATTGTGCAAAGTTACTTCTTCAAACGAATTTTTTTGGATATCGCCTAACATTTTCCAACTACGCCATTAACGATGAGTCTGGTTTTCCTCTTATGCTTAAGAATTTTTAAGGCCAATACAGATGCAGAATGGAGAAATATTTTGTATGACTGCATATCTGTGAACTGTGATATATAAACAAATGTATAGAATGAATCTTCGAATGGCCAGGAAAACAGTTTCTAGACCTACTTATGTACAATCTTTAAATTTAATCTTATGTGATGGTAACTATTTCGCGGGGATCTTTTAGCATCAGATAAGAGTTTGATTTTCAAAATCCAAACTAAAGTTCTTGAGCTTTACAACAGGCCACATAGAACAGATTAAAGACTCAACCATAATTGAAGAATTCGAACGTACATACGTTGCCGTACGAAACAGCGCGAATACATGTGATTTGTATAACCAACCCGAAATGACTGATAAAGTTTCGTTGAGTTTTATTTCCGTAGGCTATTGTGTTTGTGACAGAACGGAAAGAAACTTTTCGTTCGGTTTTGATAACTAGCTTCCTATTTCTTTCGCGTATTATTGGTGGGCCTTAACCCTATTTGTTCCTTGAACAACCTTTACTGAAACGAACATTTATATCACTTTTTAGCAGTTTGCCCATCTTACAGGAAATCCGTAGATTGCACTTCAATAAAGATTGAAATTCTTTAAATTAACTTAAATGCGAATGCGAAGACTAATAAGAATAATATTGCTAAAACTCGAGACTGTTCCTATGTCTTCTAACGGATAAATTATGCAAAAACATTTCCTGAAATGCTGCAATATCTGCTAATGATGATGCGGGATGATGCACTATTCCATGTCCATTTAAAAGCTATGTAGCTATGTATGTAGCTTCCACGGTATTTTATACCGTTGTTTTTTATTTGTTTCCAACAGTTCTTATAAGGTAAACTATGGATATAATAGTCAATATCCGCCAAGTTTTTGAGTGCTTATCAGAGCCAGAGCGAATTCAAAAACAGTTGACCTGATTTCGTTTACCCAGCGCTATTAACACTAATCGCATTGAAGTTGAAGATATTATAAAAGATACTTTAAAAGATACTATCGATGATACTACCTAACTAAAAAGTTCTTTCGTTCCGTATAATCTGCAGAGTTTTTTGCTATAGAAGAAACATCATTTTATTACACGTAGCAAGAACCACTATTTACGCTTATAACGACAGTTTAAGCCGTATTTTTTTAAAGTAAGTAATTGCTTCTTTCTTTAAATTTAGGAAGATAGCTCTGAAGGAAGTATCTTAACTAAGGCAAACACACAAGTTTTTAATAGACTTTTATGATAAAAAGACTTCAAACATATTCGGATGCAAAACTTTAAATCTTACTTAAATTGAGATTTTAAAAATGTATTGCTTGTGTTTTTTTGTTTTACACTATTTCAGAAGAAAAGCCCTTTTCAGGGAAATACTGAAAGAAGCTCTTTGCCTCAACGAAAAAAATATTACATAAACTGAAAATATTAATGAAAATTTTGCATAATTTAGTAAACAATGAAAGAGTATACATTACAGATAGTATGTTCTTAACTGACCTTGTTAATGCAAGAATTTAAAAAAATTGCATCAACCCACCGCCATCCAACTGATTTGAGTGGACAAAACTTAATAATTTATACTAGAAACTAGAAGATAATGAAATTTCAAATTAAACATAAACTAAATAAACAATAGATTAAAAGTTCACAGATAGAGGTGTTAATAAGTTAGAAACACAATGTTGCTGGAATAATTAACGACTCAGTTAGTAAGTATGTTTTAGTCTAAATATCATAGGTTAGGCCTACAGAGATAACATTCGAAGGCTTGACATGATCAATATAAATAGAACTGTTATTCTAGAATGATGCTGTTTTCAGATTTAAATATATTTCTCAACAACTCAAGGCATGAATGACATTATTTTTGTTGTTTATAAAAAAACAATAAAGCTGACAATTGATTAAACTTAAATCTAACAACGCATACCTATAAATATTTTTATTTTTTTTTTACATTTTGTATATTTATGTGAATGAATGCAGTAGACACAAAGACTAGGTTAGTTAACGATTATTTAGACGCAACATTAATTTCAAATTGTAGGGACGAACTAGCTTGAATCTAGCATATTATGTTAATAAAAGTTGGTCCATTTAAGGGATAACCTGCTTATTATTAGAGCTGACTTATTCCATGCTTCCTTAATTCGACTTAGGGTTGTTTATTCAGAAATTTGTTGAACTTCTTAGTTTATTTCCGCTAAACAAAAATGTCGTGTCGAAATAATCCAAATCTTTCGATGATTATTATTCAAAAAAACTAATTGATTTCTTTACCGGAAAGTCATATCAGGTAACCCAGAAAAATACAGATGCAATTTAGAAACTATCATAATCAAAAGTTCTAAGAACAACAGAACAAAAAAAAAAAAAAAACCAAAGAAAACAAGAAAAAAAAAACTATTTATCCACTAAAAAATTAAAAGTATCTTTTCCCTTGAATTAAATAGCTGGCAGACGAAATACGTGACTATAAGACGCCACACGGATCATCAACACCGGTAGCTGATGTTGGGATGGCTGTCTCAAAAAAAAAAAACACATCTTTCCTTTAAAAGGGTCGACCGACCACGGACGCACGACTCACGGCGGCATATTAACTTAAGGTTGTTCATTTTTTATACGCTTCCTTCCATGGCATCTCGCTTCTAAGATACACTTTAATCCTTTCTTATGCTGAAGAAGTAGCAAAAATTCTCCATCACACGTTCTTCTTTTTTCACTCATCTGGTTGCTCTGGTTGATTATACGAGCTTCCTCACAATCTATATTTCTATCTTCTATATGTCGTGCCCGTGCGTTTATAAGCTGCTGTTCCTGTGCTTGCAGCAGCAAACACACCGGATGTCCGGTTTTTATGTTTCTTCTCTCGAAGAATGTAGAGCACTTGCGGTGGTACTTCCTCTCCTCGAAGAAAAAAGACAAACAAAAAAAAAACTAAACACATCCAGCCAACCATGTTCGAGTGTCAAAAGGAATTCCTTGCAAAAAAGGCAAAATGTCAAAAGATCGAGAAGAGGAAAATCATAAAAAAAGGTTACACATGCAATGCCAAGACACGTTCAAGCTTTTGTTTCGCATAATGGCCTATTGAAGATACAAAGATACATTTACACACTCGGCTTGTTCATTTTTTTTTGTATCTCCAAAAAGTTACTCGAATGGAATTTTATGGCTTTTTCTGGACATAATTAGAGAGCGTTCAAGAGGCTTTACCACTCCGACTGCCATACTTAACCAACAAACAAATGTTCATTAGTGAAATGGACAAATGAGCTGTAAAGTATCTTTGTATCTATATAGATCAAAATATACAAAGAAGACAACAAAATATTTCAAGAGAATTGGAATGTGAGTAGTGTACCCTGCCACAGCACCACCCAGCCGGAGGTAGATAAATCCAAGAGTAGATACTCCTTGGATACGGCCACTAATTACATATTGTGTCATGGTGGTGTGCTAGTGGTTTTAATGGTGACAGACAGGAAGCATTCCAAGAGATTATTCTGGGAATGTCTCGGCGCGTACAAAGTTTATGATTGTCAGTGTCTCTCACACAAAAGTGCTGCGTTCTTGGCATTCCAGTAATTTGATCACCTGGAGACATTATATCAAATTAAAGAAGAAAAAAGATTTTTTTTTTTTTGTTGTCGTTCAACTTTGGAAGTGATATCACTTTTCATCAAAAGAATCACTAGATTGATGTATGTAAAATCACTTACTTTTTTTAGCATACCTTTTTATAGCTAACCATATTCAAAGAATGTGTCTACAAGTAAGTATGCACAGAGTTTGACAACCTGATATGTTCAACAGCTGACAGTTTGTCTGTCATCCAGAATCTTCATTGTCAGACAGCAGATACATCATCATAAAAGATAAACTCTTTGTCTGAGCAAATTTACTTAAAACAACGAAACATGATCTTAAGGGCGATTAAAACGTTTTAACGATACAGCATGACCATATAGAAGAATTGCATTAGATACAATATGTATCCAAAAGATACAAAATTTCGCCTTTGGGTGACCTATTGAACATTTTGTACATTTTGTTCGATGGACAACGACAAGTTATAGAAAAATATGTACAAAGATAGTTGGGAATTATTGCCTTTGTCTAATATATACGATATATACGCTTTGGGGTTATAACGACTACGACGTGAATTGTGTAGTTGACTTTTGTTTGGTTAATTAATTCAATAAAAGGAAATGAGCAATCATTTAGATGTATAGCTATGGTCATAGATACATGTATGTATGTTGTCTCTGAAGTGTGCTGCTCGTTCGTGGTTAGACCGGGCTTTGGACGTGATATTGTGTTTTTTTTGCTTTTTCATTTATTTGATTAAATGTCTTATTGGAATTTCATTGAAAGTGGAAATTTAATTAAAAATCAATGACTTTGGTTGTTGCACTGATCGGATATCAATTATCAGCTTAAAATTATCGACGCAAAGCGAATGGGTAGATTTTGAAGTTTATCTATATATCAATTGACATTTTACACTCGTGAAGTTAAATGAAATTCAATATCTGTACAACGATCTAATTTTATATTTCTAGGCTGCAGATTGTAAAATTCTGCTTTTACTGGCAGAAATATAAAAATTGTGTTTTTCCATCATCCATTTGCATTCAATAACTATTATAATCGCCCTTAAATTGAAATCACCCTTAGTTAATCTTAATGTCCGGACATAAAACCACCTAAGGATACGACATTATCTCGGCTGAGTTGAACCACCCAATACATTTTATTTCTTTTTTACTTGCGATTTATAGGGCAGGGTTATGCATTCGTAAAAAAAAAATCGATGATAGAGAAACATATTTGAGTTACTGGCAAAATTCTGTCTGTCGGTCTGTCTGACTATTGTCTGTATATTGAACAACAGTCTAAACGGTTTGGCCAATCGTCTTAAAATTTGGAACATAAGGCGATTTTGACATTTTACAGAGGACAAGATGATGAGCTGAATACGGTACGTCCCATAGAACCGTTTTTTTTCTTCGACTTTCTCGAAAACTGGTCATCCGATTTCAATCAAAATTGATATTCAAAAAGATGTTGGTAGCCTAAGTAACTTTATTTTAAAATATTTTCGAAAACTTTTTTTTGTATTTTTAATAATATTCTTATTTTTTTTTAATCAATATTTTGAAAACGGGTAGATGGATTTTTTTTTAATTTTGTTTTTAAATGTAAATAATTGTTGTGTTATAGTTTGCATTCTTGAATTGTTTTTTTTTAATTTTTAAAAAAGTTTTTCAATAAAAACCGTTTTATTTAAAAGCATTCCTACGATTAAGGAAAAAAAATCATGCTTTTTCACATTTTCTAAACAAATATAACTTGATATTCCTCTCCTTCGATTGCCTCCACTTATAATTTAATAAAAAGAATAAAAATAAAGGGCCCAGTATAGAACCCTGCTTAACATCCATTTGTGTGGAGAAGTAATTGAAAATGACTGTTCGCGATGTCGAATAGAGTGAAGATTTGATCTAAGGTTGAGCTTGAAACTCATTTATAGAATTTCATTATTGTCAATTCACTGTGTCAGTCCGTTAAATATCACTGAACTAAATGGGTTACTTAACTAAAGTATTAAGGAATGATATGCCCATTTAATTCACTGTATTGTATTGCTCGGTCAATGCAGCCAAAAACTGACAATATGGCAAAAATCTTGGATTGTTGTGCAGATTTTCAAAATATAGGTAGTCCCGTGGCTTAGGGGTTAGTGTGTCGTACTCCTAAGCGAATGAGCCAGGGTTCGAATCCGGCTCATAGCCATTTTTCTTTTCCGGGGTACTGCCTCTTGCGAGGAACTGACAAAAACCTCCATGAGTAAAATTTGTCTCGCAAAAGTGCATCTCATGTAGCGACTCGGTGGTAAACTCTAGGTCCCTTCCATTCTTGCAGATTAACAACACACACACAGGAATGGTTGAGAGTATAAGTCACTAAGCCTTGGCTCCTTAAAGAGCTGTCGCGCCAATAAATTTATTTAATTTAATTTACTTAGGTAGTCTCGAAACTCAAAAACCTTGCGGGGATATTCCGAAGTTATTGATTCTATCATTAATAGTTTTGCCAGCTTTTCACAATTCCACCAATTTGTTCTTGTACCATACAGTTTCGCATCCAAAGGCTTCGGGCGTTTTGGTCTACGTAAGTAAGGCCTGCCTTTTACCTAAAAGGAATCGCAAACAACTTTCCGAGTTGGCTCCTCTTCGCTCATATGAGCTAGGTTATTGGAGTCTACCGAGCTTTATTTTTTGGTGCAGTAAAAAAAGTCGCCAGAAACTAAGTCCACTTACTAAGTTGAAATTAAATCTATTTTAGTGAAGTAGACTTAGTTCCCATGTAAAGTGGGAACGTACTCCATTTTCGTATGGAAAATTAATACACACTTCGAAGCATGAAGAGGCAATCAACTTCCAACTCCCACTAAACCCCGTGTAACCTGTGACATACTTATATATGGGGGCATGCTGAACCCCTATACAAGATGTTGATTGGTCTGGACAGACTTTTACTTGGCTTGTAATGTTGATTATGTTCAGTCTTAAAAGTCGTGTCAATTTATTTGTGATGCCAAATTTTCTCATGGGCTTATAAAGATCTATCCTGCTATGTTATCGCAAGCGGCTTTAAAGTCAATAAAAAGATGGTATGTTGGAATGGTAAATTCCAAAATCAAATCAAATTGATAATAGGTGATTATGGTTTTCGCGTATGGGGCTATGCGTTCTTTAAAAAGGGTTGACTTGAATGCTTTTAGTTTGTGAAATTAATTTATAATTGGTTACATGCAGTTGTGCCAGCTATTACCATAAAAAAATATTCTAGTAACCCTAAACTAACTATACTGTTAATCTGTATGACCTATTGACCTTTGGTAATGGTGGAGATAACTTTTATCTACCGGACCAAAACGAAGTCAGGATAGTGATATCTCTACATTTAAAAAAAAAAAAAAAAAAAGCTTCAATCGTCGATGATATCCCAGCAGAACTCTTTAAAACTGCCAAAGATGACTTGGTTACGAGCATATGTATATGCAACCTGTTTTTTAAAAATTGCTTTGAGGAAAATATGTCCAAAGGATAGTACTTCATTGATCTTTCTTTATGTAGTGTGGTAGACCAAGAGCTCGCAATTTGACAGATTTTGAAAAATACACCACTTCTTTATGGATCTTAAGTCATCTATGATAGAGATTATAGGGACGAGCAATTCAAAACCTTGACATAAAAATATCGACATTCCTGGATGACGGTTGCAACACCAACGAATCCTTTGATTTTGAGGAATGTTTAATCGCAATTATTTAAAGCTTTCGAAATCTTGAACGAAATTTTCAAAAATTGTTGACACTTGTATCTTGCTTTTGTTGATGATAAATTGTCGAAAGAATGAAGCATCTGTCAGCATGAGCGACGGGATAAATCTGGGAGTCAATTAGGACAGCTGTATATACTAATCATTTTAAAAAATATTAAATAAATAATATTTATACGACTTTAATATGTATGAATGTCATTTATTTACATAAAAACATACCATTCTGTCTATACCTTGTTAGTTGACTTGTTAAATATTCTATACAAAAAATGACACAATTACTAGGGCCATCTTTTTTTTACCCGAAACCATTGAAATGGATTAAATAAATTGATTACCATGAACAAGGTGCATATTCACTGCCAAATAAAAAAAAAAACGAAATATTTAAAAAAAAATTAATCAATTCAATTCACAATCGATTTTTAATGGCAATTTTCGCCACTCCCTACACCATAAAGCATCGAAAACCAAAAAAGGATAAAACAAGGATTTTTTTGCAATGATTTTGCCTTAAAAGTTATTTTTGTTTTTAAGTCAACTGATTTATTAACATAAATTCAATTTAAAACAACAACATGCCACATAAAACATATATGTTGAGTATAATACGAAAAAATACTCAGTTACCAGGATGTTGCTTAAATTAATTAAACATAATATCGAGTTGGTGTGCGAAAAATCGAATTAAACATCACCTGACTGAATAATTTAAGGATCTTCATGTGAAATTAGTGGCCAATTGAAAATATGTATTTTATTACAAAAATGTGTTCATCCAAGGACTTTTCAGTTATGGTTTAAATAATTTTATTTTGTATGGCTGGTTGATCGGATATGATTGAATTAATTAAAGCCAATTTGATGTTTGTACAAAGGATGTTTTTAACACTTGTTAAACTCAAGTGGTTAGCCATTAGATATTAATTGAATTACTCTAATAATTACATTTTATGGAACTTGACCGAGGATAATACCATAACTGCATATGTTTTGTGAAATTATTTAATTAATTATTAATAGAGGCCCTTCATTAACAACTAAAAGTTAATTGTTTTTTGCATCAATAAAACAATTGGTGGCGCAAATATGAAATATTCATTAGATTTGTGTTTTTTTTTTTTTGAGTTTGGCTTACATATAAAAGGATTTTCGAATTCAAAATAACGTTCAGCAATATTCAAAATGATCCCCAATGGTATTTTGATTGATTGTTTTTTTTTTTACAAAATTTAAGCAGTTATATAAAATAAAATAAAATAAAAAAAATTGTATTTAATTAATTTAAATTAAACTTGATTGAATTAAATTTTTTTTCAAAACCGTACAAACGGTTTTTAAATAAAACGGTTTTTTAAAAACTTTTATTTTTTAAATTAAAAAAAAAATTGAAGAATACAAACTTAAGCACAAAAATTACATACATTTAAAAACAAAATTCAAGAAATTTTTTTTTTAATTATTAAAATTACAAAAAAAAAAGTTTTAGAAAAAAAAATTAATGCGAAATTACTAATCTTCTTCAATATAAATTTTTATAGTAATCGGATCACCAGTTTTCGAGAAAATCGAAGAAAAAAAAAACCGGTCCAATGGGAGGGAGGTACCGTTTTTAGCATACCATATTAAATTTTTATTTCACTAAAATATAATGCTTGTCCACAGTAGTGCACTGATTTTTCTCATAAAAATTCTTGGAGCCGTTTTTGAGAAAAATAAGCTTTTACATAACGGTTATATGACAGGTAACGTTATTTTTTGAGCTAAAAAAAAAGTTGAAAAAAACTCCTGTGTAGAATGTCAAAATAACATTAAGTTCTAAATTTGAAGACAATTGGTTCAACAGGTCAGGTTTTTGGAAATTTCATTTTCAATTTTAAGAAAATTTATTTTTTAAAACTAAAACGAAAACTATTGTTAAATATATATGTATGGAGATTTGCTTTTGAAAATATTGTTACCACATTTCCCTCAATCGATTGCGACTGTTCCTTCCACAATCCACATTTTTTTCCACAATCACCAAATAAATAAAGATTCAATATGTCTTCAGTTTTCAACAATGCCACCAAAAAAGCGTCGTTAGAATAAAAATCATTAGAAGCAATGAATAAAGAGAAAAAAGAGCGCTGAAACTGAAAGCCAACGCGGATCTCGCGCGACTTACTTACTTACTTAGGTGGCGCTACAGTTCGGGACGAACCTGGGCCTCAACCAACATGCCTCTCCAGCCAACTCGGTCTTTGGCTAGCTGCCTCCAGTTTTGTACCTGTCTATTGTGATGTTTTGTCCAATCCGCCCGTGTTGTGTGTCCCTTTTTGTGGACAGCAGGTACTTCGTTTTGGCCTAATTGACTGCTAGTCCCATCTTAGCCGCTTCAGCTTCATTGCTAGCAAACGTTCCAGTGACAGCTCGCCGAGTTCTGTCGTCAGCGTATGCTAGCAATTGCACAGACTTGAAAAAAATTGTCCCACTACAATTGACTTGCGAGTTTCTTATAATTTTTTCAAGTATTAAGTTGAAGAAATCGCACGATAGCGCATCACCTTGTCGGAATCCTTTTTTGACGTCAAAAGCTTCTGTGAGGTCAGAACCAACCTTGACGGAGCAGCGAGAGTTCTCCATCGTCATCCTGCACAGTCGGACGAGTTTTGTGGGAATGCCAAAACCTGACATGGCTCTGTATAGCTCGTCTCTATAAATGCTATCGTACGCGGCCTTAAAATCGATAAGGAGGTGGTGGGTATCGATTTGGAATTCTTGGGTGGTTTCCAGGATCTGCCGTAGCGTGAACATTTGTTCGATTGTGGACTTTCCTGGTCTGAAACCACACTGATAGGGGCCAATCAGGTTGCTGACGAAAGGTTTCAGGCGTTCACATAGTACGGCAGAGAGGATCTTGTAGGCGATATTCAGGAGACTTATTCCTCTATAGTTGGCGCAGTTTAGGGGGTCTCCTTTCTTGTGGATCGGGCAAACGATGCTGAGGTTCCATTCATCAGGCATACTTTCTTCTGACCAAACTTTAGAGATGAGTTGGTGTATGCACTCCACCAGGTCATCTCCGGCCGCTTTAAAAAGTTCGGCGAGTAGTCCGTCGGGTCCAGCAGCTTTGTTGTTTTTGAGTTTAGATATTGCTATCCTTACTTCATTTTGGTCAGGTGGACGGAAGTTTTGTCTGTCATTATCCCTGTTGAATGGTTCATTCTGCCTGACAGCGGGATTTTGGCCTTCATCGCCGTTTAACAGTCTGCAGAAATGGTCCTTCCATGTACTCAGCACCGACTGTGACTCTACTACGAGGTTTCCATTCCTATCTCTACAGGCTTCTATGCGGGATTTTTTTCCTTGGCATGTTCTTTTTACCTGTTGGTAAAACTTCCGCAAGTTGTTCCTGGAGTAGCATCTCTCAATATCTTCGATCGCGCGCTTCTCATGCTCTCTCTTTTTCTTTTGGAGAAGCCGGTGTTCTTCCCGTCTTTTCTGCTCGTAAAGCTCGCGCGACAGAGCTTCTATTTCCATAGACGCGGTAACTGAAGAAGAACGCGGACCTCGCCTTCAGCAAATGCGCGACAGAACTTTCACTTCCAGAACCGCTGAAACTGAAGAGCAACGTGAATCTCGCGTTTAAAAAAAATCGCACTAAATACATTTTTTTTTCTTGGGCGTAGCAACGTGCGCCGGGTACCGCTAGTACAAAATAAAATAAAAATGGATACATTAAACAAAACTCAATAAAGTCTAATGCATACAAATCTCGTGTCACGGTGTTTGTGGTCGTGCTCCTCCGAAACGGCTCACTGATTTTTATGAAATTTTCTATGTAACTTTGGAATAGGTCGTAAAGTATATTGTATACCGATGGGTTGTTTGGTGTTCAAATGATGCAGACATTGTTTTTTCTATTTTTAGACGATTTTTGTTTTTGTATTTTTTTTTTTTAGATTTGGTATCAAAAAATATTGATGACACCAAATTTTCACTTTCCTACCACCAACACCGATTTTTTAATCGGGTTTTTAGTACTTTAGTAAAACCAATACACAAATAATTTAACCGTAGTTTGTTTGTAAACAGAACGTCATTCAACAACGTATGTATATAATACGTTGTTGAATGACAGATGTCGCATCAATTTAACATTTTTTCTGAATTTGCTATTTATCACTTAAAATTGCCTAACAAATTTGCACGATTTATTTTGCTGAGAAGGGGCCATCGAAAGAATAAAGCAACAAACATACGAAATATGTAGTAGAGCTGAAAGGACGGGGAACAGATTAGGAGGGCTTTTCTTTCTTTTTTTTTTAATTTAAATAAATAATCAATTTACTATATAAACATGGAAGCTGTTTTAAGTGAATTAATAAATGGATCACATTAGCTTGAAATAGGAATAATTTATATGGCAGTACAACGTTTGCCGGGTCAGCTAGTAAATATATAAATTTAAATAAAACAAAATGTATGTGAAATACCTTTTATTAGCTTTTAATAGTAAGAGGGACTCATGAGAAGTATAAATTTCGATTTTCGAATTCGTAGGTCTTTAGCATTGGCCACCATCTTGAATTTAAAATAAATTGATTTCTGTTAAATAACTCGGTTATTTTCAACATTTTGCGAAAAATGCGTATAACAAAAGTTGTTCAGAATTAAATTTCCTACAGCTTTGGTCTTGAAATTTTTTTGTCTCCGATTGAATGGAATGTTGCTCTAACAGAACACCTATTTAACAATTTAATCATTTGCACGTGTTGTTGAACGCTATTCCGCTATGATTCGTGATTTGGCAAAACAGCCTGAACAAATGACAGCTAATTAGACCGATGTAGCTATAACAATATGACTGCTATCAGCTGTCAAATTTCGACAGTTCCTCTTAGAAGAACCTTTAAATGTGAATGTTTGGATTTTTGATGTTTGTTCCGCAATAAATCCTAAACGGCCTAACCGATTATGATGAAATTTGAAAGGTATATAGATAAGGTGCTGGATTGAAAAATAGATTGCTTTTTATTCCGACAAAATGCATGGTTCCTGCTAGAGAAATCAAATGTTTTTCTTAAACGGGTTTTGGTTTAAATAATAAAAGTGATTTAATCTGAAGTCCATGCAGACGAAGACACGAAGAAAATAGTACTAAAAAATATAGTAAAATTGTAAAGCCGATGTCCTCAGTAGCTAGTGCTCATAAGTGTCTCTATTTCGTAGATTTATCTACGGAGTAGATCAATATGTAATGCAATGTAAAATAGTAAAAATGACGTTTGGCTCTGGTCTGTGAATCAATCCGTAAAAAAATTTAATATTCGACTTCATTGTGTAGTCCCTTGCAGTTGCATTACAATTTGAAGAACGATCAACCAATTTTTTTTTTTTTTTTTAATTGATCTTAAGCTGAAATATTCAAGTTTTTTTTGCAATCTTAATCATTTTATTAAAATTATTAAATAATGGATAAAGATATTAACCTTCGCAGTGAAAGTTGCCAACTAAAGTCTCATCTTCAAGCCCCATTACTCAAATTCATAATGGAATTCTTAATCAATTTTTTATAAATTCCATAAAAACAAAATCTTATACAAATAAAACAACAAAAAACAAAACAAAAAATTCGCTGACGAATCTTCTTATTCTTTGGAAAAGAATTTCATCGCTCGCGTCAAACACGCGACGAGTTTTTATCTTTAAAAAATGAGATAAAAGAATAAAATCCGAGAAAAAAGGAATATTTGTATGAAAACAACAACCTACCTACAAAAGAAGCTCTGAAAAGTTTTTTTTTTTTTTTTTTTTTTGGAAAAAAGGTTAAAAGGAAAATTAAACAAAACCCGCTCGTAATTTATTCGGCTCCAGATTAATACATAACTCACATGTGGATTTCAGCGTCGCAGTGGCGACGCGCGGCAGAGGCAATGACATGGCAGATCCACCAAGGGAGCGAGCGGCGCGCGCGCGCGCACACTCGCGGTATTTGTACGTACATATTTGTACGTTAATCGCTATTTACGTCGCCATAGTAAAAATTATTACTAAACACAAAATCATAAAGAAATGAAAAAAAAACTTGAACATTAAACTGCCTTGAGAAGAGGATGTACGGCGCGGCGACGCGACAGCGGCGGCGGCCGACGATGGCAGCGAAATGATTCTACCATTTGGTATGACCGCTGGAATCCAGTTTGTCCCGTCTAGCGTCATTGTCGTTCGGTTTGGTAAGTTGTCCAGCTCCACTCTTGGTGTTGGTTGCTGCAAAATCGATGAATGAAATCCAAAAATACCACAAAAGCAAAACAAAAAAAAAATAAGTATCTGATAGATAGGTACAATAAAAAAAATAAAAATAATAAATACTACAACTAACTTGGAGACGTCGTCGTCGCTCGAAGTGGTCGTCGTTAGCCGTATTGGCCTTTTTTTATTTTTTAATCGTCCAGTTGGGACTGGAAGATGGCAACAGGCCACAGCCAGATTCAGATAGCCAAGACAGATTGCAGGAAGATGTTGTTGTTGTGGTTGTTGTTGACGACGGTCACGATGATGAGAGGAGCAACGGCTCCACAACAGAAAACCACCATCCAACGGATGTAACCTCATATAGATATACGTCGGCCGTCGTCGGAAAAAAAACTAGTTTCACCGCTTATTTGGCAGCAGACTGATTTTTCCGTCCGAACCAGATGAAGAAGTCTTATAAAATCTGGACAAACGGACACCAGGCACGCATAGTGTTATGGAGCGCGGTGGCGGCGGAAAAAAAACGCAAGACACCAAAAAGATGGTGGAATTCCAAAACTTTAATGCATGTCTCCCGCAGATCGACGGATCAAAGCCAGAGTGGAACAACTCGCATTCATTCATAAAACCATCGTTAAATCCGAGATTGATTGTACAAACTATACAAACACATTGTAGAGTAGAGATCCGTTGCGACTTGGTTTTTGTCTCCTTCATCCGTTCGGAATATTCTGTGCCTCATCTGCACTGTCATGCTGCTGATAGAAGAGATCGGTGCCCAGGTTTTCCACTCATCTAACCATTTACACATGGCACATCCATTCATGACCGAGTCTTCCAACCATTTTATTTTGTTGTATCTTTTTCTTGGTCTTATAGATACAATTTTCGACTTGATTTTCCATTCATTCATAAAACCTTGCGAAACCAGAAGGTTTACTGGCACTCGATAGGCTTGCATAAACAGTCATCTAGAGGAGGGGGTAAGGACGGTTTTTCTTGGGTGCGTTGCATTGCATGGAAGACGCGTATTGAGTTGCGCTTAAGTGGCAACTCGAGTGACCTTATGTTGTGGAGATTAAATTTTTTTTTCTGTCCGAAAGGAGACTGCGGTTGTGGTTTGTGCCCCAATAGAGGGTAAATTGACAGGACAAGGATATTTGTCGATGGGTCGTTAGTGGATCTGGATGGACTGAATTGAGAGGAGAAACTGGTTGGCCAGAAATGAAGAAACAAAAATATATTTATTGAAACCAATCAAATATCCAGGGGGAACAACTTCCTTTGGTACACGAGAGACCTAATATATGGTTACCCGCGCCATTTATGTCCACCACACACCGATCGCTCATATGTTCTTTTTTTTCTTTTTTCTAAGAGAAGAATCCAATGAAAAAGATAAAAAAACAACAAAAAACCAAACAACCAGTAAGAAGAGAAAAAAAGTTGAAGTTCTTGTCTAGTTGCCCGGAAATCGACGTTTATACTGCATCCGCATCCATTTTTAGCTGAAGCAAGTTTGCTTTCGAGAGTTGTTCCTTCTGTTTGAGATTTTTTTTTATTTTTTTTTCCTGAAATGAAATGATTGAACTAGATGATGATCGATGTGCGTGAGAGATGTGTGTCTATCATTTTGGATGTGTTTATACTATAAATATATTTAACAAATATCTGAAGGATTGTTTGAAATTGAAGGGAATTTGTTTTGAAGTACGATTGGGGCTTTTCAGGGAACCTGCATGGTAGCAGGTTGAAACAATTGAGATTTTTTGAATCAATTTTGATAGGGCTAGATATTGTTAGTTTAACTTGTTTGAAATAACATAAATCATAACTAAAAAGATACAATTTTTAATCGTTTATACGATCAAAATCGTATGTAGAAATAATGGGCACGACTGGGTCGCACGAACTTGTTCTTATGTATTCAATCACATTGAATAGAAAGATCTTTGACAGAATCTAGCAACATTAACGTAGCAAAATAAAACGGTCCGAACTTATAAAAAAGCTCAAAACCAGAACCAGTACGTCATCACACGACTTACATAATAACAAATTTATGAAAACATTATTTCGAAAATTGTTTGATAAAATCCTGTTTTTTTATTTTTAGTTTTTTTTTTTAAAAAAACGTTTTTTTTTTAAAGATTTTTGTACGCAGTTAAATTTAAAATAAAATTTATTAATTAGTTTTAAAAATATTGAATTTTCAAAAAAAAAAAAATCAAAACTTAATCTATACACATACATAAAATGAAGTGTTTTTATTATTAAAATAACAGCTTTTTACAAGATGCATATGAAAGTATACACAGTACTTATAACAATTTTTGTCTGTTTGTCTGTCTGTCTGTCAGAAAGACATTTTTGTCTGTCTTTCTGTCTGTTTGTTCTGGCTAATCTCGGGAACGGCTGCTCCGATTTTGACGTGACTTTCACTGATAGATTGCTGATGTTCTAGGGAGTAACTTAGGCTATGTAAATTATCCGCTAGGTGGCGCTGGGGTGTTTTTTTTCGAAAATTCTTATTTATGAACCGATTTTGACGGGACTTCCACCGGCATTTGGCTGATATTATAAGGAGTAAGTAAGACTATTTCAATTACACATAGGCAGCGCTGGAGTGTTTTTTTTTTTGGAAAATTCATATTTATGCCCCGATTTTGACGGGACTTTTACAGGAAGATGGTTGAAGTTGTAGGGAGTAACTAAGGCTGTTTTAATCACACGTTGATGCCGCTGGGGTCGTTTTACAAGCAGATAGGTAACACATACCAAATTTGAAGGTAATCGCCTAAGCCGTATAGGCTGCAGATCGTAATATACATACATACATATACAGGCAGACAGATTGACAGACAGACAGATGTTTTTTTCCACTAACCTTTTTAGGCTTCTATATGATCGTAATGTCATGTTTGATTGTTATCTCTATTTTTTTATATTCACGAATCCTAAGTATAGTAAAAATGACTATGTTTAGTTTTTCAAAAAATATTGCCAGTTCTCGATGAAAGTTCAATAAAATTTGATTAAAACCATAAAAGCCGTTGAGGCTTGTACGAAAAAATGGGTAAAGGTAGTAAGCTGTGTTAATGGTTCTGGTGCATAGAATCCAAAAAAAAAAATTTAATTCAAAAAGTATCTATTAAAGTCGCATTTTTTGGCGACATCAACACCAGAATTTATCTTGAGGGTATCAAACTTGAACCCATCTATTACAACTACTATTGTACGGTCGATGGTAATTTCCAATCATCTATTAAATGCTGTAGAATGTGTTATATTAAGTTCATGTTCTAAATACATTGCACGACTGGATCGCACGTACTTGCTCTTATGTCGAATAAAATTTAAAAAAAATATTAAAAGCTTCGAAGTTTTTATTCGATTTTTGTGACTTTTGATTGTTCGAAAAAAGGAGGCAAAATAGTTTTAAAGCGGAAAAAAATATATGCCATTTTATTTAGTTAAGAAATATAAAAAAGTGTGATTTTTTTTCAAAATCCTAGAAACGGTTTTTAAAACAGTTTTTTAATAACTTTTTTTTTAAATTAAAAACAATATTTAAGAATGTAAACTTAAGCATAAAAAGAACCAACATATAAAATCAAACTTAAAAAAAAAATTACCCACTCGTTTTCAAAATATATATAAGATAATATATTTTTCAAAAAAAAAAAAAAAAAAAAAATTTAATTAAAAATATAAAAAAAAAACATTTCAAAAATATTTAAATGTAAAATTACTAAGGCTTTTTATATCTTCCTAAATATTAATTTTTATTGTAATCGGAAAACCAGTTTTTGAAAAAGTCGAAGAAAAAAACGGTCCCATGGGAGTTACCGTTTTTAGCCCACCGTCTTAAATTTTTGTTCAACAAAACAAAATGCACGCCTGCATTATTTTCATAAAAATTCTTGGAGCCGTTTCCGAGCAAAATAAGCTTTTACTTAATGGTTATATGGCAGGTACCGTTATTATTTGAATAAAAAAAATTTAAAAGTCACCTGTAGAATGTCAAAATAATCATAAGTTCTAAATTTGAAGACAATTGACCCAACCGTTCAGGCTCTCGTTCAAAAGACAGACAGACAGACGGACAGAATTTTACCAGTAACTCAAATATGTTTCTCTTTAGTCGTAGTGTCATGTTTCATTATTATCTCAATTTTGTATTCTGCAGGAATGCATAACTTACATTACCTATAATCGCAATTAAAAAATATAAAAGTACTAGAAGTTCAAAATCCAAGCTTAGCGTCGCAAATTAAACTTCAAATTAACTAAATGATCCAAAAATAGGATGTATCCACATAATTTGGAGGTTTACGGTAACGCTTTCGTTTCGTTCAAGGCAACCGGTTTAAGCGGGACATTATTATAATCCTGAAAATCTTTTGGCGAGATTTTCAGTATTTTTTTTGTAAAAATACAATTTTTTTCTGGAATTCTTTTGGTTCTCATGATTTGGTACACCAAACCAACATTTAAACACTACTAAAGTCTGTCTCAGTGCTTTCTTCTAAACATTTAAAAAATAAGAATTTTTGTTCTCGGTGATTCTCATCAATTCCTTTGTTCAAATTCATATTAATTTAAAATCAATTAAGAAAATCATTTAAGGATGTCATTCCTGATTGGTCGTCCTTATCATGAGCGGGTTAGGGGGTTGGTGGTAAGTCATCACTAAGACTTTCTTACCTAATATAACGGCTTGAGTTCGGCTTCTTCGCAGAGTCCTGCTTTCGAAAAGTTGGAGCTTGTTTATCGCTGTCTTATGGAAAAAATAAGATAGAAGACATACATAGTTAGTATTTTTCTTACCACTGCGCTGCCCTGGAGTGGAAGTTATATTTAAATAAACATTGAAGTTGACTCCCAAGTATTTGGTATTTATTTTCCCTGCTTTTTTGTTGCTCCATTAGGGAGCTTCAGGACTGGGTTTGTACTGGTTGCAGCCAAACGAATACGGCTATTGTTGAAGGTACGTCTTCTGAAGAACACTATTTCCGATTTGGCTGTCGTTTTTTTTTTGTAGCATTAGAAAAGTCTGAAAATTTGGTTTTTGACCTTTCGGGCTGCAATGGTTGGCGATTTCGAGGAGGCTTATGTTAGTGAGTCATTCGCGAAAGAAGGTTTTTACATGTAAATTGAAAGTCATGAAACGCTGACGAATTTTAATAAGTATAATATCGGCGGGATTTTGAAAAAGCTAAACCTCTTTAAGCAAAAGTATATTTTCGAGGTTTGACTTTATTTATTTATTTTAACACTTTTTTTATTTAATTCACATATTACTGCATAGATATAAAATGAGGAACATATTGAGGTCTTCTCCAACGTTTCCAAAAACTCATTTCTCATTCCTTCTTCCCAGCTAATTGTCTTTAAAAAAAAAAGTTCAAACAAGTGTCTTCAGAAGACATCTTTAAAAAAAAAATCTCAGCAATAACAGCGATTGAATTTGAATCCTTTCAAGACACAATCAGCCCCTATCGCAGGTGTTCATATTCAAAAAAAAAAAAAAAAAAAAAAAAACCTGTGTCAAGTCCTTATATTAACATACCTTTATGTGGAATAAAGATTTTCCTTTGCTGTTGTAGTGTTTCAGCTCCCGAATAACATCTCAAATGATAATGATGAAGATGATGATGTAAGTTATTCAAAATACTTTTTATTGCGCACATCCTTTTAGCCCAATTCAAATGAACTCTCCCAACACACATATGAATGGCGTGGATTTATTTATTCGGCCCTGATTCGCGCAGATCTTTATTATTATTCATGAACACATGCAGGGCTTCCAGAGATACATTAACGTATATTATGCCATGAATTGGACTAAATTTGTATTCATCATCATCGAAAAGGGAAGAGGAGATAGTGTGTAGTGTGTTTGTACAAAAGATACGACGTAGTTCTTCCACTTTTTTTTGCGCCTTTCAAATTTTATTTTCGGGGTCCAATTGAAAAAAAGGAAGATAAATAAAAGAAACGGAAGAACAGTATTATCATTTTTATTATGCGCACACATATCGAGGGTCGACGATCGTAATCACTTGTGTAAACTCACACTCGATACCAGAGAGCTTAGCATAATCCCATCGCAGCACCAGATGTGTCCAAATGCATGGAGACACCCAAACAATTCTGATTTTTTTTTTCTGAACCTATTAAGAGTTCTACTTCCGTCATTATGAATACCATGTCGTCTTAGTCATCTCTTTTTTTAAAGGTAATTCCCGGTGTTGTGTTTTTGTTTTCACAGAAAATCCGGAAGTAACACACATAAGTGTATTTCCGGAGCCCTTGGAACAAATATACCAGCCGTATGGTGCGGGTAATCCTTTTTTGACCAAGTTAAAGGTAGGTACCTAAATCACTTCCGGACTTCCGGTATTTTCCCCTACTAAAATATACCCTTGCAAAACAATGTGACCTGTGTAGTATAGACAGGTGGAAAGTAATTTCCCTTCACATTTAAAAGGATACACACAACAAACAGCCAAAGAACAAACGGAATATCGAGAACAAAATACGGAAATAAATTCCGTTGGTTGCGTCCGGTCTCTATAGATTCTTCCTGTTTATATATAGACTGACTGTTGCTTTGGAATTCGACGTCCTTGTCCGTCCATAAACTAAACTATTTGTGTGCAATGCTCTGCTTACTATGAAGCCTCAGACAATAGATGTTCCGGAACTAAAAACGCACACAAAAGACCGCATGATGGCTGTAGGCGTTGACGTAAACTGATTTGGTTTTTATTTTATTCTTTTTGCTTTGTGTATCTTTTTAGAGATTTTTCAACTTCCTTTCTTGAGAAAAGATGAGGGAAATACCTTAAGAAGAAAAAAAAACATAAACTGGCTCCGATGAGGCAGGGAGTATCTCTAGACAAGGATAAGCGTGTGCAGCGCAGACCTGAGAATCGACTATACGGATGGACGGATGGACAGAAAGACAGGTATCGTGGCAAGTGCCCGGCTGGCTGACTGCCTGTTGCCTGTTGCGACAACTGATGATAATTAGTAGCCACTTCATATCACAGAGCCACTAGAAGGGCAACAAAAAAAAAAACTAGCGGAGACTCTGGACGACAGAAGACACGGACACGACACACACAGGTCAAACGTTTGACAGATTGAGCGGATGTTGATAGAAAATTACACTTTTTTCTGCATCCAAGAGATAGGTAAACAACTTCAACTTGTAAGTCGGAAGTTTGGATAGGTTATGTGCCTCTGACACGTTCCCTTCAGGTGATAATTAATTTCGTCAAGTAAAAAGATAAATAAAATAAAAAAAACTCCAGTCCCCCCAATTCTGGGCATAATTAAGCGAACAACAAGAATTTCTTTTTTAAGATATCAAGTATCTTATGAATGCAATCATGGTGATCGGATGCATCTATACTATCCTACCTAGTCTGTATGCCATATGCTGGTGTCATGAGGAGAAGGAAGATTTATGTTATTTTGATTAGGTCGATGAGCACGCAGGTGGTGACAATTTCGTTGTTTTTTTTCCGAAGGATATTGAATATGGAAGAGGATCTGATTTTCCCATGAAGAATCTTTTCTTTTTTTTTTTTTGTTGTATGGAACCATATGGAGGGGTCCAACAGAAAATTCGTTGAGAAATCGAGAAGGACCTTTTTTCTTCGTGTAGTAGGTTTTTGATTTATTTTTTTTTTTAAGGGCAAGTGCTGATCTGATTTTATGTTCCCTGTTCTCAAAGATGATCAAGAAGAAGAGCAGCAGCAGGTGCAGTTTTTTGTTGGATGGAATGAGAGGTATCTGCTTAATGGGGTAAAGTCAGGATATTAAAATCTTTCATTTATCAATGGTTGTGTCTTTAAGATTGTCTTTTAAATGAAATAAAATGAAGAAATGGTGGAAAAACCGATCAGCAGCATGTTTCTGAATGTTTCCTGAGATCAATAAAAATCTTTAGAAAGAACATTGAGAACGATCTTCCATGCCTTAAGCCTCAGAGAACGACAGAGAACGACAACATACTCCTGACTTTTGGATCTGGGCAATGTTATCTGGGACGACGATTTTTTGTTATCAATATAAAATAGCATCACGGAATGGCGATTTAAAATCTTGGTTTTATCGGATTCAATGACGAAAACTTGGCAAACACCAGCACCCAGCAAAACGGGTCAAGTTTCCTGCTCATCTCGATGATGGATGAATGGATCGATGATATGCACTAGGCGTATACACAATACTGTTTTTTATCCTCTCCCGAAAAAGGGAAAAGATTATTCCGATCGATAAGTGTTCTTCCGAGTATCAGCAATGTTTCCAGAAAAGTTCTCAATAGAGCTCTGTCTAAGTGGGCGGAGGACAAAAATATAATTCCAGACACTCAGTTCGGCTTTAAAGCTGCACGCATATGATACCATTCATGCCACGTCTAAGCTAGTCTTGTTGATTTGGAAAAGACTCGGCACGTTATGGTAAGAAGGTCTTTATCTGAAGCTAGATGGGGCATGAGTGAACCTCTGTTATACATACATATATGCTTTAAGACATGATTAATGAGAGCAAGTTTGTTGTCAAGAGTGGCAATGTGACTTCTGCCACAATATTTGTTACTAGTTGTGCCCGCGGCTTTGCTTGCTTAGCTTCGAATACGAAAATCGTATTCTGTTTTTTTTAAACACAACAACTAACCGTGTCAACAGTGACATACCTTTCATTTAAAGCGCCATCTGTTATGCAGTAGTAGTACAAAACGTATAACTCAATTGCCCACACATATTTAGAGACCAGGTATGTGATACACAGTACACCTTAGAGTATGTCCAGAGGAAAAGAAGTATTTTAGGAACTTTTAAAAAAATTCCAAAAAAAAAATTAAAATATTTGAAAAACTGAAAATGTTTTTCTCAAGTTCAATTCCCTGCTTGAACGATAGGTATGGGAACGCAGCTTAAAATAAAAAAAACACAATACGCCATCTGTTATAGAGTAGAAGTTAGCAACTACATAACGCATGACGTCGATTTAAGCAAAAGTTTTAGTTAGTTTATTGTAAAAAATTGTGAAAAATTGTGTCTTATATGTTTTTCGGGTTAATTTTCTATTGATTACAAAAATATTTATTTAAATTCGTTTTGTGGTTCTCAAGTGATGGGCACACAAAATATGAGCTAGTTCAATTCTATAAAAGGGGTGGCTTATTTTTTGACACAATGACCTTGCTTTATTAGCTCACAAATTTCATGGCATTTAATGTTTAAAAATAATTTTTTGACTCAACGACTGCACCTCATGAAAGCCATCCGGTTGGTCCAATTTTGCACCACTTTTTCGAGCCTACCCGGTCTTATTTCGCCAATAATGCGTCGAATGTTGGCTTCTAAACGATCCATAGTTGCAAGTTTATCAGCATAGACCAGAGATTTGACGTACCCCCACAAAAAAGGTTCAAAGGTGTATAATCACACGAACGGGGTGGCCAATTCAAAGCTCTATTTCTTAATATGATTCGGTCACCAAACGTTTGGCTCAACAAAGTGACGGTTGCACGCGCTGTAGGGAATGTTGCGTCGTCTTGCGGGAACCATTTCTCCTCCACACGATTTCTAATGATATAAGAAATACAAAAATCACGAGTAATAAATTGCCTGTAGCGTTCGCCATTCACAGTAATGTTGGCGCTGGTTTTGCATTTAAAGACAAATGGGCCGGTGGCGCCTTCGGCATAACCCCACCAAACAATGATTTTTCTGGATGTAATGAAGTTTCAAGAGTCTCATGAGGATTGTGCTCACTCCAGAAATCACAATTTTGCCTGTTTACATACCCGTTGAGCGAAAAATGAGCCTTATCTTTGATGATGATTTGACGATAAAAAATTCAACGAATACACGACGCCATTGATGGCGGGCCATCAATGGCGTCGTGTATTCGGCTTTTATTTAATTTATAAGATCCTGCCTGCAACAGGGAGCGCTGATTTTAATTTACCCAGATCCAGCTTTGTTTACAAACTATCGAATGTAAAACACATTTACAATACTAAAATAAAATCTATACTAATAATATATAGAGGAAATATTTGATTGTTTGTTTGTTTGCATTGAATAGGCTCCGAAACTACTGAACCGATTTTAAAAATTATTTCACTGTTTGGAAGCTATACTATCCCCGGGTGACATAGGCTATAATTATATTTTCAGAAAAATTGAGGATCCTTACTTTGCAAATAAAATGGGCCACAGCAACGCGTGGCCGGCTCTGCTAGTATTAAATAAAATTGAAAAAAATGGCATATGCCTATTTTAAAGGCCAAGGAAAAGTAAAGATGTGAAACCCCAAATACACCTAATTTTAGACAAAATAGTTTTTTTTTTATTTTTTTAACATAAGAACTCAACTTCAATAAATGTAAAATGTTTCCTTTTTTTTGTGAAACTTCACCCCTATATAACTCTTTAATTTTTTCTTCTGTTGCACAAATTATTAAAAATTAAAAAACCGTATTTAAAATATAAAAGAAAAACTTTCCATCCCTACTGTGTGATATTAACAGAAATCTTTATACACTCCCAAAAGTATGCAACCTTAATCAAATTCCATCTTTTCATCTAATTTTAGGAGTCAGAAGACGATCTACCCATCTGTGCCCCAAATGCAGTTTGTTCCAAAATCGATCTATACGAAACACCCTGGATAGAACGCCAATGTCGATGTTCAGACATAAATCGAATCCCCAATGTAATACTCCATCACAAAGACACATATTCCTGGCACGAAAAGTTCCATAGTTATTACGAAAGTGAAAAGCTGTTGCAACACAAGCGACTGCTTGACTTCAACGAGAGCAGCAGAAAATTCGAGAGCATCCACTTTAAGAAATTAATGCAGAAACTCGGTGCAGTTTATTCAGATGAACTAGATTTGGATGACGTTCTGAACGAAGCCGACAACAACGGTGCCATTGACGACGACGACGACGTCGACAACGACTCACAAGGACGAGGTGGGGCATATGAAATTCATGACAATGAATTCCCAATGCCAATGCATCGCGGCAGCGGAAGCAACTACAAAACACTAGCTGGACAAGTTCCATTAGCATCTTCGTCCTTGTCATTTAGCAGAGGAGCAACACATATGAGGCATTCAGGACACTCAAGTCACAATGGACATAGGCCAAAAGAAATTCCTTTTATTGGCGGATGTCCAAGTAGTTTGGGAATCGAGGATGGTCATACAATTGTCGACAAGACAAGGCATTATAAATTATGCAATCCTGTCCATAAGCTGCCCGTTTGCAGGTATGTTTTTTGGATTTTGTTTTTTTTCAGATTTTTTGAAAAACACTTTCTTTCTCAATTTGCAGACACTTCCGGGACTACACATGGACACTGACAACTTCGACGGAAACGAATGTAACCGAACAGATTGTTCACTGCAGGTGTCCTCGCAATTCAGTTACATACCTGACGAAGCGGGAACCCCAAACAGATGGTATCAATGGATATACTTATCTGTTTGCGTGTTCACCATTAACTGTGAGTATTGATTGGAAAATTTTGGAATCTTTTTTGGTTTATTGAAGTTGCAACATTGATGAATGGGAAGTGGGTGTAGGAGGGCTCAGTTTTTTGGGGAGATCTGGAAGGATGTGCAGAGATTTATATGATTCAAATGGAAGGCAAATAATCGAAAATGTGGTTTCAGTATTTAACCACAGGTTTTAAAGATTGACAGGTTAAATTTTGTGGGAAATGCAAACGACGGCCGTGGATTATTTTCTAGGAAAATTTATTTCATGTTGTGCCCCGTAGTATATAGATTAGTGTGTCGGACTGCTATGCCAAAGATTCGGAGTTTGATTCCCCGTAAAAAATCACTTTAATTCCCGGGGAGCTGTCTTATGAGAGGAAATGGCAAATCTGTTGATGGATAACTATAAAGCTTCCAGTAATGGCGTTGCCGTTTAGTACGAAAATAAGGATTCAAAATTTAAACGAGTGCGAGAAGTTTTTATAAAAAAAACCATAAAATGATAATTACTTTACCAGGGTTTCTTATTTATATGATTTTTTTAAGTTTAACTTTAAATTTGAAAAAGTTTGAAATTTTAAAAAATAAAAACAAATTTCTTTCTCGTTTCAGCGAATAAGATGTCAGCGAAAAGAACCATGTAAGCTTTTCACTGTGCGAAAACGCCAAGAATTTCTTGACGAAGTCAATATCAATGCACTGTGTCAATGCCCCAAGGGGCACCGTTGTCCGAGTCACCACACGAATTCAGGAGTGATTCCCGGCGAAACTTTCCTCGAGGATAATATACAAACATATTCTGGTTATTGTATGGCAAACGATTGATTTCAATCGACGGCGATAAAATGAAATTTTGCAAATAAATTAAAAGAAAAAAACAAACAAAACTGCAAATGCATCGCAAAAAGCTGTTAAGAGTTACCAAAATATTTATACATATTACTTCAATCGATTGTAGCAAGAAGTAGGCTTTAAGTAAAATATTAGTGTTTTATTATTTATATAAAAAAAACATAAAAATATATTTTATTTTGTTTTTAATTTAAGTTGTCTTGTCATAATCGTAGATATTTATGAAACAAAAAAAAAAACAATTAATATTCAATTTGCTTATAAATGTACATAGTATATATATTTTTTTTAAATAATATAATTTCCTCGAGTGCCAATTGTCGGTGCAAAATAAAATAAAAATTCCATTTTATAATAAAAAAGAAAAAAAAGATGTTTATACAAAAAATTAAGTCTTGTACACACGATGCAGCTAAAGAGAAATAATCAACAAACATAATGGTAATCATTGTATAAAATAGATGTACCTGACAACAATAATTGTATATTTTTCTACATTTAGTTATAAATTCAAATTATATTAAGTAAAATAATGTTTTTTTTTAACATCACTGTCTTGGCTTCTCTGGGGCTTTTCCAAAAAAAAAAAAAAAAAATTGATAACAAATGAAAAAAGTGCAATTGTGAAAATCGCTACGAAAATTTGCGTAAAATAAACTATTTGCTTTAATTATAAAAATAAAACAAATTAAGAAAAAAAAAACAAAAACAAAAATAAATACAAAAGTATACTAAAAAAGATTATTTTGTTTAGATAACGTAGTTATAGCTTCTATATTGTAACAGAATATAAAATGCTTGTATAGTAGTAATAATACAAAAAAAAAATGAGTATCTTCTTAGAACGTAGTATTTATTGTTTGCTATTAAAACTGGAAGTATAAATTATATATATTTAACTCATAAGTTGTTTCGAACGATGCGAATAAAATAAAATTTCCAAAATTTAGTTATTTTCTTACGTTTGGACGCGTGAAACTGTTTACGTAAATATATAATTTTTACAAATAAAAAATTGTAACTGAAGTAATTGAATTGTTTTATTTTAAAATCGGGAAAACTAATTAGGAGGAGTTGGACCTTTTGACGGAATGTTATTTTAATGCGTCTTTCACCTTAGCAGCTAGCCCAAATAGAAGCCCGTATATCGGCCTAGAAGAACGTTGTTACTCGAAGATTTCAAACAAATTATTGAGGAGTTAGGAACTGCTGCAGAATATGTTGCACACATTTTTGCATTGATGGAAGACCCAATATGTAAACTTGTATCAGCAACGCAATTACCTAAATGGAAATAAGCTAGCAACGATATCAAGATATCGGACGTACCGTGAAATATAGGGATTCTTTTTTAGCCGAACGACACGAATTTGGAATAGTTTACCCGGCGGGATTTTCCCTTGCCATTTTGGTCTACAAACATTCAAAACCAATGTTAATCGGCACCTCCTATCTCTCCCCTCCCTATCTTCGTAATGCCCGCGCAGTGTGTTCTACATTAAAAGGGAAACACATAATCCCTTGTGCGCGCGTTAATTATAAAAAAAAAAAAAAAAAAAAAAAAACGTGATATAAAGGTGATCTTGTTGTTATATTAGAGTTCAATTTGTCTACATATCTGTGGATTTTGGATCAAGTCGAAGACTTTCACTCAAGGATGGGCACAATTGAGTAGTCACAATTCGCATCAAGAGCGGGTCATTAAAGCGACTTATACCACGTTGATAATGCTACATTTTTTTTGAATTTAATTGAATTTAATTTTTTATTTTAATTGATTAATTTACGGCAATGAAGTAATTAAAATGTTTAAAATTGTATAATTTACTCTATGCAGCTTTTCCTTAGAACCTTTTGGTTTAGTGCACCGAAGGTCAGTTTGGTGTTTTCTAATGGTGAATTGGAAGTTTTATTCGTGAAAAATTCGCTCAAGCACAAAAGTCAAAAAATCAGTCACTATCACTATGTAATAGAAATCTCAAAAATCTGAAGAAGTTTCCGCAGTCATTTTGATGTATCTAAATGAATACGATTTCCCAGCAAACGCAAAAAAACTTTGTATCTCTTTCCTTCTAAAAGTTGTACCTTTTACAAACTGAAATTGAAAAAGCGAATCTTAAAAAATACTAGCTTACCCACCCGGCGTTACTGCAGTATACCATATATTTTCGAAAAAACCGAACCCGTCGTGGCGCCACCTAGTAATCAAAATTGCGTTAGTTACAATATATTTGGTATTGACCTTGCTGGTCCACGAGCAAAACACCCAGATTTAGGTGCATAACTTTAACCAAAGTTCCCTAAAAAGAAATATAATTCACTATTGCTTTCTGCAATGTGTTTTATGAAGAGATAATCATCAACCTATTTTGTGCGTGTTAGAAGAGCATGAACGGTCTAACTGATGAGCCCACCGTTCATGCTTGGGCGAAACGCACACTTTTTGGAGTAAAGGACACGAAACCTTTTTATTGAATTTAATTCAACAAAAACTCCACAAAATAACAACAACAAACAACTAGCAATAGTTTTTGTTGTTGCAATATATTTTGTTAGTTACTTCTTACAAAATAAGCTATCCGCTTGTGATTAAAATGGCCTTATTTACACCTTAACAAATCAGCTATCTGCCTGTGAAAGTCCGGTCAAAATCGGGGCATAAATAATAGTTTTCAAAAAAAAGTCATCCAGCGCCACCTAGGGGTAATTGAAAATAGCCTTACTTCATTCTTACAATATCATCTTTCTGCCTGTGAAAATCTCTCCATAAGTAAGAATTAAAAAAAAACACCCCAGCGACACCTAGTGGATAATTTAAATAACCTAAGTTACTCCCTAAAACATCAGAAATCTGCCAGTTAAAGTCACGTCAAAATGAGTGCAGCAGGTACCTACCTGTCATATTACCGTTTGTTAAAATTCTACTTTTCTGGGAAACCGCTCCAAGTATTTTTATGAAAAAAAGACTGTACTATTGTAGATTTGAATTTTATTTTGACGAAAAAAGTATCAAAGATGGTGGACTAAAAAAATCAATATTTTGAAAACTGGTGAATTTTTTTATTAATTTAGTTTTTTTTTAATGAAAGCCGATTATGTTCTTGAGTTTGTATTCTTGAATTCTTTTTTTTTAATTACTTTTTAATCAAACTTTCAAAACCGGAGACTTTTTTCGAACAAACCGAGAAACAAGAGAATATGAAAGAATTTTTTTTTTTAATATTTTTAAATAAGCGTCTGTAAGGCACATTGCCTTTTTAGAATGCAGCATGACATTGCACGACACTAGTTAGGAGAATTAGAAAGATAGGAAAGATTTTTTTCGGCGCAGTAGATCGAGAATTAGGTGACTATTTTTTTACTTAAAAATCACGGGCGGCTCTTGCCTAGGAGTTAAAAAAATTTCTTCTCAACCTGAGTATCGAACTGACGATCTCCGGGTCAGAAGCAAATATCTAATCTACTGCATCAACGCCGCCCGAAGGGATCGCAAATTAAAGGAAATTTTCTCTAGTTTAATTTACAATTTTTTACAATTGACTATTTTTCGTAAAACAAAGGAAAGAAGATATTGACGAAAAACTGTTTAAAGACGCCAATAACGCGAGCGGCAATGATACGGTGGAAAAGTTAAAATTCAGAAAGAGCAAGTCAAAATCTATACCATCAAATTTTCAAAACTCCCGGAAAACTATTTTTTTGAGCACTAAGTGACTGACAATTTTATTCCAAAAATTCAAAAAAGAATGCAACCTAAACTAAAATTAGACATTTACGAACTACATTAAACAATAATTCACCAAAACATTCTTAAAATATTTATTTATTTATTTTTGTATTACTAGTCGTCACACTATGAAGGGTAAGTACTTTCGGAAAGCGTTTAGAAAATTACTATTTTAATTTTTTTTTTAAGCATGTACAGGGTTATACAATAAATTTATTATCGCCTTCGTTCATATGGCCACCGCGGGCACGTTTGCAGCTATCGATTCGTTGGAACAAATTTTCGATGACTCGGCCACACATTTCAGCCAAAACGGCGCTATTTCACGTTCAATGTTGGCTCTGAGCTCTTCCAACGTCGTCGGCTTGTTGGCATAAGACAATGACTTAACGTAGCTTCAAAGAAAATAGTCTAGAGGCGGTAAATCGCACGAACGAGGCGGCCAATCAACTGGCTCATTTCTTGAGATAACACGCTCATTAAACTTAATCTTCAATAAATCGATTGTAAGGTGTGCTGTGTGTCCATATCTTCCAATTCGGGCCAAAAATAATTGGTAATCACGGCGCGATAGCACTGACTATTTACACAGTAATTTTCGTCAACGAACATTGCATGCAAACCGCACCAAACAGTTATTTTTACTTGCGATTATAGGGACTATAAGGCAAGTTTTGGATTCGTGAATATTAAAAAAATTGAGATAACAATCAAACATGACATTACGATCATAGAGAAGTCTAAAACAGTGATCGAGAAAAAATGTCTGTCTGTCTGTCTGTCAGTATGTATAACGAGCTGCAGCCTAAAGGGCTAAAGCGATTATCTTCAAATTTGGCGTGTAGGATTATTTTAGCATTCCCCAGAGGGAAATTGAAATTTTATTTTTAGGCCAAAAAATAACGGTACCTGCCATATGACCGTTTAGGAAAAGCTTATTTTTCTCGAAAACGGCTCCAACGATTTTTATGAAAATTTTTGAGAATTTTTTTGATGGCATTGGCATTTGGTTAGACCCACATATACAGGAAAAAACTATTAACATGACCTTTCATGTAACGGTTTTTTTAATTTTGGGTTTTCTCGGTAACGGCTATTTGGATTTCTGTCAAATTTTATATTTGAAAAGACCTAAGTAGCCTAAGTAGCAAATTTTTTTATAATTTTTTTTTTCTAATAAAAATTAATTTTTGAATTTTTTTTTTTGAAAAAATCAATATTTTTAAAAAATTATTTTAAATTTTATATCCACATCTTTATTAATAAACTCTAAAAAACTGCATACCAAAATTTAAACAAAAAAAAAATTCAAAAAACTAAAAATAAAAAACAGGATTTTATCAAAACCGGTCCTAAAATTTTCAAAATATTTTTTTCATAAATTCTTTGTTATTTAAGACGTGTGATGGCATACTTCATTCTTATTAAAAACTGTTAAGTATTGTGGTTTTGATACTTTTTATAAGTTCAAACTGTGCTATTTTCAACGTAAATGTTACTTGTTTCTGTCAAAGATCTTGGTTTCCAATGTAATCAAGCATATAAGAGCAAGTACGTGCGACCCAGTCGTGCCCATTTTTATGTGGATGAAGTGGTGATTCATGAAGCCAATATGGATTTTCACCCGATCAACACCGCATATTTTGCTTATTGACGAAGCCATTGAGCCAAAAATGAGCTTCGTCACTAAAGATGATTTTGAGATGAAATTCAAAAAGTCAACGCTTTAAAGTTGCGTTCAGCGACTCTAAATTTCGGTAGAAATTTTTATAATTGGCAGACGTTGTTTACTCGTGTACTATACCATGATGAAAATGTTGAGTTTATACTGAATAAATTGACAATGACATTTCGATGATTAGTGAAAGGGTGCGTTCACAAAATAAATTCAAAGTTTTAAAGTCCCTATTGGAAAACCCGATACATATACGTACACACATACAGAGACAGACAGACAGAATTTTGTCAGTAACTCAAATATGTTTCTATATCATCATAATGTCATGTTTGATTGTTATTTCATTTTTTTAATCCTCACGAATGCATAACTTATTAGTTTTCTAATTCTAATTTACGTTAACATTACCGCTTTAGCTTGTCTCAAAATGTGATTTAATTCGCTTTGTTTACTATAACATCAGCTTAAAAGAAATCTTCATTAAAATTTAATTTTTAAATAGGTATGTTAAATTAATATATATTGGATTACATATTAAGGTTGCAATTGCTGGACTTTTCAAAATATATGAGAGCGGCAACGCTGTGCGAACACATTGATCCTAAAAGTATGCATTATTTTTAAGCACTAAACACAATACTGGTAAAGGAATTGGTGCATTGCAAAGAATTAAAGTAAAATACTGGGAAAAATTAAATTTCCTTGTAGGTTTGAAGGAGATCGCTCTGCAAATAAATTAATTATTTTTTTGCTTGCATATTGAAACCCTTAAATATTAAAATTGAAATACGTCAAATGCCAAACTTTTTGATTCTTTTTCTTTAAATTTAAAAAATTCCCATTAAGACAAAGCAGTGAAGGAAGAGAGTTGTGGTATATAAATCATCGGTTAGAGAAGATGATTAAAATTTAAAAATTGCAAGAATATACTAACATGTTCATATACATAACACCTACACGTACCTACTTAGGAATATGAAGTTCCTAGAAACAAACTTGGATGAAATTAGGTACGCCGATGGATGAGATGCTGGATTGAAAAAAAGGATAGAACAAATGTACTGCTCCTGTTGGAGAGGCTTAAATGTGAAATGATGTATGGCTCATGGTTTGTTTGCTATGCTACGATGCTTCAAGGACTTACAGTCAGTGGCACCTGTAAGAAGCCGATAAATGAAAATGATGTCAAACACATTCCTACGGACTTCAAGGGGGTGTAGATTTATAATTTTGGGTCGGTCAAGGTAGGGTGGCAGAGATGAGAAGTTATTAGGGTCATGAAGATTGGGAGAGCAAAGAGCAGAAAACGACGTTGGACGAATTCTAGAGATATGAACCGCGTGATCAGGAGCCCATACTTGCGATGCATACTCAAGAAGAGGACAAACATAGGAAATATAAAGGGATTTGGTTACAAATGGGTTCCAAAACTCTTTGGACCACCTTTTGATAAAACCAAGAGCGAAGTTAGCTCTTGATATAGCATTGAGAGCAAAATTAAATTCAAAGTCACAGAGGACGCCTAAATCGCGGATAATCTGTACGCGGTTAATGGGAAAGTTCTGAAGATAATAAAATCTGAGGGGAGGCTTTTTACTTTTTCGAGAAAACGTAATTTGCTTGCATTTGGCGATGTTTAGTTCGAGAAAATTTTTACTGAACCAATTGACAAATGAATTGAGGTCATTTTGAAGCAGGAGAAAATCACGACCAGAGAAGACCACCTTGAAAATTTTAGCATCATAAGCATAAGGGAGATGGAAGACTTATAGATGGAGAATTATCTTTTCAACATCATTAATGACAAGGACAAATAAGAGAGGTCCTTGGGGTACCGCAGAGGTGGCCACAAAAGGAACTGAAAGAGCTCTGTATTAGCGGTTGTAGAGATACGAGGATATCCATGTAAGAAGGTTAGGACTGAAACCGAGAAAAGAAAGCTTAAGAAGAATTAAAATGTTAGAGATTTTGTCGAAAGCCTTGCTGAAATCTCTAGTGATGACGTCTACTTCGTAACCTATTGCACAAAGTTCTTGAAGATGACTTCCTAAAGGACTTGCGATTTCTAGAGACTATAAGGCAAGTTATGCATTTGTAAAAAAAAATTCTAACAATCAGACATAACATTACGATGATAGAGAAACATATTTGTTTGCCTGTCTGTCCGTCTGTACGGATGGATATTGAACTGCAGCCTAAACGGTTGGCCAATCGTCTTTAAATTTGGATAAATAAGGTTATTTTAAAATTCTACAGAGGACTTTCTTAAAAAAAAAGTAATTTTTCTCGAAAACCGCTCCAAGAATTTTTATGAAAAAAATCAGTGTACTACTAGGTGTAAAGCGGGAAGCACACTTATCTCGTCCTCGTCTCGTGTGTTGTGGACTGGTGTGTCGCTATCACTCCTATGTATTTCATATGTAAAGATACACACTTAACTCGTGTGTTGTGTTGCGGATTGGTGTGTTATGTCGAAATCCCTACTGTTCCGATTCCGCCATACCACCCGTAATGAAAAGAAACAGATACATGTATCTTAAAAATTCCAGTATGAGAAAAAGAGAAAACATGATTTTGGGAATATACAACGTCAAAACGGTATTCCAGAAGCAAAATAAAAAAATAAGTTCATTTAAAAACAAAATACAGATTTTATAATTTTTGTGTGTGCAATGTCTGAATTTTTAATTGAATTGGTGCAACAGAACGAAATCCTTTGCAACACAAAGTTGCGGGAATACAAATACCAAATAAAAAGATCACCTGCATGGGAAAATATAGTATTTAAATTAAATCCCAGTGGCAAGTTGTCTTTATTGTTTTTTTTTACAAAGTTTTCGTTACCAAAAAGTAGAGTTAGTATAAAAAATAGTTTTCAATTTTAACTTCGCATCATCTAATTGCTTCCCATTGCCATGGCACCTGTCCTTGTGTACTATTAAAGTATTCTTTATATTTCTCCCTATAGTAGAAAGGATTTCTTTGTAAAGGGTCTATTGATAATAACCCGTCTGATATAAGTCTGTTGCCATAGGAATCCATCTGTTCTGCCTCACATAGTTGAGTTCCCAAAAAATTGTGAAGGCAGCAAGCTGCTGACACTATTAATTATATCGACCATTTTTGGCTGTACTTGCATAGGACCACAGTCCTTCTAGCACGCGATAAACGATAGTTAAATATTTTGTTAGCGTTATTGTTTAACAAATTTGGCTTGCTGTAAGGTTTTATTAAATATGTTTTCAGAGGGAACGCGGCATCAGCAACAATAACGTGAGGCGGAAGATCAAAGTTGTTAGACAGGCGCCTGCTTCCCGGAATATTAAGAGTTTGGTTTTCTAGCATCCGTCCCATCAATGATTTTTTGAAAATACCACCATCACTATTACGACCATACGCTCCCACATCTGCTCTTGTTTATAATTATAAAATGTTGAGCCAGCATTTATCGGACACTTTATTTTGATGCACTGGATGGAAACAGTGCTCCGATGCAATTGGGGAAATTCCAATATGTCTCAAAGTCTTCGATCCATTTTTTTCTTTTGTAGGCTGAGGCATCACTATTGAAGACATATTTTTCGAAACGGCTTGGCAAACTTCCTGTACAATAATTGCCACTGTGCTAAATCCTAGTCTATAATTGAATCCTAGTGAACGAAAACTGCATCCGGTCGCCAATTATCTAAAAATGTTTTCTTTTTTATTTTAGTATATGAAGTTAAAGAAGCATGGACAAAATTAAGAAAGGCATACGCGAGTGCACTAAAACGAAGACGAACCAAGAAAAGTGCTCCAGGAGCAGAAAAAATTGTCCCATGGAGATATGAGGAACAGATGAATTTTTGGCGTTGTCACATGGAAACACGAACTACACTAACAAATCTCGTTCACGCGTCTGAACTTCAAAGTTCTGTCTCAGTATGAAGAAGCTATATGGCGCCAATAACTTCAACACCTGATCCTTCGCCACCATCAAATTCTTTGTGGCCAAATAGTCTGTCCCCAGAACCTTTGTCTCGAAGACCATTGTCGCCGGAAACTTTCTAACACAACTATGAAACTTCTCGTCCTGGGTCGTCAAAATCGAGCAAAACGAAAAAAGAAGATGGATTTGACAATCTTTATTCTCTCATGAAGTCGTCACAAGAAATTAGAGCTAAGAAAATGAAGCTAAAAGAAGAAACGGACGAAACAGATTTGTTTTTTTTTTTTAGTATGAGCAAGTCTGTTAAAAAACTTGATTTGTTGGACCAACTTAAGATCAAATTTGATTTGCACAAAGCAATAAATGAGACTGAGATCAAAAAACTATATCTACTCCAGCAGCTCAACAAGCTACAAAATGCCCAACTCCTCCTCTTCAAAACATTTCAAATATTGTACTGGATCACAATTATGATTTGCGCACATTTTATTAAAGTTTTTCTGATTACCTTAAACACATTGCCAGTCTTTCTTTGGTCCCAATGGATTGTCGGAATTTTGTATTAATTTTTTTTAATGACGTTTTCAATCATCAAATGTATTTTTGTTTGTTCGAAAATATAGTTTGAAACATTTTTCGTCAGCCTCAAGCTCCTCAACAAGGCTGTGGAATTCACCTTTCTTTTCTCTTAGTATGTTTTTAGGATGAACCCAATGTTTTCTTTTCTTCTTTTTGGATTTAAGAAGCTCACGAACAAGTAAAAGAGTACCTACAATCATCAAAATCATATTTCATCGTATTTACATATGTATTAATGTGCGCACTGACAAACGTCATAAAATAACAACACAGCACTATAGGGTCTAGATAAGTATGCACAGTCAGCGACACGACACACCACAAGTGTGGTTCCGACTTAAGTTATGTTTTGGTGAAAAGAAAATTCAATATGGTGGGCTAAGAACGGTACCTCCAATAGAACGGTTTTTTTTTCTTCGACTTTCTCGAAAACTGGTCATCCGATTTCAATAAAAAAAAATAATCAGCAAGATGTTGGTTGCCTAAGTAATTTTATTTTAAAATGTTTTCGAAACCTTTTTTTTGTTTGTATTTTTAATAATTTTGAAAACGGGTAGATGGATTTTTTTGTAATTTGTTTTTAAATGTAGATTATTTTTTTGCTTAAGCTTGCATTCTTAATTTTTTTTTTTTTTATTTTTGAAAAAAGTTATTAAATTAAAATCGTTTTATTTAAAAACCGCTCCTACGATTTTGAAAGAATTTCACCATTTTAAAGAAATACAATGGTGTTTAAATATTTTCGCTGAAAACTATTTTACGTACTTTTTCAAAATAATCAAGTCAGAAAAATCGAATAAAAACTTTGAAGTTCCCTTAATATTTTTCATTCCCCCTGTGGGTGCGGGGGTGTAAGAATAGGCCCACGGTCAAATTACCGGGTGTAAGAGCCTTCCAATACCTAGCCTAGTTAAGCAACTACCACTTTATCCGTAAGGAAACGAGGTAGTAACCATGCTTCTAGGCGGGCATTCAGGGAGTGTCCTAGTCTTCGCATTGGTTGACTGGATTATGAACTGTTTGTCTTACTGGATGGTGGGCTAGCGACATCAAGGAGTCGAACCACAAGTGCGTCTTATGAGAGACGGGCGAGCCTCACCTAGGGTCTAAAAGTAGGCACCGTGGGTTAACAGGAGCCCCGGCTGATTACGTGAGCTTGTCTAGGTAGCAGTCGCCTGTTAAAATTGAGGTAGGCTCCCTTGTGGGAGCTTCACGGGGGCTGTGGTTACTCCAAATGCGGAAGCGAAAAGGTATCTTGGTTTCTGGGAGGATGGCACGGCTTCGAAAGAAGCGTGTGTTCATTGTCTTATTTAACCTTGATACTAGGAGTGCATGATAGGCCCTGCTTCCTAGCAAGGAGGATGGATTTTCCATGAGAAATTCATCATTTGCTACTAGAGTGGTTTGGCAGCCCACTCTAGTTGATAGTGTGGTCTGGCAAACCACTCTAGGGGTCTTGTCCGCCCCAAGGGAACTCCATAAGTGGGCCCACCGTGGAATTAAGCTTTAATAGGCAGGTGTCCACGTAAAGCCTCTTCACGATCTTAATATTTTTCAAATTTTTTTTAGCAAATACACTTGAACTTGACCGATTTCAATTTTTTTTTGTATTCCAATTCTTCACGAACATTAAATTTTCATATATTATATATATAAATCTTCTTATCTAGGCTTTAGTAATGAAATTTAATTGCTTGTTATTATTTAATATTTCATGCTAAACAGTTAAAAGAACCCTCTGTTTTAGATAATCAAATCGGTTTTTGTATTTAATTTATTCTAAACAAGATGTTTACCACTCTGAATAAAAAATAAATCACTAGAGAATCTTTTATCAGCATTTTTTGCATTTAAAACTATTAATTAACTCGCTACCGCTAATTACAGTAAAATTAGCACAATGCCCTAAGCATTAGCCTGACACAAAACATAAATCAATTAAGAACCAAAGATGTTATGAAAAGAAAGTAAAAATATGAATTAAAAAAGGCCAATCAAGGTAGCTACGGGTAGGACCAAAGCCACAGAGCTGTCAAATCACTCTGAGATAACCCCATGACCCCATTGAAACGAATCAACTTCCACTTCCAGAAGCAGCTATTATGTCCCGCAACTTTCAATCGTTGACATTTTCGCTAAAACTTCCAGAGGATTTACAAAGTATCTTTACGATACACAGATACATGAAAAGATTCTTTCCTTTTCCGGATAGCTATCTTTAGAAGATTTGCACCGCAAAATGCAATTAGTTGTTCGCCAAAATATACACAATAATCACATCCAATCTTAGGAAGAATAAGTAAAAGTTCCATCTTTTGTTACTTGATCTTATAAATCAGATAACAGATGGCGCGGTGGTGATAGATGAAGGAAAAAGGTGTTGGTATGTAATGAATGAATGTAAATGTATATAAACACAAACTCATTAGGTTAATTGACTTTTTGGGTTTGTTTCTGATCCCGGAATTGGGGTAAACTGCGAAAGGCAGTCACATCACATCATGAGGGGGGAGAGAGAGTGAAATATAGAAAAGATAACTTAAACAGAAAAACTAAAATACTCGAGGCAGTGCATTATCTCCAATTTGATACTTAGTCGGACTTAATTTCAGCAGTTATTTGGTTTGTCCTCCTTTGTTTTAGGTAGGTCTTGAGTTCTGGGTTGTTTGGAGGTAGGTTTTGTATAGCGCTAGCTTTGGGGAGTTAATTTAATTGTGCGCGATATAATTAGGAGGAGAAAGTCTGACATGGAAACTCTTTTGTCTCTAATTGATGTCCATTTTGTGGGCAAGGGGTGGAAGCATGGAAGGCATATAGTTCTGACACTGATGAGATGGCGATGTTGGTATTTATGGAATTAGTTAAGTTTCGCATGGCGTTAATTAATTAATGGAAGATGGTGGTGGAACATAAAAGGCTGTGACTGAGAATGATGAAATAAATCAAAATTCAACTGATAGACTGTAAGTTCGGTGAACTAACTCTCTCAGCAGATTTTAGAAAAGTGTACGGAACTCCAAAACCTTTTCACAAAATTTAAATAAAATATAAATAATCACTTTAAAATACCCTCTGAACACACTTAAAAAAAATATCAATCAACCTTCTAACACAATTCATTCGGAATGATCTATAAAATATTAAGTTTGTACGTCAGCTCTTTCGTTTATAAATCATTTAATGCAGTAGCACGGGTCTCCATTTGAACACCATGACCCAAGTTTGACTTTAATTCCAATTTATTAAATTTTCATCAACGCCTTTTCAATAGCTTAACCATCAACCAGCTTTGACCATCCTCACTCCCACTGTTCATCGTGTTAATCCAACGGTTTACTGTCTTTAGCCGGAACATCCCACTTCTTTTACAACTTTAATGCAAAAACCTACTCAGAATCGAGTTTCTCAAAGGTCACAGCTCCCCACATACTTGCTCGCGGGATGTACCTACTTCTTCATCGTCATGTCTTAGAAGCCACCGCGTGGTTTAATAATGTTTCCACACGGCTCCCAGCGGCCGGATTGTTAAGTGCTCCATAAAAACTAGCTTTTTTCATCATTTTAATTGCTCAGATTTATGATGGATACCTTTAGGAATTCAATTACTGTAACTACTATGGTGACCACCCATTTCGGTGTTAAGATTTAGACTCATATTAATATATCATCATGGCTTCGGAATCCATTAATAAAGATTGGAGATTCTTTGCTAATTCCTTGGCTTAGACAAAACTCCAGCTCCACCTTAATAATAAAAAAAAAAATCTGCCTACCTATCGCCTAGAGTTTTACGATCCTAAACTCTTGCTGGTGGTGAAGAAAGTTAATAACAAATGGTGGAGACCATCATCATCATCCAGCATCAACATCATCCTCGCCATGGCTGCGCAAGATCAGAGAAAGTAGTGAAGATTGGTACAGTGGTATAGGTCATGGGTGGCAATTGTTTAGATATTCGTTGGTCTGGTCCGGCACTCCGCTCCTGGAACTCGTCTTCGTGAGAGATGGTGAAACGTTTAGGCTTTTGAGACAATGATGATGATAAAGATGACAGGAGTGTCCCCTCCAAAATAAAAATGATTCTATACTTTGTTCCATTTAGGAACAGTCCCAGCTGCATTGTCTGCTTCCCCACGACCACGACGACGATAATGAGATGGTTATCACGTCGTCGTTGTCGAGTGCACTCCAAGGCAGTATGTCTAACCGCATACTTAGTTCCGGTCATGTTGTGCTTAGGTTTTGTTGTAGTTGTTGTTGTTGGTTTTTTGCTTGTAACTTTTACATCTTGATCTTGAACAATTATTTTGAATAAGCTGTTGCTGTCATAACTTTCCTTGCTCCATAGAGCAATGAGTGATGATTTGGGTACTTTTTTGAGAGAAAGAGGGCGGCTGTTGTGAGTGGAGCATAGCACACCTTTAATGCACTTAAAATGGGGATTTCTAGGTTCAGGTCATTCGGCTGGATGCTACGTGCTTAAATGCATTGTAGGTCGGTGTTGTTTGTTTGTGTTGTTTTCTTTCAAGCAAGTGTTAAAAGGGGGCCGGACAGTCATTTGTTGTTGTTCAAGAGCAGATTCAAGGGCTTGGAGAAGGAACAATTGACAGAATTTATGACAACAGATTAGACGCAAACAATTAGAGGGATTTTTCTATTTTATTGTTGACAGAAATAAATGAGGCATTTCAGCAGGTGGATGGATGGATGTTTGAGGAAGAATTCATTAGAAGGTTGGAAAAAAATGTGTTTCGGGTATCTGGAAGTAGATGAAATGGTGTCAACAAGGGCTGGCTTAAGCAGGTGGAATTGATTTTTGGGATTTATGCGTTGGTTGAATGATTTTTTTTTTTGATTTTGATAAGGAATCAATTGAGTTGTAAGACGATGAAAGGAAGATTTTCGACCTACTTATACAGAACGGTAATATTTTCTTGAAATTGTGCTTTCTAAGACTGTTTTTATTAATTTTGATGAATTTTGACGCAGTTTGATTTTTTCAGCAGTTCAATGAAGTAGTATAACTTCCTCTATGAGATATTACCTTCAAAAGAGGGTTTATACGGGCTTCATTAACAAGAGGTAATGTTAATTTACTCTTTTTGTTAACAGAGCTCGCTAAATTAATTTCGTTACCAAGTTGCATTCGATCCATTAAGTAACCAACTGTTCGTCAAGGAAACCATAGTTTTGAAACTGTAGTTGTATTTATAAACTCTAAAGACTGCTTATAAAAATACAATACCAAAAATATTTTCTATTTAAAATAGCTTGTACGTCCTTTAAGTCCATCAAAAATTGGCGTTTCGTCCCTGTCACTTGGATTCTTCAGTTGACATTATTACATTTGTCAAGACGCAACTTTCAATTTATTCAGTTCAACATATAAAAAGTTTTTGACAAAAACCTAATGTGAACAATATCTAAACTGTAGGTCCCCTCCATTCTTGCAGATTAACAACACACACACAGGAATGGTTGAGAGTATAAGTCACTAGGCTTTGGCTCCTAAGGAAGAATTTGTCGCGCCAATAATTTTTTTTATAATTTATGCTTTATATTCCAGATTTCCAGTAAGTAAAATTAAGGGAGCAACTGAAGTTGAAGCTAGACGATCATTTACCCAATAAAGTGATTCAGGAGGTCAACAATACTATACCTACACAAAAAAATGAAAAAGAAACAACATTGAACTTAGCACGCAAAAGTCAGCGATTTGATTTTGTAATAAGTCGCATCAGGTGTAGTCAAGAGTGGCATGCCAATCCAAGAGAAATCCACAAAATGATGAAATTAATAGTGCTATGGGCTGCTTCGAATTAGGCGTTTTCAATGCGCTTGAGGTAGAAAAAGCAATAAACCCCCTTAGGATTGCAGAATTTATATTCTCAAAGGCAAAAGCCGAGGAAACGACTCCAAAGAAACCACCAAAGCGGTCTAAACACATTGAACGATGAATGCTTCAACATCCCGTTACGGAATTCGTGCTGGATCGAATATATATAATAATATACATAATAACATCTTATTTACAAAGAAATAAACCAGCTTGTAGGGAAAACGCAGCCGTTACAAAATCTTATGAGAAAGGATTACATCGAAGTGATATCCACAGCTGACAATGTGGAAGCTTTTGCCCACCACATTGAAAAGAACTTCACACCCATCCCATCAACGGAACCGGCATTCTTAGATGAAATCGAGACATCCAACCAACAGACTCTGCAGCCAACTATGGAAGGAGTACAGTTTGATGGCACTTTGTCCAGCAAGTAATTCAAGGGTCGTCATTAAATACGGCAATACGGAGGAGATATCCGAAATCATCATCAATTCCAAGCCAAAAAAAATCTACTGGATCAAATGGAATTCCAATTATGTTATCAAAAAGGCTTCCTAAAACAATAATGATACTTCTTATAATCATCATAAACAATTGCATCAATAACTGCTACTTCACCTAAAAGGGGAAAATGGTCAAAACCGTTGCTATACCAAAAAACGGCGATAGATATTTTATTTCCATCTACAGGTCGGTATCCCTCCTAATAAAAAAATATAGCAATGAACTCAACTTCATCCCCAACATGCATTTTGGCTTTCGTGAATATAACTCGACACTGCATCCGTTACTGAAGTTCCAGTCCAACGCCTGCATCGCTCTCAACAGTCATCATGCCACCGTTGGTTGCTTTCAGGATGTTGAAAAAGCATTCGACAGCATTTGGATAAAAGCCTTTATCCATAAGCTTAGGTCATTTGGACTACCTTCATCATCAACATTCTTTGTCCAAATATGAGACTGAATCATCAATCAAACACATTAAGGCCTGAGTTGCGCAAAGTTCAAAATTGGGACCTTTCTTAATGAAGTACGATCAACCCATATCAACCGACTGCGAAAACCTCCACTTCGCGGATAACAGACTTATCATCTACTCCTCCTCAATATCTCCAATCATTGTTTTGAAAAATCCAAAACCCGATTTTCAGACTTTTTGGATACTACATGAATTTGGATTAACACAGCCAAATCGGAACTAGATTGCTACAGAAGGCCTGCCTTCAACAATAGCCGTATCCGCTCCGCAGCAACCTGTATAGAAACCTGGCCTTTACGCCACCTGATGGACCAATAATAGCAGCCGAAAAGAATGCCAAGTACCTTGGGGTCAACTTTAACTAACTATTTAAATTCAACCTGCACTCCAGGGTAGTGCTTAAGAAAACCCACTATGCGTTCCATCTTGTTCACCCGTTACTAAGGGAAAGAAAATGTTTGAGCAAGTCAACGAAATTACTCATATACAAGCAGTTACTGAGGCCAATTATCAGTTAGAATTTTCCTTTGTGGTAAACCATTTCCAAGACAAGAAGATTCTAAGGGTTTGCACCGGACTTTTTTCAATCATCAACAGCAAAACCTCTACTGCAACAAACGGCTCTATAAAGAAGCCGAAATCATGACCAGTTAGCAGTCGCAGAATTGAAAGTCATCTCTAAAATCTCAAACCACCCTACCCCCTCTTGATAAGGATGACCACCCAGGAACGACATCCCGAACATAGGTATCTAGAGCCATGGATATCCTAGAAAGAATCGATGACAACGAAGAAGCAGTTTCCTTTTACGCTGACACGGAGTCAGCTTTTAACTAAACCTTGACACGTACATATATTTTGATCATATTTTCAAACTCTGATTTGACAAAAGCAGTGAAAATATCATTAATTTCCCAGCATACTTTCTGCATGACATTGCATTCTGCATTTAAATTTTCCTCCGCATCCATTCAATTAAGGTGCTGCACAGCCTTACACCTCGTTGCATTGCATGTCATAAAAGTGCCTCTGCCATCAGAAATTCTTCGCAGTCTTCACAAGCTTTCACAGCCCGTCATCAGCACATTAATAATAACACATTCATAGCGTGCATTATCTGTAATTCCATTGTAATTAATACGGCCTGGGTGCAGATCAACCACACACAATAAAACTCTTAAGTGCATATCGGCTGCAAATAACTCAGTTAGCTGGCAAGCTTTTTATTACCAAGTCAATTATTTATTGTTTGCTCTAAGCATCAATCTTCAATTTCGCAGCCATTCTTTGCCGAATGTAGATCAGAACAGGAGCACACATCACGCTCCACCTATACATTATGATTCATACATTATAATCCCAACGGGAACCCCTTTCATTAAACAATTGACGGAAGTGGGGTTCTGGAGATAGCGCAAACTTTATGTGCCCCAACGCCATTATAACGAACTGACAAACTTAACACCACTTTTATCGCTCACTTGTGATCTACCAAAGTGATCCGCTTTTAGCAGAGACACCACAGGAAAAGTCCGTGAGTCACTTAGTTTTTTTTTTTTTTTTTAATTAAACCTTGTTGGTTGTTTGGCGTTTGGATATTCTGGAGTCCAATTAAGAGAACACCATGTTTTCGTTCATTTTTATGGTGAGGTCATTAAAATTGTGCGCAATGGAGGTGAATTCTGTATTCGACTCTATTAGGGTATCGTGCAAAGTGATAGTTGGTACAACTTACATGGAGATTGTGTTGGCTGTGAGAACTAACAGAAGAAAAAAAACTGGTAACGATGTTTGAAAGGAACAGACAACAACAATTTCCTTCTATCACTTTCACACAAAAAAGATAAACTTTTATCTTACAGATGGTAAAAGTTCAAGGAACCATCAAACCACATTAACGGTTTCATACAAAAACTTGTGTCTTGGGTAAGAGAAGCGTACGATTGAAGAAATACACAAAAGACTAACCAAAAATTAAAAAAAAAGAACTGCCAAGGCTACAGATCTCAAACCGAGAATTGCAAGGACGATCAAGGAAGCATCATATCGAGCTATAGAAAGCATTTCTTAAAACAAATGCATTTTATTCATTTACTAAGAACGATGTTTCCAAAACAGACATTATTTTTATATGGCTTTCACACTAAAGGGTGTTCCCACTGTTCCCATTCTCATCTGGGTCAATTGTCATGAAAAGAAATGAAATCTCCATCGATCATAGAAAACGCTCCACATCAATAAATTAGTTGGAAACTAAGTGCGAAAGTAATCTCGCTGTCTACAACAATCATCCCCCCATTGAGATCTGGTTCGAGCGAATCAACTAAACCACAAGAAATAATTACTTTTTCGCTGCTTCCATGAACAGCCCAATGACGGACCGACCGCCAGGCTATTGTTGTCGTCTTCGTTAATTAAAATCTCAAGAACTATGCTTGAATTCCACATTAATGAGAAGAACAGACTCACTATTTATGTTGATGGACTAGCGGAGCGGAATGTTGCCCCCAAACAAACAAATCACAATCACAATAGCTTCTCTATGATGAGTTATGATTATGATGACCAACTTCGCCAAACAGCTTAATGGGTTCTTCGAGCTCTGTATGGAATCCTATGAGCAAAACAAAAATAATAAATTAAGATGCCAATATAAATAAAAAAAATAACTCATTTCAAATGAGGGTCGAAATATTTGGCGATGATGGCTAGTTCACGATGCGTAGCCATTATAATGGCCAAACATTCTTGATCCCGCTGTGGATACTGTTACATCGCTGAATTGGCCATACAGTTTGGACAATATATCACGATGGCATGGCGTCCTCAATTCGGTGCGTTTTATTTGTCAGCGGTTAGCGATTTGTGAAGATTAAGTCGCTTGTTATGTGGTTTTTCTTTGATTTGACGTATCTGTGGTGGGAATCGCACCACACTACCACCGACCACAAACTTTAATTAGGAAGGAGATTATGTTTAACAGTAGATTTTCTCACATATAGTGAATGGTTCACAAAGGTGGCCATATTTGGGTCACTGCAATAAAATATTAAGAATTTTTCTTTTTTGTTTGGCTTTTTTAAATCAACAATAAATCTTACTTGTGTTTAGCTTTAAAATTTATTTTAAACACTCTTTCCAATTAACTGCAAGCATTAAATGTTGTTATTGTTACTTGCGATTATAGCGACTATAAGGCAAGTTTAGGATTCGTGAATATAAACAAAATTGATATAACAATCAAACATGACATTACGATCATAGAGAAGTCTAAAAAAGTTAGTGGACAAAAATGTCTGTCTGTTTGTCTGTCTGTTTGTCTGTCTGTCAGTATGTGTAACGAGCTGTAGCCTAAACAACTTAAGCAGTTATCTTCATATTTGGTCTGTGATTCTTTTGGCATTCCTCTAATTTTTTTAGGCCTACAAATAACGGTACCTGCCAAATGACCGTTTGGAAAAAGCTTATTTTTTTCGTAAACTAGCCTGGTAAAATGGTAGTTCTGGTGTAATTTATTTTTTATTGGGGTCGCTGAACACGAATCTGAAGTTGTCGAACAAATTTTTTTACGGCAAATATGAGAAATCGTCAAAAAACACAAAAAAAATCGACTTTTTTTGGTTTGCCCTCATAATTTTTTTTTTATAAAATCGATTATGCAGTAAAAAAGGCAATATAACCTACAATTTATCTATTTATTTTATTTTATGCTTCAATTTCGTCTGCACGAAAAAAATAAAATAAAAATAATAACCGATTAAGACTCGTTTTAAATTTATTACTTTTGAAAAATTTATTACTATGAAATTGAAATAGAGTTAAAAATAAAAGTAAATTTCAACTTATTATGCAAATTTACCTTCAAGTAATTCAGAAAATTCCGGGTCATCTTCATCAGGTTCGTCTTCTTCTATATCACTTAGCGGCATGTTATCACAACTGCTTCCGCAATTAATACACATTATGGAGCAGTTAAGACCTGCTTTTTTTTACAGTTAAATTATACAATGAGACAAAAAAACTATGTCCAGCATCAGTCATTGCATCAGCATCTGCCAAAGGGTCCCTAAAAGGATCAACTTTTTTAGCTAATGCAGGGTTTTTCTCGGGAGTCTGTTTTGAAAGCAAATTATTCAATAGAGCATGAACTTAAATACGATCGCAAATTTAAGGAAGTTCTTGATGGTTGGGTGCTGTATGAATAGGGTAGGCACTGAAAGGCATAAAACTGGTGATGCACAGTCGCTGCAACTATATCGTACACATCGGGTACAGGTCTGTCCATCCGGACATTCCTGCTAAACTTATAAGCGCGAGTGTTGAACACAGAAAAAAAGCAACACTATAATGCTCTACTTTAATGATTGTTCTGATCGATTCGCAGAAGTCTTGCACGAGCCCCTCAGAAAGAGGACGTACGGCGGATGAGCCCAACCAATTGAACCAACGGTGGCGTCAACAGTCAAAGAAGCAGACGCCCTAATGAGCTACTTCGACGTATTTGGAGATAAGGTCATTAGGACAATTCAATGCAAGTCAGGGCATTGAAATAGAGATGGTGGCGGATGAACCCTTAATGGGCCAACGGCAGCGCTCATATCCCCGAAGTGGGTTACTGACTCCGGATTCTCCGGTTCCTTTTGTCCAAGGAATCCAACAAAGGACCTGGTCCTCCAGGTTGGTGGTTGTGCGTGGGGTTAACAACCCTGTCACGGAAAAAAGAAAAAGTTGCGAAGCGACCAATAGCCTCGGAAAAGGACGGATTTACTGTTGACGACCCGGAAAAACGAATCAAGGACAACAACCTTCGGATCTGCACGTGGAATGTTAGAACTCTTAACAGACCACGTGCATCCAAAAAACTAGCGGAGGCCCTAGACTGCTACAGAGCAGGAATTACTGCCATCCAGGAAGTGCGATGGAATGGGCCGGGCAAAAGGAGGATGAAAAACTGTGACGTGTACTACGGTGATTGCGCAAGAAGACCACAGCGTTTATTTGGGTGCGGATTCCTCATAAGCGGTAGACTTAGGCAAGAAGTCTTGGGCTTTCGACACGTAAGTGAGCGACTTGTGACAATCCGTATCAAGGCTAAATTCGCCAACATTAGCCTAATATGCGCTCATGCCCCCACAGAGGACAAAGATGACGCCACCAAGGATGACTTCTATGAGCTCCTCGACAAAACCTATGAGCAATGCCCTAAATACGACGTTAAGATCGTACTAGGCGATTTTAATGCCAAAATAGGTAAAGAGGAAATCTTTGGTAGGACTGTCGGAAAACATAGCCTACACGACACAACGTCTGAAAACGGACTTAGGCTAATTGACTTCGCAGCGGCACATAACGTCACCATTGCAAGCACACGGTTTCCTCATCTCGATATACACAAGGGGATTTGGCGACACCCAGATCAAAGAACCGTCAATCAGATTGATCACGTTGCGATCGATGCAAGACACGCCTCCAGTATCTTGGATGTTCGCACCTTCCGAGCAGCTAACATCGACTCGGATCACTACCTTGTTGCAGCAAAGGTAAGAATGCGAATAACCCGAACTCCACAACAACGGAGTAATACTGTGAGGAAGTATGACGTCGGAAAGCTGCAATAGCAAGAAACCGCCAGAACCTATGCCGATCGAATATCCCGTAACCTCTCAAGAAATCCAGCACCGCCAGCATCAAGTGCCGAAGATCAGTGGCAACACTGCCAACAATCAGAGATGCCGCAACTGATGTGCTAGGTTTCACCAGACCACCACCACGAAACCTCTGGTTTGATGACGAATGCAGGCAGGCCCATGCAACCAAACAAGAGGCATATAAAGCGACGCTGCAAAGAAAGACGAGAGCTGCTCGCGAGCTTTACGAGCAGAAAAGACGGGAAGAACACCGGCTTCTCCAAAAGAAAAAAAGAGAGCATGAGAAGCGCGCGATCGAAGATATTGAGAGATGCTACTCCAGGAACAACGTGCGGAAGTTTTACCAACAGGTAAAAAGAACATGCCAAGGAAAAAAATCCCGCACAGAAGCCTGTAGAGATAGGAATGGAAACCTTGTAGTAGAGTCACAGTTGGTGCAGAGTACACGGAAGGATCATTTTTGCAGACTGTTAAACGGCGATGAAGACCAATAGTGAGGATAGCAATATCAAATATAAAAGACAACAAAGCTGCTGGACCCAACGGACTACCCGCCGAACTTTTTAAAGCGTCCGGAGATAACCTGATGGAGTGCATACAACAACTCATCTCTAAAGTTTGGTCAGAAGAAAGTATGCCTGACGAATGGAACCTCAGCATCGTTTGCCCCATCCAGAAGAAAGGAGACCCTCTAAACTGCGCCAACTTTAGAGGAATAAGTCTCCTGAATATCGCCTACAAGATCCTCTATGCCGTACTATGTGAACGCCTGAAACCTTTCGTCAGCAACCTGATTGGCCCCTATCAGTGTGGTTGCAGACCAGGAAAGTCCACAATCGATAGCATTTATAGAGACAAGCTATACAGAGTTATGTCAGGTTTTGGCATCCCCACAAAACACGTCCGACTGTGCCGGATGACGATGGAGAACTCTCGCTACTCGTCAAAGTTGGTACTGACCTCACAGAAGCTTTTGAATTCAAAAAAGGATTCCGACAAGGTGATGCGCTATAGTGCGATTTCTTCAACTTAATACTTGACAAAATTATAAGAAATAAGAATAAAAATAAGAAAAGTATCTGCTGTCCACAAAAAGGGACACACAACACCGGCGGATTGGACAAAATATCACAATAGACAGGTACAACTTTGAGGTAGTTAGGAACTTTGTGTACCTCGGATAAGCATTAACATTTGACAACAACATCTCGTCAGAAATAAAGCGAAGAATTACTCTTGCCAATAGCTGTTTCTATGGGCTAGGAAGGCAATTGAGTAGCAAAGCCCTCTCTCGAAAGACAAATGAGACTCTGTATAAGACCCTAATCATCCCAGTCCTGCTCTATGGCGCCGAGGCATGGACTCTATCTAAAGCGGATGAAGATATCCTTAGTCGTTTCGAGCGTAAGATTCTTCGGAAGATTTTTGGCCCTATCTGCGTTAACGGGCTTTGGAGGAGAAGGTTCAACCAAGAACTATACGAGCTGTACAGCGACATTGACCTGGTCAAAAAAATACGCATATCACGTTTAAGATGGCTATGTCATGTAGAGCGAATGGACAACAATGCTCCGGCTCGCAGGATCTTCGATTCCATCCCAGAGGGTAGACGCAGTCAAGGAAGACCTCGCCTTAGGTGGCGCGCTCAAGTGGAGGACGACCTCAACCAACTTGGAGTGCAAAACTGGAGGCAGCTAGCCAAAGACCGAGTTGGCTGGAGAGGCATGTTGGTTGAGGCCCAGGTTCGTCCCGAACTGTAGCGCCACCTAAGTAAGTAGAAAGTGAAATTAAACAATTGCAATATAACTATTATTTTAGAGAACCACAAACTACAATAAGAAAACCCGCATGACAAATAAATCACTGCTACTTTTCGTGTGACGTAGAAAAATATATTTTTTTTTATTTCAAAAATGACACCTGTTTTCGCAGAAACCACAAGTCGTAAAAAAAATGACAAAATCATAAATTGTAGATAATTATATTAAAAATAGTCAACATGTTTGATGTTTTTTGACGATTACTCATATTTGCCGTGACAAATTTTATTAAACAACTTCAGATTTGTGTTCATCGACCCCAAAAACATAATATGAGCAACAAAAAATAATTACACCAAAACTTTCCACTTCAAGTCTTGAACACCATTTGACTGGACTAAACGCTCCAACGATGTTGAAAAAAAATTTTGAAAATTTTGTTGTTAATATTGGCTTTCATTTGATCAGAACAAAATTTACTAACGGTAAATCTATTAACGGTACCTTTCATATAAAGTTTTTTTTTTTATTTTTGTCTTTGGATTTTTGTCAAAATTTTATATTTGAGAAGATCTAGGTAGCTAATTTAATTCTGCATATAAAAATTTTGCATAACTTGTTTTTCTAATTAAAATTATTTTTTGAATTTTTTTTTAAATCAATATTTTTAAAACTAATCGAAAAAAAATTAAATTTTATAATCACATGTATATTAATAAACTCTAAAAAACTTTACTTAAAACCGTTAAGTATTGTGGTTTTGATACTTGTTATAACGTCAAACTGTCAAAGATCTTGCTTTCCAATGTTATTACATTATTATATCTTATTATACATAAGAGCAAGTACGTACGACCCAGTCGTGCCCATTTTTTCAGTATACTTTGATAAATCACCATGCAAAGACTTACACCACAACAACATCGCGCTTTGTTCGTCAAACTTATAAAGCTCTTCCTCCAGTTAACGGTGGGCATAATTGTCCATCTGAGCAGCTAATACTACTATGGATCGATTCATGATCACATATTCACTATTTTGGATAACATTCATCCAAATCGAGCCCGTACCATGCGTACAGAAGAAGCCTACGCCACTGTAGACGTGTGTGTGACAGATGATTCAAAATTATCGATAGGACCACGTTGTCAACAACTCGGTCTCTGCCCGTCAACTATCAACATCAATTGCGTCGTGTGTTCGCTGAATGGGCTGATAATCAACTGGAAGTTGAACCAGATTTCTATTGTCAAATCATCGTCAGCGGTGAGGCTCATTTCTGGCTTTTGGGAGTGTGTAATCAAGCAGAATTGAACAATCTTCATGAGACTCCATTACATCCCGAAAAAATAAATGTTTGTTGCGGTTTACATGCCGAACGCGTCATCGGCCCATTTGTCTATGAATTCGTCATTGGAAATCATTTAGAGAATAAATGGTTCCAACAAGGCAGCGCAACATGCCATACAGCGCGTGCAATCATCACCTTGCTGAGCCAAAAGTTCAGTGGTCGAATAATCTAAAAAAATGGACCTGTAAACTGGCCACATTTTTCGTTAAATTGACACCTACTACTATTTTTTAGGGGTTTATCAAATCTTTGGTCTGTGGTGATAAACCAGCAACGATGGATCACTTGTTAGAAGCCAACATTCGACGCACTATTGACGAACGACCGGGTATGATCGAAAAAGTGGTGCAAAATTGGGCCGATAGGATGGCGTTCATAAAGCGCAGTCGAAGAGGCCATATACCAGAAATTATTTTTAAAATTAATTTTCAATTGATTTTGTTGTGTTTTATTTAAAAAAAAAAAAGTTCTATTCCTCTAAAAATAATACCCGTTATATGTAAATTAATTTAAATAAAAATCAATTTTTCGTGATGCTGTATATTCTACCTTCAAACTTAATCCCACTATTGCTTAAAATTATAAATTGATACGAAAAAAAATTAAAAGATGTCATCAATCGATGACCCACAGACATACATGTAAAACTTCTGTTCGTTTTAATCCAGAAGTATTTCAGCTTATATCTAAAACCGTAACATCTTAAAAGCCACAAAATAAAAATAAACGTTTTGTTCTTTTTAATCGTAAAATTAATTTACTTATTTTCCATTATACTCATTTTAATAAATTAATAAAATACTGTTATAATAATGTTAAAAATTCTGTGCAACCTTTGATCTCTGGTTTTGTTTCTTTTTTGTAAATAATTAATTAATCTTAAATGTTTACCAATAACCTGTTTATTGTTTGAAAAAAAAAACAAAGATTTACTATAATCATATAAGATTTCGCACTGTTACATTCAAGAAGTTCAATAAACATAAATCAATAGTCATTAACGTTTATTGATTTAAATGTTTTGGCCGAGATACATTGTCATGGAGTTCGATTCGAAACCAGTTCATGTTACGGTAAAACTAAGTCATATATATTCATTTTTGATTTTATTTGACTGAATGGCATTGAAAAGTATCTTTAAAATAAAAAAAAAATAAACGATAAATTGTAACACTTAATTATCAATTTTTTTTATTTTATGGGTATGTATTGAAATTAAAAATTTAAATTTATGTTCCAAAAAAGTGCTATATTCACGTACAGTGTTACCAGTTAGAAAAATTAAAATCCAGTCAAATTTGACTTGCTGACTGGATTTATGTCTTTCTTTTTTTTTTCTTTTTTTTTATAATTAACGCGCGCATAAGGGACTATTTATTTACCTTTTAATGTAACAGACTGCGTGGGCATTGGGAAAATAGGGAGGGGAGAGATAGGAGGTGTCGATTTACATTGGTTTTGAATGCTTGCAGATCAAAATGGCAAGGGAAAATCTCGCCGAGTAAACTATTCAAAATTCGTGTTGTTCGGCTAAAAAAAGAATCCATATATTTCACGGTACGTCCGAAATTGGACACGAGTATTACGAGAGAAACTTTTAAGGGGAGGAATGCAACTGGCTACTTCGAGTGAACATTTTTTGTAAAAGAAACGATAAAATAAGGAAAGACATGAAACATTGCGTCTTTGTTCGAGAGGGGCAATTGTTTCAGCTGCAATCCTATTTCCGATCAATCTTAAAGCTCGATTTGGTATTCTATCAAGCAGGTGAAGCGATGTTTGCGAAGCACCTGCCCAGAGGTGGGAGTTATACTCGAGTTTATGGCGTATAAACGCTTTATAAATTGTAGGCAGATCAGATGGGGAAAAATACTTCTTACACCGATACAGAAAACCTAAGCACCTAGCAGCATTCTTAGCGATCTCAAATATATGATCGTTCCAAAGGAGGTCGTCGTTAACACACATACCGAGGCACTTTGATGTAAGTGCCATTCATGGATAATGGCATTGGGGGTATGTTTAGCTTTAAGGACAGAAGACAGCATTGAGTTTTCGAAGCATTAAACTCCACACGATTCCTATTACCCCATTTGACAATTCTGTATAAATCGGAGTTTAATGAGCTTGACATACGGTACCGTTGCAATTGTACGTCCGAAGGCGAAGGACGTGAATTATCGAACCATACTGACGGTCATGGAGAAGCTTTCGATCTTCGAGATATTCCTTAAGCTCAAGGTTAATCAGTGTTTCCATGACCTTAGAAAGAAGGGATGTCAGTGCTATGGGTCGGTAGGATGAGGGGGAGGATGACTCACCTTTCTTAGGGACAGGCTGGACAAATGCTGTTTTCCATCTTCTAGGAAAGATTCCAGAAGAGTAGGAGCGATGGAAAAGCTTACGCAGTGGCTTTGCCAGTGTGGAAGAACACCTCTTCAGAAGAATCGGGGGTATACCATCCAGGCTAGCGGATTTGAGTATATCGAGATCTTCGAGAACTCTTGCTACTGTACGAGTGCGGAAAAAAATCTGTCCCATGGAAAAATTTACATTCTCAAGTACAGGAGGGGCAACGTTGCTGTGAGGCAGCGTGGAGCTGGCAGCAAAATGGGCGACGAGCAAGTTTGCCTTCTCTGAAGAGTAAACAATTGGTTTGTTTTTGTGGATGAACCTGAGTGGGCCACGTAGGGGTCTGAAAGATAATTTCTAAATTTTACTTGGTAGGATCTATTCTCTAGGTATGATTTTATTCAAGCTACAAAATAAGGAGCAAAACCAAAAGCTTTTTACTTGAGCAACATGTCCGGGATACAAAATAATCTGTGTATTAACTCACTGTCTCATTCATATATCTAATAAATTTTTGTAAACATTCGCCCGATCATTGAGACGTGAAAAAAGTCATACAATATTTCAAAAAGGTTCTTTAAAAAAATATTGAGTGGACTTTTGTATTCTAATTAATAGGACCGTTTTTTTTCCTTGACTTATCGGAATTTGATTAAACGATTTCAACAAAAACATATAAAAAAAAAATTTAATTTTTCATAAAATTATTTTTGAAAAACGTCTTTATGTATTTTTCAATATTTTTTTAATCAATCAATAGCTCCTCAATCACAACTTCGAAAAGCAGAAAAATGTTGTCCGGGATTTAAAATATCTTGAGATGGTGCCGTGACTTAAGGCCAAGCGACATACGACATATGTCACTTTTGCAAAGCGTCATAAGGCCAATTTTTTTTTTTGGGAAATAAGGCCAACTGTACAAATTGTTGTTTGCAAAAAAAAATGTTTTTGCCGTTAGCATTGATATCATTACCTAGCTTTTGATATGTTGCGCTCATTGCCATTCTTCTTATCAATTGTGAACAGCGTGTCAAAGTACACCATGGTAATATGGAGATGTTAAATTTCAGTAAATTTATTTACAATTTCGAATTTTGTGAAGGTTTACGAAAGGGAAGTAAACTGTTTTATATTCCAGAAATTCGCGGCAAGAATGCTATTACTTTTATTTATGCTCAAACCCTAAAGATTTGTTTTTTTTTTTTTAAATCGTTTGATAAGTAAATTCGCAGTTAATTTACTAGTAATTCTCTGCGTTATTTGCTGTGAAAATACTCCCACTATTATCCTGCAGCCATGTAAACATTTTAAACTATGTTTAAATTGTTATACACAGCTGTCGGAGAGTTATATGAAAAACAATAATTCAATTATCTGTCCAATTTGCAGACAAATTGTGACAAACACCACGCAAATTTGTTGTTAATTTTATAAAGTAGAAGATTTTGAATTGTTGTTAATTTGTTTTGACTTAAGGTTTATTTTCATTGAAATCTAGTGGTATTGTTTGTTTTTTGCTTTTTTGTTTAATAATATAAATAAATTCTTATTACTTTAACAATATCAGTTAAATATAAACATTTTTGTCTCTTGTTTAACATGACCAAATTGGCCTTATGACGCTTTGCAAAAGTGACATAAGGCCAACTCCTAAAATTTGGCCTTATATCGCTGGGCCTTAAGTCACGGCACCTCTTGAGATGTCTACTTGTATCGAAGATCTATCTGCAGTAAAAGCAAAACTTACTCTCTGTGGAAGACTTTTAAAGGTGTACAAAATCTCAAGTTAAAATCAGCAACAATTCGATCAAAAAATGTATCTTCCATATATACATATATATATAGTTCTATACTAGAACTTATAAAAACCAGGCAGATATTTTGATTATTTGATTTAGCTGAACAGTTAACGGAATTTCCGAATGATCCCGTCGGTACTCAATGGACATCTGAAAACTTCCAATCCAACTTCGAAACGCCATTTTTTCTTAACTTTCCCACGCAATAAAAAGCAAAGACAGAAACATACAGTTATGCCTGATAAATGCCTGAATTCTAAAGAGATATCAAATAAAACGCACGATTGGGTCGCACGTACTTGCTCCTATGTGCTAATCCTTTTTAAGTGCAGGCGTCTTTTTGACAAAGATTTTATTTTAATGTTTTTTTTTTTTTAGTTGCATTTTCTTTAGAATCGTTGTGGTTTGAAAATATATAGGATTCTTAGCTTTTGCAGTTTTTTACTATCTTTCCACTTGTTGTTTACTGTTTATAATATAATTTGCTAATAGAAAGATATAAAGGACTTTTTTCAGTTTAATTTTCATTTTGGTATGGAATAATTTGAACAACTGGCATAAAGATTCGTGGGAATCAGCAGTAGGGCAATAATGCTAGGTTTAGGGACGACCTATATAAATCCCAATAACAATAATTTACTTTTTGAAATCAAATTAATTAAAATAGCTTAATTATGTTTGATGGATCGATAAACGTATGGTGTGGGTAGGTATTAATGGAATTTATTAAGGATATTAGTTACCTATAATAAGGTTGGAAGGAAGGTAGGTACTAAAATTAAGATACACATTCCAACTACTGTTAATATAGGCAGGTGTAAACTTTTGTTTTCTCGATTGAAATTTTTGCATTCAGTAGTAATCGAATAGTTTTTTATTTGTTGGTTGTTTTTGTTGTTTATCATAGGCTTCCTTATTTATTCTGTGTGCTTTTATGATGATGAAATGCTTTAAAATACGTAGGTATGTATGTAGGTTGTCACCTTCTTTCATTTGACTAATGGTTAGGGATTAGCCCAGCAATATGAAATAAAATTTGGGGGAAAAATTTTTATGAAATCAAAAAAACACTATTCATAACGTTTTTTGGAAAAAAATTGTAAGCTATTTTATTTCTTTTGCTGTTTTCTATTTTATGAATTTTTCATTTCAAAATCGTTCGACCAGTGTTTTCATATAAATGTTTTTTTTTGAAAAACTTTTCGAAAACATATTTAAATTTTTTTTGAGTATATCAATTTAAAGCAATCTATAGTTTATACTAGAAGAACAAATTTAAAAAAAAATCTATGAATTCGTTTTCCAAATATTCAAAAAACAAAATATTTTTTTTTAAATTATTAAAAATAAAAAAAAATGTTTTTAAAAAAATTAATAAGCAATATTATTTATATCATAAAACGCTACATATTTTGAAAATTTCAGCAAAATCCGTCAATTAGTTAATGATAAAGTCTGATTTAAAAAAACCGGTCATATGGGAGGTATCGTTATAAAACTTTTTACGAAAAATCCATTAAAACTTAAAGATAGCTTTTGCATAGAAAATACCATTCAGAAAGTTTTATCAAAATCGTAAAAGCCGTTTTCGAGAAAAATAAGTTTTTCATTAAAAGTTATATGGCAGGCACCGTTAGTTTTGGAGCAAGAATGCCAATTCGAAAAACTGTCGCGTAGAGTACTCTAAAAATACTATATACCAAGTTTGAATCAAATCGGCCCAACTGTTTAGGCTGTGGGAATCGATACGGACAGACAGACAGACAGACAGACGGACGGAATTTCCGGACCCACTTTTTTGACTTCTCTTTCATCGTAATGTCATGTTTGATTGTTAGAATTTTTTTTCCGAATGCATAACTTGCATTCCTATAAATCGCAAGTAAAAAGCAAGTATTAAAATTTAATAACTGATTAACTCTGCGTTTAGGATTGCATACGTTCCACTTTCCACGTCAATGGTAAGTAACCGAAGTAATTATATTTCCAACACCAGGATACCAATAATTTCAAAGCTACAGGAAACACTTAACACTATCAGGTTTTCCAATAGGGACTTGACAACTTTGAATTTAATTTGTTAACGCAAAATAATCGAACTGTCATTGTCAATTTATTTAGTAAACTCAGCACTTTTATCATGGTAGCGAGCAACGTCTGCAAATTATAAAAAAAAATTCTACCAAAAATCGGAATCGGAACTTTAAGAGCGTTGAATTGTTGAATTTCATCGCAAAATCATCTTCAGTGACGAAGCTCATTTTTGGCTCAATGGATAAGCAAAATATGAGTTACTGGTCGGGTGAAAATCCATATTTTCTTCAAGAATCACCACTTCATCCACATAAAAATGGGCACGACTGGGTCGCACGTACTTGCTCTTATATGCTTGATTACATTGGAAACCAAGATCTTTGACAGAAACAAGTAACATTTACGTTGAAAATAGCACAGTTTGAACTTATAAAAAGTATCAAAACCACAATACTTAAGAGTTTTTAGTAAGAATGAAGTATGCCATCACACGTCTTAAATAACAAAGAATTTATGAAAAAATTATTTTGAAAATTGTAGGACCGGTTTTGATAAAATCCTGTTTTTTTATTTTTAGTTTTTTGAATTTTTTTTTGTTTAAATTTTGGTATGCAGTTTCTTAGAGTTTATCAATATACATGTGAATATAAAATTTAAAATGTTTTTTTTGATTAGTTTTAAAAATATTGATTTTTCAAAAAAAAAAAAAAATTTAAATTATTTTTATTAGAAAAAAGAATTTATTAAAAAATTTGATATGCAGAATTAATAAGGCTATTTAGGTCTTTTCAAATATAAAATTTGACAGAAATCTAAATAGCCGTTAACGAGAAAACCCAATATTAAAAAAACCGTTATATGAAAGGTCCCTTTAATAGACTTTTCCCGTATATGTGGTTCTAACCAAATGATAGCCAATGCCATCAAAAAAATTCTCAAAAATTTTCATAAAAATCGTTGGAGCAGTTTTTGAGAAAAATAAGCTTTTCCTAAACGGTCATATGGCAGGTACCGTTATTTTTTGGCCTAAAAAAACTTTCAATGCTAAAATAATCCTACACACAAAATTTGAAGATAATCGCTTTAGCCATTTAGCTCGTTATACATACTGACAGACAGATAGACAGACAGACAGATAGACAGACAGACAGACAGACAGACAGACAGACATTTTTTCTCGATCACTTTTTTAAAACTTCTCTATGATCGTAATGTCATGTTTGATTGTTATCTCAATTTTTTTAATATTCACGAATCCAAAACTTGCCTTATAGTCCCTATAATCGCAAGTAAAAATAACTGTTTGGTGCGGTTTGCATGCCGGCGGCGTCATTGGGCTATAGTTGTTCGTTGACGAAAATGACTGTGTAAATGGTCACTATTATCGCGCCGTGATTACCAATTATTTTTCGCCCGAATTGGAAGATATGGACTTGGACGACATGTGGTTTCAACAGGATGGTGCAACAAGCCACACAGCACATCTTACAATCAATTTATTGAAGGGTAAGTTTGATGAGCGTGTTATCTCAAGAAATGGGCCAGCCGATTGGCCGCCTCGTTCGTGCGATTTAACGCCTATAGACTATTTTCTTTGAGGCTACATTAAGTCATTGGCTTATGCCAACAAGCCAAAAGGTGTGGCCGAGTCATCGAAAATTGGGTCAAACGAATTGACCGCTGCAAACGTGCCCGCGGTGGCCATATGAACAAAGTCGAGATCCATTCAAAAATGTTTTGATTGTACTTCAAGCCGATAGTAAAATTTTTGAAATATTTCAAATGGTTTGCGTTTTATTAAAAAAAAAAAAGTTGTCAAGTCCTTATTCGAAAACCCTTTATAACGAACTGAACAAAGAAACGGCGGTTGTACCAAACCATTTTATAGGCAAACACTGCAGTTAATATCAAAATTAAGCTCTTGGAGTAATCGTTCATATGAAGCAGTGATTTACAAAGAGAATTGTGTGTAGAAACTGTAGAAGAAGAAATTTTTCACATTTTCTTTTAAATGATTACATTTTTTTTTAAAGGCACTTTTTTTAAAAGATGACAAAAATTGCATCTTTAAGAAGAGTTCTTATTTCTTAATTTTAAAAATGGTGATGAAACACTTCTAATAATCATTTTGTTCATAACATCTTTTTAGCCAAATATTGTAAATCAAAAGTTTTCCACATGCTTCTTAGAATATGTATGTTGATCAACAGGAAAAAACTACCAATTTCTTTAACAAAACTATTCCGTCCTCGCCCTTACTAAAATTCCCAACATTTTCCGTATCCGGTGCGGGGACTGAAATTGGATGCTTTCATAGTTTTTCTTTGCAAACAACAGGACTCCATCCATCATCAATGTAGTTAACTAGAGTAGTTTCTCGTTATGGTAGCACTTGGTGTGCTTCGCCAGTTCTGCAGTATCTCACCTCATTCCAAATGACGTGACAACGACGATATTCACATCCATCCAATATCCGATGAGAGCGAACGTTTCCATGTCAAAAGTCATCATTTATCTGCGCTGAATGTATTTTCTCTCTCGCCTTTGATGAGATATTGAGATACATTTTCCTACAGCGACAGCGCCAACCGCAATGGAATTAAACAAAAAAAAACGTCCCCCATTTTCCCCGGATACCCGGTTGGCAGAAGGCAATAATAATTCCGTCCGTTTCCATTAATCACATATGCAAGAGTAATTTGATTGAAAGAACGCAGATACTATGATACCTGCTTTCGGAGTCCGCAATTGGAATCGGATTGTTCCTCAATCAACCGAGACATCAAGCCTGTGTCGCACATTATTATTGATTCAATCGGATTAAATTGACCTAAATTCTAAAAGAAAAATTACCGTCCTTACCGCATTACCATCACCACCGCACCACCCCACCATTTTCGCATTCTCTCCCTCGTTACTGTTACTGTCAAATAAGCGAGTGTGTTCAGAGCGAGTAGGAAACTTCGCAGACACAATAGTTCCCATCACTACCGCTGCTGTTGCTGAACTTGGAAAGTTGTTGCGGTGGCTTTGCTGTGGTGTTGTTCGGTGCACAAAATGTTAATATCTCACCGTGGAACTTTTGGGAAAAGGAAATTCCATCTGCAGCCTCTGCGCTCCACCCTTGCGAAGGATGGTGATGAGGAGGAACTAACAAACAAAAAAAAGTCGTAAAAAGTTAGTTTTTCTCACGACGAGACTGCATAATTTACGAGTGTGTTTCGTACGTTGTTTACACGACGACTAAGCCTCATTGGAACTAGATCACGCATCATCCCGCCTGGGAAATGAATGAGATTCGGTTTTATTGGGACCAATAAAGCAGGTAAGCCGCAGGAATGGGTATGCCCAGAATAGCCACTCAAGGGCGACCTTAATATTCCTAGTTGCTGGCGACGGTCCACAAATTAGGAGCTTAATTCACTACGAAAACATTAATTGGCCATTTCTATGAATATTTTTGCAGAAATGTGATTTCCAGGACAGATGGAATGGGTGGAACTATACTCATTTGTCAGGTCTTTAGTTTTGATGAGTAGACACGAGGCCGTTAATCACGCAAGGGGGCAGTTTGGTGTTGTTGGCGCAGATGATAGCTCTGGCTCTGGTGGGGCGAACGTGAGATTATAGTTATAGGAATGGGGGATTTGCGCGAGTTGCACAGAGAAATGACAGCTCGCAATAAAGAAGTGCTCATTCGGAAAATGGGGCTTCTTGCGGGAATGGAATTAATGTGATGTTTAGTGTTGTTCGCTTGGGGTTTATTTGGATCATTTGGTGGGATAATTATTGTTGATGGAATCCCACAAGCTGGAGGTGTCCGGGAGAAAGTGGGCTTTAGAGGAAGTTTAGGAGATGATTTGGATGTAATTATGGAATTTTGGCAGGACGTTAAAGTACTTTATGTGTATTTAATTAGTCATCAATGTATATTCAAAAAACTTGTTTCTATATGGTAATCGATGTTAAATCATTTAATAAGCGCAAAGTAACACTTTTCGCAAGTTGGAAAAATATTATTTATATTAATATTATAGTTAATATATTAATATTCTTTAACAGCGACCTCTATATTTAAGATTTTCTTTCAAATCATTCCTTCAGAAAATTTATAATTATAACGGAATTAAACTTCTGAATCAACACATTTAAATTTTTTTGAAAACACAAAAATATTTACCATTTTGCATTGATATTCGACAGTTTTTTCCAGAAGTAACCTACTTTTTGTACTGATACTGATAAGACTTTTGAAGAAGTTCTCTAAACGCGGTTAAGCTGGGTAATGGCAGAACCCGTATTACGATTTACAAAATGAGCTGCAGGTAAAACGAAACCAGAGGAGACGATAATCACGGTGTAGATCGATTATAAGAAACAAGAATGCCATTAAGAAAATGTTACTAACTATGAGTGAAAAACTATATTTTTTCTGAGAGCATGACAAATTTCGATCTGTTTGGCTTACTGAGGGACTTCGGCTCACTTCGGCTCAAGCGAAACAAGAACAATTTTTTAAACAAACAACGAACACAAAACTCCAGCTTTAAACACTAGTTTGTAAAATACGATTATGGTTTTTAGCAATCGCAACGTAATGATAACAGAATCCAGAAATGTTGAACAGTTATCGAAATTCGTAATATGGGCCCAGTTGAAGATATGAACTCCTGAAATTCGCTGGAAGCCTGTGATTTCTTTGTATTATCTTGCCGACGTTCAATACAAGAACTATTGGATATTTTACTAAATAAACACTAGATTACCTCAGGGTTGCCTTCTTTTCTCATATTTATTATTTCCTTTATTTTTTTTGAAATTACTATAAATAAATAAATTTATTGGCGCGGCAGATCCTTAAGGAGCCAAGGCCTAGTGACTTATACTCTCAACCATTCCAGTGTGTGTGTTGTGAATCTGCAAGAATGGAAGGGAATTATAATTTACCGCTGAGTCCGAAAGGCTACATGTGAGATGCACTTTTTCCAGACAAATTTTACTCTTGCAGGTTTTGTCTGTTTCTCGCGAGAGGCAGTAACCAGATAAGAGGTGGCTCTGACTGGGAGTCGAACTCCGACACTACTACTAATCCACGCGGCACTAACTACTAACCTATTGAATATTTGTTCCCGATTGTAGTATCTACAGCTATTTTCTAGTAGGTTTGCATACAGAAATGCGAAATCCAATACGGACATTATCTTAGTAGAATTAAAAAGATGCAGAAGGAGATATTATAGCGTGATATATATATACTTATAGATATTATAAGTGAGGCATAGAATTTTGTAACACGGGTCAAAAAATGCCTCAAAAACCAATCTGGTTTCTTTAAAAGATTTTTGAACCCTTCAAGTTTACGAACATTTGTAGACATGTTTAGGGATAACATGTGCTACACTCTTGCGCTATACCCACTATGGCCTTGAAAACTAAAGTAGGTCTCTCAAAAGTAGTAGAATATGCGGAAAGAAAAGGCTGATGCAATTGAACTTAAACACCTAATCGAACACAAGCTCAAACTGAAACTTTGGCCTTTACCTCTTTAGAATGCTGTTTTAATAGGCTTTTTGAAAAAGTATTATGGCAGTAATAGCATAACAATGAGGCCAAACTGAAGTTGACTAGAAAATTGTGGTTTGATATACTTATTGATCGAAAAGAGTAAATAAAGTAGATGTTTATGGGAAGTACTCCAACGGCTTCTCAACCCAAGATCAATGTCATAGAAACATAAGCTTTCTGGTGATATCAAAAATTTCAATAGTATTAATTATTATACATTTTTATTGCGAAAGTCTAATAGCCCTAAAAGCACCCTCTTCGAATATTTTGAGTTCGAAGTCGGTCAAAAGCAAAGGCTACATAACGTAGCTAACAAGCGTACCCATTATAAAAACCCATTAATAAAAAGCGTTATCGGGCCATGATTATGGATTTTGGTGCCAATTCTGAATTGTTACGGCATAGAAAACTCAAAAGAAATATTTCCGAAAACAGTGATCATGACTGGGTTTGGACTTTATGATTACCCGAGTTAACCCCTCAAAAAATTTATATTAATTTTATTTACAGTCTAAGGTTTTCCTCAACAATTTTCGCATATAAAACCGAAAAAGTGGTGCCCGTACCGAAAAAAAACCGGAAGAGCGTCAAAGAATATATGCGCTAATTTCGCTGCTCTGCTTTGTCAGCGAAATTTTGGAGGGGCTTATCCTGAGGAAGCTTTAGTATTTCTTCAGGTAAAAGGAATTTATGCCTAAATAGACGCATGTTTTCAGAGCACGATACTCTATCTTTCATCCGCTTCTTGGACTGCACTCCGACGTGATAGATGAACTCAAATAGAGAAGACTGCGCATCGAAAAAGCTTTCCACACTGTTTGGATAAAAAGACTTGTATTCAAACTATCAAGTCTAGGACTACCTGGAGTTTCACAAGGTTCCAAGTTAGGCCCTATATACTTTTCAATAGCCCACAAATATCCCAAGAATGAAAACAAAACTGTATGTCAATAACATTCGCAACAACCCTTTCACCGGATGCCGCTACTAGGAGAGTGGAGGATCATATTAGAAACTTGTCGGACTACTACCTCAAGTGGAGACTAAGATAAAAAGTAATAGGAGCAAGATCATCTGCCTCAGAACGTCATAAGGACAGCAATAAGTACAGATGGAGTTTATCATCACGCTGTAAAAACATTAGTATCAAGCTTCCAGGTAACACCGTGATAAAGACAAAATATCTTGGAGTGAAACCACCCGCTAATGTCCCTTCTAAGCGGGTTATAAGTCTCATATTAGATTTTTGGGTTTATGTCTCACTTGGGAGACAAAACTTTACGTTTTGGTACTTATGTACCGGGGACTTATGCCCTTACGTCGTCATTTTATGTACTTTACGCACCTGCTGTTGGGCCGACATTATTTATTTTAATCATAAATTAGTTTTAAGCGAATTGCGCTTAAATACCTACTAAATAGTCAGTGTTAAGTTTGTTATTAGAGAAATTAATTTTGACCTTCACTGCACAGTTCGACATTGTCAGAATTGTGTTTTAAATGTAAGTATTTTTAAATGGTAATTGATTTTTGTGTCGTCTATAGGTCAATACAGGCCAGCTGTTTTGGCATTAAGTGAAACTCAGGTTGGAGTAATAATTGATTTATCAGAATCGGTATAGTTTGGTGCCATTACTCTTTTCTCACCATAGTCTCGTGGTCAATTTTAGGAATGATATTGCTTGCCAGAGCCTTCCCCAGTACGGACAATGTTCCAACACGGACTTTTACTTCTTGTGGGTCAAATTCACTGTCCGCAAGCATGTCATTCATATTGTTTTATGTCCAAATCTTGACAGTTATTCGACTTGTTACGAGTTTGATGCGCTGTCTGCTTCTATCTCGGCATCTCGGAAATTGTTTCCCTTTATCCTCGCACTGAAATTGTTATTGCGAACGATTTCAATGCACACAATTCCGCTATTCTAGTCAGACAACACCCGAAAGAAGGTATGTTGAGCTCTTTGCCGGGTAACATCACCTTACCCAAAATGATCGATGTGCCAACTCGTATACCAGATGTTGCTTAGCAAGCCGCCCATACTCTTGACTTGTTTCTTACTTCTCACCCTGATAAGTATACCATTAGTATCAACTTCTCCATTTGGTACTTCGGATCATTGTGTCATTTCAGTTAATTTCTCGTCCTCCACCCATCCGGTTAAAGAAAAACTTCCCAACATGAACGTTTAGCAATACGAGAAAGCCAACTGGGATGGCCTGAATATTTTTTTCCGTAACTTTAACTGGTCACTATGCTTCCTCGATAGTGACATAGAGGCCAGTGCTGAAATGATCACAAACGTGATTCTTCTAGGAATGCTTACTTTTATTCTTAACAGAGTAACAAGTATTAAACCCAAAGAAAAGTCCTGGTTTACCTCCGAGTGTAAAATTGGAAAAAGCACAAACAAGCAAGGAACTCATGCAACTCCGTTATTGAAAGAACCAAATTTTTGCCTGACGAAAAATTACGACACAAAATTCTGCAATGTTCCAAAGGCAGTACAAATTTTTGGTCATTTGTAAAAAATATTAAAGAACTCATCAACATCTTCGGTTCCAACGCTCATCGTTATTGACAAACCAATTGTTTATTCTTCAGAGAAGGCAAACTTGCTCGCTGCCCATTTCGCTGCCAGCTCCATGCTGCCTCACAGCAACGTTGTACTTAAGAAATTCCTTTCATTGATTTACCACTATTTTAACAAACAGTGCTCCTTTAAAATAAAATAAAAGCTTTCTTACCCATAAGAGGCTATTTCAAGGGAAAACAAAACAGTTTTCGAAACTTCTTCTATAAACATCGTCAATATGTTTTCTGTTTCTATTTATTGTATCGTTATTTCTATAAGCAATGCTTCAGCGAAATAGCCAGATGCATTATACCACTCAAAGCGTGTCCCTTTAAATGCTAATCAATTTACCCTTGAGCTAAATTTCTAAATAACTTTTGAAAAAAGTATTTCGAAAATTGTAGGTTTAAATAACCTAACTAAAAAAAAAATTATAACTTATTTGTTCTAGGCTTTTTTACATACGGTGTACTATGTGTGTGTGCACGGCTCCAAGCAACGCCTATATTTTTAACATAAGTTAAAAGATGCCGAAAATGATGTTTTTTTATCGATTCTCACTCCAACACCTAATGACCATAAACAGTGCTGATGCCCCCAGGATAAAAATAATGTTTATTGAGATAAAAAGCAAGTGGAAAATAAAGAAAAAACGCAGCAAGACTTAAGGCTGTTGCAGGAGAACTCAGCTAGCTCACGAATTTCAAATGACTTCCTGCATAATTCTGAGTATCTTAAACTTAATTTTAAACTTAATTTAAATAAAATCTGTCCTATATCCTTCGGCCGTTATTTCCAAAAAATTGGCTTTATTAAACTTAAGATCTTAATTAACATAGTTGCATACATAATTGAAAACTGGCGTGTTTCCAACACTATTCAAAAATTCTCTGTGATTATCCAAGTGTTTAGATTCAAAGAGCAATTATTTTGGATTTTTTTTTCCAACTCGACTCTTGTCTTCAGGCAAAACACCTGCACGCTTGAGGTGCTTAAAGTGTATAGTTAATTGAAAATATCCCCCAAGATACAAAACTATCTAATGAAAACCTTAGAAAATGTAGTATCAACTTAAAATTCCATTTTGTTTTGAGTGCCTTTTGGAAACCACAATTTCGTGTCAATTAATTTGGAAAAGAAAACGAAATCAGACTTTCATTTTCTCCCAAATGACAAAATAAATATGAAGATTTGCGGTTCCATTACAAGTACGTGAGTAGACGACTTGGAGTTTCTCCACCCTTCTGTTACCAACTCTAGACATAGATAATGTATCCCAAAACAGAACACGGTGACATGACACGCCATCGCCATGGCTTCCGAATATGGAACGCGCAAAGGCTTGAATTGCAATTAACTGCTTGGATGCTCGCTTCCCATAACGAAATGTTTAGACCAAACTTTTTTTTTTTTTTTTGAAACAAAGATCGTCGCATGGAGTTAAGGTTTAGCATTGCAAAGACCGACCAAACTATAATTTTTCATATGCAGCACCTCGACTTCGACAAGAAAATCTACTTATTTAAATGGAACTCGTGGAGTGAAGCTGAAGCTAAAGCTGATGCTGATGCCGAAGTAGCATGGCAAAAATGTTTCTGGCAGAAAGTTCAACTTTAAAAACGGAAATCAAATTCCTAAACAAAGAGATAGAGATTTTCATTTCCCTGGAAGTATGGTTGCGAATACCGCAGTACGGATACAGTTGGATTCGGAAAAGTACGAATCGGTAATTTTGTGGTGGAAAATAAAACCGCACACAGGAAATGGCCAGATATATTCTCATTTATTATTTGACACTCTCTGGAGGCGGCACCAGTTCCTATTTCTGTTTAAACGGAGCCGTAATTAGGGCCGTGTGAATATTTTATGATTGCAGATAGTAACGCAAATGGTTTTGGCTTTTAGTGCGTTCTTAACATGGGATTTGTTTTGTTGTTCTGTTTTTTTTTTGTTGGTTGTTTTATGTTTTTTATGAGAAAATTTGTGAAGACATTGAGATAGACTTCTGTAATTAATTACAATTAATTAAAAGAAGAGGAATAAAATATTCTGTTAGTGATAATTTACTGGTTTTGTTATGTCTCTGTTAAAATTAGAAAATATAAAATTAAAAGCTTTTCACTTTCTCACATTGTGTGCAGGCCAGATAACCTTCCTCATCAATCTGATATGGATTTGATTATTAAAAGCTACGGGTATAGTCTTCGGTAAAGCAGATTAATGCATTAGAAGTTTAAAAATAAAAGATTAGTTCCATGGAATGGTAAGCGATATGGGAGGCGGGGGAGGCATTGCTGCTGTCTAGCAGCAAAATGAGCTGCGAGTATAAATACATAAGCCATCCTTGAAGAGCTTGTTAACGCATTATGGAGGCAGCAGAGCATAGGATCGAAGATGACAAGGAAATGTCCCCTTTTTACAAAACAACTTTTACAAACAAACTTGTCTGTCTATGTTAGATTGCTATGGTGAAAGCTCTCTGCTCCACTAAGGACGCCAAGGAATTCACTAAGATCTTTATTATTCAAAACAGATCTAGGCAGGTCGAAGCTTTTTTTTTTTTTTTGACATCTAGAACTCTAGAAACTATACATTTATTAACACACAATTAAGGTTCAACAATATATGAGGACTAAAGATTAATTCATGCTGCTAACAAGAAAGGTACACCGAAAGTATAGAATTGGATAAAACGCAATCAGTCTGTCAGTCTGTCTGTATGTATAACGATCTGCAGCCTAAACGGATAAAGTGATTACCTTCAAACTGGATATGTGTGGTTGTTTTGGCATTCCTCAGAGGGTTTTTTGAAATTTTATTTTTAGCGCTAAGAATAACGGTATCTGCTTATATAACCATTAAGAAAAAGCTTAATTTTTTCGAGAACGGCTCTAAATATTTTGATGATTTTTTTTTGGAGATTGGCTATTATATGGTCAAAACCAAATTTACCGAAAAACTCTATTAACGGTAACATTCATATAACCGTTTTTTTTTATTTTCGACTTTTTTGGTAACGGCTAATTGGATTTCTATATTTTTTTTATATTTGACAAGATCTCTAAGTAGCTACATTAATTCTGTTTACCAACATTTTGAACAGCTTTTTTTCATTTATTATAAATGTTTTATTTTTTTTTATTCAATATTATTATAACTGATAAATAAATTTTATTTTACATCTTACAATATTAATAAACTCTTAAAAACTGCATACCAAACTCTTGTTTTTTTTTAATAAAAATAAAGAACAGGATTTCATCAAAATCCGATGTTATAATGGCGTACTCTATTTCATGTAAAAACTGTTAAGTGTTGTGGTTTTGACACTTTTAAATGATTCTCAAGTGATTTATTTCGGGTAATTTGTATTCTTTTTTAAGTACTATTTTTTTAAAAAAAACTTAAAGCTTTCATTAACCGATATTATTGTTCTTGTAAACGTTAAACTGTTTGTCTTGCAAATAATATATGTTATTCTTAAAAAAAATAATTTTTAAAATTAACTTCAATTTTCCCCTTCCAAAAGAAAATGTTAGATCAAAATTCGCCACATGGAAACTAGGAAAAGTCTAAATTTTAAATACGATTTTCTTAGAACCAACTAACCAATAATATAATGTCTTACCAATTGTTTTAGCTCAAGGAAAATAAAAAACACTCACCTGAAAAAAAAAAAAAAGGTTTATTGCAAACTTTGTAAGTAATTGTTTGTGTTAATTAGTATATAAATATATGTAAACTAAATAAGATTTAAAATTTAATAGATCTCCATATATATTTATTTTTTTGTAGATTAAGATTTTTAATTATTATTTACTATTTTTTTTGCAATTGTAGTGACTATAAGGCAAGTTTATGATTCGTGAATATAAAAAAAAATTGAGATAACAATCAAACATGACATTATGATCATAGAGGAGTCTAAAAAGTTTGTAGCAAAACATGTATATCTGTCTGTCTGTCTGTCAGTACGTATAACGAGCTGCAGCCTAAACGGCTTAAGCGATTATCTTCAAATTTGGTGTATGTGATTCTTTTGGCATTCCCCAGAGGGGTAATTGAAAATTTTATTTTTAGACCTAAAAATAACGGTCCCTGTCAAGTGACCGTTTAGGAAAAGCTTATTTTTCCCGACAACGGCTCGAACGATGTTGATAAAAAAAATTTCAGAATTTTTTTGTTGGTATTGGCTATCATTTGATCAGAATCAACGGTTTTTTTAATTTTTGGGTTTGGGTTTTTCGGTAACAGCTCTTTATATTTCTGTCAAATTTCATATTTGAGAAGATCTAGATAGCCAAATTAATTCTGCATATCAAAATTTTGAATAACTTTTTTTTCTACTTAAAATTATTTGTTGACATTTTTTTTTTTTTTTTTTAATCAATATTTTTAAAACTAATCAAAAAAATTATTTTAATTTTACAATCACATGTATTTGAATTTTGATAGGACGAGAGCAACCTTACTAGGAGACTTATTTAGCGCTGGAATACATCGTTTTAAAGTAAGCCAGCCTTTAAGAATTGTAAAGAATGCCCAGTATCGCTGAAGGTTTTCCAATTAAGCAGTGACCAGTACAAGTTTGTAACTTGGGTGGGTTAAAAGTCCATAATTTATAGACTTTTACATAACCCACTCAAATGGATTAAAATTCCACGGGCCAAAAGTCCATAATGGATAAACCAGAATCTGTTTTTGTTTCCTTATGAAATAGAAATAAATTTTCTAAAAAACAATTTTTATTTTATTAATATTTTTATTCTTATGTATATTATTTTTTTTTTATACAAATTTATGTTATAAAAGACTTTTGACTCACTTTCACATTTTTATGTTGACTTTTGGCTGACGAGGGTGGGTTATAAGTTCACAATAAATTTGTGGGCTCATGAATTACTTGGGTGGCTAAAAAGTCTACAAATTATGGACTTTTGGCCTATGGACTTGACTATGACTTGATATAGTTGACCAGTTAGGGGTCAGCTTGTTAAACTTTTAATTTCTCTCAATGCCACAAATATAAGTGACCTTGAGATTAAAATTCAGGCTAGCCCGCTCATCCCGACATTTCCAATTATTGTATTAAGGACCGGATGAATCAATAGCTATTAAAGCCACCGGACTGTATGTGAAATGGCTATTTTCGGCTGTTTTGCATCAGGAGAAATTAACTAGGCCTACGTGGTGTAGGTGTAAAAATCTTTCGTCACGGTGTCCTCTTTCTAGTCTTTTCTAAAATCCTTACTGAGGCTTATAGTAGGGGTGCAGTTGTAAGTGTTTGCCGAGACTATGTCATCTGCGCTCAGGTCCGATTATTGTAGTCCTCCCCCACTTCTTTGCTTCGCCTTAGGTTTCCATCAGTGGGGTTCGCATGTTTGACCCCATAAAACGTCTTGGATTGCTGCATGCCTGAGGCTCACTTGACGCAGGTGGTCGTTGCATTTGTTTATTCCATGCGGTTTTGCTTTTGCCTTTCTTCTGCAATAGTGTTGGAACGTAGCATGCTATAGCCTCTTGTTCTCAGGACATCTTCTGTCTCTATAGTTCTACTAACTTATTTGGTCATGAGATGGTATTCACCTACTACATAGGTTCGCTAAATTCCTTTCAAAAGGATTTTTTTTTTTGTAATCTGAGTGACAAAAACAAAATCAAGTTGATCTTCTTCTAGTTTATCAATGCTGTAGTTTTTGAGATAACTTTTCATCTAAGCAAACATTTTGTTCTGAAACTTTCTTATGAAGCTTCACTGGAGTTTGACTGCTTCGACAGCCAAAATAAAATCCAGAACCCATTTCTAATTGGTAAGTCTCCTGGCAATTAATCAAAAAACTTTAACAAAATGTTTTAATTAAAGTCTTATTGCAATCTGTCCACTTCGCTGATCTATTAATCCAAAGACATTTAATCATTATTCTCACACGAGCACACTGGCAATTCATTTTGCATGGATTCAATGCTATTTCTAATTTGCCCCTTTTTTTCTTGCATCAAAGTTTTTTGTAACACAGTGCGAAATAGAAAATAAAAGATGCCACACACATGAACGGAGCGGCGTTAGTTGATGGCGTCAGATGATTGGCACCATACCACACCCTCCGACGATGCTCCGTTTAATCCTCTTCTTGTCTGTTCCAATAGCACCTTGAAACAACCAGAACTGTGCGATTCCAACATGGTTGGTTGAAGGAAGCTTATTTTCCAATGAATTATGTGCGGTTTGGCAAGTAGTCAAGGAGAAGGAAACCTGTGGTTTGACCAAGAATCCAACTCCAAATGAAAAGTTGTTTTCCAGAAGTTGGAACAGCTACAACCAGCCTGCGGGATGGGGGAGTGGTTTGAGCCTGGAGCAATTCACCGACGAAATATATGACAACACACTCACACACACACGTAGATTAATTTTGTATTGACAAATTACGGTCTAGCGCCAGATGAAATCCATTTGCCCACTTATAAGCTTATATGTTATAAGCCTGGTGGGTTAGTGGATACGAATACAATCGGTTGCCGTTTTTAAGATGAGCCCGGCGGTTTTTTGTTTTTCAACATAGAACCAGAAGACGACTAAGATACCAACAGAAAAAAAAGACATAAAGTGAAGATGCAGTTTAAAGCATGAGATAAGTAAATACCCTATACAATACACAAATCTCATTTTATATAAAATTTATTCTCTTTTGCTTAAAATCTGAATGAATTACTAAGACTCGACCACAAGTCATAAATATTTGTATTCTAAAAAAAAAAAAAAAAAAAAACAATAATTTTTCTTGAGATAACGAAATTCAATAGTTTGTGTGTTTGCAAGAACCTTACCAACCTTATACACCCTATTTAAACCCAGGGTATAAAAATACCTCAAAGCTATACAAGCAAGCTATCCGGACAAAACTGCATCTATACGATTATTGTCCATTAAACACCATAGTTGCGCGCCTGCGCGCGATCTGTGTTTGCATCTTCAATTGCATTTGTCCTGGAAAAAAAACCATAAAGGAGGAGAGTCTTCCGTTTTGAAAGAGCGCGGGCTGAAGTCTATGCAAACACAGTTAATGGCGCATTGATAGATGCCCAAATCGGCCAAAGTTCAAATTGAAGAGTGAAGTACTTGTATTTGGAAGATACTTGTGTCTATCGCGGGTAGATAGACATTTGCCAGGAAGATGCACATCGGAAAAGGTTTCGTGTGTTGTTAGTTTAAGGAGAAAGAAGGTAGGTACACAAAAACATCCTACAGGAGGAGATATTTGAAAAGAGTCATGGGCACGTGATTTTTTTTTTTTTTTTTTTTTTTTTAATTTCCTGTCTTGTTGAAAGAGTGAATAGAATGTTAAACGAGTAAAGGAATAGCTGAAGAGATTTATAGATAAGTTGATAAAAAGTTGTTTTGGGTGCAGTTGAACTCTGACTGACCGATTTGTTTAGGACAAACACAAGTCTCAAATGTTTGTTAAGGGAATTTCAAGAAGCTTCCAGTCGGTTGAAAGGGTTGTCTATTACCTTTTGAATGTTTTTGGTTAGTTTATGTGAGGATGTTTGTTAAGATGACTTTGTTCCAATGTTTAATGGAAATAGCTTTTATTGAGTTTCTTCAAACACAACACATCACTAAAACAGTAAAATATCTAAAAAATAAAAATGTTTTTTACTCCTAAATTCTTAACTTTTTACGTTTTTGATCATTAAGCTTTTTTCGTGGTTATCCTAGTGTACCCATTATCCTGATTAAAGAGATCTCACTTCTATGCTCGTGATGCAGATTGATGGAACATGAGTTTTCAGTAGAGTCCTTTTAATAAGGGAAACCTCAGAGAATTTCGCTTGATTTCCAAACGAAGTTTTTCGTGGGCGTCAGCGTCGTCGTCTACTCAAACGCGAGAACATATGTCTTGCTAAAGGAAATTTTGACACCCAAGACCTTTAGGAAGCAAAATGTCTAGATAGACCTGGTTCCTTGCAAGGGATGTTGGTCATGCCCTAACACATGCCTACGATTTGAACTTGGATAGTACTGGTACTTTCTAGGCGATAGCCAGCGTTAGCCAGTGTAAATAAAGAATTTGCCGTCAGGTGTTTCAGATTTCGATTCCGGTAAAACGTATGTACAACTGCGGTCATAATAATATAGCAGTGAAAATTAGAAATAATGAAAACATGAATAAACCAAAACTGTTTTATTTACCTAATTTATGTTTTGTAATTTCTTAGAAAGTTTGAAACTTTATTAACAAAAACCTGAACAAAAATTGAAATTTAAATAGATGACGGAGGCTTCAATTAGACGAGGCTTAAAAACTTAAGATTGTAGTAGAATTGCTATTGCTAGATATAAACCTTAAAAGTGCTAGCAAAATAGCTTATTTTCTTCATTTTTTCTTAATCCTAGCTTCTAATCGCGACTTCATCTAAGTGGACTTAAGATTAAGCATTTTGGTTAAATTAGGTTTTTCGTCAAATTAAAATTTATTTTTATTAAGATAATGTATACCGCTTTTCTAATCGAAGTGATATTCCTCTATAACTGTATATTTTTATATTATATATCTATCTATATCTCTATGTCTCTATTTTTTTTTTTTTTAATTAACGCGCGCACAAGGGATTATGTGTTTCCCTTTTAATGTAGAACACACTGCGCGGGCATTACGAAGATAGGGAGGGGAGAGATAGGAGGTGCCGATTAACATTGGTTTTGAATGTTTGTAGATCAAAATGGCAAGGGAAAATCCTGCCGGGTAAACTATTCCAAATTCGTGTCGTTCGGCTAAAAAAAGAATCCCTATATTTCACGGTACGTCCGAAATTAGGCTCAAGGGTGAAATGATGGGCATTGCTTGCGAGATGCGTATTACGGGAGAAACTTTTAAGGGGAGGAATGCAACTGGCTACTTCGAGTGAACATTTTTTGTAAAAGAAACGATAAAATAAGGAAAGACATGAAACATTGCGTCGTTGTTCGAGAGGGGCAATTGTTTCAGCGGCAGTTCTATTTCCTATCAATCTTAACGCTCGATTTTGTATTCTATCAAGCAGGTGAAGCGATGTTTGTGAAGCACCTGCCCAGAGGTGGGAGTTATACTCGAGTTTAGGGCGTATAAACGCTTTATAAATTGTAGCCAGATCAAATGGGGAAAAATACTTCTTACACCCATACAGAAAACCTAAGCACTCAGCAGCATTTTTAGCGATCTCAAATATATGGTGTTCCAACGGAGGTCGTCGTTGACACACATACCGGTATTTCGGTTTCTTCGATGTAAGTGCCATTCATGGACAATGGCATTGATGAATGTTTAGCTTTAACGACAGAAGACAGCATTGAGTTTTCATATTATTCTATATTTTTTATTTCTATATTTTTATACCTCTTATACTCTACATCTTTATATCTCCATATCATTAAATATCTTTATATCTATATGTGTCTCTAGGTCTTTATATTTATGTCTCTATATCTCTGTGTATCTATATCTCATACTGTCGTTAAGGCACAGAAGTATATTAGACAAATCTCCAGAAATGCAATATTTCACATTTAAGCCTCTCCCACAGGAACCTTGCATCTTTTTCTGGATAAATGGATGTTTCAATCCAGCACATTATCCATCTACCTACCAAATTTCATCCAAATCCGTTGAGCCATTGAGGCGAAATTGGGGAACAAACATCCAAAACATCCAAACGTACATCCAAACATCACATTTATAATATAATAAACGTTCCAATCCGTTTGGCTAATGAGCACGTCTACCCATAAAGGACGGAACGCCGCTGAAGTATCTGTCAAATTGTCTACCTTGCAAACACCATCAGAAGCCAGCTGTCCATTTTTCGCGCTAGTAAGCGCAGTTTATGGCAAGGGAAAATCTCGCCGGGTAAACTATTCCAAATTCGTGTCGTTCGGCTAAAAAAAGAATCCCTATATTTCACGGTACGTCCGAAATTGGACTCATTACATATGTAATGTAATGTTATTTCGAACTAGTTACTTCTTACAAAATAAGCTATCTGCTTTTGAAACGACCCCAGCGCCACCTAGGAGTAATTAAAATAGCTTTACTTAATCCTTACAATATCACCTTTCTGCCTGTGAAAATTCCATCAAAATCGGTCCATAAATAAGAATTTCCCAAAAACAACCACCTCAGCGCCACTTAGTGGGTAATTTAAATAGCCTATGTTACTCCCTAGAGCATGAGAAATCTGCCAGTAAAAGTCCCGTCAAAATCGGTGCAGCCGTTACCGAGATTACCCGTAACAAACAGACAGAAAATTTGTGTTTTTGTTATAAGTACTTTTTATACTTTCATACGCATCTTGTAAAAAGCTGTTATTTTAATATTAAAACAGACTCTTCATTTTTATTTATGTGAATAGATATTATAAAAAATACTAGCTGTTACCGACGACTTCGTCCGCCTGAAATTTATCAGAAACTGTTTACTCAATTCGCAAATTTTACTAAAAGTTTAAAACTCTGTATTCCGCCATAAATAAATATCTACCCATGTTAATTAAATTTTATTCTTCTGTTTTTCGAAAAAAAAACGCAGTTTTGTATTGAAATTTGGTATTAAATGTTTTTTTTAGTATTTTTGTTTGTAATTTTTTTTATATTTTTTATTTCATTTTCGAAAAATAAGCAAACCCAGCGCCACCTAAGGGTAATTCAAATAGCTTTGGTCAATCCTTTCAAAATGAGCTCCCTGCCTTTGAGTCCCGTCAAAATCGGTCCATAAATAAGAATTTTCGAAAAAAAAAACGACACCAGCGCCACATAGTGAGTAATTAACATAGCCTAAGTTACTCCTTAGGATATCCGCTACCTGCCAGTGAAAGTCCCGTCAAAATCGGTGCAGCCGTTCCCAAAATTTACCCGGAACAAACACACAAAAAGACAGACAGACAGACAAACATTTTTTAAATGGTGTTTTTGTTATAAGTACTGTTTATCCTTTCGTATACATCAAGTAAAAACCTGTTATTTTGATTTTAAAAAACAGGCACTTTATTTTTATTTATGTGTATAGGTAATTAAAAAAAAATCTATTATTTAAATTAAAACTCGTTAAAGAAAATATTTCGATCTCTCCAGCAGGGGACTATGCCTAAATAAAGTGAATCCTGGAACCTTCCATTTACCCAACTTCACAAATTCATGCATTCGTTGGGACACGAAAGCATAACAACAAACCTTCAGTCATACATCATTTCACATAATATAAGCCTCTCCCACAGGAACCGAACATGTTTTCGGGATAAATAGTAGCCTATATCTCAATCCAGCACAAATTTCATCCAACTCCGTTAAGTAGTTGAGGTGTTATTAGGGAACAAGCATCCAAACATCCAAACATACAAACATTCACATTTATAATTTAAGTAGGTTAACTGATAGCTCATTTAAAAATTAATATTTGGTTGCGTGTTGGATGAATTTTGTATTTTATCAGCATTACAGTGGCGTTGCACAGAACCAACCAGTTTTTGGCATCTTTCTATGGATATTGATGCCCAAGCATCCAAATTTTTCACCCAAAGATGCGAGTTATTTTGGGTAAGACTCAATCTTTCGCAACCCTGCTGGAGTCTTTGAGTTTATTATATTGTTGGAAGATACAGATCAATGACTTCTTTATTGTCATATAGAAGCATAACTTGCTACATAATTTTCACGTAACGAAGTCTACTTATAATTTTTATTTATGCGATAAATCAGCCTTTTGTTTTTCTAAGTCCCGATCCCGATGCAAGATTCGCCAACCTGAAATCTGGGAAAAGCCGAGTTCCTGTACACGGCGAAGAATACAATGCCTCAAATTTGGCCACCAAACGTTGAAGAGTCGACTGTAAAGGGCATGTCAAAACCCGTGCAACGAACGCACTAACGAACAAGAACACCTAAGTCAGATAAATGAAAAACTTAAAATTATTTAAGTTGATTTTTCTTTTTATTTAATTAAACAAATATTTTGCACACCTTTTTTTGTTTATTTTTAAGGATGATGTCGCGAAACATTTCGGAAATTATTCCATCTTCAGGGCAAACTGTGAATTGTTGTTATTTTTTTTTTTGTCTGATGTATACTTATTTGTCTGCAGCATTTTGGTGTTGTTTTTGTTTTTTTCTTTTATATATGTATATCTAGTGCATATTTATTTTATATATCTGTCTTCTTTTATTTTGTGTCGTATTTTAATGCTGTATCGTATAGTCCATTCGTTTTGAAAAGTAATTTATCGTTGAAAATGTTGTCCTGTTCTTTTTTATTTGCTTTATATATTTCAAACTCTTCTAATGCATCCATTAACCTCCCTTTCTTGCATATGTGCATTGGTGTCAGTATAGTTATGGTTGTTTTCTGCATAATTCGAGTTTGTGCTGGGCTTTGGCAAGTGCTCCGAAAACCTGTCATTGAATGTTCTCCTTGTCTGTCCAATATAAATTTTATTACATCTTATCTTTCACGAATTATGAAGAACACTTAAATGCTGCACGCCGCCAAAATCTATGATCGCTTTTTGAAAAACCCTTTACTACGAACAATATTAGGAATCCTTACCAGCTAAATTACAATTACAAAGGTTATCTACTTGAGTTCACAAGAAATAACATTGTCTATTACCTTTTGCCGTAACGTTGACGCAAGTACATCCAGAAAAAAGTATTGTGAAGAGCACAGCGCACCGCTTTCCCAAAATACAAAAATCTTATCGTCTTAAGATGTGTCCACACCAAAGAAACATTTGTTTCAAAAGCATTTTTGAAATATTTCCCATTTGTTTAAAAAAACATTTCAGAAATGTTTCTGAAACACTTCTTAAATGGTTATTTGTTTTCTATTTAATGTATCCAGCTTTTTTTACTTAAAGAATGATTGTAAAAAGAAGCAATCATATCATAGCGTCACGTTTTGTCGTCATGAACAAAATAAAAAAAAATAAATAAAAATAAAAACCTGTCAACTGGACTAAAATGCTTGACAAATAAAGAAAGTTTTCCGTTCCGAAGGGAAACAGAAACATTTCAAAAAATGTTCCGCGAATCGTCCAGACCTAAATAAACATTTCAGAAATATTTACAAAATATTTCCAAACACAAAGAAACATTTTTGAAATGTTTTTGAAATGTTTCTGAAATGTTTAAAAAAAAATGTGTCTTTGGTGTGGACACACCTTTACATGTCATCAGTTTCATTCTTAATGAAATGGCGCCTTAACAAAATTGTGTACTTTCTGCTGACGACATTTAAATAAAAATTAATCCAAGCCTTTTTTGTTGAATTTCTAATAAAATGTTTATACTTGTGTCTTTTTTTTCATTTTCTCGACAACCTTGTTGCAGTAAGCTTGCTAAATATTTTACCCAAGTACCTATATCCCATGCTTTACCTTTTGAAGTCTATGTCCTGACTGAAACTAATCTTATCCCTAGCATAAACAACCAGGAATCGTTCCCATCTACTTTCAATGTTTATCGAGATGACAATCAAGACCGGGACACTGATGACTCTCCTTGCCGAGGCGTCCTACTAGCTGTCACTAATACAATTGACTCATCTCTTCTCTCAATATCCTCCTCCCCAAGCTTTGACTATGTTTCAATCAAAATAACACTAACCTATAAGTCGCTTTACATAATCTGCTTTTATGTATTACCATCGCAACCTCTCGAATCTTATGAATTTGTAATCAAAACGATTGACAACATTTCAGATTTGTGCGAACCTCATGATGAGATCCTTATTTTCGGTGACTTCAACCTGCCATATCTAAAATGGACTTTGTCAGACGATCAATCGTTTTACATTGCTCCTAACCCCACCCCTGCCAAAGAATGTCTCTTCGTTGATCGCCTAGCAAACTCTTGCCTCTGCCAAGTAAGTGGAATTTCAAACTACATGGGTAGGCAACTTGACCTTGTGTTTACAACAGATCCCATCAATTCCTCAATCTCCCTTTCTCCCCTGCTTCTTTCAACCATAGATAACCTTCACCCTCCCCTCCTTCTCTCATTCTTTCTCCAGTCTTCAACACCGCCTAACCCCCCCTTACCACCAGCTTCATCCGACTTCCACAAAGCAATCTTCCGCAAAATTAAAAAATATCTTAAAAGAACTAACTTTAATTTTGAAAATCTAGCTGTAGAAGATGCCACATCCGCATACTAGAGAAATACATAATGCTATATCCCTCTTTGTCCCCCTTTCTAGACTAAAAACTTCTTCTACTTCTCCACCGTGGTATAACCACAGGCTCCGTACTCTAAGAAATAAAAGGAACAAATTGTGGGCAATCTTCCTTCGCACTCGATCTCCTATCGACTATTCAGCTTAGCTTGGTTCTTATCTACATTTCTGCGAGCTTTTCAACACCCTTTACCAACGCTATTTAATCGAAATGAAATCTAACATCATTAATGACCCTCAGTCTTTTTATCAATTTGTCAACCACAAAAGAAAATCTGACGTGGGTACCCGTCCGTCCCTTTCTTTCAATAACGAAACTTCATCTGAAGCGCTCCCTAAAGCAATTTTTTTCGCAAGTTACTTCAAACAATCTTTCACGGATGATTCTTTTGTTCCTGAATTTGCTTATTTCTCGTTTTTACCGAATTTATCTCTTGGTCCATTCCTTCCGCGTTTTTTTGACTCCTATCTTATTGAAGAAAAGTTAAATAATCTTAACAATGAGTACATATATTCCTGGCGCCGATGGTATCCCTGCTCCTCCACTCTTTCTCTTCCCCTCTCAAAAATCTTTAGTTTGTTCATATGCCAATGAGATTTCCCTCAAGTATGGAAAACGGCGTTTATAACCCCTAAACACAAAAAAGGCTCTAAGTGCGAAGTGAAAAACTATCGTCCCATCGCTAAACTATCGCATATACCCAAAATTTTCGAAAGCATTTTGTATGAAAACTTAAGTTTTCATTGCAAATCTCTTATTTCTCCTAGACAACACGGGTTCCTCAAAGGCCAGGTCAACAACAACAAACCTCGTTGACTTTGTTTTATTTTCCCTCTCAGCCTTGGAGAATGGAAAGCAGGTCGATGTTATTTCAACAGATTTTAGTAAAGCTTTCGATAAAATCTCCCACAAACTTGTTCTTTTTAAACTTTCCACCTTTGGCTTTGAACCCATTTGGATTTCTTCTAATTTAGGATACCGTTTTTACAGCGTTCGGTTCAGATCCGTCTTATCAAGCCGTTTTTTTAGCTACATCCGGTGTTCCCCAAGGCAGCCATTTAGGCCCTCTCCTCTTCATTCTTAGTATCAACGACATTGAAATGATCGTCAAACATTCCTCTATCTCACTCTACGCAGACGATACTAAGTTTTACAAGGTCATTTCTTCATCTGAAGACTCTTTCTACTTCCAATAGGATCTCGACAATTTTTTAATATGGAGCTCCAAAAACTGCTTGGAGATCAATATTTCCAAGTGCCAGTCACTTAAACGCATCAAATCTTCTTCCCTTCTCTATCTTCTACACAGTCAAACCATTTCCCCCGTTCAGGTGATCCGTGACCTTGGGATTATTTGCGACCATGAGCTGACTTTTCTCAAACATATCGACGATATAATTCTTAAGGCAAATTCAGCACTTGGCTTCGTGAAACGATGGTCCAGGAATTTGCAGACCCCTAAGTTACCCGATCCCTTTTCATATCATTTGTTCGTCCGCTTCTTGAGTACGCTTGTCAAGTCTGGTCGCCTTACCAACAAGTGCACATTGCCAGAATTGAGAGCATACAACGCCGATTTCTTCGATTTGCTCTTCGAGGTCTTAATTGGAGTAATCCTTTAATATTACCTCCTTATCAAGACCGAATCAAATGAATGCACAGCCCTTAACGCATCCATCTTTCTAAATACTTACCCTCGTAACACTCGTAATCCCCGCCTCTTCTATCTTCCCACCCATCGAACCTCTTATGGCTCCAACGAACCAATCTCTCGAATGCTGAGGAGTGTCAATTCCAACTCTTCTTGTTTTGACTTTAATATCAGTACTCCCTGCCTAAAGCTTCGTCTTCTACAACACCCCCCCCCCCCCCCCCCTACAAACAGTTAATTAAAGTCTTAGCTATTAAGTTTCTTAGTTTTTATTTTTGTATTAAGCCAAATAAATTAGGGTTTTGCCCCCACCAAAATTAAAAATTAAAATTAAATTAGTATACAGATTTGGCTTTCCTTGAAGTTGAAGACATTCGTTTTCTTAAAATGTTTTTTTTTTCTATTAAATCTTCTTTTTTAATGTTTTCCCGAAGGTTATCAAAGCAATGTTTGCAAAATTTGGAACCATTTGTATCCTTAATATCAATAAATACACTTTTTAAAAAAAGTTCTTTGACAAGAAAGATACCATTACTCTTCTTAGCTTAATATGTTTCCAAGAAGAACGCCAGCAAGCTTTATTCCTGTTTTTGGCTCACTTTGTAGGCTTTTTTTCCAATAGTGTAGTACAAATGAATTTGGTTTCCCGAAACATGTCTATCCTCTATCTTTGAGCTGGGATTAGTATTTTAAGTGAAATACTTCATTATTATTCACTTTGCTACCGAATGTATGTGATTCCATTACATCTGAATATATTACACTAATGGCCAAAATACATATTCAGATACAAAATTCTGAACAAACGAACAGAAATTGCAACTTTTCTTTAATATTTCTCCTGAAACTTTGACCTTTCTAGATGCCCATCTTTACCAAGTCTACACACAAATACTTCTTACTCGAACATCACCAAAAAGCCCATTTAACAAAACTTCCAGTAGCTCTTTAAGCACAACCAAGTCTCATATACTTTTTTTTAACGTGGACTATCTAACACCAAACTTCACAACATTGCAACCTAATATACTACCGTATACAACATTCTCGTGAATTTAACATTTTTTTTTTTGTATTTTTAAGTATTCTGATCTTGCGCGTTACTAATACTTTACCTAGAACTATACAAGTATCTCTCCAAAACCATGACCATGATTTTGGCCAAAAAAAGATAATGTGCGCCACTAGAAGAAGAGAAGACCAACCACGACTAAGACTATCATCATCCATGTTGCTGTTCCTGCTGCTGCTGATGATGATGATGATATTAATGATGACGACGAAGAAGAAAATAACGAATTTGAGAAAATAAAAAAATAAAAAATAGAAAAATACCGAGACAAACTGAAAATCAAAAAGAACTATGAAGAAGTAAAAGGCAGAACCAAGAAAGAAAGATTGTAACTTTTGCGGCTGCAAGTTGGTCGTGAAATTTTATAAGACGCAGCAAAATCGCTTCATGGAACATTTGTACCGCAGCGGTGCTTCTAGTATGTTGTGTTTGCCATTCACCCGAAGTTACACCGCTTAGAAGAAAACTAGAAAATCCTAAAAGATACATAGATACTTTTTTCTTTCATATCCGCCAAGTTCCGAGTTTTGTTCCGGGCGTTTTTAAGGAAGTTTGCATTAAAGTTTGAAAGTTTTTTTATTTTCTTTTAAGTTGCGAGAATCTTTCTCGATCAAAAGATACTTAACATTCAGTGATTTGAGACTAAAAGATACTTTTTAATCCTTTGAAGATAATCAGTTGCTAATAAAAAAAAAAATAACAACAAAATATCCCAAAAAAGGATACGCAAAAGTGTAACTTGTCCCTCGCGAGTGAGATATATTGATTTGTGCCTGACAATTAGATAGATATTTTCAAAAAAAAAGTTAAAATGTATCTCAACCCTCTTAACTGGGCTTTAGTGTTGTATTCCCTGGCCGGACTTATAGACACTGCATTTTCAACAGCCAGCCCGGATTATCCTGGAGTAATCGAGCTGGTTGGTTATAGTGACCGAAAAGCCCGCAACCATTACATCTCTCCGGATGACCTGCAACGACAATCGAAAACCAAAATGGCTGCTGATATCGAAACTGTCAAACAAAATATCGAAAAATACAATAAGCTCCTCAAAATGGATACGAAAAACCTCCCCGACTCCCAGAAGGAGATTCTCGAGAGAATTGTCGAACGAGTGGCTCGTTTAAAAGAATCCATTGACATCCACGAGGAACAGGATAACAGTACCAGTAGCAATGAATCAACTGTGGCTACTGAAAGCCAGGAAACAACTTTATCTGACAGTTTGGCGACAAGTTCCGAATCGGCCTATTCATCATCGTCCACCTCAATCGAAGACACCACCACAAAAAACTTAGACATAACCACCACCTCGGATGCATCACTGGTCATGTCGACAGCCGTCGAAGATATTGAAGATTACTCAATAGCAGCTAATCAAGACATCAACGCAAGTGGTGAAGAAATTGTGGCTGCAGCTAAAGAAATGGACGCCGAAGATGAATTGAACATTCATGATGATATATCATCCGATTTAAGAGATGAAGATGGAGAAATTCCAACATCGACTATGGGCTCTGGTGAGATGGATGACGATCAATTTGTTGCGGCAAGATCTAATAACAATAATCATCGTACCCTAGTTTCCACGAGCAAGACGAAATCACGACCGAATCATTCGACAAAGAGGCCAGGTTCCTCGTCATCGTCCTCATCGTTGCCAACTAAATCATCGACGTCATCGATAAAACGTGTTAATGGTCAAAAGCCTTCATCGATGGTTGGTTCGTCGATGAAACCCACGACATCGTTTGCCACATCTTCCATAACAACCGTTCAGCCGATGGTGAAGATACCAAAGCCTGCCTCTTCAATAATTCAGCCGAAGGAACAACCATCATCAGAGACAATGATGAAAGTGCAACATCAGTTACCACAAAAGCCACAACAGCAACAGCAACAATTGACGAAAGTACAAACCTATCAACAGCAGCAACAGCAACAGCAGGAACAGGAGCAAGAAGTGGCAGCGACGGCGGCGGCGTCATCATTGGCAGCACTCCAACAACAACAACAAATACAAATTGAACAAAAAACAATGTCACCTCCGCCTATCCTGCAAGCTGCAGCAGTTCAAATACAACAGAGGACACCACTTGGAGGAAGTATTGGCAGCAGTTCAGGGAGCATCATCACGAACACAGCTGGAAGCAGTTTGGGCTCAGACATGCTCTACGATTCGAATGTGAATACATCTTCGATAATCGACAGTTTGAATAATGCCCGCGAGGAGTACTACAACAAGGCTGGAATTAATAATAAGGATAAGGTAAGTTTATAGATTTAGATTTCGTTAGAAGGGGGGAAGAGTTTTGTATACCAGCATGCACATGACAGTTTATGAATAATTGAATGAGCTCTCGGAGGTGTTTCGGGACGCAGTGCATTGGTAGAATTTGAGAACGAGAAGCCTCCAGGTTTGGGACGAGATGTTGGGATTTAAATAAATGACAAAGTCATTAGGGCGTTCAGCTTGTATAATGAATTGTTTTCCCTGAGGTGTGCGCAATCAATGTAAACATAACACGCACTATCGATTTGTACCATTGGTCATGAAACTGCAATCAGGAATGACTTATGGATACAATTTTGATTTCAGATTAACTGCTGATTGGGGCATTTTGGGCTAAGATTGAATTTTTGGTTTTCATAAAACAAAAATAGTAAATTTAATTTGGGAAAAAAACATTTACTTAAAAAGAGAATTTTTAAAGCATTGTTTCTTGAAACAAGTTTTGGCCAAAAAAAAATTATCATGGGAGAGTTGGCAAATTCTGTTACTCCGTCTTTTCGTCTATGTGCCTAGCACTGTGTGGCATAATATCCTTATTACCTTAAAATTAAATATGGCTCTTAAAATAACAATACCTGCCATATTACCGTTAGCGAAAAACTCACTGCTCTCCAAAGTAATTCTAAGAATTTTGATTTTTCTTCACGTACAGATCTTTTCTTTTTTTTTTCTATAAAAACGTTTTTTTACGTTTTTTCGTTTTTCTTTGAAAAAGCTTTTTGGCTTTATACATTGTTTAATATTTGACCAGACCTAGGCTTACAAATTAATTCTACTTACCACTTGCAGAAAAGTTTGCAGAAAAGTTTTTCTTTTTATAGTTTCATTTTTAAACTTTTTTGGTTGAAGACATTCTTTTAACAAAGAGTTTAAAAAAATATTAAGGGAACTTCAAAGTTTTTATTCGTTTTTTGTGACTGTTCGAAAAAAGTACGTAGATCAGCGGAATAATTTAAACGTTATTTTTCATAAAGGGATGTTAAAAAATCAAAATCGTAATGTCTTTTAAATAAAATGTTTTTTTCTAACTTTTTTTTTTTTAATAAAAAAATTTCAAAAATTCCAACTTAATCACACGAAATTCATTTAAAAACAGAATTAAAATAAATTATTTTCGCCCGTTTCAAAATATTGATTTTTCAAAAAAAAAAAAAATAAATAAAATTAAAAAGATACAAAAAAAACGGTATTTAAAAAAATATTTTAATGTGAAACTACTGTGGCTACCAACATCTTCCTGAATAAGTAATTTCATTTCAAAATAATCAAAAACTTTCTTTTTGTATTCTTAATAATTTTTATTTATTTATTTATTTAATTTTTTTTTTGAAAAATTAATACATATTTTGAAAACTTGTTGTAAATGTAGATTATTTTCGTGCTTAAGTTTGCTTTCTTAAATTATTTTTTTCATTTTCTTAAAAAAAAACGTTTTATTTAAAAAAAGTTCCGACGATTTTGAAAAAAAATACACTTTTTAACGTTTTTAAAGAAATAAAACGGAGTTTAAATTATCCCGCTGAAAACTTTTTTACATATTTTTTTCGGGCAATTTTTGAAAGAGTACGGACCAATGACGGCGCGCTGGCCCAAAATCCACACCAAACAGTAACTTTTTGGGAATACATTGTCACCTGGTAAAACTCGTGTTGTGTGATAACAAAAAAAATCACTTCGTCGTTACAGATGATTTTTCGTGCAAAATTGTGATCCACTTCCAAATGTTCCGAAGCCCAGTCAGCGAACAAACGACATTTTTAATGGTCATAAACCTGAAGCTCCTGGGTCCTCTGGATCTTATTTGGGAGACGTTGAAGCTTGCGAAAGGCCGAGTTCTTGTGCACGGCGAAGAATAAACGTGTACACTTTCACCGACCGCGGCGATTATTTCGGCCAGTCTTGCGTCCTTTTGAATAACGAATGATGGCTGATTGATTACCGAACCGGTCATTTCAAATTTGAAGAAATCGTGTAACTCCCATGGTGATTTAGAATCAGTAATTGAATAATAAACAACAGATTTGACAGATGTCACCAAAAAACAACATGGCCGCCACAGGCCACCAAAATCTAACCAGCCAATTGAAAATCTCTTTATATGTGTAGCTATGGTTTAGCTCCTTCCAATTATTCGCTTCAAGTCGATTGAATTGTATTTTTCTTAACAAATTAAACGTTTTTTTTTAAGACCCAAGCCCTTAGCTGTTGTCAAAACTCCGGCTCTGCTTATTGCAGACAATTTTTCCTTCAGAAGCTTTGTCTACACAAAGCCCACTAGATTCTCATCTCCACTATAGTTCGCCTAATAAGACCTCATAACTATCCCGCTTATATGTATCTCACAAATTGTTTCAATAATAACTTCTCATTACGTCCTATTTCCTGGCATCAAGGACCGCCATTGGATTCAATCAGCAAACGTCCATTAAACGTACTTATACAACACATCTCCTGCACCTGACAATCCGTTTCACGTTTTATTTAATGAGATCCTTTTAAATCCTTTGATTGCGACGCAGAGGAGAACACAACAAAAAAAAAGGAATTACCTGCCGTTAATTAGAGGAATGCCTTGAGCCAAATAGCTTTACAAACTGTAATTCTTATTTTCCCATTTTCTACCTAAACGAACTATTAAAGTGCTTTGTCTATGTGAGTTTGTTGATGGTTCATCTACGTCCGTCGGTCGGTCGGGAGGTCGACTTCCTTTTCTCATCAGGGATACACAATACACAAGCAAAGATACATAGATACACTAATGTCAGTTCCTTAAGTATAATTATCCAAATGATTTATGAACATTAAGAAGATTCTACAAATCGAGCTTAATTGCCATAAGTTCGAATACTCATTTTCATTGCATTCCAGCAGTTTTTTTTTTTTTTTTTTTTTTTGTTTAAGTGCCACATCTTCCCTAAGTCCTTACCAAAAGAGACAGACATAATGACGAAGACGTAGAAAAGAAGCACCAGCCACCAGGAGGTACACCCAGGTGGGTGTAGCTAGGGATTTTTATTTGCAGTGCAATAATGCGTCATATTATCGTCAATTAATGTCCATTCTCCCGACAATTGCATCTGACCAATCTATTGTTCGTCCTCTAGCTTCTTCATGGAAGACTTGAAAAAAAGAAGGAAATTGCACTAGCAGCAGCTTCGCCAGCTGGTGCCGCCGCAACATTTAATGACCAAAGAAGGCTTCAAATCGATTGATGTTGTTTATCACTATTGTTGGGTCGTAGAACTCCAACAACCTTGCAACAAATCACTCAGACTCAAGTTTAACTAAGATATACAACTTAAGATACATTTTTTCTGGTGTTTGCCTCTTGTAAAAAGATACTTTCGTAGGAAGATTTCAATTTATCTCTCGCATTGTTGAACAAGAGAATAATCGGTTGTTGGACGACAACGCACGCGACGTAACGTACGTGGAAAAGTATCTTGCGTTTTCTATTTCGTAATCAATTCGAATTCTATTGAATTCTTTAGATATTCGAACATTACCGGCCATTGAGGAGGAGTACCGTTCTTCGTCTTCGATATCTTTTTTTTCATACAAAACTTACTTAGGTGATAAATTGGAATGAATTATTTTCACATAAAAGAACTGGAAGGGGGGGGGGGGGAGAGAGAGAGCTTATTTTCATTCAGGTGAATGAATGGGATTTTTTGTTGTTGGTTTTATCCATATGGGAGATCTTCCCAAACATATATGCACCGTTGTAGGCGTGGAAACAGGAAACATAAGCATAACCAAAGGTCAGATTAGGTTGAGGAGAATTTAGACTAATAAGGGGTTAACAAATATTACAAAAGATGCAGGTGCAGGTGTATGATTGATGAATTTTAAATAGATACGAGGAGTCTTTTGTGATAGTAGTTGTTATTTATGGCACTCATTAGGGTCAATTAGTAGAATTAAGCTTGAGCATAATGTGATTCAAGTTGATGGATTTCATGGGCTGAAGACTCCTGTCAGGAAATGATGTTTTAAAGAGAATTATAACTTCATAAGTTTAATATGGAAATCTTTTCCTTTGTTTATTAAAATTATTTTACTTTGAAAATTAAGATAAAATAATTTATGAGGAATGTTCTGAAGCATTCAGGAATTTAGATGCCATTTAATGCTCTTACGGATGGTTTGACGTTTTGGGGAAAGAAAAGGCTAGGGAGGCCTAAGCCTTTGCAACACTCCATTAGCTTTATGCAGGGTGGCATTGAAGTGCGTTTAAAAACATTATTACTATTCTATTAAATTACCTTAAAACAAATTTTAAGTAATTTCCATTTGCGCAAGACCCTTATAATGAAAGACATGGCGCGTGCAATGGAAAACATTCGTTTTGACTGTTTGTAAATCGAAATTCTAATTCCACATTCGTGTAGTACGGCTAAAACTAATCTTTTCTTCCAAAACTGGGCTGGTAAGAAATAAAAATGTTCCTGCAAATGAGTTTTTATTAGGATAAAGATTTATAATAAGGACATGAACCATTTCACCGATTTTGGTGAAAAAGTTTTCGAAGCATTAATCTATACGATTTTGTAATACCTTAAAAAAATTGATTAAGTTTGTCAGTTGTTGTTTGGGTTACTTGAAGCCCCAGGTTAATGTGAAAATCTTCAGACTCTTGAAGCCCTTAAGCAGAATATCCGCCAGGAATTTTTTTTTATAATTAGAGCGCGCACAAGGAATTATTTGTTCCACATATGTAGAGCATGGAGGTGTCGATTAACATTGGTTTTGAATGCTTGCAGATCAAAATGGCAAGGGAAGATCTCATCGGGTAAATTATACCAAATTCGTTTTGTTCGGCTAAAAAAAGAATCCCTATGTTTCACGATGCGTCCGAAATTGGGCTCAAGGGTGAACTGATGAGCATTCTTTGCGAGACGAGTATTACGGGAGAAACTTTTAAGGAGAGGAATGCAGCTGGCTACTTCGAGTCAACATTGTTTTATAAAAGAAACAATAAAATATGGAAAGACATGAAACATTGCGTCAGTGTTCGATAGGGCCATTGTTTCAGCGGCGGTCTGAAATATATGGTCATTCCAACGGAGGTCGTCGTTGACACACATACCGAGTACTGATACTGAGAACTTTTCGGTTTCTTCGATGTAAGTGCCATAAATGGACAATGGGGTTTGTTTAGCTTTAACGACAGAAGACAGCATTGAGTTTTTGAAGCATTAAACTTCACACTTTTTTATTACCCCATTTGACAATGCTGTATAAATCGGAAATTAATGACCTTATCATACGGAACCGTTGCGATTGTACGCCTGAAGGCGAAGGGAGTGAATCGTCGAACGAATATGAAAAGCTGAGGGTAGAGTCGTCAGCACAACAGTTAAGTGGTCTGTCTGTCTGTCTGTCTGTCTGTCTGTCTGTACAGATGTATTTTGGACTGCAGCCTAAATGGTTGGGCAAATCGTCTTCAAATTTTGAACTTAAGTTTATATTGACATTCTATAGAGGAGTTGTTTCAATTTTTTTTTACCTCAAAAATTAACGGTACCTGTCATATAACCGTTATGTAAAAGCTTATTTTTTCTCGAAAACGGCTACAAGAATTTTTATAAAAAAAATCAGTGTACTACTGTGGGTATGCATTATAATTTGGTGAAAAAAAAATTAATATGGTGGGTTAAAAACGGTACCTCCCATAGGACCGGTTTTTTTCTTCGACTTTCTCGAAAACTGGTGATCCGATTACAATCAAAATTGATATTCAAGAAGATGTAGATAGCCTAAGTAATTTTGCATAATTTTTTTTTCGAAACCTTTTTTTGTATTTTTAATATTTTTTTAATTTTTTTTTTTTTTTGAAAAATCAATATTTTTTTTTAATGTACGTTATTTTTGTGCTTAAGTTTGTATTCTTGCATTATTTTTTTAATTTTTTTTTTAAATTAAAAAATCCGTTGTATTTAAAAATGGGTCTTACGATTTTCAAAAAAAAAATTCACACTTTCTTACATTTCCTAAAAAGATAAAATAGCGTTTAAATTATTTCACCCAATACAATTTAACGTTGTTTCTTCGAACAATCAAAAGTCACAAAAATCGAATAAATGCTTTGATGTTCACTTTAATTTTCTTTAATTTTATTCTACAAGTACGTGCGATCCAGTCGTATTTTTTTTTTTGCAAGAATTCATAACTTGCTTTATAGTTCCTATAATCGGAAGTAAAAATTAAGTTGGTGGGCTAAAAACGGTACCCCCATAGGACCAAATATTTTCAAATAGGTAACTTTTTTTTGTATTTTTAATAATTTTTTTAAAATCATTTCTTTTAAAACGGGTAGGATATTATGTTTTAAAATATGTTTTTAAATGTAGATAACTTTTGTGCTTTCGTTTGCATTCTTGAATTATTTTTTTTACTTTTTAAAAAAAGTTCTTAAATAAAAACAGTTTTATTTAAAAACCGTTCCAACGATTTAAAAAAAATTGCATTTTTTTCACTTTTTTTAAAGAATTAATAAGACGTTTAATTTTTTTTCGTTTAAAACCATTTAACGTACAATAACAGAAACATTTACATCTCTGGAGCACAGACGTAATGTTTCCTGCCTTTCATTATTCTATCGCTACTTCCATAAACAATGCTCTAGCGAAATAGCCAGTTGCATTCCTCCCCTGAAACGCTTTAACCGTAATACTCGCTCTGCAAGGAATGCCCATCATTATACCCTTGAGCCCAACTTCGGACGTACTGTCAAGTACAGGGATTCTTTCTTAAGTCGTACCACGCGAATGTGGAATGCCTTGCCAGACTCTGTTTTTCCCTCCCACTTTGAAGTGCAGAACTTTAAACCAAATGTGCATCGTTACCTCCTTTCACATCCTTCCCTATTTTCCTAAAGCCCTCGCTGTGTTTAATTAACATTATAAGGGTAGTCAAAATCCCTTTAGTGCGGGCTAATTATAAAAAAAATTTTCGACATATCAGGATTTTTTAAGAACTAAAATATGTAGGTACAAATGCTCAAACTTTCAAGTGGGGTATTTTTACTTGTTTTGCCAAAAAACTAAAAAAAAAAACGGTTTTCTGTCGATGTCTCATAAAATTTGAGGTTATGTTGAAAACACCTTGAAATGAAATTTTAGGTTTTTTATAGACATTTTCGACGAGAAGTAAACTGCGCCGGAAATCATAAAAAACATTTTTAACCCCTAAACCCCACCCACCCTTCCATTCCAAACGACTTGCATTTATTTTTCATGCTCAAAATCACGGGCAAGCTGGTTTCCTCAAACTTTTTTTTAGTTTTCACAGTGGTCTGCTAGTTAAAGGAAAGCTTACGATCAAAAATAACCCTAAGTCTTCTCTTGCAAGAACTTTTCCAGAACAAAGTCGTTTATTTTTAAGTGCAATGTGGCAATGTTCCCTGCCGGACATGGGATATTTTGCTTCGAAAGATTTTTTAAATATTATATTTTTTTACTTGCGATTATAGGTACTATAATGCAAGTTATGCATTCTTGAAAAAAAATTCTAACAATCAAACATGACATTACGACGATAGAGAAGTTGAAAAAAGTGGGTCTGGAAATTCCGTCCGTCTGTCTGTATGTCTGTTTTTTCGCACCTCTACAGCCTAAACGGATGGGCCGATTTGCTTCAAACCTGGTATTTAGTATTTATTTGGTAGTATCTCGGGGGGTATTTTTGCTCTATGTCGAAAAATAACGGTACCTGCCATACAATTTTTAACAAAAAGTTTGATTTTCTCGAAAACAGCTCTAACGATTTTGATAAAATATTCAGGATGCTATTTTTTGCAGCAGTACATCTTTCAGTTTGAATAAATTTTTCGAAATTTGTTCTAAATATAACGGTACCTCTCTCATAAAACCGGTTTTTTCAAATGCGGTTTTATCGTAAACCATTATCTCAGGAAGTCACTTTTTTTCAATTTTTTTTTAAATTTTCTAAAAAAAATTGGTTTTCGAAATATTTTGAAAACGGGTTGATTGAATTTTTTTAAATAATTATACAGATAAAAACTACAGATTTTTCAAAAAAATAAACGACTTTTAAAAAAAACTGGTCGAACGATTTTCAATATTTTTTTTCCTCAATAGACATTTAGTTTTCAAATTTTATTGCACTTAGTTTTTCCGAGAAAACTCTTAAACTAATTAAAAAATATAAGAATTTTTTTGAGGAAATATTAGTTATTCATTAAATTTATCTGTTGCAGTATAAAATAGTTTTTTTCTCATTGAATACAAATTTTAAAACTAACATCCATCAAAAAAAAAATAATTGAACAAAACCATGACTTCTATTGGTCTATAGGCTGAGAAGTTTTTTTTTCAAAAGAAATCAATTCAAATGCTATGATTAAACGAATTTTTTCTTAACTTTGATTGATTCTCATAAATTTGTGTGACTTTTTCCATAAGAAATGAATTCTTCTACTGTGATGTGCCTTTACAACAAAACGATAGGAATCCGACGGAAGACTCTAAACGAGAAAACAAAAACTTAGTAAAAATTTAAGCCTTAACGTCAGCGCCTTTAAAAACGCATTTATATTATTTATTTTATAAGGCTTTATGAAAACCACTGCCCAAAGAACTCGCAAAGTATATCTTTTCAATAAAATCTTAAACTTCTCATCAATTTTGATAGAAAGCGTGGGATTAAGATAAACAAAAACGTCCATTATATGTAAAGTTCATTGAAATTTAAACAAACAACGCGGAAATGTAAATTCCCAAATCTGACTTAAAGGTTCTTTGGGATTCCCTCCTCTAATCAAGAAAGATTCATGGCCTTACTTCCAATCTAAACCAACTATCTGTTCCTGCAACCGAATCCTCAATATAAAACCATTAGACCAACAACGTGCTCAAAAATAAATCATAATTCCGTATTCTTCGTCAACAATATACTCGCTTCTGAGCCTTGCCTTAACTCCAAGCCTTATAGCCAACAATCATCTTCCTTACAAAACACTTCCATAGATACTTCTCTAAGAACCCATATCTCGTGACTCTGTACAAGGTGAAGAAATAAAGAAAAGGTGGCTGCAGTTGCTGCAAAAAACCCATATCTCGTTCACTATTTGAACACCTCAAAGGTTATGAGAGGTTTGGCTTGGAACAAAAACACAAATTGCGTTTAACTCAGGCGTTGAATACCCGCACTCACAAACCAGCATCCATCCGATCTGCCCATCTATCATTCCTTTTCAAATACACAACTACGTGTTCTGTGGCAATTGTTCTGCGCTTCATTATATCCTACTGGCCGGGCCAAGTGAATGGCAGCACAGCACCTTAATACCAATTGCAGAGCAATTCGGATCGGATTTGGATCTGCACGCCGCTCAATGGTGCTTTTTTCTAATATCAGACTGCATCTCGGGCTCTTTGGAAAATTACTCTGTGTCTGGCAATCATTGACATAGCCAATAATTTAATATGACACACACTCTGAATGGAAAGGCCAATTCCCGAGACGGACGACACGATCTATGGATGGACCGAGAGAGGGCTCAGTTCGGTGCAGATCTGCAGGATTGGATTATTGTAATTTACGTAACACACTATAAATGGGTCTTGGTTTGAATGGCAGCTCTCCTGTTCCCTATTGCGAAGGTTTCAATCCGCATAGAAGACTCCAGCTTGACTTGTAGGTTGTAATAGATGTGTAAACGCTGTGTTTAGGGGAATTGGAAGAAGCGGACGCATTCAGCAGGGCGGATCCTCGTGTTTTGCTGCTTGAATTGTATTCTATAAATAGGCGAAGGATAATGATGATGATATGTGGATGTGGCTGGGATGGGATGTGAAATGAAGTGGATGCAGTGCCGGGAGTAATTATCGGCGGATGGTCTCTGAAGGTGTGGTAGGACATCCTTTTGTGTCTGGTCATCGTTTAATTTGTCATTTTGTTGGGAAGACAGCTCATTTGTTGGGCTTTGTTCGTGATGCTGCATATGGAAGCCGCTCTTGGGGCTGATTAGTGTTTTTCTGACGCGCTTGGAATGTTCCTTATGTTTATTAAACGATTATGTTGATTGGACAGAAATTATTGCTGGAAGTTCATTATAATTGTTGGGAATGGTGGGGGGGTTGGATGCTGTGTTGCGTTACTGACTGCAACACGGTAGCTTCGTAATGGGATTTTGATTAATTCTTGTAAGTCTTTTGGAGATGACTGAACGTAATAAATTGGTAATCAGGTGATTTTGCCTAGGGGCAAGGGATTCTTTATTAAGTGGAAATGACCCTACTTGCTGCTATGATTGTGATTATGGTAACAAGGGGATGAACAGGAAAAATCGATGAGATACGAGTTTAATTTTTTGTTCGTGGGGGCCAATATTTCTGGAAGAAATAAAGTGAAGTGGTCCGTGGTTTAAGGGTTAAAGTGTATCGAACTGCTTTGCCAAAGGACGGGTTTCGGTTCCACACCAGAGCCACCTTTTTCTGGGGTACTGCCTCTGGCGATAAAATTCTATACCATCTCTAAAGGACGGGTGGGGTTTTTTTAAATTTAAAATTAAAAAAAGTCTTAACGAAGCACCCTAATGTACTTTTATAATCTCGGCAAGGTTTGCTGAATTCAAATAGAAACCAAAATTTTAAATCTATTTTCAAAGTCATGATTTAATTTTATTTATTTATGTATAGAACCTACTTCAACTCAGCAAAAAAAACCAACTGTGATTTTCTGCATCATACAACTGAATCCTCTGTCCATCCTACAAATCCAAACCATCGACAGTCTTACGACCCTCCGAGAATAAATATGAAGAGAAAACATCATCCAAAGAACAATAACAATTTATTGTGCAATTCAAATTATGCAAATGACCCACCGCACACATCTTCCGAGCTTCTTCCAGAACCAAACTCTTTGACCTGCTACCTGGTACCACCTGCACTCACAAGGCAATTTTCCACGCAACGCTGGACAACAGAAGATACAATTCCCATAACAAATCGATGTGAATCGGTGAAAAAAGTGAAAAAAACTAATAAAATAAAACTAAAAAAAAAAAAACAACTTCATAGTCGAAAAATGTACATTTTTATGCTAATTCTGGAGCAAGACCTTGTGTATGCTCAGAATAGATACATCAAGCCGGAGAAAACCTTTAAAAAGCCAGAATATTTGGAGCACTTATTTATTTTCTAGTCTTCTTCTATTTCTAACCTAGAAAATCACATCTGCATGAACGAAATAAAAAATGAAAACAAAAAAAAAACTAGAGTCAGAGTCAAAGAGGAGACAAGATATAAATTGAAATTGTAATAGAACGCTTAGAGGCAAGTCTTATATACCAAGAAGCTATGTACCTCTAAAACCCAAGATGTATCTAGAGTATCTGGAGTTAGTTGTGATATCTGTCGCATCGGGGATTGGAAGCCTCGAAGCCACTCGAATGTATGACTTTATTAACATTGCCTGCGCCAACTGTGCATCTGGATTGTGGCATTCTAAAGCCACCCATCACAGTAATAGAATAGAAAAGCAAAAATCCAATCTTCCGCATATAAACAAGTTTATTATATTTCCGTAGCCACATTCTCATTTCCTTTGAAGGAAAATCTCGTCCCACGTCGCATGGTACCATCATCCCAGAGGGAAGATACTCTTTCCCCCAGATACTCGCGCGATGTATCCGTCGTCGTTGTCGCTGCTTCGTAGTCATAAAAAAGATTTGTTCCAGATTGTGTTACAAACAATGAATCGCTGAAAAATTGTGAAACCAATAGTTGTGATAAATCTTTCAGATGCAATGATACCACCACATTTTGCTTGAGAGGCTTGGAGTGTGGCTATGCTTCAACCGTCCAGCCTAGCCCAACACCCAACACTCACCATTCACCACCCCTGTGGGTGTGTGTTTGCAGAGTATCTTTGTATCTTTGTATCTTTTTTTTTTTTTCAAAACATTGACAGGCTGCGGATAGGAACTACAATCGGAAAGACTGAGTTACTACTTTTATTTCTTTATTTGGTATTCCGATTTAATTCCTTCCACAAAAGAATCTATCAATGAAAATATTGTAGTTTCTCTTCGACGACCTAAAAAAAGGGCAGAAAAAAAGATATATTTTCTTTTCGAGAGGAGAAATAGAAAAAAATGTCCGGAAGAATGGTTTGCCTACACTTACACTTCGTGGTATGATGGTCGAGTGAATTTCAATTGCAAATTGCATGGCCCAAAAAAGACATAGCAAATCAACAGGGAGGTACTTAGCTTTACTGACCGGGTTGCCGCAGAACGAATTTAAACTAATCGCTTTAACAAAATTCAATGGCAATTTTAAACTTCATTTTTAAAATACAAATTAAGATAAGTACCAAATACTCGAAGAAAATTTAGTAAACATAACTTCGATTTAAAAAAAATCAAAATAAACTATTTTGTTCGTTTTTTTTTAAGTGTTGAAATATTTTTTTTATACGATTCTTATAGATATATACAAATTTGAAAAAAAAAACCTATGATAAAGCAGACTTTTGGCTTTAAAAATAAATCACGCAGGTAATTTTGAATTTGATAAATATTATGGGAACTTCAAGATTTTAATTCGATTCTTGTAACTTTTGATTGTTTGAAAAAAGTACGTAAAATAGTTTTTAGCTAAAATTTAAACGTAATTTTATTTCGTTAAAAAAATGTGAAAGTGTGATTTTTGTTTCCAAAATTGTAGGAACGGTTTTTTAAATAAAACAGTTTTTTTTAACAACTTTTCAAGAAAGCAAACTTATTCACATAAATAACTTACATTTAAAAACAAAATTAAAAAAAAAATCACCAAATCAGTTTTCAAAATATCGATTTTTCAAAACAAAAAAAAATTAAATCATTATTAAAAATATAAAAAAAATAGTTTTCGAAAATATTTTAAACTGAAATTACTAAGGCTACCTACATTTTACTGAATATCAATTTTGGTTGTAATCGGTTACCGGTTCTCGAGAAAGTCGTATAAAAAAAAAAGTGGTCCTATGGAAATTACCGTTTTTAGCCCACTGTCTTAAACTGTTTTGTTGACCAAAATATAATGGTTACCTACAACAGTGCACTGATTTTTTGTTCACAAAAGTTCTTGAAAAAAGTCCGCTGTAGAATCTCAAAGTAACCTTGTGTTCCAAATTTGATGACGATTAGTTCATGCTGTAGTCCAAAAAACATAAGTACAGACAGACAGAATTTTGCCACTAACACAAATATGTGTTTCTCTATCATCCTAATGTCATATTTGATTGTTATCTCAAAATTTCTAATCTGCACGAATGCATAAAACATTATTGTATTTTTATTTATTTTTTTAAATATTTTTTTCCAATGCAATTTATTTTTTTTTTTTTTTTTGGAAAATTGCAGATAGACAACCTCTCCAGCAATACAAAATGTTTTTTTATTTAATACCTCTACAAGAATCCTTTATTATTTCGTGGTGTTAAAGTTATCGTACTCCCTCCCTTTTTTCTTGATCTTCTCCTTAGTCTACCACATTCTTCGTGCCACCCTAACTGTCTGCCTTTTTGATATGCTACATAAAACATTATTTAAAGTCACCAAACCAAAATTCAACTTTGTTGAAATCACGTAACATTCATTATAAAAATCTCGCGTTACGATGTTTGCCGCCAATGGACTGCGAAACTACTGAATTGATTTTGATGAAATTATCTATACTGTATGTAATTTGATCCAACTTGAAGTATAGAATTCTTTTTATCTCAATCAATGGACTCAATATTTTTTTTATTGCAAATTGTAAGGCAAAGGGATATGATTATTTGGAAGTTCCATATGTTTCTCGAGAAGTAATTTTGACGGGATTTTTGCTGGTAAATAGTTTATACTATAAGGTCTTAGGATTAAAATAGGGTTTTTTTAATAACCCACTAGATTGCGGTGGTGTTGTTTTTTTTTCGATTATGACGAAAATTCTTATTCATAGACCGATTTTGACGGGACTTTCACAGGCAGATAGCTGAAGTTGTAAGGGCTTACTAAGATTATTTAAATTACCTTAGGTGTCGTTGGCGTCGTATTATATTATTATACCCGAGCAACACCGGGTGGGTTTGCTAGTTGTTTTATAATTTTTTAACCATTAAGCCCCCTACCAACGGCCCTTCCACCAAAGGATAAGTGACAGACAATTCATTTATTGTTTATTTATATTCAAAGGTACTAAATATTTTCTTAATGAAATAGTTGAATTTGGAGAAGGCAGAGCAGTTTATGAGGCATCAGACTGAGAAACTTTCAAGATCTAGCTGAATGAGAGAATAGTGAAGTGTGGAAGAAATTGTCTTGAAAAACTTGGTATTATGGCGTAGAATCAGATATAGGAATGTTTGATGAGCATTTCATAATCGTTAATAGTAAAAATAAAAAGGAGAGGAACTAAGTGGCTGCCTTAAGGGACCCCGGAGGTAGCTTAAAATAGATTGGAGATGGTAGATCTGAAACTATCATTGTAGTATCAATTTTCCAGGCAGGAAGAAATCAGTAGAAATAAAATCTACTTCATTTCCTTTTTCTAAGGCTTGAGGGTATGGGACACAAATTCAACCAGATTAATTAGTGGTGGTAGACTTGCATTTAAGATAATCATGTTGTCTAGGAACAACGAAAACTTAAAATTTGGAATATTTTAGGGATGTGGGAAGGACCATTTTTGTGTATTGGGGTTATGAAAGAGGTCTTTCATACCTGAGGGAATTTATTTTAAAATAGCGAAAAACTAACAAATTTGGAGTGTTTTTTTTAAATAGTTCCGCGTTGGGCGCCATTTAACTGATGATGTCGAACAGACTTTAGCTTTTTTTCATACATATATTTTTATAAAGTAACATTTATTTGTTTTTTTTTTTAATTTTAATTTTAATTATCTAAATAGTATTACGTTGGGCGCAATTTATTAAGTGATTTTAGAATCAGGTTTTCTGATTCGATTTTATAATGAATAGAACTATTTAAACTACATTAACAGAAATTTTATTATGAAATCACATTTCTTGTAAATTTTGTGTAAAAGGGGTTTACCACGATATCTAAAAGGCAATAATCCAGAAAGCAACAATCTCGAAAGTGAAAATCTCGTAATCAAAAATCTAGAAAAAAAATCTCGTTATAAACTGTAATAATAATAATTATAACCTGTCATATCAGCTGTCAAAATATTTAAAAATATTGAATTCAGGGTAGGTGCGAGGTTGGGTACATGCAAAATTACTTTTATTTAAGTTTAAAAAAAATTCTCGAATACAATTTTTTTCGAGATTTTTGCCTTGTGGATTCTAGATTCTTGCATTCTAGATTAAAAATTTGTTTTTTTCGATATTTTTTGCATTCGATTTTTTTTTATTCGATATAACGTCATGATTCCGTGTAAAAGTAAATCACGTGGGGTGCCTTTCAACGACTGATGTGAGAAACTGGTTTTGTGATTTGCGATTTCAAAATAATTAAAACTGTTTTATATTTAAAAAACAATTTTTTTTAATTTTTACTTTTGATCAACATACATACCCGTTGGACGCCGTCAAAGAAATCTATTTTAATTTACGATTTTGATTTTAATAGTTGCACATTAGGCGCCATTTAATGAGCGAGATAAGAATTTTTTCTAGCGTAATTTAAAAATATATATATTTTTTCTATTGTTGTTCTACACTGTGTGGAAATATTTTTATTTTTTACTTTTTAATAAAAAATATACTTTGTACTAGGGCGGAGTAGAATCGATACGACTGAAGATCACCAGTGTCTTTAAACAACGATTAAACACAAAAAAGCCAAACATGAAGAAGAGTTAAAAAAAAAAAAAAACAATTAGGGCGCCGTTTAAATTTTTTTGACAGAACAGGTTTTGGGATTGGATTTTAAAATAATTACAACTATTTTAAGCTATTAGAATGCAAAGTTTCGTTATGACCAACATTGCTTGTTAATTACTTTATTTAAAAGGAAAAATCAACGTTGGGCGCCATTTAATTATTAATGTTAGAAACAGGTGTTCTGATTCGATTTTATAAGATTTTAAACAGATATTTTCTAATAAGGCACATTTAATTGTTAATTGTCAATATAAGAAATAACGTTGGGCATCATTTAATGAACCTTGTTACAAACTAGGTTTCCGAAGTAATTTCAAAACATTAAAAACTTTTGCCATACAAATTTACCAAAATGAAATATTTTCACTTTTTTTTTTTTTGAATGAAATAAAGGCCATGTGTACGTAGAACTTTTCAGCAGCGTTGTCTATTTTTAATTCAAATAATTCTACGTTGGGCGCCATTTAACTAGTGATATCGAAACCGATTCTTGTATTTTTTTTTTTCAGATAATTAAAAATGTTTTAGCTGCTGTTTAACAACTCCTTTTACGACAAAATATATATTTTTTTTTAATTTTTATTAAAATGATTTAACAAACTGATGTCCAATGAGGTTTTCGGATGCCTTTAAAAAAAAAAACCTCAAACGGATTTTACTTTGTTCTTTAAAATTACAAAAAGAGCTTTATGAGTTTTTTAACCCATAAACACCAAATGTATTGAGGAAAATCTTTAATTAGTTTGTTTCATGCAATTCTTTGAAATGCTGCCTACGACTAACTCTTAAATGGTTCATTCTATCGGTCTAATTTTCGAACCACTTTTTCAAGTATATCGGCTTACACCAGTAATGTTGGCTACCAGAGCTTCAATCGATTCGGGTTTATCGACGTAAACATGCGATTTCACATAATTATCCTTATCGAAAGTAATCGAATAGTGTCAAATCACAAGATCTTGGTGGCCAATTGACAGGACCATTTCTTGAGATGTTTTGAATGAACGTTTTCTTCAATAAAGCAATAGATTCGTTATTTATATGGCATGTAGCGCCATCCTGTTAAAACCAAAAATCTGGTACATTTTGCTTATTAAAGTAGACGTAGACGTAGAAAATGATCATCATCACTAAACACAATTTTTTTGATAAAAAAAAATGGATCGATTTTAAGCTGTTCCAAGGTCAAGAATACAAAATTAAAAAAACGCAAATCAAAGTCGAACTGAATCAGTTTTAATTTATAAGTTATTTTGATCTTGAGAATTTTACGTTGGGCGCCATTTAACGAATTTGTTTCTTTATTTTTTAACCATCGTAAATCAACTTCTAACAACACAAGCATTTTCTTATTTTTAATTTTGATTTTAAAATAAAACCTTTGGCAACCCTACTCTTAAAGAGAAGTAAAAGCTGTTGGATTTCAGAAAATTGCCGTAAAACGTATTTATGGATCCTACAATTTGAACAGCATACGTACTGGAACATTGTGCATTTACACGTTCTTCTAGGCAGCTAGATAGTGTACTCTATTCTATGGCTCTGGGCCAGACCTATTCCATAGTTGAAACCTTTTGATTAGGAGGCGGTGTCTCCTCAGTCTTTGTCGTTGTTACTTGCTCCAAGAACTTTCACTTTGGGCCAAACGAACGTGTCTCTTTCTCTCGATTTGTGTGCCATCATGTTTGTTGTACGACGAACTTTTATAGGGATGGCGATGGCGAGGTCCAGGCCAGAATGATGATGGCCTGTTTGGAGGCTGACGGGCGTTTGGCCAGCTCTGTCAAGGCACATGCACCAACTTAATGGGCAATCAGTTATCACTGCCAATGTCGCTGTCGATGTCGAAGGCAATGTGGAAAATGGGACAGTGTTTTGATTTGGCCATGGTGATAAAGTGCTTGATTTAAATTGAAAACCTAGAGAAGGATATTAATTGGATACTGTCACTCTTTGGCGTACTCGACATTTGCTGGTGTAGTTGGTCTGTTTCTGTTTTTTCTTTTCTTCCTCAGTTTTAAGATACGACATCGCATTTATGGTAACTTTCTACAGATTTGACTTTTTTTTCTGTTGGACATATTGGATCTCGAAATTTGATTCTGTGACTTGAAATCAAATCATACTTGTGAGGTTCTCGATTCTGGAAAATGTCGATTTGTTTATGTTTTTTTTTTTTGTTTATTTAACTCTGGGCTGGGGTGGCATGAGAACAACCTATAGGAGGATTCAGTCATCATTTACATCGCGTGCTTGAGTTCAGTTTGAACAATCTCATATGCATATGAACAATCACGCTACCAAAGAACTGCATTAGTGAAGTAGTCATGTTATGCAAGAAAAGTTTTCAATATTATTTCAAAGACTATTGACTTCACGTGAACTTGAGTATAAGATCGTTCGGAAGGTTCTCATTAAGATTTATGGACCGCTACTGATCCTGTACAAAACGAGGGTCTTTTCGAATATTTTATCGTTCTTTAATGAAACGAATGGAAGTTTATTGAACTCTTAGATGTTTTTATGCAAAGACCGGAACTTTATCACAAGGAACTGGATTGTGTGGTCGGAAAAAGAAAGAAGTTCATCCAGTTCCAGCTTGGTGTGCAAGAAGTCATATTGAAGCCACAGAATATGCGACGAGTATGTGGTTAAAATGGTTTGTGGCACAAATCTTTTTTTCTTCTGTTTTGCAGAAGCTATTGGATTCTACTGGTTTTATTAAACAGCAAAATCAAACAAATATAATTGAAGTAAAAAGAAATTAGACCACAAAGTATTCAATATGTTTTAAGAATTATTCCTAAGCAAAGATTTGAATACCTTATGGGCTTTGTATGTCTAAGAAATAAAGAATTTTTCCTAATTTATTAAGGTCAAATGGGCTCATAGATGATTTCTAGAATTTCATTGCGGGTTTTGGAATTTTTTTATAAAAAATAATTTTTTTTAATGAAAAATATAAAATAATTAAAAAGAAAGGGTTCTAAGGGGCTACCTTACGGAGCCCCAGAATAATGAAATAATACGTGGGTAAATATATAAATTATAATAACAAATATAATTTTGAATAATTGTGGTAAAGTTTGAAATAAAATACAACATATTAAGTTTGTTTGATAAATCTACTATTTCGATGCAAATATCAAGAAAATAATAAGTCAAAAATACTGGCGCAGGATTTTATGTCGAAAAACAGGTGAATTCATATATACATATGTAGAAGCAAACGTATAACTGCTGAATTAAAGTTATCCAATGTTAATCGGCACCTCCTATCTCTCCCCTCCCTATCTTCGTAATGCCCGCGCAGTGTGTTCTACATTAAAAGGGAAACACATAATCCCTTGTGCGCGCGTTAATTATAAAAAAAAAAAAAAAAAAAAATCATTTGTTTGGAAGATGTTACTAGAAAAAAGCTTTGAAAAAGCTCTGAAAAAGCTCTGGAAAAAAGCTCTAAGAAAATTTTACTTGCGTAATAGAAAAAACAATATTTTTTGAGATAGCAATGAAACATGGCATTACAATGATAGAGGAAAATAATGTAGTTAGTGAATAAATCATATCTGTCAGTCATGTGTCCGTCTGTTAGCGATTACCTTGTGTGGTTCTTTCAGGTTTCAGTTGTTCTTTTTTATTTAGTTTTTAGGGCTTAAAATACCGGTTGCTATTATAAGTATATTAACAAAAAAACTTTTTAAAATTATTTTGAAGGCAATTATAGTATTAAATCGTATCCTCTTATTTCCTAGGCGTTAGTCTGTCGGACTACTAGTGCCGAAGGTTTAGGATTCGATTCCCGCTAGAGCTACCTTGTAGTTTCCGAGGTGCTGTCATTTCATGTAACTAACTAAATTACAAATCTTTTAGAATTCATTGTCTGTTTTTTTTAGCTAGACAGCTACCTGACTGTTTTAGTATTTAGTTTTAATTGATTCTTTTTTTTTAATTTTAAATACAAAATAACTATTTGTTTTATATATAACAAAGTTTATCTAAAGCCATCTCGGTTTGGCCTATTGCCATCTACCAGACTGACATTTTGAAATTTGCAAACAAAATAATTATAGTGGCAAAAAAATTGTAGTAAATAACAGTATTGGAGGCCTAAAAATATTTTATTATTATACAATTTTTTATATCAAAGTGCAGCAACAACATACGAGTAGAGAACATTCCGTCCAGCAATTCCGTTTAGAATGTCAAGCTTCAAGCAGCTCAGCTTCATTTAAACTTTGTTTACCGAAGTATCTCATCCTAAACTCCTTCAAAATTGGACAGATTGCCATGAAATGCTTATTACAATTGAGCGGAAGTAGTTCCCTCGCGTTTTAATGATAATCTAATTGATATAGGACACATTGGAAATAAGACTTATAAAACAATAAAATCTGTTTCGAGGTACCACAAGGGAGCCACCTAGGTCCACTTTTTTGTAATGCTTAATGTCTTCACGTTCGTCAGACAGGTCAGGGCGGTGGGGTATGAAATTGAGCGGAAGCGTTTTAAAGATAATCTAACTGATATAAGACACATATAAGAATTGGAAATAAAACTTCTAAAACAAGGAAAAACTGTTTTGAGGTACCACAAGGAAGCCTTCTAGGTCCAAAACTTTTTATTAAAAAAAATGATATATAAAACTATTTAATCTCCGAAATTTAGTAGTTGCTTAGTAGTACATACATAATTAACTATTTAATTGGGATTATGGATCAGAACCGCAGAACGCAAAAAGCCGATTTTATGAGATCATGTTAGGTTCGGTAGGTATGTAGAGTAGGTGCTACTAAGGCAAGCCGTAGTATCTCATTGAGTTCTGAAAAGGAATCATTGCATTTCTGAGAAAGAAAGAACAAAGATTTCTCGACATCCAACAAATTTAAGGAAACTTTGATGAAGCTTGTTCTATTCTTTTTCCAGTGGCACAAGTAACTAAAGTAGAATTTTCCTCGGTTCAAGTTTAATTTCTAGCGATCCATCGAAGGGTTACTATGTTAGTTTCTGTGATCAATCATAGATCGTTTCCACAGCGATCAACCAGTTTGAACTTGCAGATAATAAAGGATATGGCCTTCATTGCCGCCTGGATATCTTTGAAAATATCAGAGTTCCATCAGTTTATTCATTATTCGTTTCCTGTTTTTATTAACGTTTTTTTGCAAAACGAAAATAACACGGAAATATTTTTAAAACATATATATTGTTTGTCCGCAAGTACTGCTCTTCAACTCCTCCTGAAGCATAGGGCAGCAATAAGATCCTTCCAGTTATCCCGATTCGCAGCAACTGGGCTTAGCTGTTTTTTTTTTTGTTCACCAATACATGACCCACACCAACACCAATTCTTGGAGCCGTTTCCGAAAAAAAATAAGTTTTACTTAACTGTGACGGTAACTGGTACGTTAATATTTGAATTGGGTAAAAAAACTTAAATTACTCTGTAGAATGTTTAAATTTGAAGACGTTTGGCCCCACCGTTCAGGTTGTAGTCCAAAACATATCCATACAGACACACAGGATTTTGCCAGCAACTCAAACATGTTTCTCTATCACCGTTTAATGTCATGTTTGATTGTTATTTAATTTTTTTTTAATCTGCATGAATGAATAACTTGCATATTAGTACCTATGTCTTAACGACAGCACGAATTTGTGAAGTTTGATAGACGGAAGAGTTACAGGATAATATTAAGAGATATAGAGATATATGTATGTAGATATAGAGATATAGAGATATAGAGATATAAACATACAGAGATAAAGAGATATAGAGACATAGAGCTATCGAGATATAGAGATAAAGGGATACAGAGATATAGAGATGTAGAAAAATAGAGATATAGAGATATAAACATACAGAGATATAGAGATATGGAAATACAGAGATATATATATATATAGAGACATAGAGACATTGAGATATAGAAACACGTAAGGATACGGAGATATGGAGATATAGGGATGTAGATTTATAGAGATATCAAAATACAGAAATATATAGAGAAATAGAGATATAGAAATATATAGAGACATAGAGATATAGAAATATACCATTATAGCGGAATATCACTTTGATAGATAAACGGTATTCACTATCTTAGGCGCCAGTTATAGCGATCATTAAAAATCCATCATTAGAAGTTGAAACAGCTGGAAACTGGAATTTTTTACGTACGGGTAGTTGATCATTAAAGTTGAGTCAGAACTTACAGGCCAACCACAACAGCCATAACCTCAAATTTGTTTTAATGATGCATAATGGTTCAGTAAACTTTTTACTGATGAGTGGAACATTAAAAAAATGGACCACAAACACTGGAACACTATTCTGTCAAATGACAATCAGCTGTTCAGTAAAACCAATTTTCATCATTAAAATAAATAAATGCTTTTTTAATAAATAAAACTGTTTCCCGGGTTTGTTTTTTGTCAAAATAAATTATTTCAATTGATTTGCCATCGATTGGCATAAGTTTTATGTTTTAAATCTTTTTCTAACACACAAAAATATCAAATTGAAAATTTTTAATGGTGGTTTTTAACGATCGCTATAACTGGCCCCTTAATAAAAATAAATTAAAATTTGTTTAAAAACCTAATCAAAATCAAAATGCTTAATCTTAAGTCTACGCAGACAAAATCGCGGGTGCAAGCTTTGTAGCTCTCAATAAGCTTTAAGAATGATATCAGGTCTATATGAATGATATGCGTCTATAGATACTAGTCATTCTTCTCCTATTTAAGTTTACCTCTGGCGTACTGCAAGGTAGCCATCTTGGGCTGTTCTTGTTTTTAATATTTATTAATGACATGCCAAACGTTTTCATGCATTCACGATTAATCCGATCGAACGCTTTTTCAAAATCTACAAACATCTTAAATTAAATTTCCAAGCAGCAACCAAGATTGATGTTTTATTGAACGAATAAAATAGAAACTCATTATTGTATAAGTTAAACAAAGACACCAATGCTGGGTGGCACGACAAGACTCATCTCTCTTATAAGTGCCCTTAAATCGATTATCAGATGTTGGATAAAATGTTGTTTACAACGTCATAAGTTCCGGAGCTCCTTCATTCAAAACAAGAACCAAAATTCTTGTCATACAACAACACTAAAAAGTAGCTCTTCTAATCACTCCATTGCACTTTTATATCTTCGGAATTACACCTTGCCTACACTAATTATATAGATACTCCTATTCCCATCACGCTTTCTACCTGGCCATAATAATTTTGACATTTTACTACCCGTGAACGGACTAGTTTTCATAAATCAAAAAAGTTAATACACAAACCTATATACCAGAGATCATCCATTGGAAGAGTATAGAGTTAGAAAATCAGCCTTGCATTCAAAGCCTACGCCTAAATAACCGTGAAATTCGTTACCAATTTCCCTGGTCATTTGTAACAAATTTTCTGCTTCATTTCGACGTTGAAATCTGGCACTGGCTGCTTGTCCAGTTCACTTTCGTCCAACAATATTCTTCGGATACACAACGTGCAGTCTTCCCCTCGCAATTGATTGATGCCACAGACTAAGGTGAGTCCGAAAAAAGGAGGACATTGGTCGATTTTGTATGCGCGAAGCCGCCAATGTAAATTCGATTTTGCTTTTTTTTGGCTCCGAGCATTGGACAGGTTGCAAGAATGGCAAGTTGCATGCGTGTCCAAACAAACTAGAAAGTCACAGGAGGCTATACACTGTGGACCATGGCAACCTGCGCTTAATAATTGCGTATCTCCGATGGAGTGTGTTGTTTTACGTGTATTCACCACGCAAGCCCCCAAAGCCTGGCTAATTGCAATTCTAGCTTCTCCCGAATGACCCACTGTTTGTTCTCCTCCTCGGGATTAGATAACCACCAGTTAGGTATGGCAGCAACACAACCATTTCGGGAGGAATATAAATGCACCCGGAATGCTGTTTGGCTATCTCTTCAGGCAAAGTCGATTTGAGTCGGTGGTACTTTTTATTTCCCGATCCTAGAATTGGCCAACTTTGTATAAGCTGTGTACGATGGTCGTTTGCAAATGTTCTTTTCTTCAGATTGAGGTTCCTGGTTCCTAAAGCCCGCGAGATGCCTCCAAGGCAAGGTGCATTTGCTAAATCACTTGCCACCATACACGCATCGTAATAATCATCGATTCGTCCAAACAACGCGAATTGGTCCGATATCTGGGGATTTCGAGTTTGTTGAGTGTAGAGTTGTTGTGGCTGGTGGATCATTTTAAAACCACCGCGCCGATGGACCGGTACAACATCTATAGAGATGAGTGGCTCTTAATTAGGTGAACCGGTCGATTTGATACTGCGTTACGAGAAGCGAGTGCCTTTTGCAGAACACACTGGTATTAACGTATGTAGGGCGGGTGGAGGGGAGAAACGCACAAATCGCAATGGAAAATAAATGGACGAAGAACTGTCAGTGGGCCACATATAGATGGATGGATCATTTGGTTAATTATGGAAACCGTTTGACAAAGGTGAACCAGACAAGCTGTAAAGAGTGAATATAGTGGCTATCTTGGGCGCGTATATAGCCCAGAGCTCTGCACGCAGTGATTTAAGTTACTCAAGAGGTAAGTGTGTAATAATTGCACTTCTTGTGGCACTTCGATTATATCTGTGACTCGTTATGTGCCGCAATGGAGTAATCAGAGATGGTGATGTAGTGATTTGTGTGTGGTATTTCGACGTCATGTGCGGTGAAGAATTGGCCTCTTATGTGTAACGAGTTCAGTTAGTTTTAATTAAATCAATTTGTGAGATTAAAGGCTCGGATAAAGTAACAGATTGAAGATGTTTCGCGTTGTACGATAGCGAAGAGGAATGGAATTTAAATAGCCTGGGAGATGGAATTAGAAATTAGAGTTTCTAGAACCAGCTGGGCACACGATCAATATTTTAATTATTTTTTTTAAGCTTGCATGTGTTCATTAAAATTTGAGTAACGAAATATTCTATTGGAAAGATTACACATATTAAAATCAACATCAACTTCTTCAGTTGTAATGTAATGGAATTTTGATCCATTCGAAAGGATCAGGTTTTTAATATATATTCGAACATTTTAAAGTGTTAAAATGGAAAAGTTGACTAACTCCGGTTTAATTATTTGTTTTGAGTTATTTATTAAATCTTTAAGTTAATAAGGCTTTAACAATAAAGCACTGTTAAAAAAGAGGGAAAAAGAATAGGACCAAGGTGGCTTTCTTGAGGAACCCCTCCATGGGTTTTGGGGAACAAATGTAAAGGTTTAAGTTGAATAAATGTATGAATCATACTGTGAATATTAAGCATAGAAATATCATCAGATGGTTGATTAAAGGAGTAGAATGAAGAGAAGAAAAATCTACATGATAGTATTAGAAACAAATAATGTAGAAATGTCTTGAATTTCGACCACAATCATCTCCAACCACTTTGAAACATTTAAGTTATCAGACTATCTTAATTAGCCTAGCAAGCCTATGAAAAAGTCCATAAGGTGAGGGTTTGATAGACAGCTTCAAAGCTGATTCCGGGTATTTTTTAAATTAAAACATTTTTAGTGTTAAACAAATAACAATTTGAGCTGAGTCACAGTGAAAATGGCAATTTATTTTCTAGAAAACTAAGGTGATTCAGTCATTGCATGACTTTTGTTTTAGGTCGCTTTTAAGCGGTTAAAGGTTTAACTAACTCTTGCTTAGAAGAAATCTTTTTTTTTTTATATATAATTTCCACAAGCTAAAGGGATTTGGGCTACCCCTTTGATGTTGGTGGGCCCAGCTTAGGAAAGACGAAGCGGGGAAAACAGAGTTAGGCAAAAGATTCCACATTCGAGTTGTACGGCTGGAGAACGAATCTGTATACTTGACTGTACGACCATAATTGGGCTCAAGGGTAAATTGGTGGGCATTCCTGGAAGCGCGAGTATTACGGTGAAACTGTTTAAGGAGAAGAATGCAACTAGCTATTTCTCTAGAACATTGGCCGTAAAAATAACGGCAGAAAAGAGAGAGACATGAAACATTCCGTCGATGCTCAAGTGACGTGAATGTTCTAATGATGATATCATCTCCAATCAACTTGACAAACTTTTCTTTGAATACCATCCAAAAGACTCAAGTGAGTTGATGGAGCACCCGCCCAGATATGAGAGTTATATTCTAGTCTTGGACGGATGTATGATTTGTAGATAGTAGCCAGATCAGAAGGGGAAAAGAATTTCTTACATCTTCGGAGGAAGCCCAAACATCTTGCGACATTTTTGGCAATATCATAAATATGATCATTCCACATGAGGTGACTGGTGATGCTCATATCGAGAATCAGCTTCCATAATGTAAGTACCACTCATGGATAATGGCAAGGGGGTGTATTTCGCTTTAAAGACAGAAAACAGCATTGTGTTTTAGAAGCATTAAATTCTACACGATATCTTATTCTCCATTTGATGATGCTGTCAAGATCAGAATTAAATGAGCTTATCATACGTTGCCGTTGAAGATCCACATCTAAATACCGCGGTTGTGACTCCAAAAAGGAATATGAAAAGCTGAGTGTACTGTAGGTAGACAGATCATTTATAAAAATAAGAAAAGGAGTTGTAGACAGAACGGAGCCCTGGGGCACACCAGCATTTATTTTAAAGATATCAGATTCGAACCCATCCAATACAACTTGTATTGAACGGTGCGAAAGGTTATTTCTAATCCAGTGAAGAAAAGAAACGTCGAAACCGAAAGCTTTAGAAATATCGAGTGCAATAATCTTACTTTTTCCGAAACGATGTAGAGCTTTATTCCACTCCTCGGTGAGATAAACCATCATATCACCAGAGGACCTATTGCTACAAAAGCCATACTGTCGGTCATTTAGAAGATTTCGTTCCTCTTGATTTTATAATTAATAAGCGTTTCCATGACCTTAGAAAAAGGGACGTTAGTGCGATCGGTCGGTAATTTGCGCGGGAGGACGATTCATTTTTTTTGGGTATAGGCTGGACAAAAGCTTGTCTTCCATTTGCTGGAAAGCCGGAAGCCCTGAAGAGTAGGATATATAGAACAGCTTACGCAGTGGCTTTGCCAACGTAGAAGAACACCTTTTCAGAACAGTAGCGGGATACTATCAGGACCAGCGGATTTATTTACTCCTTTTAACAAAAGAGATTGTATCTTCTTACAATTACGGATAAATCTGAGTTATGACATACTAGGTTCTACCTTCAGATTAAATTATTTTTATTATTCAAATCAAAATCTATTAAAGACAAATATTCAAATTTCTCTCCCAGGAATCATGCATATTTTTGAAATAAAAATAGCTTTTGTAATTCTATAGTGATAGTGAATTCTGTAACTCTTCCGTCAGCCAAACTTCACATCTGCATTCGTTGAGGCATGGGAGGATAAAAAAAAACACAAACCTCTAGCCATGCATCATTTTACATTTAAGCTTCTCCCTCAGGAACCGTGCAGCTTTTTTTGGGGATAAAAAGTAGCCTATTTTTCAATCTAGTACATCATCCATTAACCTAATAAATTTTATTCAAAACTGTTAAGCATTTGAGGAGTGATTGTGGAACAAACGTCAAAACCTCCAAGCATACAAACATTCACATTTATAATATAAGCAGAATGTACGTTTATAAATAATTTTTTTTTATTTTATTATTGGTCAAAATTAATAAAATATTATGTTTGTTTTTCGTGGCCCCCTTAAGCTTTGAATAAATGCATAAATATAGTCTGTCTTCTAAAAAAAAAGTTGAATCTCAATAATTTTTTTTTTTTTTTTTTTTTTTTATTATTTACAGTTTTTGGTGTGAAATTTTAACAAAAAAGAATAAATAATAGTTATCATTCAATGAAACATACTTAACAATATATTTCAATTCAATTTTTAATTCAATTTATTAATAAAAATAAAGTAACATTTATAACATATAATATTTAATTCAAATAAAAAATTAGGCATGGCATATAAGCCGTCCGCCGTCAATAAATTGTGAGAGAGCGGAAATATAAAATGTAGTGCACATTATATATCATTTGTCTTAAAAAGCTTTAGAAAAAGCACCAATTGTGAAAGCTCTTTAAATAAATTCAAAGAAAAATCCACCATAATTTGCATTAGCGAAGAATTGGTATAGCTCTAAAATGATTTGCTTGTTTTTAATGCACACAAAGAATGTTGTTAGCATCAACAATTCGTGTGTAATTCGTGGGTTAGTCAGTGGTTGGATTTTAATCCTCGGACACTGACTAACCCTGGCGTGAGCTTTGTTCTCTTGAAACCACATATCATCCAACTCAAGCAAAAAGAAGTTGATAATTATCGATTTATAGTGGTCGCCGTTTACGGTGATGGCCTGTCCATCATCGTTCTTAAAGTATGGACCGCTGAAACCGCCAGCCCAATTTCCACACCGAACAGTGACTTGTTTTAGGATGCATTGGACGCTCTTGGATCTCATGTGGATGGGCCGATTTCCTTCAAACTTGCTATTTAGTCTTTACTTAGTAGTATCTCGAGGGGTGTTCTTCATTTTTGCTCTAGGTCGAAAACTAACGGTATCTGCCATACAATCTTTAACAAAAAGTTTGATTTTCTCGAAAACGGCTCTAACGATTTTGATAAAACTTTCAGGGTGCTATTTTTTTACAACAATACATCTTTCAGTTAGAATGAATTTTTCGAAATTTATTTTATAACGGTACCCTCCATAGGGCCGTTTTTTCGACTTTCTCGAGAACTACTTAACCGCTTACAATCAAAATTGATATTCAGGAAGATGTAGATAGCCATAAAAATATTTTATGCACCAGGCGAACATCAGATGTATTTATGTATGTGTGTATGTATGTCGAGTATGTACTCCTTAATCTTTAATATTTTTTAAATTTTATTCGAAGCTGTCACCGCACATAATAGCAAGTACGTGCGATCCAGTGGTGCAATTTATTTATTTTTTATTCTTGTTTTCAGCGTTAGATACTTTTTATCCAATTGAAAAGCAAATGGAAACACAAAATGTATTTGCTGAAGTAGATCGAGAATAGATAAATCTTCATTCCACACCACACAGGTGCACTACTTTCCCAACCAAACAACTTGCACCTCGTTTAGCCTCAAATCAAGCAGTTTGCTGCTTTCCATATCCAAGGTCATTGAAAATAAAATTATAGTAGATTGGTATTTATGAATGAAACTGACCCACTTACGATTTTATTATTATAATCTTATACTTTCCAGGTAAATGATGTGAATTTATTGGTTAGAAAGTAATATTGGTTTATGTTTACTTGATTTGTTTAGTTTTTTTTTTCTTTTAGATGATCACATCCGTGAGATAGGATTTTTTGTTTTGTTTTCTTAATGACAAACGTGATTTTAGCAAATTGATTTATCTACTTTGACAACATTTTCACTTTTAATTTAAATTAATTTTTAATTAAAAATGTCGTTAAGAAGACTTGAATTTTGATATCGAACTTTTACCTTAATTGCTGTTTAGTGTATTTCTTCATATAAGATATTCTGATTTAAATCAAGGAAGACATTATGATGTGGGAATTACCGAAGAAAGTGGACGTAGCGTATTTTAATCTCTTGGCCTGCGTTGCCACATATGCTTTATTCATCATCATTCATCACTATTTGCTCTAAGCCCGCTAAATGCTGTAAAAGGAATCATTAGTTTCTACTATTTAGTCGAGCTTGCGGGCTTGAAATGTTTGTTTCGCACCTCTTTTCTATTAAAACACCTCTTTATCTCCACAACTCACTACCACACTTCTCACTAATTCCATTTCACTCTAACAAATTCAGCACCTTAAACGTCATTATCAACAGCTTGTCAAATTGAACAAAAAAAAGTAAAGCCACAGGACGCAAAAAAAAAACCAACCACTTGCCGGCTTTTACCCAAAGGACAACTCTCAAATCTCAATTACTTACACACGAGGTCGTTTCCTTGGATGACAAGCATTTTAGGGATCACGAAGAATTTTCGCGAGTCATTACTTTATTTTCCTTATATACTCCTTTCTCAGGCATTTTCAGCCCAACGACAGAGGATGTAAGCACTCCATTCTGGGGGAAATAGTAATTTTGCTTTTCCATTTACACAGGAAGCTGAAGTAAATTACTCACAGGGTTTACGAGGCTCGCAGTAAAACAAACAACAAAGAAATGAAAGGAAACAACAACAACAACAAAAAAACGATAATTTGACGCAAAAAGTCACCTCGCTTGTCTACACATAAATTTTTTATTTTCTCAAATTATTCATTCACATTGCGACACTTTTCCGGTCTTTCGCGTAGGTGTGACACCATTTTGTGCACTTCCTTTCATATCTTCGCTTTCAACTTCCCATATTCAGCAACATGTCCATCATGGCGACTATGACGTTGACGGATCGTTGGGAATTTTTTTTTTTTTTTTTTTTTTTGGTTATTTTCTTCTTTTTTTTTTGACAGAAGAGAATTACAAATTTAAACATCATGTTTAACGGATAGTTAAGTGACAAGAAGCAACACAGATTTAATCACCTGTAGAACAGCGGCTTTGATGTGTCACTGTCGATTAATTTTCTTCTCTTTCATCTCTGCATCTGTCATAAAAGAGATGGTAAACTGTATCAGGGATCATAATCGCAGAGTAGCGTAGTCGTAGTGTCGCCTCTTTAATAACAGTACAAGCGTCTTCCTTTATGGAATACAGAAAATCAAGATTGGAGGCAGAGAGTGTAGTGTGGATGGAAAACGTCAAATAAACAACACTTGTGGTGAGAGATGAGTTTTCTCATTGCGTTACGTGTTCCTGGCTAGCTGGGTGCATTCGACCGGTTTGACATTTGCCTTCAAAACACCAGAATAGTAGCAGAAGTAGTAATGACCATCATTGGAGCACTGCGGTTGGGAAGAGTTTTTTTTTTGTATTGTATTTCTCCATTCTTTAATGGAGCCTTATGAATGAATGACCGACCTTAAGCTATTAGGATGACATTACATGGCGTTTGGTAAACACGTAACGCGTTCGACGTGAGTCAAAGCTCCACCATTACCATATGTGTGTGTACTTTTTAGAGGCTCGTAGATGGCGTAAGATTCTGTCATAGCGCAATACATCATCTGCCACTGTCGGTCTCTTTCCTTCCGATATGATAAATGTATATTCAGGAATGCACTGTATTCAGCAAAAAAAAGTTATATTTCTTCTTATGACATAACACTGGTCCGTCGTCTTGGGAGACATTGACCCTTTAATGGGTTTTCATAAAGAAACACCCGGTCAGGGGCATTGCAAGTGCACGAGGAAGACTTTTGCAGAGGGGAAACTTTGTAGTGTGCTATATTCTTTTTCTCTCGTTCATTTTAATTGTATTTTAAGTTGTCTAATCTTCTTGGAGTTTTTTTTTCATTTTGGTGGTCAAAAGTAACCGTAAGAAACGAAGGCAGGTCTTTTGACAGTAATTCGTTTAACAGTTAACGAAGAGGAGAGATGGCTTGTGTTTACTTGTCACTGAACTTTTAATGACTTCTTTGTGTTTGTAGGAAATGAAGAAAAAATATAAAATAGAAGAGTGTCAATGTTTTGACGTGTGTGTCGCACACTTTGACAATTTAAAAAAAATCCTACTTGCTTCGGTTAAGAAGAAAACTTGTAATTATACCGGCGATTGAGGATAATATTTTATGATTTGACGTGAGTGCAAACTAAAAAGTTTATTGCTTTAGACTGAGGGTTTATTTTTTTTATTGCAATAGAGTTAATAGTTGATGATCTTGAAAAACATCATAACCAAGACTAAGGTGGCATGAAGAGCTCGTTGTAAATGTCAGTTCTTTCGTGCTGAGTGCATAATCTTCGTCGAAATGATTGAAAGGAAGTTTTATGGTTGGAATTTTATGTGAGAGTGTAGTCTTGTCTTTAAGTCAAAACCCGCTTCAAGTCGAGATATTAAAGCATTTGAATTTTGCAAACATGTCCATATCATTATTTTTTTAAAGGTATACTTTAACTATTCATTTATGAGTGGAAGGCCAAAACCGTCATTGTTAAAGTGTAGGGGTTTGTAATTGGCACGGGTTATAATTAGCAACCAAACAAAGAATATGTGCTTTGACAAACGAATAATTAATTTAATTATATCCTTAACCAAATCTAGGCACCCTCGCTATAAATTTAATTGCGGTTAGATACCGCAAACCGTATGACAGAAATTTGCTTACTGATTTCGGTGAAAGTATTTATTATCGCACGTGATCTGTCAATTAACATTATAATTGTGATAGCATTGATTGATTGATTCTCTGGAAGTTAATTTGACTAATTGGAATTAACCAGCATTAAGATGTTCACATTGCATAAAATATTGACTTTGCGATTTAGTAATTATTAATTTTAAGAAATTCAATGAATAAAACGACAAAAATACACTCGACTCTTTCTTTTGACAGTTACAAATTGCTGAATGTAATTACACGAAATGGAGATACGATTTTTTTTTGTTGAAAAACAATATCGGTGGTTGTTTTTAATAAGCGCAATAAATTATTGTGTTTGAATTTTGGTTTGGTTATGATGTTTTTAGTAGACATTGTTGACTGGCTGACAGGGATTTGCGACCGTCTTTGCGTATAGCAACTTTTAGGAGTGAATAATTGAAAACAATTAATAAGACACAATATTTTCATGAAATCAATTAAACTTTATTGGTTTTTGTTAGTTCAAAGTGACTACCCGAAACTGCTAATACAATATTATATACGAGTGGGGAAGAAAATAGAAGAACTTATCAGCCAGTTACCCAAATTGAACACTGATTTTGTCGCTGTCAATGCTGAGTATCACCAGAAGCCCACCTTGCAGATTTTTACCATCCACCAAGTTAGCGCAGAAAAGAGGATTCCGCCCATCGCAGAGTATTGACGAGGCCATTCAGGTCATATAACGGACGATTCATCATGAGGTTTGATATTTAATAGCCTTTTTTCGACAGATCACGAGTGACTCCTGTAAAACTACTGTGTCATTTTTGTTCAGTATCATTTGGCAAGTTAATTTGCGACTTCAATTTGCGTGGTATTTTCAGTGAATTAGCTCTGGAAAAACTCAATGAAAATCCGGGGTTTTATCGTGAAATTTTGTTCAGTGATGAAGCCCATTTCTGGCTCAATGGATACGTTAATAAACAAAATCGCCGTATTTGGGCTGATGATTATATTACATTAAAATCAACGGTATGGTGTGGTTTATGGGCTGGTGGAATCATTGGTTAATATTTCCTAAAAAATGAGGCAAATCAGAATTTTACCGTCAATGGTAACCGTTATTGCGCCATGTTAACGGACTACGTGCTTCCTGAAATTCAAAATTGGACCTTTTAAATGGACCAACTTAGACGTAGTCGTGGCCAACATTTACATGATATCATTTTCAAAAAGTAAATGCCATGAATTGTTGTTTTACTGGCTGAATACAATGGTGAAGCTGAAGCTGTAGCTTGAAATTTAGCTGTAGCGCAAGTTCACTTTAACTTGCGCTTCACGCTTCAGCTTCATTTTGACATTTCACAGCAACAAAGTAGGCTAGTTCAATGTTTAATGTTTTGGGGCACATAGCAAAAGTTTGAAAAGTCGCATTCAAACGAAATTTTGGGAACAAATCATCATTTCAGAAATAAGGAAGGCCTATTGATTGTCTGAAGAAGATTGGAAACGAAATTCTGTGCAAAAACTAGTCCTACACCAAACGAAAAAGAAAAATATGAGGAAAGACGTCAAATTGTCGAAACAGCTGGAGAGGATGTCCTCTCTTAGAGTTTTCAACATTGTTGACTTTCCTCCGATTTACAACTTTATTAGTAAAGCGCGTACTGAGACGATTCTGTAGATACTGCTTCTTCTACTCCTTACTTACTTACTTAGGAAGCGCTATAGTTCGGGACGAACTTGGACCTCAACCAACATGCCTCTTCAGCCAGCTCGGTCTAAGGCAAGCTGCTTTCCAGTTGGTTAAGGTCGTCCTCCACTTGAACGCGCCACCTAAGGCGAGGTCTTTCTTGACTGCGTCTACCCTCTGGGATGGAATCGAAGATCCTGCGACCCGGAGCATTGCTGTCTATTCGTTTTACATGACCTAGCCATCTTTAACGTGATATGCGTATTTTTTGACCAAGTCAATATCGCTGTACAGCTGGTATGGTCGGCCCAAAAATCTAATCTAATCTCTAAATGACTAAGGATATCTTCATCCGATTTAGATAGAGTCCATGCTTTGGCGCCATAGAGCAATACTGGGATGATTAAAATCTTATGCAGAGTCTCCTTGCCTTAATTGCTTTCCTAGCCCATAGCTTCTTCTACTCCACATCTTGATTTTAACCAACCAAAATGAGGATCATTGGACTTTTGAAAAAATAAATGCCTCATTCTGGCTCATGCAATCATGATAGCAGGGCAGCCCAGATCTTTTCTATTTTGCATCATGACTGCTGTTACCGTGTTTGTCTATAAAAAGTTTGGGTCGGCGCAGCGCTACGTATCACACAGCCTACGCCAAAATTGACATTTTGCATTAATGAGCCAGCAAGGTAATGCGATTTGACGCCGCTAGACATTTTCTTCAAGTCGCAGTACCTATGTGCTATCGGCACCGGAGTTACATCTAACGCCGTGCCTCCTGTCTGGCTTCTATGTTCAACTACGCGAAATTCAATTCTACAACTTTTAAATGCACTTTTTTTATGATAAGGAGTTTATTTACAAAGATATTTGAGAAAAAAACAGAAAAAAAGTAAAAATATGGCCCAAATTTGACCTAATGTAATTTGTTACTGGTTTTGATCTCATTTAACGCGGAATTAAATACGCTAAAAGTTTTACTCAGACCACTTTTGAAAACATTGATAAGTTTAGATTTACAACATATTTACAAGCGAAGAAGTCTAAAAGTACCCCTTTTGGGGTGTCCAGCACTAACATCCCTTCTTTCCAAGGTCATGGAAACGCTGATTAACCGTCAGGTTAAGGAATATCTCGAAGATCGAAAGCTTCTTCATGACCGTCAGTATGGCTTCCGCAGGAACTGCTCCACTGGTGATCTGATGGCATATCTCACCGAACAGTGCAACAAATCTTTACACCGCTTTGGTGAAAGTAAGACTATCGCGCTTGGTATCTCCAAGGCATTTGATAGAGTATGGCATGAAGCTGTATTATCGAAAATGCGTGCTTTTGGGATCGATGATACTCTTGTTCGTTGGATTAGAAGCTATCTTCTGGACCGTTCAATACAAGTTTTATTGCACGGATTCAAGTCTGATTCCAACGAAATAAATGCTGCTGTGCCCCAGGGCTCTGTTCTGTCTCCGACTTTTTTTCTCATTTTTATAAATGATTTTCTGTCTGTTACTTCTAATTCACTTAACTGTTTTTTCATATTCGTTCGATAATTGACGTCCTTTGCCTTCGGACGTACAATTGCAATGGTACCGTATGTCAAGCTAATTAAACTCCGATTTATACAGAATTGTCAAATGGGGTAATAGGAATCGTGTGGAGTTTAATGCTTCGAAAACTCAATGCTGTCTTCTGTCGTTAAAGCTAAATATACCCCCAATGCCATTGTCCATGAATGGCAAAACCGAAAAGCTCTCAGTACTCGGAATGTGTGTCAACGACGACCTCCGTTGGAACGACTATACGTATATATTTGAGATCGCCAAACTGCTAAGGTTTTCTGTTTCGGTGTAAGAAGTATTTATCCCCATCTGATCTGGCTACAATTTATAAAGCGTTTATGTGCCATAAACTCGAGTATAACTCCCACCTCTGGGCAGGTGCTTCGCAAACATCGCCTCACCTGCTTGATAGAATGCAAAACCGAGCGTTAAGATTGATAGGAAATAGAACTGCCGCTGAAACAATTGCCCCCCTCGAACACCGAAGCAATGTTTCATGTATTTTCTTATTGTATCGTTTCTTTTATAAAAAATGTTCACTCGAAGTAGCCAGTTGCATTCCTCCCTTTAAAAGTTTCTCCCGCAGTACCCGTCTCGCAAGGAATGCTTATCTGTTCATCCGTGAGCCCAATTTTGGACGTATCGTGAAATATAGGGATTAATTTTTTAGCCGAACAACACGAATTTGGACTAGATTACCCGGCAAGATTTTTCCTTGCCATTTTGATCTGCAAACATACAAAACCAATGTTAATCGACACCTCTTATCTCTCCCCTCCCTATCTACCTAATGCCCACGCAGTGTGTTCTGCATTAAAAGGGAAACAAATAGTCCCTTGTGCGCGCGTTAATTATAAAAAAAAAATTACCCCCTCCCTTTAGAACAACTTTGCCGAGAGGGAAAACTTAGGATATTCGTATTGGGTGACAAACAAAGCCATCGCAACAAGAAATTCTTTTGACGGAATTATTTCTAATTTGAATGTTTAACGCTACTGGACTATACAGTCCAAATGACTTGTGGTTTTACTGTGCCTTATACCTCCCAAATACTGATTTAGTTTTTTCGCATTTTCTCGAAAACGACTCTCGCGTTTTTAATAAAACTTTGCATCCCTAATCATTTAAATGCACATTGCACCACATACAGCTTACTTCAATGTTTCTTAGATTTTAAGAACTTTTTTTAATACATAATAAAAAATCAGCTTAAGTCATCTACTAATGGACAATGGACAATAATTTAAGTTTTATATTATGAATTCCTAAAAAAATTGATTCATTCATTCATGATTCTTCATTCTAAAACTTTGACGTGAAAATGAAGCTTAATTTTCTGAGAACACAAACTGAAACAAAACTTTCAAACAAGAAAAAATAATGTTACCAACAATTCTGATAAAAATCTTTTTCTTTTGTAACAGTTTAGTTATTTCTATCTATTAAATAGAAATATTTACCACAAAATATAATATTCTTGGCCACGAAATAATAAAGTTCTCTTCATAAATTTGCTAGATGCTGAAAAAATTCTTTCTTAACGTAAATTAAAAAAAGGGTTAGTTTCACAGTTTGTAAATGAAAAATGTTTCCAACAAAAATAAAAAAAAAAAAAAAAACAAAGAAGACTCAATTACGTGTTAACGCAGCTGATTTCATATTTTAAAACTAACTCGAACTCTTTTGTCTTCGGTTTAAATTGATCCAACTTACTGTTTGCACAAAGACTTTGTTGGAAAATCTCTGCACCAATCTTAAGCAAATGAAAAATAAAGTAGAAAATCCACCAAACTGAATATCTTTTATAATAAATTTTTAATTGCCAAGCACTTTTGTCAAAACGGAAAACGAAGGCAAATCCACATCCCCAGGAAGTTCTTCTGTTGTAATGAAATCTGTGCTTTTAGAATAAATTAATTCCAATTAAAATCTCACTTTCCATGAAGTAATTTTCTTTTTGTTTTCACTTCGACACACTGCATTTTGAAAAAGGATATTATATGAATTCCAGAGCAAAAAAAAAACATAAAACGACAGACAACCTCCAATCAATGTAATAGAGTTCTAAGAACTAAAAAAGAAAAAAAATTGTAACCAATCTGCATTCATGGGGCAGCTTGATACTTTTTTTATGCGGAATTACCAACTGAAAAGAGGTTAATAAAAATCTAGACCTTCACATAGCCTCTGTGGAAACTGGGAGAGTAAAAAAAAAAACATAATTTTTTTTTATTCCACCACCGGCGGCGGAAAACAATTGCAAATTAAATTTTCCATCCGAGCACATTTTTTTCTGTTCATAGTATTTTCCCTTCTTCTATTCACTTTCCCCCCTTTAGCGTGCGGAGGTTGATGCACGTAGATGAAAGTTCACTGCACATTGAAGACTTAGGTCTGAGGTGCCTAAGTTGCCTGATGCCTATCTATGCCCGATAAGCCATGCCACATCCATATGGCTTGTTTCCCAGGGAAACGTATAAAAATCCGTGCATATTGTTGGAAGCGGACAAATAAAAAAAAATGAGCACAATAGATGAACGCAGGCATTGAAGCGACTAACGATCCCAGACCAAAACCTAAACTTATGATTTTCATTTTCATGGAAAACTGCACGAAAATTAAAGCCAATCTGTGGAGTATCTGCGAACATGATTATGAACTTCTTTCGCAGCCAAAAACGAGGAAAAACTAAAGAAAGTGATTTCTTCTCTTATTATTTGTTCTTTTTTTTTTGGATTTATGTTTGTTTTCTTGTTAGAAGTGTGTCGTGGTCGTGGTCGTGAGGAACTAGCTCTTGAATCTCAAGGAGGTCGACGCAAATGGATGTTTTAGAACAAAGAGATCTTCAGATTCGATGGCTTTAATCGGTTTCCTAATTGATATTTGTAACTCGTAAATGATTTTCCAGATTCTTTGCTTTCTTTTGGAAAAAGTTTTTTTTTGTGGTTTTTCTATTTCTGGGTGGTACTTTCATTTTTGATTTATCAAAGAAGAACAAAGAACTGCTGGCAGTAACGAAATCTTAGTGAGTTACTTTGTATTTCTTTGTCTTTGGACTCAAATATCTATAAACAAGGTTGTTCATAGAATTATTGATTAATTTAGGGCAAATATAAGACGTTTATCTTCCGATGTAGGTTAGAGGTTTATTCAGGTAAATAAATAAAATTGAAATCCAAAAAGCCGTGTTCAAGAAAGCCGAAAATTCCAGAAACCGTTTTGTGAAAGGCACTTCTTTAGGTATTTTGAACAAATTGTTTCGACCAAACCTACAAAAATACTTCGATTTTTGTTTTAAATAATTTTTTTTTATAATTTGCACACGCTAAAGGTATTTGGGCTACCCTTTTGATGTCGGTGGACACAGCGCGGGCTTAGGAGGAAGGAAGGAGAGGGTTTAATAGGAGTTGCCGATGCACATTGGTTTTAAACTTCTGAACATTAAAATGGGAGGGGAAAACAGAGTTAGGCAAATTCGAGTTGTACGGCTGAAGAACGAATCTCTGTACTTGACTGTACGATGGAAATTGGGCTCAATGGTAAATTGGTGGACAATCCTGGAAGCGCGATTATTACGGTGAAACTGTTTAAGGGGAGGAATGCAACTGGCTATTTCAACATTGACCGTAGAAATAAGGGTAGGAAAGAGAGAGTAAGGAACATTCCGTCGATGTTCAAGTGACGTGAATGTTTTAATGATAATGTCATCTCCAATCAACTTGAAAGCTTTTCCAAAAGACTCAAGTGAGTTGATATGGGAGTTACATATATTCTAGTCTTGGACGAATGTATGATTTGTAGATAGTAGCCAGATCAAAAGGGAAAAAGAATTTCTTACATCTTCGGAGGAAGCCGAAACATCCTGCGGCATTTTTGGCAACATCATAAATATGATCATTCCACAAGAGGTGACTGGTGATGTTCATTCGGAGAATATCAAGATGGTCAGCTTCCATAATGTAAGTACCACTCACGGATAATGGCAAGGGGGTGTATTTCGCTATCTTATTCTCCATTTGATGATGCTGTCAAGATCAGAATTAAATGAATATGAAAAGCTGAGTGTACTGTCATCAGCGAAGCAGTTAAGTGGATTAGAAATTTCGGATAGGAAATCATTTATAAAAATGAGAAAGAGAGTCGGAAGCAGAACGGAGCCCTGAGGCACACCAGCATTTATTTTGAGGATATCAGATTTGAACCCATCTAATAAAACTTGTATTGAACGGTCCGAAAGGTAATTTATAATCCAGCGAAGAAAAGAAACATCGGAACCGAAATCACGCATTTTTGATAAAAAAGAGCCTGGTGTCAGACTCTATCAAATGCTTTAGAAATGTCGAGTGCAATAATATTACTTTCTCCGAAACGATGTAGATATTTGTTTCACAATTTGGTGAGATAAACCATCGTATCACCAGAGGACCTATTGCTACGATCATACTGTCGATCATTTAGAAGCTTTTGTTCTGGAATCTATAATTAATAAGCGTTTCCATAATCTTGGAAAGAAGGGACGTAAGTGCAATCGGTCGGTAATTTGCGGGGGAGGACGATTCGCCTTTTTTTGGGTATGAGCTGGACAAAAGCTGTCTTCCGTTTGGTCGGAACGAGCCCTGAAGAGTAGGATAGCTAGAACAGTTTACGCAGTGCCTTTGCCAATGTAGAAGAACACCTCTTCAGAACAATAGCGGGGATACTATCGGGACCAGCGGATTTATGTACGTTAAGATTTTTTTAAACTCTAGCCACTGTACGAGTGCGAAAGAAGATTTGTCCAATAGAATTATTTACGCTCTCAAGTACGGGTGGGACTATGACACACTCTGGCAGCGTAGAATCAGCGGCGAACTGCTTAGCAAAATGGTTTCTATAGGGAACTAACAAATGGTGTGTCATTGATAACAAGCGTCGGAATCGAGGACGAAGAAGTGTTCTTATATTTTTTACAAATGATCAAAAATGTTTGCTACCTTTGGGACATTGTAGTAATTTTTTTCTTAGTTGTTGGTCATGTGAACATTTAGTCCGTCCAATAAGGCCGTTAGAGGCATTCATGTGTTGTTTATACTTTTTCTGGTTTTCATCAGTAGGGTTGTCTTTATAACAACGGAAACATACCTCCTTAACTCTGATAACCTCTTTACAGCTTGTATTAAACCATGAGTTTTCTTTGGAACTGATACTTTTGACTCTATTTGAGATTGGTGACCACATGCAGTAACCAGTTAAAGATCCTAAAGAAATTATTGAGACCGACCCAATTGGCTTTCTCATACTGCCAAAAGGTTCTCTAAAGGAGCTCTTTCTTTAACTGAATTAGTTTGGCAAGTGAATCTAGCGGATATGATACAATGGCCAGAAGAGCCTAGAGGCGATAATACACTAATAATGCACTTATCAGGGTCAGAGGTAAGAAAATCAAGAGTAATTGTATTCGGCAAAGATCTTAGCACACATACCTTCCAGTGTTGTAGGTCCAGAATAGCAAAGCCAGGAGGAATTGTGGACATAAAATTAGTTGGTATTACCGACGTTTTTGAAGACAATAAAGCGAAACAGTAATTCGAAAGTTATCATCGCTGATTCATAAGATACCTTGATAAAGAATAAAAAGAATACCTGGTGCATAATCAAAAAAAAAAACATTTTTATGGACTTGTGCCCACTGTAAGTCAGAAGTTTCGAAAGAAAAAAGTGACATGTAGAAAAATAACTTTATGAACTTATAAGAACTATCAAAACCATTTTTTTCTTCAATAAATTTCTAGTAAAACTAATAGTAGTTCATCGAGTCAATGAAAAATGTTGCCACAAATAAATGGAAAATCACATAAAATGTACAAAACCGCTAGTCGCACAAACTTGTTCTTGTCCCTTTGACGGTAAAATAGCGACTTCCTGTTGCGTTTTTCGTGCTGGTTTACATCTTTGGGATCGAGTTAATGAACAAATAGGGTATCAAACGAAAGCTTAAACCGTCTACATTAAGAATCTGCTGGTTGTAATTTAAATACAGATTAGAAGAAGCAGCGTCTCTGGAACCATCTCAGAAGCGCACAACTCGTGGTCTTTCTTTCTCTGCGTTTCCTTCCCTTTCATTGGAGTACCAGTTATGATACAGAATTTCGTCACCAACCGCTTTCAAACTGATAATAGGCTTTCGATTGATTCTGAAATGATGATTTGGTCCCAGTATTCGTAAAGACGACTTTTCATAGTTTGACTGTCTTCCTCAATCAGCTCAATCACCTGAAAATATGAACTACATATCCTCCTCTTTTATGCCACACATTTTTGGTGATACTCAACATTGGCGACGACTAATTCAGTTTTGAATTGGTCAACTGGCTGATGTGTTCTTCTATTTTGTTCCCCTAGTCGTCTTCACGCATCCTCGCTTTTCCGATAATATTGTATAAGCAATTTCGGGTAGAGCCACTTTGAACGGAGCTATGCGCCTTTCCAAGAGCAACTTGGATAGCATGGACATTGAAACTCGATAAAAGCCAACATAATTTAATTCATTTTATGCAAATATTGTGTCTTATTAATTAGTGTTCAATTATTCACTCCTAAATGTTGCCATACGAAAAGACCGCCGCCGCGTCAGAAATGTCTAATAAAAGCATCATAACCAAACCAAAATTCAAACTTAATTTATTGCGCTCATTAAAAACAACGACTGTATTTGTTTTTCAGCAAAAACAAATCGTATCTCCTTTTTATGCAATTACATTCAGCAGTTTGTAAGTGTCAAAAGAAAGAGTCGAGTGTATTATTGTCGTCGGTGTCGGAGAACACAAAATAAATCGTTTTTTTTTCATGGAAATATTTAAAATTTAATAATTACTTTATCGCAAATTTAATATTTTATGCAATGTGAACATCTTAATTCTGGTTAATTCCAGTTTCAATTCAATTTCAATTTATTTCCAAGATATAACTCTTTTAGAGCATCTAGTATTGTAATATTACAAAATTTTTAGTACCAATAAAAGAAAATCCATTTATATAAACATAAATAAAATAAAATAATTATTAGCTAGACAAATTAATATAAATAAGTAAATTCATTTAAATAATAGTTATTAAAGATTAGAATAGTGCAAATATAATTTCTTCTTAAAGGTACATGGTGAGGCTATAATCTGCAATTCGTTTGGAAGTAAATTCCATAAACGCACGGCAGATACATAGAAGGAGCGTTCGGCTAGGACGTGCGAAAAACGCGGTATAATAAGTTTCAATCCACGTTGTGAATTGGCAAACCGGAGGGATTCACTTAAATAAGTTGGACATTTATTGTGGATGACATTATGGAACCTTATAATAAGCCTGTACCTCCAAAACTATTCAAGACTCATACCAACAAGAGTGTGTTGTAAATGCGAGACGCTGGTATGTCTCTGAATACCAAATATAGAGCGAATACAATCATTGAAAGCAACATTAAGTTTTCGTTTACATTGACAATCAAGAATAGGATATACTGAACAATTAAAATTCAGAGGAGGATGGTAAGGAACGCAGACCATAATATATATGCCTAATTGTGTCAGAAATTGCTTCACAGCAGCTTAAATTACCATTAATTCTATACCCTAAATATTTCACTTCTTTAACATACTTAATACTTTCATAATCAAGAATTACCGAAGGAAAATCATCAGGACTAATCACATCCCTAGAACAAAGCATGGCAACAGATTTAGAAGGATTTAATTTCATAGCATTATGATTAGACCAAATAAGAATGTGATTTAAATTCTCATTTAGCCTTACTAAACAATCCTCCATGAGACCAATTGGGCTAACACATCATCAGCATACAAATGGACTCGGCAGTTGTTTATTACATCGGGGATGTCATTAATGAACAATGAAAACAAAAGCGGACCCAAAACTGAGCCCTGTGGTATACCTGTGTTGGTTATAATAGGATTACATGTATCAACATCCGTTTTTATTAGTTGCATTCGATTTTGCAGATAATTGTGAAGAAGCTTTAACGAGGTGCTACCAAATTTAAAAATCAACTTAAGTTTGGAGAGAAGAATCGAATGATCTATACAGTCGAATGCTTTCGAAAAATCAAGTAACACCATGACACCAAACTTATCAGTATCGAGTGCAAATCGAATATCTGAAGTAACTTTTAATACCGCTGATTCACAGTTGTGTTTGCTCCGAAACCCTGATTGCCATTAAGAAAGTAAATTATTTTCAGTTACATATCTGTGTCTTGTGCGTGTGGGAGTTTTACAATTATTGCAATAGTAGGTGATGACTTTCGTGGTTTAGTGCGAAGAATGTGAGTCGGTGGTAACGGTACACAATTTATCGAATTACAGAAATGTTCGAAAATTTTGTAAAGGTTTTCATTGTCTCGTACCGGTATTCCATGAAGCACCAGATCTCCGGAAATATTACTGCGTGCAAGTGCATCAATTTGAATTTTTAACATTGTATTATCTTTTTCTAACACTTGTGCCTTAACCAAAGTGAGTTTATCTTCTTGCGCGTCTAATATACGTCCCTGTTGCTCCAACGAATCAAATCGGCTACCCAGTGTAAACAATGAGTGATTAAAGGAGCCCAGTCTCTGATTGAATATGTATTCCAGCTTTTTGATTTTATTATCCAATGCAAGTTCAGAATTATTAATCCGTAAAGCTAAAGAGTCGTATCGCTCATTAAGTTTCTTGTCAAGTGTTTTAATTTTTTGGTTAAAATCAAGCTCTAAATTGTTAATGCGCGTAGACATATTTTCGCATAAAGCATTTATTTCTGTTTTTAATTGTGACACAATGGTTTTTGAGAGCAATTCAAGCCGAGTTTCTATTTTGTTCCATAAATTAGTTGAGGCCGAGATTGTCACAGGAGAATTAGTATAAGAGATTGGATTGCTAGAACACTTCTCCGCCGATCTGAGTTTTCGTTGGTTCTCACTCGATGACATTTCCAGTTATATATATATATATATATATATATATATATTTTTTATTATTTAATTTCAAAGAAATTTATATCATGTATGTCAAATTAAAAATTTTAATGATTGAAATAATAATTTCAATATAAAAGTATCAAGTGAGACTTTAGTAAACACTTTATTTATTTATAATGACTGTATGACAAAGAATTAAATAACTTTTGCAGATCATCGTTATTTAGCCAAATTAACTTCCGGATAATCAATCAATGCTGCCACCAATTAATATTGTTTGACAGATGACGTGCGATAACAATACTTTTACCGGAAATAGAAAGTAAATTACTATCATACTGTTTGCGGTGTTTAACCGCAAATAAATGTAGGGAGGGATGTAATTAAATTAATTATTTGTTTGTTATTGTCAAGGAACCATACTCTATGTTTGGTTGCTAATTATAAACCAAAATTATTTTTTTGCGGGAAAGCGGTATTGGTGTATTAAATCAGAAAGCCTTGAGAAGAGATGAGCTATTCATATATCTTACCGTGTGTATATATATCTTGCTTCGAGAAAAATTAGCCCTTTGCTTACGTTATTTCAGGTCCCTTTCAGCCTACAGGGATATTTAAGATCAAAGAAGATGATCAGAGTTATCCCGATAATTCATCGACCCTACACTTTAAGCGATGATTGATATCGTTAGACAAGATCCTTCTATATTGATCATAGATCAAAGATATTAAGAAGTACTGTTCCAACCAATAAATGTGAGCATTAGAAAATGGACACAAGGTATCAGTCAGAACATTCACCAAACTTTCGTTGCAAAGAAGTAGGATCTTCACTTCTAATGGTTTCATTGACAGCGAAGAATTTTCTTGAACACTTTCGTGTCCAAAGGTGATGGACACGAAAGTGTTCAGAATTTAATAAAGATAAAGGGATACAAGATGCTTTATTATGGGGCACAAAAACGGTAGCTTATGGCGATTACGAAATTACGTATATCACTTTTCCCCTAATAGATTGGTAGATTATGATTATGCATTTGGCCCCTTTCGTAATGCTCGCGCAATGCTGGCATATTAAGGGTATCAATACCTCTTAAGCGTTTTCACTCTCTCTCCCATCTTTTTCAAGGTGATATCTCGTCTTGACGAATGCCGTTCCCTTTTTTACAACATTAACTTTACCAACTGTGATGTCGGTGTCTTTTTCATTGTTAGATGGAGATGCTGGAAAGTTAAGTCTCCCTAGGAAACTGTTCATTTAAAAGTCCCTCACTGTCGCCATCATTCAAGAATCCACAATAAGTTGGCCTTGATCATTGTTAATGAGATTTGGTGAACGAATCTCCTGTGTGTTTTGCCTTCTTTAATTAGCATTGTTGTGCGCTTCTTCATATTGGCATGTAGGAGTTCCTAAATAGCCTGTTTTGCATCAGCAGCCGGTGCAGATATTTTTTCCAGCTCTCGATACATACTCTACGCTTAAAGTTTCTTCTTAATTCTTTCTTGCAACCTAGTAAACCACCTAACAAGTTATTAAGGATTTTTTTACTGAGCACGCGCACAAGTGATTTGTATTTTCCTTATAATTTTAACAGAACACACTGCGCGAGCGTAGAAAGGTTACGGAAGGAAGGACAGAAGGTGTCGATTAACATTAGTCTTAAATGCTTCCAAAAGGAAAAGGCAAGGAAATACGTCGCCAGGTAAACTATTCCAAATTCGTGTTGTTCGGCTAAAAAAAGAATCTCTATATTTCACGGCACGTCCGAAATTGGGATCAAGGGTGAACTGATGAGCATTCTTTGCGAGACGGGTATTACGGGAGAAACTTTTAAGCGTGAACATTTTTTGTAAAAGAAACAATAAAATTAGGAAAGACATGAAACATTGCGCCGGTGTTCAAGATGAGCAATTGTTTCCGAAACAGTTCTTATTCCTATCAATCTCAGCGGTCTATTTTGTATCCTATCGAGCAGGTGTAGCGATGCTTGAGAAGCCTGCCCAGAGGTGACAGTTATACTCGTGTCTTGGCCGTATAAACGCTTTATAAATTGTAGCCAGATCACAAGGGGAAAAAAACTTCTTACACCGATATAGAAAACCTAAGCACTTAGCAGCATTTTTGGCGGTCTCAAATATATGGTCGTTCTAACGGAGATCGAGAGATCTTTTAATAACGGAGTTGCATGAGTTCATTGCTTGTTTGTGCTTTTTCCGATTTCCCTCTGTAAGATCGGAAACTTACTTCTTTGAGCCTGATAGCTTCTTTACACTCAGAGTTAAACCAGGACTTTTCTTTAGGTTTAATACTTGTTACTCTGTTAAGAATAAAAGTAAGCATTCCTAGAAGAATCACGTTTGTGATCATTTCACGATCGAGGAAGCATAGTGACCAGTTTAAGTTACGGAAAAAAATATTCAGGCCATCCAAGTTGGCTTTCTCGTATTGCCAAACGGTCCTGGTGGGAAGTTTTTCTTTAACAGGATGGGTGGATGAGGGGAAATTAGCTGAAATCAATGGTCCGAAGTGCCAAATGGAGAAGTTACACTAATGGTATACTTATCAGGGTGAAGTAAGAAACAAGTCAAGAGTATGGGCGGCTTGACCAGCAACATCGGGTATTCGCATTGATACATCGATTAGTAGGGTAAGGTGATGTGACCCGGCAAAGAGCTCAGCATATTCGGGTGTTGTCTGACCAGAATAGCGGAGCCAATTGGAATTGTGCACATTGAAAACGCCTGTAATAACGATTTCAATACGAGGACAAAGAGAAACAATTTCTGAGATGGAATCAGATAGCGCATCATACTCGTTACAAGTCGAATTACTGTCAAGATTTGGACTCCTATAAATAAAACAATAACGAATAATAATAAGGATGCCCAAGATTTCTTTTCGATTTCCCTTGACCATCTCTTCTAGTTCACGCCTTCAAACGTTCATACTTCCAACCTTTCGCCGCCAATGTTAAATTTCTTCCAATCTGTGGCTTTGACCCAATACTTTCTTTTTGTTCTAGAATTAGAACTCATACAAATATATTCATCAATGTTGTTGAAGCCATTAACAAGAAAAGTATGCTTTTCCCCAACGATTCAGCCTTAAACTGAACGAACAACACATTCCAAGTTCAGCCTTTAGTACCCAAATCTATTAGATGAGCTAACTTAAAGATGTTTTTTTAGAAAATTGGTCCTGCAATTACATAGTCCTTCGTTGTGAAATTTTGTTTTAATAACAATGCAAACCAGTTTGATTATCAAGAATTTTTAACTTTCCTTGACATTAAGGCTCAAGCAACATTGCAGAGACAACCATTTAACAACGCAGTATTTAACTTTACTGTCGATCTTCCTTCGCGACTCATGCGTCGCCCTTGTCAGACAAGTTACCGGCATTCGGTCTCAACTCCAATCCTCTTTGCACAAACCAATCCTCTTTGAAATCCAACAATTAGTCTAATCCCTGTACTTCTTGTGCTCATGGTTAGAATTCAATGCACCTGCGTTGTACAAGAATACCTCCAACAGAATTGCTAATCACTGGTGTGGTGCTTCCATGGTAAATTACTGGTAATCTCCTCACAAACTAACCCGTCAATTTCGTGTGCGTTCCTCTGTCTGATAAAATGTTGCATTGAATCTTTCTCAGTTGCTGAATTGCTGAGTTGGACTGCGGAAATGAATATCAAATGCAATTATGTTCTTCTTTTTTGGATCCAATATCCATAGCATCTGCACAAATTCTAATCCTTCCATTGATGCTAAACACGTACTGCGAAGTATCTTTCTCTAATAACCATTGTTGATATAAAGACCTAGTTCCCAGGACAGAGACACAGGCATGGCATGGCACATGCTGCTGAGGCTCTAATAAGAGACTCTCCAGCAGCGTGCAAAAGATTGTGTGAAAGTGTGAAAACAACACATCCATTCTTTCGACTCCACGACGGTTCTTCAGATGAAAATGGAATTCATGACTCCATAAAGTTCGAGTAATTTTCTATTATTATTTCTTTTTTTTTATTTTCATGTTTCCAACGATTCTTTTTTATTTAATAATTTATTATTGAGTTCAAAGAACACAGTTCGTCATTCACGATTTGCAAGAGTGGCCGTCATAAACAGAGACAGAGGGGCTCCAGTCCACTCCATCTTGGAGTATCTAATGGCAAGAGGAAGCACATATTCTGTGGTCATTCAAAAAAAAATTGATATTCCCACAAGCTGGAGTGGAAGTTTGTCAAAAACAGAAGATACTTGCTGCTGGTCATTAAAGTGGGGAGTCAGTCTAATTGGAAGGCTGGAATGTATCATAAAAATCTGATCCAAAAAAGAAAGAAACTTATAAATCTGTGCTTTGGTGCGAAACTGTTGTAATTTCAAAAAACAAATAAAGTTTTTTTTTTGGATTTTTTTAATTTTTGTTGTGGTTAATTTCTTCTTTGTTTTATTGTTCGTCGAAACGAAATGGAAATTTGTTTGTCTTTGATTTTTTATTTCGGAAAAAAATCTGAAAGAATTATTAATTGGCGGGAGAGGTTTATACAAATAGTAAATATATTCTCAAGGTTTGGATATGTAATTAGCATCAAAATTTACTTTCATGTATCGTGAAGAAAGTAGGGCTGGAAGAAGGTTTTAAGGTTTTGTTGGGAGTGATCTTAGGAGAAAGCAAAATTAAAATAGAGTTTTTTATTTAAGTGGATTGTACGAAAATAGCAGATTGAAGATAATTTTTGCTGAAATAGCCTCTCCCACATCAAGCTGGATTTAAATTATTTCATATCTTAAAAGACAATGTGAAGGCATCGGGTTGATATGGGGTCAGTTCTGATATTCAAATTGCAAAAATTATTAATGTTCTGTTTTCTCATCCAATCATCTTTTGTTTGAATTTAAATCTTTTTCTGACCAACACGGCAAACTTTTCTCTCGAAAGCATTTATTAATGGGTCCGCTCGTCTACTTTTTGGTTTGTCAAATTTTCAAGAGTGGGGATGAAAACTCTCCAAAAATTATAAATTCCCTCAAAAGTAAAAGAACGCTTTGTGGATCAAAATAGGGATACTTTTTAAACGTCAAAAAAAAATTAAAATTTAACTAAACGAAATGGATCAATTAAGTGCAGATGAAATAGAAATTGTGATGGAAACCATTTTATTAGGCCATTGTAAGGTCATTTTATTAGATATTTACTTTGGATTTAATTTTACAATTTTTTTTTATTTAACATTTTTCAAATACGACGACTTCACGACGAAACGTCAAATTTCAAATGTACTTTTGAGTTTGACAGAACTCACATTTCTCCCCCAAGAATTTGTTTGGTTTAAAATAGGGAATTAAGAGGAAATGTTTTTCTCTCTCGCAACATGTCTTTTCTCACGAAAACTCTCGAAAATGTAAGTAAACGAACAACATTTGTTTAAAATTGTGCAAAATAGTCTGTTTTAGGGAGTAGACGAACAAAGCTAATGTTTATAGGAATGGGCTGTTCTCAATCGATAGAAAAGCCCAGTTTAGCAAATTTTGAGTTAACGAACTTACCTTTATCAAAACAATCAACTAATGTAATAAAAACAAGGCTTCAAGATACTACTTTATTCACTTCAATTTCAGACATCTTAAATTAAATTAAATATGAATTTGACAAGGCATTTTGAAGGCATGACCCACTGTCAAAACTAAACGTAATGTTCGTAATGTCTCTAGAAACATGATGGATAATAATTTTAATAAACATGCGCATCTGACATATTTTGTCCAGTATAATGACTTATCTGTCAAAATAAAAGCGAAAGCCGCATATGCCCATTATAGCCAATGCTATATGACTGTTTCTTGGGCCATTAACACATGCGATTTTGAGAATAAGCCGTGCTTGGTGTGATGTAGCTACTTCTGTTGAGTTCTAACATCTTCTTGTGCCAAGGCCATTGACGGTTACCTGGTCTTCTTTTAAGGACATAAGCATGAATCTGCCATGACATTTATTTTTGGTCAAATACATGTGGTGTGTGTTGGCTCTATTAACGAAGATTTTGTTAATTGACATATCCACATTGCTGAAGTAGCATTTCGGGGTCTTTTTCGTTACTAACTGTCACGAGAGTTTAGTATCAGTAGCGCTGAATGGGAAGTCCAAAAAAGTAGCGGCCCGAGAACTATCAAAACAATGTTGTTCTTGATGTTTTTCTTCTTGTAATATAAACCTAGTTTTGCCATAAGTTCTTTTACACAATTCCCAGCAGTTACCCTTTAAAACTTCTTGCGGGAATAGAACCGTTACCTTTTTTTCAGAACACATGCACTGATCAAAGAAGAATAATAGTCAGTTTTGTTTCAGTTTGCAAACTAGTAACATGGAGAGGGGCATTAAAGAGAGTCACGTCGCGGTAATAGCGTTGCATAGGTGCAGAAAGAGTGCTGGACAAATTTTTGAGTTTGCAAAAACCACTCGGTATACCAAGAATATTCGTTTATCGGGCTATTGGTCGCTTCGGCGAATTGTCTGGAGTAGAGGACAAGGCAAAAAGTGGTCGCCCGCGCGTCGTCCCTACGATTGCGGTAGTAAAGCCAGTGCGTGAACGAATTCGGAAGATCATGTCTAAGGAATTGGATATATCAACCAGATCGATGTCTAGGCTGATTCGGACTGATCTGCACATGAAAGCCTATCGTAGGTCTACAAGTCATCTTCTAACTCCTCAACTAAAAAAAATTAGGCTGGAAAGATGCAAGCGACTTTTGCATTCGCACGCGGAAAATGGCCATGAAAATATTTTGTTTACGTCTAAGGAAGCGAAAAAAGGTGTTCCAAGGGTTCAACGTGGCCATCATCCTGCTTTTGTAATAGGTTTGATGGAAGATCTCTCACCATGGTGTCAAATCCCCAATTTCTGTGAAAAAGGCCTAAAACTGGTGCCAAGGTTTACCAAAAAGATGTGCTAGAATGTGTTGTAAAGGGTTTGAACAATACCCTTTTCAATGAACACAGATGGATCTTCCAACTGGACTCTGCTCCAGCGCACAAAGCCAAAACTACGCCAGGAGTACCTCATGGTCAATATTTCTGGCCTTATAGCAGCAGCACATTGGCCTTCGGTGAGTCCAGATCTGAATCCATTGGTTTGTGGTTAGAATTGAAGAACATGGCCTGCAAGACTTCTCAAAGAAATTTATAAAGCCTTAGAACAGCATTAAACAGAGCAGCGTCCATGATCTCGATTGAAACCGTAAGTGCTACAGTAGCCCAATAGCCACACCGTTTGAAAGCTTGTGTTAAAGCAAAAGACGATCATTTCGAGTGAATTTAATTTTTTTTCAATAATCAATATTGTGTTCTAGTAAATGAAATAATTTTGAATACAATATGTTTGTTTGTTTTATTTTTATAGCATTTTATATTTGTAACAGAACTTATGGCAACACAAGTTAGGTTAAGGCAAAATTGTGCATATTAAATAAATCAACATAACATTACGATGATAGAGAAACATAATGTAGTTAGGGGAAATGTTATATTGGTCTATCTGTCAGTCTGCCTGTCCGTCTGGTCTGCATGCATAGCGCTCTGTTACCCAAACGGCTGAAGTGATTACCTCCAAATTTTATGTGTGTAGTTTCAGCATTCTTCCGAGGAATTTTTGAAAATGGTAATGCTCAAAATAACGTTACCTGCCGCATAACCGTAAGCAAAAAGCATATTTTTCTCGAAAGCGGCTTTGACAATTTGGTTGAAATTTTTTGGAAGATAATGTACTTAAAAATTCTATCAACGGTACTTTTCATATAATGTTTTTTTTTTCAAATTTGTTGGCAAAGGCTCATTGGATTTCTACCAAGTTTTATATTTGAAAAGACCTATGTACATTGACAAACAAATATATTTATACCAACATATAGAATATTTTCATTTATTTATTTTTAAATATTTATTTTTTTTTTATTTGTTATTGTTTTAAAACTTATCACACATTTTTAATTGTGATTATAAGTATGTACTATAATGGAAGTTATGAATTCGTGCAGATTAAAATAATTGAGATAACAACCAAACATGACATTGCGATGATAGCGAAACATATTTGAGTTACTTGCAAAATTTTGTCTGTCTGTCCGTCTGCATCCGTCTGTATGGACGTATATTGAACTACAGCCTAACGGTTAGGCCAATCGTCTTCAAGTTTGGAACCATGGACCTATTGAGTATGGACTGCTGGTAGGCTGTAGCTGAAGTTCACTATGAAATGATTTTTTTTCAACCTTTTTTTTTTTTAAATTGAATAATACAAGCAAAAGTACGAAGTTTTGTAATAAAAAATTGAAATAAACTATTTGGCACAAGTAAACCTTAGTTATCATTCATTATTTTATATTTTTTGATATATAGTTTTCTGGTTAAGAGGGATTAATTGCCCTTCTGTCTCTACCAATGTACGCCTCTGCTTTGAAATTTTGTTTTAATATTTGACAACCAGTTTGTTTCAAGTGCTATAAGAAGCCAACCTGAAGTTGGCTCCTATAGCAGTCCATAGCTATTAGGTCCATAATACATAACATAAAAAAAAACAGGAATTATGTCCTTATTACGAATATATTGTTTCCTGGCGCTTGAAGTTTCGCCGCACTCAACCAGACGCCTTCCAAAAGGAGTGAAATGCATTTATAAAACTGTACCTATTTATGTTTAATATACAAAAAAAAAACACGTCTGCAAATGTCAAATTTCTTTCTTTTCGAACATATAAAATTTCAATACATTGTTCAGTGTTTTTTTTTTGCCTCATTTGGTGGGTAACCAGACAGACCAGAGTATTGCGCCACTTGAAATGTCTGGCACCTAAAATTTCTTAATCAAAGCTTAGTTTGTATTAAAATAAAATTGGTTATAGCATCCAAACAAAAACCTGGAATATCGCCATTGCCGTGAGTGTGACAGGGGATCCGAATTTATCGATCCGACCTTTGTAAAGGGTCCGCCATCTAACGTTTTTTTTCAACTAGTGCTTATTTCGTGAATGGTAACACTTAGCTCATGTCTGATTTGACAGATAATTAGTTTTATCCTTCCGCTGAACGAATATGGTTGTGTATACGCTTGAACAACGCTGGGAAATATTGCGACATTACTGCCTGCGATCGATGCCGATTTTGCCAAAAAAAATCATCTTTTCAGATTAAGGTCATTTTGATCTTGGCGGGTATGTAAACAAGCAAAATTGTCGCATTTGGGGCACAGAAAACCCGCACGCATACATTGAAAAGCCGATACACCTAAAACGAGTCACTGTTTGGTGCGGATTTTGGTCCAGAGGCATAATTGGGCCATTTTTCGAGAATGAGCAAGGAGTGGCCGTTACAGTCAATGGCGATCGTTATCGGACCATGTTGAACGAATTTTTGTTCACAAAAATTGAAGAGGAGGATATTGGCAACATTTGGTTTCAACAGGACGGCGCTACGTGCCACACAGCCGAAGCTACACTCGATGTTGATGAAGCATTTTCAAAAAAAAAAGGTATTTGGCGGACCCGTTATAAACATTGCTTATAGTACTCCCATGAAGCAGCATTTTTTAATTGCTGCACCGCCCCCAATGAGTGGCGCTGAAATCGCCAATTGGTGTGAATATAGAATAAGAACAAAGCACAAAAGGAGCCTCAAAAAAATCACTGTTTGGTGCAGTTTACATGTCGAAGGCGTCATCAGGGCCCATTTGTTTTTAAATTCGAAACCGGTGCAAACATTACCGTGAATGGCTAGCGCTACAGGCAAATTATTCCTGATTTTTAATTTCTCATGTCATTGAAAATCGTTTGGAGTAGAAATGATTCCAACAAGATAGCGCAACATGCCATACAGCGCGTGCAAACATCACTCTGTTGAGCCAAACGTTTGGTAACCGCATTGTGGGGATACGTCAAATCTATACGGGGCCGAAAAAGTGGTGCATAATTGGACCGACTAGAAGGCGTTCATAAGGCATCCTAACATAAGATCAAGTACGTGCGACTCACTCGTACAATATTTTTTTTTAAGTTTTAAGTTTTATAGTCAGTTGTATGTTATAAATTCTAGGGCAGTTACCTAGACAGTTCTCTTACCGTCTTTTTTTCCAAAAAAATAAATAATAGTAAAAAGCATGATTTCATTAAAATCGGCCCTAAAATTTTTGAAATACTTTTTTTCATAAATTAATTTTTATTTAAAATGTGGCTTACCATATTTTTATTAGACATTATTACGTACTGTGGTTTTGATAATTCTTTAAGTTCAACTCGTGTTATTCTTCTACATGAAGCCATTGTATATAAATTGCTATAGTACTATCATGACGACATTTGCTCGTGCAGGAACTAACTGGTTAAGTTGAGAAAGATGAATAAAGAGAATTTGAAGAGAAACTCTCTGAATGGTACTCTCTGTATTTATTTATAAGAAATGTATAAAAGAGGTAGCAGTAAACTAAGCACAAAGCAAACACTAAAAATATGATCCTCATTCTCTCTCTCTCTCAAATGAAATGTCCCTACACTAGCGCTCCAAGCGGCTCGTGCGGCAAAGATTTTTTCCCGTCTCATGATAGTACTATAGCAGTTTATATAAAATGCACGAAGCAAGAGCACAAGAGCACGTGCGACTCAATAGCCCCTAAAAGTCAGAGCTAAAACAGAAACACAAAATTGTGTTTTTTGATATTTTAGGTTCTGAACTGTCTGAACTATCTGAATTAAAAAATGAAAACGTTTTTTTAGTACTACTTTGTTGAATTCGCCTTGGTTAAATGTGCGGAATTACAAATTTGTTCAGTTTCAATATGTTGTGACTATTTATAACTAGAAAGTTCAATCTCTTGTTATCATGGGTCAGAAAGAAAGATAGAAGAGAGAACATTCTCCATGAATGAAAGAAAACAAGATGGGGAGAATTGAGTTTTTCAAGTAAGAGAGAGTGTGAGTAGAAGTGTCAAAATTAGATGTTCTTAATAATTTGTCTATTATAATTTTTTTTATCGAGTGTGCATGCTTACATTGAAAAATAAATCTGTATTAGCTTAAAGTGAGAGGGGAATCGAGTGGGCAAATGACTCCTTCTCCCCGCCGGGTAAACATGGTATCAGTCAAATCATGCTTTAAAAGAGAAAACACCTGCTTAAACAAAAGAAACGTAAACGCCTCCCTCGCCAACACCAAATTAAAAATGACTGCCTCAAGAGCTACACCCCAAGGAGGGGTCATCTCACCACTGCTGTGGATATTGGTTTTGAACGAGGTTTTAATACTGCTTAACAAAAGTGGGGTAAAAACCATTGCTTATGCCGATGACCTAGTCATACTGGCTACAGGGAAATTCCTAGACACTATCAGTGATCTCGTCCAAAAAGCTATCAACACACTGAATAATGGGCCCGAAAATGTGAATTAAGTATTAATCCCCAAGAAACAGAACTAGTTCATTTCACGAACAAAAGAAAAATTCCACAATTCAATCTACTTGGAGGCACGACCCTCAAGTTAGCCAAAAGCGCCAAATACTTTGGAATCATACTTGATAGGAAATTGAATTGGAAAATGAACATCTAAGAAAGAGTCAAGAAAGCTCTCCATCGCATTCTACTTATGCAGCAGAATTTTTGGGAAAAATTGTGTTCCAAAACCCAATGTAATTCTATGGATGTACACTGCGATAGTGAGACCAATACTGACTTATGGAAGCCTAGTTTGGTGGAAAACCGCTGATAAAGCTGTAAACCTAAAAGCGTTGACGAAAATCCAGAGAATTGCATTCAGTGGATCAACCAGTGCCATTTGCACGACACCAACAGCGGACTTAGAAACCTTACTAATATTTCTGCCACTTGACCTATATGTGCAAGAATCTGCAGCAAAAAGCGCATTCAGGATCAGCCAATATATTTATGTAGGAACAAAGACTCTTCATGGTTCCCTATACAGATTTCGAAAAACCATTCGAATGCTTGTTCCCAAGTGGAGACGAATGGGAAGAATGATTCATCTTTACAGATGGCTCAAAAATGGATATAGGTACTGGAGCTGGCTTCTTCTCAGAAGCTCTGAAAATAGAAGGTTCAATCAGACTACCCAACAACAGCAGTATATTCCAAGCAAAGGTTCTAGCAGTAACGAAAGCTGCCAAAGTGGCATCAATGGTGGCACTGCCGCGAGACGATATTACCATTTTCCTTGATAGCCAGGCAGCAATGAAAGCAATTTCTGCTGTTGAAATAAAGCCCAAGCTTGTGAAAAGCTGTCGTGAAGACCTTAAAGTTTTTGCTACACGCGGTTATCATGGGAAATGAAAAAGCTGACGAATTGGCAAGAACTCTCAGAAAATATCGTAAAACCTTCGTTATGCGACCTACCTCAGACTTAAAGTAATATATGCGAAATCCTGTCCGGAGCTAACTCAATATGGGCTTCTCTAAACACCAGTGAGGTGGCTAGAAAACTATGGCCGCAATACGATAAAAACAGAACAAATGTAATCACGCAAAAAGACAGAAAGTCAGTATCGATGTTGGTAGGTTTTTTTAACTGGCCATAACATGCTAAAAAACTACTTCTAATTGAAAATGACCTGTGCAGAGGATGTAGTGCCGAGAAAGAACATGAGGATATAACCCACTTCTTCTGTCACTGCCCTAGTCTCTGCCACCTAAGAAATAAAACTCTGGGGAAATCCTTCTTTGAAAACTTCTAAGAACTATCAGTGTCCAATAACAAATCTTTGCAGATTCCCAAGAGAAAACGGATGGTTGGACACCCCAGGATGAAACTATGAAGCTATGGAAGTAAAATGGATTACGAGTATGGTAAGATGAGAAATTTGTAAACCCTCAAATGGGCATCACAATGGGTCTACATTGACCTAAGTGCGTTGGATTTGATCTAATGGCTCTCTTTCAACAACCCGCAAACCTAAGCTAACCAAAACAAATGAAAATTATTAATTTGTAAAATAAAATTATAAAAATACGTTTTATTATTCAATTATTGTTATTTTTAAATTATTTAAGAATTATTAAAAAAGTACAAACAAAAAAATAAAAAAAAAAAACCTCGACAAAATTATTTTTTTCTTCTGACACTTGATGACATTTGTGCCCTGGTTGATCTGGCATTAATCAGTTGTTTTGCTCTGCTCTCATTTGCTCTTCTCTATACTCTATTCTTCATTGAACAAAGTAATAGTGTTGAACAGAAATGTCAAAATTTTGTACGGATTCGAATTTTTTTCAATACAGCTATAGCGGGGGACAGAGGCTCACTGTAGCGCTACACACTTTTCAAGTTTCTTTCAGCTGTAAAAGTGCGATTTTTTTTTTGCGTGAAAGCGGATAGTTAAGGTTTAAAAGAGTATACTCGAGCTCATACCTTTTTATAGTGCAAGTAATTGAAGACCGTTTTCGTTACGAAATTCACGTTTAGAAATAGCCTACTTTGTATCCCGTTCCTGTGGGAGAAGTATTGAGTTTTGAGTTAAGCCTAGTTATGATCTAATAGCAAAAACTCAGTTTCATTTTCTCAAACCTCACATCTTCCATTCAACTGGGCCTTCTTTCAAATAGAAGATTCTATCTTCAATAACAAATTTAAGTAAAAGTGAAATTTTCAAAAATAAGAACGATGCCACTTAAAATTGTAAACCAAAGCATAATTGAACAAACAATTTACTTTAATGATATGATACTTAAAAATTGAAAGTTCTTTTTTTCCACAGCGAATTATGAATTAGTTGGCGTTCCGCCTGAAGTGTCGTTTAGCGAAACGATCACAAGAACAATAAACATTTTTGTTTTGTTTGTTTTTTCTTCAAGTTAAATAAAAAAAAATGTTAAACAACGTTTATTACGACATTTTAATGTTTGAGATGAAATTGAATTCCGAAAATGCGATTGATTGATATGAAAACATTTAAAAACAATACGCTTAATGAAACAAATTCGTAGTTTACCATTCCGCGGAAGCGGATATTCTGCCCGACATGTCATCATCACATCTCACTGTCTTTAATACGTTGCAATAACAATTATTTCCAAGCACCCGGTCTATGACCCCAGGAATTGCAATTGCTTCTGTATTACAAACAACATACGAACATATACATATATATTTATATTACAACAAACAAAATCCCTAACGACATTCATTGTTCTTCTTATTTCTTTCAGAAAACTTCAGCGACAGCAAAACCCACTAAGTACCACTACTATCCGCATAACCAACATATTTATCTGCTACCAGAATGCGCCATCCAACAAGTCTGCAATGCAGTTTACGTCCGACTCAACTACACTCAACCACTCTGTGCCTGCCCATCAAGGTAAGTCCAAAGTTTCCCAAACCTACCCAAAAGACTCCCTAAAGGAGGAGGAGGAAGATGTTACCCAAGACCAACTACAAGAAAGCTGACCAAATCCATTTCCTGCCTTTTGGCCTTCTGTCTTTCGACACAACTTCAAGAAATTAATGTTAGACCATTCGATTGTTTTACAGGTACCGGGATCCATGTTCGGCAAGTTTGAACGAGGACGATCAGCATACAACGAAATTGGTCGGCGATGGAAAGAAGAAGGTAAGTCTGTTGCCCCCCCCCCCCCCTTCCAGAAGAAAATAATTGTCCCAAATGGGCAGTTATGGTGCACTTGTGCGATCATTTTGTACAGCTATAGGGTAATTGCATTTCTCTCTACATGACCAGTGGATCGAAATCAGCCGCTGAGTTTCTGTATTCCTCAGTGGAAAACTCTTTTTGGGTAAAAACACATTTCCATTTTCCACGACCAATGCAAGGATACAGGTTCTTTCCACCCAGCTGATGTCTGGTTCACATGCAAAAACCGATTATCTGGGACGACAACGCGACGCAGAAACGACCGACGACGACATAAAGTTAGTCGATTATTTATTTTTATTAGACAGTTACACGCGGCTAAATCATACTCCCGGGGACGACGGATGGAAAGGCACGTCCAGCTCCAGGCCCGAGGGACGAAGCCATCACCTTCTTTGATTGGATGCAATGATTTAAGAAACAATCAATTTGCAGGTGTTAATTGAGATAACCGTTTCAATGAAATTGGGTGGAAAAGTTCAAAACAATTTTGAACAGCTTTATAACGCGAATGTCGGTGTCGGTGTCGCGTCGGGAATTGGGACGTACAACCTGGGATGCAGGGGGAGGTATACCAGGTGTGTTGTTAACAAAGTGAACATTTAGTTTGGATTTTTTTTTACCTATTTGTGTGAGAAAATATCTTCTGATCTGGGATATAATTTTGGGTTTGGATTCGGTCTTTTGGTTTCGAAGACGAAATTTCAAATTGAAGAATAAAATTCATTCTGAAAGTGACTTTTAGATTTCACTTGATTACATTCATTAAGCAAATAGGTCGGTGAATGAATGGCCATAATTATTTTTGGGGCTCAATTACACCTCATTGAATGCGGGATTTATGTCTGTGATTATGGAACCGGAGCGGTTAACCTTTGGTTGGTGCTTGATAGAAGTTTGAGGGGTTAATTATTAAGTGGTGGTTTTAGTGTTGAGCGCCAGTGCATTTTTGCAGTTAGACCAATAATCGAATTAGATTTTCAGTTGGTAGGAAGACAGATGACCTTTAAGGGGAAATGGCATTGCTCATCAACCAATTGAAACTTTTTGGAGGCTTTAAGTTCTAACGTTTGAAATAAAGGAAATATCTCAAGATTTTTGTTGGACAAAGATAATTTGCGATTCTCAAGGACAGTTTGTTAAGTGTTTAAACATTTGGATCAACTATTTTGAATAACTTTCAATTAGACATTTTTTTGACATTAAATCGACCTTTTACGAGTTTGATGTGCTATATAGGACTTCATTTTGAGAATTTCGTCCTGGCACTAAAATAGATTTTGCGGGTATTTTCAAAGTACTCAATCAGATGGCTCCCCAATTCTGGTCAGAGAACCCGCGAAGGAATGTATGTCGAAATCTTTGCTGGGTAACACCCAAGCTGATTGATGAAACAATTCCAATATGGTATGTTTCAGGGCATACTCTTCATAAGTTGTTTTTTACCTCTCACTGTTTAGGGACCAGTTATAGGAGCTATCATTGAAATGTTTTGCATCGAACAAATGTTCCTCAAATTTTATAGATACAATAAGGCAAGTTATGGATTCGTTCAAAAAAAAATTCTAACAATCAATCATGACATTACGATGATAGAGAAGTCGAAAAAAGTTGGCCCGGCAATTCCATCCGTACGACAGACAGACATGTCTGTTCGCTCCTTTACAGCCTAAACGGATGGGCCGATTGGCTTCAAACTTGGTATTTAGTATTAATTTGGTACTATCTCCGGGGGTGTTTTTCATTTTTGCTCTAGGTCGAAAAATAACGGTACCTGCCATACAATCTTTAACAAAAAGTTTGATTTTCTCAAAAACGGCTCTAACTATCTTGATAAAACTTTCAATCTGCAATTTTTTTACAATAATACATATTTCAGTTAGAATTTTTCGAAATTTGTTCAATAACGGTACCTCTTATCGAACCGGTTTTTTCAAATACGGTTTTGTTGTTAACCATTATCCCGATAATTAACATTGCATTTCAATTTTTTTCGATTTTTTTAAATATTCTAAAAAAATTGGTTTTCGAAATATTTTGAAAACGGGTTGATTGATTTTTTTTTACTTACTTTTTAAAACTGGTCAAACGGTTTTCAATATATTTTTTTCTTGGATAGAAATTTAGTTTTCAAATTTTATTGCATACTTAGTTTTTCTGATAAAACTGAACTAATTAAAAAATGAAAGAATTTAAAAAAAAAATTGTCTTCTTTTATTTTAATATATATATTTTTTTTATAATTAACGCCTGCATTTTGTTTGTTTCCCTTTTAATGTAGAACACACTGCGCGGGCATTAGGAAGATAGGGAGGGGAGAGATAGGAGGTGTCGATTAGCATTGGTTTTGAACGTTTGCAGATCAAAATGGCAAGGGAAAATCTCGTCGGGTAAACTCCAAATTCGTGTTGTTCGGCTAAAAAAAGAATCCCTATATTTCACGGTACGTCCGAAATTGGGCTCAAGGGCGAAATGATGGGCATTGCTTGCGAGATGAGTATTACGGGAGAAACTTTTAAGGGGAGGAATGCAACTGGCTACTTCGAGTGAACATTTTTTGTAAAAGAAACGATAAAATAAGGAAAGACATGAAACATTGCGTCGGTGTTCGAGAGGGGCAATTGTTTCAGCGGCAGTTCAATCTTAACGCTCGATTTTGTATTCTATCAAGCTGGTGAAGCGATGTTTGTGAAGCACCTGCCAGAGGTGGGAGTTAAGTGGATTAGAAGTAACAGACAGAAGATCGTTTTTAAAAATGAGGAAAAGAGTCGGAGAAAGAACGGGAGTCCTGGGCCACACCAGCATTTATTTTGCGGGAATCAGACTTGAATTTGTTTAATACAACTTGAATTCAACGGTCCAGAAGGTAGCTTCTAATCCAACGAACAAGAGTATCATCGATCCCAAAAGCACGCATTTTCGATAAGACAGTTTCATGCCAAACTCTATCAAATGCCTTGGAGATATCAAGAGCAATAATCTTACTTTCACCAAAGCGATATAAAGATTTGTTCCACTGTTCGGTGAGATATGCCATCAGATCACCAGTGGAACTGTTGCTGCGGAAGCCATACTGACGATCATGTAGCAGCTTTCGATCTTCGAGATATTCCTTAAGCTAAAGGTTAATCAGCGTTTACATGACCTTTGAAAGAAGGGATGTTAGTGCTATGGGTCGGCAGGAGGAGGGGGAAGATGGGTCACCTTTCTTAGGGACAGGCTGGACAAGTGCTATTTTCCATCTTCTAGGAAAGATTCCAGAAGAGTAGAAGCGATGGAAAAGATTACGCAGTGGCTTTGCCAGTGTGGAAGAACGCCTCTTCAGAAGATGTACATATGTACATACATATGCAGTTACTAAGCAATTATCTAGCATAAGAACAAGTTCGTGCGACCCAGTCTTGCATTTTCAATTCTATTCGACGATGTGACTGCACATATGAGCAAGTACGTGCGATCCAATCGTGCAATTTATTTTCTTCGTTTATAGTGCCTATAATCTTCGAGATTGAGATAACAATCAAACATGACATCACGATCATAGAGAAGCCTAGCAAAATTAGTGACGAAAAAAATTCTGTCTGTCTGTCAATCCATCCGTCTGTGTGTATAACGAACGAGATGCAGCCTAAACGAGTCGAGCGATTATTTTCAAATTTGGTATTACTGATTCTTTTGGCATTCCTCAGGAGGAAAACTGAAATTTTATTTTTAGGGCACATAATAACGGTACTTGCCATATAACCGTAAAGGTAAGGCTTAACTTTCTCGAAAACGCCTCCAACGATTTTGATGAATATTTTTGAGATTTTTTTTCTACCATTTTATAAAAAAAATTACTGGAAAAGTCGATTAACGGTACCTTTCATATAACGGTTTTTTTAACTTTCAACTTTCTCTTTAACGACTCATTTGATTTCTATAAAAAATTATATTTGAAAAGATGTGGGTAGCCAAATTAATTCTGCATTACAACATTTTCAATATTTTCTTTCGTCTATTTCAATTCAATGATTTCAAAACTAATAAAAAAAAAATATTTTAAAATTTATGCTGTATATTAATAAACTCTAAGAAAAACTGCATACCTGAATCTAAAAAAAAAAAAAAATATTTTTTTCAAAAACAGGCTTCCATCAAAATCCGTTCTACAATTTTCGAAATATTTTTACTCAAAAAAAAATTGTGCTGAGGAGCGCAGGATTGCTGCTATTTTGTGTCTGCTTTTCTTTGTTCTAGGAGTAGTTCTTTTTGTACTTCATTGTTTATAGTTCATTTAGTGTCTTATTTACCTGTTTACCGAATTTTGTTCAAATCCGTTCAGTCGTTGAAGTATGAAAACGGAACAAACAGCCAAAACATAATTTTTTTAACAATTAAGCATCTCCCACAGGAAGATGGGAGCACTTTTTCGGGATAAAAAGTAGTCAACCTCGCACTTTCTTCATTTAAAATCTAAATATCATTAACATCTGTTAAGTCAAACATACAAACATTTACATTTGCGTATAATGATTAGGATCTCAAGAAATATACGACTTTAAACAGAACTGGCTCTTTACTATGAGAAAATGGCTTTCTTTCAGCTTAGGGGACATTTTTCGATCTAGGAAGACGGCCGAGTTTAGCGGGATAATTCTTCATCCATCAACACTTACGAGATGCTCGATATAGTCATCGTAAGCTTCTCAAGATATTTAAATTGTTCGGTTTACTGGATAACCCCTTTCTGGATCAGAAAATGGGCAGCAGAGGTATCCATATTTCTCCAAAACATCAAGTGCTTGTTGCAAGGATGTAGGAACTAATTTATACTAGCTCCGTCGTTAGCGAGGAATAATTGATTCACTTTCGGGTCCGTCGTCTTGTCTAGCACAAAGTCAAGGACTGTTATAAAGAGCAAAAGACTCAAGACGCTTTCCTGGTACTCAACAACTTTGATTTGGAACTCTTCGGTGTTTTGAATTTCAGAACACTGCGTTGCCAAAGGCAAACCAAATCAGATGTCGAATGCTTTTTCAAAATCAATCTACACATTCTCTTGAGGAATCCTCAATATTGGTCCATTCTGATTCTTATACTCTAGATTGCATCTGTGATTGATTTTGCCGAACTTGAAACACTTAAAACACAAAACATCTCTATACATTCCCAAAACCTATCCTTTGAAAATAACTACACACCAGATACACCGGATGTGCTCCTTATTTGCCAGGTGCCATCCTAAACACAAAGGATCTTCGTTCTAATTTCCCTGATCATTTTATTTTTTACTATCTTCAAGAAATCAACCACTCCATGGGGCCAACTTAGTTTTTCAGTCGATGAAGCAAGAGAAAAAAAAACTGCATTATCATCAAACGGAAATTAGATTTTTTTTTTGTAATGCATGCAAAAAAAAACTTCACACAATAAGGAAGCAAATAGTAATAAAAAGCGATTCTATTCCACAAGTCTATCTCTGATGCTTGCCACATGCCTCGAAGGCAATTAAATTGCTTAACAATGTTCCAATCTTTTTAGCTGCGGGAATCGGCTTATGTGTCTGAACGATTGGCAGATGGAGAAGCAGAACAAGAAGAGCACGCTCTGTCATAATTAAGCAATAAAGGCTCAATGTTGCATAAAGTAGATTTCCGTGCACTTTCCCATCAAAATGGACAGACGCAGATACAGACGCATAGATCTGCACGATGATGGCCATGGTCATATCTGGAAGCTGACCTCTGGTAATTTTCTAATTTCTCATTGTGATTCTCTATGAAATAAGAAGATCAGCGGCGGCGGTGCATTTTGATTTTTTTTTTTTTGTAATTGCCTAAAGGCTCTTTGGTTGCATGCACACGGCTTGGAGGTTCTCCTTTAGGCGCATCACATCATCTTATGTGAGGCCAGGCTGCTAAATTAGCTAAAGGTTAATTGCATTGTTTCTATCTTCTGGCTACATAGTGGCTATCCGTGCTCCATCTATCTTTTGTTTGCTCGAATCCCGCAAATAACCTATAGACTAATGCAGTTTCAATGTTGGACCAATCTCTATGAAGCAGCATCAAGAAAACTAAAGATACATATACGAAGTCAGATGGAGGAGATGGGTGGAAGCTTTGAACACAACAACTTTATGAGGCTCCTCTATCGATTACGGCATTTTGCGCCACCACCACCAGCAGCGGTATCGACGTGATTTTAGGTCTTTTTGAGGTTATATCTATTCACAACGCAAACGGCTAGGATATATTGGCAGTAGATTAGGCATGAAGAAACGTGTGGTGTGTGTTCACTATGTCAAGATATCGATGAAATACAAAAAAAAAAAAAATAGAATTAAGCTCAACTCTATAGGGTCTCTTTGTTGTGATCACGATATCAAAACGGATCACCATGACATGAGCGCGTTGTGATCATTCTTTTTGCTGTCTTCACCAGCATCACCACGACTTCTTATTTTCCGTTTTTAATGCAAAATTAAAGTAAAAAGAAGCTGCTGCATATGAGAGTGGTGTTGATGTAGCGGGTGAATTTTGTATGTTATAGGAAAAAAGGGCCCAAGCTCGAGAGGGCCTTCTTTATTTGGTAAGTACTTCTTTGCATATTTCGGTTTTAATGTTCATTTGAAAATAGTACGGATTCTGTGAGATTCAGAAGATTCACATTCGTGTTGTACGTGTGTTAGGACCACACTACACACCATTATAAAAACAATTCTTAAAAAAACGCCAATATTTTCGATGCCGTCTAGAAAAAATAATAACTTTTCTTTGACGGATGACGGATATATGAGAGGAACCGTTATTTATAGCCCTACAAATAATATGTCAAATTTTGTTTGAATCAAATATAATAAAAGAATGGCTGCGTAAAGGGATCAGAACAAAAATTCCAAACTCATCGTTCGTCTTCTTCTGTCATTGAAATGGGTCTTCGCATTGACACACTGACGTTAGAATAAAACAGGTAAACCGTGTCATCCATTGCTACAGTGAACGATCACAGAAATTAAGCAAGTCTGTCATTGTTGTCCCAAAATGCGAAGACGATCACACCACGGTTACAAACGTTCTGAACTCATTCCGATCAATTGCAAGTCATACCTTTCTGTCATTCATTTCTGTCAGATCATTATAGCGTGTTCCAAGCGGAAATTCTGGCAATTAAGGAGGTCCTATCTTGGATGAAAAAAAACGTGATATCCTCTTTGGATACTCCTATCTTCACAGATAGCCAAGCTGCCCTCAAGTCACTCGGTTCAGTTTCCATAAACTCTGTAACTGCACGAAACTGTCGAATTTCTGTCATACAGATGGCACAGTTCAACATCCATCTCCTTTAGGTGCAGGATACAGACATCCGAGGCTGAGAAATTGACAGAAAAGGAACTAATCTAGCAAAGGAGAAAATGATCGGGTAAAAATACCTGCCGAGCGACCGAACATATTTGGCCAAACTTGATCTGAAACGTTGCAAATGTTTTTTGGCTCTAATCAGATCACATATTAGGTCCTTGGATAGCTGTCAAAGTATACCAGACATTTTACACTAGCTTGTTTTTTTTTTTACAGGAACGCCCTCATTCACACACGATGTCAACAATGACACGAAATTACTGCAGTGTAACTGACTTGTGACACAGTAATGACCAGCTACCAGACAGTGCGTGATATCAACGGCCACGTTCAATGCCTATACTGACTTTTAATCAACCAACTTTTAGTCAAAGTAAATCCATTGAACGACAAGCTGTCACCAATTCATTGTAAAGGCGAAACTGTCAGTTGAAAGTTTGTCAAAAAATCTTGACTATCTTGTTGACTAAATCTCAACTAACTTTTAGGGCCAATTAGGGGCGCATTGAATGAGTTTTAGTCAAGGCATTGAACACATGGAACGCTGACAGAGCTGCACGGTCGTCGAAAATGGTCATTGCGATGACTCAAAAACGAGTGTCATTGTGTTTGTCAGTGTTGCCTTCAAGTGCGTTGACCGCATTTTAATATGACGATCGCACTATAGCGTCAGAGGGTCATTGCAATGACCCATTCTTATGACCGATTAGTACTTTTTGCAAACAATTACTCATTTGGTTTTTTGATTCCTTCACTTTGCCTGACTTGTTCATCATAACATATATGCAATGCATACTTGAAAATGGGCCCCTAAGAGACAAACTTTCCACAATTCTACCCCCGAATATTTATCGTACATTCACGTGTATATTTTTAAGAGGAGAAACCGCAGAACACACTGACTCACGACACGGATAAATTAGAAAGAAGAAGATACCAAAAAGATAGTCCTCATCTTAGTATTATAAAACACAAAGAAACACGCCACGCAAAATAAAAATCTGAAATGAGAGATGAAGATGAGCACCAGGAAAAAGGGAATCATTCACATGACCGCATAAAGAAGACCCAGAGAAGCAACAACGTCTCATCCCCAGACCCTCCGTCGTCGTCGTGTCGTTCGTCGTCGTCATAGAATTCAATGCCTGATATCATAGCAAATCAAAGAAGCTCCACGACGAAGATGCTGAGGTGGTGTCTTCACAATATGGGACGAGAAGTTAGGTTTTTTTTTCTTTTATTGTTCAAAAGAAAAACAAGACGATTCGGAATTCTAACGGAAAAGTCAGTGGTTGCTACTTAGCGGTTATGATGAATGACTTTGGGGTTAATGATATGACGATTAATACGATAATCAGATCGAAGATTTAATTTTTGCAGCCATCAAGCTGCTGCAAACAACGGTTTTATGGATATTGAATGGAAGATATAAAGTTGCATGATTCTTTCAAGAGATAATATTTGTGATTTGATTTATGTAAAATTATTTTAAGAGACAAATGCTGGGTGGGAAGTGGGATGTGAGTGGAAGTGTGAATTTCCAGACACGCGGGTTATAATAGGAAGATTGACATTCAAAGTGGGTGAATGGCAGAGGAATTGTGTTTGTTCCGGTACTTGGATATGGAGACGAAGTCATGTGGTTTGAAAAAGTAGTCCAGAAGAAGAAGAGAGTATTACCCCCTCTGGGCACATCTGACCATTGTGTCATCTCTGCGAATTTCTCGTGCCAACCCTCTCCAGTTAAAGAAAAAAATTCCAGGAGAACCGTTTGCCAATACGAGAAAGCCAATTGGGACGGTCTAAATAACTTTTTCAGACCTTTAATTTGTCACCATGCTCCCTCGGTAGTGACATTGATGCCAGCACAGACATGATTACAAATATAATTCTTTTAGGGATGAGAAATTCTATCCCAAATAGATCGAAGAGTATCAAACCTAAGGATAACTCATGGTAAAGAGGTTATTAGGTTAAAAAATGTAAATGTCCGTTATTTTAAAGCCAACACCAACGAGGAAACCCGGAAAAAGTTTCAACAAGCTAGAAAGGCCTGTAATGTTCACATTCAAAAGACTAAATTTTTTCATGAACAAAGAATTCGTCAAAAAATACTGCAATGTCCCAAAGGCAGTAAAAATTGTTGGTCATTTGTTAAAAACGTAAAGAACTCCTCGTCATCATCGGTTCCTACGCTTGTCTTCAATGATACTCCTGTTGTCAGTTCTCAAGAAAAAGCAGATCTGCTTGCATCCCAATTCGCTGCAAACTCAACCCTGCCAACAGGTGTTAGAACTCCTCCTGTGTTCGAGAGCGTAAATGATTTCATGGGACCAATCTTCTTTCGCACCCGTGCAGTCGCTAGAGTCTTGAAAGATCTCAACATACACAAATCCGCTGGCCCGGATAGTATCCCCGCTATTGTTCTGAAGAGGTGTTCTTCAACGCTGGCAAAACCTCTGCGTAAGCTTTTCCATCAGTCCTATTCCTCTGGGCTCTTCCCGAGTAGATGGAAAACAGCATTTGTTCAGCCCATCCCTAAGAAAGGCGAATCTTCTTCACACTCAAACTATCGACCCATTGCACTAACGTCCCTTCTTTCTAAGGTCATGGAAACGCTGATTAATTTTCAGCTTAAGAAATATCTCGAGGAACGAAAGCTTCTTAATGACCGGCAGTACGGCTTTCGTAGCAACAGGGCCACTGGTGATTTGATGGTATATCTCACCGAAAAGTGGAACCAATCACCGTTTTGGTGAAAGCAAAATTATCGCACTTGATATTTCTAAGGCATTTGATAAAGTTTGGCATCAAGCTCTTCTATCGAAAATGCGTGCATTTGGACTCGATGAATCTTTTCTTCGTTGGATTAGTAATTACCTTTCGAAGCGCTCAATACAAGTTGTGTTGGACGGATTCAAGTCTGATATTCAAAACATAAATGTTGGTGTGCCCCAGGGCTCTGTGTTGTCTCCGACTCTCTTCCCTATATTTATTAATGATTTATTAACTGAAACAACTAATCCAATAAATTGTTTTGCGGACGACAGTACTCTCATTTCTCTCTCTTTTCATATTCGTTTCCAGATTTACATCCATGTTCTTCGGATGTGGAACTGCAACGGCAGCGTATGATAAGTTCATTAAATGCTGACCTTGACAGCATTGTACAAATGGGGAATAAAAAATCGCGTAGAATTTAATGCTTCAAAAACTCAATGCTGTCTTTTGTCGTTAAAGCGGAATATATCCCCAATGCCACTATCCATGAGTGGCACTTGCATCGAAGAAACCGACCACCTCTTAGTTCTCGGTATATGCATTACAGACCACCTTTTGTGGAATGGCCACATATTTGACGTCACCAAGAATGCTATGAGGTGTTTAGGTTTCCTTCGAAGATGCAAGAAGTTCTTCACCCCGTCTGATCTGGCTACAATATATAAAGCATATATTCGCCCAAAACTTGAGTATAATTCCCACATTTGGACAGGTGCTCCAATAACGCACTTGAGTTTTCTGGATCGCATCCAAAAAACAGCTTTAAAATTAATTGGTGATAGAAATATTACGGATTCAATTACATCTCTTGAGCACCGTCGTAATGTAACGTGTCTTTCACTATTCTATCGTTATTTTTACAAACGGTGCTCAAGTAAAATAGCCAGTTGAGCCCAACTTCGGACATACTGTTAAGTATAGAAATTCTTTCTTTAGTCGAACCACACGTATGTGGACCGCTCTACCTGGTTCGGTTTTTCCCTCCCATTTTGATATACAGAATTTCAAAACTAATGTCCATCGACATCTCCTTTTACATCCTTCCCTTCTTCCCTAATGCTCGTGTTTAAACATTATAAGGGCAGAAAAATAACCCGCGTGCAAAAAAAAAAAAAAAAAATTTATAAGAAATATAGCATTTTGTTTTGTGTTTGACACCGAATTTTTGTTTCTCGTTCGTTACAGGCAATTACTTTGGCCAAGACATGCGAAGCTATCACTGAGATGCGAGAATGTCGCTCGCCCAAGGATTGGTCACTCTTGGCGTTACAAAACACTCGCACTGGAAAATCCCATTATTTGGTTATCTGCAGATGTCCTGATCACTTCAAAATGGGTATTTTTTTGTTGTATAACCAATATGGCTTTAACTGACTTTAATTTCATTTCTTTCAGAGGGTCCAATGGCACATGATCAACCCACCTATGCCAGTGTGCCCGGCATTCGTGTCTTTGGTATGATGTGTGTTAAACCTGGTTTTGCAGTCCGAAAACCATCAGTTCAACCACCGAAACGCTATCAACTACAAAAGCCTTACTACATTCCCAATTCGCAAAACAAATACTCTTCCATCAAGGATCACAGCCGCCCATCGTATGGATCTTCGTCACTGGGAGGAAGCAGCAGTCTCAACTATCAGCCTCCACACCATCACACGCTCCACCAACAAGATACATATCAGTACTTGAACCGTCCCGAAAGTAGTTCTACACTTTTTGTCAGCTCATCCAACAACCACGGACACAATAATCACAATGACTATCCAGAGTCAATCAGCTTTAATGGTGGCATCTATGGCCGCAACAACGAACGAAATGGAGAAAAACCTATTCCCGCTGCAGAAGAAGACACCACTAGCACTAGTTCGAGCTCCAGCAGCAGTAGCAGCATTGCCAGCGATAGCCCCTCCAGCAGTAGTATCAGTCCAATTTCGATGGAAGCAAAATCAGCTGAGGAAATCAGCAGAACATCATCCACTGAAATCGACGAACCTGCGACGACGTTGGAGGGAGATGCCAGCAGCAAACGAGAAAAACGATCCATTGATGATTTCGAGTCAGAGTTCTATGATGAAAGTTCCCCAGAATTTCCATGGCAACGAGCAATTGCCTTTCAACGGTCAATAGTGTGGGATTAAAAGAGGATGGAACTAGAATATTAAAAAAAAAAAAAAAAAAAAAACATTTCGACTGTGACTGAAAGCAAACATAAACTCAAAACCTATCCTCGGGGAGTATTGACTTTCTGTAGACGAGAATACTAAACTTAAGAGTATTTTACTTCTGCCCCACCATAATTGTATTTATCTTGTTTTTGTTTTTGGCTTTCGGATCAAAAATGAACATTTTCTCCTTAAATTTGTATTCAAAAATTAAATTCATCTTAAGTAGGGTTAGGAGTATAATTTTTGAGAAGAGCCTTTGATTGAGTTCCATAAATAAAGAACTCATTTTAGGATTTTCCAGAAATCGGGATTATAAATATTATTAAAAACAATTTATGTATTTTTTTTAAACGAACTTTAAATAGTGATCTACGTGGTGGTGATGATTGATTGAGGTCTCAATGGGAGGATTAGAATTTCTCAAATCGATCAACAAACACACATACTTTATCGGAATTATTTTTTTAAGGATTAAAGATAAATTATTTGTATTTATTTTGTCTGTGTTTAGATTAAGACGCATTTACTAGAATAATGAAATAAAATTAAATGAAATAAAAAAAATGCCTCTTTGTCTAGATCTTAATAATCTTACTGTCTAGGACTTACCTAACACTTCTGCATTCACAACAATATTACAGCTATACATCGGAGTCACCAATCGTTGAGGTTGTTTACAAAAGGCCTGCTTACATGCCTCTTTCGCTGTTGACATTACTTGACCTTCAAGGAAATTTCCATTCGTTAAGTTTTACTTTCGAAAATTCCAAGCAAACTTACCAGAAAACGGTCCATATGACTTGGAATTTAATTCATCATTTGCATCTACTGTCCATTCTAAAACAACAAAACAAACCCCTTGCATTGGTTCATCACAGAGAGGACCAGCAGCAGTGGTCAATTGGAAGCCATTGACAAAAGAGCTGTCATAATCACGTCGCACATCATGATCCACTTTGGAATCTGATTTTGCTGCATCTTCTAACCAAAAACTCGTGTGTTCATAGTTGGTTAGATTCAAAAGGACATTTGTGCCACATTTTCTCGGACCAATGGACCAGATTCGATTGATCAAGTCAGTTTCACTTGAAACGGCTTTTAAGTCGAGTTCAACGAGGGCACTAGTAAGGGATTTCTTTATTTGTCCTAACAGTGCTTTGTATTTCTCCGAAATGACTGATGTTTTCGTCATGTTTGAGAGTTCCTGAAGAAGAGTTTATTATTTAAAAAGAAAACGCTTATGGAAGAAATTACTTTAAAAACAGATGAATATTTCTCAAGGATTTGTACAGCAGACTCTGGCAGCGGCAGTGCAATCAGCTTAATGGTGCCTAATTTATTTACAGTCTGAAGGGTCACTATCTTCTTACTGATGTCCTTGTCAGTGGCTGAAAGAAAGGTGTATTAACATGGGTGAAAGGAAAAAGGCAGATGACTTACCAGTTTTAATAATGGCTTCGTTGACCATGTCGATGGTAGCTTCTGGAACTATTGTCTCTCGGAAAGAGACTATCGGTTTGGATACATTTAGTTTTACTTTAGCATAGTTCTCCTCCAAATCACGGACACATTTTTCTACATGAACTTCACCAAGGGTGGTGATAACATGCTCACCGGTTGGTTCAACAGAAACTTGAACACAAGCATCCGCCTGAAGGAATTAAAAACAAATTAAATAGTTTTATTTATTTTTTTTTTATTTAAATAAATTTCTCCGCTGATTTGATTAAATGGAGATATTTTTACTTAAGTGGCTGCATAGTAGAGTTTCAGGATAACAACCAAAAAGAGATTTATGTAGGAAGGGTCAGACGACTAGTTTAAAGATCCAAATTTTCTTCAATGTGTAGTTGTAAGAAAGAAGCCAGACCAAATTTTAAGGAAGAACTTGGAATTTAAGATCGATAATCACCCAAACGAACAAGCTCCTGGCCAAAACGTAGAAGCAGTGGCTCAAACTTACTTACTTAGGTGGCGCTATAGTTCGGCCAAATCTGGGCCTCAACCAACATGCCTCTCCAGCCATCTCGGTCTTTGTCTAGCTGTCTCCAGATTCGCATTTAAAGTTGGTTGAGGTCGTCCTCCTAAGGCGCCACCTAAGGCGAGGTCTTCCTTGACGGCGTCTACCCTCTGGGATGGAATCGAAGATTCTGCACGCCGGAGCATTGTTGTTTATTCGCTTTACATGACCTAGCCATCTTAAACGTGATATGCGTACTTTTTTGACCAAGTGAATGTCGCTGTACAGCTCGTATAGTTCTTGGTTTAACCTTCTCCTTCAAAGCCCGTTAACGCAGGTAGGGCCAAAAATCTTTCGAAGACTAAGACTAACGACTAAGAATATCTTCATCCGCTTTAGATAAAGACTATGCCTCGCCGCCATAGAGCAGGACTGGGATGATTAAGGTCTTATACAGTCACTTTTGTCTTCCTAGCCCATACAAATTGCGATTGGCAAGAGTAATTCTTCGCTTTATTTCTGATGAGACCTTGTTGACAGATGTTATAGCGGATTCAAGGTAAACAAAGACCTGTCTATTGTCATGTTTTTTCCAATCCACCGGTGTTGTGTGTCCCTTTTTGTGGACAGTAGGTACTTGAGTTTTGTGGGGATGCCAAACTCTGACATGGCTCTTTATAGCTCGTCTCTATAAATGCTATCGTACGCGGCCTTAAAATCGATAAAGAGGTGGTGGGTATGGATTTGGAATTCTTGGGTAGTTTTCAGGATCTGCCGTAGCGTGAACATTTGATCGATTTCGATCGAGACGAAAGGTTTCAGGCGTTCACATAGTACGGCAGAGAGGATCTTCTAGGCGATATTCAGGAGACGAATTCCTCTATAGTTGGCGCAGTTTAGAGGGTCTCCTTTCTTGTGGATCGGGCAAACGATGCTGAGGTTCCATTCATCAGGCATACATTCTTCTGACCAAACCTTAGAGATGAGTTGGTGTATGAACTCCACCAGGTCATCTCCGGCCACTTTAAAAAGTTCAGCGGGTAGTCCGTCGGGTCCAGCAGCTTTAGTTTTTTTTAGTTTAGATATTGCTATCCTCACTTCATTTTGGTCGGGTGGAGGGAAGTTTTGTTTGTCATCGTTGATGTTAAATGGTTCATTCTGTCTGACAGCACGGGATTTTGGTCTTCATCGCCGTTTAATAGTCTGCAAAAATGGTCCTTTCAAGTAGTCAGCACCGACTGTGACTCTACTACGAGGTTTCCATTCATATCTCTACAGGCTTCTGTGCGGGTTTTTTTTCCTTGGCACGTTATTTTTACCTGTTGGTAAAACTTCCGCCCGTTGTTCCTGGAGTAGCATCTCTCAATATCTTCGATCGCGCGCTTCTCATGCTCTCCCAAACATGAAATTAAAATCCTATTGGAACTGCGAAAACGGACTCAAGCTCATCGATTTTGCAGCAGGAAAAAACATGGTATTAAGCAGCACGTGATTCCGTCGTCTGGACATCCACAATACCTGGACAGATGGGTAGGCCTGCAACCAAATCGATCATATCGTGATTAACGGAAGACATTCCTCTAGTTTTCTGAAAGTGCGTAAATTCAGAGGAGCAAACATCGACTTGGATAACTATTTAGTTGGAGCCAAGATTCGTTTAGAGATATCCATGGAAGCTATTAGGCGATCAATAACCAAGCAGAGGAAATTCAATGTTGAACGACTCAAATCGGACGCGACCCTCACATTCAATGATGATCGCGTATCCCTGGAGCTAGCGACCCCAAAGACCAATGGCAAATATGTCAATAAGCTATAAGAAACGCAGCTTCAGGAGTGTTGGGCTTCTCAGAGAAACCACATTCTAGAAATCCCTGGTTCGCCTCCGAGTGTGCTGAGTCAAACAAAGCCAAAACGGAGGCATATAGGTTCGTAGCTCCGCAAAAGAACTAGAGCATCTTATAAATTTCTACGTAGAGCGAAGGAATTATGAGAAACGCTTATTCATGAGGAAGAAAAAAGATGGAGATGACCTAGTCAGATGCATACACCAACTTATCTGCAAAATATGGTCGGAGAAAAGTATGCCCGATGATTGGAATCTCAGTACCATTTGCCAGATCCCCCAAAAAAATAAAAGACCGACTACCCTGCACCAACTAAAGAGGAATTAGCCTTTTAAACATCGCCTATAAGATCTTGTCCAGTGTTTAATGTGAACGTCTTAAGCCGTTTTCTAACAGGTTCTATTTTAGACCTGGAAAATCTACGATCGCCCAAATCTTTACGCCAGATCCTGGGGAAAACCCAAGATTTAACACCACCTCTTTATCGATTTTATGGCAGCCTATGACAGTGTAAACAGGGATGAACTGTACCAGGCAATGTCTAGCTTTGAAATTCTACACATACCTAGCCAAAAGAGTAAAAGTCCGGCGTATCGGATGGCTGGGTCATATAAAGCGGAATCACTTCAATGCTACGGCCCGAAAAATCTTCGAATCCATCCCGGAGGGACGGCTCAGTAGAGGAGTAGAGAAAGACCGCAAATCAGGTAGCGCAAGTGGAGGAGGACCTCGATCGAATTCACGTGCAAAACTGGATATCCTTCTACAAGGGTCTGACCACAGATAAGGCTAAGAATATGACACAAGAAACGTGATTGCCAGTGTTACGTCCCAGACTTCACCTACACCTACAGATTCATTTTCCCCCACACTCCCCTTCGCCTAACGGCACATTTACAAATTCCAAAACGCTTCCCACCAATTTTGCTCAACTTGCAAAACGTGTCCACAACGGATACACCCCCTTTTCCCCTGCACCTGACAAATTAAGAAATTGATATTCATATTTCATTTAACTCAAATGAAATATGAATATTTTGCCAACAAGTGCATTCCTTTCCCATAGCAAGCACCTAGTACATTCATTATTACCTTTACCTGAAAACAGAATCAAGATCATCTCTTTTAAGTTAGTCTTATTTCAACAATCTGAGGTGCAAGTGCAGCCTAGCTTTGGACAGCGGCTTGCCTTCAGAATTTAATATTAATAAATTTGTTAAACACCTTTAAGAAAAATAAATAAAATAAAGATTCTAAGAAAAAAATAAAAATTAAAAAGAAAAAAAAAACAATTAAGTTTTTTTTAATCAAAACACACACCTCACCACGTAATTCCAGGAAATAGAGTTTTGCAGAAAAAGCAATATGGAATTTACTCTAGCGGTCACCCAAAACACTATGTGCTCGAGGAAGGCTTCTTTGGCAGCTACAAAATGAAGCTTACCATCATCGGCTTTAATGCAGTAACCGAAAGGCTATACACCCTTCGTGTGCGAGCTAAATTTAATAACATCATTAAGATGAAACAGATTCATACTACAAACGTGTAAGAAGGATCCGGAATGCCTGTCCATGGTATGACGTTAAAATCATCCTTGGCGATTACAACGCCAAATTAGGTAGGGAAGCGGTATTCAGACAGTACAAAGACTCCCATAGCTTGCGTGAGGCCATTAATGACAATGGGCTACGAGCCGGGCAACACCGCTGCCTTACGTTATGAATTTAAATTTAAATTTGGTGAGGGAAATACCCTCATTTATTAAGCTTAATACAAGCATCTAATTTTAAAATAACTTTAAACTATGAAACTTACGGCTAACTTAAATCTGATGGATTGGGGGGATGATCCCGGAGAAAGAGTTTAAGGCAGGGGGTGCCGAGGTTAAATTCGAAACTGTTTTCATTCGATTTTAGAAGGCCATGAGAGAATACGGCATCTCAAATAAATTGACACGACTATGTAGGCTGACCATGACCAATAATAAAAGCCAAGTAAAAGTAGCCGGTTTGCTGCATAGAGCAAGCAACATCTTTAATGGACTCCGACAAGGTCTGGCTTGCATCCTCTTCTACCTGGCGTTGGAGAAAGCAATCCGTGACTCTGGCACGTCAACAAGAGGAACTATCGTCACCAAGTCCAGCCAGATATTGGCTTACGCAGACGACATCGATATCATCTGCAAAAGTCCAAAAACTGTATAAGACTCCTTCACTCAGATTGACCAGCGACAGAAGAACTGGGGATTCATATTTATTAAGGAACAAAAATTACGTGGTGGATGCGTCTGCGAGAAGCGTTAGTCCAACAATCAGGGTAGTGGAACATGAATTTGAAGCACTGCAATCCCTTAACTACCTTAGGTCAAAAGTAGCCGGAGCAGCATATAAAAATATGGAGGAAGAAATACGCGCACGTTTGCCAAAATCCAACAGACTTATAATCTGTCCAGGCTGTTGAAACCAAGAAACCTTCCTATAAAAACTAAACTGGTGCTGTAAGGGACTATCGTCTTACCACACATACGGATCCGAGAAATAGGTGCATACTGAAAGCCACTCTGATCTCTTATCCGCTTTCGAGAGGAAATTCTATCGAAACTTGCTGGATCTAATTCGTCCAACTTTTTTTACAACTTTTGGGGAAAGTTTGATTTGGAACAACAAAAGTTTCTTTTTGAAGAGAGCTACAAGATGGAATCCATTTTTGTGGAGGACGATTTTGTAAGAAATCTACCTCAAAGCAGAGATGTTGTGAAAATGTAAAGCTCGGTAGACCCTGGTGGGCTGGGAACCTAACTCGTATGAGCGAAGAATGTCTTTTGTAGTATTTTTTGTATAGTAAAAGTATGTTAACGTTGGAAGGATGGCGTAGAATACGCCGAAAGCCTTGGGGTGAGAAACTGGTTGGCATTGGCCAGAAATCGGGATGTATGGAAGGTATTATTGGATAAGGCCCCGACTCGATCCCGGTTGCTAAGTCATTGATTATGATGATGAATCATCCCAACTCCGCAGCAAAGTGATTTTCATACAACGAAGTGACACATATCCTTTGGAATAGGTGTCTGCGGCTCAGATAGTTTCTTATAGAATGCTCGACACTAATTTAACTTTATTGGTGAAAAAAAACACAAGGCCATAAGAAAAAATCGTAACTCACCTGATTAAGTAGTTTCAGACCCTTCACCAGCTTCGGCATATCCAACGGATTAACGGTCTCCAGTGCAACTCTCAAAATCGGTGTTGCCATAACGGTAAGTTCACTGAACGATGGACAAAACGGTGTGCTACTTAGTGTAGCAGTCTTTACAACATCATTCTCCAAACCACCTATGCCAACAATACTGCCAGCTGGGGCGCTGTCCAAGTGCTGGAGTTCACCTCCCATAAAGAGGTACAATTCACCGATGGTTACTTCGGTCACAAAAGGTGAATCAGTAGCAATACGACTGAAAGGAAAAACGATATCAAGAGAACCCCTCTTAATCTTCCATTTCAAAACCTTTACTTTGTATTTCGGGGATCATGTTTTGGAGCCAAAACAAACAGCTTCTGTCCAGTGGTCAAAGTTCCACTAAAGACTCTTGCAAACGCCACGAAAACAAATTCTTTTTTCTCCGCCGGTTCTTCCTTAGGCTCTTCTGTTTCAATATTCGATTCAGGTTCTCTTGCAGTAGTCAGGTCCTGGACTCCGGCTGTGATTTGCTCTAAGGCAGCTTGCTCAGCTAACTCCTTTCGTTCCTGGATCTTCTGCCGAATAATTTCCCGCCGATTTCGCATCTCCTGCTCTGTCATACGCTTTGGTTTGTTTTCAGGCAACTGGGAGACATGGTAGGACGTCATCTAAAAGAAAAATCAAAATTTGAGGAAAGAAAATGTATAGGAAATCACAAGAACCTACTTTGGAAACAAATGCTACGACATTCTCACTCTTGGCATCGCACTTCTTGAATTCCTCTTTGAAATCCAAGGTTTCTGGAGGATATGTGGTCAATTCTACATTTGTTGGGAATAACAAACGCTCTGCTCTTTCGTCAGAAATCACATTTGGCTGGGGAATGTGACGAACAACCATTTGGAGGATGGATTTGTCCACAGGCAGCCATTGACCGAGCACAGCCTTGATCTGGGACTTCACGTCACCCATTTTAAGATCTCTTGGACTAAGTTTGATACCGAGTTTTTCTGCGATAGCCGGCAACTTATCCTTATCTTTCCTTACCACAATGATGTCATAGAGATTCCATATGTTCTCCAAAACAAATTGAACAAACATTGGCTTTTTGGCCTTTTCTTGAGCTCCAGGCATTGCGCATTTCTTCTTGGAATTATAATAGAAATCACCCCAGAGGACTTTTTCTAGTTCTTCGTGTGGAATATCTAAGATCTGAGCATAAGTTCTGGAGAAATCTTTAACAGAGAAAGCCCAGCCATCGACTGCCGAACAGAAGACGACATTGCCATTCTCTGGGGTGAAGTACAGGGCTGAATCATCTACATCTTCCAATGCAGATTCGTAGTTATCTTTTTTTGAGATGTCTTCTTTTGCAAGGACATCTGAGGCAAAGACACTGCCAAGAACAGCGTTTACTTGTTCTAGAACTTGGGATATGTGGAAATAAGCATCGATTGGAGTCATTTGTTTCTCTAGAATCAATCTGTCGATTTTGTTAAGAACCAACACTGGCTTTAAGTGTTCAACATAGGTTTGCTGAAGGCATGCTCTTGTCTGGGGACATACTCCTTCAACAACATCAACCTGAAAGTATTTTCCCTCAGCTTCTGTTTACAATGGAACCCCAATTCCTACTTACTACGACAATAGCTCCATCACACAAGCGAACTGCAGTTGACACCTCACTTGAGAAGTCAACATGTCCTGGAGAATCTATCAAGTTGATGAGATAATCCTTGTCTTTGCCCATCGGACCATCTTTATAGTATAGCGATATGCTACTACTTTTCATGGTTATTCCACGTTCCTGTTCATCTTCTCGATTGTCTAGATATCGTAACTTGCCAGCCATACGTTGTGAGATTATTCCTATATTCCAATTGGATTCATTTGAAAAGTTCTTATAGGAACATTGAGTATTCTTTTGAGATACTTACCATTGCTAGCAACAAGTGAATCTGCTAGAGTTGTCTTTCCATGGTCGACATGGGCTAGAATGCAAATATTTCGTACTTTTGTTATGTCTTTTTGTAGATGGATTAGATCCGCAGTATCTATGATAGGCATTGTTGATAGTTGACAAATAAATAAAGTTTAAATAAAACAAAAAACAATTAAATAAAATAAACTTTCGATTTCAAATTCGCACGTGCGTTGTTTACATTTCACAAATCGCGAAACTGAAATGTTGACAGCTGAAAGTTTGACAGCGGCATACGTTTCAGGTGGAAATTAATTTGGTTCGGTTAGGCTACGTACTCATCGAACACTTATGTGGAATTTGATTTTAAATTTTAGATTTTATCTAATTTTTTCTACAAAAATGAAAATAAAACGAGTTTCATCAATTTTATTCATGTATTTATAAAAAATAGTTCCGTCTACCCCATTTAAAAAAAATGGATGGAAGCACCGAAAATGGGTTAAACAGTTAATGAGGGCAAAACCAAGTGTATGCTGTCATCAAGAATAGATAGATACCCAACATCGACGACTATAATGCCCGTCGTCAAAGTTAACAAACATTGTCCAACTGTTTATTCAATTCTTTAATTCAATAAGTAAATTTCCTTTTGACCAACTCATTCAATTGTTGAGTAACCTCGTACATCGAGTTGATATTTATTGGTATGACTTTTGCAAACAAAACAGTTGCTCGAGTTGGTCAACTGAGTTTTCGATGTGTTTAAACAACAAGTTGAGCACAAGTTGTTACCCTCGCAAACCCAGAGATCGTTAGTTCGATACTCAGGTTGGATAGTAATTTTTATAATTCCTAGCGCAAGCTAGAAGCTAGAGTGGTCCGTGAGTTATAAGTGAGAAAATAGTCAACTTATTCTGGATCTATTGCGCTGAAAATAAAAGTTTCCTATGTTGCCAATTCTTCTTACAAACATCGAGTATTTGTAATTGTTGTATTTGCCCTTCTTAAAAGGCAATGTGCCTAACAAGACACGTAGTTTTATTTGAATTATATCAAAAACTCAAAAATTAAATAAACTAAAGCTGGCTCGAAATTGCTGACGCAAAAGTCTTCAAGTCTCGCTTAGCAAAGAGTTGAACATATAATGTGTATATTATCTCGAAATCGTTGCTCAACCAACCCGTTGCGCAATGATGATGAACAACATGACCTCTCGTACCCTACCCATGCACTAGTTGAGAAACGCGGTAAAAAGCTATCTCCAAGCTCCAACCATCTCAAACGCGTTTATTGGACAAAGTTGAGAGCATTGAATACAGAATTAATGCGTTGGGCACACAGTCGTCGATGGGCATTAGGTGGCGCACAAAAGTGGAAGATGACCTCGACCGACTTCACATGCAAAACTGTAGGCAGCTGGAAAGGAACCGAGCTGGCTTAAGAAGCTTGCTGGCTTAAGCGGGGCTTACATGGGACAATGCAGAGGCCAAGACAATGGGACAAGACAATCATTGTTCCATGTGAACGATTGTTTCCACGACAAGACAATTGTCATTATTTATTGTCCTCCGAGCTATCTCTGAGGACAATATTGACATCATCCAACCCCGTTCAAGAGGCTCGGACAAGACAATTGATTATTGTCCCATTGTCTTGCCTGCGTGTGAACGCTGCTTTAGGCTCAGATTTACCCCGGACTGTAGTGCCACCTAAGTTAAAGAAAGGTAAGTTAACAAAAACTACGTTTTGTTTTAAAAATTAAACTATTTGTGACTCATATTTCGCGCTATATTTTCGTCACAAAAAAAACTCATTTAAAAAAATCTAATCTATTGTGACCTTACCTGAAATGCACCACAAATGTCAAATGTGAAACAAATCAAAATCGAAACACCAAATGTCAATTGCATTTTGATGACGTTTCTGCAAAAACCGAAAAGAAAACCTTTCACTTCACACGTTTTTCAAGAACTCTGTTGTCGACTCATCGCAGGCTTTTCGTTGGCCAAGCTGAACGTAAATACTCAAAGAATTTGTGAAATTCCACTCTCGTCGATAAACACAAATTCTGCTTTACTATCCGTTTCAAAGTTATAACCATGTCTGCCCTAACGCCAGAAGAAAAGAAAGAACTCATTACGAGAAATCTTCAGGAGTTTCTTGGCGAAGAGAAACTGAACACCTTGCTCAAGGAGCGTGATATCAAAATCTATTGGGGAACTGCAACAACAGGAAAGCCACATGTCGCTTACTTTGTTCCCATGTCCAAAATTGCTGATTTCCTTAAAGCAGGATGTGAGGTGAGTGTGAAGTAGTTGAGTACATTTCCCTTTGGTGTGTCAACTTGCTTTTATTTTTTTCAGGTGACAATCCTCTTTGCTGATCTTCATGCCTACTTGGATAACATGAAGGCTCCATGGACACTGCTGGAACTCAGGACAAAGTATTATGAAGCCTCAATCAAAGCAATGCTCACTTCCATCGGTGTTCCTCTAGAAAAACTGAAGTAAGACACATTTTTGGAATAAAGTATTCTTAAGAAAATTCCATTCTTTCTAGGTTTGTCAAAGGAACAGACTACCAACTGTCTAGGGAATACACATTGGATGTCTACAAACTAACCTCCGTCGTGACGCAGCACGATGCAAGGAAAGCCGGAGCTGAAGTCGTCAAACAAGTCGAATACCCTCTTCTGTCAGGTTTGTTGTATCCGGGACTGCAAGCCCTCGACGAAGAGTACCTGAAAGTCGACGCCCAATTCGGTGGCGTGGATCAGCGGAAAATCTTCACTTTCGCTGAGAAATACCTTCCCCAACTTGGCTACGAAAAGCGAATTCATTTCATGAATCCAATGGGTACGTAAATTGCTTTCAAACATGACATTCTCATAAACATGTTTTCTAACAGTTCCTGGTCTGGCCGGAGGAAAAATGTCCTCGTCTGAAGAGGATTCGAAAATCGATCTCCTCGACTCGCCAGCCAACGTTAAAAAGAAGCTTAAGAAGGCATTTTGTGAACCAGGAAATATCACCGACAATGGTCTTCTGTCATTCGTGAAGCACGTCCTTTTCTCACTGTTTCCCAAGGGAGAGGGATTCACCGTCAACAGGAACGAGAAGAACGGTGGCGATATCACATTCTTGGCCTACGAAGAGTTGGAGAAGTGTTTTGCCGAAAACAATCTTCATCCTGGTGACTTGAAGGCCGCTGTTGAGAAATACATTAACCAGCTGCTCGAACCCATCAGAAAGACATTCGAAAGTCCTGAACTTCAGTAAGTCTTCACTAGATCTCAATTTCTGTCTAAGAATCTTAAGATGAATCTTTTTTGTAGAAAACTAAGTGCAGCAGCTTATCCCCCACCAGCAAAAGCAGGAGCAGCTAAGAGTGCTGCCATTAACGGCGCCGATGCAGCTGAAGACGGTCCTCAGAGGCTGGACATTCGAGTAGGAAAAGTCGTTTCGGTAGATCGTCATCCAGACGCGGACACCTTGTACGTCCTGAAAATTGATTTGGCCGAAGAGAATCCTCGAACCATTGTCAGTGGCCTTGTGAAGTTCGTCACGGTCGATGAGCTCAAAGAAAGGCTGGTCGCTGTTCTGTGTAACCTGAAGCCAGCAAAAATGCGTGGAATCCTGTCCGAAGGCATGGTTCTCTGTACTTCCAAGTGAGTCTTTTGTTGTCATTTCCCTAACAAGATTTGTATGTTTCTTGTTTGTTTATCCAGTGCCGATCATACGGAAGTTGAACCAATAATTGTCCCTAGCGGAACAGCTGCTGGAGATAGAATTTCTGTTGATGGATACAGTGGAACACCCGACGAAGTCCTTAACCCTAAAAAGAAAGTAAGTAAAGCAGTTTTCTAAAACGAATCTTTTCCTAAAAAAAATATTTGCTTCTTATCAGGTTTGGGAGAAATTGCAAGTGGATCTGAAAACCAATGGAGAAGGAGTTGCTGTTTGGAAAGATAACTTCCTGCAAACTTCTAGCGGCGAAAAGCTGTTGAGCAAGTTGGCCAATTGTTGCATTAAGTGATGGAACACGCTGAAACGTTGATAGACTTTGCACTGCGGTTCTATAGCATTTATTGATTTATTTATTGTTTAGCATTTTTGGTTACCACGTCCGCGAATAAACAGTGGCACATGAGCTTTTAAAAAAATCGGAGTTTTTGAACTAAGGAACATCCGGATATACCGGAGTTTGAACGAAAATAAACCTATTTTGAACCGAATGCAAAATAAAGGAACCTCCTTACTGGTCATAAATATATTACCTTAGCTTAGGTGGCGCTACAGTCCGAGGTGGACTTGGTCGCTGGTCGCTCTGTGTCGCTGTACAGTCCGGACACTGGACAGTTCTTCTTTTCACCCCTTTCTCCACTGGCCGCGCCGTAAATGCATACGAGACCAAAAATTACTGGAGAATTTTTATCTCGAAGCAACTTAAAACTTGCTCATCCACAAGGTTCATGGGTCTGCAGATTACAGCAGGACACAGATGATGGTCTTTAGAGGGACAATTTAGTTGCCCGAGAGGGGGCCTTACTACTCAATTGACTTTTTATGTTGGTATCGATTTGAAGATCATCCGTTATGTGAATATTTGGTCGATGGTGGGCTTTCCATACTTAAAACCACACTGATATGAATCTATCAGGTTTTAGGTTCTTGACGAATGGCTTTAGGCGCTCACACACTACAGCAGAAAAGATCTTATAGGCGATGTTGAGGAGACTGATACCTCTGAGTTTGGTGCAGTTTAGAGGGTCTCCTTTCTTCTAACTTTTCTTCTACCTTGCTTATGAGTCACAAATGCGTGGATTAATATCTCTTGGGCAAAGCTCGCCCTGAATTTCTCGTTTTTCGATGTTTTAAAGATCTACAGAGAAATAGAGCCAGCTGAGTTCCTCCCTTCCACATTAATGCACCCTGGGCTTAAGAATGCCCAATCGTTTACCCTTCGTTGCAGTTTCTGACGTACTCACTTTTAAGTACATAGATTCATTTGTTAGTCCCACCACACGAATGTGAGATGCTTTGTCTGGATATGTTTCTCCCTGATAACGAAGACTTTGAATGGATGGCCCTATTCTTGTCCACCTTTCAAGTGCGTTATGTGTAGGAAGGACTTTGGCTCAAACAAAAATCGAAGAAAAGTTGTGATTTTCCATGACTGTTTGGAAAAAAAAAGTTTAAAAAAGTTACATAATGATGTACTTCAATGTTCCAGACTTCGGAGGCAGTGTGATACTAGTAGATACCGCCGATTGATGGCGTAGTAGAGACAAAGAATCTAAGAAATAACCGTTTGATAATTTGATTATGTGTAGAGTCGGATTTTGAGCGTTGACGATGCCGGCGAAGGTCTCTGAGGTTCTTGTGCGATGACCATTTTGTTAAAAAAAACTGGATTTTGGTGGTCGATGATGTCAGATGACGTCAAAAACTCCGAATGAACGCAAGCAAGTGGTAATACTGCGTTTCGATTTCGGTCTGATATCGAATGATGACAAAAAGAATGGTTAAACTCTATAGGCGGATCTAGGATTTGGTCATGGAGGGGGGTCCAACGATTTTAAAGGTCAGCCAAATTTGGTATAGTTTTTTTTACGCACTCCAAAATAAATTTCACGGCTCCAGGAAATAACCCCCCAACGAAATAACCCCCCAAATGGAAAATGAAATAACCTCCCAAAATTGGGGAATAATTTCACTGCAACCCCCTTGCTTGGGGCCACTATAGGATTTGGAGTAGTTGCGAGGTTGAGTATATGCAGTTTTTTTTGATTCATAATACCAAACAAATTTTTGAATCCCCCTCTTGGAAACACTTTTGAATTAGGAAAATGCAAGAGGATCACCCAGTCCTACTAAAATAGCTTCACTGAAACAAATAGAAATGTCAAAATAAGCCAATCGTGCAGTTTATAGCTAAAATAAACGACTTTTTTTAGTGAAAATCCAAAACCTGAAAATTGGAAAAAATAGAAAATAAAGTTCCCTGCGAAAATGTTTCCACACATCTTAAAATAAGTCATATTAAATAATTAAAATAAAAAAAAATAATTATCTTAATGCTTGTATGTATGTGGTGGAGGTTTATGCTGTTTTCTATTTTGACAAGATTTGTGTTTTGTTGTGAGCACTTCTTCTGTCTTTGGGACAAGATCTTCCCCTAGTCCGGCAAGCGTCATTTCCTTATCCTATCCTATCCATAGCCAAACCTATCGTTCCTTTCCTATCCATATTCTATAGTATCCCTTTCCTGTCATACCCATTTCCTTTCCCTTCATTTCCTATCCAAACAATACCCTCTTACCTCTTTTCTACGTTAATGTTCGCTACTTATTTTTTTTTAATTTTATTCGACGATGTAACCGCACATAATGAGTGAGTACGTGCGATCCAGTCGTGCAATTTATTTAATATTGTATTGATTTATCAATAATTTTTTTTTATTACTTACCTATTAAAAATATTTACCAAAAAACGTTATTCGAAAATAATTTAGGTATTATGAAATTACTTTGGCCACCTACATTGTCCTTAATATAAATATCAATTGTTATCCAGTTAACCAGTTTTCGAGGAAGTCGAAGAAAAAAAAACGGTCCTAAATGGTAGGCGCCACCTCCGTTTTATTTTTTGACTAAAACGTAATCCACACCTTCAAAAGGATAGGTAGGTACTAATTTTTGTCATACAAATTCTTTGATTGGCAGGCATCTACCGTTAATAGTTGAGTTAAAAAAAATTAAAAAGTGCAACGTAGAATGTCAAAATAACTGTATGCACAACACTTTAAGACGATTGGCCCAACTGCTCAGGCTGTCGTCCAAAAGATTTACATCCTTGCAGACAGACAGACAGGCATCCAGAGTTTTACCAATGACTCAAATATGTTTATCATCGTTATTCTATGTTTCGTTGGTAACTCATATTTTTAATCTACCCGAATGCATAACCTGCATTATAGTACCTACATATAATCTCTAGTAAATATATTCAGATGGTGTGCTATAAATGGTACGTCCGTCCCATAGGACCGTTTTTTGTCTTCGAATTTTTCAACATTGATATTCAGGAAGATCAAGGTACCCACATTAATTTCGCATTAAATTAGTTTCGAATGACTATATTTTTAAGATATTTTTAAAAATTAAAAAAAAAACTTGAAAAATCAATATTTTGAAAATGGCTCAAAAGTTTTTTACTTGCGATTATAGGGACTTTAAGGCAAGTTTAGGATTTATGAATATTAAAAAAATTGAGATAACAATCAAACATGAGATCACGATCATAGAGAAGTCTAAAAAAGTGATCGACATGTCTGTCTGTCTGTCTGTCAATATGTACAACGAGCTGCAGCCCAAACGGCTCGAGCGATTATCTTCAAGCTTGGTGTGCGTGATTCTTTTGGCATTTCCCAGAGGGGACATTGAAATTTTATTGTTAGGCCTAAACATAACGGTACCTGCCATATGACCGTTTAAGAAAATCTTATTTTTCTCGAAAACGGCTCCAACGATTTTGATGAACATTTTTGAGATTTTTTTGTTGGTATTGTCTATCATTTGATCAGAACCGTATTTACGGGAAAAGTCTATTACGGGACCTTTCATATAACGGTTTTTTGATTTTTGGGTTTATCGGTAACGGCTCTTTGGATTACTGTCAAATTTTATTTTGAGAGATCTAGGTACCCAAATTAATTCTGCATATCAACATTTTAAATAATTTTTTTTCTAAATTAAATTAATTTTTGAAATTTTTTTTTGGAAATTAAATTTTTTAAAAACTTATCAAAAAAATTATTTAAGATTTTAAAATTAGGTGTATATTAATAAACTCTAAGAAACTACATATCAAAATCTCAACCAAAATTATTTTTCAAAAAAAAAACAAAATTAAAAAACACGATTTTATCAAAACCGGTCCTACAATTTTCGAAATACTTTTTTCATAAATTCTTTGTTATTTAAGACGTGTGATGGCTTACTTCATTTTTACTAAAAACCGTAAAGTATTGTAGTTTGAAGTTCAAACTGTGTTACTTTCAATGTAAATGTTTTTTGTTTTTGCCAAAGATCTCGCCTTCCAATGTAATAAGGCACATAAGAGCAAGTACGTGCGACCCAGTCGTGCACATTTTTTTTTTTTTAATTTTTGAAAAAGTTTATGAAAAACATTTTTGTCTTTTTAATTCTTATTTGAATTCTTACACATATTGTAAAGAAATAAAATGGCGTTTAAAGTTTTCCACTTAAAACTATTTATGTATTTTCAAACAATCAAAACTTGCAAAAATCGAATGAAAACTTTGAAATGCACTTAATTTGTTTTTAAATTCAATTCGACGACGTGACAAGAGCAAATAAGTGCGATCTAGCTAGTTGGTTAATTTATTTTTTTACTTGCGATTATAAGTACTATAATGCAAGTTATGGATTCGTGCAAAAAAAAAATACGATAATAGAGAAGCTGAAAAATGTGGGTCCGGAAATTCCATCCGTCTGTCTGTCTGTCTGTCTGTTCGCGTCTCTACAGCCTAAACGGATGGGCCGATTTGCTTCAAATTAATTATGTGGTATCTCGGGGGTGTATTTCATTTTTGTTCTAGGTCGAAAAATAACTTTACCTGCCATACAACCTTTAACAAAAAGCTTGATTTTCTCGAAAACGGCTTTAAAGATTTTGATAAAACTTTCAGAGTGCTATTTTTTTACAACAATACATCTTGCAGTTAGAATAATTTTTTTCGAAATTTGTTCTATAACGGTACCTCTCATAGAACCGGTTTTTTAAAATTCGGTTTCATCGTAAACCATTATTCCGATTTCAATAAAATTTTGCACAGAAAAAGTCATTTATAATTCAATTAATACGCAATTCAAAATTTTCAAAAAAAAAAAAAATTAATTTTTTTTTAAATTTTCTTAAAAAAAAAGGTTTTCGAAATATTTTGAAAACGGGTTGATCGAATTTTGTTTAAATAATTTTTCCAGATAAAAACAACAGATTATCTTATAATGACATACCAAAAAAAATTAATATTTTTTCGAAAAGTTTTTCAAAAAAAAACGACTTTAAAAAAACTGGATGAACGATTTTCATAATTTTTCCTCGATAGACATTTAGCTTTCAAATCTTATTGCATACTTAGTTTTTCCGAAAAAACTCTTAAGCTAATTAAATTTTTTTTTTTTATTTTAGTTTTTTTTCAAAAACGGTGTGTTATTTTTTTTTTTTATAATAACTACCAACACTCAAAAAATTTGGAATATGTTTTCGAAAAGTTTTTTAAATGAAAAACGTTTTTTGAAAAAAAACTGGTCAAACGATTTTGAAAAATGTTTTCTTAAAATTCAAAACTGTAAAAGACATTAAACGGCTTACTTCATTTTTTTCGTTTTAACTATGGATTTTTAAGTGATTAACAAAATTTCAAATGAGGTAAAAACCGCCCTTTTACTTGCGATTTATAGGGAGTATAAGGCAAGTTATGCATTCGTAAAAAAAAATTCTAACAATCAAACATGACATTACGATGATAGAGAAGTCAACAAAGTGGGTCAGAAAATTCTGTCCGTCGGTCTGTCTGTCTGAAGAAAACAAAAAAAAACTTTAACTGAAACTAACATAACAAAAAACAAACTTATGTGTTATTTTAATCTGAAATAAAAATTTAAGGATACTTGTATCCTGAATGTTGGAAAAATGTAATTGGGAGAAAGTGTTTTCTTTTTTTATTGAGGAGCTAGCCAAAGACTCTCCAGTCCAAATACTGACTGACTGAACTCTTTTTTAGAGTATCTAGTCTTCTATGGGATCCCAGAAAATCGACAAAAGCCAGGAAGTATTTTGCTTCCAAAGGCAACAACAGCAACCCTTTACCTCCCAACAGTAGCAATAGCCAACGAAACTCCAACAACCAGTTGACGGCTCCTCTATGTCAGCAGCATACCAACATCCAACATTCCTAACAGAGTAAAAAGCATCAAGACTTAAGAAAAGTCCTGGTTTAATTCTGATTGCGTAAAGAAGCTATCAGGCTCAAAGAAGTTTCCGATCATACAAAGCCAACCCTACAGAGGAAAATCGGAAAAAAGCACAAACAAGCAAGGAACTTATGCAACTCCGTTATTTAAAGAACCAAATTTTTGCATGACCAAAAATTACAGCAAAAAATTCTTCAGTGTCCCAAAGGCACTTCAGAGAAAGCAAACTTGCGGCTCATTACTCTGCCCCACAGCAACGTTTCCCCTGCTGTACTTGAGAATGTAAATTTTTCAATGGGGCTGATTTTTTTTCTGCACTCGTACAGTAGCAAGAGTTCTCAAAGATCTAGATATACACAAATCCGCTGGCCCGGATGGTATACCCCCGATTCTTCTGAAAAGGTGTTCTTCCACACTGGCAAAGCCACCGTTCCTACTCTTCTGGAATCTTTCCTATAAAAGATGGAAAACAGCATTTGTCCAGCCTTTCCCTAAGAAAGGTGATCCATCCTCCCCCTCCTTCTACCGACCCATAGCACTAACATTCCTTTTTACTTGCGATTATAGGGACTATAAGGCAAGTTATGCATTCTTAAAAAAAAAAAAAAATTCTAACAATCAAACATGATATTACGATGATAGAGAAGTCAAAAAAAGTGGGTCCGGAAATTCCGTCCGTCTGTCTGTCTGTCTGTCTGTCTGTCTGTCTGTCTGTCTGTCTGTCCGTATCGATATCTACAGCCTAAACGGTTGGGCCGATTTGATTCAAACTTGGTATATAGTAGATAAAGTTTTGTATTTTCGGAACTTACCGCGTTATAAGAAATATTTTCTTATTTATTTCTACCCGACGTTTCGAAGAAGTTTCATATTCATATGAATATCGTCCGCGAAAATAAAAACCTAAAATCTCATATTGGTATATAGTATTTTTAGAGTAGGTACTCTACCCGACTGTTTTTCGAATTGGCATTCTAGCTCCAAAACTAACGGTACCTGCCATATAACTCCTACGATTTTGATAAAACTTTCTGAATGGTTTTTTCCATGCAAAATCTATCTTTTAGTTTTAAGGGATTTTCCAGAAAATGTTTCATAACGGTACCTCTCATATGACAGGTTTTTTAAAATCAGACTTTCTCGTTAACTAATTGACGGATTTTGATGAAATTTTCAAAATATGTAGTTATGATGATTTAAATAATATTGTCAAAAACATTTGTTTTAATTTTAAATATATTTTTTTTAAAACTTATTTTGTTTTTTGAATATTTTGAAAAGGAATCTATAGATTTTTTTGATTTTTTTCTTTTAGTATAAACTATAGATTTCTTTAAATTAATATACTAAAAAAAAATTAAAATATGTTGAAAAGTTTTTCAAAAAAAAAACGTTATGAAAAGTGTTTTTTTGATTTCATAAAAATTTTGTTTGTTTAATATTTACCCCCAAATTTTGTTTTATATTGCTGGGTTGAGCCCTAGCCACTAGTCTAATGAAAGCAAACTTCGTTATTTTTATTATTATTTATTTATCGTTATTTATTTAAAAAGCATTTCATTATCATAACAGCATACAGCATACAGACGCCTATGATAAACACATAAACACGCAAAAACAACTAACAAATAAAAAAAATACTCGATTACCTACTGAATGCAAAAATTTCAATCAAGAAAACAAAATTGTACACCTGCATACCAACAACCACTGTGTTAAGTTTTAATATTGTCTATACCCACTTGCTTCACAGTAGTTAGAATAGGTATCTTAATTTTAGTACCTACCTTCCTTCCAACCTTATTATAGGTAGGTACATAATATCCTTAATAAATTCCATGAATACCCCCAATATCGATCCACCAAACATAATTAAGCTACCTATTTAAATTAATTTGATTTCAAAAAGTAAATTATTGTTAAATGTATCTAATAGTTTATATCTAGGTATACCTATACCTAGCCTTGTTTTTTAATTTTTATTGGACGATGTGGCCGCACATATGAGCAAGTACGTACGATCCAGTCGTGCAATTTATTTTCAAAAATCTCAAGCCCCAAGACTACTGTTGCACATTAGAGCAAGTTCATGCGACCCAGTCGCGCACTTTATTTTTTTTGCTTTTCGTTGTTATTTCTTGGTTCTCGACCTTCGAGTGAACCTAAAAGCATGGAAACACTACTACGAGTTAGGTAAGTTGAAACTAACGGGTGATTTTTTAAGAGCTTGAGAACTTTAAAAAAAAAAAACGCATAAAATTTGTAAAATCTTATCGGTTCTTTATTTGAAACGTTAGATTGGTCCATGATATTTACTTTTTGAAGATAATTTCATTTAAATGTTGACCGCGGCTGCGTCTTAGGTGGTCCATTCGGAAAGTCCAATTTTGGGCAACTTTTTCGAGCATTTCGGCCGGAATAGCCCGAATTTCTTCGGAAATGTTGTCTTCCAAAGCTGGAATAGTTGCTGGCTTATTTCTGTAGACTTTAGACTTGACGTAGCCCCACAAAAAATAATCTAAAGGCGTCAAATCGCATGATCTTGGTGGCCAACTTACCGGTCCATTTCTTGAGATGAATTGTTCTCCGAAGTTTTCCCTCAAAATGACCATAGAATCGCGAGCTGTGTGGCATGTAGCGCCATCTTGTTGAAACCACATGTCAACCAAGTTCAGTTCTTCCATTTTTGGCAACAAAAATTTTGTTAGCATCGAACGATAGCGATCGCCATTCACCGTAACGTTGCGTCCAACAGCATCTTTGAAAAAATACGGTCCAATGATTCCACCAGCGTACAAACCACACAAAACAGTGCATTTTTCGGGATGCATGGGCAGTTCTTGAACGGCTTCTGGTTGCTCTTCACTCCAAATGCGGCAATTTTGCTTATTTACGTAGCCATTCAACCAGAAATGAGCCTCATCGCTGAACAAAATTTGTCGATAAAAATGTTATTCGAAAAATCCGAACCGAACACTGATTTTGGTAATAAAATTCAATGATTTGCAAGCGTTGCTCGTTAGTAAGTCTATTCATGATGAAATGTCAAAGCATACTGAGCATCTTTCTCTTTGACACCATGTCTGAAATCTTGCGTGATCTGTCAAATACTAATGCATGAAAATCCTAACCTCAAAAAAATCACCCGTTATTAACTTAACAAACGTTGGTCGAATAGAAACTGATCATCATATGAAAAATACTGATTTAGTATAAACTTAGTTTACGTTTTTGGTTCCAATTCTCATGGGGGGTCCGGACCCGACGATACCCCCCGTGAATCCAACACTGGTAAGGTCTATGACTTAATGATAATATACTAAAGCTGGGTTTCCACAGCATCATTAGTGAAAAAAAGTGCCCCCTATCGGTTCGGGGTGAAATAGGCTCGTAAAATGGTGTAAAAAGCATCTAAAGAGCAAAGCACACATAGTCTGGTACATGCAGTTCCTTGAGAAAGATGAACGACTTTACGATTCTGCTCTCTGTGGAGGAGTGATGAGTCTTTTTATTATTACCGTACTGAAGGAATTCCGGTATTGTTGTTTTAATGTATGGAGGCGACATTGCGCATGCGGGTCATGCTCATGAACCCTGTTTAGTCTTCTATCCATTCCTCTCACTCCCGAAGGATAGAATCTTTACATTATTCCATGCATAATAAGCTATGTTAAGAGTTAAGACCATTTTATGTAACCTCCCTATGAAGACCGCTTGCAGCTAGCTTATTAATCTTAATACCCTTGCAAACACGGTGAAATTACTGATATAATTTTTGCATTTTTGATTTCTTTGAATACTAATCCGCGTAAGCTTAAATCGATCTCTTTGTTCCACATTCCTATGGAACCGTTAATGCTAATTTCAATCCTATAAGCTTTGTATATACACTGCTTATAGTACTATCATGAAGCATCATTTTTTAGTTCTGAATCAAGTCGCAATGAGGCGTGCCGAAATTGCCAATTGGTGTGAATATAGAATAAGTACAGACAACAAAAGTTTATTAAATACTGGTAAAGTATCGGTAAAGGTTCTCGTCTCCACTATTTAGAGTTAGTTCTGAATCAACCAGGAAGATGGTCAGACGAACAATGACCACCATGAGAGTACTATAGAAAATGTATATACAATGCTATAAGTAGAATTATCTGTTCGTCAACAATGTGCAGTGCTGATTTCAAGAGCAGTTCTTCAAAAACACATTATTCCTGGTTCTCCAATCTATTTTAGTTCCCTAAGGAAGTTAGTATGTATATAAGTCTACATTGCTTATGTAAAGTTATTGTTTTTTTTTTCTTATAGTTGCTTCTTCATTATTAATTATTGGCTTTCTAATAATTTATAATGTTTGTACCTATAAGATATTTAAGAATGCGCTAGCTGCTTAGAACTTATTGATTAATTATTTCACCAAACGGACCAATAAAATATAAATTTTAAAAGCCCCGTAATGTTTACAAGCTTAAAACTTAAAACGCATAACACAGCTTATTTCGAAATATGATAGAAAATAGTGATGAACTAATAGATTACAAAATAATATTCTTACGAATTTATAACAATTTTATTACTGATTGCATTGTGCACTTTACAACTAGGATGAATGATAGGAGGTGTAATTTCAGATAACTTTTTTGCGAAATCTAGAACTCCGTAGAAAATTATGTAACACAAGTGAGTAAACATTTTAAGGGAACTACTCAGTACAATTTTCTTATAAATGTTGACTTAATACATAAATCTAGATTTTGGCATTTTCTTACTAGCATACATAAAAATTAAGTTAATCATTCGGAAAAACTGTTAACTCAAGATTTTAATCAAACCTAACTTTGCTTACAAAGATTTTTTCTAAAACGGGGATTTTTAGCGTAGGTCAAGCCATTTTAAGTTGATTAACATATTTAGTATATACTTGGAATGTAATGCTTTGTGCAACTTTAGCACCAAAGCACATTGGAGGCATTACAATTGCAGGCATATAATGGTTCAATCCATCATGGAATTCTAATCGCTGGGGTGTGAATTTTTCAAACGATAAGATCTTTACAACTCCTGAACTGATCTTGATTGTAAATGTCTGCCATGATTAATTGGCTTATCTTAGTTCAATTGGATTTATTTAAGTAAACAATAAACATAGTTTCCAAAGTCCATCCTTTTGTTATTCAAATGGTTGTTTTTATTTAAACTAGGAACTAACTGAAAAAAAATACCATAAAAAACATCACTAGTGATATAGTTCATATCTTTGTACTTATTAAAAAAAAAAAACAATAAATTGTTCCCCGTAATTGTTTTGTGTAATTAGATTTTTAAAAGACGGCGGATCATCTAATAATTTGCGACATTGAAAACTAGCCGACGACATCAGCTATCCAGCCTAGACTTACTAATGCTTTTATTAAGTTAGTCACTTTACAAAAGATAAGGCCAATATGGCATTTGTTTAAGATAAGAACTATCCTATAAAAGGGAACATCATTTACCTACAAGCGTTAGAAATCATTTACACTTTTACGCACTGACAAGTCGCGACCATTTAACTGGATATAAACTTTGTTAAAAAAAAAATCGTATTTTAAAGTAAAAATGCCGACTATCGAACGACTGGTTGGGGTAGCAACCCGTTTCATTCCAGGAAGGAATGCTTTACAAACCGTTTATTGGAGAACGTCACCTACCGGCAAAATTTACAAATACAGCAAAACTTGCGAATTTGGAAGGGACGAAGTGCCTCCTAAAGGTTTTAGGAATCTGAATAAGACTTACATATAAAATTAAATATAAAAAAAATAAGAATATCAGTTAAATTTTAATGTTAATTTAAGCTTTTAATTTATAAAATCTAACTTTTTAAGGAAAAAAATAAAAAAAATTAAACCATGTAATAAATACTTAATAAAATGTTTTATCAAAACTAAGGAATATATCCTAAAAGTCTTTTTGTTTTTTTTAACATGCTAAAAAATACAAAGTAAATCTATTTCAGTTTGTTCATAAACTGTTTTTGAAAAAAAAATTAAAATAAAAGTATATGAGACATTTTTCAAGTATAAATTGAAATAATTAAAAACATTGGTTTTATACTCAAAATCGAAAATCTCTTTGAATTTTTTTTAGAGCTTTGTTATTTTTTCTTTGATTAAACGATTTAAACGATGAGATGAGATCAGTTACTCAGCCGAAATGTTTGTAAGTTTTTTTTTCCAAAAAAATTCCTTCTTTTTCTTTTTTTGTTTTTTTTTTTTTAATTTTTTTTATAATTAACATTTTGAAAAGGGCTAAATTTGTTTTGTTTAATGTGGTTTATAATTGGTTTTGAAAATTTGCTTTAGGTCTTAATCATAACTTGCGCGATATAATGTATGTAAATACCATAAGTGAGGTTGATGGATTTTTAAAATATTTATTTGAGAGCTTAAAATAACGGTTCTTCTTATATAACAAATTAAGAAAGGTTTTTTACCTTAAATGACTTCAACGGTGCCAAAACGCCAAGACGAGCCAAGCCACGCAGGGCTTCTTTTTTCGAAGCGCTTCGTCGTTTTTTTTTTAGCCCTTATAACTTTGGTTGGAATTATACCAGATAAATAATATTGTAGTGGCTTAGCGGTAAGTCTGTCGGACTGCTAAGCGAAGAGATGGGTTCGAGTTTCGGTCATAGGAACTTATAAAATCTTCAAGAGTAAAAATTTGTCGCGAAAAAATGCATCTCGTGTAGCCGTTCGGATTTGGCGGTAAATTGTAGGTCCCTTCCATTCTTGCAGATTAACAACACACACACAGGAAGTTGGTGTCTAAGTCACTAGGCCTCGGCTCCTTAATGAGCTGTCGTGTCAATAAATTTATTTATTTATTTATTTAATTAAATAAAATTTCCAGGATATGTTGTCAATAACGGATTTATCTAAAAAACACATATTTCCTCGCTGACTCAATGATGATCATCAAAAATTCTTAGGATACTTCCTAATGTCCTAGAAAGCTGAAATTAGGCATGTAGCTAGTTTTAGTACATACCCAACAAAAAAAAAATTAAATTTAAACTTTTATCCCCCCACCCCTTAAACTAGGGGATGCAAGTTTGTATGAGACTTCCGCAAATTTTGAGGATACAGGTCTGAAAATTGATATAGGGACTCCTTGTTACAAAGAATAGAAATAAATTACACGACTGGATCGCACGTACTTGCTCTTATGTGCGGTCACAGCTTGGAATAAGATTTGAAAAATATTAAGGGAACTTCAAAGATTATATTCGATTTTTCTGACTTTTGATTGTTCGAAAAAATACGTAAAATAGTTTTCAGCGAAAAAATTTAAACGCCATTTTATTTCTTTAAAAAATGTGAAAAAGTGTGAATTTTTTTTTTCAAAATCGTTAGAGCCGTTTTTAAATGAAACGGTTTTTCTTTAACAACTTATTTTAAAAATTATAAAAAAAAAAATTAAAGAATACAAACTTAAGCACAAAAATAACAAACATTTAAAAAAAAAATTAAAAAAAATAATTAAAAATACAAAAAAAGTTTTGGAAAAAAAATAAATCAAAATTACTCAGGCTACCTATCTTCTTGGATCACCAGTTTTCGAAAAAAAGTCGAAAAAAGCCGGTCCTATGGGAGGTACCGTTTTTAGCTCAACATATTTAATTTTTTTTTTCACCAAAATATAATGCATCCCTACAGTAGTACACTGATTTTTTTTATAAAAATTCTTGGAGCCGTTTTCGAGAAAAATAAGCTTTAACATAACGGTTATATGATGGGTACCGTAAATTTTTGAGCTAAAAAAAAATTGAAAAAACTCCTCTGTAGAATGTCAAAATAACCTTAAGTTCAAAATTTGAAGACGATTGGCCCAACCGTTTAGGCTGCAGTCCAAAATACATCCGTACAGACAGGCAGACAGACAGACGGACAGAATTTTGCCAGTAACTCAAATATGTTTCTCTATCATCGTAATGTCATGTTTGATTGTTATCTCAACATTTTTAATCTGCACGAATGCATAACTATAAGATACACCAAAAAATTAAAGTGCACGAATGGGTCGCACGAACTTGATCTAATGTGCGACAGTTGTCTTGGGGCTTGAGATTTTTGAAAAAAAGCAGGTAAAAAATCTTTTGAAATTTTGTTAATCACTTAAATATCACAAGTTAAAATGTTTTTTGGAAAAAATGAAGTAAGCCATTTAATTTCTTTTATAGTTTTGAATTTTAAGGAAACATTTTTTCAAAATCGTTTCTTTAAAAAACTTTTCGAAAACATATCCCAAAATTTGTTGAGTATGCCAACATCTAGCAGCAGTAACAGACCGTTTTTGAAAAAAAAAAATAAAATAAAAAAAAAACTCAAACAAAATTCTTTCATTTTTTACTTGCGATTATAGGTACTATAATGCAAGTTATGCATTCGTGCAGATTAAAAAAAATGAGATAGCAATCAAACATAACATTACGATGAAAGAGAAACATATTTGAGTTACTGGCAAAATTCTGTCCGTCTGTCTGTCGTCTGTACGGATGTATTTTGGACTGCAGCCTAAACGGTTGGGCCATTCGTCTTCAAATTTTGAACTTAAGGTTATTTTGACATTCTACGGAGGATTTTTTTTTTATTTTTTTTTAGCTCATATATTAACGGTAGATGTCATATAACCTTTAGGTAAAAGCTTATTTTTCTCGAAAACGGCTTTCAGATTTTTTATGAAAAAATTAATGCACTTTTGTAGGTGTGGTATATGTACTGATGAAAAAAATGTAAGTTGGCGGGCTAAAAATGGTACCCCTCTTAGACCGTTTTTTTTTCTTTGACTTTCTCGAAAACTGCTTAACCGATTTTAATCAAATTTGATATTCAGGAAGGTGTTGGCTAACTACACCTTCCTGAATATCAAATTTCGACATAAAAATATTTTGGAATAACTTTTTTTTTCAAAACGGGTAGGTGAATTTTATATTCCACTGGGCTCTCTGGACAGTTAACTGTAAAATGTATCGAGTTCTAACTATTTTTAGAAGATTGAGAATTTATTAGGAAAAAAACTCGAAATCCTAAATAAAAAAATCCTAAAAAACAAAAGAAAAATTACAGAACACAATTTTTTTTACTTCCACTTTCGCTGTTTTGAAAAGTGGCAATGTGACTTATTCTACTACTATTAAAAATATTCTACAACAGCGGTGAACTCACCGATTCTCTTCAACATTTAAACTAGCCAGCTATCTCATAGGTATTCTTACTGAAGCAATTTCCAATGACGTTGCAGTCATATTGTCGGTATCGTCGGAACTCCCTCGTTCAGCGCGACTTCGACAAGATTTAGCGATATTGCGATGAAGATCAAAAACCAACTTTCAGACATGCGAAACTATCCTTTGGAGATCCCCTGCCCCCTGCCTTTAGGACTTCTTGGGGTATATGAAAGAACTGGTAAAATATAATGATCGAAACTAATGATAAGAGTGTGTTGTTTTGATATGGGATATCACCAACGATACGTTACTCAGTGATTATAAACTTTTCTGGGTAAATTATTATAATTATTTTAAATTAAATTCAAATGAATTTTTAAATTTAAGTTATGGTTAAGCTGGAAGGCAGGTACGATATAAACAGAATAATTACGAGCGTTTGCATAGAACCAGATAGTTTTTGTTTAGATATTATATAAGCCAGTTGTTGAAATTTTTGTCTAGAGCTAATTTTATTTTAGTCAAAATGAATTAAACACCAATTTTTTAAAAAAATATATATATATGCCGATACTGTTGCTTAAGAAAATTAGTTAAAAGGACATCTTTATTAAACAAACCCACAAGAAATTAATTTCAACGGTGGCAAATTGATTCACAGATCAAAGAACGTCCTTGATTTATAAACAGTCTTCAAATAGACTTCATATATGTCGACTCAATGTCTTCTAATTGGACCATTTAAGCTTGACTTCTTCACCTTTATTGAAGAATCTGTTCTTCTTGTTTCCGCAGATAACATTTTCCCACCAAAAAGTAATCTCATCAACTACCCCCTTAATGTACCCGCACCATAACCAAGAAATTCTGCTTATCACTATAAATCCATTCTGGCCAGTCATCCCGCCACGCGCTTAAGTGCTGTTAAAAATCAAAAACCAAAAAAACATCACCGAGGAATTATCGAGAAAAAAAATGTAAACAAACCAAAATTCCCAGACTTTTTCAAACTTCGAACTTGTAATTTGCGACACGAGGAAAAAACTTTCCACCAAAAACACCAACTTTTGGGCTGCTAGAAAATATTCCATGACTCGTCATCGTCATTGGGCTTTTGGTCGTGGGATTAGATGGTGGGATGTTTTGACTTCAATAGCAAGTGCGTACAACATTGTTTTTTTATTTATCAAATTTGTCGTTTAAAAATTAAATAAAAAACACATCCATTAAAGTTGAGTTGACGCAAAATGCATAGCAAAAGTATGTGTGATTACAAGGTTTAAGGGTCAATCTTGCACAAGCCAAGTCCAACTCCTGTGACGCATTCCAATAGGAATAAAGTCTCTCTTTTGCGATGCAAAATGCTAACTCAATTACATTCATTCCGCAATCAACCTACAGTCATTCGGATTGAATAACACCATGTAAGCTTTATCTAATCACCCTCTGGACGAGTGCTTCCCTATCAGAAACTTATTGTTTGCAAACAAAAACTATTAAAAAAAAATTAAACTACATTCTACGAGGCGAACACTCCTCCCAGTCTCGTTGTGTTCACATGATCAGATAAGGAGACCAATCCAACGACCATTGAAACACTGAAACCTTTATAAAACGCCCAGCGTTTTCAATCACAACCAGAGACCGCAGAAAGCTTTAGCCAAAGAAAGAGTTTAAACTAGAAACAGTGGAAGTATAAATTGTGTTTTTTAATTAATTGCCAAATATCCTTAACACCTAAGATGACTGCAAATAACTTCAACGCATTGGTCGGAGCCACCACCCGTTACATTGCTGGACGCAATGCTGTTCAAACTGTCTATTGGCGATGCAAGGAGTCCGGCAAGATGTACAAATACAACAAAACCTTCGAGTTCGACAAAAGCCAAAAACTTCCTCCGCAAAATATTCGCTTGACCAACTACACCACGAACTTCAGGAGTCCAGGACTGGTCAGGAAGTGATTTCGACAAAACCAGGATCAAAGTGTCCTTAAAATTAAATTAGAATGTCTAGTTGTAAATATGTTTTAATTTGTGATATAATGTTGCCAAAGTGTGGCTAAGCTGCTAAGGTCTACCAAAAAGGTCGCAGTTCCGGAACTGCGAGATCGAAGTACAAAATGTTTTTTTTGAATTTATTGTGATCGAAGAAAACTTAAAAAAAAATTAGGTTAAGTGCGAATAAAATTCGATAAAAAAAAACTTAAAAGTATATAAAAGATTGTTTTTGTTTGGTTTACCGAGGTTAAGGTTTGATAAAAATGTTTTTCTTGATAGCACCTGCGATTTATGGGGATCTTTTGTTGCTGTGGAGAGTTTGTGTGGGTTATTTTTGGGCAGTGTTATCGCCTACCTAATCGCTGCTTCGACTTTATGAGTCTTCACTTCATGGCCTCAAGCCAGATGCAGGCCAGCGCCAGACAAAGTGTCTGCAAATTTTATTTGTTTTGTGTCAAATAATCAAGGCGATAAAAGCTTGCTTGAATAGGAAATGATTTATTGTTTTAACGTCAACGAATTTTCTAGAGATCTAGTGATCTTTCCGGGGAATAAATATAATATTGGTGAACAATTAACAGCCAATTACTTCGTGCAAGTTTTTAGTAAGTCGAGCACTGGAAGAACCTAGAACGGATTGGAACATATGACTCAAAACTGTTTCAATACTCATTTTTGCATTATTTTGGGCTAACTGTGTTGTTTAAATCAATACATTTGGGATTCTTGGAGGTATTCTTATTATAAAAACAATTTTTTCAGTTATGTACGTCATCAAGATCACCGACGCAATAACCAGAATCAAGTTCTCCGATACCATTCCCTATTGCTGGCGGACACCATCCAGTTTCGCACATCAAGTTTCCGGGCGTAAGGGTCTACGCCATCCTTCCAACGTAGGTGTTCCACGTTGGCTTCTTACTTATTTACTTAGAGGGCGCTAAAGTTCGGGACGAACCTGGGCCTCAACCAATATGCCTCTCGAGCCTCTCTGGGATGGAATCGAAGATCCTGCGAGCCGGAGCATTGTTGTCCATTCTCTCTACATGACCATTTTAAACGTGATATGCGTATTTTTTTTAACAGGTCAATGTCGCTGTACAGCTCGTATACTTCTTGGTTGAAACTTCTCCTCCAAAGCCTGTTAACGCAGGTAGGGCCGGAAATCTTCAGAAGAATCTAACTCTCGAAACGACTATAATGATATCTTCATCCGCTTTAGATAGAGTCCATGCCTCGGCGCCATAGAACAGGACTGGGATGATTAGGGTCTTATACAGAGTCTCCTTTGTTTTTCGAGAGAGGGCTTTGCTACTCAATTGCCTTCCTAGCCCATAGAAACAGCGATTGGCAAGAGTAATTCTTCGCTTTATTTGCTGACGATACCTTGTTGTCAGATCTTGTAGCGGATCAGAGATAAACAAAGTCCATAACCACCTCTGAGTTGAACCTGTCTATTGTGATTGCATTGACTGCTAGTCCCATCTTAGCCGTCTGTGTCTATGATGTCTATGTCATTATTAAATTAAACATATTCTTGCAATTTATAGACCATCATCACGAAGTAAAACATTATTTATCGATGAATTTGACCAACATACTAAAAACGAAAAAGACTTAATAGTTCTTGGAGACATTAATATTGATACTAAAGATCTGGACAATAACAACACCAAAAAATATATTGAGATGATGTCATCAAAAGGTTTAATGAACATTATTCAAAAAATTACACGAGTTAACATATCAACAGGCACCAGGACTTTAATTGACCATATATCTGTTACAATCCCGAAAAACGATGTCGTTTCAGCAGTTATAGAAACAGATATATCTGATCACTTTGCAACATTCTACGGTATAAAACAACAAACGAACCAGATAAAGACATGTAATAAAACACTAACAAAAATAAACCAAGAAAAAGTAAATCGACTTATTCAGCAAACAAATTGGCAAGAAATGTATGAAAATGAACATGACGTCGAACGGCTTTATAATCAATTTGTTAAGAAAATGATGGACATATATGCAAACTCAACCGAAACTCAAAAACCAAGAAAACGACAAAACAAAATTTGGATAACGAAAGACATTATTGAACTGTGCAAAAAAAGAGACGTGTTTTATAAAAGGTGGAAAAATAACCCAAGAAACGAAGTTTTCAAATCTGACTACAAAAAGCTACGAAATTACGTGAACAAAAATATACAAATAAAAAAGGCAAACTTTTACAAAACAAAACTGACAAATGCAAAACATGACCCGAGGAAAACTTGGAGTATTGTAAATGAACTATTGGGTAGAAAAAAACTATCAATTGATGAAACAATAGAAAACAATCTTTGTACTCAATCGAATGTTTGTGACATAGCTGAAGAATTTGCCGAGTTTTTTTCCACACAAGCATCTAAAATTATACATAATTGTACTTACAAAACGTCCAATCAGACAAGTCAACATATCGCTCCTGGCGCGGATACAAGGGGGGGGGGGCAATGGGTGCAATTGCCCTCCCCTGGGCAATTCTTCGTTTCACAATTATTATAAAGTAAATTTTTTTCAATCCCAGCCTTAACCTATAACAACCAACACGCAAACGATTACGCATCACTTTTCACTTTTCATGTTATTTATGTAGATACCTTTATTCACATTCTTGAAATTGCGTACAAAAAACACTTTTTTCTTTTTTCCCCAAAGGCAGAATAGAAGTTTGGAGTGCAGCCTGCAACTACGCATTTTAGATATATCTAAGTTCTCTGTATGAAAGTATGTATATGTATGTACTCGTATATGTATATATTTTACGATTCCATAAGTTATTTCCTTTATTTGCGTTCGGCGCCCGCCTGTCGCGTGCGTCGGTCGTTGAAATGCCTATCATGGTTTTATGTTTTTTTTTCACTAACTGAAGAATGAACCCTTTTCTCTACCTGCAAGCACTGAGAATAGGAATAGGGATGATGTGTGATGTGTGATGTGTCAACAAAAACAAATTTGACTTTATGATCTAGGAATACTCGTTAATTGCAATTGGTAGAAGAAAACAGGCAACGCCTTTGACCCATAGTAGAAACCATCATCTTCCTTGGACGGCAAAATTTAGCATTTCGTGGTCATAGAGATGATGGAGCTATACTTAGAAACACAGTTGATTCAAACCAATCTGACGTGACCGTGAACGAAGGAAATTTTAGGGAACTTTTAAGGTTTCGAGTATCTGCTGGAGACAAAAAATTAGAACACAATTTTCAGTCAGCCTCTTCTAATGCTACATACATAAGCAAAACAACACAGAACTCACTTATTTCATGCTGTGGGAATGAGATTTTCGATCAAATTTTGAGTAACGTTCGGGCCTCACGTTACTATTCCATACTTTTCGATGAGACAACGGATGTATCTCACCTTTCCCAGCTGAGTGTAATCTTACGATACGTTCATGAAGGTCATATTCGTGAGGATTTTGTAACTTTCGTAGATGCATTTGAGGAACTGACTTGTTCCAGAACTGACGAAGAATACGAGTCCGATGAGGAAAACTGGAGAGAAACCAGAAAAATATTATCTGCCGAAGAGAAGTTGGAGGGAAGTTCTACATCAAAGAAGGTGTCCTTAACTGGCAAAGCTTTAGGGCAAATTATCTTGTTCCAGCTAAAAAAGAAGCTCCTCTTGAATCATGTGTGGGAATAGGGACAGACGGGTGTGCTGTTATGCTTTCGGAAGTTCGAGGTGCTGTGAAGGTGATTCAAAAGGAAGCGAAAAATGCTGTGAAGACTCCATGCTACAGTCACAAGCTTAACAACTCTATTTCTCGAAGTTCGAAAGTACCTGCTATTCGAGACGCTGTGGCAATCATGAAAGAGGTAATAATGTTCTTCAAATCGCACCCAAAGCGAAAAACTGTCGTCATGAGCACCTTGGGGTGTGCACTCACATCACTTTGTGAGACTAGGTGGGTAGACCGGCATGAAGGTGTACTCCAGTTTTCCTTAGACCTAGCCAAGATTGTGGAGACATTGGAAACGATTTCACAGTGGCGTGACCCAAGTACAGCCAGCAAAGCTTCCTCGTATGTAACAAGCTTATGCAATACCCAGTTTATTCTCTCAGTATTGTGTTTAAGTGAAGTGTTGTCTTTAACACAGTCCTTGAGCAAATTGCTACAAACGAAATCTCTTGACCTTACCAGCAGCGCTATGCTGGTGAAAGACACAATTTCCATTATTTCAAGTCGCCGGGAGAACATAGATACTAATTTCAAAAATATCTGGCAGAGAGCAAAAAATTTAGGTGATCAATTGAATGTTGTGTTGAAGATTCCTCGTATCCCACGTCATGGTGGACGCCAAATCTACCGAGCCAATTTTGACACAAATTCAGCTGAAGAATACTACAGAATATCTTTATATGCACCTGTACTCGACTTTGTTCTAACTGATTTGCGTGAAAGGTTTCAACCTGAAACATAAGATGTGTTTAAGCTCACGATTTTCATCCCAGAAAATATAATCGAATATAATACTGATGAGTTTGATACCACCGTTAAGTCCCTATTGGATCGCTTTGGAAAACTCCTAAACTTAAATATAGATGTTGCCCTTTTTTTGCTTAAAGATGAGCTGGTGATGTGGCGCGAAAAATGGGTAAGAGAAAATGAGAACTGCCCTGGATTTAATTGACAAATGCAATAAGGATGTGTTTTGTATGATACACAGTTTCCTTCTTATTCTTGCAACGCTTCCAGTTACAAATTCTTCGGCAGAAAGGTCTTTTTCTTCGTTGCGGCGCCTTAAAACATATTTAAGATCAAAAATGGCTGAAAACCGCCTCCGCGGTCTGGTACTCATGCACATCCACAGGCAAATCCCGATCGATGTTGAGAATGTTATTACTAGGTTTTCAAAAACCGGCCACCCAAAAAGATTAGAATTAAGTATTTAAGCACTATGCATATCATGTATAATAATGTATAATGTAATAATGTACTATAATTCCTTTATTTAAATTAATTTATTTATTTATTTTTTTAATACGTACGAGTTTCTATTTAATACTTTAAGACATGCATACAGAGCATTATTAAAAGATGCTAAAGTAATGTAAACGAAGATGTTTGATCTACT